>CM062814.1:111589735-112990942 GCA_031772625.1 Pinus tabuliformis | reverse complement strand
AAAATATATGCTTCTCCATCCAAGGCCAAAGCCTCTCACCTCTTGAGAGGAAAACCTGATTAAATTCTTCTTCTAGATCTTCAATTGATAAGTACCAAGACCATGACGCTGACCGTTGACTCTAGTATCCCCTTCAAGAACCTTGTCACCAACCTGGTCTTCCTTGCCCTTCTTTCTCTTACTCAAAGAAAATCGGTCTCTATTTCTTATGCTACACCTTCACAATTTCTCTAGAGAATCTTGGTCTCTAGGTCTTCTAAAGAAACCTAGTCTCTATTTCTCTATTCCAAAAGATTCCCTCCTTCATTATCCTAGAAGAAACCTATTCACTACCTCCCAGAAAATTTATTCTTCGCTTCCCCAGAAGATACTGCTATCCTAGAAGATATCTCTTCGTTTCCCCATAAGATCCTACTTCGTTGCTCCAGAATATTCTACTTCATTTTCCCCAGAAGATTCTTCCTCCGATATCCTATAAGAGTGTCCTTTTTTCTTTAGAGAAAACGCTTTCTCACTGCCTATTTTTCGCACTTCTTTCTGCACTTCTCTTTGCTCGAATGAGTTTGAACTCGATGCTTAAAATGGAGGTTGAGTTCTTCTATTTATACCCCTCTTCGTTGGGGCTTTAGGCCGACTTGACAATTGGATGTAGGCTAACTTTTTTTGGCATCTTCTTCAACATTTGTCGGTCGACTTAAAGAAGTTTGGTGACAAGTTCTTTGGAGGATACTTTACATAGACAAGATGAAATGTTACAAAGTGTAACATGACTTCATTTACATGACAATGACCCTTATATTTTATGACTAAATGACAAATAAATCTTAAAGACTCTCAATGGGAGCCTTGACTCAAAACAAAATCCTTTCTCATGAAACCCATGAAGTAAGTCAATATAATAATTTCATTTTTCTTATTTACATCTCTTTACATAAAATAACAATTACATGTAATTATGAAGGTCAAACCTAGTTACACCTTTCAAGATATCTTTCTTTAAATTTTCTAAATATACCTTCTTCTTGCATTGCTGATCTTGACCAAGTTTTTTCATCTAAGCCATATGATTTCCATGACCAGACTTGTGAGCCTCATGTGATCAAGGCTGATGTTATGCCCCCTGTATCTGATTTTATACCTTCCAAGATTCAAGAGAGCTTTAGACCCTTAAGATTGTCAAATGCCTTCCATGATTTTCCTCTGAAACATTATAAATACCTTCCCAAGTTTGATGGAGAACCTGAAAACTTTGCAGCTGAAAAACACATTCAAGCCTTCGAGCATTTTATATATCATTTTGAAGTTGAGCATGATGATGTTTGCTTGAGAATGTTTTCAGACATTTAGAGCCTAAATTAGTCAGTTCATGGGAGGAACTGAGTGATATTTTTCTGAAATTTTGGGGCGAAAGGAAATCCAAGTATTAACATTTTTCAAAGTTTCGAGGCATGGAGAAACAAAGGGATGAAACTATCTCTATGTTCAATAGGAAATTTTTTAGGCTTTATCACAAGATTCCTAGAGACATTCAACCTCCTGAAGTTGCTGCCATGTTGCGTTATGAAACAACCTTTCATTCATATTTTTCTTACCATCTCATGAGCATGATATATGTGACCTTACAAAAAATGTTTATTGATTCTCAGGAAATAGATGAGAATCTTCAAGCATGTGAGAAACTCCCAAAACAGGTCCCAGATGAAATAATGCAGATGAACAAGAGAGTGAGCATGCTCAAAAGAGACTTGTTCTGAATCGTGATCCATTTCATTATGAGTAGAGGATTGACAATATCATACATTTTCTTGAAGGCCTCAATAATGATGTTTTTGCAAAGAGAAATAATAAGCTTGTTGAAAAGAAAGTTGTTGCTCCAAATTTTGATTTTCCTATATATGATGAATATGATGATTATGATGATGACTTTCATGAACAACCAATTATATTTCCTTCATCAAAAAATGTTCATTTTCACAATCTAATGAAAGCACTAAACCTATATATCATAGTTACAACATTGTACATAAAGAGAGTGACCAATTAGCTGAGGGTGAGTCTTTTCCTTTATGTTTTTCTTCATTAAAGTTGTTCAAAGACAAATTTAAAATAATAAATTAAGCAGAGGAGGAACGTGAACCGATGCAAAATCACATAGGTTTACTGGGACAAATTGACAACATTATAGATCAACATGAATTTTTTCATGTTTTTCATGATCCTATGGCTTTATATATGGAGAGTTTTGTCAGTTCAGATTCACAACCATTAACTTATGGATATTTCGAAAATAATGATTGTAAGGATGCTAATTCTCAAAAGCAACCAGAGATATTTTCTTTATTAGAAAGTATTCCATTGCAGATGTCAAATGGATATTTTAAGCCTCTTTATGAAAACCATCATATTGAGATGCATGGAAGAAAATATGCAATCAAAGGGATTACACATCAAAGTGATAGTCTTTTACATTGTTGTGAGATCAATTTGCAAGCATTTGAAGATCCTTTTGTAGTATTTTTAGAGTCAATAAGCAGGCCCAAGTTTTCAAATTTTATCAATAATGAATTTGTTTTCAACTTTTTAAATAAGTTGCAAGAATGGAGTAAAGTGAAGAGTGATGGATTTATGCCTGCTAAAGCTAATATTAAGAAAGGACAATCTACTAATGTGGAGCAAGGAAAAAGCATAATCAAGGAGCTACATTATTTGAGCAGCTACTTGACTAGTTGTATTGGCATTTTTGTATTATTTGATTCAACAATTCTTTTAGTAGTTTAAAGTAGGATTATATGCAATAAGCTTGTTGGGGCAAGCATGAATTTCAATTTGGTTTTTCAGCAGTGAGTTTTTCAATTTTAGTTTTTAGTTTGCAGTGTGCAGCAGTGTATGGTTTGAAGCTGCAAAGTTTATTGGTTGCAAATAAGGTTTTTGGTTTCAGGTAAAGTATTGGGATCAAAACAATGGATCAAGCCTCTGGTCTATGGGGTTCTTGTTGCCATCTATGATCAACAACATCACCGTGAAGCTAGATTTTATCACAATAAACTTTGCTTTTAAAGGTTTTTTTAGAAAAGGCCAACAATTTCAATGTCAACGCTTTTAATGTAATAAACAGGGAAACTATTGATAACGGGGCTATTAGCACTTTAAGTGTTCTGATAATGTTTTCTAAATAAATTCGCTGACAATGGGCTTATCAGCATTTCTAATAAAATTGCCAGGTCGATTGTCGATGCCAAAAACAAATTTAAAATTTAAAATTTGGAATTACACTGACCATGTCAGCATCAATGACGAGGTATGCAAGTGTGCCATAGGTAAGTGTGAGGTTAAATCATAAATTTATCCATCACCATCGATGTATGGTTTGTTGAATAATCATGGGTTAAAACCTGTTTCCTGCAAATCGTAATCATTTTTCAAAATCAAAATTATTTCCTTTATCCACAGTTAAACTCATTTCATTTTGTAACTTCTTGTTTTCATAATTTGTAAGTTTGGTAAATTTTTTTTTAAATTTGTCACATTTGACAAGAGAAATGATGACATTCCCACTGTTTTCGATTTCTAAAAACATGCAGAAAGGAAATGCTGACAATCTGTATGTCAGCAAAATCGCCAATTAAAACTCTATTTTTCCTGTACAACACAATAATTACGGGCATGCTTTCCAAAAAAATGAAAACGAATTTTTTGAAACCAAAAGTGGTTTTTGTCCAAAACAGACTCATTTAGAAAAACCTCTCTCATTTTTCTAACATATATGATAGTTTTGGATTTTAAAATGGATCACTCGACCCTATTGCTCAGGATTTTGTGGGGAAAATCTCATGGACAGTTGTTGACTTGGATGCCACCTCACCAAATTCGACTTGTTGATCCTTATCTCCAACCATGACTACAGAAAAAACATGATATTTAGATTCATATAGGATTAGAAATTTTTATATGCATGTATTTGAGATGTACATTGTGATTATTTAGACTTTGTAATTAAAGCTTTGCTAAAAATTGGTTTTTAGTTAGTTTGCCTTTTCTATAAAGATAGAGACTGAAGAATGAGAAAGGGTTGGGTTTTTTATCAAAATCTTATTATTCCCTGTGTATTTTTTGAAGGTTTAATAAAGGAAGACTAATTTTCTAGCAACGATTCTTGTGTTGAGAGAGTTTGGATACGTGTTTTCATGTTTATGTTTTCCTTTTATGTTGTCATTTGTGTATTCTTCTATGACTGATAAGAGTAAATAAATTGAAATCATGTTAAATATGCTTTGTTTATATGATCAATCTGTCACAAATTTATGACTTATGCTTTAAAATATTTCATCCTTGTGGTGCTCTTATAAGTATATCATTGTCTTCTTATTCTGCATTCCATCTCAACATTTTTAAATTTTAGAGTATCTCAGCTACCCTGCCTCTGTGAAGGTTTTAGTTTGCCTCCTTGTTAAGCCAATTATTTGACTCCATGCCCAATGGAAATCTATCAAACCCTACCACATTTTTGAAACCCTATTACAACAGAGCTAGTCATTGTGTTAAGTACATAACCAATCATTTTGACTGAGTTATAGAAGGGATCCCCCTTCGAATTTAAAGGGCTAGATTTCAATTCAAGATATTGGTTAGAGGTTACCTCAGTTATTTCCTTCCAAAACCAGGGATTTTTCTGAGTGATAAAAAATAGTTTCATGGCCATGGCCATCATTCTACACCTTGCTTTTGGCTTACAACTAATTTAGAAACTTGTGGCTCAATTCCTTCCCTTGGGCCTATGGTCTATGACTCTATGGAATTACTATGAATATGATTACTATGAAATATAACGAATAATTTAAAATGGTGAATGTAATAATGTTACGAAGCTTTGAGGGCTTGATCCTCAAATTAATCAAACTGTAGCTGGAGAAATATAATTACTCAAACATTACTAAAATTACCCAAATTGTAGCTGGAGAAATATGATTACTCAAACATTACTAAAATAACTCAAATTACTTCTGGAGAAATCAAACAACTTACCACCATGATCACTTTCACTGCTTGACACAAAGCTAGGCCAATTTACCAAATAACCTCTCTACCAAGATGGTTTTTAAGATTGTATTAATGCCTTTATTTAGAACAAAACCCAAATTCTCATTCCTTCGTCATTGAAAAAAACCCCAAATGCTTATGCATTCGTCATGAATCAAACCCCAAATGCTAATGCCTTCATTGATAACAAAAACCCAAATGTTCATGCCTTTGTCACCTTAATCATATTCCCAAGGGCTAACCCAGGGAATCAACCTGCCTGAAGGTCTTCATCAATGAGAAGGCTTGGTAGCTAAGACCAAAGCTACTCTTGCTCCTATTTTTGGTCGGTAAGAGAGAATTATACCTTATGTACCTATGTAATGTATGATTTCTCGTAGCTTGTGCTTGCTAAGAAGGTTTCCTCATAGTTGTTCGTTCTTATGCTTTGTGTACATGGAAAACACAAATTGTTCCTTCTTGTGCTATTCTTGGAAACCCCAAATTGTTCCTTCCTATGATACGCTTGGAAAACCTAATTCCACCTATTCATTTCTGTGTTATGCCTATTATATTTGAAATTTAAATAAATATTGTAATTTTATTTTAAATAATTTTTCATTATATTTTTATAATTAGAGGTTATCCTTAAATGGCTATTATTAGGAGATGCAATAGTCAGCAGGGAGGGGGAAGGGGGTAGAGGGTAGAGATTATAGTGTTAAAGGGTTATAGATCTGATAAGGATTACAATGTTTATATGGTAATTATTATTAGACCTTGAGGCTATTTATAGTGGTTGGATTGATATGGTATATGAGGTTGAAAGGTTATAAAAATTAGAAGTATGAGATTTTAGGGGTTATGGAAATTCCTAACTATATTATATAAGGATTATGCTTTATATTTCTTGTTAGATAATTGCTCATATTGTAGGTGATAAGGTTTGATTTATATTTATTAGGTTTTATGCTTATGATTATGTCATTCAAGTTAGGGATTATATTAGAGATATAAATGTTAAGGGTTATAATGTTTAGTTCTGGGTGTTAAGTATAAGGGTTAAAATTGAAATATTTTATAAGGATTATATGGAATATAGGGACTACTTAGTGTTAACGATATCAATCATTATATGTAGTATGGATTATAATGATAATATGATGTACATATTTTTTGTTATGGTTTTGGATTTAGATAGCAATGAGGGTGATACAATTTCTCCATTATTAGTGTTATGGGTTACTACTAAAGGAATATATGGATGTGAGTTTAATGATTAACTAAAAAAAATTATTGTGCTTATATTTTAGGGACTACGAGTTAAGTTCTATATGTGACATAAGTTACATGGTTTATATGCTATAGCCTATATGTTAGGTTTTAAGGGGTTTACTTGTTATGAAATGTGTCATGAGTGTTACGAATTAGATGTAATAATATCTAAAGTGGATAAGGTGATTTGTTTCTTTACGATTACTTTTGTTGTTCTAATAACAATTACAGATTTATAAATATGTGTATGCTTATTGCTCCTTGTGCTGAGGTTTCATAAGTTGTTTGTGCATTCAATCAAGTAAATTTCCTTAAGTTTAAAAAGACACTCATGGCAAAAATAGCTTCAGAAACAAATCCTTAACAACAACATGTAAAGTGGAGAAAACCATCAAAGAGACACATTAACACAGTGTTTTGATGAAGGAGTTCACCCCTCCTGGGCTCCATCTCCTTGGTCCAGCTTCCATGGCTTGGGCCTCTGTATCAACTCAATGTGGAAAAAATGATGTTTACAAAGCTCTATGGCTCCTGATACCTGCACCAATGTGTTCAGAATGCCCAAATTAGCCAAGAACACCTCTTTCTGAGCTCAATTTCATTGAAAATTGCTCAAGATCTGCTTCATGCAATGTTTCCCTAGGAAACCCCGCTAAAATTGGAGAAGACTCTAGTTAGCATCGCCAAAATTGGCAATTCTGCCAAAATTGGTGTGCCTCCCAAACTACCGCCATCTTTAAATACATATTAATTAACTTAAACCCGAATTAGCGACTCTATAAGCGTGCTTATCATTTATCTCTTTCCCATGGTCTAACGGTGTGGTTGTATGGTGAGGGGGTTGGCCCATGGGGCTAGCTCCCTTCGCTCTGCCGTTGGCGTCATTGTAGGCATTAAATATAGGATTGTGGCCACCATTTATCAAACCTGCCATTGGTTCAATGGTTATGCAACGAAGTTTGGGAGGGGTAGGTCATGAGTTCGACCAACCCTCCGCCCGTCCGTTCACACATTTTGCCACCATATATATATATATATATATATATATATATATATATAGATATATATATATATATATATATTTATATATATATTTATATATATATATATATATATATATATATATATATATATATATATATATATATCACTATTTCAAAACAAACAAACAAAAATCCACATAATATTCACCATGAACCCATAATTCCACCTTGGAGGACATTGGGCAATTTCACCTTCACACAACCAAATTGATGAATCCTAAAGTGACATTTGTCATAGCCTAGTTGGGAAAAAACTGAAGAATATTCCCATCATGCTGATTGTACTTCCATGTCATCATTCTTTCATGTTCTGCAATTTTTTTTAGTTATTTAGGAAAATGAACAGCAGGCCTTTTCGCCTTCATCCGGACTCGGTTTTCAGTGAGACAAGATGAGACGGACGCAGTTGTATAGGTTTTGAGCCAATATGAGAACTTTGATTTTTGAGCTAAATACTAAGCACCTGATCATTCCTCCCCACTAGAAGCCTTTTGGACCCCAAAAGATACTATCAATTGTTTAGCAGGTGAGGGTACAACTCCCTCACCTTCTCGGTCTACAACCATTTGGCTTGAGAAGGCTTTTTTTCCCTTGAGTCCCACCCTAAGGTATTCAACATCCCATCTCTTTGAAGTTCTGGTTCTTTTGTCAAGTATGAGATCTTGCTAAAGCTCATCTAGATATTCTAGCGAGAAATCATCTATTGATGGTAGCTAAACATGCTCTCCTTGATCATCAATCAAAGGAGGCTCAAATAATCTCAAATTCTCAACATTAACAACATAATATATTTGCATATAAGGAGGCAAATCAAGCTTAAATTCATTGTTACCAATCTTTTCCAGAATTTTAAAAGGACCATAACAGATTGGTTTAAGATT
Organism: Pinus tabuliformis; assembly: GCA_031772625.1. NCBI lineage: Eukaryota > Viridiplantae > Streptophyta > Pinopsida > Pinales > Pinaceae > Pinus > Pinus tabuliformis. Next base: position 112,982,727 of record CM062814.1, on the reverse strand, counting down.
TTTACCTTCCCCTTGAAGTCTCTCTTTGCTAATATATAACCAAACTTCATCTCCAACTTGAAATTTGTGATCAACCCAGTGTTTTTCATGCCTTGCCTTGTAGCTGCTTTGACTTTTCTCAAGTTGTTCTTGCATTGTATGATGTATCAACTGAATTTTCTCTATGAACTTCCTTGCCTTATCGATGTCACTATGACCTTTGATGGCGACATCTTTCTCAAAGATGAAGTCCAATGGTGATCTTGGAAAGTACCCATAACATGCCTCAAATGGCGATGTGTTTGTGGAAGAATGCTTGTCCCTGTTGTATGCATGTTGTATGTAACGAAACTGTTCATCCCACAACTTGGGTTATTTGTTGCAATATCCTCTAAGAAGATGAATAAATGTTCTATTGACCACGTCGGTTTGTTCATCTATTTGTGGATGAAAGGATGTGCTCTTCTTCAACTTTATGTCCATCATGTCCCACAAAGTTGACCAAAAATTCCCAACAAATCGAGAATCTCGATCACTTACAATAGAAGTAGGAAGACCAAAATGAACCCAAATGTTTTTGAAGAAAATATGAGTTGTTTGTTTAGTTGTAATTTTCTTTTTACATGATGTTAATATGCACATTTTGTTGAACCTGTCTACAACTACTTTCAAGTAATCATGACCTTTCATTGACAGTGGAAGATCTCCTAGAAAATCCATTGAGATACTCTCCCATGGACGTGAAGGTACCGGATGTGGAGTATATAAACCAAGTTTCCTATTACTAGGCTTACTTGTAGCACATAAAGAACATCCTCTTATGAAATGAGAAACATTATCCAACATGTGTGGCCAATAACAATGTCTTTGAAGATTCGCTACTATCTTGCCGACACCAAAGTGTCTAGCAATTAATGAAGTGTGTGCCTCATGATATTGTTTCTTTCTCCACTGACCCCATTTACAACACCCTCAGCGCTAGGTCAATTAATTAAAGTATAATTTCCACCTATTTATAAATCTTAAGTGAATTGAACATTTTCCTAAACCTAAGAGCGTCGAGAGAATTGAACCCATGAAATCTTAATAGAAAATTAAGGTGCTTTTATGACATCTACTTGACCCATTGTAAATAATGGTATAAACCTACATAAGATTCTCTTGATTTCAAGAATAATATATTATCTACTAAACAAGGCCAACCACATGAAGGTGGAAGCTCATATCTCCCCCCCCCTCTCCCACCACTCTCAATTCCCTAATACCCAATTTATCTACTATAAAATATTTGAGATGTTATCGTGTTGACTTTTTTTTCTAAACAAATACCTTGAACAATCAATTCCAACATTATGTGCTCCCTCTTTATTTATATTCACAGAAAGTTCTTTTCGGTAACAAAACTAGGCCACTCCAAGTAGATCTGAACTCACCAAATGGATTGACACTGCCTTCTACCAACGAAAGCCTAATATTATGAAGTTCATCTTTAAAATGTGGCCATCTTTCCTCTATATTCTTAAATGAAAATCCATTTGCAGGCATTCAAGGAACATCACCTTTACTTCTGCTCTTTTCATGGTAATCCATAAACTATGCTATATTTTTTCACTTGAATAATTGTCGCAAACATGGAATTATGGGAATATAATGATGAACCTTGTAATGCACATTTTGTGTTGCTTGATCAATTCAATATCTACTAATTTGACATTTTGGGCATTCTTCTTTCAATGCATGTTCTCCATAATACATAATATGATCATTAGAACATGCATGAATAGCTTGATACTCCATTCCAATATCTTTCATAATGGCATGTAAATCTCAGTATGTGCGAGGTAAAAAATTTGATGATGGTAATAGAAATTCACCTAACAATATAAAACATAATTAAAAAATTAGTACTACTTAATATAAAGAATATTAATCATACATATTGCATCCAAATTTTACAGATGATCAACTAACAATAAAAATAGAGGGAAAAAACCTTTATCATCAAGTACTAAATGTCACAAAATATATTACATACCTTAGGAGCTATGTGACATAAGTGTCTGACAAGCCATTCATAAAATTTAATTTCACTAGTAGCAATTTAGTAAAGAGAAAATTTGTTTTGGAGCCTTCATAAAGAGGTTTTATTGCCTTCTCAATTAGAGGTCTATCAAAAACACCATCTACTTGGTCATCATCATCATCCATTCCAACATTATTAAATGTCTCTTGGATCAATATATTTGTCCCCTCTTCTCTAATTGCGTTATTAACATCATCATCTTCTTCCATAGGATCATTAACTTGATATTCAATATTCACTCCATGTTCTTAAATAGGCACTTGCATAATGACCACATCATCTTGATCCATGGCCAGTGCCCTAGGGCGTTGTTTCTTTATAATTAAAAAAATCAAGTAATATTACAATATATAACAAATCTTTAAATGATACAAACTTTAAAAAATATAATATAGGAAAATAAATAGAACAAGGAAAATTGCAAAGATAGTAAGCTAAGAGTGAGAAACAAAGACAACAAATCAATGATGAAGCTTGTGTAATTTATCAATATGTTTATGATTATGTTGAAAAATATAGGAACTGTTATCACTCAGGTTGTCCCTAAAGCTCCTTAAAAGGATACGGCTGAGGTAACCACAAACCAATCTTTGGACTGCAGGTCCTAGCCTACCAGTAGTCAGAGAGGGCTCTCTCTTTAGGATTTAGCTTTGTTGATGATGATTTTAGGCTAGTTATTGAGTTCAAGGGGTTTTGTTTAAGTTTTGGTGGGATGATTGATGCTTTCAAGTAGAGAGGCAGGGATAGCATGAAAGTTTTAAAACCATTGGGCATGGAGTCGAGGAGTGGGACTGCTGGTGCGTTTTCTTGGTCACAAGAAAGGAATATGGAGCAAGCTAGCTGCACATGAAACAATGATTCAAGCTTAAAAGGATGGGATGAGGGCTAAGGAATGAGAGGCAGTTAAGAATCTCTCGTTCATCTTAACAGAGGGAAGGTGAATGAGCTCTATCTAGGAGCAGTGAAGAATCCCTAGATAACTGTCAAACATGAGTGAATTAGGGGAAATATGAGCCACAGGGAATTCATATTCATTACTAATCCAGATGAAAACATAAAGAAACAGCAGAAATTGAGCATAGAGGGCAATTAAACCAAGTCTAGACTATTCATTCTTTCTGCTATTTTAGATGGTATATCAATGGAAAACAAAGGTAAGAAACACTTATTGAGTCATGTTGCAGCACAAGAATTCTGTATTCATCCTTCAACCATTAAACACACAGCGAACAGTCATTCCTTCAAGCTTTTGAGTAGTCTTTGATTAAGTAAAACATTCAGTATATAGATCGAGTCTCTCTTGGAGCTACACAACCAACCAACCCTTTAAACAATACAGAGGGTGGTATAAATAGGGAAAATTATCCGAAATTATCTATTACAGCCGACCTAAACAGGTCTGATGGAAAATCATTTCTTTAATCTAATCTTTTCCAGAAGTAAATGCAAAAAAATATCTTTTGAGCTGCGCTGGGGCAGCTGTATCAAAATGAGTTAATATCTGTCCTGGTGGCTCGGTGCAGTGTTTCTGTAATAACTGTGCTTTGTCTTTTATCTCCACCTCTAAGTCGGTTATGCTGTTGTTCGGTGGCATTAATGTGCACTAATCCCGACCAGATAAGCTTTTAAATGGCCTTTACTGCTTCGCTGACTTTGATGGAGGTCTTTAATGTTCACCTGCTTTGATGTTGCCGAACTGATACTCTTTGCCGCTTCATCTTTCCTCTGATACTCTTTCGCAATTGAATCGGGCTGTTTCTCTCTCTTGCTGTGTTTGAAACTGTCGAATCGCCCTTTTCTGCCCTTTCAGGCAAAAATAACTGTTGTATTTCGTGGCCTCTGGAATGCTATCTGTGCTGGCCGATTAAATATGAACCTTCATGAAGAAATCCTGTCCAATTTGCGAGTTTTTGGGTTTTGCAGGTAGCCGGGCCATGAGGGGGCTTCCATTTTAGCCTATTTTCCTTAGCGATGCGCGATTAGCGCTAAGCGCTAATCGCGCATCAAAAATTGCCTTGGTTTTTCATTCTGGGCTTCCTTTGCAGCGATTTTCGCCTTCGCGCCCTTTCTGTGTGATGATGTCAGCATGGGTCCCAATACGGCGGTGACGTGGCAGGGAGACGTCAGCAGGGTGATGTCAGCAGTATGGCCGGGTGACGTGGCGATACGGTAGAGGTGATGACGTGGTAGTACGGTGGCAGCGGCGTGGCAAGGACACGGTGGCAGGAGACCGACGCAGGACGATGACGTCATGGGGGAGATGTGGCGGTGACATCACACAAGGGAGGGCGGTATCTAGTTTCATGTCGCATCGCTTTTGTGCAGAAGCGGTTTCGGAGGAGGGGGCTCCGCCACAGCCGGGAGGGCGGCACGTGGCGGGAGTACGACGGGAAAACCGCCCATCTCTCGGACGCACGAAAAGACCCACCCACCGTTGATCTGGGGCACTGGGCATCAGACGGTTGGCGGGACGGGTAAGGCGGCGGATGGTTAAAAACGGGGCCCGCGCATATTTTATTATGTGTTTTTATACGGCGGGGGGGGGGGGACTTTGGGTTTGTGGGTTTTTGTGTTATGCGGGGGTAACGTTCAATGTTTAATTGAGACTTTTAAACACTGAACCTTAAACAACGAGCGCAAAATGGTAGAACAGTAAGGTTTTAAGGGTAAAGGGGTGGGTAAAGGTTATTAACTTAACCAAATGTCAAGTTAATCCCAGGGTTAGGACGCGGAAGGCTAATGCTAAGCCCCAAATGAACTCAGCATTTCCCAAACTGATATAATAGGGCTACAGTGCCAGGGGATGGGAATATGTACATAGGGGAGTTATTAACATAGTTTTAGTAGGGGAAGGGGAGATAGATAGGGAGCTACATAGTAAAATTAGTAGTTAATATGACAAGTGATAAGAAAGCGCTAAGTATGTGAATCTTAGGCTATTAGGGGGGAAAATGATTCATAGAGGAAGTATGAACATTCCTTGAGTAAAGCAGATCTTTACCAAGGCAAATGATATGGAAAATGATGAAACTAAGAGGTATCAAGCAGATCTTGACCTCTTCAGGGAAGTTAGTGAGTGATTTGGGGAATAAGAAGAAGGGGGAGTTAGACATGCCTCGCTTGATCTGATTTGAATGAAAAACTGCATCATAGCTGTGATCTGAATGGATATAACACTTGAAAACTGAAATGGATCACATAACTTGATTTTGCAACCACAAAACTACCTACCCAGCCTACTTACCTATCATTTTTTCTTCTTTTTGCATGGGTGCACTTGGACTTGCAGACCCTTATTATCCTTTTTTCTTTTTGACTGCCCTCCTATCTAAATCTACACTTATTTCTTCCAAGGGCCCAGATTAAGCAGTTGGGCTCCTATGTTTCTCTACCTATCTACAAATCTGCCAAGATTAAGCTGTTTGGACAGATTTTCATTCTCTACATTCTAAAACAAAAAATTGAAACCTAGGGAAGCCAAGATTAGGCTGTTTGGCCTTCCCTTAACAAAAAATTCTTCAAAAAATGATTAACTTATCAAAATTTGAAATACAGTAGTGACATTTAGACTGGCACACTTTCATGGCCTCTTCTTTGGCCTCTTTTGGAAATATGGAGCATTGCAGCATGCAAAGTATGACATATTTGGCCTGTAAAAATGTCAATCATGAAATATGAACACATGTTGCAACAGGAGGCTAACAGGAACATTGTTAGTTTTCTTGACATTCAGAAAGAGAGACTCTTTGTGAGATATATAGTCACAACTAGCAAAAACAACCTATTCTTATTTTGCCTTCATCATTATGGCATATTTTTTCTTGATTTCTCTCGATATTGCAAGTTTAGCGTCGATGGCAACATTCCCCGCCCCAACTAATTGGAGACTGTGATTTAATTTATAGTGGGTTCAAAGCTGAGGGATTAAGGGTTAAGAGGTTATTAGCATCAAATCATTAGGGGTACTTAACCATTGGTAGTATATATGGAGCAATCAACTTAGGTGAGAGTGAGAAACAAAAACAACAAATCAATGATGAAGCTTGTGCAATTTATCAAGATGTTTATGGAATATGTTGAAATTTTTTAGGAAAAATGTTACTTTTCTTGACATGTAGAAAGAGAGACACTTTGTGAGATATATAGTCACAACCAACAAAAATAACCTATTCTTATTTCACCTTCACCTTCATCATCATGTCATATTCTTCCTTGATTTCACTTGGTGACCATGTAGGCTTTTAAGTCGATGGAAACTTTCCCTCTAATCCCTAGTTGTTAACCCACCCCTAACCTCTAAACCATTAACTAGCCCTAACTCTTCAATCCCACCTAACCTCTAACCCCTTAGGCCCTATCCCCCTAATTAATCCCTTAAACCCCTAAGACCTTAACCCTTAACACCTAAACCATTCAACCCTAAACCCTTAACCAATAACCCCTTACCCCCTAAGCCCCATTAACCTCTAAATTCCTTAGGCCCTAAACCCCTCTAAACCTAACTTAAACCCTAACCTATTAACCCCTAACCCCTTAACCTATTAACCACTAGGTAAAATAACTTATAACTTGAAGTTGAAATTGAAATTTTTTATAATTTGAATATTATAAGATTTTTAATGACATCATTTTATGATACATTTTGGGAAATTTTTTAGGTTGATATTGTTTCAAATTTCGTATTTATAAATAAAAAGTTATAAATTTTAATTAAACAAATACATTTTAAAACTTTTAAATTACACACACACACAAAAATATTATATATTCCGGCATCATTATGTTTGCCCTGCTTAGACATCAGGAAATGACACACGTAGCATGCATGTTAGATATCCAGCATGTATAAGAATGAATCAAATATTTAGCAAGAGTGTGGGATATTCGATGGATTTATGCACAATGTCAGAGATATGACATTGTTAGGGTTTAAAAAAGAACAAGAAATCCAAATAAAATATGATATTACGACCAATTTTATTAGCACTATCGGAGTAAAGTATCATATTTTTCACCCATATGTAGTAGTGAGAGGAGTGACCTAGAAGAAAAAAAAAAGCCCTATAGAGAAGGAGCTATTGAGAAGCCAGTTGGAGGAGTAAATTGGACTATTCTGTACCTAAGCTTGTACTCAGATATTTGGGGTGCCATCCTATGTATTATGAAAAGTTGGAATTCTACATAGGAAATCAAAAACAAATTGATCCCTGTATTGTTGTGTGGAGGACACTAGACTCTAATTTTAAGCCTAAATGACCAGTGGGAGACTCAGTGGATGATTGAACCACTTAGTGCTTGTTGAATAGCTGTTAAACCACTTGGGTTGATTCGGATCTTGGGGGGAGGCCCTCAAGATCTCAAAAAATGAAATTCCAAAGAAAAAAGGCGAACACATAGTAAACAAACCATAAAGAAACTTTGTATTAAAATAAAGAATAATTGTAAAAGCTACATTGTGGTGGAAAATTCTGTTCTTTTACAAAATGCGACTTGTTACTTATAGCCTTTTTTAGTTACAATACTATGGGAAAATTCCATGGGTGGGTAAATACCATGGGTGAATGAATACCATGGGTAGATGCCACTTACAATACCATGGGTGAATGAATACCATGGGTAGATGTCACTTACAATACCATGGGTGAATTCCATGGGTGGATAAATACCATGGGTGGTTGAATACCATGGGTGGATGCCACTTTCCATTCAAATCATTCCTCCCCCCTTAAGAAGCAATGGTCTCCACTGCGCGAAGTTCCCTCCTGAGAAGCCTTTGTTCCATATGAAGAGCCACTGAAAAGAAGGATTTTGTGTGGTTAACCCATAACCATGATGGAAAAAATATGAGAATAAATATACCCTCTAATGCATGTGATCAACTATGATACTAACAATGTGCGGCCTAGAAAATGGACTTCGATGAAGCATGGGTTTATGAATGACCCATAACCATGACAAACAAAGATCTGAGGATAGAGATACCCTGTAATGCTTGTGATTAACTATGATACAAATAGTGTGTGGCTTAGAAAATGGACTTCAATGACAAGTGTTTTGTGTGGTTGACCAATAACCTTGGGTTTTTTGGTGACGCATGTTAACTTTTTTGATTTCTCAATGTTGTATGAGTTACTTTAGCCCAATTTATCTTTTCATTCACAATCCATCCAATTATTAGTAGTGTAATTGATCATAAATGTAACTGAAGAAAGAACAATGTATGCAGTGACAAAGAAGACAACAACACAACCATGAGAAATGATAGATTGGTCCAAGACCAGGGAAAATCCCTACTAAGGGGAAACCCTTTCAAATATTCTTCTTTAGTAGATTGTCATAAAAATATTTCAGCAGAGAGTACATATTATTTGCAACGGATAACAATAAATCAGATCTACATATCTGTTAGAACAACATAGAAACCCGAATATTCCATATCACTAAAGCTAGCTGATGCCAAGATTGTCAAAACCCTAGATCTAAATTGGGTCACCCTCATCAGCACTGTCTACGAGTGACTGAAACTTCTGGATCGCTCTCACAAATATAGTATGCGAGCCACTGTGACTGGAGAGTCGCTCCCAGGAGATCTCTATGCATGCAACTATGGCACATAACTATAAAGATCCAAATTCGCTCCCTTGCTGAGCTATGCAAGCGACCGACAAACAAAAGTCGCACCCTTGCCAAGTTGTGCAAGCGACTGAGAAGACAAGGTCACTCCTAGGGTTACCTTGTGTGAGCAACTGAGAACCAGAACTTTCAACTCTGCCTCTGAACCCAGAGTCACTCTCACTAAACTATCTCCGAGCAACCGAAGAGCCAAAGTGTCTCCCTTGCCTATACTATACTTATAACCAAGAATGAAAATGTCCTGATATGTGCCAATGAACAAGATCCAAAAAATTCAAACTCAAAGTGAACCTTTCTCCTCTAATTTTGGACCCTGTGTGAACTCCTTCTGACATAGTTGTGTGAGCCAAGAAAAAATAGAAGAATAGAAAGATGAAACTGATGTGATCAAATGAACTTGAGGTCAATTCATTTTATATGTTTTCCTAAGGGTTAAACTGGGGTTAAGATTGACCCAAGCAGTTACTCATGTGGTTAGGGCCTATCCATTCCATAATGTATGCATGATTAAAATAATTCAAAACTTAACATTTGTTTAACCGAATTAGGTGATCTTTAGGTTGATTTTGGTCCTCCCTAAAAGAGGAATTTAATACAGACATCATCTTAATCATTTGAGTTTTCCAATGTGGAAATTGACCCTAGTTGTAAAAATTGACCCTAGTTGTAAAAATTAACACTCCCTCTCAACTCGAAAGAATTCCACCCTTTCAATATTTGTTAGTTGATCAACCTATCAAGACTGTCTTTGTTCAACTCTATCTTCTGAAACTTTATCGAGTATAGAATAAGAATCTAGGAGAAATAGCTTCCATGCTTGTATAGCAATAGGATAACTCATCATACAATGGAGTAAACCCTCAACCCTAGAGTCTCATCGGGGAGATTTTACCCTCAACCCGACATTTCAATGTGGAGCTTTACCCTCAACCTCGAATCCTACTGCCTATCGATATTCCTAGCAATGAGTCTTAGTAGTCATGTGGTAGAAAACCTGCATCATAATCGTATTGGGTTGTACCCCAAGCACACCCTCAACTGATTGGCCAAATGAGGAGTAAAATTCCCAACAAGACCTGCTTGTGGGTATGATGCCAACTGGGGTATACTCTGCAAAGACCAGACATGGGAGTAAAACCCTCAACCCTATGGATAACAAATAGGATAGTTCCCTATTGTCTAGAGTTCTATCAACCCCAAGTTCCCTTTTCGCTCAATTCCTCATCCTGGGAGCTCAAAAAAGGGGGAAGAGTTGGATTAGTGTTCTCGATCAGCGCTGCCCTTTATCCAGAGGGGCCACCTCCATCAGCCCATGTTTCTCTCTGAAGACCAAGAACTTTCCTTTAGGTAATGCCTTGGTTATAATATCAACAATCTGATCATCTATCGATATGTGATGGAACTTGAAAACTCCTCTTTGTACCATGTCTCAAATGAAGTGATATCAAATCTCAATATGCTTGGACTTGTCATGAAACACAAAATCTTCTACCAAACAGATACCACTCTTGTTGTCACAGTACATCACCGTAGTATCTAGGACCTACTCAAGTATTTCTCCAAAGGGATTTCTCAACCAGACTGCTTCACAGCTAGCCATGCTAGCAACAATGTATTATGTTTCAGTTGTGCTCAATTCTACATACTTTTATTTCCTGCTCAGCTAGGATATCATGGCAAATCCAAGGCTCAAGAAACATCCAAATGTACTATTTTTATCGATAACATTTTTGGCCCAATCAACATCAGTGTATCCATGAAGTTGAACATTTCTGGCAGAGTATCTTAGGCCAAGTATGATTGATCCATGCCAATATATCAATATGTGTCTGGAAGCTATCCAATGTGATGTTGGAATTATTGGGGGGGGGGGGGGGGGGGGGGGGGTGGGTGGGGGTGAATCAATATTCCTTTCAATTAGTATTATTATTAATCTTTTAGAGTATTAGTTAATATTCAATTATTATCAATGTTTGTACAATGATAGTAGTAAACAAAAGGAACAAAAATGCACACAGTTTTTGAGGTGGAAACCCCCTTCGGGACAGAAGCCACCTAAACTCTTTTCTAATAATTCTTTAATCTTCAACTCCAATTGAAAAGAAATCTCAAACTTCCTAGAATCTATAAAAGCATTCTTCTCCAACTCCCACTAGATGGATGCTCCAATGCCCGAGATTCTTCAATAATAAACTGAATGGATGCCCCAACACCCAATGAGCTACAATTTACCCTAGCACCACCCTACCACCCTGAAGTTTTCACAGGCTTGAACCTCTTGGTGACTTCATGCACCAGCCTAGCACCACCCTACCACCCTATAGAAGAATAAAAGAAGAATGGACTCCCATACCAGGGAAAATGGTCCACTTTACAATGATATAGAATGATGTAGAAAAATAAGACACACTAGACCATAACCCCAACTATGACACAACCACCTAATGATGATCCTAGACCTTCTGACACTGCCTCTTCAACTCTTTGCAAATAGACACTTGTACAAATTTTACAATGATTCTTTTACAATGACTCTGTACAATGGTTGTATGCAGTGTTGCCCACTTGAAGACTTCATGTGGTGAACTTCTCACTGTTGTTATGCACCTTGATTGCTGCTCTTCTCATGCTACCCTTTCTCACTCTTCAGAACATTAGATTATGCATTGAGTCTTCTCTTGATGAATATATAATACCTGCAAAAAGTCTTCAAGGAAATACCCATGACATGATAATAGCAAAACTTATCTCATCCTATGAAGCATATGTCATTGCTAAACAAAAAAAACAAATTAGAATACAAAGAACCTAATGCAATTAAGATATGAACATGCATGTACAGAAGATACTTACATGGATCTTACCTTTGCTGCACCTTGCTCTTTGCTGCCCTACAAAGTCTGGTCCTTTGCACCCCTTGACAACACTTGATCTAGTTTGTTTCTTTCCTTCTAGGAGCACGATATTGAATCTGATGTATCTCTGTGATTTTAGATCCCTAATATGTGATCTTCAGTCTTGTAGTATCTCTATGCATCTTCTTTCCAATTCCACAGGTCTGACCTGATTTGGATTCTTCAAGTCAAAGCTATACCCAATCTCTCACAATGACCTAATTATGGAATAGTTTAGTAGATCGAACTTTTACGGCATGCCACATGTCATTGTTTCCTCTTTCAGCTCTAAAATTGATACATAGAAAATAAATTTTGTGCACTATCCACCACATTTTATAGAATTCCAATCCGCTTCTCAGAGAGAGAGTTATGACGATTTTCCCAAGGTCACTTCTTTGAGATGAAATTTGGGAGCCTATAAAAACCCTAACTTCCACAAATCATATCGCTGAAAATATAGCAAATCAAGATCTGAAATTTGGTCACGACGTTCATCAAGATTTCGGCTCAAATGGGTTTTAATTTTAGCATCTAATGCTTCGCAAAAATAACGTTATAGTGAACATTCCACGATCACTACTTTTGGAGGATATATGAGATTTATTTTTATAAAGTTAAGAGGGGCTTCTATAGAGAATGTTGGAGGGATTTTAGGACCTTAAAAAATTATTAATTATTGACTATTCAATGACCAAAATCAATGATAAATTCCATGCCACAACTCCATGGGGTTTTAGCCCACTAATTGGGGTTACTAAATTCAATCTTGAATAACTTACAAACCGTGAGGACTTACGAGGAGAGCTATATACCGATATAAATATATTTTTGAGTAGAGTATTCCTATAATGGTTATGAGATGAGAAAACATGAATAATGATGCCCAATGTGCCATGGAAGTTTAGGGTCATCCTTGTTGTTGCTTGGGTTGACATCAATGACAACCTCAAATCATCTTCAGATCAATATGTGAGTGGTGGGGCTCGGTCATGAATTGAATCAATGTGTTTACTGCATAGCATATGTCTATATGGGTGTTCGCAAGGAACGTTAGAGCCCCAATCAGTTGTCTATACTGAGATGGATTTTCTAAGTCTAGTCCTGCGACATCTTCACATAATTTCTTGAAGTTCATTTCCATGGGAGTGACCATGGATTTACATTCGGTCATTCCAAATCTTTCCAACAACTTCAAAATGTATTTTCCTTGTGAAAGGAAGATCTAACCAATATTTTTCCACACTTCAAGGCCCAAAAAGTAATGCATGAGACTAAGGTATTTCATCTCAAACTCATAGGCTCAATCATCAGAGGCTCACTACCGTTCAAAAATAGATCGTCAACATATAAAACCAAAATTAATGCCATACCTTGGACAAACTTGAAGTAGATGTTGGGATCAACATTTCTTCTTGTGAATACCAACTTCACTAAGTAACTGTCAATACACGTATACCAAGCTCAGGGAGCTTGCTTCAAACCATACAATGCCTTCCTCATCCTGAAAACATGTGTTCTTTGATCTTCCACTTCGAATCCTTGTGGTTATTAAACATATACCTCTTCCTGTAACATCCCATGAAGAAATTCGATCTTTACATCCATCTGATGAAGAGTCCATCCCTGACTTGTAATAAGGGAAACTATAGAATGGATGGTTGTATATCGAGCTACGAGAGAAAATATGTCATCATAATCTTCTCCCTCTTTCTGAGAGAAGCCTCGAGCCACAAACCTTGCTTTATATTTCTCAATGCTGCCATCAATTCCATGTTTGATTTTAAATAGCCATTTTGAGGTCACAACATACTTCCCTTTCGATCGAGGTACAACGTCCCATACATCATTTTTCATTATTGATTCATGTTCTTCAACCATAAGATCCTTCCAAACTTGTTCTTTTACTGCTTCTTCGAATGTGGATGCTTCGACTTGAATCATAGTACTCATAGCAACAACATATCCCTAATACCTACATGGTTGTTTCCTTTCTCTAAATGATCTACAAATGGGGAAATTTCTTTTACTATCCTATAGAGTATCGCAAAGCCAAGGTAATCTCTTCTTAGAGGGAGGATCACTTGAAGGAGGATCTAACATATCCATAGGCTCTATGGGCTCATCAACCATATCGGACTCAGGCACGGATGAACCATCCAAAATATCCCAATCATCATTCTCTTTGTTGGGAGGAGGAGGAGATGGAGGAAGATATCTTTCTTTTCCAAGAGCCGCATCTTCATCAAATGTTACGTCCCTACTAATTTCAACCTTCCTCTAACCAAGAATATAAATTATATATGCTTTAGAATTCTCACAATAACCCACAAATGTACCTTTTCTACCAGTAGCTTCCGGTTTGTTCCTTTTGTCTTTTGGCACAAGAAAATATATGGGGCATCCAAATATACGAAGATGGTTGATATCGAGCTTAATACTTGTGAATATTTATTCAAGAGTCTTGTTTTCTAATGCTTGATGAGGCACCCTATTCTAAACATATACAACATTAGATGTCACTTCAGCCCAAAGGAACTTTGGCACCTTTAGATCATGTAGCATAGCGTGAGCAACTTCTAATATAAACCTGATATTCCTTTCATCTAGACCATTTATCCAGGAGTATATGGCACAGTTGTTTCTTTCTTAATTACGTATTTCTTGAAAACTGCTATGAATTCTTTTGACATGTATTCTCCTCCATTGTTGGACTTGAAGACTTTGATTCTCTTTCCTGATTGATTTTCAATCAAGGCTTTGAATTCCTTGAAAGTTTCTAAGGCTTCATACTTGTGCTTAAGATAGTATATCCACGTCTTTCTTTAGAAGTTGCCGATAAAGATAATTTAGTAGATATGACCACCAAAATAATGTACAGGCAACAGGCCACATATATCAGAATGAATGAGATGAAGGATGTCATGAGTTTTGTTCTTACTAGAGGGAAATGGTCCCCTTGTTTTCTTTCCACTTGCACAACCTGGGAAAACTCCATCATGATGAGCCTAAACATCAGGAATACCAAAGACCAATTTATTCAATTTTGGAAGTACATCATAGTGAATATGAGCCAATCTGCATTGCCATAATTCACTCAAATGATTGGTATTATGAACCAATGCAAGGAGAGGTCTTCTAGTGACCTATAGAGTCCTTCAAATCTCAATCCTAGTGTGAAGGCATCCCTCATAAGTGAATCAACAGGCCAATTTAGAACTTTACCTTTGATGAAGGCAGCCCTCATCCCTTTGTCTTCCAATGTAGATACAAATACCAAGTTCTTCATTAATCCTGGTACATACATGACATCATGCAGCAGAACTGATTCCCCGAAATTTAACTAAAATTTGACGGACCCAAAGGCTTTCACGAGATTAGTAGAGTTGTCTCCAAGAATGATCTTTAGCTTAGTCTCCCTCTCTACAAGATTAGAGAGGAATTCTTTATAACCAAAGAAATGATGAGTGGCCCCACTATCGACCAAGCAACTATCCCATGAATCCGGTGGAGAAGAACTAGTAAGAGCAGAAATGAGAATGTATTCAGATTTATTTACAACATTACTTTCATACCTTGGAGCCTTCAATTTATTTTGAGGAGGACAATTTTCTTCATGGTCACTTGAGGAGTCTCTTCTTCTTCTTTCATATCTCCTATCATGGTTCTTCTTTTGATAGTCCTTTCTTCTTTTGTTATTGAAGTTGCCTCTAGTGTTGTAGTGATGTCTCTTGTTCTTTTTGGGACAATCACAAGCATAATGACCTGTCTTGTGACAATTGAAGCATTCAACATGAGATAATGATTTGTCATATATTCCTTTTGAATTTTGAGGAGGCTTCCTTGATGAACCTTCTTTTTCCTTCTTCCTTTTGTCATAAGAGATATATGCAGCGAGCTCTCCCTCTTCATGTTTTTGAATCCTTCCTCTTGTAATCATTCTTGACTCTTCTTGAGTGAGATTTCCAAAAATTTCATCAAATGTCGAAAGGACATTGTTGTTGCTAATTGTAGTAATGAAGATTTCCCAAATAGGAGGGAGACCTCTAAGAGTCACAACTACTAGCTCCCTATCAAACACATTTTCTCCAACTCTCTTGCAATTGACCTCTAAGGAGAGAGATCCTCATAATGTAGGATTGAACCATTTCCCCTTTGTTCATATTAGTTTCCTTGAGTTGATCTTTCAGAGTGATGATTTCATTCAAGTTGTTCACTTCATACATGTTGTCTATCTTGTCATACATATCTTTAGACTTTCTTAAATTCCCAACATAAGAAATTAAATGATATTGTAAACCATCAACTATAATTTGCTTTGCTTTAGGCTCACCTTTTTTATACCTGTTCTTGAGAGAAGCAGAAGCATTTTCTGAAGGCTTGGGCATTCTTCCTTGGATGTATTCTAGCACATCATTGTTGTCAGCTATGATCTCCAATTTGACTTTCCATGGAGCAAAGTTTGATGCATTACCTAGCCTTTCATGCTCCATGAAAGTAGAAGATGACATCTTGACCTTGATCCAATAATCTGCTATCTTAAAGAGAGGGATTTAAAAATGTGTTCATTAAATAAAATAATTTCTTTTTAAAAAGTGTGCAATCTTTAAGAATGTCTTCATGGAGTCAACTAATGTTGGAAAATGGATATCTCATAGCAGTTCAGTTAAGTTCAAAAGGGCACCAAATTTTGACTACATCACATCAACTACTTTAACAAACTATTCATTCATTTAAAAAGGCTACCAAATATTATTGTTGTCTCATAAAAATAACGACGTCCATCCCATAAATAAAGGGCGCGTATCAAAACATTTCGCTCATCGATTATTGTTGTCTCAAAAAAATAATAAGGTCCATCCAATAAATAAAGTGACCATATCAAAATATTTTGCCCCATCGAATAGTTGACTCAATAGGATCTAGAAAATTATATTATATTGCAAATTATATCATATTGGATAGGGTTTTAGTGAAGTGCCTAATAATTTTATAAAAGTTGTTTAAAATTGATTATATTTGATATATTAAATAGGTTAAATTATTTAGTTATAATTATTCTTAAAAAAAATTAATAATAATTTTATTTATTTAAAATATAATAAAGTAATATTATTAAAATTAATATTTAAAAGATAATACATAAACTATAAAAAATAATAATAATCAAAAGCAACATCTATAAAATTATTTCGATTTAGATATTTTATCAAGTTAAAAAAGCTATTAATTGCGGGAACAAAGCGCACAGCCTATGGTACGAGACATTGTCTCAAAGATCGAGAATGTTAAAATTTTTATTTATTTCCGAATATTATAATAATTTGATGGTATTTTGATGAATATATTGTTTATAGTATAAATGTCACATCAAGATCAAGATCGAGAATGTTAAAGTATTTAATTATTTAGAATATTATGATAATTTGATGGTATTTTGATGAATATATTGTCTATAGCATAAATGTCATATCAATAATAGCATGTTTGTATCAAATCACTGCAATTTAATTTGGGGTTTTTATACTAATGGTTAGGGGTTATAAAATTTATTTTATATTCATATTTTATATAGAAAAATGAGAAGCGGAACAAAGAAAAACAAAGTCACATAGCTAGCGTTCCCTGCCACTTAGTTTAATTTAGCTATTAATTGATTTTGTATTGCTATGATGTTATTAGTTTTGGTTAAACGTAATTAGTCCAAAAATTGGTCAAAAGTAATGTCCCTATCATATTGCTTTTTTTCCAAAATGTTATATAACAATTTCTCTTTTTCTTTTAATATGTCATCTACAGAGCCAATTGGTCAAAAGTAATGTTGTTGTCATATTGCTTTTTTTCCAAGATGTTATATAACAATTTCTCTTTTTCTTTTAATATATCATCTACACAGCCAATTAGTTCAAGAAAATTTTTGCTTTTCATGGGCAGCATTGGAAAAGATACAATATAAGTCTTTTCTCTTTTTACAACTTTTTGTATGGCGGTGTTCATCATGGTTGGAATTTGGATTTCTCTTTAGCCATCTAACAATTTTTTTTTTTGAAGTTTTAGGTCTTTATGTTACGAGTCACCAGACATTATGTTTAAAATTTTTCCCTTCAAGATTGATGTGTTGAAAATAAATTAACCCTTCAACAGTAAGTGTTTGATTATAAAATTGTCTTTCAATAACATAGTTATATTAAGAAATTTAATTTATCGTAATGGAAAAACAAAATGACCATAAAAGACAAATGATTTAACAAATATATATATATATATATATATATATATATATATATATATATTATTGTCTCTATGTATATGAGTAACATTGAACTCAAAAGCATATCAAACTCACTCTAATAGGAATCCATATTCCATTTAATTAGCTTATTTTTTAGACAAAAAGATTTACTTAAAAATTCATATCAATATCCCATTTAACTCTTTAAGCAAAAAATTTAACTAAATATTCACAAATAAATGTTTTGGACGCACACTTTCACATTTTAAAGTAGTAGCAAGTCACATTGATAATTTTATAGATACAAAGTGCCCATTTCACCTATAATTACATTATTTCTGGAATCAATGTTGCTTTTAAAACAAAATGCTATTTAAAAAAAATACTAATGATGAAAAGCGGAGAACAAGGAACAAGATTGGATATTTAGAAATCTAAAAAAATCAAATATGTCTTGTTGTCCTACCCTAAATCTAAGAATACAACTTAACTAGAAATTGCACATTAAAGAATATGAAGTTAAAATACTAATGATGAAAAGCGGAGAACAAGGTTGGATATTTAGACATCTAAAAAAATAAGTTAAAATACTAATGATGAAAAGCTAAGAACAAGGTTGGATATTTAGACATCTAAAAAAATCAAACATGTCTCCTTGTCATGAATCTAAGAATACAACTTAACTAGAAATTGCACATTAAAGAATATTCAATTAAATTGTTTTCATCAGACGTAATTAGTAGGGCAGAAATTTGAATTTAAAATTTGTATGTAGATTTACTATCACCAATTTCTTATAAGTTACCAAACAATCTCGTGAGGAAAATTAATCAATAAGCCTAAAACAGGGAAACCCTAACTATGTATAATGTTGCTGCCATTATGATATGAAAAATCGGATTTTGTCAAAAATAAGAATTTATCAAAATTCAAAACATATATAATAAATTTAAAAATACTCAAAAAATTATGTATACATCCTTTCAATTCCTAAAAGAGTTAACAATGAAGTAGAAAAACTGCATATCATATACAAAACATTGTGCTTCTACTCCAGGAAAAAATAATTTCCACAAAGAGAATATCCACGATATCGTATAGATAAAGAACATGTATGGCCAACAGCAGCCCATGAGCATTATTATGAAGAGAATGGAATTGGCTTTACTGTCTACAATCTCTGCTAACCCCACGGATATCACACGCTCTTCTCTGTAAATCAGGATACAAAAAATGGGTGTCTTTGCATGTGTAGGTTTGTCACACTATTCCTTTATTTAGGAGTTACATATTTTCTCATTACATTATTAATTTAATAGCTCTAATCAATAATACATTATTCCTTTATGTAGGAGTTACATATTTGCTAATTACATCATAATTGATGAAGGGTACTCTGGAAACTAATCTTATTACAAAATTAGTTTTGTAATAAAATAATTATGGAAACAAATTTTAATATATTAAAAAAAAATATTTACATGTGATTATCATAATTGATAAAAGATATTTAGAAAACCACTCTTACCGTAAAAACAAAAATATTTCAAAATTGATAAAAGGTACTTATAAAACCAATCTTATTGTAAAAACAAAAATACATTTGCAATAGAGTTTTGTTATGATATTCCAATACATAGGAAATAGTTAAGTATAACTTGGTCTAGTGTAGAGTTAGGTAAAGTGTGTTTATTTACTATGTACTTTTGTAACTTACAATCCGACGATCACAATATCTAGTGATCTGACGGTTCATTCTTTCCTCGGTATTACCGACACTTGATTCGTGGCTTAACACCTGACTGGTCCATGATCTCTATTTAAAGAGCATGGAGGGTCATTTGTAGGGTAACCATTCATGAGAGAAGCTTATGTAAATTTTCATTCTTTTATTAATAAATTGCCTGAAGTGGATGCGTTGGCTAAGGCTGTGGATTGTTTCCCTCTTTGAGGGTTTTAACCACGTCAAGAATACTAGTCTATTGATCTATGATCTGTTTGTGAGCGGTGTCCTTTAGTGTTCTGTCGGAGGAACTTACCTTGTAAATTCCTATATGGTATCAGAGCTATTTGAGGGCCGCATTCGTTGGTGATCCAAATCTGAAGCTGGTAGTGTTATGCTCCTATACCAATAGGTGTCATATTTCATGATTGACTGGTAAAGTCCCAAATATGTTCATCCTTTCCATGTTGCAAAGGTTCCATATTTTGAAAAAATCAAAAAATTAAAAAATGAAAGAGGGTATGCCCTAAAAGAAAGATCAAAAGGCAAAAAGAATGAAATGGTCAAAAAGAAGGAAAATGAACCCCAAATGAAGAAGACCAGGAAAGTGTGCTAGTCCAAAATGCAACTACTGTTCTATTTTTGCAAAGAATTTCATTGTGTGCAACTAGTTGACTCTTGCCACAGTTGAGGGATGGCCAAACAGCTCAATCTTGGCCAAGTTCATGTTTAAATTTCTTGTTTTGGAGATAGAGAATAAAATCTGTCCAAACAGTTCAAGCTTGGAAGATAAGTAGTTAGATAGAGAAACAAAGGTGCTCAACCGCTGAATCTGAGCCCTTGGAAGAAATAAGGGCAGACTTAGATAGGATGGCAATTAAAAGAAAAGAAGAGAGTAAGGGTTTGCTAGTTTAAATACACCCAAAGAGAAAGGAAGAAAAAATGTTAGGTATAATAGGATGGGTAGGCAGTTTTGATGTTGCAGAAGCAAGGTTATGGGTGATTTTGTCTTTCAAAGGTAATTCATCCTATTATTATCATAAATACCATGGCAACTATGTGGTGACAGATCAAATGAAGCATGTCTAACTTCCCCTCACACTTCTCCCAAAAAACACTTACTAACCTTCCCCCAAGGATATTGAGATCTGCTCAATGCTCCTAAATCACTTCATTTCATGAAAAAGACTAAGTGAAACTCTGTTTTTACTTAGGATAAAAGAAGCCACATTTCTTGTGTAAAATCCT
Source organism: Pinus tabuliformis (assembly GCA_031772625.1). Classification (NCBI taxonomy): domain Eukaryota; kingdom Viridiplantae; phylum Streptophyta; class Pinopsida; order Pinales; family Pinaceae; genus Pinus; species Pinus tabuliformis. Next base: position 112,961,935 of record CM062814.1, on the reverse strand, counting down.
TACTTTCCCTATAGCCTAAGATCATCACTTAGCGCTTCCCATTTCATGAATCACATTAATTACATTTTAAACTTTATTATTTAAATCCCTATGCTCATTCCCATTTCCCATACTATATTAATATATAAAACCCTATATTTTAATATTATCTTGCCCCGATTAATATATAATCATAACACTATAGATATGAGGATTTAATGATTCACCCAGAATGCATTAAAAACCTCCTCGCACTCATATATTTGAGGTTAATCAACATCGGTTGATTAACATTTTAATTTCCCTGTCAGCCAATCAGCGCGCCCCCAATGTGTTTAAATTCATGGTTTATATATGTGGGTCCCCGCGCCATAGCTCTCTGCTACCTCTGGCAAGCGCCAGCTGTTAGATCTGGGCCCGCCGATTGGATGGCCCAGATCAATATCGCAACCCCTCCGTCGCCTGTACTTTACCGCCTGGGAACGGTGGTATTCCTGCCGTACCGTGGGACAGGTGGCACCCTCCCAGCATGCTCATGCCCCCTCCACCCAATACCACCTTGGCCCAAAAGTGGTGCGGGCCGATACCGCTTACTGCCCCCGCTAACCCCCCCCGCTGACATCATCGCCACGTCACCCGCTGACGTCACCTCCGCGTCAGTGCCACGTCACCCTTCCGTACACCGTGTTGTGACAAAACATCACGTCATGCTGATGTCATCCGAAAAAAGCGCCAAAAGCCGGCGACACCAATTTTTGTCAAAAACCTGTGAAAGTGTCGTTTTCGTTCATTTCTATTCGTTATTTTCATGAGACTGGTGCATGTGAATTACGTCGAAGCTACTACTAGAGCTCCAGTCCGCCACCCCAGCCAGCATAATCTGGCATCCCACTCTGCAATTCATCGTCCAACTTGCAAATTACTCTCGTGCACGTCCAAAAACATAGGTATTTACCCGTTTCACCTCCCAAAACCGTGTTTTTAGTTTTCCTCTGTAAAATTATACCTGTGAGAGCCAAATTTAAGAACAGAACAGTCTGTTAGCCCACTAAAATTCACCAGAACTCCCATTTCGCCCATTTTTCCCACAAAAATTTGACCTCCAAATAAAAACCCAGAGAACTGAGCAATGGAAGCTCCAGTGGCCTTGAACATTGCTCCCCTCAATGTACCTCATAAAGACCTGGAGTGGTTACCCCTAGCTGATAGAGATTTTCAAATCCAAGACTTAACTGGTGATGAAAACCACCTCCAAGCATTCTGTGAAATAAGGAACAGTCACCTAAGTAAGATTGATCTCTATGGGATATGTGAATCCAATCTGCCCAGGTATTACCTCCCCTCAGTAAATGTATTCCCAGATGTAATCCACTTATGTTGTGCTAATTATGAACCTATACAAATAACAGTCAAGAGTCCATCTAGAACAGTTCTCTTTTATATAACCCCTGAGCACATAAATGAGATGTTACACTTCAAACCCATCCAACCTCTGGCTCCTCTTTCTATGGGATTCTTGCTTGAGCAGGGCCCTAAAATGCCAAACTCAGAGATAACCTGCATTGCTCAAACATTTATGAGACCAAATTTCCAGCCCAAATTCCCACCTCCCTTTCTACATGTCTGGTTCAATAAAGCTGGAAGATTCATCATTGATATGATATCCTATGTCCTGGGATTCAAGACAAGTGAATATGTTGATGAGACCACCCTAGTTTTGTTGTCCACATTTACTCCAGGATAGCCCCCTGCTGTCAAATATGACTATGCCACTTTCATTGCCAACAAGATCCATGACCAACTCTTGAATCTAGACAGAGAAGGAGTCTTCAAGTATACCTCATATATATATATATATCATCTGTTCCTGTATTTCCAAACAGACAGTTTTCAGTTTCCCATCAGAAAATTGGATTCTAAAGGAGAAAGGAGGTTGGTGATCTTTTGGACCTCAGTGTTCCATGAATTCCATAACCCTCCTTACACTTACCATGAATTCATTGATTTTTTTATACATCCGGCCTCCTCTCTACTAATGAGAACTCCTCCTCCTAGACTCTCTAGTAATATGCAGAAAATTTTACAGCTCTCCAAAAGCTACAAAATAGGTGACTGGTAGTTCTACCAGAATCACACTGAAATCAGAATATATGGCTGCGAGTTGTGCCCTTATAAGCTGCCCAAATATGTGCCTATGAGACTATTTTCTCTAGAATATTTCAGGCAATTTATCAATTCATATTTTACTCACTTTTATAGTGCAAAGAAAAAAGCTCAGCTGAAAATAAGAAACCAGTTAGGCCCTTTTATTATTAATAAAAAGGAAGCATGGCAAGATGCTGATAAAATATTGGGGGAAAAACTAAAATTAAAGAAGAGTTTTTGGTGGGTACCCTATGACCCAAATGGATTTATCTGTGAAAGAAAAGTAAAAAATAGGCTATCAGCCTATAAACATTGTAGGATCCCTGAAATAGAGCAATTTGCTAATCAAGATGAGTGGGTAGTGGGCACATTGATAGAAGAGCTTACCGAGCAAGAGAAAATGGAACAAGTTATGAAAAATCTAGAAAAGACTCGTGACCTGGACTCTTTTGGACAGGCATTTTTCAAGCTGCCTCAGCAAACCAGAGTGGGTACATCATCTGCTGGAACTTCACAACAACCTGCCCAAGAAAGCACTACACCAGCTGCAGGGACATCAAAGGGCAAAGAAGTGCTAGATACAAAACAACACATAATGACAGATTAGCCAGCAGCATCCAAGGAACAGGGCCAAGGGAAAATTCCTCCTGTCCAAACCAAAGCACCAGAGATACCAGCATTACAGACTCCTCTAAATGAAGAAAAGGGTAGGAAGAGAGACAAAGAAGAGGCCACACCTGTAAGTGGACCAGTAGAGCAACTAGGGGCAAAAAGGCAAAGAATAAATCCTCTACCTGAAGAGGAAATTATTGAGGAAACCTTAGAAAGCCTGAGAGGCGAGAGGGAAACTAGCCCACAGATCTCCCCTGTAATAGAAACATCCACCAGCTCTCATAGGCAGGACCTAGAAAGGCAAAATAGTGTGGAAGTTTCATCCACAAGACCATCAAGCAAGCAGGCCTCAGATGTCAAAAGAACATTAACAGAGATTAAGGCTAGAAATGATCCATTGAGGCTGCAACTTTATGACCAATTTCTCAAGATGACCCCCACCAACTAGAAAAGGCTAATGTCTGCATATGACATTAAAGAAGGAAAAATGATCCTGAGCCACTTTAAGCCCAAGGTGCAACAACCACAGTCAACAATTGACTACATTAGAACAAACCTGGAGGTACTTGCCAAAAACATTCATCCTATGGACCAGATTGAGTTTCACAAGCAAACTAGAGAGATGGTCTACTCTACATTGGCAGATAAGGAAATGTTGGCTTATAAATTGCAGAACTCATTGAACAACACATATGCCCAACTAGATTTGGAAAATGCATCTTCGTTAGCCAAGGACAACAGGATAAAGTCCTTGGAAGATATTATCATTGAGCTGGGACATAATCCCAAGGATGCCAAAGGAATAAAAGCATTGATGAAAAAGAAGGAAGAGGACATTGCTGCCCTCAGGAAACAATTCAAGCTGCCTACTACTATGCATCCACAAACTACAGAGCTTGTACAGAAAAAAGTAGAGGAGGACATGATGGACCTGCTTATGAAAATGAATGAGAGACTAAGTGAGACAGAGTACGAATTAGAGAAAGCATTACAAGAAAAGCAGGGAGTTTCGACCTCCCAGCCACCTGAAGTAACTCCAGTAGTTACAACTACCCCTCCCACAGTTACAACAGCAGTGCCTTCCACTGTCCCAGCATCAACAGCAGCAGGTACTTCAGCAACAACAACAGCAGCGGGCAGCAGCACTACCATGACCACAGAGGAGTTAATAAAGGTTATGGAGGAATTAAAACTCCAAGTATCAGAATTGAAAGAAGCCAAAGAGAAATTGGCAAAATTAGAAGTGAATTATGACAAATCCAAAATGACTGTGGTAGAAAAGACAAGAGAGGTGAAAGCATTAGAGAACAAGGTGAAAGCATTGGAAAAGAACCTCTCTTTAGATAAGCCTCTGGGAGAAATCAAAGGAATTTTGTGGGCTAACATCGATCAATCCATTTTTAATATATGGAGATCTATTCAGGTTATATATGAGCAGATTTACTTGATAGCAGCAGCCCAGGTGGAAATTCAAAAGGCCAGAAATTTATTGGGACATATGCCCAAACAGGCCAACAGGTTAATACATTTTTTGAACACTAAAACCAGCGAAGAACTAGCAGCACTGGACATTAGAGATGAACAGGCACCATTCTAACAATCAAAAGAGTTCTGACCATGAGGACCCTGATGCAGAATTTGGAGAGGAAGAGCCAGGACATGCAAGTGGAGGTAGACTCTTTTATAGAGAGATTTGCAGTTTTACATGAAAGGGGCTTGCCAAGTCTGTTGGGAAGAAATGAAAGCCTGTTGAGACAAGCTGAGTACACGCACACGTTGAATAAACATGCTGTTGATCAAGTAAATGCTTCATCAAGTACTCCAGGAGAGGAGACCCTTCCATCTCGCCAAACCCTCTACAACAACTTGGAAAATCTATTCTATATTGAGCATGAAGTGAAACATCTTTTTACAGTCCAACCTAACTTCTACAGGTACACAGATGCTGATGAGACTTTGAGAAAGTTGCAAAGACATCAGTTACCAGAGGAGCATTGTGTTGAGTCGTTAATACGCCATTATTATTGTCACTTGTGAACGTTTATTCCACCCATTTCTACCATTCTTCATCATGTTATTTATTATAATTTATTATATAAATCCATTTTATGATGATTTATGCTCTTACATTATTTATTCTCCTTTATTTCTAATAAATTGATGATTATGCATTATTTTACCAATGATAGTTCTAATAAGTTGGTTGTAACATTATTCACCATTTTTAGCCTCCAAGGTAACTTCCAGATTGAAGATTTGATTTTTAAATCTGCCAACTTAGAAATTCGCTGGTTTAAGGAGTGACAGTTTTGCGGTTGAGATTCTGAGCAAATGAAGACGAATTTGGAAAATCCGGAACATGGGTTTTGTCCAGAACGGGCCCAATTATCTTCATGAAGAACAGTTTGCCCAAATTCGGCTTGTACAGGGAGAAACGCAGGGTTCTTTGAGCACAATTTTCTCTGATTTGCAGTTGCGGCCGTCCTCCAAATCTCAGCTGCAAAGCCAAATTCGCCTTGTTCTTGTTGATCAAATGGTTAGAGACAAACCAATTTTGTAATAGGAATTATGTTGTACTTATCCTTATTGTAACTTCTCTCTGATCTCTCTCTATTTAAATGAAAACAGAGATCAGAGATAAAAATGATGGGAGTGAGACGTGATGATGGATTTGGGGAATGAGAAATGATGGACAACGATGGTGGATTATTCATGTTGTAATTATTAAGCTTTTGCTGTTGTAATGATTCCACAATTGGCTGATTAATAAATGAATTGGGAGTTGCTGTTCACCCTTTTCCTTCTGAAGTAATCTAGCAGCGTCCGCTAGCGGCGAAGGGCCCAGCCTCTGGTGGAATACGCTGCTGCTATTGTGTATCATATCTTTTGCTGCTGTATGATATCTTTTCATGTGTGGATTGTTTATATAGTTTAGTAATCTGATGTATTTGTTATATGCTGTTCAACGCTCTGTTACGACTAATTCATTAATGGTTTCATTCAAGAAGTTTATGTAAGTGACTCTATGTTGCGTAATGAATCTTTTCGGAGTTGATTACATGTTCACTATTTAAACCGATCGTTTCTGTTACAGAGCTTTCATATTAAATATTGCTATTGGATTCATTTTGAACTCTTATTCGTGGGAACCTGAAAGTACTATTATTTCATTTGGAAACGGAAGTCATGTTCTTTGGAAACATCAGATTGCTATAATAAGTGTGTTGTGTAAATATGATAAATGCTGTTCCATAATTCATTTGTAAATATCTTCTCGTAAAGTAAAGATCATTGGAATTGCTTTTGAAGATTGTTATTTTATTGCAGAATGTGAGTAAGTTGGTTTTGACTCGTGAGATGTAGTTCTTTTGATTGATGTTTCATTTACTGCTGTTCTATTTCCTTTTGTTATTTCATTTTTACTTGCTGCCATTCCATTTCCTTGCATTTATTGCTTTGGTGTGAGAGAAGGTCCAAGGCTGTCGTGAGCCTCAGCAGACGCTACCATGCTCCCAGATCCATGGTCCATACTCTATTCCATCAATTTCTAGAGGAATGAGTTATTGCTACTATATCCTCGATTGATGGTTGTTTGAATGAATGATTTAGTTTAGAACATTTCAGTTCCTTGCTGTTCCAATTAGATTTTGTTTCAAGCATTCATTTACTTGTGGGTTTTAAGCACTATACTGCAAAACATTACTCTTAAGTAGTAGCCGCCTCAGACAGAGTACACTCTTGAAATAAAAAGTCGTCCCTGGGTTGATAATTAATGTGAGGTAATTAGGAGTTCACAAGGCACCTTTTTATCGCTCTACATTTTGGCGCCGTTGCCGGGGAGAGTGTAGCCATTTCTAAAGAGTAGTGTGAATCTGATGAGTGCCTGCTAGGGAAGAGTTGGATCTTAAAAACGGAAGGTAAGAACCTGCGTACGGAGCATGTAAAAGCCCTGCTCCCCCGTCCGCTTTCCAGCAGGACTGTTAAAGAACCTAGGGTAGAAATAGATGTTTGAATTTTTGTGTGAATGATTAGGAAAAAGATAGAAATTTTTTAAAAATGAATCACATGATCTCACGCAAGTGGTGATGTAAGCACCATCCATTTCACTAACCGATTGACAGGAACATTTGAAGAAGGAGCCTTGAAGAAACACATGAAGAACATCTTATATTATGGTAAGAAATGGCTCACATTTCTACTTTTGAATTTCCTATCAAAGATCTAGGAGGAGTGACACAAATGCACATAATTCCCCCATCTTTACCAAATTTTCATGGTTTAGCAAATGAAGATCCACATACATTTTTGTTTGAGTTTGACATACTTTGTAGAGGATATGATTATTGTACTAATGATCAAAGATTGAAAGTGTTTCCTCTTACTCTAAAAGGAGCAGCTCTCCGATGGTTCATGAGCCTAGGTGGGAATTGCATCCAATCATGGGAGGACATGAAGAACATATTCTTGAAGAAGTACCAAGACTATTGCAAATCCAATGAAGATATTTTCGGTATGATACAAGGGGAAGATGAAAGTTTGGAGGATTATGTAGATCGATTTCATTACAACCTTCAAAAATCAAAATATAAGCATTTGGAGAAAGAGATTTTAAAAACACTCATTCTTAAAGGAATCAAAGATAAATTTTTAGAACTTTTAAATCTGATAGGAAAAGGTGATGTTTTTCAGTTATCATATGATGATGTTTGTGAGTTGTGCATAAGGTATTCAAGAGGAATCTCCAGGGCTGGTAAGAATCCTAGAGATGTTTTTTCTTTGTTTTCCAAATCTGCTACAAGAACAGGAGACATAAGAGCTGAAATCAATGTGTTATTTGAACATTTTAAAGCTGATTTTATTAGCTCTCTAAATGAAAAATTGGATGTTTTGCAGGTTCATAAAAATGAAGAATTTGATGAAATGTTTTGTTCTCATGACCGAAAGGAGCATCTCATAGATACTCACTCTTCCTTATCTAGGATGGAAGTAGCATATCAAAGAGGTAAGGAAGCTGCAACAAGGTCAAAACCACGGAAATCATGGCCTACAGGTATGGTTCAAAACACTCCCTCTCCACTTTCTTACTTGCATAATCCATTATGGAATACTAATGTGTTAGGGCAGCCATGTCAATTTCAATTTAACCACCTATCTTGTTTACAAGTTGGGCATGGTTCATCTTATGATGGCATGACTACTCTCCCTCATCTTATAGCACAAGCACATTCTCCATATTCTCCACCAGCTCTTCCACAACACCTTGCTTGCCCATCAAAACCATTCACACAACCCAATCAGCCACATCATCAAAATGCTCCATTCCATACACATTTTCCTGCTCAACTAATTCCACACCCTCACCATAATAAACCAGTACAACATGCTTACAATGTTGAGCTGGCAAATTTACCCACCCTTCCCACCCATTCTATCTCACATGCGCCATTAGAGAAAACCTACAATGAGATTCAGAATGTTTCAAATGCAAAAATTGTAGAAGCTATGGAAGAAAATGAGGTTTCTTTTACTATGCATCAACAAGCTATTTTAAAAGCTCAAGAACTTCATGATATGATGGCTATGCGAAATCAAAAAAATAAAGGATATATTGAAGATTGGTTTCACTCCATCATTTGTTTGCAACATCACTCTATGCTTCAACAATTTTTGATATCATTTTTTCAAAGGAAGCCACCTTCTCATACCCTAATTTTCATTAACATCCATTTTTCAAATTTGGGTATGCGTATACATGAAGCCTTATGTCGAAAATGGCTTCACTGGAAGTACTTATACACGTAGTCATATTCATCCTTCAATCAAAGCAGGTTAGTGAATAAAATAAAACAAAATAAGGACATAAATAAGTGCATTTTATTCTTTTGTAAAACTAGGGTTTTTGTTGCAACATGCTATGCAAATCAACATCGGTGATATTTTTTTTTATAATTTGTTTTTGTAGATGAATCATAATGGAAATAATAAGTTCTACAAACACTCATTTTCATTTTTATCACCAATTTAAAAAAAATGCCTGAATTTCATTTTTTTGGCTTGCGGGCTTGATGAACTTTCTGGAAAAACAGTCGGGACAGTCATGTTTTGAGGGACCAAAAGTGAATATTTTTAAAACCTATTTCTACCCTAGGTAGCCCTTGATGTCTACTTTCTAACCCAATTTGAATCACTCAATTTGGATTTGAAACGAAAAAGTTAGAACCAAAACATTGACAGGGTGTCTAGCGGGCAGCTCAGGAACAGAGTTGGGACAGTCAGTTTTTGAAGGCCTAAATGAATGAATTTTTAAAACCTGTTTCTATGGTAGATTCCCCTATGAATCTAGTTTACAATGCAATTAGAATCACTCATTTTCGATATCGTATGGGGAAGTTATGATCAAAATACTGACTGTCTATCGTAAATCAGCACTCTTAAAACTCTGTCTTTCCGGCTGTTCCTTACAATATTTGACCTATCAATTCTTCTTGTCTTCAAAACCTGTTTCTATTGGAAATAAATAAATGAATCTATTTTCATTTCCAATTTGAATCATTCGAATCCGACATCAAACGAAAAAGTTATGCTTGAAATATCAACTGTTGGTCTAAGCCGGGTAATCGACAATGACTCTATTATGCAGGTCGTTCTAACTAAAATTGACATATCATATCATTGAATTTCTAAAACCTGTTTCTACTGGAGATAAACCTTTGAATTAGCTCTCATTTGGCTTTGGAATCACTCAATTTCGACGAAAAACAAAGAAGTTGTGATTAAAACACTGCAGGTTAGTATGATTGGCCACTGCTCTCCCGCAGGTGACAAATAAATTTTACTTTGTTATTTTCTCTTTGGATTTGTTCTATAGAAGTAACTACTTGTTAGTTTTTTTTGCATAATTCTTAGATTAGGGGAGCCGTGCACCCCTCTTTCTCCATGATTTAATGTTTTATTGCAGGTAGACACTCGTTTTTTGCAGGTCCTAGGAGAAAAAGAACGTCAATTTATGGACAAGTGATTCTTGAAACAAATTTTAATAAAACAAAGGAATTTCATCCAACTTATTACCCAACGGATTCATAATAGAAGAAATGAAGAATTGATTTCCATTTGAAGATTCATGTCATCTCTTTGCTGCCAAAACATTTTTCAAAAAGATCATTTTTTTACATAATATCATAGCTGTTGTAACTTAATTTACATATTGTTTTTAAATAAAATGTTGTTTTTTTCTAATTTCTTTTATATTTTGTGTTTCAGGTGTTGCTTCATTCAAAGTGCAACTCATCCTCAGTATCAATGCAGTGAACAGCTAATTCATTCTTTGCGTGTTTTTGCTATTTTTGCTGTTCCTTTTCGAAATGGAACAGCATTTGTGTGATTTTGCTGTTCCTTTTCGAAATGGAACAGCACTTGCGTGTTTTTGTTGTTCCTTTTCGAAATGGAACAATATTTGTGTGTTTTTGCTGTTCCTTTTCGAAATGGAACAACATTTGTGTGATTTTGCTGTTCCTTTTCGAAATGGAACAGCACTTGCGTGTTTTTGTCGTTCCTTTTCGAAATGGAACAACATTTGTGTGTTTTTGCTGTTCCTTTTCGAAATGGAACAACATTTGTGTGATTTTGCTGTTCCTTTTCGAAATGGAACAGCACTTGCGTGTTTTTGCTGTTCCTTTTCGAAATGGAACAGCATTTGTGTGATTTTGCTGTTCCTTTTCGAAATGGAACAACACTTGCGTGTTTTTGCTATTCCTTTTCGAAATGGAACAACATTTGTGTGTTTTTGCTGTTCCTTTTCGAAATGGAACAACATTTGTGTGTTTTTGCTGTTCCTTTTCGAAATGGAACAACATTTGTGTGATTTTGCTGTTCCTTTTCGAAATGGAACAGCACTTGCGTGTTTTTGCTGTTCCTTTTCGAAATGGAACAGCATTTGTGTGATTTTGCTGTTCCTTTTCGAAATGGAACAGCACTTGCGTGTTTTTGCTGTTCCTTTTCGAAATGGAACAGCGCTTGTGTGTTTTTGCTATTCCTTTTCAAAAAGGAACAGCACTTGCGTGTTTCTTGCTATTCCTTTATGAAAAGGAACAACACGTGCATGTTTTTGCTGTTCCTTTTCGCAAAGGAACAACACTTGTGTGTTTTTGCTCATCCTTTGCGAAAAGGAACAACATTTGAGTGTCTCTGCTGTTCCTTTCTCAGAAGAAACAACATTTGTGATTTTTCGAACGACATTTGCATTTTCACGTTTTTTGTATGTATTTTTGTTTTTTTGGTGTGCATTTTCTTTGATGTTCCTTACATGAAACACCGCTTTGTGAGTGTTTTTGCTGTTCATTCAAAAGAGCAACACTTTGGGAATATTTTTGAGGGCAACCCTTTCCTTTCTCTTATGGGATTATTCATAGTCAGCTCAACCACATTCTCCTGATTCTCTTTCATGGCATGAAGTACACTATTTTTATGAGGACAAGAATTATGGATTCTTTTGAAGCAAGTATTATCATTTACGTTATGATCTTTAACAGGACAGCTCCTTGATGACAGATTTTTTTCAAAAGAGACACAATTATTTATATATTACTTTACTGCATTGTTTTTGCTGTACATGATATTGATTGATCATCTTAATACCATGCTGGTTCCACCCTTCCTGGTTATAATCTTCTCTGTCTGTAATAAATGAGATTATGGGTATATTTTTTTTGACATGTTCAACTTCTTCCGCCATCCCTGCTCTTAAGGAGTATTGAGCCTCCCTCTTTTTATCATAAAAATGTGTAATAATAACAAAATTTTGTTCGTAGATGGAGGATAGGGGGTCTCATTATGAGCCAGCCTACCATGTTCATAAGATTGTAACAAAGTGACATTCCCATTATGGCCACCACACCAGGGTTATGATCCATTGGATAGCCAAATTATCCTTGGAACAGGAGGTCTCATCACGAGCCGGCCTGATCACTTTTGCTACCTCCTAGTGAATGGCAGTGTGGTTATCTGGTTACCACGCCAGCACACTGATCTCTTCTGTAGAACAGCACTAAAATTCTCCATTTATAAATTGAGGATCCTGGCTCATATGGGTTAAAAAGCAACCCTGCCGAGGCTATGGACGCCTGCTGGCAGCAACGGCTCTGCTTATGGTATTGAAGTTATATCTTTTCGTCAATTATTATTATAATACCCTTTTCTTATTTTCTTTTTATCAGAGAAGTTATTTCCTTAACTTTTTCCCTGTTTGAACCTTTATGCATGAGAAAGTGTTTTATGATCAATCACATCATTTTCAGCTAGAATACCGTCAGCAAAGCATCTTTTTAGCATATTGTTGTCCTTTTTCGTTTTGTATAAACTATCATCAATCCAAAACGTCCTATCTCTTATTCATAACTATCTTTACACACTTTGCTCTCAAAATAACCATAACTTTCACCGTCCTATCATTGACAAGTGTACTCTGCCTCCCTTACTGATATATTGTTCATTCCATTGCCTTGCCGTCAGGACCACCCCTTTCATCTGCTTTATGGTTATGGAACCCATTTTCCAATTGGAGGGGGGAATGTATGCATTATGGGATTGCATGCGATATGATTACTGCACTTTGCCATACCTTGTTGATTTGAGTTTTTCTAATTGCAATTTTGCATGCATCTTATCTGTTGATATTCAAAGCTAACACTATGGATTCAAGCACATTGTATGCAAAATAGTGCTTTGTTTACAGGAGAACAACACGTATGGGCACAATTCTATTCACAACATGACCGCACTATTGCAACTAACAGACGCGGCTCGAGCAACTTGCGAACATGAACAACCCTTCAGACCTTATGTGCTTACCTGGATTCCACCTTTTGCATCACTTTCAGCACCAAATCTGCCTACATCAGCTTCAACAACTGCCAGTATTTATATGTCATTCCACATTTTTTGGAGGTAAAACTTGAGGTAAAATTGCATAGTTTTCTAATTTATTATAAATTTAGGAGAATCTACTGAAAATCCATTTTGAGCATTATTTGTCATCCTTCATTCCACATCTTTACCACTTCCCCTTTTTCAGCAGCATATCATTTCCGAGTATGGGGGAGTGTTCCTTCATTTCTTTCTTATGACCATGTCATTCATATTCTTTATCATCCATTGCTCTTCTTATTCATTCTCAACGCCTCCCTTATTTCATGTTGTTTTACACCAAGCGTAGAATTCAACAGCTGGTAGCAACCACCTCTATTTGTTTTCTAGCATCGCATGAGGACATGCTAATTTTTCAGAGAGAGGGAGGAATTGCTATGATTGCTATGCATGATGGATGTTTTCTACTTTCTTCCTTATTTAAGGCATACAATTTCATTTTTACACAGTGCAAAAATTGATTTCCACATAATTTTTTAAAACTATGAACTCAATCCTTGTAATTTTTGGAAAACACATACGTATCATTAATACAAATCCACACAATTTCAAGAAATATTGGTTCATAAAATTTCGGAAATCATGCACTCTCACCTACAACCATTTTGTTTATATCTCATGATCCATGCATCAAAACGATCTGATTTTTGGATCATAGAAGCCTTCATATATTACAAATCTACTTGCAACATTTCAACAAAATCTGGTTTGTAGTCTTTGGGAAAATGGTTAATGAAGTTTGCTGTTATTTATGTCATATTTTGCTGCAACTTCATACATATAGTTGAATGTCAATGCCTTCATCGAGATTGCTAAAATTGAATATTCATTAATTAAGGAAGCATTCATTTATTCTCAAATTTTTATTGCTTGGTTAACACATGGCTTTTGTCTTTGGGTTGCATGAGGACATGCAATATATTCAGTTTTCGTTGCATGAGGACATGCAACATATTGAGTGTGGGGGTATGTTGAGTCGTTAATACGCCATTATTATTGTCACTTGTGAACGTTTATTCCACCCATTTCTACCATTCTTCATCATGTTATTTATTATAATTTATTATATAAATCCATTTTATGATGATTTATGCTCTTACATTATTTATTCTCCTTTATTTCTAATAAATTGATGATTATGCATTATTTTACCAATGATAGTTCTAATAAGTTGGTTGTAACATTATTCACCATTTTTAGCCTCCAAGGTAACTTCCAGATTGAAGATTTGATTTTTAAATCTGCCAACTCAGAAATTCGCTGGTTTAAGGAGTGACAGTTTTGCGGTTGAGATTCTGAGCAAATGAAGACGAATTTGGAAAATCCGGAACATGGGTTTTGTCCAGAACGGGCCCAATTATCTTCATAAAGAACAGTTTGCCCAAATTCGGCTTGTACAGGGAGAAACGCAGGGTTCTTTGAGCACGATTTTCTCTGATTTGCAGTTGCGGCCGTCCTCCAAATCTCAGCTGCAAAGCCAAATTCGCCTTGTTCTTGTTGATCAAATGGTTAGAGGCAAACCAATTTTGTAATAGGAATTATGTTGTACTTATCCTTATTGTAACTTCTCTCTGATCTCTCTCTATTTAAATGAAAACAGAGATCAGAGATAAAAATGATGGGAGTGAGACGTGATGATGGATTTGGGGAATGAGAAATGATGGACAACGATGGTGGATTATTCATGCTGTAATTATTAAGCTTTTGCTGTTGTAATGATTCCACAATTGGCTGATTAATAAATGAATTGGGAGTTGCTGTTCACCCTTTTCCTTCTGAAGTAATCTAGCAGCGTCCGCTGGCGGCGAAGGGCCCAGCCTCTGGTGGAATACGCTGCTGCTATTGTGTATCATATCTTTTGCTGCTGTATGATATCTTTTCATGTGTGGATTGTTTATATAGTTTAGTAATCTGATGTATTTGTTATATGCTGTTCAACGCTCTGTTACGACTAATTCATTAATGGTTTCATTCAAGAAGTTTATGTAAGTGACTCTATGTTGCGTAATGAATCTTTTCGGAGTTGATTACATGTTCACTATTTAAACCGATCGTTTCTGTTACAGAGCTTTCATATTAAATATTGCTATTGGATTCATTTTGAACTCTTATTCGTGGGAACCCGAAAGTAATATTATTTCATTTGGAAACGGAAGTCATGTTCTTTGGAAACATCAGATTGCTATAATAAGTGTGTTGTGTAAATATGATAAATGCTGTTCCATAATTCATTTGTAAATATCTTCTCGTAAAGTAAAGATCATTGGAATTGCTTTTGAAGATTGTTATTTTATTGCAAAATGTGAGTAAGTTGGTTTTGACTCGCGAGATGTAGTTCTTTTGATTGATGTTTCATTTACTGCTGTTCTATTTCCTTTTGTTATTTCATTTTTACTTGCTGCCATTCCATTTCCTTGCATTTATTGCTTTGGTATGAGAGAAGGTCCAAGGCTGTTGTGAGCCTCAGCAGACGCTACCATGCTCCCAGATCCATGGTCCATACTCTATTCCATCAATTTCTAGAGGAATGAGTTATTGCTACTATATCCTCGATTGATGGTTGTTTGAATGAATGATTTAGTTTAGAACATTTCAGTTCCTTGCTGTTCCAATTAGATTTTGTTTCAAGCATTCATTTACTTGTGGGTTTTAAGCACTATACTGCAAAACATTACTCTTAAGTAGTAGCCGCCTCAGACAGAGTACACTCTTGAAATAAAAAGTCGTCCCTGGGTTGATAATTAATGTGAGGTAATTAGGAGTTCACAAGGCACCTTTTTATCGCTCTACACATTGGTGGCAAAGCATGTTGCAAATTCTATAAATATATTTCTCGTATCTTTTATATGCTTGGTAAATCAAAAGCCTTGGTACCATATGCCATAAAGAGGAGAATAGGAATGAATAAGAGTCATGCGAGGCAACAATCCATCGAATCAAATTTAAATACACCCGATAAAGCTGAGGCAGCAGCGCGGAATATCAGTGGAAACAACCACCAGCCGACTCATCGAGCTTACAGCCAGCACATCGCACCAATTGAGCAGCCAGCACAACAACATTTACTTCTTCATTTATTTCCCCCTGTTTCCAAGATCATTTATTTCTCCTTTTGAGTAGGTAGAATGAGTTATTGCTAGATATTATCTCATTGAGATATTTTGTAAACATTTTTGTACAAATGCCTCCCCAAGTTAAGTATTCGGGGTTGGTGATGCATTTCTCAGACTACGTTGTATCTCTGAAAACTTTCTGAATACAAAAGCTGTTGGAATCCATTGTTGCTGGACTCTCTGGATGTGGAATTGATGGTAGAGGACCATGTTACAAAATTCTTGAATCATTGCATGGATCAATAAGTCTTTCTAACTTATGTTTTACAGTTTCTACGTTTTATATATCATCTATGTTTCATAATCTAAATAACGGGGAAAAAGAATAACTCAGAACTTGCTTGACTGCACTCTGTGTTCAATCTATGTCATTGTTAATGTTTTCTTCAGAATTAGCATAAACAAGAATTCTTAATTGCTCCTGTTTCCCCTGGTTCTTACATCTTTAATATTAGCTAAGGAATTCTTAATTTCCCCCTAGTAATAATCATCCACTTTCCCTCTGTCTGCATGATGAAGGATTCTTAACTGCCCTTCACCCATTGACTCCATCCCATCTAATTCCAACTTATAAATTGTTCCTTGATTGATTACCTTGCTTTGTAGTACCACCCTCTGTCTAAGAAACCATATCCAGCAATTCATCCTCATAGACTCCATTAGCCCAATGGACTGAAATTTTTAGATTTACACCTCTATTCTGTTGAATATCACCATCCAAAAATCAAACAAACCCTTGTACTTCATAACTAGCCTAATATACCTTAAACAAAGCTAAATTATAAAAAAAGAGCCCTCTCTGGATGCAGATTGGCTAGAACCTGCATCTAAAAGATTAGTCTGTGGTTACCTCGGCAGTATTCCCTTTCTTACAACTTTTGGGAACAACCTGAGTGATAAGTTGAAAATAATTATATTATTTTGTATTAATGGAGAAAATGGTTACATAGTTGTAACGTATCTCCCTAGTTTAGGATTAGTTCCTAGAGTTTAGGGGTTTGGTTACAACTTCCTAATTCCTGGTGTTGTACATAAATGATGTAATCTCTCATTCATGAATAATAGAGTGTACGAGAGTGATCTCTCTGTTCTGAGTGTAGTCTCCAGGTGTAGGCCTCACCTGTGAGCTACATCTCCTTCATTTTCAATTCTGTTCACATTTTATCTTGGTATCAGAGCTCAGAGTGGGTGAGCCTGATCTTATATCACCTCTTGTGACTGAAGTGCCTTTGTGGCCAACTTTCCTTGTGGTAGAATTGCCTGTGTGGTTTGAGGTGCCTCTATGGCCGCGTGTACACAAAGAGCTTTGTGCTCAATTGAGCAAGTGGACTGCAGAACACCTGGCTTGGACTCGGATGTTTTTTTTTTCTCTGAGTAGAAGGGAATTGGCGCGTTTTTCGCACTGACAGTAGTGCTAGGAAGATGAATTGGCGCGACTATTCATTTATTAATCGCGCTAGAGCACCAAAATACTAGATTGGAGCGGAATTTCACAGATTAATCACGCCAGCAAACTTTACTCTAACCGATTTTCTCTCGGCGCGGATTTTTCGCTCGGGAACGCGCCAATCCGCTTGGGGACGCGCCAATCTACCTTCAAGGAGATCTGCGGGAAGCCTCATCTTCGTTTGGCGATTTGTGAAGAAGCATATCGGAGAAGTTGCAGATCTATCCAGGAGAGGCAGATCGGATCAGTTTTGATCAAATCGATTTTTTCACTGTATTGAAAAACGGCGAATTTTCTCTTTGGAGCGGAACTGATCTTGCTGAGTTGTCAGATATTTCTGGATCTGAATCAGTGAGTAGATCACAAGATCAGCAGATTGGAGTAGCCCGGTGGTGGCGTATTGGAGTTCCTGATCTGTTCGCTAGCAGCAGATCGGACTTGCCCGTTAGTGGCGCATTGGAGTTCTGGATCTGTTTGGTGGTAGCAGATCGGACTTGCCCGGTGGTGGCTCATTGAAGACTAATTCATCATAGGATCAGAAATTTATCAGCCCAATATGAATAATAGTGATGAGTACTCTCTTAAGCCAGAAAAGACGTGGTCTATTATCAGGCCAATAGATTATTTGCTTAGGGAGCAACAGTTGCTGTTATTTTTGATAGGAATCACCATCGCATCGACTCTCTTTATCCTTCAGCATGGTTTTTTGGCTTCTAATGTTAATGAAAATGGAAGGTTTGTGCCCAAAAAACCTCATCGGGTTGTTTATGAGACGCTTGTTTCTCAGTGTGCTCAGTATCATTCGGGTTCGATGGTGAATTCGGGGGCTAAAGTGCTCCTAGGTTTGAAGAGAAAGTCCCTGCGAGTTATCGTGACGGGTGGAGCTGGCTTTGTTGGAAGTCATTTACTTGACAGGCTCATGGAAAGAGGCGACAGTGTTATTGCTGTCAACAATTTCTTCACAGGAAGGAAGGAGAATGATGAGGTGCGGATTGCTCGAATTTTCAATACATACGGTTCGCGAATGTGCCGTGATGATGGTCACGTTGCAAGTAATTTTGTTGCTCAGGCTTTGCACAAGGAGCTTCTGACAGTCTTTGGAAATGGGAAACAGACACGGAGCTTCCAGTTCGTTTCTGATCAAGTTGAAGGCCTTATGCGACTTAAGGAGGGCGAACATGTTGGTCCTTTCAATCTTGGGAATCCTGGGGAATTAACAATGTCAGAACTAGAACAGATTGAAGAGGGAAAGGATGGCTCTAACAGTGATTGGCACATTCCATTGCTAATGGGAGAAAACAGTAAGGAAGATGAAGAGCAGGAGCAGAAACAAGAAGAGAAGAAAGAAGAACAGGAAAAAGGTGATAAAGCAAGCCCATTTAGAGCTGACAAATTTGAGGTAAGTCCCCTACCAAGGAGATCTGGTAGGAAGACTCAATTACCATTAAAATTGAGAGACTATGCTTTAATGTCAAAGTTTTTAAACATTGTAGAACCTGCAAATTATGAGGAAGCAAGTAAATCTAAAGTATGGAGGGCTGCAATGTATGAGGAAATAGAATAAATAAATAGAAACCATACTTGGGATTTGGTTGAATTGCCTGAAGGTAAAACCCCCATAGGATGCAAATGGCTGTATAAACCAAAAATAAATGCAGATGGGAGTATATATAAACTTAAAGCTAGACTAGTAGCAAAGGGTTACTCACAGCAAGAGGGAATATATTTCGATGACACCTTTGCTCCTGTAGCCGAATTAAACACCATTAGAATGCTAATTTCCTTAGCAACAAAACACAAATGGCAGCTACACCAGCTAGATGTTAAGTCTGCATGTCTGAATGGTGACTTGAAGGAAAAAATTTATTTAGTACAGCCTCAAGGTTTTGTGAAAAAGGGGCAGGAACATCTTGTTTGTAAATTGAAAAAGGTACTTTATGGTTTAAAACGGGCACCCAGGCTGTGGTATTAGAAAACTGACTCATTTTTTGTACAGCATGGCTTTCATAGGAGCTTGAATGATCCAAATCTGTATACCAAGTTTAATAAACAGAGGAAAATTAGTTTGATTTCTTTGTATGTAGATGATATGATTGCAACAGGGAATGCTAACAATCTGATCAAAGAAATCAAATGTCACAAGTGTATGAGATGGAAAGACTCTGGACAAACCTTTCTTACTCAAGGGAAGTATGCCAGAAGCTTGCTGGAAAGGTTCAGAATGGTTATTCTAGCAGGTTTTTCAGATTCTAATTGGGTAGGTAACTTGGATGATCGAAGATCTATCAGAGGTTACGCATTTAGCATAGGATCCGGGGTCATATCATGGAGCAACAAGAAGCAGAGTACTGTAGCTTTGTCTTCGTGTGAAGCTGAGTATCAAGTATTGTGTGCAGCGACGTGTAAAGCGATCTGGTTGAGAAGGCTTCTCAATGATGCAAGAAAAGAACAGAAGAATTCCACTTCCATCAAAAGCGACAACCAGAGCACCATTAAATTGGCATACAATCCAGTGTTTCACAAAAACACCAAACATATAGACACTCAGTTCCATTTTGTCAGAGAGAAGATACAGTCAAAAGAAATTATTGTTGAATATTGTAAAACTTGTGACAATATGGCTAATATTTTTACAAAGCCTCTTGCACGTGTGAAGTTTGAATTGTTTAGAAGGATGCTAGGAGTCCAGGACAACCCTTTCTCCATTAAGGGGGGGATTTGAAAATAATTATATTATTTTGTATTAATGGAGAAAATGGTTACATAGTTGTAACGTATCTCCCTAGTTTAGGATTAGTTCCTAGAGTTTAGGGGTTTGGTTACAACTTCCTAATTCCTGGTGTTGTACTTAAATGATGTAATCTCTCATTCATGAATAATAGAGTGTACGAGAGTGATCTCTCTGTTCTGAGTGTAGTCTCCAGGTGTAGGCCTCACCTGTGAGCTACATCTCATTCATTTTCAGTTCTGTTCACATTTTATCTTGATAACATCATTGGCGACTCTGCTGGGGAACTGAATAATTGTTTGTTACTGTTGTCTATTTTCTAAAGCTACAGATGGAGCCTGAAGTTAGCTAGGTAGCCTTTGAAACTGTTTATGTTATGCAATTACAGGAGTAAATAAAAGTTGCTTCAGTCTATCTCCAGCCTAGTTTTAGGCTTTGAACAGCTGTCTCAAAGAATTGATCAGTTTCCTTTTTCAATAGATCTTTAGGAAAATTCAAGACTCTCATAGTTTAAAACTTCCTAGGAACATATTGTTAAAAGTTGTATTCTTCAAAATATTTCAAGAAAATACCAAAAAACATATTCAGAAGCTGGCTCCAAAGAAGAAAATGTGTTACACTAGATCAAATCTAGATCCAAATCCCCCACCTATCTTTGAAAATCATAATTTGATCCCTAAGAACCTTAGAAGCTAAGAAAGTCAAGAACATTCTGCTAGTTCACACTTTGACACACCTCAGCAGAACCATATCCAATCTGAACTTACTCCTGGAAAAGCAGCAGTCCTCTCTGCCATTGCTGCAACTTCTCCTAGTTCACCATCAACGCTTCAAATCATCTTTTCCACTCCCCCATCCACTGCACATATCTTAGCTATTATCCCTGTTCTTCCAACTGTTACACTTTTCTCTGTAAATATGGTAAACTGATATGCACCCCTGCAATTACCTACAAATCTAGGGGCTATGCCCCAAGACTATCAAAGCAAAATTACCTATTTTGGTGGTGCTGGCACTTACACAACACAACAACATACCAAGAAAATGACAGACTATTTTGAGAACTATGAGATTGATGATGATGATGTGAGAATGAAGATCTTTGTTCAAAGTTTAACTGGTGATGTTAGGACCTGGTTTAGGGAACTCCCCGCAAACACTATTGCTGATCCAGAAGCCCTTTATCAAACTTTCTTGAACAGATGGGAAAAGAAGAAGGACCCTTTACACATCCTATCAGAATATGAAATCTTGAAAAGAGGCCCACAAGAAACTATTCAAGATTACTGTGCCAGATTTAATAATGTATACAATGCTATCCCTCAGAATCTCAGACCTCCACCAGACCTAGCCTTGATCAAATTCCCTGATGGATTTGATTCTAATATGGCTTACCAGCTTAGGGAAAGAGCTCCTCCAAGCTTAGAAGACATGCAAAGTATAGCTGTTAGTGTGGAGTCCAATCTGATTTCTAAACGAGCTCGAGCCAGAGCTGAAAGGAGGACACCTTTCAAAGAAGAACCCTCTACGTTTGAACAAAAGTTAGATGCAATTATTAAAGGAATGGATAGACTGGGTGATAGAGTAGAAACAATTGAGAGGAAATCCTCTTGGGATGGTCAACCGAGCAATACCAGAAGAAACCCAAATTTCAGGAAAAATCAGAATCCCAATACTGGAAAAGATGGTCCTGACCAAAACATTAGACCCCCATTCCAGGAAAACTATGCTAAAGCTTCAACTTCTAGTGAGCCAACAAAAGACTCTCAAATTAACTTAATGGGTCTAAATAGTGAACAACAAATTTTCTTGACCCAAGAAGACCAAGAGGCTCACTCTCTTAATGAATTCCAACTGCAATCAGGCGAATCATTTGATTTTAGGGAGGGATATGATACAACCATCTATGAGGTTCACAAAAAATATAAGTTGAGGAGAAGAACAATAGATGTTCCTGAACCCAATAAGCACAAAGATGCCAAGCAGCCTAAAAAAGCAAAGGTTAATAACCCCCCTATACAACTCCCTACTAGAACAGACTTCAACCCAAAAGAACCAACAGTTGAGGACATATCAGACAGTCAACCATCAAACAGTCAGCCTTCCACTTCCTTTCCTCCCAAAGAAAATGCAAAGGAACCTCCTGAAATTGAGTTTGAAGCAGATTCAACTCATAACAACACTCCTGATAAAGAAAAAAGCATTGAAAACACAGCAGAAAAAGAAAATCTTGCTGCCCGAAATGAAAAAATTCAAATAGAAAAACCTTTCAACCTTGAAACTGAAATAGGCAAATTAAAAATAGCCATTCCATTGTCCGAATTGGCTAAACATGATGTCTATAGAGAAAAAATCAGCAGATCACTTCAAATTTCACAAAGCAGAGATGCAATAAATGTCCTTGATGACCAGCCATAATTAATTTTTGGCCCTGAAGTAAATGGTAAATCAATAGATGGAGGAATTCATCCTTTCTATGTAAGTCTAAACATTCATGATAAAGTACTTCACAATGCAATGTTTGATTTTGGAGCTTCCCATAATTTAATGCCTAAATCTGTGATGGAAAAGTTGGACCTAGATATCACCAGGTCATACAAAGACTTGTTCTCTTTTGATATCACCAGGCCATCAAAGATTTGTGTGTATCACTAGTTCAATACCCTGCCAACAGTTTTAATGGATGTAGTGGTAGTTGATATCTCACCAAAATATGGCATGTTACTATCCAGATCTTGGGGTGCAAAGCTCCAGGGATCTTTACAGTTGGACATGTCCTATGCCACTATCTTAGTCTTTGGCCAGCCAAAGAGATTGTACAGGGAAACTTTGATGAAATATGTGATAAGCACCCAGGAGAAACCCCAGAATTTTCCCATCTATTCCATCCATTCTGATATGGACTCTTTCATCTTATACAACGCTGAAATTTGCCCTCCAACTAATGACAAGGTTTTAGCATCAGTACAAGAAAAAGTCATAAATGAAAAATTTAGTGTTCAGATTCAAGAAATTTCTGTGACCAATGATACAACAGACACACAAGGGAAACCACATGAAACTAAAAATCCAATTCTGCCTACTAAGCAAATTTTTAAAACGCTTGATACTAGCTACAAAAATGAAATTCTTTGGTACTTAGAATTTGATGGATCAGTGAATAAACTAGGAGCAGGGGCAGGAATTTGGATACATAACATGGAAAATGATCATGCTGAAGGACATGCATATAGGCTGAATTTTAGGTGCACAAATAACATGGCTGAATATGAAGCCCTCCTGCTAGGACTCAAATTGATCAAAAGTTTAGGGGCAGTTAGGATATCAATTTTGGGAGACTCTGATTTGGTTATTCAACAAATGAAATGAAACTTCCTCACAAATGACCTTAGGTTAAGATCTTATAGAGGGGCAGCAATTGAAATACTCAATACCTTTCTAGAATCACAGCTTGCCAAAATTCCAAGGAAACACAATTTGCATGCTCACAGTTTGGCAACATTTGCCAGTACTTGTAAACTGCCATTTCAGCCTAATCATCACTTTACAGCTGAAATTAAACATAGACCAACTGTACCTGACAATGTTAAAAACTGGCAAGTGTTTTACAATGACACTCAGATAAATAATTTCCTAACTTTAAAAGAAGAATTTTCCAGCACAAATATAGACACAGGCACTATTGGTGAAGTTGATCAAATAGACAAAATTGAAACTCACATTTCAACTGAAACAACAAATCAAATACAAAAACCAACAAACTTTACCAGTAAAGAGTTGTAAGAGCTTAAAGAAATAGACTTTGATGAAACGATTGGAGGAGAACCTAAAGTGATTGATTTAAAGGATAATTTTTTTACCCACAGGATTAACTCCTCTGGAAGACATTTTTGATTCTAATGATATCTCAAGGAAACCCAAAATGCAGCCTTTAAACGCAGAAATTGAGGATTGTAACATAGGGACTAAACAAAATCCTAGAATGATAAAATTGTCCAAAACTTTGCCTCCTAACCAAAAGCTGGAATATGTTGAACTGTTTAAATAATTCCAGGATGTTTTTGCATGGAGCTATGAAGATCTTAAGTCCTATGATACTTCTGTAATTCAGCATACAATACCCCTCAAAGAAAATCAAAAACCTTTCAAGCAAAAACTTAGAAGGGTCAACCCTATACTCCTTCCTCTAATTGAAAAAGAAGTCAAGAGAATGTATGAAGCTGGAATAATTGCACCCATCAGATTTTCAAAATGGGTCTCTAATTTAGTGCCCACTAGGAAGAAAACAGGTGAAATCAAGCTGTGTGTTGATTTGAGAAATCTGAATAAAGTCTCTTTAAAAGACCACTATCCCTTACCCAAGATGGACCACATTTTACAAAGGGTAGTAGGTGCCTCTAGGATCTCACTGCTAGATGGGTTTTCAGGCTTCAACCAGATTTTAGTTCACCCTAATGATCAAGAAAAGACTGCTTTTACAACTCCATGGGGAACTTTCAAGTATGTAAAGATGCCATTCGGACTCAAGAATGCAGGGGCAACATTTCAATGAGCAATGGACATAGCTTTTGCTAAAGAAATTCATGATTTCCTGGTCATATACCTAGATGATCTCACTGCCTTTTCCAAATCAAATCAGGAACACCTAGCTCATCTCAGACAAGTGTTTGTAATCTGCAGAAAATATGGTATATCACTAAATCCAAAGAAATCATTATTTGGCCTGGAAGAAGGTAAACTATTAGGTCACATAATCTCAAAATATGGCATTAGAATTGACCCAAATAGAATACAAGCCATTCTACAAGTTCCTCACCCTAGAAATATCAAAGAACTTCAAGCTTTCCTAGGGAAGATCAATTTTTTAAGGAGATTCATACCCAACTTGGCTGAATTAATTAGATTGCTGAATAATATGCTGAAAAAGGATTCCAAGGTAAAGTGGACAGTAGAAGCTAAGCAAGCATTTGAAGAAATCAAGATGGCTTTAACTAAAACACCAGTCCTTACAAGCCCAAAATTTGACAGAGATTTCATAATCTTCTCGTTTGCATCTGAACATACTATTGCTACTGTTTTACTACAAAAAGATGATCGTGGGTGTGAAAAACTCATAGCCTTCTTTAGCAAAGCACTGAGAGATGCACCTTTAAAATATCAAATCATGGAAAAGCAGGCTTATGCACTGGTAAAAGCTATTAAGATCTTTAGAGTTTATATCTTATACTCTCATGTAATAGCTTATGTACCAAGTACTGTGGTCAAAGATATTCTAACTCAAGAGGGAATTGAAGGCAAAAGAGGCAAATGGATAGCTAAAATTTTGGAATATGACATTGAAATTAAACCAACAAAGCTGATAAAAGGACAAGGATTAGCCAAACTTGTGACTGAAACCAACTTTCAAGCCCTTGATATCAATGAACTGGATAATGAACAGGAGATGGCAACTCCACAGATCAATCAGGCCTTTTTACAATCACCTTGGTATGCTGATATAATTTATGTATTGCTCAACCTGTAGGCTCCTCCAGAGTTATCCAAAACTAAAAAGATATTTCTGAAAATGAAAGCTTCAAAATTCTGTATTTTAGATAATGTTTTATTTTGGAAAAATCATGAAGGAATTTTACTGAGTTGCTTAACAAAGGATGAAACTGACAAAGTGCTGAAAGAGTTTCATGCAGGGGATTGTGGTGGGCATTTGTACTGGAAATCAACTGCTGATAAAATCCTAAGGGATGGATTTTATTGGCCCACCCTGTTTGCTGATGTAAAGAAATTTGTAACTTCTTGCCATAAGTGTCAAATTTTTGAAGGCAAGAGAAAGCTTCTACCTTTACCCCTCAGACCAATTTCCATTGAAAGACCATTTCAACAATGGGGTTTAGATTTCATTGGGGAAATTCACCCTCCATCTTCTGGCCAGCATAAATGGATTTTGACTGCCACCGACTACTTCACCAAGTGGATAGAAGCCATCCCTTGTAGAGAGGCCAATGATTCAGTAATCATACAATTCTTAGAAACCAATATCCTGTCTAGATTTCGCTGTCCTAAAAAGATTATAACTGATAATGCTGCTGCTTTTAAATCCAAAAGAATGATCAATTTTTGTCACAAATACTACATCACCTTAGGCCACTCCACAGCCTATTACCCTCAAGGTAATGGTCTAGCTGAATCATCCAATAAAAGCCTGATCAATATCGTTAAGAAAGTATTGGAAGAAAACAAGAAAAATTGGCATAAGAAGCTTATCAATGCACTTCGGGCAGACAGATTGACTACAAAGAAATCCATTGGAGAAAGCCCCTATGAATTGGTTTATGGCATGGAGATCGTATTCCCTTCATCTTTGGGAGTCCCTGTGATAAAGTTGCTTCAAGAAGTACACGTAGAACCCAATGAAATTCAAAGAAGAATAAATCAAACTATTCATTTACAGCAGACTAGAGAAGAAGTGTATCAAAGATCTCAAGTTCTACAAGAACAACACAAGAAGATATTTGACAAGAGGACTAAGGCGGAATATTTCTTCATAGGAGACAAGGTACTGAAGTGGGATTCCAAAAGGGGAGATAAAAGAAAACATGGGAAGTTTGACTTCCTGTGGAAGGGACCTTTTGCTATTCAGGCTTCACAAGGAAACAACACTTATTTTTTGAAGATCTTGAATGGTACAGAAGCAGAAGATGGACCAGTCAATGGTCGGATGCTGAAGCATTATTTTGATCCAGTTTGTTGATATGTCAGGACTCTAACTTGTACATAAGAGTGTTTATTTTCTGCAGTTTATTACAACAATAAGATGGAAGGAAGATGTAGGAAATTTCAAGCAAAAATCAAGGAACTGTGCTACCTTTTTGTGTTACCTTTTTTTTGGTTTACCAGAAATTGAAGAAGAAAACTTGGGAGCTGTAAATAGAAGAACAAACATTCAGACAAACTATCCAAAACAGAGCTGCAATTATTTAAATGAGCTCATGAGAAATGTATATATGTTGCAGAGGTACAATTTTGTTTACTTACATCTAAGGGGAAATTTCAGAATGCAGCAAGAATTGAATATAAGGCCATCTGACCTGCTGTTCTTGACTTTTCACTAGGAAAAGCCATCCCCAAGTGGAACCAGTGTTATGCTCATTTACCAATAGGTGTCATATTTCATGATTGACTGGTAAAGTCCCAAATATGTTCATCCTTTCCATGCTGCAAAGGTTCCATATTTTAAAAAAATCAAAAAATCAAAAAATGAAAGAGGGTATGCCCTAAAAGAAAGATCAAAGGGAAAAAAGAATGAAATGGTCAAAAAGAAGGAAAATGAACCCCAAATGAAGAAGACCAGGAAAGTGTGCTAGTCCAAAATGCCACTACTGTTCTATTTTTGCAAAGAATTTCATTGTGTGCAACCAGTTGACTCTTGCCATAGTTGAGGGATGGCCAAACAGCTCAATCTTGGCCAAGTTCATGTTTAAATTTCTTGTTTTAGAGATAGAGAATAAAATCTGTCCAAACAATTCAAGCTTGGCAAATAAGTAGTTAGATAGAGAAACAAAGGTGCTCAATAGCTGAATCTGAGCCCATGGAAGAAATACGGGAAGACTTAGATAGGATGGCAGTTAAAAGAAAAGAAGAGAGCAAGGGTTTGCTAGTTTAAATGCACCCAAGGAGAAAGGAAGAAAAAATGTTAGGTATAATAGGATGGGTAGGCAGTTTTGATGTTGCAGAAGCAGGGTTATGGGTGATTTTGTCTTTCAAAGGTAATTCATCCTATTATTGTCATAAATACCATGGCAACTATGTGGTGACAGATCAAATGAAGCATGTCTAACTTCCCCTCACACTTCTCCCAACAAACACTTACTAACCTCCCCCCAAGGATATTGAGATTTGCTCAATGCTCCTAAATCACTTCATTTCATGAAAAAGACTAAGTGAAACTCTGTTTTTACTTAGGATAAAAGAAGCCACATTTCTTGTGTAAAATCCTTACTTTTCCTATAGCCTAAGATCCTCACATAGCGATTCCCATTTCATGAATCACATTAATTACATTTTAAACTTTATTATTTAAATCCCTATGCTCATTCCCTTTTCCCGTACTATATTAATATATAAAACCCCATATTTTAATATTATCCTGCCCTGATTAATATATAATCATAACACTATAGAGATGAGGGTTTAATGATTCACCCGGAATGCATTAAAAACCTCCCCGTGCTCATATATTTGAGGTTAATCAACATCTGGTTGATTAACATTTTAATTTCCCCGACAGCCAATCAACACGCCCCCGATGTGTTTAAATTCATGGTTTATATATGTGGGTCCTCGCGCCATAGTTCTCCGCTACCTCCAGCAAGCGCGAGCTGTTAGATCTGGGCCTGCCGATCGGATGGCCCAGATCAATATCGCAACCCCTCTGTTGCCTGTACTTTGCCACCCGAGGAACAGTGGTATTCCTGTCGTACCGCGGGACAGGTGGTGCCCTCCTGGCATGCTCGCGCCCCCTCCACCCAATACCACCTTGGCCCAAAAGCAGTATGGGCCGATACCGCTTACCACCCCCACTGACCCCCCTGCTGACATCATCACCACGTCAACTGCTGACATCAGTGCCACGTCACCCTTCCGTACCTTGCGTCGCGACAAAACACCACGCCATGCAGACGTCATCCGAAAAAAGCGCCAAAAGCCCGCAAAACCAATTTTTGTCAAAAACCCGTGAAAGTTTCGTTTTCGTTCATTTCTATTCGTTATTTTCATGAGACCAGTGCATGTGAATTACGTCGAAGCTGCTACCAGAGCTCCAGTCCACCACCCCGGCCAGCATAATCTGGCATCCCGCTCTATAATTCATCGTCCAACCTGCAAATTACTCTCGTGCGCATCCAAAAACACAGGTATTTACCCATTTCACCTTCCAAAACCGTGTTTTTAGTTTTCCTCTATAAAATTACACCCGTGAGAGCCAAATTTAAGAACAGAACAGTTTGTTAGCCCACTAAAATTCACCAGAATTCCCATTTCACCAGTTTTTCCCACAGAAATTCGACCTCCAATTAAAAACCCAAGGAACTGAGCAATGGAAGCTCCGGTGGCCCTGAACATTGCTCCCCTCAATGTACCTCATAAAGACCTGGAGTGGTAACCCCTAGCTGATAGAGATTTTCAAATCCAAGACTTAACTGGTAATGAAAACCACCTCCAAGCATTTTGTGAAATTAGGAACAATCACCTAAGTAAGACTGATCTCTATGGGATATGGGAATCCAATCTGCCCAGGTACTACCTCCCCTCAGTAAATGTATTCCCAGATGTAATCCGCTTATGTTGTGCTAATTATGAACCTATACAAAGAGCAGTCAAGAGTCCATCTGGAACTGTTCTCTTTTATACAACCCCTGAGTACATAAATGAGATGTTACACTTCAAAACCATCTAGCCTCTGGCTCCTCTTTCTATGGGATTCTTGCTTGAGCAGGGCCCTAAAATGCCAAACTCAGAGATAACCCGCATTGCTCAAACATTTATGATACCAAATTTCCAGCCTAAATTCCCACCTCCCTTTCTACATGTCTGGTTCAATAAGGATGGAAGATTCATCATTGATATGATATCCTATGTCTTGGGATTCAAGACAAGTGAATATGTTGATGAGACCACCCTAGTTTTGTTGTCCACATTTACTCCAAGACAGCCCCCTGCTATCAAATATGACTATGCTACTTTCATTGCCAACAAGATCCATGACCAACTTTTGAATCTAGAAAGAGAAGGAGTCTTCAAGTATACTTCTTATATATATCATCTGTTCATGTATTTTCAAACAGACAGTTTTCAGTTTCCCATCAAAAAATTGGATTCTAAAGGAGAAAGGAGGTCGGTGATCTTTTGGACCTCAGTCTTCCATGAAGTCCATAACTCTCCTTACACTTACTGTGAATTCATTGATTTTTTTATACATCCGGTCTCCTCTCTACTAATGAGAACTC
Source organism: Pinus tabuliformis (assembly GCA_031772625.1). Taxonomy (NCBI): domain Eukaryota; kingdom Viridiplantae; phylum Streptophyta; class Pinopsida; order Pinales; family Pinaceae; genus Pinus; species Pinus tabuliformis. The sequence continues at coordinate 112,931,989 of CM062814.1, read as the reverse complement.
CTCCTCCTAGACTCTCTGGTGATATGCAGAAAATTTCACAGCTCTCCAAAAGCTACAAAATAGGTGACTGGTACTTCTACCAGAATCACATTGAAATTAGAATATATGGCTGCGAGCTGTGCCCTTATAAGCTGCCAAAATATGTGCCTATGAGACTGTTTGCTCTAGAATATTTCAGGCAATTTATCAATTCAGATTTGACTCACTTTTATAGTGCAATGAAAAAAGCTCAGCTGAAAATAAGAAACTAGTTAGGCCCTTTTATTATTAACAAAAAGGAAGCATGGCAAGATGGTGATAAAATATTGGGGGAAAAACTCAAATTAAAGAAGAGTTTTTGGTGGGTACCCTATGACCCAAATGGATTTATCTGTGAAAGAAAAGTAAAAAACAGGCTATCAGCCTATAAACATTGTAGGATCCCTGAAATAGAGCAATTTGCTAATCAAGATGAGTGGGTAGAGGGCACATTGATAGAAGAGCTTACCGAGCAAGAGAAAATGGAACAAGCTATGAAAAATCTAGAAAAGACTCTTGACCTGGACTCTTTTGGACAGGAATTTTTCAAGCTGCCTCAGTAGACCGGAGTGGGTACATCATCTGCTGGAACTTCACAGCAACCTGCGCAAGAAAGCAGTACACCAGCTGCAGGGACATCAAAGGGCAAAGAAGTGCTAGATACAGAACAACACATAATGACAGATCAACTAGCAACATCCAAGGAACAGGGCCAAGGGAAAATTCCTCCTGTCCAGACCAAAGCACCAGAGATATCAACATTACAGACTCCTCTAAATGAAGAAAAGGGCAGGAAGAGAGACAGAGAAGAGGCCACACCTGTAAGTGGACCAGTAGAGCAACCAGGGGCAAAAAGGCAAAGAATAAATCCTCTACATGAAGAGGAAATTATTGAGTAAACCTTAGAAAGCCTGAGAGGTGAGAGGGAAACCAGCCCACAGATCTCCCCGGTAATAGAAATATCCACCAGCTCTCATAGGCAGGACCTAGAAAGGCAGCATAGTGTGGAAGTTTCATCTACAAGACCATCAAGCAAGCAGGCCTCAGATGTCAAAAGAACATTCACAGAGATTAAGGCTAGAAATGATCCATTGAGGCTGCAACTTTATGACCAATTTCTTAAGATGATCCCCGCCAACCAGCAAAGGCCAATGTCTGCATATGACATTAAAGAAGGAAAAATGATCTTGAGCCACTTTAAGCCCAAGGTGCAGCAACCACAGTCAGCAGCTGACTACATTAGAACAAACCTGGAGGTCCTTGCCAAAGACATTCATCCTATGGACCAGATTGAGTTGCACAAGCAAACTGGAGAGATGGTCTACTCTACATTGGCAGATAAGGCAATGTTGGCTTATAAATTGCAGAACTCATTGAACAACACATCTGCCCAACTAGATTTGGAAAAGGCATCTTCGTTAGCCAAGGACAACAGGATAAAGTCCTTGGAAGATATTATCATTGAGCTGGGACATAATCCCAAGGATGCCAAAGGAATAAAAGCATTGATGAAAAAGAAGGAAGAGGACATTGCTGCCCTCAGGAAACAATTCAAGCTGCCTAGTACTATGCATCCACAAACTACAGAGATTGTACAGAAAAAAGCAGAGGAGGACATGATGGACCTGCTTATGAAAATGAATGAGAGACTAAGTGAGACAGAGTAGGAATTGGAGAAAGCATTACAAGAAAAGCAGGGAAGGTCGACCTCCCAGCCACCTGAAGTAACTCCAGCAGTTACAACTGCCCCTCCCGTAGTTACAACAGCAGTGCCTTCCACTGTCCCAGCATCAACAGCAGCAAGTACTTCAGCAACAACAACAGCAGCGGACAGCAGCACTACCATGACCACAAAGGAGTTAATAAAGGCTATGGAGGAATTAAAACTCCAAGTATTAGAATTGAAAGAAGCCAAAGAGAAATTGGCAAAATTAGAAGTGAATTATGACAAATCCAAAATGACTGTGGCAGAAAAGACAAGAGAGGTGAAAGCATTAGAGAACAAGGTGAAAGCATTGGAAAAGGACCTCTCTTTAGATAAGCCTCTGGGAGAAATCAAAGGCATTTTGTGGTCTAACATCAATCAATCCATTTGTAATATATGGAGATCTATTCAGGTTATATATGAGCAGATTGACTTGATAGCATTGTTAGCATCTAAATCTGCCCTAGGCTGAAGGAAGGCAAAATTCAGGGTAATCACAAACCACGCTCAGTCTGGCAGCTAGCCATACTAGAACATGAGAGGGCTCTCTCCGAGTCATGCTCAGTGAATAGATAAGAAAAAAATGGTCTGAGATGACTTACAATGAAATATTGATCTTAGGCTAGTAAGTGAATATGGATATAAGAAACAATTTTTATGAAAGACCGAGCTTCTGGGATGGTATGGGACCAACGGTCAGCAAAGAATAGAGTATTTAATAAAAAGGCACAGATTACTTCGTGAGGCAAGGAAGGCAGAAAGTGTAGCAATTTAGTTTGGAATAACGCGGAATGGATAGATTGCTGAGGAGTGTGAAAAGGGCAGAGGAACATGAATCCTTTTCAACAGAAGAAGAACACTGAACATGAAATTTTCCTACAGGCAGAGCAATAAAATTGAATTCTACCTAATCTCACTCAGAAAATTTCATTGGAAATGAACATGAATTGAATTATGAAACATAACGAGATACATATGAAAACATAAGAGACACATTTTCTACACTCACAACCACAAGAATCTCATGAAACAGAGCCGCTGCCTTTCATTAATTCTCTGTCAAAAATACACAGTGAAGAAACAAAGTTTCTTTCCCACAGTCTCCCAAAAGTTACGAACTAACAAAACCCTTGCAAATGGCTTGCATACAATATATAGAATGTGCCATGAAGAGATAGAGCGCCCAAGTGTTGGGGAGTTACTCGAATCATTACAGAATGGAGGTGAAGAGCCAACCATCAGCTACAAGTACAACGTTACAAACATGACAAATGGCTTGGGTGACCGTTTGCCTTCCTTTGACAGTTGGATAGAAGCCAATCTGGAGAGGAAATACTTTAAATGCTGCCTTAGGTTGCAAAAAACTGAAATGTAGATGAGCGGGCCCACTTGGAGAAGTCATGAATCGAAATTTCGCGAAACGGAAGCAAATTTGGCAATTTTTCCTCTGTGCGTCGTGCTACTTTGGGGCCTGTTTTGGGGCACTTTCAGGTGTCCAAAATGTGCCCAAGTGGGCTTGTTGGAAAGCCTGTCCCGTCTACATTCTAACCCCACTGTAATTTTTGAATTTGGTGCTCATTTTCCCCTCCAAATCTCCATTCTCCCAAGTCTGCTTCCTGTGTGTCAAAAAAGGGGCAGAGAGGCCATTTTTTGGGTGTTTTTGACCTTTTGGAGACTCATATCTTGCCCAAATTTCTTGTCCAGGCACCAGTAGTTGCGAATTTCCATGTTGAATCCAAAAATGCAAACCATTCCTCATTTGGAGCTCTATATTTTTAGCGCCGTGCCACGGGGAGAAAAACCCTATGTTTTGCCCAAAAATTTTTCATGTGACCAAAAATTCCCCAAATTTCTTGAAATTTGGGCCGGAGGTTCTCTATGGGGTGTTATGATGGGCCAAGGAAGCCTCAGCCAATATTCAAAGCCGATATTGCTCTTTTGCCTCTTTTGCCTTTCTTGTTGCTTTCCTCAATTTTGCCTTCAAGCTCCTTATCCGGGCCCTTGCACTCATATTTCGTGTCCTGTAATGATAAGCCATATGTCTTAGCAAAGCATGGTCCTAGTCAGCCTTGTCTAGCAGCCTCTCCAAGTGCATGTTCATGCTCTCGAGATGGGCATCCCGATCCTCATTGATCTCTTGCTCCAATGATGTGAGCTCAACTCTTCTTCTTTCTGCAGCTTGGCAATGCTCTCAAATGTTTTTTAGCTCCATGATTGCCCGCTGATCCTCTAGCTGTTTGTTTCTCTGCTCCAGGTACTTCATGTTACACTTAGCCCTCTCCAAGTCAAGGGATAAGGCCTCAATCACTGATTGCTACTCATGATGCCTATCCACCTTCTTCTTCTTATGCCACTATTCTCCAACATATGGTATGCCTGTTGCCACTGAGATAGTTTCGGGTGTCAATGTGAAGGTGACCCCGGCCAAGATAGACTGAACTCCTTGTAGGTGAAGCACAAACAAACGGGCCAACTCATGATGAACTCTGACATTTGCCACCCTTTGACAAAATTCAAAACATGCTAGGCGTTGGAAACATGACATAGCAAGAGGGCATGCTTGTAATTCAGTGAGGGTAGTGGGCTCATCTCTAACATGTTTGCCACTCTCGTGATGTCTCTTGGGAGCCTGCTCTTCTGAGGATGAGTCACTTTGTGTCTCCATCTCATACTCTGATGAATGCTGTGATGCCATGACTGCTGTGTGTACTGTACTTGGGCTGCCCTTTTGGTGATGGTGTGAAACTAGGTGTTATTGTGATATCTGCCACCAAGGGGAACAATGAAAAGGGAGTATTAGGAGGGGAGTAATGTGATGGGAATAGGGGTTATGGGGAGAAGTTTTTTTAGGGATATGTAGGGGGTTTGGGTATTTGATAGGGTAGGGTTTTGGGGTTTTGACAAGGTAGGGTTTTGGGGTGTTATGTTGACAAATAAGGGGAGGGATAGGGGATAGGGTTTGGTAGTATTTTAGGGCATGGATAATAGGAAAAATGAGAAAGGGAGGATAGGGAAAAATGGTAGGAGAGGGAAAAATGGTAGGAAAACAGAACCTTGGCCTCAATACCTCAATTATGCAACCCTAGCCACCATGGTTTTGATGTTTTTTGAGTGGTTGGTCTTATGAGTTTTGTGGAAATTGAACATAGCCAAGAACCACCATATCATCCATAAAATTTGATGAGAAAGCCATGATTTAGACCCTACCTGGAAATTTGGAGGCAAATTTCAATGAAATTTAGGCCTTTTAACCCTGTGTGCCGCGCCTCATGTGCGCCACGCTAGTGTAAATTTACACTGGAAAATTTCTCCCAGTGCGCCGCACTCCCTCTGTGCGCCGCGCCCTTTTCCAGGTGACTTTTTGAGGCCTTCCCGGTGTCCAAATTGGGCACAGGATAGCTCATTGGAAATTTATTTAAGTCTACTTTCCAACCCAACTGAAATTTTTCAATTTGGAGTTCATTTTCCCTGTCAAAAATCAAATCTCCCAAGACGGGTCAAAATGTGCCAAATGAGGCTACCTCAAGGAAGAGTGTTGTTGCAGTCAACTTTTGAATACCTTCCTCAACTCCAAATTGAGATCATGGTAGCTCATTTGAAATCCATTTGTGTCTAGTTATCATTTGGCTCATCAAGCAAGTCATTTGGCGAACCAAGCTAGGCAAAAACTTGATTTTCCCAAGGTCACTTCAGAGGTGCATCAATTCTCCCGAGGTGATTGTATTTTTGACATTTCTCCAAAACCATGACACCTGTGTAAAAAGTGAAGGAGTTTTTTCTTCCTTGGCATGTTTTGGACAAAAAAATCTCTCATTTTTCCCAAATTCATCTTTTATTGCTCATAAATATCATTTGAGTGAAACCTATCCCGATGTGTGGAACAAGGGATTTGTCGAAATGAAGCGAAATGAAGGGGATAGGGGGCTTCTAAATTCTTGAGAAAATTTTGGGAAGTGGGGAGGGATGTTAGAAAGTAGGGGAAAGTGGAATCTCAGAAATTGAGTGAGGGGAAGGGGTCCAAAAAGGCAAAACACAGGCCTAGCCTAGAAAATTGCCAAGTTGTAGCAAGAAACTAGGGTTTGTGTGAAAATGAGGAATTTGGGGGATTTTAGTGATGGGAAGTGTTTAATAAGGTAAATTATGGATAGGGGAAGGTGTATGAACATCAGGATACAAGTTTTTCCGATGATTTGACCATCCAAGAGAAATTAGCTTCAAAACCCTAGGAGAGGGAAATGAACCTTGCCTAGGCGCAACTGAAGCATGAACAAGGTGTAAAATGACCCAGTGGAACTTGACATGATGATGAAAACCCTTTGAATGATGGTACAATCAGTTGAATGGTGACATGGAATGTCATTTGGACAACTTTGACAAGGGTAAAATCAAACCCTAGACCTAATGCCTAATGACCAAATTTGCTTGAAGACTCACTGAAATGACAAAATTTGACCTTGACACCTTAAAATCACTTTGTAAGAGCATGTTTGATCATTGGAGGAAGGATGCAAAGACTGACACTAACATTGGCTCCAATGGGGGATGGTAGCTCCAACTCCTTGGAGGTGCCAAGAACTGTAGATCTTTGGGTGAGCAGACAGTGCCTTCGTCCATTGGGCTATGGAGTCAAAACACGGAAATTGACATTATGCAGACGTACTCTGACTGAAGACTCAAACTGAAAACCATAATAAAACCATACATGACTAAATCCTAACTAACAAAATGGAAAGATGCTCATATTTGAGCTTATTCAGCAAACCTACCCTAATTACTCTTTCCACCACCCGGTCAAGTGAGATGGAACAACCAATGCAACCAAGTAAGCATTATGGCTGATATTTGATTTCTTCCCAAATGCTTTCTGATGTGCAGGAAAAGGGAAGAATTGAAAGGAAACTCCCATGGAAACTTGGAATCAAGTTCACTGCTGACAAACTTGCAAAGCATGAATTGGCTGGATGACTTCAAGAATACTGTAAAAGGATATTCATAAGCATCGCCATTGATTTCCATTAACACATTACTGCTCTAGTCCAAGTAATCTTCACAGCTGGATATTAAACTTTTCCTCACATCTGCACTGTCTTTCTCTGATGATTGCAGCAAGCGGTCAAAAGGATCTTGAATTTCGTGAAGAACCAAATTCTATTGTTGATTCCAAATAGAACCAAAACCTCCTTTATCAATCTCCTCATATGACTACAAACTTTGGTATGGGCTATGAAATGAACAATCTGTTAAACAAGACAATGAAGGTGACCCTTGAAACAGATGATTATCAACATTCTCTTTTGTCGCATGGTTAGCTGATGAAGAAGAATTTTTACAGCAAACAAAATCTAACACATGAGCAAAAGGATCATCAAAAACTTGAGGAGACTGCTGCGATGTATCTATTGAAACTGTATGACATCCTATTGGTTGTTCATCCTTTTCTTTAGAGATATTATGAAGATTCTGCCTTATAAATTGAAATTCTTTGTAACACAAGGGTACAGAATCCTCTTGCATCATTAAATCATGTATTTTGGCTACCTCACCTTCATCTGTAATCTAACCTTGAATTGTGTTTGGTGGTTGCAAATCTGGGTTTGTATCCAAAATGATTTCATCAATCATTTCAGGGGAAGATTTATTATTAACGAACTGCTCAAAAATTTCACCATTTGTCTCATCCTCAACATTAAAACTGAGAGATTGTTGATTTCCTACAAGCTTTTCATTTGCAGATTTACTATGCAATTTACCCCGCAAAAACTGAAATGATTCAAAACATAAAGGTAAGGAATCTTCTTGTATCGTTTGATCATATAAGCCAGCTTCTATGTCTTCATGTGCAACCTGACTATTAATGGAATTTAGGGGCTGGAACTCTGAATATAAGAAGTCTGGAACAAAGTATTCATCGCCCTCAAGAGGATCCAAACCAAGATTTGTCGATAGCTGATGTCTGATTGCATGGAAATTTTCTCTAATGAATTGACATGAATCAAAGCACAAAGGCAAAGATCCTTCACTTACTTCAAAATCTGCTACACTTTCCTCATCGTTTCCATAGCTGATATGCATCGTTTGATCACTGTACTCGAGCTGCTATAAGCGAACTTCCTCATCCCACAAACTAGCTGTTGATTTGTCTACAAGATTAGCTTCTGTTTGGAGAGCATAATCATCATCATCATACTGATCAAACTGAGGCAAATCATCAGTATAAAACACGTCGTCAAGCATACATGTCATATCAACAGGTCTTTCTTCTCCAAGATGATCTACAAAACAATCCTTATGACTACTGAGATAAGAAACAAAATGTTTTGGATCAGCCACTTGTTCATGAATGTCATTTTCATCTTTTGCAGTCATTTTCCTCACCATCTCTTCTACTGCACTCACCAAAATGTCAAGCTTTTCCTCTAAAGGTGTAGTTTTCTCTGGATCCACGTTTTTCATCTCTTCTTCTTTCAACCTTGCCCTTCTGATCAGCAAATGAGCCTCTACATTTACTGCATTGTTCTGCATCTCTTCAAGTGTTGCGACATTCTTTTCTCTCAGTTGAAACTCCATTTCTGGATCAAAGGCACCCGGGTAATGCAAGAGAGCAGATCCAGGAGTGGGTCTTATATCAACTGGCATTGAATAATAAACTTGATTAAATCTGGCTGAAAATTGTTGTACTGTCTCCCCTGGCAGTCTTTTCAGCTGATTATACTCTTCTACGATAAGGAAAAGGTTCTGTTCGATCCTCCACCTGTCAAGAAAAACTTTGATGAACTGCTGTAAATCTGTGATGCTCGCATTAGGTAGGGCTTTGAACCAACTCTTGACTTTGCCTTGCAAAGAAAGAGCAAAAAGCCTTATACTGACATCTTCTTCATCAATTTTGAAAAGGTCTAGAAAAGTCTCAACATTTTGCACATGTTGCTCAGCATTGACACTCTTACATTCACCGTCAAATCTTGGCAAGTATAGATCATAGTTTTTGGGGAAAGCATGAAGAACAGAAAGTAAAACAAGAGGTTTATACCTATCTGGGATTATAACAGCTGTAGGGATATGTACAAGAGCTATGGGATCAGTTTTGTTTTCTTTAGGCTCATCACTTTGCAGAGAATCATCATAAGATGTAGGAGAAGTAAGGAGGCCAGGATCAAAGGGAAACTCACTATTTACACTTTTTGAATAGACCGAGAGAAGATTTTGATCACCTTTATCATACAACAAGTTCGGAAAAACTTTTAGGGTAGTTTCAAGAACAACAAAGAAGTAATTTACAAGAAAGCAGAGTAGAACCTAAATACCATTCCACTTTGGATACCCAAACTTTGTGTAAGATCCTTCCATTTCGTAGAGAAAGAGTTAGTCCTCCGGTGGAGTCACCATGAAGGAATGATTGCTGGATTCTTCAGTGAATGGAGTCACCAGGTGAATGATTTCAGCCTTCTTATGTCTGATCGTTGTTCACCATCAACCATCAGATCTGAACTTGGTAGAAGTACTGGGGCAAGACAATCTTTAAGCAAACCATTTTCGTCCCTAGTATGGTCGCCACTATGTTAGCACCTAAATCTGCCCTAGGCTGAAGGAAGGCAAAATTCAGGGTAACCACAAACCACGCTCAGTCTGGTAGCTAGCCCTACCAGAACAGGAGAGGGCTCTCTCCGAGTCACGCTCAGTGAATAGATAAGCAAAAAACTATCTGAGATGACTTACAATGAAATATTGATCTTAGGCTAGTAAGTGAATATGGATATAAGAAACAATTTTTATGAATGACCAAGCTTCTGGGATGGTATGTGACCAATGGTTAGCAAAGAACAGAGAATTTAATACAAAGGCATAGATTACTTCGTGAGGCAAGGCAGGCAGAAAGTGTAGCAATTTAGTTTGGAATAACGTGGAATGGAGAGATTGCTGAGGAGTGTGAAAACGGCATAGGAACATGAATCCTTTTCAATAGAAGAAGGAAACTGAACATGAAATTTTCCCACAGGAAGAGCAATAAAATTGAATTCTACCTAATCTCACTCAGAAAATTTCATTGGAAATGAACATGAATTGAATTATGAAACATAACGAAATACATATGAAAACATAAGAGACACATTTTCTACACTCACAACCACAAGAATCTCATGAAACAGAGCCGCTGCCTTTCATTAATTCTTTGTCAAAAATACACAGTGAAGAAACAGAGTTTCTTTCCCACAGTTTCCCAGAAGTTACAAACTAACCAACCCTTTGAAAATGGTTTGCATACAATATATAGAATGTGCCATGAAGAGATAGAACGCCCAAGGGTTGGGGAGTTACTCGAATCATTACAAAATGGAGGTGAAGAGCTAACCATCAGCTACAGGTGCAGCGTTACAAACATGACAAGTGGCTTGGGTGACCATTTGCCTTCCTTCGCCACTTGGATAGAAGCCAATCTGGAGAGAAAATACTTTAATTTCTGCCTTAGGTGCCAAAAAGCTGAAATGTAGATGAGCGGGCCCACTTGGAGAAGTTGCGAATCGAAATTTCGCGAAACGGAAGCAAATTTGACAATTTTTCCTCTATGTGATGCTCCATTTTCTTTGTGTGCCGTGCTACTTTTGGGCCTATTTTGGGGCACTTTCAGGTGTCAAAAATGTTCCCAAGTAGGCTTGTTGGAAATCTTGTCCTGTCTACTTTCTAACCCCACTGGAATTTTTGAATTTGGTGCTCATTTTCCCCTCCAAATCTCCATTCTCCCAAGACTGCTTCCTGTGTGTCAAAAAAGGGGCAAAAAGGCCATTTTTTGGGTGTTTTTGACCTTTTGGAGACTCATATCTTGCCCAAATTTCTTGTCCGGGCACCAGTAGTCATGATTTTCCATGCTGAATCCAAAAATGAAAACCATTCCTCATTTGGAGCTCTAGATTTTTAGCGTCGCGCCACAGGGAGAAAAACCCTGTGTTTTGCCCAAAAATTTGTCATGTGACCAAAAATTCCCCAAATTTCTTGAAATTTGGGCTGGAGGTTCTCTATGGGGTGTTATGATGGGCCAAGGAAACCTCCACGAAGATTCGAAGCCGATCTTGCTCTTTTGCCTCTTTTGCCTTTCTTGTTGCTTTCCTCAATTTCGCCTTCAAGCTCCTTATCCGGGCCCTTGCACTCATATTTCATGTCCTGTAATGATAAGCCATGTGTCTCAGCAAAGCATGGTCTTGGTTGGCCTTGTCTAGCAGCCTCTCCAAGTGCATGTTCACGCTCTCGAGATGGGCCTCCCGGTCCTCATTGATCTCTTGCTCCAATGATGTGAGCTCAACTCTTCTTCTTTGCGCAACTTGGCGATGCTCTCAAATGTTTTGTAGCTCCATGATCGCCCACTGATCCTCTAGCTGTTTATTTCTCTGCTCTAGGTACGTCATGTTCCACTTAGCCCTCTCCAAGTCAAGGGATAAGGCCTCAATCACTGATTGCTGCTCATGATGCCTATCCACCTTCTTCTTCTTATGCCACTGTTCTCCAACATTTGGTATGCCTGTTGCAACTGAGATAGTTTCGGGTGTCAATGTGAAGGTGACCCCAGCCAAGATAGACTAACCTCCATGTAGGTGAAGCACAAACAGATGGGCCAACTCATGATGAACTCTGACATTTTCCACCCTTCACCAAAATTCAAAACATGCTAGGTGCTGGAAACATGACATAGCAAGAGGGCATGCTTGTAATTCAATGAGGGTAGTGGGCTCATCCCTAACATGTTTTCCACTCTAGTGATGTCTCCTGGGAGCCTGATCTTCCGAGGATGAGTCACTTTGTGTCTCCATCTCATACTCTGATGAATGCGATGATGCCATGACTGCTGTGTGTACTGTACTTGGGCTGCCCTTTTGGTGATGGTGTGAAACTAGGTGTTATTGTGATATCTGCCACCAAGGGGAACAATGAAAAGGGAGTATTAGGAGGGGAGTAATGTGATGGGAATAGAGGTTATGGGGAGAAGATTGTTTAGGGAAATGTAGGGGGTTTGGGTATTTGATAGGGCAGGGTTTTGGGGTTTTAACAAGGTAGGGTTTTGGGGTGTTATGTTGACAAATAAGAGGAGGGATAGGGGATAGGGTTTGGTAGTATTTTAGGGTAGGGATAATAGGAAAAATGAGAAAGGGAGGATAGGGAAAAATGGTAGGAGAGGGAAAAATGGTAGGAAAATAGAACCTTGGCCTCAATAACTCAATTATGCAACCCTAGCCACCATGGTTTTGATGTTTTTTGAGTGGTTGGTCTTATGAGTTTTGTGGCAATTGAACATAGCCAAGAACCACCATATCATCCATAAAATTTGATGAGCAAGACATGATTTAGACCCTACCTGGAAATTTGGTGGCAAATTTCAATGAAATTCAGGCCTTTTAACCCTGTGCACCATGGCTCCCATGTGCACCGCGCCAGTGTAAGTTTACACTGGAAAATTTCTCCCAGTGCGCCGTGCTCCCTCTGTGCGTTGTGCCCTTTTCCAGGTGACTTTTGGAGGCCTTCCTGCTGTTCAAATTGGGCACAGGATAGCTCGTTGAAAAGGTATTTGAGTATAATTTCCAACCCAACTAGAATTTTTCAATTTGGAGTTTATTTTCCCTGTCAAAAATCTAATCTCCCAAGACTGGTAAAAATGTGCCAAATGAGGCTGCCTCAAGGCAAAGTGCTATTGCAGTCAACTTTTGAATACCTTCCTCAACTCCAAATTGAGCTCATGATAGCTCATTGGAATTTAATTTGTGTCTAGTTATTAATTGGCTCATCAAGAAAGTCATTTGGTGAACCGAGTTTGGAGAAAACTTGATTTTCCCAAGGTCACTTCAGAGGTGCATCAATTCTCCCGAGGCGATTGTATTTTTGACATTTCTCCAAAACCATGACACCTGTGTAAAAAGTGAAGGAGGTTTTTCTTCCTTGGCATGTTGTGGAGAAAAAATGCTCTCAGGTTTCCAAAATTCATCTTTTATTTCTCAGAAACATCATTTGATTGAAACCTATCCCGATGTGTGGAACAAGGGATTTGTCGAAATGAAGCGAAATGAAGGGGATAGGGGGCTTCTCAATTCTTGAGAAAATTTTGGGAAGTGGGGAGGGATGTTAGAAAGTAGGGGAAAGTGGAATATCAGAAATTGAGTGAGGGGAAGGGGTCCAAAAAGGCAAAACAAAGGCCTAACCTAGAAAATTGCCAAGTTGTAGCAAGAAACTAGGGTTTGTGCGAAAATGAGGAATTTGGGGGATTTTAGTGATGGGAAGTGTTTAATATGGTACATTATGGATAGGGGAAGGTGTATGAACATCAGGATACAAGTTTTTCTGATGATTTGACCATCCAAGAGAAATTAGCTTCAAAACCCTAGGAGAGGGAAATGAACCTTGCCTTGGCGCAACTGAAGCATGAACAAGGTGTAAAATGACCCAGTGGAACTTGAAATGATGATGAAAACCCTTTGAATGATGGTACACTCAGTTTAATGGTGACATTTAATGTCATTTGGACAACTTTGACAAGGGTAAAATCAAACCCTAGACCTAATGCCTAATGACCAAATTTGCTTGAAGACTCACTGAAATGACAAAATTTGACCTTGACACCTTAAAATCACTTTGTAAGAGCATGTTTGATCACTGGAGGAAGGCTGAAAAGACTGACACTAACAAGCAGTAGCCCAGGTAGAAATTCAGAAGGCCAGAAATTTATTGGGACATATGCTCGAACAGGCTAACAGGTTAATACATTTTTTGAACACTAAAACTAGTGAAGAACTAGCAGCACTGGACATTAGAAACAGGACAGGAACCATTCTAACAATCAAAATAGTTCTAACCATAAGGACCCTGATGCAAAATTTGGAGAGGAAGAGCCAGGACATGCAAGTGGAGATAGACTCTTTTATAGAGAGATTTGCAGTTTTACATGAAAGGGGCTTGCCAAGTCTGTTGGGAAGAAATGAACACCTATTGAGACAAGCTGAGTACACGCACAGTTTGAATAAACATGTTGCTGATTAGTTAAATGCTTCATCAAGTACTCCAGGAGAGAAGACCCTTCCATCTGGCCAAACCCTCTACAACAACTTGAAAAATCTATTCTATATTGAGCATGAAGTGAAACATCTTTTTACAGTCCAGCCTAACTTCTACAGGTACACAGACACTGATGAGACTTTGAGAAAGCTGCAAAGACATCAGTTACCAAAGGAGCATTGGTGGCAAAGCATGTTGCAAATTCTATAAACATATTTCTGGTATCTTTTATATTCTTGGTAAATCAAAAGCCTTGGTACCATATGCCATAAAGAGGAGAATAGGAATGGATAAGAGCCATGCGGGGCAACAATCCATCGAATCAAAATTAAATACACCTGAGAAAGCTGAGGCAGCAGCGCGGAATATCGGTGGAAACAGCCACTAGCCGACTCATCGAGCTTATAGCCAGCACATCGCACCAACTAAGCAGCCAGCACAACAACATTTACTTCTTCATTTATTTCTCCCTGTTTCCAAGATCATTTATTTCTCCTTTTGAGTAGGTAGAATGAGTTATTGTTAGATATTATCTCATTGAGATATTTTGTAAACATTTTTGTACAGATACCTCCCCAAGTTAAGTATTCGGGGTTGGTGATGCATTTCTCAGACTATGTTGTATCTCTGAAAACTTTCTGAATACAAAAGCTGTTGGAATCCATTGTTGCTGGACTCTCTGGATGTGGAATTGATGGTAGAGGACCATGTTACAGAATTCTTGAATCATTGCATGGATCAATAAGTCTTTCTAACTTATGTTTTACAGTTTCTACGTTTTATATATCATCTATGTTTCATAATCTAAATAATAGAGAAAAAGAATAACTCAGAACTTGCTTGACTGCACTTTGTGTTCAATCTTTGTCATTGTTAATGTTTTCTTCAGAATTAGCATAAACAGGAATTCTTAATTGCTCCTGTTTCCCCTGGTTCTTACATCTTGAATATTAGCTAAGGAATTCTTAACTGCCCCTAGCAATAATCATCCACTTTCCCTCTGTCTGCATGATGAAGGATTCTTAACTGCCCTTCACCCACTCACTCCATCCCATCTGATTCCAGCTTATAAATTGTTCCCTGATTGATTACCTTACTCTGTAGTACCACCCTCTATCTAAGAAACCATATCCAGCAGTTCATCCTCATAGACTCCATTAGCCCAATGGACTGAACTTTTCAGATTTACACCCCTATTCTGTTGAATATCACCATCCAAAAATCAAACAAACCCTTGTACTTCATAACTAGTCTAATATACATTAAACAAAGCTAAATTATAAAGAGAGAGCCCTCTCTGGATGTAGATTGGCTAGAACCTACATCTAAACATTGGTCTGTGGTTACCTCGGCCATATTCCCTTTCTCACAACTTTTGGAAACAACCTGAGTGATAACAGGTAGAACTACATCCGATTGTCTTTTCCTAGATATACTGCTACTTACTGCTTTCGGGGTGAGAGGACTGCTCTATTGTGTTAGGATCATTTGTTCCAGTGAGGAACCCCTTTCGTTTGACGCGAAAAGGTTTCCGGTAGCCCTAGCTACATCATTTTTAAGATCTGGGGGTATATAGTATTTATTTGCAGTTTTTAGTTATTTTCTCTCTGTTTATTTCGGTTTATTTAGCTCTTTGTTTTTTTTATTACTGGATCTATACCATTCATTTCTGCATATGCTCTTTGCCCTGTGACTCTGTGCGATCTGAGCAAATCAGAAATAGAAAGGAAGGATTTTTCTCATGCGTATGCTCTTTTCTGCTACACCTTAGTGTGATCTCGGAAAATTAGAAACATTGAGGAAAACATTTAGTTTCCGGCTAAAGCTAACTTCAAGTCATAAGGTTTGTTTTTTTTTGTATGTCCATGTTGGGTTTTGTGTTTTTTTTTTGTAGGCAAAAAAGAGCTTTCTCAAGTAAGCACGCACCCCAAAGCTTCAGTGACTAAAAAAACAAAAACTTCATCTTTTCCAAAAGTTACTAACCTTTTAATATAGCTCATTTGGTCCAAAGATACTTTATGAGAATAGAGGTCTTGAGTTCAAGTATTTATTTTTGTTGAACTAATTAGATTAAGTTTGGAAAGGGGGCAGATTTTTTTTAAAATATAACATTATCATTCATTTATGCACATTCCCGCACTTCGTTGGCATTTTCAACAACTTTTCTTCAAAAAGCCATAACTTCTTCATCCGGAAGATGTTTTCAGAGCCATTTTTTTGAATCAGCCTAATTTTTCGAGGTCTTTCCATTGGAACACTTAGGTTTAGCATTTATAGCTTCAATTTCTGTTAAAATGGAAAGTCAATGCCAAGGTATTCTTGACAGCACCAACTACTTCCAATGGTGGTCCTACATTGTGGATTTACTTAGAAGTAAAGGTCTTTACAGAATAGCCTCAGGCCAAGAAACCAAACTGAAAGATGAGGATAAGGCATCCAAATGGGAAAATAGGCAAGATCAAGCATGTGGGTTGATAGGGATGTCTATTTCTCCAAACCTTAGATTCCATATCGCAGAACTTGATACTCCTAATGAAGCAATGAAACAGATGACTAAAATTTTTGGAATTATAAATGAACTTAGAGCCCAACAACTTGAAAATGAGTTCCTTACATTGGACCCCAATAATTTTTCTTCCATTGAAGAATTTTTTCCAAGTTCAAGACCCTTAGACTTCTCTTGGAAGGTGTTAAGGTTAAGAAAGAAGATGGTAACCTTATCTATTCCATTCTTACTAAGTTGGGACCAGCTTACTCTGTGTTTGTTTCCACCTTCCATTGTGCAAGAGAAGCCTTCATTTCTCAAGGACAAGACTACAAGTCCCCTTCCTTTGATGCCTTTTGTGATTCTTTAATAAGAGAACAAGAAAAGCTCTTACATCTTGGTATTCTTAATCCTGGAAACTCTTCTAAGAAAGCCTTAGCCGCTCAACAGTAGCCAAATTCAAAGAATCCTAAGAAGTCGTATCCTAAAAATAATGGTCCTAAACCAAACAAGGGTCCTAAGCCATTTTCGTCTTAAAATGAAAAAAAATTTCAACAAAATGATAAGGCAAATAAAAACAAAGGGAAGAAGACTGATAAACATTTCCACTTTTGTAATCGAGATGGCCACTTAGAATCCAAATGCTTTAAGAAGATGGAAGCCTTGGAAGCGGCAATGAAAAAGCATAACATCCATTTAGAGCACTCAACAACTTCAACTTCATCTTCAGGAATAACACTTTCTACATGTGGTTGCCAAGCATCTCGGTCTGGATGTGCACTAAATGTATCCTCTTCTTCTCATTCTCATGAGTGGCTCTATGATTTTGGAGCTTCTTATCACATGGCCAAAAGCAAAGCCATGTTTTCTTCTTTAAATGATTGTAACACCAAATATATATATGTTGGTGATGATATATCTCTTAGTGTTGTAGGGACTGGAACTGTTCATATAGACAATGGTCAATTCAATGATGTATTATGTGTTCCAACCTTATCCTACAACCTTCTATCTATATATCAAATAACTCATTCAGGTGAAGGTAAAATCATTGAATTTTCACCTCACGATGTTGTAATTAAGGACTTAAGAGATCCTAGATAGATTTTAGCTACTGGCATTGCTGATGATTCTAAAAGTTTGTATATGTTTAACAACTGTGGGTCATCAAATCTTCCCTTGGTATTTGTTGCTCATAATGATGAAGTGAGCAAACTTTGGCATGAGTGATTTCGTCACTTAAACTATCACTCCCTTCAGAATCTATGCAAAGAAAATATGGTGATAGGTCTTCCAATGGTATCTTGTAGAGATGATGTTTGTTCCAGATGTATACTCGGAAAACATCATCAGGATAGTTTTGAAAAATGTGCCTCTTAGCATGCCTCAACCCCTTTACAACTTGTGCATAGTGATTTATGTTGTCCACTTCCAGTTGTTTCATTCTCTGGCTACAAGTATTTCTTAACTTTCATTGATGATTTTTTGAGACACACTTCGGTATACTTCTTAAAACTCAAGAGTGAAGTGTTTAACATGTTCTTGGCCTTTAAGGCCTTTGTTGAAAAACAATCTGGACATCAAATTCTTAAGCTAAGATATGATAATGGCAGAGAATATGTTAACAAAAAATTCATCAAATTTTGCACTGAGAATGGAATTCAAATGCAACATACTGTTCCATATACTCCACAACAAAATGGTGTAGCTGAAAGGAAGAATCGCACCTTAAAGAAAATTTCTAATTGTGTGCTTTAATCTAAAGGACTTAGTCTTAATTTTTGGGCAGAAGCAATTAACTTGCAAATTACATAATAAATCAGACTCCTACTAAGGTTTTAAAGAATATCACTCCAAAAGAAGCATGGAGCTCAATTAAACCAAATGCAAATCACTTTCGTGTTTTTGGAAGTGAAGCATGGGCCCATATTCCAGATGAGAAACATAAATATTTAGAACCTAAGAGTGAAAAATGTATTTTTGTTGGATATTCTGAAGATGTCAAAGGATACAGACTTATTCCACTTAAGTCCAAAAATGTTTTCATTAGAAGAGATGTAAAGTTTTCTAAAAATATTTCGGCCTACGAGCCTAGTTCGGCGGATGTACCACCTCTCTCTATCCCTTCTACTTCTGAAAATATTTCTTCTTCAGATGATGACAGCGAGAATGACAATCCTCCCCCACCTTCTTAGGATCCTCCTTCAGCTCTTCAGCTTCCAAAATGGGTCCGTGCTACTCGGGATGCAGCAAGTGCTCTTTCTGATGATCCTATAGATCAACGACGTACACATTCTCAGTTCGAAAGAGCCTCTTCTTTACTAGCTCAAGCTTCAGCTAATTATGATCCTGACACCTTTGCAGAAGCTTCAGGCCATCCAGATTAGGACACAGCTATGAATGAAGAATATCATTCATTACTAGCAAATGATACATGGGATCTTGTTACCCTTCCAAAGGGACGAAAATTTGTTAGATGCAAATGGGTTTACAGAAAATTTGTTAGAAGCTCGTCTTGTTGCTAAGGGTTTTTCACAAGTTGAAGGCATTGACTATACTGAAACCTTCTCCCCTATTGCCAAAATGAACTCTATTTGCCTTGTTCTTTCCCTTGCTTCCTCTTTCAAATGGGAAGTCCATCAGATGGATGTTAAATCTGCCTTCTTGCATGGGGACTTGCATGAAGAAATCTATATGGAACAACCTACTGGCTTTATAAAAATAGACTCCAGCCTTGTATGTCAGCTTAAGAAATCCCTTTATGGTCTCAAGCAAGCCCCTCAGGCTTGGTATGCCAAAATGGATAGCTTTCTTTTAGAAACTGGATTTTCTAGGTGTCATTCTGACAATACTGTCTACACCAAGAAAGTGGGCAAGTCTCTTATCATTCTTGTTCTTTATGTTGATGATCTTATCGTTACTGGTAGTGATCACAACCTTATAAACCATGTGAAGTCCAGCCTTAAAAAGAAGTTTGATATCACAAACTTAGGACACTTGCATTATTTTATTGGTCTTCAAGTCTTGCAATCCAAGGAAGATATTTCCCTTTCCTAGTCCAAGTATGCATGTGATCTTCTACGCCATTTTCACATGGAAGATTGTAAGCCAGCCCCTTCTCCCTTTTAGTCTAGAGCCAAACATTTAGTCACTTGTACTTCCCCTGAAGTTGATGCTACCTTATACCATCAACTTGTAGGAAAAATTTTGTATCTGACCCATACTCATCCTGACCTTTCCTTTGTTGTTGGCCTTATTACTTGATTTATGCAAAACCCACATGAAAGTCATTGGAAAGCAGCTAAAAGAATACTTCATTATGTTCAAGGTACAGTTCAGTTTGGGATTCATTACAGTGCAGAAGCATCTCCTCTATTGGTTGGTTTCATTGATTCTGATTGGGTTGGTGACCTTGATGATCTGAAGTCTACTACAGGTTATGTGTTCACTCTTGGTTCGGACCTATTACATGGGCTTGCAAGAAACAAAGTGCCATTTCTCTTTCTTTAGCAGAAGCAGAGTATCGTGGCGCCATAGAAGCTAGTAAGGAAGTCCTGTGGCTTCGTCAGATCTTGTTAGAGTTTGGCTTTCAGCAGCAGCATCTGACTACACTTTGGTGTGACAATCAAAGTGCCATTCAACGATGCAAAGATCCAGTCCAGCATCAGCGCAGCAAACACATTGAACTGCACATGCACTTCATTAGAAAGCTCATTCATGACCATATTCTTGAAGTGCAATATTGTTCAATAGATGATCAAGTTGCAGACATCTTTACAAAGGCTCTCACAGAGGTGAAGTTTACTAAACTTCGATTTATGGTTGGAGTTCAGGAAGTTGTCACTAAGGGGAGATAGGTTCTAATGCCTCCTTCCTTCTCCTATTGTGTCATATTTGTGCATCCTTCAATCCTATCCCAAGTTATTCTTAAGGAGGGATGTTAGGATATTCCGACACATAGGAAGTAGTCAAGTATAACTTGGTCTAGTGTAGAGTTAGGTAAAGTGTGTTTCTTTACTATGTACTTTTGTAACTTACAATCCGATGGTCACAATATGTAGTGATCTGATGGTTCATTCTCTCCTCGGTATTACCGACACTTGATCTGTGGTTTAACACCCGATTGGTCCATGATATCTATTTAAAGAGCATGGAGGGTCATTTGTAGGGTAACCGTTCATGAAAGAAGCTTATGCAAATTTTCATTCTTTATTAATAAATTGCCTGAAGTGGCCGCGTTGGATCAGGCCATGGATTGTTTCCCTCTTTTAGGGTTTTAACCATGTCAAGAATACTGGTGTATTGATCTGTGATCTGTTTGTGAGTGGTCTCCTTTGGTGTTCTGTTTGAGGAACTTACCTTGTAAATTCCTACAAGTTTAGAATATATAAAGGGCCTTGAACAATATCAAAATTTTAACATTTTAATATAAATTAAAAAACTATGGACTGGCTAAGTATAAAAATAACATGTGACTGCAACTTGATATGCACAACTTCTCAAACTTTGATTCACGCGAAGTTTACAAGACTTAAACTCGGTGTTATATTACTTCTAAGTCAGTGATGGAAGCATGGGAGTTAGATGGAGGAGCTACAATAGGAGTCTAAAATGTTACAGAAGAAGATGCGGTAGCAATGGAATGCAATAACCCAGATCCAGACCCAAAACTAGTGGAATTGGAGTTTTGGGAAACATGAGACCTCACAAACAGTGGCTTTGTGGGAATCAATAGCGTCATAGAATGAGATGAAAGAATCAAATTTATTGGGGACATCTATGGATGCAATGACGGGTCGGCTTACATACACAAAAAACCAACGTGAATCCAGCTTGCGTACATGAAAAACCAACATGAATCCCTCTGCATGCTTGCTCCTCATCACATCTTTCAATTATCAATGAATCAATTATCTCTAGAATATCTCCTCGTTTGTATAATGTCCATGCCTGCATAATCACAACGGATAATTATTTTGATGAGATTGGCCTAAATTTAATTTTATTCTAAACTCAATAGGTACAAACTTCATATGAAATCAGTGAACCCCTAAAATCTATCTTCACAAAATGCTTGATAGATGAATAAATAACTAAGCTTAGATAAATCCAGTGTCTCACCCATCCTAAAAGCATCTCCATCGTTGCTGACTGCAAACTATAGTTCCTGTTCTTTCTTCCAGTCATAATTTCTAGGAGAAGAACCGTAAAACTATAAACATCAGCTTTAGCAAATAATGGCCGCATATACATGCTATAGATTACAATGGAAAAGATTATATAGTGAAGGAAATTTTAGAAATTGTGGAATGATAAATTGAATGGTAAATGCAAATGAAACCTAGTCCCAGATCCTAGAAAATAAAATATTGATCGACAATGTAAATGGGCAAGAACAAATTAAGATGGCACTACAAGAGGGGCATTCATTTTGAAATCAAAATCAGCAAAGTAAAACAGTTGCATCCCTAATTGTTAATAGGCAAGAGTAATGTTCGTCTTGCAATCTTACTAGGTTCTACTGACGTGCATCTCGTCTTCAGGAAAAAAAATTTCTAATCCAAAATCTAAAAATTTAGGATTTAGTTGTTTGTCCAACAAAATATTGCTTGCTTTGATATCCCCATGAATAATCTACACTTGAGAATCCTGGTGAAGAAGCTTTGCAAGGTTGGCAAGAAGCAACTTGCAAGGTCATTGAAACAAGACATAAATAAGAGTAAGTAAAGGGTATTCCAACCCCAAGAGTTCCAGTTTAATGTCGAAGCATGTAGGGAATAACTGTGTTCAAAAACAAAATTAAAACAACCGTAGAACTTACCTCTAAAGAGTGGTTGGATGATATGTCGAACTAAAAGGAGATTCCATAGTGTTGCATGATTGACGAGTTCAAGGTAGTTGTGGTGCATCCCCCCTAACATACTCCTTGCAATCTGATCCGAATCGGATCCGTAAACGACTGTCATAGAACCGTGACTAAAACAAGTCGAACAAATCTCAAATGAAATCCAAAATAGCAATCGAAAACACCCTGAACCAGTGGCCATGGCAGTCGGCACGGAACGACGAGGACCTCCGTCAAAGCATGTTGACCGAGGCCCATGGAGACTGCACAGGAGGTCGATAAAGCCCCTGGAAGCCCCGGAATGGGAAAAGGAGCTGATTTTCGATGCGCATTAGTGCTTAGCACTAACGTGCATTGCTGGGCAAACATGGCTGAAATGGTATGGCTTAAGCACTCAGTCACGTTGGGAGCTAGAGGACTGTGGGCGGAGAACCGAAAAGGAACCCATCGTACGAAGGTGGGACCCACAACCTGGAAACCGACGGTTTTACCCGGGGTGCCCTTGAACGGTAAGCAGTTTTGGAGAAAAGCGGAGTGAGCACACTCAGCGATCGACACGTGACAGTGGAGGTGAGAGAAAAACCACCGTGATCACGCGTTACTGGTCGAGAAAATCAACCCCGCTCGATGTGCGAATGACGTTGGATCTGGAGGAGCCTAGATCAGACGGCTGAGATTGTTCCCGATAGACATAGCGGAACTAACAGGGAATTAAGCCAAGTTATAAAGAGATTTGGAGTCCGTTGACCGCCACAGTGGAGAAAGAACGCACAACCAAAGAAACGAATCGACGAAAAGGCTGGCACTGTTCCAGTGAAGACACGTGGCTACTTCTCGAGTGATCATGCTGATGCTGAATAGGGAATTCCAAGCACACAGGTGACAGGAAAATCGACGCAGGCGGGAGAGGAACCGAACAGGCCTGGAGGCTGAATGGTTAAAGCCACAAATAGAGATAGTGAACAAGATTTCAGATGAGACGAAATGAAGAGTCCAAGAGACCAAGAGAGACAATGAACAGTGAACCCTGAGAGGAAGACTGAGCACAGAGAGCAGTAAAGCCAAGCAGAGGAGACAAAGGGCCGAATGACCATAGGCAGCATCGAGCAACAGAGAGCTTGGAGATTCAAGCCTTCCCATAGAGGAATCTATCCAGATTGAGCATCACAGTTGGCTCTTTCCACTGTAGACCGAGGGTCACAGAGCTGGTAGGAAGAGCAAGAGTCTGTGTACTTCGAGTGGCTTGGGGAATCCAAGAACCACCCTACCAAGCAAACTCTACTTCAGGAGAACTCATATTAAGTCCATGCATTGTAATTTCTCTGCTAAAAGACATAATAAAACAAGGCCACCACTGAAGCTGGAGCAGAGACGTAGCCCTGGAGAATAGGGTGAACTCCTTATTAAAAATTGATTGTGTCTTTATGTCTGCTTACTGCATTTCTCTGCTATCTTTCCATTCAAAATGTCTGTGTATTGGCAATCTGATCGATCCGTTGTTTCAATAACACAAAACACACACACCAACACATGAGTCTATAATACCTTTTTTTTAATAAATCTTTAACTGAGGTCACTCATAGGGTGATTATCAGATCAAGTGGTATCAGAGCTCTAGGCTATAAGGTTAGACAAGCTTGTGTTGGTTTAGCTATGAATGATTACTAGATCAAAGCTCAAATTAGGAGAAGGAGAATTGGTGGAAACTAATCCTAAAATTGGAAGAGTCTATTCTCGAAAGACAATGTCAGAAGAAGGTTCTACAGGACCAGAATCTCAATTCCTAGAAAGTTTCCTAGCTATAAAGTCCATGATGGAAGAAATGTATAGGGAATTTAGAAAGCAAAAGGGTGAAGATTCATCAAGCAATAAGCAAGATAAAAAGAAGATGAATCTCATTCCCATGACCACTCCAAAGAAAAGGGGAAAGAAGAAAGCTTCCCTACACCTCCTAGTAGCCCTGTGCATAATAAGAAAGCATATTTGATTAAGTTAAATGTTAAATTTGATTTTCCTATATATGATGGAGAGTTGAATGCTAAGAAGTTGGACAATTGGATAAGACAAATTGATGTGTATTACAGAGTACAAAATATAGACTCAGACAAGAGCAAGATTCAGCTGGCAAGCCTTTGCCTAGGGGGCACTGCCTTGGTATGGTGGGAAGGCAGAACCCAAGCTGACGTGAAGAAGCATGGTAAGACCATATCTGTCTGGAGTGACTTTGCTTCTGCCATTAGAAAGCAGTTCTATCCATTGGCCTACATGTAACAAGCCATAATGAGTTGGAAAACTCTTCGGCAGTTGAAAGGGCAAAGTGTACAAGGGTATACTCAAGAGTTCAGAAAGAGAGAATTGATGTTGGGTATTTCATTAGACTCACCAGAAACTCTTTTGAAGTACATTAGGGGTCTACACAGCTACATGAGACACACTATCCTCATGTTTAATCCCACTATTATAGATGAGGTATCTGTACAAGCTACTCATCTAGAAGCAAGAGAAAAGAATGGAAATCCAGAAGTTGGGGGACCATCCCAACCCACTGTAAGCAAGAGCAAGGAGAAAATAAAGCAGAAATGGAAAGCAAGGAAGGCCAACACTGCACAAAAAGGCAAAGCCTCATGCACCCACTGTAAAAAGGAGGGGCATGATGATGAGCACTGTTGGATTCTGCATCCAGAGCTGAGGCCTAAGAAGTCTGAGGGCAAGAAGAAGATGACTGCTGCAACTATTCAGAAGGATTTTGGGTCAGACTCAGGAGATGAAACAATCATTGCAGCCACACGTATGAAAGGTAAGAATTATGAAGCATCTACTAGTAATTCTGCTCAATCTATTACTGATGAAGAACATGAGAGAAAAAGGCGTGAGCTTTTCCATATTCAAGTTGTTTCCAAATATCAAAAGATTGATACTTTGTTTGATAGTGGCTCACAAGTAAATCTGATTTCTGAAGCAATTGTAAAGAAATTTGGATTAGCAACTACACCTCATAAGAAACCATACCCATTAGGATGGTTGAATGATAAAGCACAACTTCAAGTGACTAGACAGTGCAAACTCAAGTTTTCTTTTGGGTCAACATTTGTAGATGAGGTTGAGTTAGATGTAATTCCTTTGGATATATGTGGAATTGTTTTGGGAAGTCCTTACTTGTATGATAGAAAGGCTATTTTCTATAGAGTTGAGAACAAGTATCTACTTGTTAAAGATGGAATCGAATACTTTGTAAGAGCTCATAAGCTCAAGAATAATTATACTCTCATAAACTTAGGACAGATGAAAAGAATGATAAATTCATGCAAACAGTTCTTACTAATGGTTGTAAAGGAAAAGAAAACTGATAAAACCAATGTATTTGAGGGCTGTAATTCTGATCAGCAAGCTCATATAGAAAAGATTGTTTCAGAGTATGATGTCTTGTTTCAAGAACCTCAAGGTCTGCCACCCAAAAAGGGAATAGAACATGATATTATTTTGCAGCAAGATGTTCCTTTGCCTAACATTGGGATGTACAGGTTATCTGCTATAGAGAATGTTGAAATCAAGAAGCGGGTGCATGAGTTGCTAGCACATCACCATGTGGGTCACCAATCATTTTGGTGAGAAAGAAAGATGGCTCGTGGAGAATGTGCATTGATTACCGAGCACTGAATAAAATAACAATAAAAAATTGTTATCCCCTTCCTTGCATAGATGATATTTTAGATCAATTGAAGGAAGCTGTTTATTTCACCAAGCTGGACTTTCACAGTGGATACCATCATGTCAGAGTTGCAGAGAAAGATGCATGGAACACTGCTTTCAAAACAAAGTAGGGATTGTATGAATGGCTGGTTATGCCTTTTGGCTTGACCAATTCCCTTGCTACTTTCATGAGATTAATGAATGATGTACTCAGACCTTTTCTTGATGATTTTGTTATTGTGTATCTGGATGACATTCTGATTTTTAGTAAAACGTGGGAAGAACATTTAGAGCATGTTAAGTAGACATTAGATGTTTTAAAAAGAGAAAAACTTTATGTTAAACTCTCCAAATGTGAATTTGGCAAAACCTCTCTAAATTATTTGGGTCATATAGTAGGGGGAGGTGAATTGAAAATAGATTCCTCTAAAGTGGCAGTGATTGTAAACTGGCCTAAACCCAAGTCTGCTACAGAAGTGAGAAGATTCTTAGGAGCAACACAATATTGGAGGAATTTCATTTCAAATTTCTCCTCAATTGCAGCTCCCTTACATGCTTTGACAGGATTGAACAAGGTGTTTCAGTGGGGAGGAAAACAGCAGAAAGCCTTCGACACCTTGAAAGAAAAAATTAGTACAGCACCCGTACTAGCACTGCCAGATCTACAAAGACCATTTGAGATCCAAACTGATGCTAGTGACTATGCCATGGGAGCAGTGTTGACCCAGCATGGTAAACCCATATGTTATCATTTTGATACTTTTAATCCTGCAGTAGTTAACTATCCTACCTATGATAAAGAATTGTATGCATTAGTTCAGAGTGTGAAAAAGTGGAAACATTACTTAATGGGCAAAGAAACAGTAATACATACTGATCATTAGCCACTTCAATATCTACACTCCCAAACTAAGTTGCAACAATCAAGACATTACAGATGGATGGGTTTTCTACAACAGTTTCATTTAGTCATCAGATATAAAAAGGGAATACATAACAAGGTTGCAAACATGTTATCTAGACCCATTATAAATGCATCTACCATACTTAAGCATAATTCTGTGCTACATGAAAGCTACATAGAACAATATGATCAGGATATGGACTTTATAGATGTATATGCAACTTTGAGTCAAGGCAAAATAGTAGAAGAATTGGACTATCATGTGAAGGACCAACTCTTATATCATTCTGGGAAACTCTGCATTCCGCAAACTGAGAGAGCAAAGATAACTAGGGAAGCACACACTTCTCTGATATCAGGTCACTTTGGGGTAAGTAAAACAGTTGCACAGATGCAAAGGCTCTATTATTGGCCAAGAATGAGTGAGATAGTTTCTAGATATGTAAAGGGGTGTGCTATGTGTGCTAAAAGCAAGCCCAACAACAGAAAACTAGGCTTGTACACTCCATTTCCAGTTCCTTCTCACCCTTGGGAGAGCATTTCCATGGATTTTGTTAGAGGACTGCCCAAATCTAGGAAAGGTCATGATTATCTATATGTTGTTGTGGATAGGTTCAACAAAATGTGTATTTTTATACCCTGTAGTAAACAGATTATAGATGAACAAACTGAAAAATTATTCTTTGAACATGTATGGGTTCATTTTGGATTACCCACTTCAATTATATCTGATCAAGACACCCGATTTGTGGGGAAGTTTTGGTCCAGTCTGTGGGAACTAATGGACACCAAATTAAAGAAAAGCACAGCTTTTCATCCACAAATAGATAGCCAGACAGAAGTAGTTAACAGGACAGTGATCCAGTTACTGAGAGGATATTGCAGCAAACATCCTAAGCTTTGGGATGAGCACTTGTGCTATGTGCAACATGCTTACAATAGAGCCAAACACTCTTCTACACAGAGATCTCCTTTTGAGACCTGCTTTGGTTTCATACCAAGGTCCCCCTTCGATTTTGTCTTTGGTAAAGATACCATGGTTGATGGACACAGTGATGTGGAAAAATCAACTAGGTTCATTGAACAGATCCAGGAGATCCACCAGGTAGTACAGGAACAACTAGAAAAGATCCAGGCCAAGTACAAGGCTAGGCATGATAAGCATCGAATGGAGCATAGTTTTCAAGTTGGAGACCAAGTCTAGCTGTATATCAGCAAGGACAAGATGCAAGGTGAAGGTAAGAAGCTAAAACCTATCAAGTATGGACCCTTCAGGATACTTGAGAAGATTGGTGAAAATGCTTTTCGCCTTGATCTGCCAGCTTACATGCACATCTACTCAGTTGTGAATGCAGATTGCTTGAGGTTGTTTGAACCTTCAATGATTGAGGACCTTGAACAGCAGAGTCAATTGCCTTCTGTTGATGACCTGCTACCTGAATATCTTAATGAGTTGCAGGAAGATATAGTGCTGGACAGGAAGGTAAGGACAATGCGCAGTGGATAGGTGGAATACCTCAGAATTGGGCTTAAAGGTTCGAAGCCGAGCAGTGCGAAGTGGATTGAGATTGGACAAGTGAGACAACAATTTCCTCACTTAGTCGATGCTTGAAGAAAAAACCAACTTTTAGTGGTCCAAAAGCTTTTCAGTTGGGAGGCTGTGATCCGAATCGGATCCATCAACGACTATCATAGAACCGTGACTAAAACAGGTCGAACAAATCTCGAATGAAATTCAAAACAGCAATCGAAAACACCCTGAACCAGTGGCCATGGCAGCCGGAGCAGAACGACGAGGACCTCAGTCAAAGTGCGCTAACCGAGGCCCATGGAGACTCCGCAAGAGGTTGATGAAGCCCATGGAAGCCTCAGAATGGGAAAAGGAGCTGATTTTCGATGCGCGTTAGGGCTGAAATGGTAGGGCTTAAGCACTCAGTCACATTGGGAGCCAGAGGATCGTGGGTGGAGAACCAAAAAGGCGCCATCATACGAAGGTGGGACCCACAACCTGGAAACTCACGGTTTTACCCGGGGTTCCCTTGAACGATAAGCGGTTTTGGAGAAAAGTGGAGCGAACACACTCAACGATCGACACGTGGTAGCGGAGGTGAGAGAAAAACTGTCGTGATTGCGTGTTATTAGTCGAGCAAGTCAACTCTGCTTGACATGCGAATGACGTTGGATCTGGAGGATCCTAGATCGGACGACTGAGATTGCGCCCGATAGACATAGCGGAACTAACAGGGAATTAAGCTAAGTTCTAAAGAGATTTGGAGTCCGTTGACCGCCACGGTGGAGAAAGAACGCACAACTGAAGAAACGAATCAACGAACAGGCTGGCGCTGTTCCAGTGAAGACACGTGGCTACTTCTCGAGTGATCATGCTGACGCCAAAGAGGGAATTCCAAGCACACAGGTGACAGGCGAATCGACACAGGCAGGAGACGAACCGAACAGGCCTGGAGGCTGAATGGTTAAAGCCACGAACAGAGACAGTGAACAAGATTTCAGACGAGAGAGAACGAAGAGTCCAAGAGACCAAGAGAGACAGTGAACAGTGAACCCTGAGAGGAGGACTGAGCACAGAGAGCAATAAATCCAAGCAGAGGAGACAAAGGGCCGAGCTGACCATAGAGCTGGTAGGAAGAGCAAGAGTCTGTGTACTCCGAGTGGCTTGGGGAATCCAAGGACCACCCTACCAAGCAAACTCTGCTTCAAGAGAACTCATATCGAGTCCCTGCATTGTAATTTCTCTGCTAAAAGACATAATAAAACAAGGCCACCACTGAAGTTGGACCGGAGACGTAGCCCTGGAGAATAGGGTGAACTCCTTATTAAAAATTGCTTGTGTCTTTATGTCTACTTACTGCATTTCTCTGCTGTCTTTCCATTCAAAATGTATGCGTATTGGCAATCTGATCAATCCGTTGTTTCAATAACACAGAACACACATACCAGCACATGAATCTATAATACCTTTTGTTTAATAAATCTTTAATTAAGGTCATTCATAGGGTGATTATTAGATCACAATTTGTGGATGAATCACTCAAGAAAGTCTATACAGGGTTTGAAGGATTTCAAAAAAACTATTAGGAAAAAATTAGCGTATAGGTAAATATATTGTAGCCACTACAGACCTGGAAGTGAATTCTTATACGCTTGAGAAAATTTTGAATGCTAGAAACTCGGTGATGGATTTTTATTAGGAGTTGTTGTAGGACGAACAGAGTAGGGTGGTGAAGCCACCAAGCTCGAAGAGGAGGGACAACTACAGCATCCTGTCCAGCAGTCCAAGGCGGAGAAGGATAGGGTTTGGTAAAACAACCCTCGCCGTCGATTTCTCTGTGCTCATCTCTGCCATGGCATAGTACCTAACCGGTCACATGCACCCATGTGACGAAGCTATACGTGGCATTGGTGGAAAGGATCATTTTGGTCATAACGAGACCACGATCCTTGGTTCGTTATTCGAAACCTGGGGGCAACAGTGCAGAAACTTCTGGATTGGAAACATTATTGGGAGGGTTGGGGAGAACCCACAGGAAACGTTGCCTGCTGCCTTCGAGTCCAAGAGCGAGATCCACGATTTGGAGTAGCTGATAGAAAAATTACACTCCTGAAGGACACGAAGAGAATGAAAGCTTCCATTTTTTTATCCAGCCATTGGAAGTTGCTGCTCCCATCAAATTAAGGCAGAAAAATGAGGGGCCCGACCAGATATACAAAGGATATCCTTTTCCTATCAATATGGCCACTGCAGAGAGCTTGAACGCTCCAAATCCTGAAATGAATTTACAAGAATCACATATGAATTCAATAGCTGATTCGAAAGGTGGAGGAAAAGGTGATAAAATGGACTGACTTGTCCTGCATCAGATCTGGGAAATCCCAGACAGGTATGGTTGGAAGTCCAAGTACCTTCACCGGGCCATCCAAATCCTTCAAAGATTTCGGCATACTAGCATCCATGGTGGGATGGTAGAGAATGATAAAAATAGTGGAGGTAGATCCAGTGTATAGAACATAACTGGGTATCTGCAACTTCTTGCTCATCTCGAGCATGCCAATGCAAAATATATCAGTGATGGAAGCACTTATGGGATTCGAAAAATCACTGAGCAAATCCCTCAAAAAATTTTCAACTAGGCCTGTGCAGTTCTCCATTACTTTGAATATCATTGCTAGGGGATGCACCTTATTTCATTTAGAATCCATTTCCACTTCCAGGAGCTCAATAAAATGGATGCTCAGTCTTGAAGATGCCAGAGACTGTGTAAGCGGTCTGAGAAGGGGACACCATGAACTTGGTAGTGATGAATGTTACAGAGAAACCATGGTCGGATGCCAACAACTTGGTGAATTTAAAGAAAGGGATGAGGTGCCCCATTCCCGCCGATGGGAAGATAGCTATGCCAATAAAAAACTATCAGGAAAAAAATAGCGTATTGGTAAATATACTGTAGCCACTATAGGTCTGGAAGTGAATCCATATACGCGTGAGAAAATTCTGAATGCTAGAAACTCAGTGATGGATTTTCATTAGGAATTATTGTAGGACAAAGAAAGCAGGATGGGGAAGCCACCAGACTCGAAGAGGAGTGAAAACTGCGGCATTTTGTCCAGCAGTCCAAGGCGGAGAAGGTTAGGGTTTGATAAAAAAACCCTCACTGTCGATTTCTTTATGCCCATCTCTGCCATTGCACAGTCCCCAACGGGTCACATGTGCCCATGTGACGAGGCTATACGTGGCATTGGCAGAAAGGATCATGTCAAACCCAAGGTCAGAAATACTCTGTCTACATTGAATATGAAATTAAATAAATGGATATATCACCGTATGGTGAATGAAAAGCATTGAACTGATTGAGTTAATGTATGGGCACCTTTGCGGTCAACGTATGAAACGATGGCCATATTATTATTACAAAATAAGACTCCCAATAATTTAACCATTTAGAATGTACAAAAAATAGATTTAAAAAAAAAATAATAATAAAAAAATTAAAAATTAAAAATAAATAAAAATAAAAAAATTCAAATTTTCACAAATGTAAATATTAGATAATCTCATTTAATTTTTTATCAATTTAGATTTAATGTCAAAATCAAATACATTTTTAATACGTTATTACCCTGCTGCGGCAGGGAATAATGACATGACATGGGAAAAGGAAAAACTCATTTCATGTTCACATGCCAAATGGAAAAAGGAGAAGGGAAAATAAAGAAGAAAAACAAAACAATGGAGATTGAGTCACAAAATGGGCAAGTAATTGTGACGTTATCATTGTAATATAATGTATTATAGAAGGCTTAGCCATATCTTATTGGGTTGGTGGTTGTGATGCCTTCATCTAATGGCTAAAGCATCTTTAATTACCACTATGATAATTTCAATAAAAGATCACAATATAACAAAAATCATTTGCATAGTTCATTAAAATCCTTAAAAGTTGCTTAATAAACAAAATTAAATAAATCTAAGTAATGAAAAGTTCATTTTTCATTTAAAACTAACTAATTCACAAAATTTCCAACATGTAACCTTACTCCAGAAAGCTAATTAAAGATTTCCAAACTCGATCTACTAAATAATTGAGGTAGATTTATGAAATGGAAGTAATCTACATATAAACTAGCTTTCTAATTAAATACATACAAGAGGTTTGAACAATTCATGTTTAGAAGTGTGTAATTAACTGAATAATATATCTAGCAAAGGTGTATTTCTCTCTCCCACCCCCTTCGAGTAATTTTGGTTGAGTGGGAGGTGTTATTTTTAATTAACCCAACTTTTATGGTCTCATTATGGAAATGCGGTTACACAATTTCTTCTCACCCAAAGTGTGTCAAACTCACTTTGGATAACGTTATCATGTTCATCTCATTGAGAGATTTCCAGCAATATAAATTTTATCTCAATTTGATCCCCAAATCAAAAGTTATACCCATTCAAAGATTTGGTCCCTTAACCTTGCCACATCAACAATATGTTCATGTGACATTGCCAAGTGGCCTAGATGGTTTTTCCATATTGCACCAACCCTGTATGGCCTAACCATGTCATAGAGCCATAACTCCCCACACCATTCCTTCAGGATGTACTCCTTTCAAATATCTGTAGCACATTGGGACGTGAATAATGATGTCATGTACTAGGGAGGTTCTCATTGTGTGACTTTTGTTTACCCTAACCCGCTTATGAAATTCACTAAAAAATACCCCCATGATCCTAAACTCTATGACAACGTGGCCCCCAACCATGTGTATTACCACATTAGTACTGCATGGCAACCCCAGTCCAGATGGAGCCACAAGACCACTTCCATGTGTCACCTAGGTGTCAAATCAATCTAACCTCCATGTCACATGATTCAAATGTGACTTATTGACATTAGGGTGACATCATCCTATCACTTGGCATCCCTCAAGGGTGCCATGTGTCACCCAAATACTAGCCACTTAGCCCTACAAAGGGTCATTTTTTTTTTTCATATGTCACGTTGACAACATGCCACATCGGTAAATTCACAATGTTGCATGTACACATCATCTACGTCCTATGTGGCATCTGCCACCTCAGCTTACATCAAGGGTCCCACTAGGTCCTAGACCTGAGTCCATGCAAAGCAATGCTTTCCCATTTACGAATGAAGAGGGTGTTTTGTGACGCCCTCCATCAATAATGCCAACATGCCTAACTTGGAAGAACCCACTATCACACCTCTGTGGTGTGACATAAATTCATGGAAACAGGTGACAACAATATCTTATCCCGCACTTTCTGTCAACCACACCAACTAGTCCTGGTGGCTCCAGACACATGCAGAAGTCCAAGAGGGCTCATAAATGGTCAAAATTCAAAGAGGTTAGATTTGGATTTCAGAGATCTGTGGTTTGTGCTATTTGAATTTTTGATTGGAGAATCCACAGTAATGGAGTTTTTACACCAACGTTTCGAATCCCAAATGGGATCCATCATCAGGGAAAAGAGAAAGATGATAAGAGAAAGATGATAAAAGAAGAGCCAGATGGAGGAAATAAATACTCATGAGGGATGAATAATAAAGGCAAAGCACAGGTCGGCAAGAAAGATAAATAATGAAACCTAATTTTAATTTTTAATTTTTAATTTTTTTAATTTTTGATTATAATTTTAATAAATTAATCTTATTTATTTAATAACTTTAAAACAAAATCTTTAAACTAAAATTTTTAATTTAATATAATTATCTAGAAACTAATGTATATAATGATATTAATATCAAAAAACTTTAAATAACCTAAAATCCACATTGGAATTAATATCTAAAAACTAGAATATATATTAATATTTATATCATAAATCCTAATAAATAACATTAATATTTTTATTTTTATTTATTTTTTTATTTATTTTTTTTTTTTTTAGATTTCTCACAAACCAGTACCAGATCGAAGTGCTCGTCGCCCTAATTCCAATGGTGTGAACGACACTCATATCCGATCTTGTATGAGGGATACAGAGCCAGTGAAATTTTTGGTCAAAGTTGCCATGTGGGCCAAGTTGAATGGTCCTACAAACTGATTGAGTTTGGGACATGGAATCTGGCTCCTGAGAGCGGGCGAAATTGTAGGATGGTTAGTTTGCCTAATATCCCATAAATCGGAAAAAATCAATTAAGTTGTTTTTTAAATCAAAATAATATTAAAAATATGGGGGGTAGGTTGTCACCCCGCAACCCCCACGGGCCTGTTCTAACGGTAATATATAAGAATGTATTAATTGGGGTGGGCGGGCCACCCCCGACAAACCCAGCCCAACGCTGGTGGAACTCCAAATCCTGAAGGCCATGCCACTTGTCATAGCTGGAGGCGATGGTGCTTGAACCCACCCAACCAACTTGGTCGACCCACCTCCTGGGCACCTCCACTCAAAACAAACTCCAATGCATAACAAACCAAACCATATTAAAACTTAAAACAAAACTGCACCATTCAAAAATTAATTGTGCACCAAGTTGGGGAGGGGTAGGATTTGATCCCCCGACCTCTCCACCTCCATTCGTCCACCTTAACCCACGTTCCATGAGTGGCGACTTTGTAAATTCCTCCCCATGCTGCTACTAAAACCCTACATTTCACAGATGCATGAGGAGGAGCTGGTGTGAAAACCAAATCAATAATATTTTAATTGCAGTGCATTGGAACCTTGATTCCAAAACTTTGAGCAGTGAGGAACCATGACATAGTTCCAAGAGGCAGATTGATGGCAAACATTTCGAGACAGTGTCTTGAAGAATATTCCTTTATGCCTGAAGATTCCCCTAGGAGGTAAATTTTCATTTTGTCAGAATGATATAAAGTTTACAACCATTTTAATCAGAATTTGACAAGGAATGCAATGGTGAAATTAGAATCACCATCTGAGCAACATATTTGAAGATTCCTAGTAGAGCAGAATCTTTGAAGAGTCTTGAGCGAATCTTCCAGATTCCTTGGAGGCTATAATTCGCTAGAGTCAGAATGTAGCCAAATTTGTACTCAAAAGGCTCAGAATCTAGCAAGGATCATGATGGCAAGATCATATTTGTGATTTGAGCAGCAGATCTCTAGTCAGTCCAGAGGACATAATCTTTTAAGAATCACGGGGAATCTAAAAGATTCCTACAGGCCCAAATTTTGACAGTGTCAAAATTCGACAAATGGATAGTTGATTTTACGCTTATCGATGACAGAAATTCAATGGTGCAGTCAGATTTTGCAGCTGAGCCTTCCATTTTTCAACCATCTTTAGAGGTGAAGGTACATGAATCAGTCATGTCATGTTTAGCTTCATAATTGCTGAGATGATGTATTATGTTTTGAGATCCCTATTTGATGTTATGTTGTGGGATCATTTTTGCCACATTATGTGAGATGTATTTAGCTTGTCATGCTATGTATTTTTTTTGATATCCCTGTGTAACTATGTTGAATGGACACCCATTGCCACATTGTTTGAGATCATGTTAAGTTGTCATGCTGATAGGAGGCCTATTGTGAGTGAGAGGTCTTGTAGTGGAATGTATCGTGGAGAGACTAGCCACTCATGTTGACAGCATATTCCCTTGTATGATAGAAAGCATATTCCATATACATCATCATCTTTTTCTAGCATTATATGAAGCGGCCTCCAGGCCCAGAGACGTAGTCCACACTGGGCGAACTCCGTTATCAAGTATATGTGTTTTTATTTGCTAATCATTCTCATGTTTCCTCTTGTTTAAGATTGCACATATGTTATTTTATGCTATTTAAAATGAAATTCTAACAACATCACAAAAGTGAAAGATCTTGGATGATTCTGGTCCCTGAAGGAACTCAAATCAAGTTTGGTATCAGAGCGGTCTTCTCGTTGATGTGAATTGCGAGCGTGAAAAATGATTGAACATGCAGCAATAGAGGATGACAAAGACATGTACGAGTCCATGCTCAAGATGTTCGATGGACATGTTGTATGAAGTTTATGAGAGAATGGAGAAAGAAGAAGCAAAAAGAAATGCTTCATCCACATCTTCCATTGTACACTCATTGCCTTCATCATCTTCTCATCATTTGAATGAGGAGATCAACCATAGTCTTCAAGCAGATAACATTGAATTGAAGATGCTTCTACGAGAAGAGAAAGAGGAGAAGCATTGATTACAGCTTTAGTTGCAAGCCGCAGAGGCAACCTTGGAATAATTGAAGAGAAAAGACTAAAGTCTTCAAGCAAAGGATGTTGAATTAAGGAGGCTTCTACAAGAAGAGGAAGAGGAGAAATAGAGGCTGCTATGCCAACTGCAAGCTAAGGACGAGGCCTTGGAAAAGCTGCAGTGTGACCCCTGTGAGGTAAAAAGTAATTCTTTGACTTCATGTATGTTTCCTGATGATTATTTCATTGTTTTTGAAAATCATACCACAGGAATCGGCTCCAAACTGTTAAAGAGAATGGGGTATCAGGGGAAGGGTCTCGACATTAATGGCTAGAGCATCATAAACCCCATCAAAGTAGATGAATTACCCCATCAATCAGGACTTGGATATGTCAGGAAGGAAGTTGGGAAATGCACCAAGACAACTAGCAAACCACCAAAAACAGATGATGAGAAGCCCTCATCCGTTCTTTCCAACTCGATAGTGGAGGTAAAAGATGTTGATTTCCCTTTAATTTCATCTTCACATAGTATAATTTCTGTTGGAAATGTGGAGATACCAATTATAGGGACAAACATGAGGCTCCTTACCAGGATGAGGTACAAGGAATACAAAGGACTTGGTGTTAATAGCTAACGCATAACTCAACCATTGGAGGTCATGCAAAGACCTCAATTTGCAGGCTTGGGATACACTGAAGGAGAATATTCAAGGGTATCAAATGCTTTCGAGACATTATTGAGATCGTCGGGGAAAGAGAATAATGGGAACACATAACCATCATCCCATGGCAGTATGCATTATGAGAAAGAGCTGAGGCAATCTCTTGTTCCCATGATTGTACCAGAGACCAACAAGAAAGGTATAACCAATCTCAGTATTCTAATGTTCATTTTGATTACAACCATATTCTTAATAATGAGCAAAAATTATGGCATAAAAGAACTTGTAGTTTTTGTGGATTGCATAACCATATGTTTGTTGAGTACTAGAAAAGAATAGCAAAATTGAAAAATATGAGACATGAAAGACCATCTCAATCACAGGCAAAGAAGAAGGTAAAACAGATTTGGAGGAAGAAGTCATTGCAATAGAGGTGGCCATCAAAGAGACACATGTTGGAGGCTCTATCTAGAACAACATTGCAAGGAAAAAACATCTGAGCATGAACCAGATGAAACAGTTGTTTGACCAGCGAATGCACCACAATGAGGCGACCCATTCACTTTGATCACTAGGAAATGCTTCTTCTAGATGTGGTAGAATTTCATGGCCTTATTTTTGTAAATCATGTGTTGCATTTTAAATTGTAAAAGTGATGATGTGTTTTCCATCACTTGTTGCAACAAAAATGATGTCCAGCCTTAATTTGTGTTTCATTTTAAACTGTGAAAGTGATGATGTGCTTCCATCACTTGTTAAAGCAACAATAGTGTTTGGCCTTATTTTTGTAAATCATGTGTTGCAGTGATGATGTATTTTCGATCACTTGTTGAAGCAACATTGATATGTTGGCCTTGTTTTCATAGCTGGGGTATTATTTCCATTTTGATGTAAACTTGACCACAACGTATGTGTTATAAACTCGTGGAAAGTATGGGATGATTGGATCATTAGTTGGTCATGTAAATTAAGCATGTAATTTGTAGAATTGTACTATAGGTTTGTAGTGGGCGTAGGTGTCGACTCATCGCTTATGGCTCCGAAGGACAAAGGTGAAGGAGAAGGAAGGGTGACTTGTCAGGACACTTGTAGTGCAAACAAGGTACAAAAAAGTTTTAAATTATTTCATGCTTTTGGAGGACCAAAAGCTCCTCAGTGGGGAGGATTGATCCAGGTGGCTCCAGACACATGCAGAAGGCCAAGAGGGCTCATAAATGGTCAAAATTCAAAGTGGCTAGATTGCTCGAAAACTAGTACTAGATCGAAGTGCTCGTCGCCCTGATTCAAACAGTCCAAACAACACTCAAATCCGAGCTCATATGAGGGAGATAGAGCCAGTCAAAGTTTTGGTCAAAGTTTCCATGTGGGCCAGGTTTAATGGTCCTACAAATTGACCAAGTCTGGGACATGGAATCTGGCTTCTGAGAGTGGGGGAAATTGTGGGATGGTTAGTTTACCTAATATCCCCTACATAGGAAAAAATCAATTAAGTGTTTTTTAAATCAAAATAATATTAAAAATATGGGGGGTGGGTTGTCACCCCCGCAGACCTGTTCCAACAGTAATATATAAGAATGTATTGATTGGGATGCATGAACCACCCCCAACGGACCTGGCCTAGCCCCGGTGGAACTCCAAAGCCCAAAGGCCATGCCACTTGTCACAACCGGAGATGGTTGGGCTTGAACCTGCCCGACCAACTTGGCCGGCCCGCTTCGCGGGTGCCTCCACTCAAAAAAAACTCCAACGCATAACAAACCAAACCATATTAAAACTTAAAACAAAACCGTGCCATTCAAAAAATTAATTGCATGCCAAGTTGGGAAGGGGTGGGATTTGATCCCCCGATCTCTCTGCCTCCATTCATCCACCTTAACGAACACGCCACGGGTGGCGACTTTGTAATGTCCACCTCCCATCTACTACTTAAACCCAACATTCGATAGATGCATGGGGAGGAGCGGGTGTAAAAGCCAAAATAATAATATTTTAATTACAAGGCAGCGGAACCTTGATTCCAGAAATTTGAGCAGTGTGGAACCATCAAGCAGTTCCAAGAGGCAGATTGATGGCACATGTTAGAAAATTATATATTACAAAGCAATGGAACACATAGAATATTGCATAAATATAAACACAAAAAATGCATAAAACCAGAGAGACACAGATATACGTGGTTCACCCAGTTTGGGCTACGTCCACCTTGAATAGCCAATCCTTCCTTGCTATTATCCAGCAAAATGAAGAGATACAACCTATAGCAAATCCATTGTAACACCCTCTTCGTTCTCAATCTCCTCTCTCTTTCTCACTCAGAATACAGATCTACATAGATGCAATACAATTCCCTCATTTATAGTGAGGGGTTGCCTTCTAGGGCAAAAAACCCTAAATTAAACATAACTTCTACCGTCATATCTCCACTTAATGAACGACCCAGATTAACTAGAAATTACTATACTTTTAGAAGGAAATTTTACATCTATTCTTAGCTTCGGGGGTGCTGCCCCCGAAAACCCCGCCAGCGGGGGGCTCCCCAAAGGTCGCAGCCCCCCCCCCTGCACCCCCCTGCAGCGAATATTTTATGGGTGGCAATGCCACCCCATTTCGATCTGGGGTCCAATGTAGCGATACCTTTGAATACAAAAGATAATCAGGCTCCACACCCAAAAGCATGCATTTCGAGACAAATTCTCAGGGAATATTCCTTGATACCTGAAGATTCTCCGTGGAGGTGAATTTTCATTTTGTCAGAATAATATGAAGTCTAGAATCATTTTAATCGGAATTTTGCAAGTTACATGATGGTGAAATCAAAATCACCATCTGAGTAGTAGATTTGTAGATTCCCAACAAAGTAAAATCTTTGAAGAATCTTGAGGGAATCTTCCAGATTCCTTGGAGGCTGAAATTCACTAGAGTCAGAATACATCCAACCTTATACTCAAAAGTCTCAAAATCTTGCAAGGATCATGATGGCAAGATCATATTTGTGATTTGAGTAGTAGATCTCTAGTCAGTCTAGAGGACATAATCTTTGGAGAATCATGGGGAATCTAAAAGATTTCTACAGACCCATATTTTGACGGTGTCAGAATTTGACAAATGGATAGTCGATTTTACACCTCTCGATGACAGAAATTTAGTGGTGCAGTCAGATTTTGTAGTTGAGCCTTCCATGTTTTAGCTAATTTCGGAGGTGAAGGTACA
This sequence comes from Pinus tabuliformis, assembly GCA_031772625.1. NCBI lineage: Eukaryota > Viridiplantae > Streptophyta > Pinopsida > Pinales > Pinaceae > Pinus > Pinus tabuliformis. The sequence goes on along the minus strand of CM062814.1, from coordinate 112,891,782 downwards.
TGAATCAGTCATGTCATGTTTTTCTTCATAATTGTTGAGATGATGTATTATGTTTTGAGATACCTATTTGATGCTATGTTGTGGGATCATTTTTTCCACATTATGTGAGATGTATTTTGTTGGAAATACTGGGGGGGGGGGAGGTGAATCAGTATTCCATTCAATTAGTATTATTATTAATCTTTTAGAGCATTAGTTAATCTTCAATTATTCTCAGTGTTTGTACAATGATAGCAGTAAACAAAAGGAACGAAAATGCACACAGTTTTTAAGGTGGAAACCCCCTCCAGGACAAAAACCACATGAACGCTTTTCTAATAATTCTTTAATATTCAACTCCAATTGAAAAGAAAGCTCCAACTTCCTAGAATCTAGAAAAGCATTCTTCTCCATCTCCCACTGGATGGACGCTCCAACGCCCAAGATTCTTCAGTAGTCAACTGAACGGATGCCCCAACACCTAATGAGCTACAACTCACCCTAGCACCACCCTATCACCCTGAATTTTTCATAGCCTTGCACCTATTGGTGACTTCATGCACCAGCCTAGCACCACCCTACCACTTTATAGAAGAATAAAATAAAAATGGACTCACATACCAGGGAAAATGATCCACTTTACAATGATATAGAATGATGTAGAAGAAGAAGACACACTAGACCATAACCCCAACTATGACACAACCACCTAATGATGATCCTAGACCTCTCGACACTGCCTCTTCAACTCTTGGTAGATAGACACTTGTACAACTCTTACAATGATGCTTTTACAATGACTCTGTACAATGATACTTTTACAATGACTGTATACAGCGCTGCCCACTTGAAGACTTCATGTGGTGAACTTCTTGCTGTTGTTCTGCACCTTGATTACTGCTCTTGTCATGCTACCCTTTCTCACTCTTCAAAACATTAGATTATGCATTGAGTCTTCTCTTGATGAATATATAATACCTTGCAAAAATTCTTCAAGGAAATACCCATGACATGATAATAGCAAAATTTACCTCATCCTGCAGAACATATGCCAGTGCTAAACAAAAACAACAAATTAGAATACAAAGAACCTAACACAATTAAGAGATAAACATGCATATACAAAAGATACTTACTTGGAGCTTACCTCTGCTACATCATTTCGCTGCACCTTGCTCTTTGCTGCCCTATAAAGTCTAGCCCTTTGCACCACTTGACAACACTTGATCTAGTTTTTTTCTTGCCTTCTAGGAGCACGATATTGAATCTTATGTATCTTTGTGATTTCAGATCCCCAATATGTGATATTCGGTCCTATAATATCCCTCTGATTCTTCTTTCCAATGCCATAGGTCTGACCCAATTTGGATTCTTCAAGTCAAAGTTATGCCCAATCTCTCACAATGACCTCATTATGGACTAGTTCAGTAGAGCGAACTTGTACTGCATGCCATGTGTCATTATTTCCCTCGGCTCTAAAATTGATACATAGAAAACTACAATCCATTTATTATTTGCCACTTTTTATAGAATTCCAATCCACTTCTCAAAGAGAGTTATGACGATTTTCCTAAGGTCACATCTTTGAGATGAAATTTGGGAGCCTACCAAAACCCTAACTTCCACAGATCATATCGTTGAAAATATAGATAACCAAGATCTTATATTAGGTCATGACGTTCATTAGGATTTCGACTCAACTGGGTTTTAATTTCAACATCTAAGACTTCCCAGACATAAAGGTATAGCGAAAATGCCATGATCACTACTTTTGGAGGATATATGAGATTTCTTTTCATAGAGTTGAGAGGGGCTTCTATAGAGAATGTTGGAGAGATTTTAGGAGCTTAAAAAATTATTAATTATTGACTATTAAATGACCAAAATCAATGATAAATTCCATGCCACAACCCCATGGTGTTTTAGCCCACTAATTGGGGTTACTAACTTCAATCTTGAATAACATACAAACCGTGAGGAATTATGAGGAGAGTTATACACTGATAGAGATATATTTTTGAGTAGAGTATTCATATAATGGTTATGAGACGAGAAACCATGAATGATGATGCCCAATGTGCCATGGAAGTTCAAGGTCATCCTTGGTGCTACTTGGGTTGACATTAATGACAACCTCAAAGCATCTTTAGATTAACATATTTAGCTTGTGATGCTATGTATTGTTGTTGAGATCCCTGTGGGGATACGCATTGCCATATTTTGTGAGATCATGTTAAGTTGTCATGTTGATAGGAGGCCTATTGTGAGTGATAGGTCCTGTAGTGGAACGTCTCGTGGAGAGACTAGCCACTCATGTTGAGAGAATATGTCCTTGTATGAGAGAAAACACAGTTCATGTACATCATCATATTTTCCCAGCATTATATGAAGCAACCTCCACCATCTTGACACTGGGCCTAGAGACGTAGTCCACACTGGTCTAACTCTGTTATCAAATGTCTCTTGTTTTGATTTGCTAATTGTTGTCATGTTTCCTCTTGTTTAGGCATGCACATATGTTCTTTTATGCTCTTTAAAATGCAATTCTAACAACATCACAAAAGTAAAAGATCTTGGATGATTCCGGTAGGTTAAGGAACTCAGATCACCAACTCCCAATGGGACCCCATAGCAACCTTTGCACAACAAAACATGAAATTCCTCGTTACGAAATGAGAATTCTCCCATTCAACACTCTCGTTAACTTTGTGGATTTTTTCATTTCCATGTCCACTCCAAAGGTGGTACTCTTGACATTCAACACTAGGTGGGATTAACACTAATCATTGTTATTAGATAATTAGTCTTAGGATTAAGGGAAATATCAACGATTAAATTAATACCTTTTCGCTTTGCACAATTCTATTTTTATTTTTCTTTTATAAGACTAGCAGGATCCTTTTGTGAGAATACTAGTATGTTACTTTGCAATATTAGGTTAGAACTCTCAAGGAATTCAACAACCTTTCCTAGCTATTCTTGCACATATAATACAAGATTTCAGTATTGGATTGTAACCAGAAAATAAAGGTAACAAACCATCATAAACAATAGAAATCCACATAGTCTCTTAATATGCTATATGTGGCACTTTAACAACATAATTCATTGGTTCTAAGACATAAATACTCATTTTCCATTATAACATACAATCCATGGATTTACATACACCTTAACGACATTTATCAAACAACCATACACAACATTGACCACTTGCCTTTAACAACCTTTACACAACAACTGTTCAAGATATCAACACATCATATAATGGAAATCACACAAAGCCACAACCATTTAGTCATGTCAAACATTCAAACATAAGCCTGTAAGTAACTATGTCATTCAAGAGTATATAAGCATCATAGGGATCTGCAAGTCACTGACAACCATGAGAATCATTCACATAATTATCACATTGCAATACATAGGAATGCACATTCCTCATTGATAGAATCGATACACCCATTATCATGTAATAACATTAATCATCATTCATATTGCATCAACATGTACAAAGATACAAGTAAGTAACTTATCTTAGTAGCTGGATGACTAGAAACTGAGATAGGGACTTCAAATCTCCTCCCAACCATAGTTCAACTGCACTACTATCTTTTCTTGCATTTAACCACTCCGGAGCCAGATTCAGAGTTTGAGGAGTGAAGTGCTCAAGGGAAATTTGCATTTGTCAAGTTACAAGCACATGGGAATCCCGAGCACAAAGTGCCTCCACCTGACACCTAGGAGTTCAGAGAACACATTATCTCCACCCAAACAATCACTTTAGGTAATCCAGAGCACATAGTTCTCCACCCAACAATCACTACAGGAATCCAAAGTCCATGGTGTCTCCACCCAATTTACATTACATGAATCTAGATCCCATAGTGCCTCCACATATAATTCGACAAGAATCTAGAGCACATAGTTCCTCCACCTGATAGCGTTCACAGGAATCCATAGTTCACTTTCAAGGTCTCTAGCTATGAGAACACCAAGAGAAGTCCTAAAGTGCCTAGTGTCTCCACTTTCTAAGAAAGATTCTAGATTCCACTATTGTTCCACCTTCTCAACACCATGACTTCACCTTTCTTCAGTATCCCCTAACTAGATTCCACACCTAAGCTTATGCTAAGCTTCTCCCAATGCTTCACATGCACTACTAATGCAAAGTCCTTCTTGCTATAATGAAACCATCCTGCTTGGGTCTTCTCGTGTGTTCCTGAGAAAGCCTGTGCATTGCTCTCCCTTTCCTTCATCGTGTGCTATCATTATAACTCTGCTTCTATGCATCTCCCCTACAAATAATTAATGAATCACTTTTTCCTCATATATTTTTTCTATTGTGTTTTGACCATGGTCAATACGTCCCATGGGACTGGCTCATCTATTTCTTAGGAACCTAAATGCTAGTTTTAATTCTTTTACAATGTATTTTTAATGCAACAAGGAAATAGGTGGAGATTAAATGCATCATCGAAAAATTGGCTATTTCCCCAAGCCATTCCCAAGAAGCTTCACCTCCTAGAATTTGAATCTGTGTCCTCTCTCTTTCTAAGTGCAACCATATTCATCTTATCACAATTAATTGCAATTACACATGAACATATTTGCATGAAGGGTGAAAAAAAAGGATGTTACAAAAGAAATCTAATGGCATCAACTCCCATAAAATTCATCCCCAATAACTAAATAAAATACCAACTATGAGGCACATGAGTGCTCTCCTCCCAACCTAATTCCCTCAATCCTTTAGTTGAAGGACCTCTTAACTTGCAATTACTAGTACTATCAGCTTTATCTCTTAATTAATATTCATCAATCTCTAGGTTAATAACTCTATCCAAGTCCTCAAAAACTCATTCATCCATCTATACAGTATCTTGATCTCCGTAGGTCTCCATCTAATAGAAATAAAAATGCGTACCTACAAAATCCTCTTTCTCATCTCTATATAACTACATTTACGCAAACTCATCCATGTAATCATTTAAAAAATACTACCATCATCTATATTTTTTCATATAAGTGACTAAATATATGCACATACACCCACCTAATCCTCCTTGTTAACAAAGTTGTATATATTTAATAATATATTTATTTACCAAGTGCACATATTGATCAAATATTTAATTGTTAATATTTAATCATTAAATGTACATAATTTATTTATTTAAGAATGAATGCATCCTACTAAAGGCATATTTAATATGATAGTATTAGTGTGCAAACACAATATGTGCACATGTGACCATCATATGAAAACTCCATATGTATGCTAATATCCAATAATAAACTAATCCCCAAACACTATGTGACTTTTGTAATGCAAGTTGAAGAAGAAAATAAAAATGCATTTACAATGCAACTTACTCTTTTATTTTCCCCTCTTCATATTTTTAGTTTATGAAATGAAATATGCCTAGTTATTATGCAAGAAAAACATGCATTCATACATACTCATTTTATTGGTCAGTATTACCAATCACCCCTCTTTTGGGTTACGAATTTTCCACATCCTAGCTACAAGTTCCCCTCCTTTGGTTAGTAGATACACACCTCCTAGTTTACCTCTTAGTTTATCATGCTTACTACTTATTAAGGGAATTTTGAGGTAAAAAATGACCCTCGTAACAAAAATGATACAAACGAAATCAACTTTAAAAGGACCAATACAATTTAAGATGATCATTTCATCCCTATTTTAAAAGAAATTGAAGGGGAAAGAAGAAAGCTACTTTTTCAATCATGTTTTAGACTTATCTCCTTATATATTTACTTAAATATCAAGTTTAGTTACTCATTGGATAAATAATTAAAATTTACATCGAACAAGTACCCACTCTACATACATTTGAGTAGACCTACAATCAGAAAATTTGAAAATACATGAAGAATGTGTTTTTTCAAGAAACATTGCCTAAATTTGACATTTGAGTAAGCCTATGAGGAGATAATTTGAAAATACAATTAAGAAAATAGTAGTTTTCTTTCTTTTCCTTTAAAAATTTATAACCGTTATTTTATTATTTTCCTTAGGAGACCCATTTTAGACCTTAAAATTCCCCTAATATTCCCACTTCCTAATATTCGGTAAAATCTATTTTTTCTGTGCCTCAGATAATTTAAGGAGTCTTACGTGATTATTAGCTTTTGTATAGCTAGCATTTTCACCCTTAGTGATATTTTATGTAATCACCAAGTTTTTCCTTCCTAATAGTCATTTGGTTATTCATTAGATTTCCCCTTCTTGTTGATATCACTCAATACTCAAGGATCCTAATGATAATAGATATGTTGATGTTTTCATGGCAGAGTGTGTGTGAAGAACATGCTACCACTAACATGCAAAAAAAGTGTGTAGAAGAAGGAATTGTATTAAAATATTGTAAAGAAAAAATTGAGGTAAAGAAGTTTGTGTAGCAAACGAAAGAAGTAATGGAGAGTAATACTCTACCCAAAAAATTATAGTGTGGAATAAAGATATTGTTCCAACAATGGGTGATGTTGTAGAATAAAGAAGTGTTTCCTATATGAGTGGTATTATAGTATCAAATTAGTATTAGAGAGACATTACAACACTAAGTGGTGTTGCAACAAGGATAATGTTACAAAAGAGGGTGGTCTTGTAGCAATGGAGATGTAGGGAGATGGTGTTGTCATAAACATGATAGTGGAAGAGATGTAAATGGGAATATTATATTCCCATAATGTTTTGTGTGGTGAATTTGTTGCAAGTCAAGTGGAATGTGCATAAAAAAAAAAATGCACCATACCAAAGAAAATATGTAGTATATGCACTAGGGTGAGTTAATGCAAAATATTGGATATGAAATAAAACAACATTGAGTTGAAGATGATTGTAGCAAAGGATTGGTTGATTAAAATAATATTTGAATGAGGGGATGTTTAAACAACAAGAACTGGTGGACTTCATTGAGACAATGGTACTAGTGCAAGAAAAAGAGGATGGTGAGGAAATAAGAACCATTCAATTATAGTGGTTTAAGGATGTAATTAAGTAATATTTGTGGCAGTTGTTCAACATGGAGGAGTTGTAGAAAGTGGTATAAAAGAGGATGGTAAAGGTGAAGAATATACTCAAGGAAAATAAGATGGAAATGAGTGAAAGTGTAAGGAGTTATTTATAGTTACAGATTGCAATGGTATGGATTAAAAATAGCAAGAAAAATAATGTTGAGTGGAGTGTGCACAATGAGTGGTAAGTGTGGTAGAGAAGGAAGAAGGAAATACATAACTATTTATCCATTGATGATTTATAAATGATTGTGTGAGAAATATGCTTACATTTTAACAAGGGAGTTTGATGTAAGTGTGCCCTTGACACTATAGCCATATTTACTTTCAAGTGTCTTGGGTAATTTCAGGGATGAAAATGGGATGTCCTACAATTCCAGCGATGAGAAAGAAGGAGATAACTAGTCACAAGCATGTTGTTATTGTTTCGAGCTTTAACATTTCATTTTATTTCCAATGAAAAATGATGGATGAGGGAAAGGGATTCACAAAAAATTATCTAAACTAAATTTTAACAGTATGGACCATTTGAGAGAGATGAAATACACATTGAAGTTTCCATGGTATTGTGATGTGCCAAGATTACAAGCAAGGAAATTTATCAAAATATATGGACAAAATTATTCATGGCTCAAATTGACTTTGCAAAGCCAATTTTTGGAGTTAGTGAATTGGAATCAAATACTATCCCATTCACACATGATCAAGGCATAAATCTTATCTCAAGATGGATGATAAACTTAATATAGTGCAACTATATTTCTATTAGAAGCATCATGGAACTCTTTTTTTGGGATGGTTACAAGCAAGTTCAAGCCTCAATTTTCTTTAAGTAAGAAGTATTCATAAAAAATGGTACAATGATCACTATTTCAAATGACATATATCATAACTCAGGTTGTTCATATCTTATGTATAGTTCAACTAATCAAATACTTTGATGGTGATTGTTTCGATGACGACCTAGTTGTTTCCAAATTAATTAAACTATGGATCATATTCATGAATCAATGTATATCAATAAATTAATGGTAAATTAATTGGTTTGGGACCTAAGTAATTCAAATAATGATATGGATGATTATTTTAATCCTAAAACTTGCATAAATTACAAACAAATGAAGGCCATAGCGTTTTTGGCTCTCAAAAATTAGGGCTTTGTAATAACATAATGAGAATAAAGTTTTTTTTCGTAAGATGATACACAATTTTATATTAATAGCAAAAAGGATTACATTTAGTACATATAATTGACGTCATACCAAAAGAACTAACCTGGGAGATCTTTCCTCCAACCAGGTATAACATACGAAACACTTTTTCATTAGACACCAGAGGTATTTTGGGTTCTTCTTTTTTCTCTCTCTTATGGACATCTATCGATCCTACAAATTTATTAGATAGAATGAAGGATAATTCCATATCCTCATTTTTCAGAGAAAGATCCATCTCTACCACCTCCTCAGAGTGTGGGACATCCCTATCGCTTTCTGAATGATCAGACTTGTGAGGTTGTTTATGCCCGCTAGTTGTAGCCAAGATTAATATTGATGAATTTTCAGAGGATTATTTTCCATTATGGGTGGAGCCATATCTATCGTGGCCTGCATAGGATCTTGTGAAGTTGAAGAATCAAGACATATATTTTCCTACTGAGGGTTGGCCTTCTTATTAATTGATGTTTTCGTGATGTTTGAAGCTACCTTTTGATCACGCCATCCATGGTTGGATTTTCATGGCTCTAGGGATATTTCCACCTCTTTAGGGGCAGGGCATGACCTCTGAATATGCTCAGGATATTGATAAGATCTACATCTAAAATTATGTTTTCATAGTCTAAAGGCTAATGGTGTTTCTTGTCATTCCATTTTAGGATGATTTTATTTGATAGACTTGCACTTAAATCCAATTCAACACAGATACAGACAAATGAGATGAAACCATTAGCTAGTCTCTCATTGTCTATTTTGACAAAGTGTCGAATAGCATTTCCTATAGATTCAAGGAAATCCGGTTGAATCCATTGGAGGGGTAAGTTTGGGAGTCTTACCCAAACCAGAGTGGCCAGAGTATTCATGGAGAGGAGGTTGAACTATGGAAACCATGGCTGAATTGGGAGTCTCGCATGACCCCAAAACCATGGACCTTGGTAAAAAAACCTTTGCTGATCTTCAGGATCCTTGAAGACAACAAAAAAATAACTTTTAGAACAAAGTAGAAAATATATGATCTTTGTCCAATTTTGAAAAACCCAATCCTTGAGGGCAAAAGTCAAGGGCCAAAATCCATTAAAATGACAGATGGCCCCATGTTGAACATAGAAATGAATCTTTAACTCGATGAAGCACCTTCATTTGGAGCATTGGATCTTGTAATGAATGTTCAACCATAAAGGCATGGCCAAAAATGAACTTCAAGGGTTGGGAGCTAGAGCCTGAAATGAGAATAGAGTTAAATAGATGTTGGATGAATAGCTTTGTGTATCTAATCAATAAACTAATTATGTGGTGTCTGATTGGTGTTTAATTTTCCTAATGTCATTTTATTTACGGTGGATCTATACTAATTGGAATTGAATGGCTTATTGTAGTGGTTGCCTAAATAATAATGGAATTAAATATGTTTATAATCATTTTGGAGAAATTTATTTTGTATGTCTAATATGATAGAACGAGTTGTAGCATCATTAGCTAATAATACCAATAGAGTTTTGATGAATGTCTCAATGCCATATAAGTTTCTAATTTTTCCTTTCATGTCATGATATCTCAATTTCAAACACAAATGTCACAAATATTTAAATTTAAAAGACAAATTCCTAAGTTATGACAGGACTTTCAGATATATAGTTCACAAAATTAAAATCAACCTGGACAAAGTTTGAATTTAGTGAATTTGTTTTTTCCATCTATAACTCCAATCTTGTCATCCTCCAATTTAAACATATTTTAAACATTTATTTTAAAAAATTTGATGAAAATTATCATATATATATATATATATATATATAAATATAATTCAATAAATAAATTTATTTATATTTTCAAAAAATATAATTAAAAGTAAATAATTACATCAACACACATATATTAACGAAAAAGATTGTAATTTTATTAAGAAAATAAAGTTACATGGTAAGGATGCATAGACATGCCAAAAATTGTTGCAAAACAAGCCATAAACAAGGAATTATCAAGTGTGCATAAGTCTAAAATTAGTCCATAAATACTAGTTAGATCCAGAAAGGCTCATAAAATAGTTACATCAAAAAATATACATATGATATGGTAATGAGTCCTCAATAAAAATGTTGAATAAGTCTATAATGTTGAAACAAAAAGATGATATCAACTGCTAAGAGTCATAGAGGCAGCCTGAATCTGCCCATATATGTATTATGATCTATTTATCTAAAAGGTGTCCAGCTCCAATCCAGACTTTGATAGGTTGTTAACTGCCACATTTATGTGCCTGTAAATGCGCTCAAAAATGATGTTAGAGAACTGTTTCTTTTGAAGGAGAATCACCTGAAAAATGGGTTGAAGAAGGTAATTCGCTGATCCAAAAAGGTCATTGGTCCAATTTATAACCAAGAGGGAGTCACCATAAACATGTAGGTTTGTAATATTATTTTCTAAGGCTAGAAGAGAGAAGAATTTTGAGGGTTGAAAGTTCAACAAATTTGTTTGTAGTAGGCCTCACATTAGCAGTGAAATATATATAAGGATTATAATAGATATAGAACACCTCCAGTGCCATCAATAGATTGGGCTCCCTAAGCTACCCCATAAAAAAACCCCCAAGGATAGTTTGGTCTTATAGGAGGTCTGTCTTTGTTCCTAGGATTTTTAATTCTAGAGGAGAGCTTGAAATTGGATAAAATAGAAAGGTTGTGGATAGCAGGTTTGAGTGCATTGGTGGCTTATCTTCGAAGATGCTTGATTCGGCTTCAGCTAAATGCCCCAAGAAAGTGTAAAGGGGAGAGGGGTGTATGGAGAATACTTGTAGGATTGGAACCATGAACTAAGAAATTTTTCAATAGAAGGACCAACCCACATATAGGAGGGGCAAATAAATTTTTGAACCTCATCCCACATATACTAAGAGAAAGAGAAATCCAAGAAAAGTTATTGAACAAATTCAAAATCCAGATAACAATGGGGGCACCTACCAGGACCATGGATTTTTTTTTCTAGAGATTGTCCCAAGTAGGAGAGTTATTGCATAGAATGATCCACATGAACCCTTTGTAGGGAATTTGACCTTCCAAAGTGTCTTACTCCACCAGGAACTGACCTGTGTAATTTTAACTTGAGAGAGAAATAAATAACCTGCCTTTTGGGTGTAGCTACCAAACGAATAAAGGGTCCATACCATAGAGTTAGGTTGATATGAGAGGATGTGGGAAGAAGAGAGAGCTTGAATATAGTGGTTCTAGTGTTAGGATAAATCTAAAGGAATATCAAGATCATCGTTAGAAAGCCACCGTTGAGGGCCCTAAAAACCTCCTCTTAGAGAGATATCAAACAAATTGAAAAACCATGTGCATGTAGAAGGTCAATAAGAGGATTAGAGAGAATGTATTGATTTCCACGCCCCACTCAAGGGTCCCTACCAATAAGAATTTTAACACCATCCCTAGTATTCTAACATAATCCCTTAGAGATAATAGGGAAAGCTTTAATTAGGGATTTCAAAAAAAGGAAATCATTCTTGTGAGATTTTTGAGTGGAATGTATCCATTCCCCTCATGGAGTTGGGTTGATGTACTTGTCAATAAAAATATGGACCTAAAGACAAAAACTTGTAGAGCACTGCCAAGCACCCTTCACAACCAATGCCTAGGAGAAGAGAATTATATCTTTTTTCTCCCAAACCCCCAAAGCCTTGGGAAACACAATCAAATTCCAAAAGGTAAGGGTAAAAATTTTGATGTCTTATTTACCTAACCAAATAAATATGAGATAAATATGCTTGATCCTTGATAATATACCTTTCAGAACCTAGGCCAAAGTTGACCAATACACAAGGATGACTTCTATGATAGATATGATAAGGACTATGCGATCCACTCGAGAGAGCCGCTTGCTACACCTAATAGATACCAATTTTTATATTTTATTTAAGAGACAATTACAATATACACAAAAGTGTTTTTTTGGCTTAAGGATGAAATTAAGGTATTTCATTCCCTCCCCAAACAATGTTGGAGGAATTGAAAGATGTGCATAGGCAATTTGTTGTTCAACCTCCAATAGCCCCCAATAGAATAAAGTGGATTTTTTCTTGTTCACAACCATGAAAGTTTCTTCATAGAAGTTTGCTAGGAGCCTTTCTAGAGTAGTGTTATTCCTCACATTCCCATCATTGAATATAAGAATATTGTGAACAAAAAAGAAATGATAGATTTTGAGGGTGGCACCCACTTCGATTAGCTAAATGTTTTTTATAGATTTGGTCTTAGACTCTCTACGACAAAAGGAAGAGAAAAGGGGACAGATGGAGGCCCTATGTTAATCCTTGGAGCATGGAAAAAATTTGAGGCAACTCCATTGACTAGGACCGTAAAAAAGGTGGAACTTAGGAAGTTGATAACCCAAGTGAAGAAATCAAGCTTGAAGCCCAAATGAAGCAAAAAGAAGTGAATATATAGCTAATTCACTCTGTCAAATGCCTTGGAGAGGTCCATCTTCAGAATGGTAGCCTTAAGATTGTGGGTGTGAATGTTGAGTATGCCTTCTTGGGAAATAATAATCCAAGTGGATATTGGTGGCCACCCACCTATTCCACCTAGACCTCCATTCAGTTTCACCAGTTTCCTTGTTTATAGCAGTATTTACTATCTTTAGTAGATTTCTAGGTCTTGAACTTCCAAAAAGTTTTGATCCCCTAAACAACATTTTTTTAGGTCTACAACAGGCCCATTGCCATGGTTAGGGGGCTACAAAAAATCCTGTAGTAATCAGGGATATCTTTCTAATGAGGTATTGTATGCACCAAATGAAGATAATATGACCAAGTTATGACCCTAGGAAGTTGGTTACCCAACTAACCCCAATGGGGCCCACAAACTCTTGGTGTTCCATCTCCTTGGGTTAGGGTTTTGATTTTTTATGGTTTTCCTTGTTGTTCAATAATAAAAATGCCCTTGAGAATCATTGTAACAGTTTAGAGGCATGTAGCTGACACATCTCTTCTCAGAGATAAGCTAACATCGCCCGAGCTAGTTTATTTCCATTTCTGTATGTAAGCATATTTCAGTTCTTCAATATTAATGAAATGAAATGAAATTTTTACTGCATCTCTCTATTTATGTGTATATCTGTATTTTTTTGCATTCTTACATAAGTGCAAATCAGTGGTATCAGAGCGGTCTACTCTTTCTCTGTTTTTATTTGCATGTCCCCAACGAGGTCAAGGTATAAGGAGTTAGGGATCAAAGTATTTAAACTTTTGCAAAACCAGCCTCAGAAACCCCAACGACCTTGCATGGTAGAAGAAAAGAAAGACAAGGAAGATGGATATCCTTTCAGAATATTTCTTGAGGAAGCCCTCAAGAGACAAAGGAACACGATGATGGATAATGTTTCCTAGATCCTTCGGTGGCTACCCACAGGCAACACATCTTCATCCAGCAACCCCTTTAGAGGTGTGACTCCTTTAAGGGTACAAGTTAACTTTGAAAGTCCCATATTTGAAGGCCAGGTAGATGTAGATGTCATAGATAAATGGTTAAATATTTTTGGAAGGATATATTTCAGTTCATGAATTTTCCAATCGGGAAAAGATTACTTTTGCACTCCTCAAAGCCACCCCACATGTCAAGGATTGGTGGGAAACCTACTATGAAAAAAGGACGAGAGGGAATCCTCACTATTTTCAGTCTCACCTACTTGGAATTATTTATGAGATTCCATCAAGGAATAATATTACCCTATTGAGATCTATGAAGATAAATACATAAAGTGGATCACATTGCGGCAGGGAAGGGACCAAGATGTGCCAAAGTTCAATTTTTTTTGCCATACCCTTCGCACAAAGCTGGGTATCAAGGATTCGGGCAGCATTTGGCTCTCAAATACTGCAATTCCCTACATAAGTACATCCAGGATGAGGTGGAGTTCCTCGACATCTCCTTGCTTGGTGCTTCCTATCGATACGTTGTCAAGATTGAGCATAAATTTAAATAGAAGAAGCGAGACTTTGGATCTACGAATCTGAAGCAAGGGAAAGGTGCCCCCAAACCATAGAACAAAGGAAAAATCCAAGGCGGGGCGACCCAGGACAACCTGCTGAAGCTAAAATAAAATAACAACACCACGAAGACAAAAAAGGACATAGGGAAATGGTGTGAGTTCCATAAGAGACAGACTCAAAACACAAGTGAGTGCTGAGCCAAGCAGTCACTAGTGCCCAAGATAAAGGCTTCTGAATCAAATGCATGTTTTGACTCTGAGTCAAAAACTAACAAGGGGAATGACAAAGGGAAGTATATTATCGATGTAGAGCCTAGAGCCACCATTTCCACCACCAATATCTAGAAGGATGAGCTCAAAGATCCAGAGGAGGGGGCGTTGAAGAATCTGAAGGCATGCATATTAGGATGCTTCTTCTTTGACATCATAACAATTTGTGAAGTATTTAAACAATTTATCTTGACTTAATATTTACTTCAATATTAGCATGTGTATGTTAGCTTCATCAAACTGCTATCAAAATAAAAGAGACAAGAACACAAATTTTTGGCGAATACCAAGACCATGACCCTTGAAATAATTTTCCTCTCCAATATCAAGCCATCAATCCTCTTCCTCGAGCATTGTTGAGATCATCATCTTGTTGCTCCTCCAACTAGGTCACTGTTGCACCATGATTTCTTCATTAAGATCTTCTTTACTACTATAGCCTTCATCGAGGTTATGATCTATAGTAAAAATATCATAACTGAAGTAGTATCATGGTTGTAAATTAATCTAGATTGAGATAATCTTATACTATGATGAAATCCTTTCATCATCATGTTTAGTCACCAAGACCTTGACACTAATTTTCATTATGGCGAGGCTACTCCTTCTCATTACATCGAAACTGAGATCACTGATCTACAAGATCAATATCCATCATTGCTCTTTGTAGCACGTCAAGACTGTATCACATTTAATCCAAATGTTGTGGTAACTAATGTGACTATATGTATATTCTCACAGGTATGCTGAGGGTTTCTTCCATCAAGGAAACTTAGCGAGATAGTATAGATCTAAACCACTATAGTTGCTACCAACATGATCTTTATTTAGCCAAGACAGGCTGAGGATAGTCCATCTACTGTGTCCTCATTCGAAGTTGGTTTTGCCTCATCTATAGGTATGCCGAGAATGAAACAATGACATTACTTCATCATTTTCATATGCCCAAATCTCATACAACCCTTCTCTATTCATCTGAATCCATCTCCTTCAGATCATAGATATGTCGATATGGGATATGCCTTGGTTCTGCTACTCCTTATACCCATACGAGGAGGAAAATAAACCCTTAGACCTATTTAACTTAATGTGGATCTGATTGTATCTTGTTGCTCCTTGACTATGACTCCTTGACTACAGTTCCTCTCTCCTTGACTGAGGCTCCTTATATGTGAAAATATCAGAGGCATTCAAAATTATGTTATATCATTTTCGCTGATCGCTCCTAGGTATTTATAGTAGTGAGCCACCTATATGAGCCGGCATGTGTTAATGAACCAACATGTCTATTTATTCAAGCCGACATGACATGTATTTATTTAATTCATTTATTTTGAGCCGACACGATCATCTCCTTATCGTTTTGCTTGCAAAATTTGATAGGCTTGCTTTTGAGGCATTGATCTTGGTTGTGGAGGGCTATTAGACAACTTTGAAGACTTGTACATATTTACATAAACTCATGAAGAGTTTCTATACACATGACATGACTCTTTGACATATAAATAAATCCTAAACACATCAAGAAGAAGTCTTTCACCTAGTGACATTTCTTGCTCATGAAACCCATGTAGAAAGATGACAAAAATAATTTATTTCCTTTCATTACATCAAATACAAATATCATGTCATTACGAAGACTGAACCTATTTACACTTTCTTCAACACTCCCTCTTAACTAGGGAGGTATTCATAATGGTACTTGTTCATTCTCAATTTGAATAATTTCTCATAAGAAGAATCAGATTTGCAATTCATCTGTTATAGCATGATTTCGACCAACATTGTTTCCATTTAGCAAGGCCTTGACTAACAACTCTATCTCTCACTTAGATCAAAGAACACAATGTTGGCGAGACCAATGAATGATAGACACACATCATCATTGTCTCTCTTAGGGTCATACCTTCCTAGCTATTCTCTGAGTGTACCCTACTAGGACTATTCTCATCTTGGGTTCCCAACCCTCAAGAATATTGGTCCTCTTGCCCACTCTTGTCTTGGATGCCCTACCACATCCTCAGAGACTGTCGGATTCTAGATGATTACACAATCCTCCATTATTTCTTCCAAAAGGAAGACAAGAATTTAGTTTCTAACTCTCCCTCTTAATCAGGGATGAGTTTCAAGTTTCTCTTTTCTCAGAAACTTGCTTCGAGTTCCTTTGCTCATAAGAACTTCCTAGACCTCCCTCTTACCTAGGGACTCTATCATTAGTACTTTATAGGGTCTTCCAGTTGACTGATGATTCAATACTTCGATGTCGTCAATTTCTTTACATGTAGGGTCAGCCATCCATCACTTTCCTCTGTCATGTCATTCCTTCTTTCCCAGAAAGTATCCTTCTTGGATTTACATCTAGGACTTCCTTCATAAGCTCATATGTCTTCACTTTCCTTCAACAGTGATTGCTCTGGATCACAAGGTACATAGTTGTGACATCCTTCACGACTCTCCTTTCCTTGATCCTGCACACATACCCATACTTTTTCCAAGAGGTCAAACACCAAAACCAAATCACATATTACCTCTTGGTGATGGCCTTCTTCCTATGAAATATTCTTGTAGGCATCAATGATCCTACATTCATGTTGACACATCTCTTAATGATATTTGTTTTCAGGGGTCTTCATCTTTTCAGAATTCCATCAGAGTCTTCACATCATTCAGGGAGACTTCATGGTCAAGTTTTTCCTGATCTTCTGGATGTTGATTGCCTTCATCATGGTTGCATAATTCATGATCTCTTCCATCCTCACATCTTTCATTCCTAGGAGCTCTCGGAGTTATTTCAATTCATATGAGGACATATTATGCTGATTGAATCTAGTTAGACTTATGTCTTTTTGCATCCTTTTAGAGGAGGAGATCATTTCATGCTTGATCCATTTTATCCGCAACCATATATAATGACATCACAATATTAGATGCAAATACAAATACAATCATACATACCTCATTTCTCCTTCAAATGTCTTTCAACATCTTCCTTGATTGAACGTATCTTCAATCCCTTTATCTGTTTCATCATGTCATCAGTCCTTTCATGATTTCCATAAGTTGGAAATCCTGATAAAAACATTTGCTTCCTTCCCAAACTAGGAGATTCTCCACTAAAGTTTCTATCAGAGATCCTTGGAATTTCTTTATCTAGAAAATTTTTCCTTTGACCCAGATGACTTCTTTCTTTCCTTCAATGTACAACAAGATTCCCAAGAGCTATGTTCTTTATGATTCCATACGAGCTCTTGCTTCCATGATGTCACAATGCATCTTACTATGTTCATATCTGCCGGGACTTCTGATAGGATCCTTTTTGAGAGGGGTACTATCTCATCCATAGTGGAGATCCATTACTCCCTCTTTCCCTTGATCCTTTCCTCAGCTTTCTCCATCTGTTAGGTAATCTTTCCATAGTACTTATCTTTTCAACCTTTCCTCTGCTTATCTGCACTTATTTGTATCCTATCAACTTGCCTTTCTCTATCTGACATAGAGACCACAGACTGTTGATCGAGGTAACCTTCTTGTTTATGGACATCTGTTACCTTGCTTATCAATATCAATATCAATGATGATTATTTATTCATCATTTTCCCAGATCTCTCCATTGATGAAGATATTTCTTCACTCTTTGGCGCCTTCTACACTTTATTTCAGAGAGTATATTCTTTTGTGTCTCCTTTCTTACTTCATAGAACCTTAAGAGTTCTCATGACTTCAAAGGAGACCTTGAGGTACTGACTTCATTCCTTCATGAGGATTCTATCAATCCTACTGGAAGAAATTTTTCTAACCCATATATCTTCTTGCACAGATGAAGTCAATAAACCAAAACTTGATTATAGAATAAAATATACTTACTTGATATGTGCAGACAAGATATTCACCTTGATCATGTTGGCTGTTGTTGAAGTAGATGCATTGATGCTTCCTTCAGATAGGATCCTTGTTGAAGCTTCTCTTCAAGTCCTTCAAGAGTAATTGACTTGAACATCTGGTCCTTGCAGCATTGAGGTTGTTGGCCATGATGTATAGAGACTCATTAAGTAGAGTTATCATGATTGTGTCAACAAGCACCTTCATTTTTTATTGAGTTTTGTCCATACAACTTGTGACTAAAGTGTAGTGAGATCTATTGTAGGTGATCTGATTCTATATGCCTTTGAGCATCAGGCTTTTGACAATCCAAGTTGTCAAGACTACAAAAGTAATGCCATTGTAGAATGATTGAGATCATTGTTGCATAGATCAAAACTGTGAGAGTCTCCAAAGTCATTTCCATGAATTATTCATCAAACTATTTGATGATGTAGACCACTTCTAGGTCTTGAGGTCTTGTTCCTTGATTGAATATCCTTTAGCTAGATTGATGCTTTGACCTTTGAATGTCTCTTTTCTGCCCCTTTCCTTGACTGCTAAACCAATTGCTCTGATACCATGTTGAATAATCTTAGGGCATGCATATTAGGATGATTATTCTTTGACATGATAATAATTTGTGAAGTATTTAAACAATTTATCTTGGCTTAATGTTTACTTCATTATTAGCATGTGTATGTTAGCTTCATCAAACTGCTACCAAAACAAAAAAGACAAGAACACAAATTTTTGGCTTTCTGCCAGGGCCAAAACCTCTCCCTCTTATAGAGGAAAACCCATGCTAAATTCCTCTTATAGAGATTCCATTGACGAATACCAAGACCATGACCCTTGACATAATTTGCCTCTCCAAGACCAAGCCATCAATCCTCTTCCTCGAGCACTTCTGAGATCATCATATTGCTGCTCCTCCAGCTAGGTCACTACTACACCATGATTGCTTCATTAAGATCTTCTTTACTACTGTAGCCTTTATTGGGGTTACGATCTACAAGAACAAGTTCATAACTGAAGTAGTATCATGACTATACATTAATCTAGATTAAGATAATCTTATACTATGATGAGATCCTTTCATCATCATGTTTAGTCACCAAGACCTTGACACTACTTCTTTTCATTATGGCGAGGTTTCTGTTTCTCATTACATTGAAATTGAGATCACTGATCTAAAAGATCAATATCCATCACTACTCTTTGTAGCACGTCAAGGTTGTATCACATTTAATTCGAATACTGTGGTCACTAATGAGACTATATGTCTCTTCTCACAGGTGTGACGAGGGTTTCTGCCACAGGTATGCTGAGGGTTTCTGCTATCATGGAAACTTACTGAAATAGTATAGATCTACACCACTGTAGTTGCTACCAACATGATCTTTATTGAGCCAAGATAGGTCGAGGATAATCCATCTACTGTGTCCTCATTTGAATTTGGTTTTGCCTCATTTATAGGTATGCCAAGAATGAAGCAGTGACATTACTTCATCATTTTCATATGCCTAGATCTCATACCACCCTTCTCTATTCATCCAAATCCATCTCCTTCAGATCATAGATATGCCGAGAATGGATAGGCCTTGGTTTTGCTTCTCATTATACCCATTCGAGGAGGCAGCTAAACTCTTAGACCTATTTAACTTAATGCAGATCTGACTGTACCTTCTTTCTCCTTGACTGTGGCTCCTTGTATGTGAAAATCTTAGAAGCATAAAAAATTATGTTATATCATTTTCTCTGACCCCTCCTGGGTATTTATAGTAGTGAGCCACCTATATGAGCCTACATGTGTTTATGAATCGACATGTCTAATTATTCAAGCCGACATGACATGTATTTATTTAATTCATTTATTTGGAGCTGACATGATCATCTCCTTATCGTTTTTCTTGCAAAATTTGATAGGAATTATTTTGACACATTGATCTTGGTCTTAGAAGGATGTTAGACAACTTTGAAGACTTCTACATATCTACATAAACTCATGAAGAGTTTCTATACACATGACATGACTCTTTGACATATAAATAAATCCTAAAGACATCAAGAAGAAGTATTTCACCTAGTGACACTTCTTTCTCATGAAACCTGTGTAGCAAGATTACAAAAATAATTTATTTCCTTTCATTACATCAAATGAAAAGATCATGTCATTATGAAGACCAAACCTAATTACACTTTCTTCAGCAGGAGGAGTGGCTATTCCACTCACAAATGTGGATGAAGAGTTCTCCGTTGCAGTTCATTGTCAACAACGGGAGCCAAGAGAACCTCATTTCAGCAAAGGTTGTAAAGCATTTGGGCCTACTAACAACACCACACCCATAGCCGCACACCATCAGGTGGCTTCACCAAGGGCGAGATCTCTGCATTAGTCAATAGTGTCGCCTTCCCTATGACATCAAGCCCTTCATAGATGAGGTATTGTGTGATGTTTCTCCTCTTCAAGTTTTTGATGTATTATTAGGCCAACCATACTTGTTGAAGTGACATGTTGTGTATGAGTCTATGCCTCACAATATTATTATTACTTTGGGCAATAAGTTGTATATAATACCAGAGGTCACACCGCCTACCGCCATTTCTTTGATCACTTGGAAGAAATGCAGTAAGATCATTTCCCAGACTAAGAAATTTGTTTTCCTTATCATTTGCCCTCAGGGAAAGAATAATATTATGGCCACAACCTCCAAAAAAATATCCTTTGCATGATGGCAACAGATCAAAAAGGTTGTGGAGGATTACAGGGACACCTTCACCTCACCCACAAGGGTACCTATACACTATCAGGTCAAGTAGTACATCAATATAACCTCAAGCGCATCACTACCTGAATGGACCAATCTTTCGACACTTTGTTCTAGAGAACGATGAAATCAAGAGGCAGATTTAGAAGTTGTTGCAGAAAGAGAACATCAGGCCAAGTTCATCACCATGTGCAAGCCCGATCGTGTTGGTACAGAAGAAGGATGAGAATTGGAGACTTTGTATTGACTATCAAGCACTGAAAAAGATCACTATCTAGAATAGTTATCCAATCCCATAGGTTGATGACCTTCTAGCCCAGCTTAAGGGGGCCAAATATTTCAGCAAGATGGACTTGAAGTCCAGTTATCACTAGGTACTGATCGAACCCTATGATGTGTGGATGAATTCCCCCACAACCTTCATGCGTCTAATGGATGATTCATTTGTGATGGTGCATTTTGATGACATTTTGATCTTCAACCAGAGTTGGGAAGAGCACCTCCACCATATTCAACAGGTCCTCCAAACCTTGCTGCAACACAAGTTGTGTGCCAATTTGGAGAAATGCACTTTTGGTATGACCCAGGTTCAATATATGGGATACATAATTGATGAGAAGGGTGTGCATGTGGACCCAACCAAGATACAAGTCATTTAGGATTATCCATATATTGGAAATAATACTGAGAGGGGGGGTGAATCAGTATTATTTAGTTCTTTTAACAAATCTTCCTTATTTATACTTTGAATTATTTTTGCATATCAGTACCATAACATAATGAGCATGAACAATAAAAACAGATAGTCACACCAAAGAACACCAGATATAAGGTGGAAACCCAATGTGGGTGAAAACCACCTGCTGCAATATGTCTCTATCTTCTTTCAAATTAGAAAATGATTTTGTACTGGTGCAGTCCTTTACCAGTACACAGACTGCAACCTGCAGAGAGCTACAACTCTCTCTCTCGCTTTCTAGTCTCTCCTGGAAGGGAGCTACAACCCCCTACTTCTTTTCTTACAAGGATCACTTTTCATAAATTTTCAAACTGGATCCATAAACATCAAATGATCATCAAGTAAATTACACAGTCAGTTGCAGTAACCAGATCAACAATAACAGAACTAAACCTAGAACACCTTATCAACAGAAAAATTCAGTCAACAGAAGATCTTAAGACAGATACACAGTTTTTCTTTCTCTGGCCAGCGTCGCTACGCACTTCACCTTCTGCTCCCCTGCGTATACCCGCAGAGAGCCTTCTGCTACACCGCGTACCCACACACTGCTTCTTCAATCGCGCTGCGTACTGTTATTGTAGGTACGCACCCAGAGACACTATCGCGCCGCGTACTGCTACTGAAACCACGCACTCATTGATACTATCGTGCCGCCTACTTTTACTGTGCGTATGCACCTGAACCTCTGTCGCGCTGCGTACCCACGCAGTTCTCCTTCTTCTGATCTGCGTACCCACGCAGTGCCCCTTCTTCTGCTCTGCGTACACACGCGGCTCTCTTGTTTCTGCTCTGCGTACCCACGCACTTGCACCGTTAATCACCTGCGTACTTCTGATTAGGGCCGAATTGGCAGTTCACCAGTGTGCTACAGTTAGTCGGATGCCCAGATCTGATCATGCGCTCGAGAGATCACCCTTCACAGATTTGCTTTTAACTTCACTTTCATATAGATCAAGCTTTTTAAAACAAAAACCCAATATTTCAGATCTTAAGATATTCAATTTGCAAAAAGATACTTAGCCAAGTGATCTCCTTTGCTTTATATAGGCAAGCTCCTCCTAAAATCATGGATCAATACCATAGATAACCAATACCAGGGGCCCAAAAACATGGGGCTCAATAATAATAATAATATAAAACAATACCACGGGCCAAAACCATAGAATCAAGAGCGGCGGGCTAAATACCACGGGCCAAACATAGGAAACCCCACGTGAACGTGCTTCTCTGCCTTGAAGTAAGTGAAACTGGGGTACGCACCCTCTGAACGGGTGACCTGCGTGAGTGGCCGCAGTTCCTTCACAGTGTACCTGCGTGTACGCATTTTCTGAACTATTCTCCTGCGTACTTCTTAATTTTCAACATTTTGAGATCCTAATCAGAGCATTGCCACTTGAGGGTGTTGCCATCAAGTACAACATCTGAAACATATACCAGAATCATAATGCCAACAATCTCCCCCTTTGGACTTGATGGCAACCTCAAAATCTTCAGCTTCATTCTCCCCCTTTGACATCAAGGGCAAAGGGTTATGCTCCCCCTAAGAACATGCTCCCCCTGAATATGAACCAGATCTGCAAAGAAGAACCATAATCCACCAAACACCATAAATGACCATGAAAGAGATAGAGACATATTGCAGCTATAATCAGACCAGCATCCATGATCTCCTTCTGTACATCCTCCATAATGCCAACAATGCATTATATGCTCCCCCTGAACCTGTGCCATTCAATCTTGAACCAATCCACAACCCAGCATATGTACGCATATACCCCAGATGAACCATGCGTACAACCATCAATCAGAAGAGTTTCAACAATAAGATGATGCATCAACAACCCCCAGCTTTTGCCTGAGGTATTCAAAAGTCTCCCTGGGCAATGGTTTGGTGAGTATATCAGCAACTTGTTCCTTAGAAGGAACATACTCCAACTTGACCTTCTGTTCAAGCACTTGTTCCCAGAGAAAATGATATTTGATTGGTATGTGCTTGGTTTTTGAATCATGACAGGATTCTTTGAGATGCTGATTGCACTTGTGTTATCACATAAGATGGGGATAGGTGGTGTACAAGTGATTTGAAAATCCTGCAAAGTCTGCATCATCCAAAGGAGTTGAGTGCAGCAAGATGCAGCAGCAACATATTCCGCTTCGGCTGTAGACAAGGCAATCGAACTATGTTTCTTGCTGAACCAAGATACTAGTCTGGAACCCATAAAGAACGCACCACCACTTGTGCTTTTCCTGTCATCCACGCTTCCGGCCCAATCTGCATCTGTATACGCATGAAGTGCGAGATCTGTATCTCTAGGATACCATAAGCCATAATTTTGAGTCCCTTGAAGATATTTGAAAATTCTCTTCACTGCCTGAAGATGAGTCTCTTTCGGATTTGCCTGAAATCTTCCAACTATTCCAACTGCATGCATGATGTCCGGTCGGGTACCTGTCAGATAAAGTAAGCTTCCAATCATTGATCTGTAGGTTGGTTGATGCACTGCTGCAGATTCATCGTTTGCACTGAGGCTACATCCTGTGACCATAGGTGTACATACTGGTTTTGCATCTTCCATGCCATATTTCTTCAAAATCTGTTTGAGATACTTGGTTTGAGACAAAAAGATCCCTCCTTCTTTTTGTTGGATTTGCAAACCAAGAAAATATGTCAGTTCTCCCAGCAATGACATTTCGAATTCTTTCTGCATCACCAAGGCAAAGCTTTGACTCATAGCTTCTTCATTGCTGCCAAAGATAATGTCATCTACATACACAACAAGTATTAGCAATTTGTCATTTTCAACTTTTATATAAAGATTGCTATCTGCTGATCCTTTTGAAAAACCTTGTTGATGAAGATATTTGTCCAAACGATAGTACCAAGCCCTTGGAGCTTGTTTGAGACCATAGAGAGCCTTTTTTAATCTGCATACAAGATTTGGATCATTTCCAAGAATGAACCCATCTGGCTGCTCAATGTATACTTCTTCTTCCAAGTCTCCATTCAGGAAGGCTGATTTCACGTCCATTTGAAATACTTTGAAGTTTTGAAAGCTTGAGAGAGCAAGGAACATTCGGATGGCCTCAAGTCTTGCAACAAGAGCAAAGGTTTCTTCAAAATCTATTCCTTCTTGCTGCGTATACCCTTTACAAACAAGTCTGGCCTTGTTTCTAATTACTTCTCCATTTTCATTCAATTTATTTTTGAAGACCCATTTTGTCCCTATAACATTCTTATCTTTTGGTCTAGGAACCAACTCCCAAGTGTTATTCTTTTCGATCTGCTCAAGTTCTTCATCCATTGCTTTGACCCAACATTCATCTTTGCATGCCTCTTTCACATTTTGTGGTTCAGTGGAAGAGAGTAATGCCAAATAGCTTGAAGCTTCTGCAATTGTTCTTCTTGTTTGTACACCTGCTTCTTTCTGTCCCACAATTTGAGATTCTGGATGATTCTTCTGAACATATCTGGATGGAGTCTTCTCTTC
The DNA here is from genome assembly GCA_031772625.1 of Pinus tabuliformis. Classification (NCBI taxonomy): domain Eukaryota; kingdom Viridiplantae; phylum Streptophyta; class Pinopsida; order Pinales; family Pinaceae; genus Pinus; species Pinus tabuliformis. Next base: position 112,866,437 of record CM062814.1, on the reverse strand, counting down.
TATTCTTGTCTGCTCCTCTGGTTCTTCTTGAGGTTCTTCTTCTTCATCATTCTGTCTTTGAGGGTAGCCTTCATCTTCTTCGATGTCTTCATGATGTACTTGCCTAGGAATGTATCCCTTCTCATCAACCACTACATCAATGCTGTCAACAATTCTGCCAAGTCTTTTATTGTAGCACTTGTATGCTTTGCTATGTGGAGAATAACCAAGAAGAATGCCTTCATCTGCTCTAGGTTCAAGTTTGCCAAGTTGTTCATCAGTATTCTTAATATAACATTTGCTCCCAAAGATTTTGAAGTGCTTTACCGAAGGAGTCTCACCACACCAGAGCTCATGAGGGGTTTGAGTGCTGTTCACCCGGACATTTGTTTTGTTGAGAATAACAACCGCAGCATGTGCAGCTTCACCCCAGAAAGTTGCGGGAGTTCCCGACTCATCAAGCATAGCACGAGCCATTTGTTGGACTGTTCTGTTCATTCTTTCCACAACTCCATTTTGCTGAGGAGTTCTAGCTGTAGAGAATTCTCTTCTTATCCCATGTTCTTCACAGAAATCGAAAAATTCATTTGAGGTAAACTCCCCACCTCTGTCGGATCTGAGGCACTTAATTTTGTGTCCTGATTCGTTTTCAACCAAGGCTTTGAAGGATTTGAATTTTTCGAATGCTTCATCTTTGTGCTTCATAAGTCCTAACCAGACAAACCTGGAGAAATCGTCAATGAATAATATCAAGTATTCTTCTCCTCGAGGTGTTCTTTTCCTGAATGGACCACATGTATCTGTATGTACTAGCTCAAGAGGCATGCTAGCTGATCTTTCCTTCTCTGGAAAGTTAGTTCTGGTTTGCTTTCCAAACTGACATGATTTGCATATGGTGTTGTCTAGAATTTTGATATCTGGAAGATCGCGAACTGCCTGATATTTGCATGCTTTCCTTATTTGTGAAAAGCTTAGATGCCCCAACCTCCGATGCCATAACCAGTGCTCATCATCCTTGCTCAGATAGCATTGTTGTTGTCCTTCTTCAAATATGTATAGATTATTTGGAGTTCTTTTACCTTTGATCACTGTTTTACCTGTATCAAGATCACGAACAAGACATCCATTTGATCTGAATATCACCTCGGTTCTTTGATCACACATCTGGCTGACACTTAGAAGATTATGCTTCAATCCATCAATATACAAAACATTTCCAGCCTTGACCTTTTCTTTTAATTGAGCAATGCCCTTTCCTTTTATAGTTGCAGGAGTATCATTTCCAAAAGAAACTTTCTTTCCTTTTTCTAGAGCAGAATATGACTCAAGTTTTTCTTTATCACCTGTCATATGCTTCGAACATCCACTGTCAATGTACCATAGATTTTCCCGTCCTTCTGCATAAAATGCTATCCCACATCTTTCTGTTTGTGGTTCCTTTATTCTCCATGTTTTGGTGCTTGAGGCTTGTTCCTTTGTCTGCTGAAACCTACTCCTGCATTCAGAATCTTTATGACCAAAGTTATTGCAAATAGAACATTCAACTTCATTTTCAAGAGCCGAAAAGTTGTTATAGGTCCTTTTTGTAATTCGGGTCATACTTCTTTGTTTTTGAGCTTCTCTAGTCATGATTGTTTTATATGCAACACATTGAGCTGCTTTGTGACCAAAGTTATGGCAAGAGAAACATTGTCCATTGAAGAAACTTCTGCGGTTATCAAATCTACTGGCCAAATGATTGTAATTTATATTTTCATCCATTCTTGAACTAAATTGAGAAGATTTTACCTGTGGCTGGTTGTAGCTTTTGTTCACCCTTAAGACGGATTGCCCCTGATAGTCTCTGTTTGCAATTCGTCCCTGCTTTACCTGATGGTCTCCATTGTGCTTTTGCTCATTCCTTCTTGCTGCATCAAGATAACTTTTTGAGGTGGATGCTTGAGAAGTTTCTCCATTATAGCCCAGACCTGTCTTGTTTAGTGGAGAATGTTGTACATTGATAATCTCATCCAAAGTTTCAGATCCTTTGACAAACTTAAGATTAATAGCTTTTTTTTCTCAATCTCTTTTCTAAGACCAACAATTTCACCTTCTAATTTTTCAAGATGCTTTTCCTTTTCAACAATTTGAAATTGTAGAGTATCAATGATCATATTCTTTTCTTCTATACATCTCTTGAGTTTAGTAATTTCTTCATAAAGGCTATCCACATCTATAGCATCCATATAATCATCATCTTCAAATGCCATTAATAGTTTATAGTCATTACCTCGTTCATCTTCATCACTATTTGATAGACCATCACTATCTTCATGAGTGTAGTAGCTTTTCTTATTTGCACTCTGTTTCTTGTTCCATCTAGCAGGTTCCTTTCCTTTATCCTTATAAGGACATTTTGCAGCATAATGACCTACTCTTCCACAAGCAAAGCATTTAAAAGGTAACTTACCTCTGAACCTTCCAGAACCCCTTTGAAGATTTCTGACAAAATTTGATTCTTCTTCTTCTTCTTCTGGCACGTGACTTGCTTCATAATAATCTCCTTTGCCTGAAGCCTTGAAAGCAGCTTCTCTTCTGTCTGATGGACCTCCCTTTCTCATTTCATAAGCAGTTAGAATTCCGTGTAGCTGAGACATAGTAAGAATTCGTAGATTTTCCTTTTCTTCTATTGCAGACACTTTAGATTCAAACTTGGGGGACAATGATCTTAGAACTTTTTCAACCACAATAGCCTCTTTTATTTCTTCACCCAAGTTTTTCATGCAATTAACAATCTCATCTACCCGAAGAAAATAGTTAGCCACACTTTCATCATTATACATCCTGAGATTCTCATACTGAATCCTGAGAGTTTGAAGTTTAGCACGCTTTACCTGTTCATCTCCTTCGTAGCTCAAGACAATCTTGTCCCATATTTCTTTTGCGGATTTATATTGCATAACCTTTACGAATTCTGTTTGAGATAAGCATCCCAGCAAAGTATTGACTGCTTTAGCATTTGTTTCATATTTCTTCTTTTTGGCCGTATCTGTAGGAGTAGTTGAAGGAAAAGTGTAGCCTGTATCTATGATATCCCAAACTTCTGTACCAAGAGATTGAAGATAGGCAGTAACTCTTACCTTCCAATAATTGAAGTTTGTCCCATAAAAAATTGGTGGCCTGATTGATGCTTCCCTCTCGTAGTTGCTCATGATGAATGATCTTCCTTCAAGCGATTAAGCTTCTCCGAAGGACCTGCTCTGATACCAATTGTTGGAAATAATACTGAGAGGGGGGGTGAATCAGTATTATTTAGTTCTTTTAACAAATCTTCCTTATTTATACTTTGAATTATTTTTGCATATCAGTACCATAAAATAATGAGCATGAACAAGAAAAATAGATAGTCACACCAAAGAACACCAGATATAAGGTGGAAACCCAATGTGGGTGAAAACCACCTGCTGCAATATGTCTCTATCTTCTTTCAAATTAGAAAATGATTTTGTACTGGAGCAGTCCTTTACCAGTACACAGGCTACAACCTGCAGAGAGCTACAACTCTCTCTCTCGTTTTCCAGTCTCTCCTGGAAGGGAGCTACAACCCCCTACTTCTTTTCTTACAAGGATCACTTTTCATAAATTTTCAAACTGGATCCATAAACATCAAATGATCATCAAGTAAATTACACAGTCAGCTGCAGTAACCAGATCAACAATAACAGAACTAAACCTAGAACACCTTATCAACAGAAAAATTCAGTCAACAGAAGATCTTAAGACATATACGCAGTTTTTCTTTCTCTGGCCAGCGTCGCTACGCACTTCACCTTCTGCTCCCCTGCGTATACCCACAGAGAGCCTTCTGCTGCACCGCGTACCCACGCACTGCTTCTTCAATCGCGCTGCGTACTGTTACTGTAGGTACGCACCCAGAGACACTATCGCGCCGCGTACTGCTACTGAAACCACGCACTCATAGATACTATCGCGCCGCGTACTTTTACTGTGCGTACGCACCTGAACCTCTATCGCGCTGCGTACCCACGCAGTTCTCCTTCTTCTGATCTGCATATCCACGCAGTGCCCCTTCTTCTGCTCTGTGTACACACGCGACTCTCCTGTTTCTGCTCTGCGTACCCACGCACTTGCACCGTTAATCACCTGCGTACTTCTGATTAGGGCCGAATTGGCAGTTCACCAGTGTGCTACAGTTAGTCGGATGCCCAGATCTGATCATGCGCTCGAGAGATCACCCTTCATAGATTCACTTTTAACTTCACTTTCATATAGATCAAGATTTTTAAAACAAAAACCCAATATTTCAAATCTTAAGATATTCAATTTGCAAAAAGATACTTAGCCAAGTGATCTCCTTTGCTTTATATAGGCAAGCTCCTCCTAAAATCATGGATCAATACCATAGATAACCAATACCAGGGGCCCAAAAACATGGGGCTCAATAATAATAATAATATAAAACAATACCACGGGCCAAAACCATAGAATCAAGAGTGGCGGGCTAAATACCACGGGCCAAACATAGGAAACCCCACGTGAACCCGCTTGTCTGCCTTGAAGTAAGTGAAACTGGGGGTACGCACCCTCTGAACGGGTGACCTGCATGAGTGGCCGCAGTTCCTTCACGGTGTACCTGCGTGTACGCATTTTCTGAACTATTCTCCTGCGTACTTCTTAATTTTCAACATTTTGAGAACCTGATCAGAGCATTGCCACTTGAGGGTGTTGCCATCAAGTACAACATCTGAAACATATACCAGAATCATAATGCCAACACCATCCCCAACCACTCTAATAGAGATCTAAATCTTTCTAGGTCTTGCCAACTTCTACCACAGGTTCGTGTTGGGGTTCTCTCCTATCACTTGTTCTTTGAGTCAAGTCACCCAAGGAGGAGCGAAAGAAAATTTCTTTTGGTCTGAATCCCAAGAGAAGACATTTGTTGAGTTGAAGAATCACCCTTTCTCTCCACTAGTGCTTACATTATCAGACCTGCAACAACCATTTAAGATTGAGATAGATGCCTCCGACTATACTATTGGTGTAATCCTTAATAGCAGGGGCATCTTGTGGCATATCATAATGAGACACTTTCAAACATAGTTTGAAAGTATCCCACCTATGAAAAAGATATGTATTCTATTATGAAGGCTTGTTGATAATGGAAGCATTACATTCTGCAGAAGTACATGGTCATCCACATGGACCACCGACCCCTACATTTCATACAATTGTAGGGGATGTTGCAGAATGATCGCCATGAGAAATGGTTCACATGCCTGCAACAGTTCAATTTGAACATTAAGTACAAGAAGGGAAGCACCAACAATGTTGCAGACTTCCTCAGTCAACTACCGATCATGGCGTTGACCACTATGATAAACTCTTATGGGAATGAGACTATGGGGTGGCCACATCTTTACAAGAGCGATCTAGAATTCAGAAACACATACTAGACGCTCCTGGAAGGCAAGAAAGTTCCAAATTTTCACCTCTAGGATGCACTATTATACCACCTAGGACACCCCTGTGTTCCTTCAAGCGAGCATCCCAATATGATTTGGGAGGTGCACTACAGTTGGGTACCTAGACATTTCGGGGTAGAGAAAACAATGGTAATGCTGGATAAGTATTTTCATTGTGCAAACCTTCTCCAAGATTTTGGGAAGTACATCACATACTATAGTGCCTGCCCCATTTCCCAACTGACCATCAAGAAGCAAGGTCTATATAGATTGTGTCGTTGTACCTTTAGATCCATTGTCATCATTGGTATTTTCTATCATGCCTGTTAATGGTTTAATCATTGACCGATAATTAGATGGTTTCTACCATGTTTGACTTCAACCCATTTATTCAGATGGTTAAATTCATACTTTGGTTGGATCAGGATGGAAATGAAAACCCTGGATTTCATCTGATAAATCTAGGTTGCGTGGAGTTATTGAGTATTCATTATTGTACATAGGATTCCTTCTATTCGGATGGTTGTGTCCATGCCGTGGATCTATGTATTGTTAGATGCTTACACTTTGAGCATACTTACATAAGAGATGTCAGATATATTGTATTATGTTTGATTTATAGGTCTCCTAACAATGGTTCTCCAAAGTCCTTGTCTTGATTTGTAAAGCAATTCAACCATTACTTCCATTATGACTTCATGCTTTAGGGGGAATCTATTATACAATATTTTTTTGCACTCCCAGTGTCATATCCTAAGTGTCGCACTTTGTGTCATTAATGTCGCAAGTATCACGAAGTGATGAAAGTTGTCAAAAATAATGTATTCACCATGAAACATGTTCAGAAGCATCCTTGAAGGAAGAAGAAGACTTGCCTTGAAGAAATTCTGAAGAACTTGTCTAAAACCTTGTTTTGCAAGCCCAACGCTACTTTTAGAAGAAAAACTCGTGCTAGTAACCTTTTTTCTAAATAGTGACTAGCACTTCCAGCGCGCCTTTTGATAGGAAAATCCATGTTGGCCCTCTTTAGGATGTTTTTCCTAAAATGGAGGAGAAGCTTGTCCTACTAGATATATCGAGAACAACAAGTTGGTTGCAGTTTAATGAGGATTAGAGTGAGACATCTCCTTCCTAGTTCTTGATCCTAATTTCATGGATATTCCCTTGAAATGTGGAACCTCTCCCTCCTTTTATGGATCCTCAACTCCCTCTCCTTCCCTATAAATCAAACCCCTACCATCCACTTTTGGTTAGCTACTGGTTGGCTATTGCTTGGCTACCTTCTTAGTGCTAAACTATGCCCAAATGCTCCCCATTTTGCTAAGGATAAAGGATTACTTGAAGGTTAAGGCTAGGACTTGGAAACTCACCTAAAGGAGGCTTCCAACATCAAGGTTTAAGTGGTTGTATGATTCCCCTCCTTTCTATTAATAATACATTATGTGTTTTCTTTCCATAAGTGTATAAATCATTCATTTCGTGTGATACTCCTAGATCTATCATAGAGTTTATGTTAGAATGAATTATGCTATGTATGCATTTTTCATGTATGCTTGATCTTCCTTGCAGTTATTCATCCACAATGGCATAGAGAGGATTAAACTTGGAAGTCCGCATCAGAGTGAGGTAGGTCATTTATCCTCCTTTGTATTTTTTGATATAAACTAGGTAAGTTTGCACATATTTATATAGTTTGTTGCTAGATCCTCCCATAAGACTAGAGGGATCATTTCTGTCAATAGAAAGGGCTGCCTGTGCAATAAAATTGCAACTCCACTAGTGTTGGCTTGAGGGGGCTTGACCCAGGTTCAACGTTATTTAGCCAAACAAATCCCTACACTACTGGCCCTTTCGGCATTAGCCCGTAGAGTGTAGACTGAAGTCTCACCCAAAGCAGTATGGGGGGATGCTGGAACCAAGTTTCCTCACCCTTGAGATGGCTGTCATGTTGTTTAGTTTCTTCTATCTCTGCCTTCGCGTAGGTGATCTCACTCTAGGGCTTGTAGGAAAATCCCTCTGTTCCAGCCTTCAATACCTTCGCAAAATTATACGATCAATCTTTGCGCAGTCCTAACCTGGGCTTAGGTACCTTCATGTTGCTATGGCAACGTGTCACGCAAGTTCCTTAATTATCCTAAGTGTTTCACTTATTAAGAGATCTTAGTTAGCTTAGTGTAAACAGATGTTCTTACTTGCGTTCACTTACCCAACGCATTTACACATATTTGCGCATCATATAAACATTGTAAGTGAAATTCATACCCAACATAACCAGATGCATAAATAGGAAATAAAGACGCATAAATTGTAGAATACTTCTCTTTGTTGATGGTCCCAAATGATTAGAGACTCGACTCACCATGCACACTCAGCTGCAGGGGTCCGTGCACTCAACTGCGGACTTCTACCCTAGGCCTATGCGCACTCATCTGCAGAGCCTCTATCTATGCTATGACCCAAAATTAGACTTCTTGCTCTAAGCTATGGCTCTCTTCTTCTTGCTTTCATTGCTTCATTATTTACCTCAAACTAGTTAGAGCTTAGCTCTATTTATACAATCCCATGGTCCGCAGACCATGGGTAGATCTTTTACAACCAACATTACAATTCCAAAATAAGGGCAGAAAAACCCTATGACTCTTTAACATCTACGCGCTCCGCGACCACAAAATACGGAGTCTTTACACTTGGATTTCAAAATTTGACCAAAATATGGGATTTTAGCCCCAAAACTATCCTTGGGGGATCCCGCGCCCAACAGGCCCCCAACATAAACATCGTGACTCACCCTCGAGTCACTCTGCAGGTGAGGAGATCTTAGTGCGAAGACCTCCTAGCTTCGTTTGGATGGCCGCAACCTTGGTAGTGCATTGATCAGCCATCTGCTGGACTTCTTCCAATCTTTGCTTGATGATTGTCACTGAACTACTACCTTGATTCTTCTGTTGAGTTTCCTGCAATGTCACGATCTTTCCTTCAATGGAAGTTGTGATCGTATAAGCCTCATTAATCCATGGTTGGAGGCATGCTTTTAGGACTGCTTCTTTGTGCTGAGCATCATCTACCTGTTCCTTAAGCGCCTTTGCCTCCTACATCCGCGCAAGCCTTTGTGTAAGGGAAACCGTCTATGTGATCCCTTTGACCTCGTCATACCTTTGTTGGAGCCCACACACCTCTGTCTCTAGGCGCTCTACATTTGGTTCCTCCTGTAGGGTGGTCAGGACGTCAAATTACTATTCAAAAAGTCTCGTGCAGTCTGCTACGCACTGTCGACTGCCGTTATTGTTGTTGCAACAGTGGTGGTACGTTGTTCCCTAAACTCTGGTGGAGTTGAAGGCTGAGCCCTTAACTGCAATTCTGTGATCTGCAAGTTCAACTCCAGTTGAATCGTGGTCATCTCCATCCAAGCGTCATGCACCCCTGTAGAAAACTTGTGGACATTCACCTCAACTAGTTCCTTTGCCTAAATGTCCAACTCCGAGACCATTTCGTAGGCTTCCTCCACAACCTGCCTTATCTGCTTACTATGCTCTATTGCCTCATTGTGCTATAGGCCCAACTGCTCGATGTTGATGTGCTACTCTCTCATCACTAGTAGAGCATGACTCTCCTGGGCCCTAAGTTCCATGTTGACTCCATCCTGTAAGAGGTGGAGCGTCTCTTAACGAAACGCAGCCATATTCAATCCCTCCCCTTTCAAGCTGTTGACCGTGGATCTGTCGTACTCATTCTGTTATGAAACCAGCTCAAGAAAAGATAGAAAAGATAGATCAACGCCTTAGAATTCAGCCTCTTCGAGGGGGCAACCTCCTTTACATTACATAAATGAACAATTCTTGGATGATACAAATGACAAAACCTCCTTTCTATATATAGGAGTCTAGGGAGTCACAATAGAATCCAGCCGACCTAACAATAATAATATAAAGCCACAAAAATAACAATAGAGGGATTCTATGGGGCACAGAAATAACAATATGGGGGTAATAGGGGCACAACAATATAAATAAGGGGTATAACTACAATAGTAATGGGGTAATCACTAGTATTATAGGGACCCAACATGCCCCTCTCCTTCAAAAAAGTGTTGTCCTCAACGCTTGAGTAGTTCTGGATATTTCTGCATAAAATTCTCATCCTCCCATGTGGAATCTTCAGCGGATAAGTTCTTCCACTTGATAAGATACTCTGAAATTAATCGATTTCGTAGCTGTTGAGTTCTTGTTTCTGTGACTGCTTCCAGTTCCAATATAATTTTTCCTTCCTTGTCAAGTTCTGGCAATATTGTTTGAATTGGGAGCTTGTCACCTATAACCTTCTTTAAACATGAAACATGGAAAACTGGGTGCAATCGAGAAGCTGCAGGAAGCTCCAATTTGTATGCCATAGTACCAATCTTTTGCAACACCTTGTACGGACCATAATACTTTGGTGATAATTTATTATCCTTATTAGCTTGCTTTAGGGACATTTGCTTATATGGTTGTAGCCGTAGGAATACCCAATCACCTACATCAAAACTTCTTTCACTGCAATGTTGATCTGCCTGTTGTTTCATTCTATTTTGTGCCAACACGAGGTTATCCTTTAAGAGTTGGAGGACTTGTTGTTGATGCTCGATGTGATGTTCCACTGCCTGAACCTTAGAATTTTCTCTTAAATATGATGTGATGGATGGTGGTTGATACCCATAAAGTGCCATAAATGGGGTCATTTTTGTTGCTGTATGGAAGGAAGTGTTATACCACCATTCAACCAGAGGCAACCATTTGACCCATTGTGTCTGCTTATCAGATACAAAGCAACGAAGATATCCTTCCAAAAATTTGTTTACTATCTCAGTTTGCCCATCAGATTGAGGATGATAAGATGAGCTATGAGCTAACTGAGTACCAAGACAAGAAAATAATTCTGTCCAAAAATTTCCAGTGAAAATGGGATCTCTGTCACTTACAATAATCTTTGGGTTTCCATGTAGCTTTTGAACTGTTTCCATAAATGCAATAGAAATTGTACTGGCTTTAAATGGATGTGATAATGCACAAAAGTGTGCATACTTGGTAAGTCTGTCAACTACCACCATGATGACACTCTTTCCCTCAGACTTGGGTAAACCTGTGATAAAATCCATTGAAACCTCCTCCCAACGTTGGCTTGGAATGGATAAAGGTTGTAATAGACCCGGTGTCTTAATTGTTTCAACTTTATTTTGCTGGCAAACCAAACATTCCGCCACAAACTTTTGAATATCTGATTTAAGGCCATCCCAAAAAAATTCCTTCTTAACCCTGTGGTAAGTTTTTAAAAATCCTGAGTGCCCTCCTAAGGGAGAAGTGTGCAATTCCATAAGAATCTTTTGTTTTAGCTGGGAATTCTTACAGAGGTATAAGCGATCTTTGTACCATAACGAATCATTTTGCCAGCTAAATGTATCAGAAGTACTGGAATCTTGTTGTAGCTTTCGAATAAGTGCCCACACTTCTTCGTCATTCTTCCATTCCTCCCTTGCTTCGTTTATCCAATCTGGTTGGATAATAGAAATGGCACACAACAATGCTTCCACATCCTCATCCTTTCTTGAGAGTGCATCTGCCACCACATTTTGCTTCCCTTTTTTGTAGATGATTTCAAAGTCATAACCCAACATCTTTGTGACCCACTTTTGTTGCTCTTCAGAGGATAATCTTTGTTCTAAAAAGTATTTAAGGCTATCATGATCCGTTTTTACCTTGAAGTGTCTTCCCATTAGGTAGGGTCGCCATTTCTTAAGTGCATGGAGTATTGCCAACATTTCCTTCTCATAAATAGCTTTGCTTAAAAACTTTCCCTTGATTGGACGACTTTCAAAAGCAATGGGTCTTTCATCTTGCATTAGAACAGCACCAATTCCATTTCCTGAAGCATCACATTCCACAATAAAGGTTTTTGTGAAGTCCGGTGTAGCTAAGACCGGTGCTTGGCACATTGCCTCTTTAAGATGTTCAAAGGCCTTTGTTGCTTCTGGAGTCCATGAAAATGAATCTTTCTTCAATAATGTTGTTAGAGGTGCTGCTATTCTCCCATAATTCTTAACAAACTTGCGATAATACCCTGTCAACCCAAGAAATCCTCGCAGATGCTTTATGGATGTGGGGATTTTCCATTCCTTAATGGCTTTAATTTTGCTAGGGTCTACCTTAACTCCTTCATGAGATACAATATGACCCAAATATTCCACCTCCTGGACTCCAAAGAAACATTTGGATCTTTTTGCATATAATTGTTTCTCCTCCAATAGTTGTAGCACCCTGTCAACATGTTCAACATGATCCTTCCAAGACTTGCTGTAGATTAGTATATCATCAAAAAATACTAACACAAATTTTCTAAGGAATGGTTTGAAAATTGAATTCATCAAACCTTGAAATGTTGAAGGTGCATTGGTAAGGCCAAAAGGCATGACCAAAAATTCATAATGACCCTCATGAGTTCTAAATGCCGTTTTCGGAATGTCTTCAACCTTCATTCTGATTTGATGATATCCCGAACGAAGATCCAACTTGGTGAAGTAAATTGATCCATGCAATTCATCCAGTAATTCATCAATAACAGGAATGGGGAACTTATCTTTAATAGTGAGCTTGTTGAGCTCCCTATAATCCGGACACATGCGCCATGATCCATCCTTCTTGTGCACCAATACTACTGGAGCTGAGAAAGAACTTTGACTCGGTTGAATTATACCAGCCTCTAGCATTTCTGCAACCATACGTTCAATTTCACTTTTTTGGACATAGGGATATCTGTACGGCCTGATGTTTGGAGGAACACTTCCTGGAATCAGATGAATAGCATGATCATGATCACGCATAGGTGGGAGACCCTTGGGAGTCTCAAATACCTTGGAATGATTGTCCAAGACTTTTTGGAGATCTGGAGAAATAGATGATTCCAATGTGGAAACATCTAGCGAGCATAATTGTGCAATTACACCTCTTTGCTCCTTTTTTAGAAGCTTTGTCATACCATGAGAGCTGATTATCTTTCCTGGTTTCCCTGCAATACCCCTTAATTCAACTTCCTTTCCTTCCGTAGAAAATTTTATGAAAAGTTCTTGAAAATTAAAAGCTATTGTACCCAAGGATTGTAGCCATTGGACTCCTAGTACAACATCCGCACCTCCCATTGGAATGGAAAGCATTGGGCTAGTCAATACATATTCTCCCATGGATAGCTTGATATTATGGCACTTTCCACAGCAATTTATTGTTCCTCCATTTGCAATCATCACTTGACACTCTGGTGCTGGATATAGGAAGCAATTCAATTCTTTTGCTACCCTACAATGAATAAAATTGTGGGTGCTTCCTGAATCAATCAACACTATTACCTTTTTCTTCTTGATTTGTCCTTCTATCTTGATGGTTTGAGGAGTGGTAATTCCCACCAATGCATTACAAGATATGGTCGGATTTATTTGTTCTTCATCTAGGCTTTGTTCCTGAAGTATATCTTCTTCTTTTGACCTTTCTTGCTCCTTTTCTTCTTCCTCTTCACAATCTATGTAGAATAATTTCTTCTCAGCACACTTATGACCTTTTTTGTATTTGCTATCACAACTGTAACAAAGCCCTTTTGCTCTTTTTTCTTCCAATTGTTGTGGTGTCAACCTTATAGGTTGTGGAAGACTAGGGGCAACAACACTTCCGTCTTTATAGTTGTGAGTGGTATGCTTCCTGGTTGCCATAATTTTGCTTTCCATTTTTCTTGCTAACCTGAATGCCTTCTCTAATGAATCAGGTTCCCAAAGGCGAACATCATGTTGGATATTATCCTTTAAAGACCCTATGAACACATCAATCCTATGCTCCTCTGGAATATCTTTTACCCTTATGTTCAATTTTTGGAACTCCTCAATGTGCTCCATTACTGAACCCTTTTGTTTAAGACTTATCAATTGGCTAAAAAAAGTGTTGCTTTTTGTATCTTCATAATGTGCTATCAATTCTTCTGTAAAAATTGCCCAAGTGATAAATTGTTTACGAGAGAAAAGCCATTGATACCATACAAACTGATTTGGTTCCAAATACACAGTTGCCATACGTACCTTTTGTGCATTTTGCACATTATTGAGATCGAAGAATTGCTCCATCTGTAATATCCATGTGGCGGGATCCTTGCCATCAAACTTCCTCATATCGATTTTTGGAATATGGTGATTCTTCGATCCAACATTAGCGTCTATGGAATCATGATTAACATTTCTTTTGTTCTCATCATGAGTTTCCTTTACTACCTTTTCACCATTAGTGACCCTTTCTTGTAGCAACTTCTTCAATTCTTCCATGTTTGTCTTCATATCTATCTTCAAATCTGCCATGTCTCTCTTCAAATCTGTCTTCGAATCATCCATCTTAGCTTCCATGCCCTTTATCTTAGATTCCACGCCATTTATCTTAGATTCCACGCCACTTATCTTAGCTTCTGTTAGCTTTTGTGAGCGTGACATTTGTTGCACTTGTTCTTGTAATTTTGATAGATCATGTAGCATTTCTTCCTCTTCTTCATGGGTCATGCTAGAGCTTTCAGGTTCCTTACTAGGTGTTTGCATTTTCTTTCCTCGGGGCATCAATTACCGATAATAATGCTTTACTATGCCCTTTGAATTCCATTAAACCAAGCTTACACAAAAATTTAAAAAAAACTACACACCTTTTTTCACTTTATAGAAGCCTGATATTGAATCTGATGTATCTCTGTAATTTCGGATCATCCAATTTTGAAATTGCTACCTGTAGTAGCCTTCTGCATCCTCTTTCCAATGCCACAAGTCTGAGCCAAATTGGATTCTCCAAGGAAGAGTTATGTGAAATCTCCCACAGTGACTTGTTTTTAGACTGGTTCAGTAGAGCGAACTTGTACGACGTGCCACGAGTCACTGTTTCAACCTTTGAATCTGAAACACACACACAAGAAACTAAAGTCCGTCCTCTTTCTGTACCTTCTGACGAAATTTCAATCCTATCCCCAGAGAGAAAGTTATGACGATTTTCCCCAGGTCACCTGTTTTGAATGTAATTCAGGAGTCTGCAAAAAGGCCAACTTCCTCAGATCATATCTCCACAAATATCGCGCGAAAAGCTCTGAAATTCGGACCCAAGGTTCAGCACGATTTCTTCTCAAATGGGTTTTTTTTGCGACTTCTGAAACGTTACAGAAAAAAAGTTATAGCGAAAATTCCACGATGACCTGTTTGGAGCAGCGAAACCCTAGAATCCAAAGCTCCGATACCAAATGTTATGAAACCAGCTCAAGAAAAGATAGAAAAGATAGATCAACGCCTTAGAATTCAGCCTCTTCGAGGGGGAAACCTCCTTTACATTACATAAATGAACAATTCTTGGATGATACAAATGACAAAACCTCCTTTCTATATATAGGAGTCTAGGGAGTCACAATATAATCCAGCAGACCTAACAATAATAATATAAAGCCACAAAAATAACAATAGAGGGATTCTATGGGGCACAGAAATAACAATATGGGGGTAATAGGGGCACAACAATATAAATAAGGGGTATAACTACAATAGTAATGGGGTAATCACTAGTATTATAGGGACCCAACACATTCTCTGTAGTAAGTGCCCCATCTAGTAGCACTATCATGTTGGTCACCTTTGTGCGCAACATCTCCATGGCAACTGAAGTGTTGATCGCGAAGCTAGTGGACACTGTGCCAGCCTATGGAGTGCAAGCCTGCAACTCCTGCAGCTCTGTCCAGAGAGCCCCTAATACCAATTGTTGCTGCTCTTCAAATTGTTGGAGGGCCTCCACGGTGACATCCCTCACTATTTCTCTAATATCATGCAAATCCCCCTCAGTGAGGGTGATTGGGTTAAAGGATGTCTTTGAAGCCTTGGTTTTCTTCCGTGGCACTGTCTTTTCTTACGAGCGTTGACACTTGATTTGGGTGGATGTCGTCTGCAAGTCCGCACCACCTTGTTTTGTCGGCTCATCTACTTCTGCTTCAGTCCCGGGCAAAGGTAACTTCTGTCATTCGCTCTCTTCTCCTCTTGTCTTTTATTGTTTAGCCAATTTCAAGGCATCACGCGCTACCTGGGCCTTAGCCTTTGCTTCCTCTTTTTCTCACTTCTCAGCCAACTACACTATTCTGAGCTTTGTTTCTTCATTCTTACACTGTGTGGTGAACTTGTCTGTTTCCATCGTGGAGCCTATTGCAGTGCACCAATCTGGCTGCCAAGACTCAAGGACTACGAAGATAACATCGTTAGTTGCCAAATATGGTAAGTTATGCCATGTCTTCGTAGGATCCTTCTGTGCCCTGATAAAGACATGGTGGAAATCTGATTTGAACTCTACAAAGCTCTGCAAACTAGCGTATACTGTGGGCGACAACCGTGGCTTGCGATTGATCCCCATCCGGATACTCATCTCCATCAAGATCCAAAAGATATTTCTTTCTTTTATGCACTGCACATCCTTGGTCACCCACAGTGAAGCATACTTCGCTGCCTCTAGAAGGTCTGGTGCGACCAAAGGGAATTGGCTATCTTCTGGTAGCTCCCATGCCACCAACACAATCGAGAGCAAGAGCCACGAATAGTGGAACATCTTTCCCTGCTCTTGTGCCTCATGACAGTTTGCAAGGAATTCGTTTCATAGATAATTCGCCTAGTTGAACTGGACTCCCTCAGTGCATTGAGCTGCTAATGCAATCACAGGCGCGCGCACCTCATCCACGTGGCACTTCCGCATCACTTTCCCTACTAATATTTGTGTGGCTACCTTGACTGCAAGGTTGTTCATGCTGGAGAAGGCATATCCTTACTTCTTCTTGTCCAACTTGAATTTCTTCTTCATAGCTTCCATGAGGGCCATCTCACCTCCTTTTCATTCTGATATATTGGCTGGATTCTCCCCTCAGTAAGGCAGCTGTGTGATCTAATGAATCAAGTGGTCTGTGATGGGAATGGGTTCCTCTAACCACAAACACCCATCATGCACCAAGCAGAGCAGTTGTCTGATGATGAAGACAGTTACTGGGGTGCGGTGGTAATGTGGTACCTAGAGAAGGTTGAGCAGCCTGGATTTATCTACACCCTTGAGCCATCATCGTGGCTCTAATTCAATCATTTTAGCAGCCGCATCAATCCTTTGGTGCATTAACTGCTCAGTCACTAAATGTGGGAATTTCTAGTCATCTGCAAGATCCCAGTCTTTGAATTTTAGTACAAAAACCCGTCCGAAGTGTGGCCCCTCAAAAACAATTTCATCCAAGAGCAACAGAGTTTGCAGGGAGCTCTTGCTCTCGTCTATGTCCTTGGGCACCTTGGCTTTGCCCTTGTGCGGTGGAACATATTCTGGTAACCTGATAATATGGTCCGCACCCTGGGTTTTGTTGGGTCCCTATAATACTAGTGATTACTCCATTACTATTGTAGTTATACCCCTTATTTATATTGTTGTGCCCCTATTACCCCCATATTGTTATTTCTGTGCCCCATAGAATCCCTCTATTGTTATTTTTATGGCTTTATATTATTATTGTTAGGTCGGCTGGATTATATTGTGACTCCTTAGACTCCTATATATAGAAAGGAGGTTTTGTCATTTGTATGATCCAAGAATTGTTCATTTATGTAATGTAAAGGAGGTTTCCCCCTCGAAGAGGCTTAATTCTAAGGCGTTGATCTATCTTTTCTATCTTTTCTTGAGCTGGTTTCATAACATTTGGTATCAGAGCTTTGGATTCTAGGGTTTCGCTGCTCCAAACAGGTCATCGTGGCATTTTTGCTATAACTTTTTTTCTGTGACGTTTCAGAAGTCACAAAAAAAACCCATTTGAGAAGAAATCGCGCTGAACCTTGGGTCCAAATTTTAGAGCTTTTCGCACGATATTTGTGGAGATATGATCTGAGGAAGTTGGTCTTTTTGCAGACTCCTGAATTACATTCAAAACAGGTGACCTGGGGAAAATCGTCATAACTTTCTCTTTGGGGATCGGATTGAAATTTCGTAAGAAGGTACAGAAATAGGACAGACTGTAGTTTCTTGTATGTGTGTTTTAGATTCAAAGGTTGAAACAGTGATTCGTGGCACGTCGTACAAGTTCGCTCTACTGAACCAGTCTAAAAGAAAGTCACTGTGGGAGATTTCACATAACTCTTCCTTGGAGAATCCAATTTGGCTCAGACTTGTGGCATTGGAAAGAGGACACAGAAGGCTACTACAAGTAGCAATTTCAGAACTAGATGATCCGAAATTATAGAGATACATCAGATTCAATATCAGGCTTTTATAAAGTGAAAAAAGGTGTGTAGTTTTTTTTTAAATTTTTGTGTAAGCTTGGTTTAACGGAATTCAAAGGGCATAGTAAAGCATTATTATCGGTAACTGATGCCCTGAGGAAAGAAAATGCAAACACCTAGTAAGGAACTTGAAATCTCTAGCATGACTCATGAAGAAGAGGAAGAAATGCTACATGATATATCAAAATTACAAGAACAAGTGCAACAAATGTCACGCTCACAAAAGCTAACAGAAGCTAAGATAAGTGGCGTGGAATCTAAGATAAATGGTGTGGAATCTAAGATAAATGGCATGGAAGCTAAGATGGATGATTCGAAGACAAATTTGAAGAGAGACATGGCAGATTTGAAGATAGATTTGAAGACAGACATGGAAGAATTGAAGAAGTTGCTACAAGAAAGGGTCACTAATGGTGAAAAGGTAGTAAAGGAAGAACTTAAATGTTCCATCGGTCTGGAGGAACTTGATACATCCAAATAATGATCATGAGAAATTGCGTAAAGATCTTCCTGAAAAAAGAGTGGATATAAAAAGCATTGTTGCCAAAAGCTATCTTCCTTTCCGCATCTATGGAACTCATCCATTTTAAACCCTCAGCTATGGCCCTCGTGATGAGAACAAAAGAAATGTTAATCATGATTCCATAGACGCTAATGTTGGATCGAAGAATCACCATATTCCAAAAATCGATATGAGGAAGTTTGATGGCAAGGATCCCGCCACATGGATATTACAGATGGAGCAATTCTTCGATCTCAATAATGTGCAAAACGCACAAAAGGTACGTATGACAACTATATATTTGGAACCAAATCAGTTTGTATGGTATCAATGGCTTTGCTCTCGTAAACAATTTATCACTTGGGCAATTTTTACGGAAGAATTGATAGCACATTATGAAGATACAAAAAGCAACACTTTTTTTAGCCAATTGATAAGTCTCAAACAAAAGGGTTCAGTAATGGAGCACATTGAGGAGTTCCAAAAATTGAACATAAGGGTAAAAGATATTCCAGAGGAGCATAGGATTGATGTGTTCATAGGGTCTTTAAAGGATAATATCCAACATGATGTTCGCCTTTGGGAACCTGATTCATTAGAGAAGGCATTCAGGTTAGCAAGAAAAATGGAAAGTAAAATTATGGGAACCAGGAAGCATACCACTCACAACTATAAAGACGGAAGTGTTGTTGCCCCTAGTCTTCCACAACCTATAAGGTTGACACCACAACAATTGGAAGAAAAAAAAGCAAAAGGGATTTGTTATAGTTGTGATAGCAAATACACTAAAGGTCATAAGTGTGCTGAGAAGAAATTATTCTACATAGATTGTGAAGAGGAAGAAGAAAAGGAGCAAGAAAGGTCAAAAGAAGAAGATATACTCCAGGAACAAAGCCTAGATGAAGAACAAATAAATCCGACCATATCTTGTAATGCATTGGTGGGAATTACCACTCCTCAAACCATCAAGATAGACGGACAAATCAAGAAGAAAAAGGTAATAGTGTTGATTGATTCAGGAAGCACCCACAATTTTATTCATTGTAGGGTAGCAAAAGAATTGAATTGCTTCCTATATCCAGCACCAGAGTGTCAAGTGATGATTGCAAATGGAGGAACAATAAATTGCTCTGGAAAGTGCCATAATATCAAGCTATCCATGGGAGAATATGTATTGACTACCCCAATGCTTTCCATTCCAATGGGAGGTGTTGATGTTGTAATAGGAGTCCAATGGCTACAATCCTTGGGTACAATAGCTTTTAATTTTCAAGAAATTTTCATCAAATTTTCTATGGAAGGAAAGGAAGTTGAATTAAGGGGTATTGTAGGGAAACCAGGAAAGATAATCAGCTCTAATGGCATGACAAAGCTTCTAAAAAAGGAGCAAAGAGGTGTAATTGCACAATTATGTTCGCTAGATGTTTCCACATTGGAATCATCTATTTCTCCAGATCTCCAAAAAGTCCTGGACAATCATTCCAAGGTATTTGAGACCACAAAAGGTCTCCCACCTATGCGTGATCATGATCATGCTATTCATCTGATTCCAGGAAGTGTTCCTCCAAACATCAGGCCGTACAGATATCCCTATGTCCAAAAAAGTGAAATTGAACGTATGGTTGCAGAAATGCTAGAGGCTGGTATAATTCAACCGAGTCAAAGTTCTTTCTCAGCTCCAGTAGTATTGGTGCACAAGAAGGATGGATCATGGTGCATGTGTCCGGATTATAGGGAGCTCAACAAGCTCACTATTAAAGATAAGTTCCCCATTCCTGTTATTGATGAATTACTGGATGAATTGCATGGATCAATTTACTTCACCAAGTTGGATCTTCGTTCGGGATATCATCAAATCAGAATGAAGATTGAAGACATTCCGAAAACGGCATTTAGAACTCATGAGGGTCATTATGAATTTTTGGTCATGCCTTTTGGCCTTACCAATGCATCTTCAACATTTCAAGGTTTGATGAATTCAATTTTCAAACCATTCCTTAGAAAATTTGTGTTAGTATTTTTTGATGATATACTAATCTACAACAAGTATTGGAAGGATCATGTTGAACATGTTGACAGGGTGCTACAACTATTGGAGGAGAAACAATTATATGCAAAAAGATCCAAATGTTTCTTTGGAGTCCGGGAGGTGGAATATTTGGGTCATATTGTATCTCATGAAGGAGTTAAGGTAGACCCTAGCAAAATTAAAGCCATTAAGGAATGGAAAATCCCCACATCCATAAAGCATCTGCGAGGATTTCTTGGGTTGACAGGGTATTATCGCAAGTTTGTTAAGAATTATGGGAGAATAGCAGCACCTCTAACAACATTATTGAAGAAAGATTCATTTTCATGGACTCAAAAGCAACAAAGGCCTTTGAACATCTTAAAGAGGCAATGTGCCAAGCACCGGTCTTAGCTACACCGGACTTCACAAAAACCTTTATTGTGGAATGTGATGCTTAAGGAAATGGAATTGGTGTTGTTCTAATGCAAGATGAAAGACCCATTGCTTTTGAAAGTCGTCCAATCAAGGGAAAGTTTTTAAGCAAAGCTATTTATGAGAAGGAAATGTTGGCAATACTCCATGCACTTAAGAAATGGCGACCCTACCTAATGGGAAGACATTTCAAGGTAAAAACGGATCATGATAGCCTTAAATACTTTTTAGAACAAATATTATCCTCTGAAGAGCAACAAAAGTGGGTCACAAAGATGTTGGGTTATGACTTTGAAATCATCTACAAAAAAGGGAAGCAAAATGTGGTGGCAGATGCACTCTCAAGAAAGGATGAGGATGTGGAAGCATTGTTGTGTGCCATTTCTATTATCCAACTAGATTGGATAAACCATAGAAAATTTTAGGGGCGAATGTTCGCCCTTTGGCGAAATTAAGGGGTTTTAAATTTTTCGTGGGCGAATATTTTGTATCATAGTACATTTTTACAAATCACCACAAATAGCCCACCTTATTTTAAGGGAGAGGGTAAAAAAGGTAAATTTAGCCCTTGAAATTAGGAGTTACAACCTTCTATTCACCCATTTTCAAGAATAGGTTTTATTTAAATGAATCCATTCGCCCATTTTTAAGAATAGGTTTTATTTAAGTGAATCCTATGGGCCAAAGGCCCAAATACCATATTTATAAAAGAGGTATGGTAAATTAATAAAAATATAAATAAATGAGAGGTATGGTAAATAAATAAAACATTTTTTATATTTACTCCATAATTCACCTTATATACATGCAAGGGTGTAAACAAATAAAATATAAGTAAAGTGGAGGTATGGTAAATAAATAAAACGTCTTTTTATACTTAGTCAAAAGGTATGGCAAATAGATAAAAATATAAATAAACTAGACGCATGGTAAATAAATAAAACCTCTTTTTATATTTAGTCCATAACCCTAGTTCTATTTATGAAGGCTCAAGAAAGAGGTTTTATTTAAGTGAATCCTATGGGCCAAATACCATATTTGTAAAAGAGGTATGATAAATTAATAAAAATATAAATAAATGAGAGGTATAGTAAACAAATAAAACATTTTTTTATATTTACTCCATAAGTCACCTTATATATACGAACACTCAAAAAATGCGTTATATTTAGGTGAAACCTATGGGCAAAATACTATGGAACAAATACCATGGACTAGATTGTTATTAATACCATGCAAAAAAACATTATTAACCCTAATATTAGTATTAATAAAAATAAAAATGGCACATGGTATTGACCCATGGTATTCACCTGGAATGTAGCCTATTTAAATGGGGGAATTAAACCAACATAGATCCATCTTTACTCTGGATCTACTAACCTCCGAGAGGTATCAAATATCGTGATATGCAAAATAGCATAGAGTGAAAAAATATTTGATCCGAAAGAGTAAAAATGGATGTTGTAATTTAATGTATGTTAAACATTTTAGCTTGGTTAAAATAAAAAATAAAATAAAAATCAACTATTATTTTTATTAATTTTTATAAATTACTAATAGTAATTTTTAAGCTCCAGGTTTATGATAACCCATGGTATTGACCCATGGTAATACCATGGTATTCATGTGAGCATAGACTATTTAAAGGGGAAATTATATCACCTTAGATCCATCTTAATTCTGGGTCTACCAAGTGCTCAAAGGGATAAATAGATTTCATCCCCCTAAGAGTGGTAGATGTGGAGTTAAGATGGATATAGGTTGGCTTTTATGATAATGAAGATATTAAATGGACTTAGGAAATTATATTGTAAAAACATCTTAAGGTGAATGGTTAAAGCATAGACATTGGACAAGTATATTTGTATACTTCTGTTTTAAATTGAAACAAATCCAGGGCTAAAAGGAATGGATTGATTGCACTAGTCATCCTTCTATAACTTTCCAACATATGCTGGAGTAAACAAATTGTAATTTGGGTAATTTTTCTAATTGCAAACAGGAACATACTTGTGTATTGGCAGGGTGGTTATGAGGTCCCTAGAAGTGATGAATTTGAATTTCTCTTGGTTTTATATATAGTATTAGGTTTTTTCTCATGCTTTCTGTGAATGGCACGGGTGAATTTTATCCTACACCCACTAGGTTATCGATATGTAATTTCAGTAATCTTGATTTCAAAAGATATTTTAAAGAAATGCAATGATTTCATTTGTGTATTCAATAAACACAAATTTTATAATTGAGTAAAATATTTGCCATGCCTAGTGAGAGATTCACAAAAAAATTATATATACATATCATATTATTGATCAAATCACCTTCCATTTTTCCTATATACCATGGAGATTCGCCCATTTATTATACATGTAAATTTAGGGGGGGTTCTTAAAATTTTCCCTAGGATAAACGAAGCAAGGGAGGAATGGAAGAATGACGAAGAAGTGCGGGCACTTATTCGAAAGCTACAACAAGATTCCAGTACTTCTGATACATTTAGCTGGCAAAATGATTTGTTATGGTACAAAGATCGCTTATACCTCTGTAAGAATTCCCAGCTAAAACAAAAGATTCTTATGGAATTGCACACTTCTCCCTTAGGAGGGCACTCAGGATTTTTAAAAACTTACCACAGGGTTAAGAAGGAATTTTTTTGGGATGGCCTTAAATCAGATATTCAAAAGTTTGTGGCAGAATGTTTGGTTTGGCATCAAAATAAAGTTGAAACAATTAAGACACCGGGTCTATTACAACCTTTATCCATTCCAAGCCAACGTTGGGAGGAGGTTTCAATTGATTTTATCACAGGTTTACCCAAGTCTAAGGGAAAGAGTGTCATCATGGTGGTAGTTGACAGACTTACCAAGTATGCACACTTTTGTGCATTATCACATCCATTTAAAGCCAGTACAGTTTCTACTGCATTTATGGAAACAGTTCAAAAGCTACATGGAAACCCAAAGATTATTGTAAGCGATAGAGATCCCATTTTCACTGGAAATTTTTGGACAGAATTATTTTCTTATCTTGGTACTCAGTTAGCTCATAGCTCATCTTATCATCCTCAATCTGATGGGAAAACTGAGATAGTAAACAAATGTTTGGAAGGATATCTTCGTTGCTTTGTATCTGATAAACAGACACAATGGGTCAAATGGTTGCCTCTGGCTGAATGGTGGTATAACACTTCCTTCCATACAGCAACAAAAATGACCCCATTTATGGCACTTTATGGGTATCAACCACCATCCATCACATCATATTTAAGAGAAAATTCTAAGGTTCAAGTAGTGGAACATCACATCGAACATCAACAACAAGTCCTCCAACTCTTAAAGGATAACCTCGTGTTGGCACAAAATAGAATGAAACAACAGGTAGATCAACATCGCAGTGAAAGAAGTTTTGATGTAGGTGATTGGGTATTCCTACGGCTACAACCATATAAGCAAATGTCCCTAAAGTAAGCTAAGAAGGATAATAAATTATCACCAAAGTATTATGGTCCGTACAAGGTGTTGCAAAAGATTGGTACTATGGCATACAAATTGGAGCTTCCTGCAGCTTCTCGATTGCACCCAGTTTTCCATGTTTCATGTTTAAAGAAGGTTATAGGTGACAAGCTCCCAATTCAGACAATATTGCTAGAACTTGACGAGGAAGGAAAAATTATATTGGAACCAGAAGCAGTCACAGAAACAAGAACTCGACAGCTATGAAATCGATCAATTTCAGAGTATCTTATTAAGTGGAAGAAATTATCCGCTGAAGATTCCACATGGGAGGATGAGAATTTTATGCAGAAGTATCCAGAACTACTCAAGCATTGAGGACAACACTTTTTTGAAGGAGAGGGGCATGTTGGGTCCCTATAATACTAGTGATTACCCCATTACTATTGTAGTTATACCCCTTATTTATATTGTTGTGCCCCTATTACCCCCATATTGTTATTTCTGTGCCCCATAGAATCCCTCTATTGTTATTTTTGTGGCTTTATATTATTATTGTTAGGTCGGTTGGATTATATTGTGACTCCTTAGACTCCTATATATAGAAAGGAGGTTTTGTCATTTGTATGATCCAAGAATTGTTCATTTATGTAATGTAAAGGAGGTTGCCCCCTCGAAGAGACTGAATTCTAAGGCGTTGATCTATCTTTTCTATCTTTTCTTGAGCTGGTTTCATAACAGGTTTCAACTTCTATCTCCACATCCTCCTCATCTACCAAGATTTCTTCATATTCTTCCTCATTTGGATCTAGGTTAATGGCCTTCCCTTTCTCCTACAAGGTGAGCTTAGTCCTCTGTGGGTTTCTTGGTGAAAAGCACACCAGTAGAATTGGCTGCTTCTACTTATCCTTCTTTGGTCTCAGTGTCTGGGTGATTTAGGGACTTCAACTACCACTCTAGCACTCTCTGGGGTAGCTTCTGCTACCTCAATTTCCTACACAACTTCCTCATCTGTAACCACTTCTGTGTCCATGGCTTCTGTGGGGGTCGACATCATTCTATTCAATAGGTCTTGTGTCTCCTTAGGAAATATCTCAAATGCCAAACTTGCTCTCAAAGCCTCAAAATTTGCACGGTCCATACACACTTGATAGCGCAACAACTTAATTTTCCAAATTCCAAGTGTTTTTCTCTGGACAGCCACTTGTACTTTATAGGGCCTTTTGAACTCAAATCTGACCGTTCCCCCCACATTCAGCCCATTAATGCTAGATTGGCAGATATTTTCAAGAATCGAACCCATAAAATTCACCTTAAATGCCTGTCGCCTACTCCATTTGGCCACAATCCAACCATCAAATCATGAACAATGAATTTAACAGTCAATTTCTGGTGGACCTGCGTGCTATTTCCATGAGTAGCGCAGCTACATTCTCGTTGTCGTGGACCTTGTGACACTTCCCTATTTCGTGCAGTCCTGAAATCGCACAGTTCCACAGCTTGGGCAGTGTAGTTTATAGTCCCGTGCCTCCTTTCAGCTACCTAGAGTGCTAAGACTGTGCTTTTGTCACATAGTCAGATGGTTGGGCCACTCGTGTACGGCTTCAATTGACTGCCATTCACCTTTCCTAGGAAGGGATCTCCATTCAACTTAACCAACTGGACCGCACCATTGTCGGTAATCTCCTTAATAACATAGGGTCCCAGCCAATGCATTCTAAACTTCCCTGGAAATTTTTCAAACTTACTGTCACACAACAAAACCAAATCGTTTACCTTAAATGTGCACATCTTGATGTGTTGATCATGCCATGCCTTTTCATGTTTCTTTTGGACCTACTGGTGAAATCCATCCAAAAATCTTTCCTCTTCGAGCTCATCCAGTTGCATGAGCCTCTCTTCAAGGGCTCCGTGATCTGTCATACCCGTGAGCACCACTATGCATAGACTAGGGACAATGTACTCCATAGGCATCACCGCTTCAACCCCGTATACCAGCCTAAAGGGTGTCTGTCCTGTTAACTTCTTGCACGTCATCCGATAAGCCCATAACACAGCAGGTATGCGTAGGTCCCAATTGTTTCGCTGAGCATTGTGTTGTACCTCTGAGATAGTAGTAGGTCAGCTACTAATGCCAGAGCATCTAAAATAATTGTTTTGGGGTTTTTGGTTTAAATTTTGGAAGACCAATGAATGAAGACAAATGTAGAATTGAAGTAATTAATCCTTTGGGTTATATTAATACTTCAGCAAAGGGCTGCTATAAAGCATTACACAATGATATCGATCAAAAATAGTGGTGAGTAGAAGACAACAAAAAATATGATTATCACAATTTCTAGACTGTAAAATAGAACAATCATAAGTTGGAAAACATTCTAAACTACGTTCCAAAGGTTCAAGGCAGTATAATTAATGCTTACACAAGATGTTGATGATTTATAGATTAGATGGGATTAGCTACACAAACAGTTGCATTAATCCAATCTCTTAATAGATGATCACTTCAGGAGCTTATAGGAATCAATTGAAACACAATTGTTCCCACCTAGATATCTCTGTAAGTCATAAGCATATGAAGAAAAACATAATGATTGAAAACTGGAAAAACTTACAGGATAACACAAACTTTGTAAAACCAGATTCAGAATATTCTACTTTGTATAAAGCTTCTAGAAAGACTGAGTATATCAACTATCTACAAAAGCTTCCTTCAAAGATGGCTTCCAGGTTCAAAGTAGTATTAACAATCAAGACTTTACAAGTAATGAACTATGAATCTTGAACTCCAAAACCATAACATCTCAAGAAGAGAGTTATTTATACAATAATAAAACTAAAAATATCTTAAAACTGTTTAAGATTTATTCAAGGAAAGGAAAAGATCTTCATGCAAGAAGATAGGGGCAGCTCTTGAACTGCTTCTCGTTGTCCCCTTTTTTTCAGGTTGTGCTGGCTTCATTTGTTTGATATTTTTCCATTTATGCTGCTTTGTTGTTTGTATCCTCTACGCTGGCTATTTTCTTCATTTTGATCTTTCATCTGACTTCTTTAAACTCTGTAACTCTCTTTTGACCCTATTGAGTAGATTTGACTGTGCATTTCAGGTTTTACTGTGTTTTTCAACAGTAAATCTTCATATTGTGTCTTCCAACTTTACACAGGCTTTTTCTTTGTAAGCCTGGAACAAAAACCTTTACTTGCAAAACACATAAACTGTTAAGAAAAACTCAGGTGGCAGAGAAGGTCTTCATTGGCTTCAAAAGGCTTATCGGAAGGAGTCTGGGGCATATCAGAGGGTGAAACCATGGTTTATGGGTCGCAGAGGCTTATGCTGTGTAAATAGTCAAAAAAGAACAATAATTGCTTTTTATGCGTTTAATGGAGAAATAGTTAACTTTTTAACTATCGGGCGAAGGTGAACAATAGTGGAGCGAAAGAAGGAATACAGAGGGATTAATCATGGCGGGAAAGGTTTTAATCTAGGTTTAAACTGAGATTAACGGTTAAATGAAGGTTTAAAGTTAACTTTTTCGTTTAAATCGTAAAACGATTTAACAAAGAAAATCTTCACAAAACGCATATGGCAGACTTTGAAATTTATGAATTGGAGTAGATAATGATATCGGGTCCGGGTCTTATTCGCATATCGCAATTACAATATGGTGGGGGGAAAGCGCTATGCAAAATAATACGATAAGGGGCGGACACAACGTGAAATGAAATATGACATATAACTATGTCGGGTCTAGGTCTATCGCAATCGGAGGTCGGAAAGCGGGGAGTAATGGCTTTGGTCGGGACTTGCGACAAGAGGCGGATGCGATGTGGCATATATATATATATATATATATATATATATATATATATATATATATA
Organism: Pinus tabuliformis; assembly: GCA_031772625.1. Taxonomy (NCBI): domain Eukaryota; kingdom Viridiplantae; phylum Streptophyta; class Pinopsida; order Pinales; family Pinaceae; genus Pinus; species Pinus tabuliformis. Next base: position 112,838,404 of record CM062814.1, on the reverse strand, counting down.
TATATGTCGGGTTCGGGCTTCCATATCGCAGTCGGGGATCGCGATACATGGAGGGTTATGCTATAAGCGGGACTGTGATGGAGGGCGATGCGAAATGGGCAATGAAATATGATATATATAAGCCTCGAGTCTGGGTCTATCATATATCACATATCGCAATCGGGGAATGGTGCATTTATATGAAAGGTTGTGATCCACCATCATTTGCGACGCGATATTTGTATAAAATACATAGTTTTTAATAAAACTAAAGGTTTCGGGGTATGTTATTAAAGGAGTTTAATAATATACGGGAAAGGGATAATTTTAAGGATTTAATAAATAAAGTTAGTGTTAACATGAAATATGAATGGAAAAGGGGAACATGGGCTAAGTATGAGTGTTTTTCAATGAATCATTTGACTTTTCATATAAGCATTAATACTTAGGGTAAAGATATTTTTTATGGATTTTTATGTAAAAAGGGATTTTTACATGGAATTTTTACTTTTCCTAGGTAAAAAGGTTTTTGACCTTAGGAAAATGGGTTTTAATGGAAATGAATGAATATGAATGTATGAAGGGGAAATTAGTAAATATATGAATGAATAAGGATGAGGGAGGTTAATTAATTGATGTTGTAGACCTTAATTTGCTTTGTGTAATTGGATCATGGACACAAAAAACGTGATAAATGTACATTTTGTCCAATCAATAATCAAACTATTGCAACCTTTCTCTACTTACCCTTTGCTTATCCTATCATTTTTTCTTCCCTTAATGGGTGCATTTAAGCTAGCAAACCCTTATTATTCTCTACCTAACTACTGATCTGCCAAGATTAAACAGTTTGGCTAGATATTTATTCACTAACTATAACATCAAATTTAAGGCATGAAGCAGTCAAGATTAAACTGATTGACAATCATGGGTTGTGGCATTTTAGACAAGCTACACACAACCATTGTTTTGCAGAAAAAATAGTAGTGGCATTTAGACTTGCTCACTTTCAGAATTTATTTGTTTTTCTTTTCTTTCTAACCCAACATTTTCTTTTTGCCTTGATTTTTTAGAGCATCTAACCTAACATTTTCTTTGATAAGGACATCATCATCAAGATTTATTTTTCAACTAACATTTATTCACTATTGTTATGTCCATATCCTAACTTAACATTTTTTCAAATATTCTATCTAATCAAAACCAAAAAATGTTACAACATTGGCTCCATCTGGGGACTTCTTTCTCCTATAGAATGCAAAGAACCTGCAGATCCATGTTCCTTCTCCTCGGGCTATGGAGTCCTCACTGTAAAAATCACACTGATGTCTTGGAAAGTGAAAGAAAACCAAAGTATTTACAATGAAAACTATTTCAACTTCTCAATACTAAATGTAATTTTTGAGAAACCTTCCATTTACTAGATAAGTGGAATATAGCCCCTCAAGATTCTGCAACACAAAAGTGTTGGTACCCTTCACTTCAGCGATTGCTAAAGGTCCAAACCATAGATTGTTGAATTTTCCATGCTTTCCTTTCTCTTCTCTCCTAGAATCCCATCTTAGAACTAGATTACCTTCCTTAAAGTCCCTTTCCTTGGCTCTTCTGTCAAATAGGGTCTTCATCTTATTCTGATATTTCATCAATTTGTATTGAACTTCATCTCTGTTCTCATTAAGTTCAATAATCTAATTTATCCTTCTAGAGAAATCATCAGGTTCATTTGTTGAATCCTGCAGGAATTTTAAAACAAGGAAGGCCAAATTGCTAGGGAAAATTGCATCTTTCCCATAGACTAACTGAAACGGAGACTTTCTAGTTGATCTTTTTGGAGTAATTCTATTTGCCCATACTACATAAATCAAATATGAATCCCAACTCTTCTTATGATCAGCTAGTGTATTTTTTATTACCTTTACCAAACTCTTGTTTGATGATTCTGCAAGGCCATTACCTTGAGGGTAGTATGGAGTTGAATGATGTAACAGAATCTGATATTTCTGGCAAAAGTTAATCAATTTAACACTAGAAAAGGTTGTTGCATTATCAGTGACAATCTGAGTTGGGCAACCAAATCTAGATAAGATATTCTCCTCAATAAAATTAATTACTACTGCATCAGTAGCATTTCTGACTGGAGTTGTTTCCACCCATTTAGTGAAGTAGTCTGTTGCAGTGAGAATCCATCTATGTTGATTACTTGAAGTGGGGTGAATTTCTCTAATAAAATCTAATCCCCATTGAGAAAAAGGTTCTGAAACTATTGATGGAATGAGTGGAAGAGCTGCTAATTTTTGTTTACCAACAAACATTTGACAAGGAACACAACCTCTGACCTTTGCCCCTAGTTGTAAGAACAATGCGGGCCAATAAAATCCTCCCCTCAGAATCTTGTATGATGTTGCTCTCCAAGCATAATGTCCCCCACAAAATCCTGTATGAAACTAATCAATGATTCCTTCAGTTTCTGATTCTGTTAAACATAATAACAAAATATTCAGTCGATCTTTCCAGTATAAATTTGCATTTATAATGCAATACTTGACTGATTTCAACTTAAGGGTTTTACACTGGGTTTTGGAAAATGATGATGGACACTCAAAATGAATCAAGAAATTTACAATATATTGATACAAGTTTGACAACAAATATTTTTCATCAATGTGTATAGGATTGATCTACTCTGAAGGTAGAGGTTCTTGTGGATTCTCCCCTCTAGGATGAAGAGAAGGTTCTTGTGGATTCTCCTTTTGCAAGGACAAAAGGTTCTTGTGTATTCTTCCCTTTGATTTCTAAAACAAAATTTATTCCAAGTACTTTGCAGTTGGATTCATCTAGAAGCTTGGCTAATCCTTGACCTTTTACTAGCTTGGTAATCTTGATAGTTAGATCAAACTCCAAAATTTGAGTGATCCATCTACCTCTTTTCCCATCAGTGTCTAGTTGGGTTAGGAAAATTTTCACAACACTATTAGGAACATAAGCAGTAATAGGTGAATGTAAGACATACATCCTGAATGACTTCAAGGCTTGAATGAGGGCATAGGCTTGCTTCTTAATGATTTCATACTTAAGATCAACATCTCTCATAACCTTGCTGAAAAAGGCTATGGGTTGGTCATGGGAATATTCATTTTTCTATAATAAAACAACAGCAAGGGTTGTTTCAGAAGCAAAAGAGAAAATACTAAATGGCTTAGTATAATTAGGGCTGGCTAAGGTGGGAGATTTAGAGATTGCCCTTTTTATTTGTTCAAATGCATGCCTAGAATAGGAAGTCCATTTGACTTCATGGTCCTTTCGAAGCATGTCAGTTATATCTTTTACAATCTCTGCATAATTGGGAATAAATCGCCTTAAAAAATTAATCTTTCCTAGAAAAGACTAAATCTCCTTCTTGTTTTGGGTAAGGTTAATGTTTCAATGGCTGATACTCATTTGGGATCAATTACTACTCCCTCTTTTGAAATTATATGGCCCAACAGTTTTCCTTCTTTGACAACAAACTTTGGGTTCAATGATATTCCAAATTTTCTACACCTATCAAAATCCTTCATCAAGTGCTTTAAATGTTTCTGATCAGATTTAGAAAAAACAGTTATGTCATCAAGATAAATAACCACAAATTTATTTACCTGACCCATAAAAGCGATGTCCATAGATCTTTGAAACGTTTCTCCAGCATTTGTTAAGCCAAATGGCATCCTTGTGTACATGAATGTACCCTAGGGTGAGGTAAAGGCTGTCTTCTCTCTGTCTTTTGTATCAACATTTACCTGGTTGTAACCTGAAAAACCATCAAGCATAGAAAGTCTTTGTGCTCCTGAAACCATTTGAAGTAACTAATCCATTTTGGGCAAAGGATAATTATCTTTTAATGATGCCTTATTCAGATTTATAAAATCCACACAGAGTCTTATTTCTCCATTTTTCTTTCTAACAGGAACTAGATTTGCAACCCAATTAGAATATATAAGAGGAAGGATGATATGGGCATCTAATATTTTCTTAATCTCTCTTTCTACTGTTGGTAGAAGAGCTGGATTTATCCTTCTAAGCTTCTGTTGATACGGTTTTGCTTCTGGCTTCAGAGGAATCTTGTGATGTATTAGTGATGTATCATAGGTCTTTAAATCAGTGTAAGTCCATGCAAAAACGTCTTTATAATTTTGCAGCAACTTAAAATACTGAGCTTTGATTTCTGGGTCTAGAGATGCGCATAATTTGATTTTTTTAATATCTTCATCATTTCTAATGTTAATCTCTTCCACATCATCTTTTGAAGAAATGGACTGCGGGTTTTGGAAAACATCATTTTGATTGAATAATTTCTCTAAAGGAATGATTCCCTTTGGAATAAAATTATTAGATAATTGAACAATGTCATGATTAGAAATCTGGATTTTAAAATCTAAACTATCATTTCCTTCTGTGTTTTCACTTATTTTAGTTCTATCATCATCAATTTGTAGAAATGAAAAATCATCTATTACCTGTAGAAACAATTTCAATTGTTCATCATCTTCAAATATTTTCCAATGTTTCAGATTATCTGGGATAGAAGACCTATATTTGACTTGTATTTGATAGAGTACATCAGTACTATCAGGAATTTTAAAAGAGGAAGCATAGACAGCTAAGGCATCTGCGAATATTCTTATCTCTGGGAATATGAGTCAAATTAAAAGCATCAAAAATATTTTCAACTAAATCCCATACCTCATTTAGGTAGGACCTAAATCTAGGGTTCTTGGTCTGGAAAACATTCTTTACTTGCTTAAAAATAAGTTCAGAATCGGTAAAAACACTTAAGTTCTGAACTTTCAAGCTTTTGGCCAATTGCAATCCTAAAAGGAAAGCTCATATTCAGCAACATTATTGGTAACTTCGCATTCTAATTTACAGGATTGGGTTATATTTTTCTTTTCAGGTGAAATTAAAACTACTCTAGCTCCTGCCCCATCTTTCGTGCATGAGCCATCAAAGAACAGTTTCCAAATATCAGTTTGGTTTGGTTCAGAACTTTCAACTACTTCTTCAATTTTGGCATGAGTTTTCTATTGTTTTAAAGTGAGTTGAAAACAACCAAAGTCTTGATCTATTGCATAAATTGTATGGTTCCTTGGCTAGTCAGTTTTACAAACAGTATGTATAAATATTACATCTCTATATAATCTTAACTACTCTCCTCCATAAATAGGAATAGTAGCATATGACATGTCCATCTGTAGAGTTCCCCCTAGTTTGGCACAACAAGACCTAGAAAGGAGCATTCCAAACTTGGGAGGGATATTTGTAACAACAATATCAAGCACTACACTTTTCACTAGAATTTGGGCAAGGGTAACCACTAAATCCTTGATCAATCCTAAACAGGGCACCCTTTTAGAATCAAAGGTGTACAAGTCATGGTAGGATTTAGTGATGTCGAGCTTCAAATGGTCCATGATGGATTTTGGCATAAGGTTGTGTGATGCTCCTGAATCAAGCATACAATTATATAATATGGAGTCATTTGTTTTAAGAGTTACATAGAAATGAGGCACTATCTCATTGATCATGTCTGAACTAGGGCCAAAAACTACTGCTGGTTTTTCATCTTGTAGACTTATGACATCACCCTGAACATCAACCGAGGTATTTTGTAGCCATTTTGAGACTTAGCATTTGTAACCAGGGTTTTTAGAAAGTTCTGATAGTGGAATTGGGATCTTAACCCTCTCTAATTCTTTTTCAATATTAAATGCAATCAAAATGTTTACCAGCTTCGGTAGTATCAATTGACTGATCTAACAGGTGAATAAGAGTTGTTTGAGCTTCAACAGTTTTGGTACGTGATTCGATTATTGGAATTTCCTTTGGAGGTCTCCCAGGACTAGGCCTAGGCCTAAGATCATACCTCTTGTTTAATTCTGCAATTAAAAATTTAGAAAAGCATGATATTTAGAGACATGTGAAGCTTCCTGATCTTCTTGAGCCTGATTTTGTTATGAGAGAGGAATGATGGTTGCTTGATTGGAAGATGAATCCGTACTATTAATATCTTTAGTAATTGTCATAGTATTATCATCAGGTTGTTGGTCATCTATCAGTAGAGGAGTAGGAACTTGCTGATCATTGTTAGGTCTTTGAAGAATTTGTAGTGGTGGATTTCTTTTATACTGACCTTGATTTTGATTTTGGGGTCTACCAACTGTTTGTTGTATGGTCCTAGGTTGGGTCTCAATCTTTGAAATCCTATTTGATAGGTTTCTAAGAAGAGATGTCATTTCATCTATTTTTGAGTCTTCTGATTTAGTCTTAGAGGAACTAGAGGCTTCTTGAACAGTTTTGAGTTTTCTTTGGGCCTTTTCTTCCTTAAGTTTTAAAGAAGTTGAGGCTGCTCTATTTGCTTCTACTTCTATAGTGTTTGTTTGCATATCTTCAAGATTTCTTGAAGTTATCTCTCGTAGCATAACAACAAAGTCATCATCAAAAGCTTTGGAAAATATAGACTTAACTGCTGCTATAGGAGGCTTACAATCAGCAGGCATTTTGTGATAGAGTTTGTTGAATCTTTTGATAAAATCTGCTATTGGTTCACCGAAGTTCCTTTTAAACTCTTCAAATTCTGTGAGGAAGTAAAGAGGATCCTTTTTAACAACCCTTTGATTTTTAAATATGGTAGTAAGCTATTCCCAATTTCTAATGGTAGCTGTTGGTAACTACCTAAACCAAATCCTCACATTTCCTTCAAGTGACTGTACAAACAATCTCACATAAAAATTTTCTTGTTCAATACTCGTGTTGTCTGCAAAGTCAAGGAAAGCTTGAAGATGGTCCTCAGCTGAGGGACCAGTTTCTCCATTGTACTTGGGAAGGTATTTTAAGTATCCAGGTGGGAATGCATCAAGGTTATTAGGTAAGACTAAGTCAGCATATCTAACCTGTACAATAGTTCGGAAAGCCATGACAGTAGGTGGTGTATGAGGTTCTTGAGGTATATGAGGTTTTTGAGGTGTATCACGTTGTCCAGGTGGAGTATGAGGTGTTTTTGCAGATGTAGAGGATGAAGAAGAAGTAGAGGAAGAAGATGGTGATTCAAGGGTTGACAGACTAGTTGGAGGTGAAGGAGGAGATGAAGGAGGAGATCTCCTAAAAGACTTCAAAGGAGTCCTAAGAAACAACTTTGGGACTTGTAAAGGAATATCTTCTTTTGTTTCAAAGAGAGGATTGGAATATATAGAAAAGGTCTCCTCAGATTGTTTGGAAGAAGAAGCTTCAGGTCGGTCAAAAATGGAAGGAAAATGATAGGTGGTAGAGGATATAAAATCTATGGGTTTATATTCTGGTAGATTGACACCCAAATCAGATTTATTTTTAGGTGACCTTGATGGTAGTGTGGGTATTGGATGAGATTCTAATGAATGGATGAGGTAAGCTGACTTAAAATCAACTCCTTTATCTAGAAGTTCAACAACCTTAGGTGATAAATGGGAGTAATCAGGATCAACTTGGATATTACTATAGGGGTCAAATGATTCTAATTCTTCAAACTGCAGGACTGAAGAGGAAGAAGAATATGGTTGGTGTACCCTTTTAGAACTGGCTTTTCTCAGAAGCCTTTCTAGATCTAATAGAGGTTTAACTATGTCAACTTCTCAACGAGATCTAGTATGTTGATAAGGTGCCATCTTGGGAGTGTGGAGTCGCCTAGGTGAATGATTTTAACCTTTCTAAACCTTTAATAACCTTTAAAGGAAAGAATGAATGAATATCATTGTCCCAAGGGAAACTTAAATGAAATTCAAATCCTCAGCAATGATGCCAGTCTGATGTTGTACCTGTTAGCTCTGCTACGGTTTGCAACATTTGATGGACTAAATCAGGTCAGACAGTGCTGGTTTAGGTTGCAGAGAGTTTGTAGCTATTTATTTTATCTCTCCCTTTCATTTTCCTTATTCTCTTTTAACTCTTCACTCCTCCGTTTTCTCCTTCCCCTTTATCCCTGTTTTTCCCCTTTAAACCCCTCATAAACCCTTTTTAGGCTCCTGGGCTTCTTCTTGTTTAAAAAACTAAAAACCCCGATAACCCTTTAAACCCCCGTTAACCTATAAACCCCCGAAAACCTATACAAATCCCAAAACCCACATAACCTCGTATAAACCCATTATTTGTTTGTTTATTCCTGGGCGCTTAAGGCTTAATATTTATAACATTGCACATATAATATAATTCATAACCCAGCGGGCTCATACATGTCACATCACCCCGAGACATGTGCATTAAATCTTGTCCACCCGATCCTCCGCCTATTGATCCAACGCCATACGCCTTCCCCGCTCCCATAAACCGCACGTCCGTTAGTCAGCGGGGAAGGCGGTTTCCCCCGCCGTCCCGTCAGCCACATGTCACAATTTAATAGGATCGTGCTCATGTGTACGTAAACCACCCTTGGCCATAAAGCGGTGTGGGGAAACCGCTTCCCGCCACCGTACCCGACTCCCCGCCCGTTAACTTGTGTTCATCTCCACCTCCCGTCAGCCGTTGGATCATTCCCGTTGCGATCCAACGGCCATCGTTCACCCATTCTCGTTTACGCCCGATAGCCCCCCTAGATCTGATCTCCGCCATCCATTTTTTCATCCAACGGTTGCTATTGATCCCTGCGCCTCTGTGTCTTCCATCGCCTTCTGCCATCAGATCTAGGTCGTCCATCTGATTCATCCAATGGCCAGCGTTCTTTCTCAGCTCTTCGTCCAATTTCAAGGCGTTTTTTTTTGGCTTGACTCATGTGTGCGAAGAAGGAAGAGGTGACCCAACAATCTGCCATTTAATTCTCAGCAACTTTATTCAAAGAATAGCACAGTCAAGGACGAGAAAGTACTGCCTCGAGTAGTTGAATTCATTCAGCAGTTATGGACATTTATTCATGAAACATTCCACCTGTTCAAGGAGTACACTAGAGTACAGAAAGAGCCATTTTGTTCATTAAAAACATTCAGATTGTAGCAGAAGACCCATCTCTAGCTGTAAATGTGGTTGGTGGTCAGTTATGACCCCTCCACGCATGGGTATGCAGAGCTATTTTGTAAAAAAACTCTATATATACTCAGAAAAAAGATGTAATCAGGTTGATGAGTGTTATTCTGTTGTAAGTTTCAACTTCTAGAGACTGTAACTACTGTGTAACCTGCAACTTCTGGTCTTCATTTCCAGCTAATGCAAGCTTCTTTTGCTATTAATTTCTCACTGTCCACTTCTTCTTCTTGTTCCAGGTTGTGCCTATTTTGAATTTATTCATGTGCTGTTAATGTTTAGCATCAGAGGGGCTGTCATCCCACATCTGCGTTAGGATTTAGCATGTATCATTGAATTTATTTGTAGGTTTATGTTGTTTTAATGCCAGAGAGTTGTCATCCTATCTTTGTATTAGAAAACAGATTTACATACGTTTTAACTGGTTGCAGCCAGCCATCACAGGGTTCTGGGCATCTGCTGGTGTGGTCAATCTTCTTCATTATCACCTTATCCTCAAACTGTGAGTAATTGGTGGTTAAAAGCCTTGTAGTCTGGGGGTGTTCACCCATGTCTGGGGTCAAGCACAGTAGAAGTGGTTATCTGGCTTGAATATGCAACATTTCTTTCATTCATCCACCATTTATCCAACATTTTGTTGAGTTTATAATGTTCCCAAGCATCTCTGAGATACAACCTAGGAGATTTTCTTGGGGTGATAACAATACCTATGAGATAGTAGTAGGTCAGCTACCAATGCCAAAGCATCTAAAATAATTGTTTTGGGGTTTTTGGTTTAAATTTTGGAAGACCAATGAATGAAGACAAATGTAGAATTGAAGTAATTGATCCTTAGGGTTGTATTAATACTTCAACAAAGGGCTGCTATAAATAATTACACGGTGATATAGATAAAAAATAGTGGTGAGTAGAAGAAAACGAAAAATATGATTATCACAGTTTCCAGACTATAAAACAGAACAATCATAAGTTGGAAAACCTTCTAAACTACATTCCAAAGGTTCAAGGCAATATACTTAATGCTTACACAAGATGCTGATGATTTATTGATTAGAGGGGATTAGCTACACAGACAGTTGCATTAATCAATATCTTAATAGATGATCACTTCAGGAGCTTATAAGAATCAATTGAAACACAAATTGTTCCTACCTAGATATCTTTGTAAGTCATAATCATATGAAGAAAAACATAATGATTGGAAACTGGAAAAACTTACAGGATAACACAAATTGTGTAAAACCAAATTTAGAATCCTTTGCTTTGTATTAAGGTTCCAGAAAGACTAAGTACATCAAGTGTCTGCAAAAGCTTCCTTCAAAGGTGGCTTCCAGGTTCAAAGTAGTATTAACAGTCAAGACTTTACAAGCAATGAACTATGAATCTTGAACTCCAAACCCATAACATCTCGAGAAGAGAGTTATTTATACAATAATAAAACTAAAAATATCTTAAAACTATTTAAGATTTATTCAAGGAAAGGAAAAGATCTTCATGCAAGAAGATAGGGGCAGCTCTTGAACTGCTTCTCACTATCCCCTTTTTTTCAGGTTGTGCTAGCTTCATTTGTTTGATATTTTTCCATTTATGCTGCTTTGTTGTTTGTATCCTCTACGTTGGCTATTTTCTTCATTTTGATCTTTCATCTGACTTCTTTAAAATCTGTAACTCTCTTTTGACCCTGCTGAGTAGATTTGACTATGCATTTCAGGTTTTATTGTGTTTTTCAATAGTAAACCTTCATATTGTGTCTTCCAACTTTACACAGGATTTTTCTTTGTAAGTCTCGAACAAAAACCGTTACCTTCAAAACACATAAACTGTTAAGAAAAGCTTAGGCGGCGGAGAAGATCTTCATTGGCTTCGAAAGGCTTATCGGAAGGAGTCTGGGGCATATCAGAGGGTGAAACCATGGTTTATGGGTCGCAGAGGCTTATGCTATGTAAATAGTCAAAACAGAGCAATAATGGCCTTTTATGCATTTAATGGAGAAATAGTTAACTTTTTAACTATATAGCAAAGGTGAACAGTAGTGGAGCGAAAGAAGGAATACGATTATGGCAGGAAAGGTTTTAATCTGGGTTTAAACTGAGATTAAGGGTTAAATGAAGGCTTAAAGTTAACTTTTCGAGAAAATCTTCACAAAACACATATGGCGGACTTTGAAATTTATGAATTGGAGCAGATAATGATATCGAGTCTAGGTCTTATTCGCATATCACAATCGTAGTATGGCAGGGGGAAATCGCTTCGCAAAAGAATATGATAAGTGGTAGACACGACGTGAAATGAAATATGACATATAACTATGTCGGGTCCGGGTCTATCACAATCGAAGGTCGGAAAGCAGGGAGTAATGGCTTTGGTCGGGACTTGCGACAAGAGGCGGATGCGATGTGGCATTAAAATATTATATATATATATATGTATCAGGTCCGGGCTTCCATATCGCAGTCGGGGATCACAATACATGGAGGGTTATGCTATAAGCGGGACTGCGATGGAGGGCGGATGCGAAATGGGCGATGAAATATGATATATATAAGCCTTGGGTCCGGGTCTATCATATATCGCATATCGCAATCGGGGAAAGGTGCATTTATATGAAAGGTTGCGATCCACCATCATTTGCGATGCAATATTTGTATAAAATACATAGTTTTTAATAAAACTAAAGGTTTCGGGGTATGTTATTAAAGGAGTTTAATAATATATGGGAAAGGGATAATTTAAGGATTTAATAAATAAAGTTAGTGTTAATATGAAATATGAGCGGAAAAGGGGAAAATGGGCTAAGTATGAATGTTTTTTAATGAATCATTTGACTTTTCATATAAGCATTAATACTTAGGGTAAAGATATTTTTATGGGTTTTTATGTAAAAATGGATTTTTACATGGAATTTTTACTTTTCCTAGGTAAAAAGGGTTTTGACCTTAGGAAAAGGGATTTTAATGGAAATGAATGAATATGAATGTATGAAGGGGAAATTAGTAAATATATGAATGAATAAGGATGAGGGAGGTTAATTAATTGATGTTGTAGACCTTCATTTGCTTTGTGTAATTGGATCATGGACACAAAAAACATGATAAATGTACATTTTTTCCAATCAATAATCAAACTGCTGCAACCTTTCTCTACTTACCCTTTGCTTATCCTGTCATTTTTCTTCACTTAATGGGTGCATTTAAGCTAGAAAACCCTTATTCATTTTATTTTTAAAACATGAAACTATCTAGTTCTAACCTTATATCAGTCCAAGGGCTCAGATTAAACTGATGAGCACCTTATTATTCTCTACCTAACTACTGATCTGCCAAGATTAAATAGTTTGGCCATATCTTTATTCACTAACTATAACATCAAATTTAAAGCATGAAGCATTCAAGATTAAACTGATTGACTGTCATGGGTTGTGGCATTTTAGACACGCTGCACACAACCATTATTTTGCAGAAAAAATAGTAGTGGCATTTAGACTTGCTCACTTTCAAAATTTATTTGTTTTATTTTCTTTCCAACCTAACATTTTCTTTTTGCCTTGATTTTTTAGAGCATGTAACCTAACATTTTCTTTGATAAGGACATCATCATCAAGATTTATTTTTCAACTAACATTTTATTCACTATTGTTATGTCCATATCCTAACTTAACATTTTTTCAAATATTCTATCTAATCAAAACTAAAAAATGCTACAACTTATTGCAAACCTTGGTCAGTGCGTTCTCTAGCACTTTATTGAATGCTTCCACTGTCCCATTAGCTTGAGGGTGATGAGGTGTGCTCTTCTGGTGATATACTTGAAATTCTTCTGTTAGTGCGCAAATTGTTTCGTTTAGGAAGTGTGTACCCCGATCACTCATTGGAATCTTTGGACATCCAAATCGCGTCAATACATGTTCAAATAGGAACTTTGCAGTTGTCGTGCCTGTGCAATCCTTCACAGGCTGCGCCTCCACCCATCGTGTCAAATACTCCATCGCAGTGATGATATACCTCACCCTTATCTTCCCTTGTGGCTGAATGGGTCCTACAAAATCTATTGCCCACTTCTCGAAAGGTTGCAATGTCATTTGTGGTTTCAAAGGCATTTCATCCCTCCGTGATGGACTACTTGTTCATTGACATACATCACACCCCTTATAGTATGCTTTTGAATCCTGATGAAGGGTTGGCCACCACAACCCTGCGTGTAGAATCTTCTACGCGGTTGCTCTCCCTGCATAGTGTCCTCCCGCGGTGCCCCCATGAGCATCCACGAGGATGTTGCTTCTCTCAAAATCTGGTACATATCTTTGCAATATCTCATTAGTCCCCATCTTGTATAGATGCCCAGCAATGACAAGGAAATATGTAGCACGCACCACTAATTCCTTCTTTTGATGGATAGAGTATCTTTCCGGTGTTGTTCATGTTGATAGGAAATGTATGATGTCCTCAAAATGTCCATCCATGACGCACGTAGCAAAGAGTTGCTCATCAGGTAATCCTTCCTCCAAATTAGTGGGTTCCTCCCCTGTCTCGATGCGCGATAGGTGGTCAGGTCCCACGTTCAATCATCTAGGGTTCACAACAACTTCAAAATCGTATTCTTGGAACAATAAGAACCACCTACAGATTCGCCCCCACAACACAGGCTTATTGACTAGGTACTTCAGCGCAGAGTGATCTGTATACATTTTAAAATTTCCTCCTAGCAAGTAGTGCCTGTACTTCTAGAGCACATACACCATAGCTAGAGTGCTAGAATAGTTTTTCTCTACTTTGGATAATCTGTGGCTTGCGAACACGATAGGATGATCCAAGCCTTCTCCTCAATCTTGTGTTAGTACTGCCCCTAATGCTATACATGATGCATCAACATGTACATGAAACTCTTTCTTCTAGTACGAGAAGATTAGAATCGGTGCATAACCATCTTTTCTTTCAATATATCCAAGATTTTCTTACAGTCATCGTTCCAACAAAACGTGACATCCTTCTTCAACAATTTTTCCATCGGCACGATGATCTGGGCATAGCCTCTGATAAAATTTATGTAATATCCTATATGTCCCAAAGTAGTGGGTAGTTGTTTCACACTCCTCAGCGCTTCCAAGTTTAATATCATCGTGATTTTCATGGGGTCTACCATTAGTCCTTATCTACAAACCACATGCCCCAATAAGTTCCCAAAAGGAACGCAAAATAGACACTTCTTGAGATTGAGCGCGATATGGTATCTTCAATAGGTATCCAACATCATGTGCAAGCTTGCTACATGGTGCTTAACCAGCCCAAAGATAGTCCAATCATCAAAATATACCTCCAGGAACTTAGGAATAAATTCCTTGAACGCCGCAACAACCACGCGCGAAAAGATGGCAAGTGCATTCTTCAATCCAAACGACATTACAGTGTATTGAAAATAACCCCACTCAGTCGCGAAGGTTGTCTTACTCCTATCCTCTGGCGTGATTTTTGTGGTACCTAGAGAACCCAACAGTGAAGGAATATGCTTCCTGGCCACCTACATTTTCCAACACTTCATCCATGAACAAAGTCGAGAAAGGTTCATGCACACAGGCATCATTCAGTTTTCTGAGATCCGCACATATCCTTATCTCATCCTTCTACTTTTTCACTTGCACCACCATAGGGCTTACCCAATCAGATTCTTCCATAGGCTCAATGATGCTTGCTGCTAGCATCTTGTCTAGCTCTAAGTGAACCTTCTCCTTGTATTTCAGAATGAGGAAGTAAGGCCTCTACTTAACTGGCTTCGCATCGGGTTTTAACGTGATCTTCATTACTCCTAGGTCTCCGATTATTCCTTTCAGATCCGTAAACTTGGTAGGGAATAAGTCTTGGTATTCATGGAGCAATTCAACGACTTATCCATCATCATGTCATCTTAGTAGTCTCCAATCTTCACGAATTTGGGTTCTGCTTCCGTACCAATGTTCACTTGTTTTGTTTTTACTGGCACGGTTATATCAAGGTTCTCAATCTGCGGTACTTGAACCTTGTGGTGGCCTTCTGTTTCTGGAATGTTAATCTTTCACAGATCCTCATCCTCATCTTTAGCAGTTACATTATAACATTCGAGTGTGTGACTCAACTGAGTAGCCCATTCAAGTTGAATTAGGTCTAAAGAAATTGTCGTATCCTAAATATGGCTGCTTTCACTTCTTGTCGCACCTCATCAATATTGTCAAACCCATCCTCAAAATTGAATGTCATCATGAATCCTTCGCGTAGGATATCCCAGTCACCTGTCCCATGGTGGAGCTCTGTTTCTATATACCAATTCATCGGGATAACATCTAGGGTATGACAGAATAGGTGCACCCACTCAGGTTGGGGCTTCTCTCCATAAACCTATGTCCTTTTGGCCAGATGCGTGCATGGATCATTCTACCCATCATACTTGTCTCCCAGTCACATCTTAGGCTTCCCAAATTGTTTTATCATCATTCTCCTACATTCGCGCCAATCATCAAAGCTTCCCTTGTGCATACCCCACCATCTTGTGGGCGTAGCATGCAGTGCCCAGTCCAAGGCTTGGAAGCACTGCTTTTTTGGTACCTCCCTTTCAAATGCATCCAAAAATATATCTACCTCATTCAATCCATCATAAGTAGGCAAATTTCTTACCTCTGACGACACACAGTGTGACGACTGGGTCATCATGTTGCAATTTAGCATAGTTACTTTGTGTAACTGATTCTGCCATCATTCTATTTCTTCGTCGAAATCCAAAGTGCGGGAACTCTTGTGAACCCATGTAACTCATCCATCCACTATGGGATTCACCTAGCCTTGGTTTCACGCTGTTATCTTATAGATGCAATCTAGATCATCATCACTTTCATAATCGTGGACTAGTTCTGTATAGCACGATCCTTCAGCAGGATCCAGGGGTATTATTACACGTAGTGATTTCTTCTCAAAGATCATCTTTCGCTTCTTCATATTAATTACCCCATTCATATCAGTAGCCCAATCCATTCCCAGGAGTGCGGGGTAGGGATTTCTATCATCCCATATCTCTGTTACTTCAAAATCTTCTAGCGCACTTGCTCCCTCAATATCCACGATCACTCCCTACAGCCATCCCATGGGGATGATTTTTTGCTGATTTTCCATCCTTAGCTGAATCAGAGACCATTGTAACATAGGTCTCCCCATTCGATCCCATGTTTGTTTCGATAAAACATTCACATCTGACCCCAAATCTAGAATGACTTGATCCATTTCGTATTTTCCGATCTGCACAGTGAGTCTCATTTCATGCCCCATCCTTGTCTTTTTCTTACTGATATTTTAGACTACGCGTGGTTCACCTAGCGCAATCCTAGCACATCTATTGATGAATTCTTGTAACCCTTTCACCACCTTACTATCGTGTAGTAACTTCATACAGGTTTCTAGGAAAGTTGTAAGCAAAGAAGGGTCCATCTCTAGCACAAGCTTATCCTTGATTCCTGAGGTGGAGGCCTCAACAAAGCTCTTCTTAGCTTCCATGAAGATTTCACGAGCATGCTCGAAATCAAACTCAGCCTCTTTCGTCAGGGCTTTGCAAACCCATGTACTGCCTTCTGGTTGTTTCCCCTTGTCACCCCTTATCGCGATCCCACTCTTGAGCACTATGTTTACATTCGGATCTTCCTCGCGTGGCTCAGACCTCATCATCTGGAGGTTCTGAGTTAGTGGAGGTGGTAGCGCCCCTTTGTCTCATATCCTAGCTATCAACGTAGGACAATCTTCCATTTCATGATCAAACAATGTGCAATACTTTCATGATGGATGCGTTGGATTAGCGCAATCACGGGCATAGTGTCCTGGTCCTCCACAATTGTAGCAAATTAATTGTCCGTGACCTCTACCAGGTCTTCCTTCACCCTGACCTTAACTGCGCCCCTGAAATCTTGTCTGCACCATCCCTGCATTCTGGTCAAGGGACGCATTTCGGCTTGAACCCTGTAGGTGGGAGTTCTATCCATCACCAATTCATAACTCCTGCAAATACGCTCATCATCTCCTCCCGACCTATAAAATTTGCAGAGCAACTGTTGCGGTGCTTGTACATACTTTTGTAGCAAGTGAGAATTATCTGCGGCATGTTTTACGGCTGCTTGACAGATATCGTACCATAATGTAGGCCCCGTTCTAGGTCCTGCTTGATATTCCAGCCTTAAAGGCATCGGTCCTCCTCCTGTAATGTAATTTACAAAGACCGGGAAATAGTCTTTGTCATGACCCTGACTCTTGCATTTCAAGCACCATACCTCCTCGCGTACCTTTGGTCGAACTGTTTTGTCCTGCTTTAGACTCTGCATCTCAAGGCACAGATTCTATAGCTGCAAGTGGATCTACTGAACTCCTATATTAGGATCTTGCATCGGAACCTCATGTAGTCTCATGGCAATATCCAAGGCCTCTGACTGGGTTGTTATCTTCTACTACAACAGCCCGCTCCTTAAGTGGGGTAGTAGCGAAGCCACAAACCACTCGTGATGCTTGCCATCTATCAAATTCATATTGGCTTCATGGATTTGACACTTCAATCTTTGATCCAATTTCCAAGGTGTCTTGCCTGGTTGCATCGTGATCTCTTTGAATCCCACAATTGACTGCACCTCAGATTTAGGCTTGCTAAATTCCCTATTTAGTGCTGCCTGGATGTTTGCTACTCCATCATTTGGGTTATCATTAGAGTACTTAATATACCAGGTTAGTGCACGGTCTTGCAGAGCACTAACCAGTGTCACCTTCTTTATGTGGTCATTTGTAACACCTTGAGCTTCCCATACAACCCTCACAATGAACCAGAATTGGTCCAGGTCCTCATTTCCCAAGCCATTGAACAAAGGCAATTTCACTGTATTTTCCATACTGAACCGCGATGGGGGTGGAGGTGGTATACGTGAAGTTGGAGGCGATGGCAGTGAATTCAGAGGTGGTGTGGTTAGAAGTGGTATTCATGAGAATCCATGTCTTATTAACTGAATAGCACTTCGTGGAGAAACCTTCATATCACCTCTTCATCCCTTCACGGAGGTGAAATCAAGGGGCTATACTCTAGACCCTTATTTCCTACATTTTTGTAAATTTTTCCGCTTTGTGTAGTCCTGAACATCAAGGTAGCTGCATAACCTATTTTTCACACAATAGCATTTTAATCCAAGTATTCAAAGATTTTACATACTTACCTCATGATCCTTTGAAAATGCGTCACTCTGCCTCACTATAGCTGACTGAGGTGTTGACCGCGAATTCAGTAACAAATCCTCCTATGATGCGATCGAGCCAATGATTGACAGCGCACACGATCTTTTCCTTCGAGGCTTCCAACCTTCGCACTAATTCTGGGGTCCACACAATAGGACTGTCAAGTTTCCACCTTCCTTGGCTGTCCGCTAGCTTCGCGATCCACTCGTATAGCTCAACTGGAAAGGAGGTGAAAAATATTTCATGGATCTCTATATACAGGTACCTGTCTAGCCACTGTTATTTTATTAGATGCAGATTTATGTTCTCTTGTGCCGCAAATTCGTGGATCCTTCTGTCCAACTAACCTTCGATTTCTTTCTTAGTTGGATTCCAGTGATACAACATCACACATGTCTTATTCATATTCTGGTCCCAGCAATGGAACCATTTTTTGGCTTGAGGGGGGCTGACCCAGGTTCAACGTTAATTAGACAAACAAATCCCTACACTACTGACCCTTTCGGCATCAGCCCACAGAGTGCGGACTGAAGTCTCACCCGAAGCAGTATGGGGGATGCTAGAACCATGTTTCCACACCCTTGAGATGGTTGTGATGTCATTTGGTTTCTTCTATCCCTGCCTTCGCGCAGGTGATCTCGCTCTAGGGCTTGTAGGACAATCCCTCTGTTCCTGCCTTCAATACCTTCGCAAAAGTATACGATCAATCTTTGTGTAGTCCTAACCTGGGGCTCAGGTACCTTCGCACTGCTATGGTAGCATGTCACATAGGTTCCTTAGTTATCCTAAGTGTTTCGCTTATTAATAGATATTAGTTAACTTCACATAAACAAATGTTCTTACTTGCATTCACTTACCCAACACATTTACGTATATTCGTGCATCATATAAACATTATAAGTGAAATTCATCTCCAACATAACCAAATGCATAAATAGGAAATAAAGAAACAAAAATTGTAGAATACTTCTCTTTATTGATGATTCCGAATGATTACAGACTCGACCTACCCTGCACACAAAGCTGCAGGTGTCTGTGCACTCAGCTGCAGAGCCTCTACCTACGCTACGACCCAAACTTAGACTTCTTGCTCTAAGCTATGACTCTCTTCTTCTTGCTTTCATTGCTTCATTATTGCCCTCAAACTACTTAGAGCTTAGATCTATTTATACAATCCCATGGTCCGCGGACCATGGTAGATCTTTTATAGTTGACATTACAATTCCAAAATAAGGGCGGACAACCCTATGACCCTTTAACATCTACGCACTCTGCAACCACAAAATGCGGAGTCTTTACACTTGGATTACAAAATTTGACTAAAATATGGGCTTTTAGCCCCAAAAATATCCTTGGGGGATCCCACGCCTAACAACTAGGGAGCTTGTAACCCTTCAAACCTCCTTTTTATGTTTGTTATTTTTTATTAATTTGACCAACCTCCTAGTGATCTGTGATTTAGGGTCATTTTGGGTTTACATTATGAGTAGTACATTCTTTAGAGTGTCAAGTCTATATCACTCTTTGGATTTCTCCTCATTTTCCTAAGCCTTTCTCACTCGATGCACTTTTTATCAAAAACAGTCATGTTGTTAGCATTGATTTTTCTCATTACAGTCGCGCTGATGACCTTGTTAGCCTATCAGCATGGGTTTTTACCATAAAAATGGCACCGATCCACCTTATCAACACATATTTTTACCATAAAAGTAGCACTGATACAAAAAATTAGCTTCTTTTATGTTTTTTATCATAAAGGTTTAGTGTGTCTTGATCTTTGAAGTGTTCTCCTGCTCTATGTGCATAGAATTTTCCATTATTTTTTTTGATTTCGTATTGGTTTACAAAATCCCATTCCATTGTTTGAATCAGTAAAAGTGATTTTTGGTTGAGTCTTTAGTTATTGGGTCAATTGAATTTACTGTTTGTTTCTTGTATGTGTGGAAGGAATACTGACTTGTTGTTGATTAAAGCATTATTAGTTCTTTTGAGAACCATAAAAGAAATCACATTTTCATTTGCTTAGCTTTCATCTCAAAGTTTAGTTTTCGAATTGAATTAGATTACATTGAATTGGAAATCTATTTTTGGGATTATCATTAAGCATAAATTACATTGCTTAGTGTTTAAAGCTAAAAAGTGCATTTTCATCCATTGAGAAGAAAACTAAAAAAAATCATTTTACTTTTGGTAGGTGCATTGGAATAGTGAAAGAAAAAATTCTAGTTAGGAAGATTTTTTTGTTGCATACTTGACTGTTGCATTAATGTTTGTGTTTTTTCCCTACACTAGATAGCTTTCATCGAAGTTAAAAGAATCATTTTTTCATACTAGTTGCATCATAGGTATTCAGGTGACATCGATCTTTGAGCCTTAAAATCGAAACTTAATTGAAGATCGACTTACAATTTACCTCAATTACCTAAGGAGCATTTGTCATTAACGAAAACATTTAGAGGTCTAGGCTAGATACATGCTCCGAAGTCGTTAAACATAGGAGTTGTCGTTATTTTACAACATTGTATCCTAGGGGGAAATACCGTTCCACGTACGCAAGTGTATAGGACCATTCTCCAGTAATTTCAATTATATTGGAGGCACTCCATGCATAGTAATTATATGGGAATTCTCTCATCAAACGGTTATGCATTAGACAACACTATTATTGACTTCACTGCCACGTATGATCGTGTATATTTTTGGAGTCCCTAATAGGTTGCTATCCATCCATAGACAACCAAGTTTGCCACCTCGTATACTATGATACACCAAACACAACATTCAGGGAGATTGATTGTCATACGTTAAGTCCTTGGTTCGCCAAGGTGTATATTGCAATTCACGGTTGCCTTGTAAACCTTTATGCCTAGTTACCCCTTTTTGATTTAATTTTGTTAAGTTCTAAAATCAATTAATTGATCGCGAAAAAACATCTTTCCTCTAGAAATTTTCCTTAGTAGATATTAGGTTGAGACTAATGGCAATAGTTCCCAAGTTCACCAACCAAGGAAACCCCTCTGATGGGAATCCTAGTCCTTTTCCTTCTTTTGGAAATCTTGGTGCTCCCTATATGGAAACATTATCCCTTCATGGGTTTACCATTGGTTTACCATTGGTTTGCTAGTTTGGTTCTTTTCAAGCCCTATGGTTCTAAATGTCCAAAATGCTCCTCAACCAGACTCTCCTACACTTGAACAATATCAAACTTTGGTTGAGCCTAAAGTTGAATCTTTGCCTTCTTCACCGGTTTGGTCTTCTTCCTCTTCTTCCTCTTCATCTGGGGAAAGCCTACAAGCTAGTAACCAGGTAGATAAGAAGAAGAAGAAAAGTAAGATTAAGAAGAGGAAAAATAAGAAAAGGGGCAACCAAGTGACCATTACTATAGATGCAACTGATGTTGGAAAATATTCCAATCAACACTGCAAAGTGAAATTCCCTTGCAATATTTGTAAGGGTGACCACCTTCTTCGATAATCTCCTGGTATTCCCAAGATATTGGAAGTGTGGTCCATAGGTTCACATCAACCTTTGTGATCAGCCTCTGGAGATCATGCGGGTGATAAACCTTCAACTAGTGACAGTAAATCCCATGGGAAATAGGGAAAATTCAAATTTCCCTATAGGTTATGTGAAGGGCATAATACTATTCATCTTTTTCCTTATATGGATGAAGCCTCTAACGTGTTGTAAAACCTTACCGATTCTCAACCTCGTCTTCCGACTGGTTATCAAAAGATTTCCCTTGATCATCCACTACTTGATCAAGTGATTGATCAAGACTCATCTCTAGTCAATCCCACTCTCTCTGAAAGTGAATCCCATGAGTTTGTTTCCAACCAACCATTGGTCGAAAAAATGGTTGACCTGATTCTTCTTTCAGTTGATCATATCTATCATGTAGAGAGTGAAGTTCATACCGCTCAAGTTCTTCTGGTTTCTTCAGATTCCCAAGAATTAGGGGGCAATCCTCCTATTCCCATGGTACAGGGAAGTGATCCTCCTATTCCCATGGTATAGGGGAGGAATCCTCTTGTTCCTATAATGTAAGAGGGAAGTCCTCCCATTCCCATGGCATGCCCTCCAAGTAGCATGGTCACTTCCTTTGATTGGAGTTGACTGGCAGGATATCGCCTTCCTTCTTACATGCCTTTTTAGATCATAGTATAGGCTTATAATATACCCTTACCTGGCACAATCATAGATGAAGGTGAATCTGTTAGTATTCTATCCTCAACTACTTGGAAAGCTTTAGGTTCTCTGAAACTTGTGCCCGTTAGCCAAAAGCTGTTGGATTTTAACAGAGGAACTAGTCAACCGTTAGTAATCCTTCCTAAGTTTCCTATTACTTTGGGATAAAAGATCATCTATATCGATGTGATGGTTTTCCAGGTCATTTGGATTTTAATTTATGCCTCGGCCATGACTATGTTTATGTCATGGGAGCTCTTGTCTCTTCTCTCTTTTGTGGTATATGTTTCCCGCATGGAGGAAGAATTGTGGCCATTGGTCAACTTTTGTTCATTGGTCCTAATTTTACTCCCAATCAACCATCTTCCCTAAATGGTCCTTGTATTCAAGTGGTATCACCCCTGCCACAAGTTAATTATGTGGCCACCTGTTCCATGCATGCATCTATTAATGATATAGTCAGCGATATAGTGCATCACATATTGGGAGAATTGGAGCCTAATCTTTCCATTAGATCCATTGACATGTATCCCTTCCAGAGCATTGTTCTCCCATTTGATGAGAACCTTTTGGAAGATATGACCTCCTCTTATAGGCCATAATCAAGTTACCATGAGGATAGTTCTTTTACTATGTCAAACTTGTTAAAAAAATGAAATAGGTCCCTATGAGCACAATTCTTTTCTTGTGTCAAGCTCGTTAAAAAATGAAACAAGGTGTCATGAGCATGGTTCTTTTCCTATCTATTGCTCATTAAAAAATGAAACAAATTCCCTTCCAATTCGAGTCTTTGATTAGATATCGTAAATTCCCAGTTGAGTCTTTCACTCTATATCGTAAATGAACCTTCATTCCATCCACCTGTTAGTAACCAATACTCTATTTAGGTGAATGAAAAGCTTGGGGGGCATGTTCCTTGAATTGAGTCATTATGCTAGGTGCATGCAAACTTATCTCAAGCATAGTTTATATTTGTTTCAAGCTTGTGTAAAAATGAAACAAAACTCAAACATAGTATATCTTTATTTCAAGATTGTGTAAAAATGAAACCAAATCCAAGCATAGTTTTTTTATGTTTGAAGCTTGTGTAAAAATGAAACCAACTCCAATCATATTTTTTTCCAATGTTTCAAGCCTATAAGAAAATGAAATCGTCTTCAACTATACTCAAGCATAGTTTCCCATGTTTTAAGGTTGTGTAAAAATGAAATCATTCCCACTTTTCCTCTCATGATTTCCATTTTTATGAGCCTATTTTTGCTAGATGAGCCTTGGTTTTTTCATTCCATCATCACCATATCTTTGGATGATCATAAGCTTTCACTTGGTTGTTTTACCCTTGCCTGGGGAACATCTATGATGAGTGGTTTATTAGCCAGCCTCTTGAACTTTACATGTTTCAAGGAGTTCCTTCGTGACCGAAACCAGTTGTTATCCTTTTACACCACTTGTTCCTCCAGTTGGAGTCCTCTTTCAGCTCTTTTCAGACTCCAAAAATATGAAAACATTGTCGAGCACTTGTCTTTTCTAACTCGCTAAAGTAAATGAAGAGATGTCTACTGAATATAAGTTTAGCCCTTTTCTGGACTGAGATGGACTAGCTATGAAAAAGGAATACCTTAGTAGAACATGGCTAAGAGGTTCTCTTGAGTATTGTTTTCTACATTTTCAGGCTTAAGATACTATTTATGAAAAGGGACATCTAGAGTTTCCTTTTCACCTCTTTTTCAAACTCTCTAAACATGAAAAAGACGTTGAGTTACCTTTTCGTCAGACTCCTAAAATTGAAACGATGAAGGACTTGTCACCATGATGAGACCGAGCTACTCCTTCCTAGGTCTCGTTAAAAATACTAGGATGAACTTATACGACAAGAATATGTTATCCTCATCAAGCTTGACATAAAAAATAGAGGTACTCTCTAGAAATAGTGGGGGGAAATGGAAGTAAACATATATCTTATATTATGTATAAAGGAAACATGTCACTCTTGAACATGACACTTATCTGTATCTCATGTCAAGTTTAGGTTATCCTCACTTCGTCACTTGTCTTACTAGGTTTGGGAAACCCATTTTCCTCTTATATGATTATATCCTATTATCACCATGACCTCTGAATCATACTATGTTGAGTTAAATGCTACCAAATTCCGGAGTCATGTGACCAATATGTTCAAGAGAAGTCCCATATGAAATTCAAACCACTTCTACCCAGCTTCAATTTTCTGCAACAATTCTTAATCATGCTTGCCAACTCTACAAAATCCTATGTTTCATGTTGATGATGTCGGAAAAATTATGGCCCTCCTTTGATGGCTCACTTCTTGTCGACTCCACCTCATTATCCAGGAAAATGATATAGAAACCCCCTTTTAGTACCTTAGAGCTTGCATGCCTCAATGGCAGGTTCTTCGCATTCGACGATAGGTTCACATAACTGGCCTTCGATTGCATGATTTTGTGAGTGTTCAACTTCAACTTCATTGTTCACACTCATACATTGTGTTGTTGTACCTTAAGATCCATTGTCATCACTGGTGGTTTGTCTCGTGCCTGTTAATGGTTTACATTGTTCACCAGTAATCAAATTGTTTCTACCATGCTTGACTTCAACCGATTTATTCACATGGTTAGATTCGTACTTGGGTTGGATCAGGATGGAAATGAAGACCCTAGGTTTCATCTGATAAATATAGGTTTTGTGGAGTTAATAAGTATTCATGATTGTACACATGATCCCTTCTATTCGGATGGCTACGCCCATGCCGTGTATTAATAAACATGATCCCTTCTATTCATATGGTTGTGTCCATGTCGTGGATCCATGCACATGATCCTTTTTAGTCGGATGGCTGCATCCATGTCGTGGATCTATGTATTGTTAGATGCTTACACTTTGAGCATACTTACATTAGAGATGTCATATATATTGTATTATGTTTGATTTGCAGGTCTCATAATGGTGGTTCTCCAAAGTCCTTGCCTTGATTTGTAAAGCATTTCAACCACCACTTCCCATTCTGAATTTATGCTTTAGGGGGCATCTATTATACAATATTTTGTCGCACTCCCAGTCTCATATCCTAAGTGTTGCACTTTGTGTCGTCAATGTCACAAGTGTCGCAAAGTGATGAAAGCTATATAAAATAAAGTATTCACCATGAAACATGTTCATAAGCATCCTCGGAGGAAGAAGAAGACTTGCCTTGAAGAAATTATGAAAAACTTGTCCAAAACCTTTTTTTGCAAGCCCAACACTACTTTTAGCAGACAAACTCATGCTAGTAACCTTTTGTCTAACTAGTGACTAGTGCTGGAAGCACGCCTTTTGATAAGAAAATCTGTGTTGGCCCTCTTCAGGAAGTTTTTCCTAAAATGGAGGATAAGCTTCTCCTACTAGAGGTCTCAAGAATGGCGAGTTAGTTGTAGTTGAATGAGGATTAGAGCGAGACCTCCCATTCCTAGTTCTTAATCCTACTTTCATGGATATTCCCCTTGAAATGTGGAACCTCTCCTTCCTTTTATGAATCCTCAATTCCCTCTCCTTCCCTATAAATCAAACCCTACCATCTACTTTTCACCCTCCTATTCCACCTAGACCTCTAGTCATTTTCACCAGTTTCCTTGTTTATAGCAACGTTTACTATTTTAGTAGTTTTTCAAGTCTTGAACTTCCAACGCAGTTTTGACCCCCTAAACAGTGTTTTTTAGAGGTCCCCAGCAGGCCCATGACCATAGTTAAGGGCTTGCAGAAAATCTTGTAGTACTTAGAGAGATATTTCCAGTTGGGTGTGGAGCCAGATTATCATCTTTATTTAGAGGTATCACCGCATTGGACCCCAGTTCATAATGTGACAGTAATGTTGCTTGTAATATTTGCACTGCAAGGGGGGTCTAGGGGAGGCGACAATGATCTTTAGGAGCCCCCCCCCGGCGAGGGATCGGGGGTAGTGCCCCCGAAGCTAAAAATAGATGTAAAATTTCCTTGTAAAATGTTGTAATTTCTGTCAATCTGGGCTATTCATTATGCAGAGATCTGACAGTAGAAGTTATGTTTAATTTAGCGTTTTTTTCCCTAGAAGGCAACCCCTCGCTATATATGAGGGAAATTTTATTACATCTACGTAGATTTGTATTCTGAGTGAGAAAGAGAGAGGATATTGAGTGAGAGAGAAGAGGGAATTACAGCGGATTTGTTGTAGGTTGTATGTCTTCAGTTTGCTGGATAATATAAAAGGAAGGACTGATTATTTCTCTGTGGATGTAGCCCAAATTGGGTGAACCACGTATATCCGTGTCTCTATTGTTTTATGTATTTTATGTGTTTATATTTTTGCAATATATTTTATGTGTTCCATTGCTCTGTAATATATAATTTTCTAACAGCTGGTATCAGATCCGGAAGTCTATTTGGCTTATAAACTCGCAGGAGAGAAGGGTTCCTGGATCGAGTGGGAGCAATGGCAAAAGATGGTAGGTTTAGGATCGAAAAATTTAATGGGAAAAATTACCTTCTATGGAAGATGCAGATGGAAGATTATATGTATCAGAGAGATTTGTACCTACCATTGAGCGGAAAGACAAAGAAGCTGACGAGTATGGTAGACATGGAATGGGATATTCTCAACAGAAAGGCACTTGGAACAATACGGATATGCCTAGCAGCGTCAGTAGCCTTTAATATTTCAAAGGAAACGACAATAGAGGGTTTAATGAAGGCATTGGCCAAACTATATGAAAAACCATCAACCTCAAATAAGGTATTTCTTATGAAGCATTTATTTGATATGAAGATGTCAAAAGGTGGATGTATTGCTAATTATTTAAATTAATTTAATACAGTTACCAGTCAGTTAAGTTATGTAGGGGTATCTTTTTATGATGAAGTTAGGACTCTGTTATTTATATGCTCATTGCCAAAAACTTGGAATGGTTTAGTTATGGCCATTAGTAACTTTGTCTCTGGATCTAGTACTTTAAAGTTTGATGATGTTTTCGGTGCAATCCTTAGTGAGGAAATGCGATGGAAAAGCTTCGGTGAGACATCAGGTAATGCTTTGACTGCAGAGACTAGGGGAAGAAAAATGGAAAGAGGAAAGAGCCCAAGATAGCACAGTAAGTCAAGGAAAGGAAAATCTAAGTCCATATCGGGGATAATGTGTTGGAAATGTAGGAAGAAAGGACACCTGAAGAAAGACTGCAAGTCTTGGAAGGGAAAAGAAGGAGACGCGCAGCAAGAAAAAATTCATGAAGCAAATGTGACAAGTGATGTGTCAAGATGCTTTGATTCTTTCATTAAAGAATATTATTGATGCCTGGGTGGTAGATTCAGGGGCCTCATTCCATGCCAAACTTGATAGGAAACATTTTCATGATTATGTTCGAGGAGATTTTGGACAGGTTCGATTGTGTGATGATAATCCTTGTAAAATAATTGGAATGGGTACAGTTTTCATAAAACAATAGAATGGAAATCAATGGCTATTGAAGGTGGTAAGGCATGTTCCAGATCCGAAATAATTCTGATTTCCACAGGGCAGTTGGGAGGTGAAGGTTGTGTAACAACTTTTACAGATAAAACCTGGAAGGTCACTAAAGGATCCCTAGTAATAGAAAAAGGAGAAAAGGTTGGCACATTGTATTTATGCAATGGTATTTCTAATTATGTTAATGCTTTAACCTCTACAGAAGAAGATATGGCATTGTGGCATCATAGGCTTTGGCACATGAGTGAGAAGGGGATGCAGATTCTTCACTCAAGAAATTTGTTGCCAACTTTGAAGCATGTTGATTTAAACTTCTGTGAGAATTGTGTTTATGGAAAACAGGGGAGAGTCAAATTCCTCAGAGTTGGGAAAGAAAATAAGAGCAAAAAATTAGAGCTTGTGCATACAAATGTATGGGGACCTACTCAGATATCATCTCTTGGTGGCTCTCATTATTATGTTACTTTTATTGATGATGCAACCAGAAAAACTTGGATTTATTGTATTCAAATTAAATCTAATGTATTTGATAATTTCAAGAAATGGAAAGCTTTGGTTGAAAATGAGACAGGAACAAGGTTGAAGTGTCTCAAATCAGACAATGGAGGTGAATATTGTAGCAAATAATTTGATAGGTATTGTTCAGAGAATGGAATTCGTAGAGAGAAGACAGTTCCAGGAACACCACAAGAAAATGGTGTGTCAGAAAGGATGAATAGGACAATCATGGAGCGTGCAAGGTACATGAGATTGCATGCAGGATTGCCTTTACAATTTTGGGAAGATTCTGTGGATACTGTTATTTATCTAATAAACATAGGGTCTTCAAGTTCCTTGGATGGTGGTATTCCAGAGGAGGCATGGATAGATAAAAAGGTAAACTACTCATTTTTAAAGAGATTTGGTTGTGAAGCTTTTGTCCACATTAATAAAGAAAATAGAACAAATCTTGAGGCAAAATCAAAGAAATGTACCTTTATTGGATATGGTGTTAATGATTTTGGTTATCGCTTTTATGACTATGAAAAACACAAAATCATTAGGAGAAGAGATGTCATATTCAATGAAAAGGTTTTGTATAAGGATCAGAAGTAGGAAAAGAAACAGGAAAAAGAAAACAAAGAATACATGGTGCTTGATGAGATCACAACAAAAGTGAAGGTGCCTGAAAATCATAATGATCAATAGCTAGAACAACAACAACAACCACAACAACAACAAGCACCTCAAACACCTGAAAGTGGTGTTAGAAGATCTACCAGGATAAGTAGACCCCCTGAACGATACTCTCCTTCATTATATTATGTATTGTTGACTAATTCTGGTGAACCAGAATGTTATGAAGAAGTAGTGCAGGTAGAAACCAGGAAGAAGTGGGAGCAAGCTGTGAAAGAAGAGATGGAATCCTTAGCACATAACCAGACTTAGGACTTAGTTAGGTTGCCTGCAGGTAAACCAACATTGTGGGATGAAATGGGTTTACACGTTGAAGGAAGAAGATGGAGGTAGAAAAAGGTATAAAGCTAGAATTGTGGTGAAGGGGTTTGCACAGAAAAAGGGTATAGACTTTGATGAGATATTTTCCCCTATTTTTAAAATGACTTCAATCAGAACTATTTTAAGTCTAGTAGCAACTAAATATTTGCATCTTGAGCAGTTAGATGTAAAGACAACCTTTCTGCATGGGGATTTGGAGGAAGAGATATATATGCAGAAGCCACAAGGATATGAGGTAAAAGGGAAGGAGAAACTAGTGTTCAGGTTGAAGAAGAGCTTGTATGGCTTAAAATAGGCTCCAAGGCAGTGGTATCTAAAATTTGATAGATTTATGTCTGAACAAGGTTATACTAGATGTCACTCTGATCATTGTGTTTATTTCGAAAGGCAAAATGATGGAAGTTATATTATATTCTTATTGTATGTAGATGACATGCTTGTTGCAGGTTCTAACATGTAGGAAATAAATGTGCTCAAAAGAAAACTAGCGAACTCATTTGCATTGAAGGATTTGGGTGCTGCAAAACAAATCCTTGGTATGAGAATAACTAGAGATAGGAAGAATAGAAAATTAACATTGT
This sequence comes from Pinus tabuliformis, assembly GCA_031772625.1. Classification (NCBI taxonomy): domain Eukaryota; kingdom Viridiplantae; phylum Streptophyta; class Pinopsida; order Pinales; family Pinaceae; genus Pinus; species Pinus tabuliformis. Next base: position 112,808,435 of record CM062814.1, on the reverse strand, counting down.
CTCAGAGTGAGTACATAGAAAAGGTGTTGAAAAGATTTAATATGCAAAATGCAAAACCAGTTAGTATACCTTTGGCTAGCCATTTAAAACTAAGTAACGGGGTGTGTCCCATGACTCAGGAAGAAATGGCTTACATGTCAAAAGTTCCATACGCATCAGCAGTTGGAAGATTAATGTATGCAATGGTTTGCACAAGGCCTGATATTGCACAAGCAGTGGGAGTTGTAAGCAGGTACATGAACAATCTAGGAAAAGAAAATTGGATGGTAGTGAAGTGGATTCTCAGGTATTTGAGAGGTACCACAAATCAAGCATTATGGTTTTGTGGTTCAAACATTTATCTACAGGGATATGTTGATGCAGATATGGTGGGTGATAGAGATAACAATAGGAGAACAATAGGGTCTGTGTTTTCTGTAGGTGGAACAACTGTCAATTGGGTTTCAAAACTGGAAAGTGTTGTTGCACTCTCAACAACAGTAGCAGAGTATGGTGCTACTACAGAGGCTAGTAAAGAAATGATATGGCTACAAAGGTTTCTAGATGAATTGAGTAAGAAGCAGGAGTTGGGCAAGTTATACAGTGACAACCAGAGGGCCATACATCTTGCAAAGAACTTTACATTTCATTCCAATACTAAACATATATAGCTCAAGTACCATTTCATACGGTCAGTGTTGGAAGATTAACAGTTGAAGCTAGAAAAGATACACACTAGCCAGAATCCTGCAGATATGTTAACAAAAGGTGTAACTAGGGAGAAACATAGATTCCACTCAGTTTCAATTGGTCTTCAAGTATGATGAAGAAGATGATAAACAACCAGGTCAAAAGTGGAGTCATTGCCCAACAAATACAACAATGATGGTGTCGCTATAATTAGTCTCCAAGTGGGAGATTGTTGGGTGTGGAACCTAATTATCTTCTTTATTCAGAGGTATCACCATATTAGACCCAAGTTCGTAATGTGGCAGCAACACCGCCCGTAATATTTGCGTTGCAAGGGGGGTCCACAGGGGGTGTTGATCCAGGTGGATGTTGGTGGCCACCCACCTATCCCATCTGGACCCCCACAACTGTCCCTTTCAGTTTTTCAGTTTCCTTAATTATAGCGCAGTTTACTATTTTTAGCAGTTCTTCAAGTCCTAAACTTCCGGAGCCGTTTTGAGGCCCTAAACGACGTTTTTTGGGAAATCTACCGCAGCGATTTTTCTGTCAAAAAATCATCTTTTCCGTTGTAGTCCTCGAAGAGATCTTTCCAACGGGCTATCATGTGCATCAAACGGAGATAATATGACCAATTCGCAACCCCGGGAAGTTGATGTACCAACTTACCAAAAAACAGGGCCCACAATTTGGCGTTTCATCTTCTAAGGTTAGGTTTTGGAATGTGAAGGGTTTTCCATTGTTTCTCAACAATAAATAGGCCTTTGAGCCTCATTGTAACATAGTTTAGAACAGTTCAGAGGCATGTAGCCACCACATCTCTTCTCAGAGATAAGCTACCATCGCCCTAGCTGGTTTATTTCCATTATTGTTTGTAAGCATATTTCAGTATTCCATTAATGAAATGAAGTATTATTTCCACTGCATCTTTGTATATATGGTTATCTCTGTATTTTGTTTTGTTCCTGTTTAAATCTGGATCAGGTGTGGGGGGGGGGCCAACGATCTTTAGGAGCCCCCCCCCCCCCCCCAAGCGAGGGATCGGGGGCAGTGCCCCTAAAGCTAAAAATAGATGTAAAATTTCCTTGTAAAATGTTGTAATTTCGTAGTAAATCTGGGATGTTCATTAGGGGGAGATTTGACAGTAGAAGTTATGTTTAATTTAGGGTTTTTTTTCCCTAGAAGGAAACCCCTCGCGATATATGAGGGAAATTGTATTGCGTCTATGTAGATCTGTATTCTGAGTGAGAAAGAGAGAGGAGATTTAGTGAGAGAGAAGAAGGAATTACAGTGGATTTGTTGTAGGTTGTATCTCTTCAGTTTTCTAGATAATATAAAAGGAAGGACTAGTTGTTTCTCTATGGATTTATCCAAATTGGGTGAACCACGTATATCTGTGTCTCTCTTGTTTTAGGTATTTTTTGTGTTTATATTTCTGCAATATATTTTATGTGTTCCATTGATCTGTAATATATAATTTTCTAACATTTCCAACGAGGTATCCTACGCACCAAACGGAGATAATATGACCTAGTTACAACCCTGGGAAGTTCATTGCCCAACTAACCCCAACGTGGCCCACAAACTCTTGCCGTTTCATCTCCTGGGGTTAGGGTTTTAGTTGTTTATTGTTTTCCCTTGTTGTTCTATAATAAAAGTACCCTTGGGCCTCATTGTAACATATTTCAAAGGCATGTAGCTAACACATCTCTTCTGAGAGATAAGCTATCATTTCCCGAGCTAGTTTATTTCCATTTCTATATGTAATCATATTTTAGTTCTTTGATATTAATGAAATGAAGTTTTATTTCTGTTGCATCTCTGTCTTTACGTGTATATATGTATTTTGTTGCATTTTTTTGGCTTATGGTGGCCTAACCCAGGTTCAGAGTTAGTTAGTCAAACAAATCCCTACACTACTGGCCCTTTCGGCATCAGCTCGCGGAGTGCAGACTGAAGTCTCAATCAAAGCAGTATGGGGAGAATGCTGGAACCAAGTTCCACACCCTTGAGATGATTGTGATTTCGGTTTATTCCAACTATACCCGCCTTCGCGCAGGTCGCTTCACACTCTGTTCTAACCTTCAGTACCTGTGCGATCTATGACAATCGGCCTTCGTGCAGCCCTAACCAGGGGCTAAGATGCTTTTGCGCTATTATGGCAGAAAATTGCGCTATTTCCAAAACTAGACTAAGTATCTTACTTATCTTATTGATAGATCTTAATTATCTTTGTGTAAGCAGATATTATAACTTGCGTTCACTTAACCAATACAATTATACACATTCGCGCATCATATAAGCATTAGAAGTGAAATTCATACCCAATATAGCATATGCATAAAACAGGAAATAAAGATGTAGAATTGATAGAAACTTATATTTATTAATACTTACAAATTATTATAGACTTGACTCGCCCTACGCACTCAGCTACAGGGGTCCGCGCACTCAGCTGCGGACTACTAGACCTCTGCGCACTTAACTGCAGAGCCTCTTCCTATGCTACAACCCAAAACTAGACTTAACACTTCAGAACTATCTCACATACATCATATCTTCATCTATGTATTATTAGCTGCCATAACTACTTAGAGCTTCTCTCTATTTATCCAATTCCATGGTCCGCGAACCATGGGTAGATCTTCTACAGTTGGCATTACACTATCAAAATAAGGGTAGACAACCCTATGACTCTTTAACAACTACACGCTCCGCGCCCACAAAATGTGGAGTCTTTACATTGGAGTTACAAAATTTGACCAAAATGTGGGCTCTAAGCCCTAAAGCTTCCCTTGGGAGATCCCACGCCCAACACATTCCTTCATAATTTTGAATCAAATACCTATGGATTCATGAACTTTCTTATCTCGAAGAAAACCAAATTTTCCCGAAGAGATGTGATTTGAGAGTGTCCTTGTTCCTGTTGGCAATGATTTTGGAGATAATCTTATAAATAGTATTGTAGAGGGAGATCAACTTAAAATTATCAAAGGATGTTGGGTTATCAACCTTGAAAATTAGAGAAATAAAAGTAGTATTAAAAATATCTAGCACTTTCTTAGAAAATCTAAGAGTATTCAATGACTTTAAGTAGGTTATCACCTAAAAAATCAAAGCATTTTATTTAAAACTCCATCGGAAGTCCATTGGGCCCAAGGATTTTCCATTTTTGGAAACTATGGAGAACTAATTCAAATTATAATTTAAATACTTCTGCCATAAGAGAATCACTCTCCCCTTCCTCCAAAAACCAGGGAAAGAAGTATGTAACATTTATAATTTGTGCTATAGTTTCTCTTTTGTCTTCCTAGAAAAGGAATGAAAAATGCTTGACATCTTCAATAGAAATTTCTAAATGAGAAGTGGTTGGGATGACATTGACGCAATAAATAGATCAAATGGTGTTTATAGACTTCCCATGTTTGGTGAAGTGATGGAAGAACTTAGTGTTCTCATCTCTAGATTGTAGCCAGAGGGCTCGACTCTTAATATGCTACTCCTTCTTTTTGTCCAATAAAATGGGATTTTTTTGTCTCCTAAAAAGAGATTTGGCCTCTGAGGTTTTATGGGGGCTCAGAAGATATTTCCATGTCATATAAGTCCTTGAATTGAGCCTTTTCCTCAACAAGGGTTTTTGAATCCCAATCCTTGATTTCCTTGGCCTAAACTGATATTGCTAATTTTACCCTTTTAAGAGTCTCTTGGAATTGAAGCAGAGGAGAAGAGGCAAAAAAGGGATCAAATACTTGTCAAACATCTTTGGTTGCTTCATGAAAAGAGGGGTCCTAAATTCATTGAGGATTGAGATTAGAGGTGTTGGAAGGCTTGGTCAGACCCAAGCATATTTCCAAAATAACAAGGTTGTGATATGAATCTTATATAGTGGCTACCCATTGTCTTAAACAAAAGTTACTCTCAAAAAATGCCTCTATAAGAAGAAATCAATCAATTATTTTAACCATCCAATTAACCCCAAATTGGTTATTTATCCATGTTGGAAATAACTTTATAGGTTGAATTCAAAGAGGATTGAGGAATTCAAATGTTCAAGGAAAAAATATGATAATGTACCAACCCAAGCCACTAGCCCCGAGATCTTTATAAAGCCCAAGGAAAAATTTAGATTCCCCTCATCTGATGATGAGATGTTGGTGCTAAAAGTAATGGTTGTCAAAATGGGGGCCCAAAAACATTTCTAATCCTGATAAGGACCATATATGTTTAGAAATTACAAGTTCATATTTAGATCAATAGACCACAGGTCGAGAAAAAATCCACCTCGGATGGAACATGTTGAGAGAAGATGCAATAAACGAGGATTCCACACTGAGAAAAACCCCCTTGAGTACACAACTGAAATTGAAGCAATGGAAATCCAGTTAGGAAGTATTTTGGAAGCAAGGTAGAAGCTTAGTCTCCTTTCGTCATTGTTTCCTAGAGAAAAATAACTTGGGGAGTATATAGATCCACAAATCTCTTAATGGCTAGGGATTTTGGGGGATTAGTTAATCCATGACAATTCAAGGAGATGGAAATCATTTGGCTACCACGTTGAGGGTTGATGCTGTAAGGGCCCCAAGAATGGATTTATGTTTTCTTTATTGGATCTCCATCTTAGATTTCTATTGAGATGTGGAAATAAGATATTTTTCCCCTCATCTAAATTGCTTATTAGAGATTTTAGACAATACCCCCAACCTTGAACTCATAGTTTCTACCAGAGAGGATAAATCTATGTGCTACGAAACCATTCAAGATCACAAGTAAAAGTTATTATGGCGAGGGGAACTAGCTGAAGGTTAATGATAAGGCCAAATGCAGAGGGGAAGGTGGGGCAAAAATAGGTGAGGGCAGCTAAGACATTGGCCCAGAAGATGGGATGCTAGGAATTGAAGGGGGAGAGGAAACGTGGGAGGAATGACGAGGGGACAGAAACTCCCTCCCTTCAATGAACCCTTGAAGAATAGTTGAACAGTCCTATAAAGTAGTTTGTATCTTGGCCAAGTTGGTAAGAGGAGCATAAACAGTAAAAATAAAACCCTCTAAACAAAGTAGAAATAGGGATGGGAGGCATATCTAGAGGATTTAGATCTTCTGGAAAGACAACAAAAGGCACCAAAATCCCCAAGTAGCTCATATGTGGAAGTGAGGCCATGTATGGAGTTATCCATTACTAAACTGGAAACTAAGTGGCCACATCCTTGCTACAAACCCCTGTTAGCTAAGAAAACCCACCTTGTTGTGCTTGAGTTTCCCCATCATCCCTCGGATCTCTACAAACCCACTTCGACTTCTTTGGACCCATTTTATAGTTTTTTCCTAGGTGTCCATATGATTGAAAACAACCATGCTGAAAGGGGACACCCTCATATTCAAGTGACTACTTAAACGTGTGGCCTCCCCATTTGATTGTAAGTTTTTCAGCCAAGCCTATGCCCAAATTTAGTCCCATTATTATACAAACCATGCCCATATACCCTGACGTTAAACAATAGTTAGATTCCATGAAATAAACCAAGGTATTAAGAATCTCCCTAAAAATGTCTAGAGACTACTAGATCAGTGGAAGAACCAACAACCAAACCCAAATTGGCACAAACCCCTAGCAAGCAGACCACAGAAATCAATCGATCATTTCTTAAGAGAGATACCCTAGTTTTCCCATTCCCAACAAACTTAGTGTAACCAAGCTAAGTCTGATGAAAAATGTGTTATGCAAGCCATCCACCCCCTAGACAGGAGTGTTATACTGTATTTTGTATCACTCCCAGTATCATATCCTAAGTGTCACACTTTGTGTCGTCAATGTTGCAAGTGTCACAAAGTGATGAAGCTATCAAAAACAATGTATTCATCATGAAACATGTTCAGAAGCATCCCTGAATAAATAAGAAGACTTTCCTAGAAGAAATTATGAAGAACTTGTCCAAAATCTTGTTTTTCAAGCCCAATGCTACTTTTAGAATAGAAACCCATGCTGGTAACCTTTTGTTTAACTAGTGACTAGTGCTACCAGTGCACCTTTTGATAGGAAAATATGCGCTGGCCCTCTTTAGACAATTTTTCCTAAAATGGAGGAGAAGCTTCTCCTACTAGAAGTCTCTAGAATGGAGAGCTGGTTGCAGTTGAAATAGGATTAGAGCGAGACCTCCCATTCTTGGTTCTTGATCCTACTTTCATGGACCTTCCCCTTGAAATATGGAACATATCACTCCTCTTATGGTTCCTCAACTCCATCTCCTTCCCTATAAATCAAACCCCTACCATCTACTTTTGGTTAGTTGCTGGTTGGATATTGCTTGGTTTCATTCCTATGTTGAAACTATGCCTAAATGCTACCCATTTTGCTAAGGAGAAAGGAGTGCTTGAGGGTCTTGGCTAGGACTTGGAAGCTCATCCAAAGGAGGATTCCAACAGCAAGGCTTAAGTGGTTGTATGCTTCCCTTACTTTCTATTAATAATACATTGTTTTTTCTTTCCTCAAGTGTGTCAATCATTACTCATTTAGTGTGATCCTCCTTGATCTGTCACATAGTTTATGTTAGAATCAATTATACTATGTATGCCTTTGTTGTTTTTGTTTGATCTTCATTGTAGGTATTCATCCACAACAGCATAGAGAGGATTGAACTTGGAAGTGAGAAGATAAAGAACAACATCAATGAGTGTTAGCATCAAAGGGAGGTAGGTCATTTGTCTTCCTTTGTATTTTTTGACATAAACTAGGAAAGTTTTCACATATTTGTCTAGGTTGTTGCTAGATCCTCCCATAGGACTAGAGGGATTGTTTCTATACGCAGAAAGGATTTCTTGCACAACAAAATGGTGAATTCACTGGGGAGCTTATAACCCTTCAAACCTTCTATTTATGTTTGGTCGTTTTGATTAGTTTGACCAACCTCCTTGTGATTTGTGATTTAAGGTCATTTTGGGTCTACATTCTGAGTAGTACATTGTTTAGAGTGTCAAGTATAGATCTCTCTTTGGATTTCTCCTCATTTTCCTAAGTATTGTCAGAAAAAACATGTTGTTAGTGCAGAGGTTTCTCATTACAATTGTGCTGAAGACCCTATCAGCATGGGTTTTGACCACTAAAGTAGCATTGATCCAACTTATCAACACAAATGTGTAACATAAAAGTAGTGCTGATCCAAAAAATGAGATTCTTTTAGGGCTTTATCAGAAAGGTCTAGTGCGTCTTGATCTCTGAAGTGTTCTCCTACTCTATGTACATAGAATTTTCCATAATTTTTGTTGATTTCTTATTGGTTTGCAAAATCCCATCCCATTGTTTGTAGTAAAAGTGAATTTTGGTTGAGTCTTTAGTTATTGGGTCAATTGAATTTACTATTTGCTACTTGTATGTGTGGAAGGAATATTGTTTGTTGTTGATTAAATTATTATTAGTTCGTTTGGAAACCATAAAAGAAATCACATTTTCATTTTCTTAGCTTCCATCTCAAAGTTTACTTTTCGAATTGAATTAGCTTACATTGCATTGAAAGGTCATTTTTTTGATATTATCATTGAGCATAGATGACATTTCTTAGTGTTGAAAGCTGAAAAGTGCACTCTCTTTCATTAAAAGAAAAGTAAAAAAAAATCATTTTACTTTTTCTAGGTGCATTGGAATAGTGAAAGCCATAATTCTAGTTAGGAAGATTTTTTTATTGCATACTTGATTATTGCATCAATGTTTGCATTTTTTCCTACACTAGATAACTTTCATCGAAATGAAAAGAATCCTTTTTTCTCATATTTGTTGCATCATAGATATTCAGGTGACATTGATCTTTGATCCTTAAAACTGGAACTTAATCCAAGATCAACTTTAAAATTTACCTCAATTAACCTAAGGATCGTTTGGAACATTAACAAAAAATATTTAGAGGTCTAGGCTAGAGATGTGTTCCGACGTCGTTAAACGTAAGAGATGTCGTTATTTTCCAGCATTGTATCTCAGGGGTGAAATCTCGTTCCATGTAAGGAAGTGTATAGGGCCATTCTCCAGTACTTTCAGCAATATCAGAGGTGCTCCACCCATGGTAAGTATATGGGAACGCTCTCATTGAATGGTTATGCATTAGATAACAATACTACAAACTGCACTCCCACATACCATCACATATATTTTGGGAGTCCGCTATAGGTTGCTATCCATCCATAGGTAACTGAGTCTACCACCTTGTATACCGTGATACACGAACACAACATTCAATGAGATTAGTTGTCAAACATTAAGTCCCTAGTTCATCAAGGTGTATATTGCAGTTCACGATTGCTTGGTAAAATCTTATGCCTAGTTAACCCTTTTTTATTTATTTTTGTTAACTTCTAAAATCAATTTATTAACCGTGGAAAAACATCATTCCTATGGAAATACTCCTTAGTAGATATTAGGTTGAGACTAATTGAAAGAGTTCCCGAGTTCACCAACCAAGGAAACCCCTCTAACATGAATCTTGATCCTTTCCCTTCCTTTGGAAATGTTGGTGCTCCCTATATGGAAACTTTGTCCCTTCTGAGGTTTACCATTGGTTTACCAGTTTGGTTATTTTCGACCCCTATGGTTCCAAATGTCCAAACTACTCCTCAACTGAGCTCTCCTCCATCTGAGCAATATCAACCTCTAGTTGAGCCTAAAGTTGACTCTTTACCTTCTTCATATGTTCAATATTATTCCTCTTCTTCCTCTTTGTCTGGGAAAATCTTGCAAGATAGTAACCAAGTGGATAAGAATAAGAATAAAAGGAATATTAAGAAGAAGAAAAATAAGAAAAGGGCCAACCAAGTGGCCATTTCTACAGATGCAATTGATGTTGAAAAATATTTTGATCAACCCCATAAATTGAAATTCCCTTGCAAGATTTGTAAGGGTGACCACCTTCTTTGAGAATTTCATGGTATTCCAAAGATATTAGAAGTGTGGTACATAGGTTCACATCAACCTTTGTCATCAACGTCTAGAGATCATGCTGGTGATAAACCTTCAACTAGTGACAATAAAGACCATGGGAAATAGGGAAAAGTCAAATTTCCCTATAGGCTATGTGAAGGGCATCATCCTATTCACCTTTGTACTTATAACGTGTTGTATAACGTTACCGCTTCTCAACCTTGTCTTCAGACTGGTTATCAAAAGATTTCTCTTGATCCTCCACTAGTTGATCAAGTGATTGATAAGAACGCATCTCTAGTCAATACCACTCTCTTTGAGAGTGAATCCCATGAGTTTTTTTCCAGCCAACTACTGGTCGAAAAAATGGTTGACCCAATTCTGCTTTCAGTTGATCGTATCCATCATGTAGAGAGTGAAGTTCGTACCACTCAAGTTCCTCTGATTTATTCAGATTCTAAAGAATTAGGGGCAAACCCTCCTATTCACAAGGTACAGGGGGGCGATCCTCCTATTCCAATGGTATAGGCGAGGAATCCTCTTCTTAATTATTGGGGGTTTTCGTAGTGCATTATATTAGATATCATTTTTGGGATTAAACTGCATTAAGTCATTCATCCATGACCATTTCCATGAGAGGTAGTCGTTTCTGACTAATTTCTCATTATTTTTTAATAGTCCACTTAACACTCATTGCATCGAGTGATGCTCACAGGGGTGAAGAAGTGGGATTGAAACTAGTGAATTGAATCACTTGGCGTCAATAATCACTTCTGGGGCTTGCACCTGGTAACCAGGACTTCCCAGGAGGTCACCCATCCCAGATTGCCTCTGGCTCAAGCGCGCTTAACTGTGGAATTTTCCCCACAATCCAGGCCACTTAGATTTCTACCCCATTTTCAAAACCTTAGCAAGTATTGTGCCTCATGAACCAAGGTGTCATGAGAAGAATTACTTACTTGTGTCAATATCATTAAAAAATGAAACAAGGTGTCATGAGCATGGTTCTTTTATGTTGGAAATAATACTGAGAGGGGGGAGTGAATCAGTATTAGCAAGTCAATAACCTTTCATTTCCATAATCAGATTTATATACACTAATTCAGTTAATGGAACTCATGTGTACACGCAACTGTGTTTAAGGCAACTAGCATATATCCAGTAAACTTATGATTTAGTTAATTCATCATATGTTGATCTTTAATCAGTGCATCAGAACTTCATTAACCATATAAACAATAACCAAGTGTAGTAAAAACAGAACAAACCATCACACATAAGAAACACACATGAACACCAAGATATAAGGTGGAAACCCAATGTGGGTGAAAACCACCCGTTGCAATCGTCTCTGTCTTCTTTTAATAATAAGAGAATTTTGTTTACAATTTTTGTACTGGTGCAGTCTTATACCAGTACGCAGGCTTCTACTTGCAGAAGGCTACAACCTTCTCTTGTTCTACAGCTTCTACTGGAAGGGAGCTACAATCCTCTAGCTTTTGTACTAGCTGATATGTTTACTAGTACGTAGGTTCCGGCCTATAGAAGGCTACAACATTCTCTTTTCTTCCAGGGACCACGTTTCATAAATTTTCAGACTGGATCCATCAACAACATCAATCTTCAAATATATCTGCATCAACCAATCTCCTTTTGAACCATACACAACCGAAACAATCAATCACTCCATCAATCAGAATGTTGTCACCAGAATACAGTAACCAGAACCCAAGCCAGAACCCAGAACACTGCAACAACAAATAGAAGCAACTAAAACATATTTTATAAGGTATACACTACTTGCATGTGTCGAACCTGTGTGCATACGCACTTTCCTCAAGGTGAACCAGCATACCGATCTGCAAATCAAATTTATGATGTATACGCTGCTTTGATATATAGAACTAGTGTGTATACGCTCTTTTTCTAAAGTCAACCTGCGTATAGATCTGTAAATGATGATTTAAACATTACAACTATTCCAGACTTCAGTCATACCCAGATCATCATATTTATAGACTATAACATGCGCCAGTTATTTAGATAAATGATCAAACCATATAAAGATAATTCACTTCAAGCCTTGAGATCCTGATACATCATTATATCTTATCCTTCATCAAACGCTAAGGTTCATCCTTGGTTCAGATCAAGCACAACACCATAAGCCAATAACCTACATATTAGATCTCACACTTTATTAGATATTCGATACTTGCACACCTTGGCCTAATGATCTTCTCCTCCTTTTATAGTCTTAGGCCTTTCTCAATACCATGGACCAAAACCACTTAGGACCAATACCTTGGACCAAATACCTGGGGTCAATACTGTAGAAATTTTGAATAATATGACACATATTCACGGAGATTATCCTAATTATACACTTATAAGCGAAACATGCATAATACATAACCTCCTCTACGTTGATCATCAATTTACAGAAGCAGAAACATTCACAGGCACACATAGAAGCATCAATCAAACTCATAAACACAATATGTATCCCGGGGAAAGCATCTCGCTAAAAACCCCACACTATCTGTATATTATATTGATTGAATCATGTAACATTACAAAGTACAATGCTTATCACAAGCAATCCAGTACCAGCTCCACCTGCTACACACAATACAGCTCAGATCTGATCTCCAAATCTATTCCACTGCTTGCCTGCCTCCACAGCTCAATACCTGCTCAAGAACTGATGAGAATGGCTTACCAAACTCGTATTTGACCTGCAAATAATTACTCACACTCTGTTGGACGTGAGCACAGGCTACAATTCTTGATATTTTCCAATTCATTGGCATACTCAATCCCTCTGATTGTGCAAATCATCATGCACAGCTATAGTCACAACTGATAGCAATCTGATCCTCTAACACCTGTCCCTGCTGAACTGAGCATGCACTGACATGCAACTGAGTTAACTGATGTATTCTATAGTTGCATTATGAGTTAATAACTTGTGAATTAATTAATAACTAATTCACCCAACTCATCTCTAGTCTATTGATCAGTTAGACTAAATACAACTAGTTTAACAAAGCTAAACTGAACACAACTCCATCAACTGCACCTCCAGTCCACTAAACTCAACTCACTTGAGTTCTAACTGAAGTCCTACACGGAAATATTAGTCATCCCATAGGTAACCACGTATTTCCTTCTGGGATCTGCATGTACCACATCCGTAGCTCATCCTGAAGTGCTCCAAGAGAATAAGACAAAGTTTATAGTCTAAATATTATTATGAGACAATAATATTTGACTTTTCTATTTTTGACAGCCAGTCTAAAAATAGACTTTGATCACTCACACTGTGATCACTCACACTGTGGTCACCCACACTGTGATCACTCATACTGTGATCACCCACACTGTGATCACCCACACTGTGATCATCCACACTGTGATAAAAAATAGAACTTGCACCATAATTTGCCTGCAGACCCACTTAGTGAAGGCGACTCTTTTCACTAAGCTCCATCATCTTGTTGCATTCTCAACAAGCATTTCTTGTTGCACACTTTTCAACACTCCCTCTCAACAAGAAAGGCTTCCTCTCAAACCCGATCCTGAAACTCTGGAATGTTCTCCATGCAACACATCTGGTCGGTCCACTTGCTCTGTCATCAAAGTCTCTGACTGCTATTGCCTCTGTCGACTGAAAACTCTGCATCTCTGTGCTCTTCAGTATCTGACTACTCTAGCCTCTGTCACTTTGATCTCTGACTGCATCTGTGCTACTGCTGGTTCTATCTCCCAGCATTGCATCCGCACTACACCTCCCAACTGACCTCCCTGTTGGGCCAGAAACATTCTCTGATGCTGAAGCTATACCTGCTACTGAAAAGTGCTCCCTCTCTGACATCTGCGCTACTGCAACATCTCCATGCATCTCTCACCATTGCACACCTCTCTGTGCCACATAGCATTGTGCAAAACACTTGTGCCTCTGGCATTGCTGAAGCCTGCTAGCTATGCGTTGTCTTGGGATTCCCTACACTGTCGCTCTCTCTGCCGCTCCATCTGCATCTGTCTCTACCCAATCAGTCAGTTCCTGCTACTACACATTGGGGCTCCCGTAGCAAGGTCTCATCTAAGAGGTTGGGTACCTCAAGGATCTTGCCCCTCCTCCTTGGGACGATCAATCCACATCACCCCACATCCTACCTAGAGGTATGGCTGCATGCGATCCCTCAACGCACCTAGCTCGAAGTTTCCCCCTACTGGAGGTCTCTGCATGAGTAGATGTCTCTACTCGATCTCCTCTCAGCTTCCCCTGTTGTGGCTCCTCCACAACCTCCTAAAGTTGCTGCACCAATCGTGGCTCCTCCACAATCGTCTGAGACTTCTTTTGGCTCTGTATGTTGAGAGGTAATGTATGCTCCCTCTCAACCACCAAGTCTCCATCATTTGCCTCGTTGCTCAAGGCTTTGCATGCATCTTGAACCTCAAGAGCATACAGGTTCTTGACTCGTGAACCCTCCTCATGACAACGAAAGCATCGCACCTTCGACTTGTCAACCTTCTTCCCATCATTGGAAGAACTAGATTCGGAAAGAGAAACCTTCCCCTTCCCCTTCTTCGCCTTACTCGCTAAGGCACAGTTCTCCTCATCCTGCATGGATGAAGAACTGTCTCTGGTGCTCCGTCTAATGTCCTCCTGCATCAAATCTGACCATAGTCGTTCCCAATTTGGTAGTTTCTCCCTTCCATTCACCAAGTCCTGGTAGTTATGCCGACTCTTAGGAAGGCCAAGGAGCGCTAGACTCACCATCCTCATCCGACAGTCACCCCCACACTTCCCAACTCATCCCGACATTGAGTGAACTTCGTGAGATACTGGGGCATACTGTCTCCATTCTCACACTTAATGTTTCTGAGTTTTATCTCTTGCTTTGGAATTAAATTTGAATTCCACCAACTCAAAAATCAACCGCTTCCGATCTAGAATTCGTGAGAACAAAGTATTTCTTGTATAGAGATCAACTGTATGGGCATTCACCGGATATCTCACCTTCCAAAAGAAGGATGAATCCAGAGGCTACCTGGCCCGATTACAGACTCTGCCTGAAGAAATAAAATGTAAACACTTTCTGAATAATAGATCTGATGATCAATCCTTGCTTGATATCCTATAAAAATCTCTTCTACAAATCAAGCAGCTCTGATACCATGTAAAACTTCTACAAATCAGCTGGCTCTGATACCATGTAGAAATTTTGAATAATATGACACATATTCACGGAGATTATCCTGATTATACACTTATAAGAGGAACATGCATAATACATAACCTCCTCTATGTTGATCATCAATTTACAGAAGCAGAAACATTCACAGGCACACATAGAAGCATCAATCAAACTCATAAACACAATATGTATCCCGGGGAAAGCATCTCACTAAAAACCCCACACTATTTGTATATTATATTGATTGAATCATGTAACATTACAAAGTACAATGCTTATCACAAGCAATCCAGTACTAGCTCGACCTGTTACACACAATACAGCTCAGATCTGATCTCCAAATCTATTCCACTACTTGCCTGCCTCCACAGCTCAATACCTGCTCAAGAACTGATGAGAATGGCTTACCAAACTCGTATTTGACCTGCAAATAATCACTCACACTCTGTTGGACGTGAGCACAGGCTACAATTCTTGATATTGGCCAATTCATTGGCATACTCAATCCCTCTGATTGTGAAAATCATCATGCACAGCTATAGTCACAACTGATAGCAATCTGATCCTCTAACACCTGTCCCTGCTGAACTGAACATGCACTGACATGCAACTGAGTTAACTGATGTATTCTATAGTTGCATTATGAGTTAATAACTTGTGAATTAATTAATAACTAATTCACCCAACTCATCTCTAGTCTATTGATCAGTTAGACTAAATACAACTAGTTTAACAAAGCTAAACTGAACACAACTCCATCAACTGCACCTCCAGTCCACTAAACTCAACTCACTTGAGTTCTAACTGAAGTCCTGCATGCAAATATTAGTCATCCCATAGGTAACCACGTAAATTTTCCTTCTGGGATCTACATGTACCACATCCGTAGCTCATCCTGAAGTGCTCCAAGAGAATAAGACAAAGTTTATAGCCTAAATATTATTATGAGACAATAATATTTGACTTTTCTATTTTTGACAGCCAGTCTAAAAATAGACTTTGATCACTCACACTGTGATCACTCACACTGTGGTCACCCACACTGTGATCACTCATACTGTGATCACCCACACTGTGATCATCCACACTGTGATCAAAAATAGAACTTGCGTCATAATTTGCCTGCGGGCCCACTTAGTGAAGGCGACTCTTTTCACTAAGCTCCATCATCTTGTTGCATTCTCAACAAGCATTTCTTGTTGCACACTTTTGAACAAATACCTCGGACCAATACCATGGATCAAAATACCATGGACCAAATACTTTGGACCAAAAATTTAGTTTTCCAAGGTATATGCGCTTTTCCTTCTATGAAAGTGCGTGTGTATGTATACACGGCTTGTATACAGTGAACCTGCATGTATACATAGCTTGGTCAATGGTGAAATTTCGTATACCTCTTTTTCTTCATTCTGTATAGAATGATTTGTAATTCTTCACTGTTTACGTACTATACTTTCATCTGAGTGAGTTGCCTTCTGAACTGATTCCTTGAAGCTACCCTACATTTCATGCAATCTGTCAAATCTAATATCTCTTCTGTAGGTTCATCTAGTTACCATATACACGTGAGTTGTTCTGATATAAGTGGGTTGACATCAAGTACAACACATACATCATAATGCCAACATTTTATTGTGTCAAGCTCATTAAAAATGAAACAAATCTCCTTCCAATTCGAGTCTTTGTTTAGATCTCATAAAATTCCAGTTGAGTCTTTCACTTGATCTCGTCAATCAACCTTCATTCTATCCACTTGTTAGTAATCGATATTCTACTTAGGTGAATGAAATGAAGCTTTGGGGGCATGTACCTCAAATTTAGTCATTATGTTGTGGGAATGTGATCCAGATCTTGGGGGGAGGCCCTCAAGATCTAACAGATTGAAATGGATCTTGGGGGCGAGGCCCCCAAGATCTAAAAAATTGAAATTGCGAGAAGAAAAAGAGTAGAATGCCCAATAAACAAAACCACAAATATTTTTTTTATTAAAATGGATAATAACTGAAAGGACTATATTGTGGTGGACAATCTGTCATTTTACAAAATACGACTTGTTACTTATAGTATTTTTCAGTTACAATACCACGGGTTAATTCCATGGGTGGATGTCACAATACCACGGGTCAATTCCATCAGTAAATGAATACCATGGGTGGATGTCACAATACCATGAGAAAATACGATGGGTGAATCAATACCATGGGTGGATGTCACTTACAATACCATGGGTGGATAAATACCATTAGTGGATGCCACTTACAATACCATGGGTAAATTCCATGGGTGGATGAATAACATGGGTGGATGGATACCATGGGTTGATGCCATTTTCTATTCGGATCATTCCTCCCTCCTTAAGAAGCAATGGTCCACATTGCGTGAAGTTCCCTCCTGTGAAGCCTTTGTTGAATATGAAGAACCACTGAAGAGAAGGGTTTTATGTGGTTAACCCATAACCATGATGAACAAAGATCCGAGGATAGAGATACCCTGTAATGCTTGTGATCAACTGTGATACTGATAGTGTGTGGCCTAGAAAATGGATTTCAGTGAAGTGTGGGTTTGTGGATGACCCATAACCATGACAAGTGAAGATCTGAGGATAGAGACACCCTGTAATACTTGTGACCAACTGTGATACTAACAGTGTGCAGCCTAGCAAATGGACTTCGATGACAAGGATTTTGTGTGGTTGACCAATAACCATGATGTTGGTTGTTGATGAAGTAGCAGGTGCCTACATAGTTTGGGGTGGGAGGGCACATCTCCAAATAACCCAAGCCAAATGCTGCTATGTTGAAACTGATGAATGTGAAGCAGGTGCCTACTAAAGTGGGGTGGGAGGCCATGTCTCCAATGGGAACCCACTCTGAATGTTGCTCTAGAATTAAAATGGACATAAATCAGTCAATATAACTCAGAATATTTATTATAACCTATTTTTGGAAGCAAAAGGACCATTTTTCATCTTCCCATGTGTTAGAAATCTTTATCTGGACACTCTAGAATCTCAGATTTGCGTTGAAATTTTTTCCGCTGTCACAAAAGTTTTGAAAAAATAGTTGGTCTTAAATCAACGATATCTCCCACATCTGAACTCTGATTCAACCCATTTTTTTTTGAAATTGGGTGATTTTTCAAGAGGAGCTCAGATATACAATCATTTTTCTGAAATTCAGCACAAAAATTTCAAAAACTAAGGAGAGTCACCATCCACCAGTTGTCGTCAGAAACCAAAATCTACAACATACCTGATTTTAAATCAGCGATATCTCCCTCATCTAGACTTCGATTGGACCGATTTTGTTTTTGAATTTTGGTATTTTTTCACAAGGAATCTAGATCTGTTATTTTTTTGTAAATATTGCACCAAATTTTTAATATCTGATCTGCAAACTCGCTGCCCAAAACAAATTCCTGCCAAAAAATGAAAAAAGAAAAATTATTCCTGCTTGGCCCAAGAAAGTGCTCTATGGAGGTTGCAGCATGTGCCTAAAGTTTGTTGAATATTGCTGCAAAAATTTGAAACTGAAATATGCATGAAACTCTCATTCCCATGGAATCGTAACTTGCTCTGATACCACTGATCCAGATCTTGGGGGGAGGCCCTCAAGATCTAACAAATTGAAATGGATCTTGGGGGCGAGGCCCCCAAGATCTGAAAAATTGAAACTACGAGAAGAAAAAGAGTAGAATGCCCAATAAACAAAACCAAAAAGATTTTTTTTATTAAAATAGATAATAATTGTAAGGACTACAATTGTGGTGGACAATCTGTCTTTTACAAAATGTGACTTGTTACTTATAGTATTTTTCAGTTACAATACCACAGGTCAATTCCATGGGTGAATGAATATCATGGGTGGATGTCATAATACCACTGGTCAATTCCATGGGTGAATGAATACCATGGGTGGATGTCACAATACCATGAACAAATACCATGGGTGAATGAATACCATAGGTGGATGTCACTTACAATACCATGGGTGGATAAATACCATGAGTGGAAGCCACTTACCATACCATGGGTAAATTCCATGGATGGATGAATAACATGGGTAGATGAATACCATGGGTTGATGCCATTTTCCATTCAAATCAGCATGCAAAATAATCTTGATAATAGTTTGTCTCCATTTCAATCTTATGTAAAATTGAAACCAAATCTCAAGCACAATTTGTCTCTATTTCAAGCTTATGTAAAAATGAAACCAAATCCAAGCATAGTTTGTCTCTGTTTCAAGCTTGCGAAAAAATGAAACCATTCCCATTTTACCTCTCGTGATTATCGTGTTTATATGTCTGTTTTTTCTAAATGAGCCTTGGTTTTTTTTCATTCCATCGTCATCATTTCTTTGGTTGATCATACACTTTTAGTTGGTTGTTTTACCCTTGCCTGAGGAACATCTATGATGACTGGTCTTATTAGCTAGCCTCTTGACCTTTACATGTTTTGAGCAGTTCCATCATGACCGAAACTGGTTGCTATCCTTTTATACCACTCATTCATCTAGGAGGAGTCCTCTTTCAGCTCTTTTCAGGCTCTCAAAATATGAAAATATTGTCGAGCACCTTTTTTTTCTAACTTGTTAAAGTAAATGAAAAGACATCTAATCAGTATAAGTTTAACCCTTTTTTGGACTAAGATAGACTAGGTATCAAAAATGAATACCTTGGTCACACGTGGCTAAGAGGTTCTCTTGAATATTGTTTTTGACCTCTTCGGATTTGAGAGACTATCTACGAAAATGGATCTCTAGAGTTTCCTTTCTTTCTCTTTTGTTAGGTGTGGAGCCTGATTATCTTCTGTATTCAAAGGTATCGCCGCATTGGACCCCAGTTCGTAATGGGGTGGCAACACCGCCCATAAAATATTCGCTGCAGGGGGCGTCCAGGGGGGGCGGTTGCGACCTTTGGGAGCCCCCCTAGCGTGGGGATCAAGAGCAGCGCCTCGAGTCTATAAATAGATGTAAAATTGCCTTGTAAAATGTTATAATTTCGTAGTCAATCTGGGCTGTTCATTAGGCGGAGATCTGACGATAGAAGTTATGTTTAATTTAGGGTTTTTTGCCCTAGAAGGCAACCCCTCGCTATATATGAGGGAATTGTATTGCGTCTACGTAGATCTGTATTCTAAATGAGGAAGAGAGAGGAGATTGAGAGCAAAGAGGGAATTACAAAAAATCCGTTGTAGGTTGTATCTATTCAATTTGCTAGATAATATAAAAGGAAGGACTGGTTTTTTCTCCGTGGACATAGCCCAAACTGGGTGAACCATGTATATCTGTGTCTCTCTTGTTTTATGCATTTTTTTGTGTTTATATTTCTTCATTATTTTATGTGTTCCATTGCTCTGTAATACATAATTTTCTAGCATCTTTTTCAAACTCTGTAAACATGAAAAATATTTCGAGTTAGCCTTTCGCTGGACTCGTAAAACTGAAACAACAAAGGAATTGTCATCAGGACAAGACCGAGCTACTCCTTCCTAGGGCTCGTTAAGAATACTAGGATGGACTCATCCGAAGGATGAACTTATATGACAAGCATATGGTATCCTCTTCAAGCTTGAGATAAAAAATAATGAGGTGCTCACTAGAAATAGTGGGGAAAAATGGAAGTAAACATGTCCTGTATTTTGTATAAAGGCAGCATGTCGCTCTTGAACATGACACTTATCTGTTGCTTATGTTAGGTTTGGGTTATCCTCACTTCGTCACTTGCCTTTCTAGGTTTTGAGAATCCATTTTCCTCTCATCCGATTATATCCTATTGTCATCATGACCTATGATCCTATGTTGAGTCAAATGCTACCAAAGTCTGGAGTCGTGTCGTCAATATGTTCAAGAGAAGTCTCATCTGCACTTCAAAGCTCTTATACCCTATTTTAATTTTCTACAACAATCCTAAACCACTCTTACCAACTATGCTAAATCCTATGTTTCATGTCAATGATGTGGGAAACATAATGGCCCTCCTTCGATGGATCACTTCTTGTCGACTCTAGCTCATTATCTAGGAAGATGATCTAGAAACTCCCTTTCAGTACCTTGTATCTTGCATGCCTCAATGGAAGGTTCTTCACATTTGATGATAGGTTCACATCACTGGTCTTCGATCGAATGATGCTAAAGCGAGCAAAGTTCCTTCTTCAAATTAATTACTCCAAAAGACTTGGAATATAAAGATATCCATGAAGATACAAACATTATATATTAAATGTATATAGAATGATGATGCAATGAGAACGAGAGGCTTGGTTATATACCAAGCAGGTGTACCTTCATGGAGATTCATGTCTCATTTAGACATGACTCTTCAACCTAATTGCTAATTAACTAATCATTATAATTATTATCATTTACATTATTTTACATTATTTCCTATATATTTATTCATAACATTGCCTTCCTCCTCAAAAGTATTTGTCCTCAAACCTTTTTAACGAAAAATGTTTGATCTTTTTTTTGGCTTCGAATGTCTTTCTGTCTCGGAACTATCATATTTGTCGATACATGTTGATATGATCCTCCAAGTGACAAACAAAATTTTCTCACTGATAAAGGATTAGACCATCCTAGATTAATTGCCTGTGTAATATTCTGATCACTAGAATTTTGTAATGACTTGTCATCATAGGATTGGATTGAGGTTACATCACTCTTCTCTGGAACATCAATTTTTTGTTTATGTTTTGAATGGTCCTGATATGTAGCATGGTTGAGTTGTCTACTCTCATGATTCGGATGCTGATAGAGAACTTTTTTGGTTTGACATTCCCTTATTAAGTGTGTGGAAATTTTTTGATTTACTTCAGGGGACAATGTTGTTGAGTTGGTTACAAAACCTTCACTTGGGATGTTAATCATTTGAACTGCAACATCTAAGTGTGTCATTTCTTAAACTAACTTGTCTTTTTGACTTTTCATATGCACTGAATCAGTATCTGTTCCCTTATCTTCAACTTGGACTATTACGACTGAAGATTTTGATACTTTTTCTTGAGTAAATTATTCTAACTTATCTTTTAATGCTTTCTTATCATCGTTAAGTTTCTTAATTTGAGTGAGTAAGCTTTGATTATGGTTTCTCAGACATAAAAGTTCTTTGGTTTCTAATTCATCAACCTTATTTTCAATGTTTTGACTTTTAAGTTTTTCATATTTCATATCTCTGATTTGTTCTAATAAATTTTTATTAAGGTTCTTTAAACATAAACTTTCCTCTTCTTATTATGATAAGTTCTTCTTGAGTTCTTTCTTTGGGACTTTAGTCTTCTTCACTTGTGCAAGTAATTTTTCAATGCGGTCCTTGAGGCGAGAAATTTCTTTGTCTTTTTCCATTATTTCTTTGTAATGCATATCCACAATATTTTTACGTTTGTGTTGTAAAGTTTTCTTGTTTTGCTGAAGTTTGGCTATTTTGCCATCTCTTGATATTCTAGCTGCACTTTCTCAGTACACTGGATTACATCGTTTTGTAGGAGTGATGATGGACGTTCAACTTGCAATTTGGATTCCATTTTATTTTTCTCCTCATTAAAATCTGCATATTGTCACTGTTATCACTCCAAAATTTCTTTTGAGTTGTTAGAGAAAGAAATGATAGAGGTAACCACAAACCTACTTTGGATATTAGGATCTAGCCTTCCTAATGCTCAGAGAGGGCTCTCTCTTTATGATTTAACTTTGTTTAGTTAATTGGTTTTAGGCTAGTTATGATTGTACTTGGGTTTTGATTTGGATTTGGTGGTGGGATCACTTACTTAGATTGATAGAGGGATGTCTTTTACCATTGGACTATGGGGTCAAATGTCAAGCAAACAGGACTGGATCAAGCTCTAAAAATAGTATCTACAAGGAAAGGTAGCTGAGTTACTTCAGATCTTAAGGTTGGATGGTGAAATTTAGTTTCAATCGGATCGAAAGAGAAATTAAGGGATCCTTAGAATGGATTTTGAATGAAGTGAAAGAGGTCAATCGAGATGGGAGAGCAATTAAGGATTCTCAAATCCAGATATTAGAAGAAAACATAAAAATGATTAACTATTCAAGACAGAGTGTACTTAAAAAAATTCTAAAATAAATTTCCAGTTAATTCATTCACTTTAGATAACATTTAAGTTTGTGATATAAATAGGAAATAAAATAGCTCAACACATGAATCCTGTAATGCAATCTCTTTATTACTCAATCTAGTCTACTGACTTGAAAAAATTGTTATAATAACCCTTAAGTTTATGATCAATATAACTCTACAAATGTATAGCAATCCACCCTCAATACTTCTAATTATGAAGTATTTATACAAAATATCCCAAACTGTCTTGGGAATTAATCTAGGAAAAAGAAATAGCTTCATGCAAGAAGATAGAGACAGATGTTCAACTGTTGTATGTTGTCCCTATTTATTAGGTTGTGTTATCTTTATGCTCTAATATTTTTCTTTTATTCCCCTCTTTGATGTTGGTTTTCATTCTAAATGTTCTTTCCACTCTGACCTCTCAACTGATACACTTTCAACTGATACTCTTTTACCTGGCTAATCTATCATTATCCTTTTATTGTGTTTTTTTCACCCTTACTGTACATTTTTACATTTTGAGTGTGTATCTTTACAGTAAGTCATTCAATTTCTCCCATGTGTCTGCAACTTGTAATTGGGTATTTACCATCTTCCTGTAGATTTAATTTGCCTCAGTGTATTTGGCAAAAGTTGGTTTACTTACAAAAAGGTGTTTTACCTCATGCTGGAGGTAAAACAAGTTCTCAAAGGTCTGATATAGGACCTTGCCAGTAGGCATCCCCTTCATAGATGAAGTGTTTACTTGATCCCTTGCCACTTCTCTAATTATTCTATTGTAGTCTTCTTGTGGCATCAATTTGTCATTTATTACTAAGGGATTGGGCAGACCCTTTTGCCTCAAAACATCAAACTTCACCATGAACCTGTCTATAGCCAGTTGCATGGTTTGGCATTTGTCCTCAAGGTTTAGCATTAAATTTCTCTTAGTGAGCACCTTCTTAACCTCCAATATTGTACCTGTCCTATCAGGTATCTCCAGCTCCTGTAATTCATATTTGTTTTTGGAGTTAAGGAAGTGAATGATCCTAGTGGCTTCCTCTGGCATGTCTCCCAGTTTTGTTTTAACTCTCTGTATGGCTTCTGTAGCCTCTTTTACTAGGTCACTTTGTTCAAAAATCACCTGAATGGATGGCCAAATATCATTGACAGAGTCAATGATATTGGCCCATAACTATTCCTTGGCTTGGCCAAGTGGCTCCTTTAAAGTCAACTCTTTCTCTAAGCTCTTTATCCTTTCATTCATTCTGGTTGCCTTCTGTACTTCTTCTTTGTGCATAATCTGGGCAAGCTTATTGTCATTTTCCAGACTGGTTATCTTCTCCTTAAGCTTGTTTATTTGTGTGGTCTGAATGGACATGTCTTCCATTTCCTTGACCAACTTACTTGCCTCATCACCTGGCTGAGCTGTTGCTGTTGTCGACCCTGTTGCTGATGTAGATGTTGTAGAAGCTGGGAGGGCTGTAGCCAGTGGAGCTGTAGGATCCAATGAAGATGCCAAGGTGGAGGGAACTGCTGTGGTGACTGTTGGAATGACAGTAGCAGGGGCAGTCTCAAGGCTGGCCTGTTTCAGCTGTATCAAGCTGTCCAACTCCTTCTCCATCTCTTTTAATTGATCATTAAGTTGGAGAACAAGGTCCATCATCTCCTCCTGATTAGTTTGGCTCTCAAGGACCTATTTTGTTTGTGGCTGCTCTGAATGAGGAAATTTGAGTTGTTTTTTGAGAGAAACAATGTCCTCATTCTTTTTCTTTATTAACTTGTCAACAACCTTGATATCATTGGGATCATGTCCCAGCTCAATTACCAAGTCCTCCAGTGACTTTATTCTGATGTCCTTGGCCTATGAGGAGGCATTTTCAAATTTGTATTGTGTTGTAATATTATCTAATGAACTTTGCAGCTTATGTGCAGCCATAGATTTCCATGTCAAGGTGGAATAGATCATCTCACTTGCCTTCTTGTGGAATTCAATTTGGTCAATGGGATGAACATCCCTGGCCAAAACCTCAAAATCTAGTTTTCTGTAGTCAGATGATGTTTTTGGTTGCTGGAATATTGGTTGCATGAATGACATCTGCATTCTTCCTGTTATGATGTCAAAGGCTAACATCAACCTACTTTGATTTGCTGGAGTCTGCTTGAAGTATTGGGCATAAGTTTCAACCTTCATCTTCTCATTCTTCAACTTGATTTATTTATATCTATCCTTGATATCCTTCCCTTTATCTAGAGGCCTGGTGAATGAAGAAACCTCAACACTGAGCGTTATCTCAATAAGTTGAGTGTTTGATGTTGAGGGTTGGTGAGTTTCTCCTGAAGTTGATGGGCCTTTGCTCCTTTCCACCATTGTCTCAGTGTTAGTGATTTCCACTGAGTCAATGGTTTCTTCCTATTCAGTTACAAGGTTAAGCTTGGGCCTCTTCCTGTAACTGATCTCAAACTGTTCATTTGTAGTTTCCATAGCTGAACTTTACAAAAATTTTGAAAGAATATTTGATTATACAAGTTAAGAGAAGTGTAATAAAAATATAATGAATTTCTCTAATATTATTATTACTTATTAGGGCATTTAACACATTGTTTAAATCGTTTAAGAGAATGTCATTTTTACTTTTTTAAAGATAAAAGTGTTTTTATTATAATATTTTTCTATATGAAATTATTATACATATAAATTTTAGAGTCATAATTAAAGGTCTATAATATGATTTTCGCTCATTATCATTTAAAAGGTTAGAATTAGCTATTTGATTATATATACAAATATTAGATATAATATAATTTATATATTAGATATAACATAGTTTATTATGTTACCAGTATACTCATAAATATAGATCATTTAGTAGAATTTCAATCATTTAGATTATGGGAAACTATTAGATTCTAAGAACTGCAAAGTTTGATTATCTTAAAAGTAAATAAATTATCATGTAAATATTCAAAATTTCCACATGACACATTTGACAGTTATCTAACTTCTTTGTATTGATTTTAGCAATCATTTTGAGATGAAATGTATGCATTTCTCATGTGTGAATGGGAGAGTATCGAAGCCCAATTTCATTAACTTTGAAATCTTCTTTTCCAAGTCAACTTAAGCCATTAATCATTTTTTCCATATATTTCAATAAATTTGTTTGCCTCTGATCTTGGCACACTACAATACCATGGAAATTCTAATGTTTGTTTCACCTCTCTCAAAACGTTTTCATAAACATCACCCTCATCTAATCTGGTTTAAAACTAGTATATATCCATATTAACCATAGATCTAGCAAGCATAGAGAGGGATCAAATATCTTGAGGTGTAAACCTCTTTTAGAGTGCAAATTTTGAAAAAAAAAATTGCACATCAAGGGATTTGATCCCTCTCATCCCTTGATAGATCCATGGTTAAGGTAGAGAGAGAGAAAGAGAGATCCACTTTAACCATGGATCTATCAAGAGATGATAGGGATCATGTGTAAATTTTCATTGTTTAAATTGTATTTTTGAATTCTATATAGACTACATAACTTGTAAGTCCAACAAAACTTTGTTGGAGGAAATTTTGACAAAAAAATATACCGAAAGAAGAGCCAAAAAGTAGAATAGTGAAACTAGTTGAAATGTTTTAAACATAAGAACCTTTTTCTTCAATTTCTTTATATAATATAAACATAATTGTATTTTAACAATATATGATATATGCATAGTTGACATTAAAATATTTTACTTAACACGTGAATTGAAACATTTTATTTATGTATTACATTGTTCACATTAAGATGTTCTTTTGTTATATATATATATATATATATATATGAGGAATTATCTATGCAGAACCACCCAAAGGAATCACAACCTGTTGGCTTATTAGCAGAGCCTAACCTCAAGGGCATCATGGATAATTGACCTTGTGACCCTCCATCAGTGAGGTGCTTTAGCAACGAGGACTCAACCAATTGAGATAACCCTCAGGGATTTTTTTATTATTATATGTTTAAATACATGAAATATCTCTTAATCCTGCGTATTGAAATATTTTATTTCTGTTCCACATTGAAAATATTTACTATTGTATATAATTTGAAATGTGCATATTAATTTTATATTAAGAATTGAATGAACTACACATCTCCCTCTTATACTTTTATTGTTTTTCCTTCGAAAAAAGTCATAACTTTTCATTAGAAAATGAAAATATTACACTATGTTGATGCATCACCTTGTATTTTGATAAAATTGTCTATCAACAACAAAACTAAATATATTGTTCAACAAACCTCCCATGTTCATACATACAATGTCTCTATAGAAAGTACATATAGAACTATATATGTAAAATTGTTACAAACATATCATAATCCTCAACCATCCATGATCATGATATATGAGCAAAAATAACATGTAAATAAAATAGCAAGGATATTATATCCTCTTGTTAGAGACACTATTGAAAACCATCAATGATGGGCCTATGAAAATATTTATGATATTCATCCCCTATTTGTTCAGAGATTTTCCAAATGCCCAATCTTGTTCAGCACCAGTGTTCAATAAGGTGTCTATTGCAATGTTGTGCCCTTCTTATTACTTTTTATTAAGAAGCTATTGATTTCATAAATTTATTTATTTATTTTTTACTTTCAATCACTTATTTTTTTTGGGCATTGAACTATTTTATTATTGTCAACATTAAAATATTTTTATTTTCTTTTATTTTCTCTCTCTCTCTCTCTCTCTCTCTCTCTCTCTCTATATATATATATATATATATATATATATATATATATATATATATATACATATATATAAATTTGGTATTAAATTTGCTAGTTTTAATGACCATTAATGAAGGAATACAAGAAACCCCCAAAGGGAAAATTATATTATGAAACTAAATTCTTGTATGTAGTTCTGTTGTACAAAATGATCATTATATATAATGATGGTGATCATAAGGAATACATTAAATTTGACAATTTTTTTCAAACGGCCGCCATAAATATCTTCTCAAATCTTCCCATGAATCTCTCAGTAAATATCATTCCCTATTTTCACTTATTCCTCTCAATTTATCAACCATGCATAGACTTTTATGCTTACTCTAATTCACTAAATTTATCATCATATAATTTAGATATTAATAATATTAAGAAGTAGGATTTCTTCCATCATTCTCCCCCTTAATAAGTACTTGTGAATTATCTATCTTTATCTGTCCTCTGAATTAGTCCCATCTTCATCTTCAATATTTTTTATTATTCTTCTTTGGTCTTTTCCTTTCATATTAATTTATATTCAGAATTCATCTTATGCCTGCAAAAACACAAATAATGTGTTTCATGAAGTCAATATAAAAAAGTTACCACCCAATGGAATACATAGGCCACCAACTACTATATCCACCGGTTATCTAGGAAATTGTTTCTCAAACATGGTTCAACAACATATCTATGTATCTGTACATTCAACTCCCCTTACATCATCAACATCATTCATAAACCTAGGATTCCTTGGATTACCTCCAACTATACAATCCTAAAGTGGCTTATCCTTACCACATAACATCAAGTGGTTTGATTTTACCAAAAACATACAACTTACATCAAGCAGTTTAAAAAACCAAAAACTTCTCTCTCGCAACAATCACAAGTGTTTATTCAACATGACTTCTTCCTTCATGACAAGTGGTTATTTAGCACCACTTCCTCTTCAATCGGGGTAGACTTGCCTCATCATGAATTACATTGAATCATGTACGTCCAATAATGGGTTAAAGGAAATTCTATTTATTTCATTCCATACACCCACCATGTATCTTGGTCATGGTGTGTAGTTTGAAAATTTCTAGCCATCAACCATGTATTCTAATGCTAGTTATCCTTAGCATAAACATAAAAAAATTGAAGCAAATTTTCATCACATGCTCAAGCGAACTATAAATCCATCACCTAAGTCGCAAAATAAACCATACTAGTTATTTAGATCATGTGATTCATTTTGGCATTGAACATAACTTTTGTAATTAAATGATAAACAACACATGTAGCTTGATATTTTCATCAACGTAGAATAACACTTGCAAAGGGAGAACATGTTTCTAGTTACATCAATTTCATGAACAACACTTGCTTTAACTTTTTCTTCCAACGTGTTTATATTCCATTTCTTCATTATATATTACATATGCTCAACGTAGGAAATAATAAGAGATCCATTGAGCCAATTATGCTCTGTGTTTGCTCACAACTTTACTGTCACTATGTTACACATCACATTCAAACAAAAAATTCTTCTTGATCAAATTCTTCAACAATCTCTTGTCCAAATTGTCTAGCAAAAAACAAATGATTTGAGTTCCTTTTCCAAAGAGCTCACCATTGACAACATATGGTCTTCAATCCTTCACACACTATAGAGGTCACACTACAGGGTGTAGGTTTCCATGCTACAAATTTTGATCCTCCATATAGTGATCCTTTTTTTGTTACATACAAGTTTCATGTTCACAAATATAGATATAAGCTGACCTATATGCTCAGTTGTCTCCAGAAAGCAGATCAAGTAACAATGACGCTTAAAAAAATTGGGTCATCCTTATGTTGATTTTAGATTCCAAAAATGTATTAGACTCTGATGGTCGGGAGAGAGTTAAATTATTTGTTGTTTGATATCTATTGACTGTCAGATTCCAAGACATTCTCAGAATCTACAATCTACATATAATTTCAGTAAAAAGGGGTTGTGGTCACTTGTTACATTTCCAAATCAAAATAACACTAAAACATAAGAAAATATAGATCAATGACTTGATAATAAGACACTTTGAGGGGGAAACTTCATTATATATCACATAAATGTATGATTTTTGATGATTCAAATAACACAACCTACTTGGTATATATAGGAGTCTAAACAGTCAAAATTTAATTAGGGTTTGCATAACCAAACTAATGTAAGGGCACAACAATAACAATAATGGGCT
This sequence comes from Pinus tabuliformis, assembly GCA_031772625.1. Classification (NCBI taxonomy): domain Eukaryota; kingdom Viridiplantae; phylum Streptophyta; class Pinopsida; order Pinales; family Pinaceae; genus Pinus; species Pinus tabuliformis. Next base: position 112,778,602 of record CM062814.1, on the reverse strand, counting down.
TCTATGGGGCCCAACAATAACAATATAGGGGCTACACTAGTATTATATGGACCTAACATGCCACTATCCTTCAAAAAAGTCTTCAACACCTGAGTAGTTCTAGATGCTTTTGTATAATATACTCATCTTCCCATGTGGAATCTTCAAGAGATAATTTCTTCCCATTATTGAGATACTCTAAAATTGATCAATTCCCATTCTTGTTTTCGTGATTGATTTAGGTTCCAATATGATTTTTCCTTCCTCATCAAGTTCTGGAAATATAGTTTGAACTGAGATCTTGTCACCAATAACCTTCTTTAAGCATGAAACATGGAAAAATGGGTGTACTTTCCAAGGATGAAGAAAACTCCAATTTGTATGCCATAGTACCAATCTTTTACAACACCTTGTAAGGGCCATAGGACTTGGATGATAATTTATTATTATTATTATCTTGCTTGAGGGAAATTTGTTTTTATGGTTACAACCATAAAAATATACAATCACCCACATCAAAACCTCTTTCGTTGCAATGTTGATCTACTTATTGTTTCATTCAATTTTGTGCCATAGTCAAGTCATCCTTTAAGAGTTCAATAACTTGTTGTTGATGCTCGATGTGATATTCCACTACTTGAACCTTAGAATTGTCTCTTAGAGATGATGTGATGGATGGTGGATAATATATATAAATCACCAGAAATGGGGTTACTTTTGTTGTGGTATGGAAGGAACTGTTATACCACCATTCTGCCAAAGGTAACCACTTGAACCATTATGTTTGTTTATCAAATACAAAAGAAAGACGATATCCTTCTAAACATTTGTTCACTATCTTTGTTTTCCCATCATATTGAGGATGATAAGATGAGCTATGAGCTAATTGAGTACTAAGACAAGAAAATATTTATTTCTAAAAAGTTTCAATTGAAAATGGGATCTCTTTCACTTACAATAATCTTTGGGTTTCCATGTAGATTTTGAATTGTTTCCACAAATGTAGTAGTGACTATATTGGCTTTGAAAGGATGAGATAGTTCACAAAAAGTGTGCATATTTGGCAAGTCTATTAACTACCACCATGATGATACTCTTTCCTTCAAACTTGGGTAGACCTATGATAAAATTCATTGATACCTCCTCCCAATGTTGACTTGGAATGGCTAACGGTTGTAAAAGACCAAGGGTCCTAATTACATCAACTTTATTTTGTTGGAAAAATAAACATTCTGCCAAAACACTTCTAAATATCAAGTTTAAGGCCATCCCAATAAAATTCCTTCTTAACACTTTCATAAGTTTTTAAAAATCATGAGTATCCTCCTATAGGAGATGTGTGAAATTCTGATCCAGGTGGATATTGGTGACCACCATCCTATTCCACCTAGAACCCCCAATTAGTTTCATCAGTTTCCTTGTTCATTTTAGCATTTACTATTTTTAGCAGTTTTTCAGGTCCTGAACTTACAAATCAGTTTTGACCCCCTAAACGACATTTTTGTGGGGTCCACATGGCCCTGGGCTTGCAATGAAACCTATAGTACTCGGTGAGACCTTTCCAACAAGGTATCGTAGATGCCAAATGGAGATAATATGACCAAGTTACGACCCTAGGAAGTTGGTTTCCCAAATAACCCCAAAGGGGCACACAAAATTTTTGTGTTACATCTCCTGGGGTTAGGGGTTTGGTTGTTTAGGGTTTTCTCATGTTTTCCAATAATAAATAGGCCCTTGCGCCTCATTGTAACACAGTTTAGAGGCATGTAGCCACCACATCTCTTTTGAGAGATAAGCTACCATCGCCCGAGCTATCTTATTTCCATTATATTTGTAAGCATAGTTCAATATTTTTCTATGAAGGAAATGCAGTGTTTTTCTACTACATCTCTTTGTTTATGATTATATTTGTAAGTTGTTGAATTCATGTTTAATTTCGTCTCAGTGATATCCTCATCTGTGTAGGTTTTAACCCCGTACAGAAATTACCTGCATAGGAATTCTAAAATACGGAAAATAAACAATGCAAGAGAATAACACATAAAACACATATACACAGAGATTTTCCCCTGGATCCCAAAACTGAGACTACCAGATTGATTTTTCATTATGTTCCTTTCAATGTTATAATACATATTTATACATGCCAAAGCATCAATACCATGGATCGAAAACCATTGAATCCAAAACCATGGACCAAAAACCATCGCGTCCAAAAACATGTGTGAAAATCATGCACAAAACCATAGGTGGGTTTTCCCAACCTAACATAGGTTCCAAAACCAAGATTTTCTAGGGCGCTACCCTGGACCCCATGGAGTGGGGTTACCTACACCCCTCAAACCCCCTGTGACCCCCTCGCTACGCAACAACGCAACGATGGAGGGGCTTTTCCCCACCTCTAACACCCCAGTTAATTACGTGGGCTAATCGTGGAAAGAATATAACACAACCCAACATTCTCCCACTTTTTGTTTTCTTTCCACAGGGGGCCACAAGAGATCTTAGTCATTTATCTAGACCTGCAACACCCATGTTTATCTACACCAAGAGAACTTCTCAGAGCTCATAGATTTTGTCAATGCATCTGCAGTATTCTTCAAAGTGTCCACCTTTAACAGCAACACCTTTTTGTCTTCTAACATATCCCTCACAAAGTGATACTGAACATCAATGTAATTTGTCTTTGAATGATATGCAGGGTTCTTTGCCAAGAAAATTGCACTTTAGCTGTCACAGTCTATCCTTATAGCTCCCTGTACTAACCCCATACTTGCGCTTTGGCTGTCACAGTCTATCCTTATAGCTCCCTGTACTAACCCCATACTTGAACACAATCTCTGCAACCAAACTGCTTCCTTGCTTGCATTAGTGGCTTCCATGTATTCTACCTCTATAGTTGATAGTGCCACTACAGATTGTTTCTTACTCATCCAACTGACTGCACCCCCAAATAGGTTAAACACATACCCACCTGTAGATCTTCTTTGATCCAGATCTCCAACCCAGTCTGCGTCAACAAAGCCTCAAATATCCAACACTCTATCCAGTTTTGGTCTTCCTTGGTAGCACAAACCATAATCAGTAGTGCCACGCAAATACCTGAAAACCCGCTTCACTGCTATTCAATGCTCCTTTCCTAGTTTTGACATAAACCTACTCAATACTCCCACTTCATGTGCAATGTCAGGTCTAGTATAGACCATTTCATACATCTGGCTACCGACTGCACTTGCATATGGAACACAGGACATGTCCTCTTCCTCTTCTTGTGTCTTGGGATATTGTTCAACAAATAACTTTACATCTACAGGAATAGGAACCCTCACCGGTTTACTATCCTGCATATTAAACCTCTACAATATTGTCTCGGCATACTTCCTCTGGTTTAACCAGAGTTTCCTCTTTGTCTGGTCTCTTTTAATTTCCATGCCCAAAATATAGTTTGCAGCACCAAGATCTTTCATGTCAAATTTGGAGGACAAATGGGTCTTCAAATCCTGGATAATGTCTTTGTCATTTCCAACCAGCAACATATCATCCACAAAGACCAGATAAATAACGCGGTCACCAATTAATTTAAAATACACACAGTGATCTGCTTTGCTTCTGGTGAAGCCAAGTCCCCATATAAATGTATCAAATTTCTGATACCACATCCTTGGTGACTGTTTTAACCCATACATAGACTTCTTTAACTTGCATACCAGTTCTTTCTTACCCTTCACCGCAAAGCCTTCAAGTTGCTTCATTTAGATTTCCTCTTCAGGGTCCCCATGAAGAAATGATGTCTTCATATCCATCTATTCTACCTCAAAATCAAAAGCAGTAGCAATAGATAAAAGTAATCTGATAGAATTTACCTTGGCAACAGGAGAAAAAATATCACCAAAATCAATTCCCAGCACCTGGGAATAACCTTTTGTATTTCTCCACCTTTCCTTTTGCATTTGTCTTCTTCTTGAACATCCATTTGTTGCCAATGGGTTTCCTTCCAGCCGGCAACTCCACTAGATCCCAAGCCTCATTTTGTGCAAAGATGTTATTTCATCAACCATGGTCTCTTTCCAGTGTTTTCCATCCTCTAAATCTACTGCTTCCTTCACAGTTCTAGGATCATCATCAATAATAGATAAAGCAAAATTTGAACAGAAAGCAGATGGACAATACCTTTCTCACTGCCTTCTTTCTCGAACTGATCTTCTCACACCCAGAGTTTGTGGCTCTTCATCTTCTGATTCCTCCTCTGTTGTAGATTCTGATTCTTCCACCTTTAGCTCAAACTCTATCCTCTCAGGTTCCTTTGGTTGGACTTCATGTTTAATAACATCTTTCACCTCTCTGAACACCACATCTCGATTGTACACAACCTTCCTTGTTACTGGATTCCAAATCTTATAACCCTTTAAATCATCCTTATGACCAATAAAGATGCACTTTTCAGATTTACTATCCAACTTGGTTCATTTCTCCTTCGGAACATGTACATATGCATCACATCCAAAGACCCTCAGATGTGAAAGAGAGGGTTTCTTAGCAGTCCATACCTCTTGTGGAGTATTATCCTCCAACACAGATGAGGGTGATCTGTTGACCAGGTAACATGTTGTCTCCACCACCTCTGCCCAGAATTCATGTCCTAACCTAACACCACTGAGCATGCTTCTTTCCCTTTCCTTCAACGTCTTGTTCATTCTTTTTGCAACTCCATTTTGCTGAGGTGTATATGGAGTAGTCTTCTATCGTGCTATACCACACTTCTTATAGAATTCTTCAAAATGCTTACTACAAAACTCTTCACCGTTATCTATCCTCAGCACCTTTATCTTCTTCTCTGTCTGGTTTTCCACCAGAGCCTTGAATTCTTTAAACCTATCAAAGACTTCAGATTTCTTCTTAAGGAAATATATCCATGTATTCCTTGAGAAGTCATCTATAAAATATACATAGTACATAGACTTAACCATTGATGTAACCTTCACAGGTCCAAACACATCACTATGCACAAGCTCTAATATATGTTTCGCCCTCTTACCACCGAGGGGAAGCTCACTCGATTCTGCTTCCCATATACACAATTTTCACAAAAATCAAAATCTAGAGAGCTATTACTCATACCTTCTACCATACCTTTACCATGAAGTATTCGAAGGCCCTTCTCTCTAATATGTCCAAGCCTTTGATGCCACAGCATGGTCTTCTCTCTAGAGACTAATAGATTTTCTGCTCCACTTTCAAGGACCACAGAACTATTGCACCCATCAACTATCATGCAACCTTGCAGCTTGTAGAGAGTTCCAATCCGAATTCCCCGCATCAATACCAATGCTCCTCAAACCATCTTGCAGGTATCCTTCCCGAACATTGTTTTTACACCTGCATCATCCAACTTGCTTATAGAAATCAGATTTCGCGCCAATGCAGGAATATGCAAAACACCCAGAAGAGTTCTAACCCTTCCACCTTGCAACTTCAACTTTACTTTTCTGCAACCAATGATTCTTGCCTTCCTATCATCCCCTAAGAAGACATCACCACCATCGTATTTTTCATACTCGTAGAACCACTCTCTATGGGGACTGAAGTGAAAGGATGCACCTGATTCAATCAACCATGCCTCATGATCTACATGTGTACCTGAAGAAGCCAAGTACACATCCCCACCTTCATCTGAGGTGGTTTTCACCTCTGCAAAAGGAGAATCATCAGATCCATTTCCTTTATTAGGAGCTTTAGATTTACAATCCCTTTTGTAGTGCCCTTCCTTTCTGCATTTCTAGCACACCACCTTTACAGGTTTTCTTGGAGATCTAGATCTCCCTCTAGATTTAGATCTTCCACTTGATGACTTATTTTTGTTTCTGTTCTGGGACCGTCCTCATACAGACAAGGCATCACCATTCTGGCTCTCCATAATTTTCCGTCTCATCTCCTTCGTTAGCAAGGATGAGACTATTTCATCAAACTACAAGGCAATTGCATTGCTACCTATTGCAATAACCAGACTATCCCACGAATCCGGTAGAGAACACAACAAACTGATGCACTTATCTTCATCTGAAATTTTAATATCAATAGATGCTAACTGACTTACCATAGTATTAAATACTTTCAGATTCTCTGTCACTGAGTATCCATATTCATCTTCAGGCTATACAGCTTTTTCCATAGGAATAGCTTATGCACTAGAGGCTTAGATTGGTACAAAGTCCCTAACTTGTCCCACAAAGCCTTTCTCGTAGCTTCCCCTGATACATTCAACAATATTGAATCTGAAACAGACAATCGTATTGTGCTCTTTTCCATCTGATCCAACTTCTTCCATTCTTCATTGGACACTCTCATTGGTTTAGTACCCGGATCTACCGCAATCCACTCATCTTTATCCACCAACAGATCCTCCATCTTGAGTTTCCACACATCAAAACTCTGACCATTAAATTTCTCGATCTCTATCTTTCCACTGCTCGCCATCTTCTTTCACCACTAGAATCGATCTCGCAGATCTCCCACTGAACAAGGTCTACCACAGGCTCAAGCGAAACCCCTCAGCAACAAAGGCGTCCCCTTGAAGCCAAAACAACTCTGAAACCAAATGTAGTTTTTAACCCCATACAGAAATTACATGCATACGAATTCTAAAACACAAAAAATAAACAATGCAAGAGAATAACACATAATACACATATACACAGAGATTTTCCCCTGGATCCCAAAACCAGGACTACCAGATTGATTTTTAATTATGTTCCTTTCAATGCTATAATCCATATTTATACATGTGGAAGCATCAATACCATGGACTGAAAACCATCGTGTCCAAAAACATGTGCGAAAATCATGCACAAAACCATAGGTGGGCCTGCCCAACTTAACATAGGTTCCAAAACCAAAATTTTCCGGGGCGTTGCCCTTAACCCCATAGAGTGGGGTTACCTGCACCCTTCAAACCCCCTGTGACCACCCCACTACGTAATCAGTGCAACGAAGGGGGGGCTCTGCCCCCCCTTTAACCCCCCAGTTAACTACATGGGCTAGTCATGGAAAGAATATAACACAACCCAACAATCCGTGAAGGGCATGATGTTGTAGGGAAGGAGGCACTACTGGCTAACATGAATATCTTGTCCTTGGCGAAGCCACCCGATGTTGTACAGTTTTGGATGTGTTGTAGTCTTTAAGCCCAGTTGCTTCATGACCTTTGCTGAAATGAGGTTCTTTTGTCTCTTGCTGTCGACAATGAACTACAGTGGAGAACCCTTCAGCAACATTTGTGAGTGGAATAGGCGTTGCCCCTCCTCTGGATCTTCAGGCTCAATATTCTGGATCTTTGTGGTGGCCACAATGCCACTGGGCTCCACATCAATGATCTGCTTCCCTTTGTTAGTTCCCTTATCAGGTTCTAATTTAGAGTCAGAACCTGCATCTGATTCGAAAGCCTTCAGTTCAGCCACTAGTGACTTCTTAGCCCAACACTCACTTGTATTGTGAGTGGAGCTCTTATGGAACTCACACCATTTTCCCATGTCCTTCTTCATCTTCGTGGTGTTGTTCTTTGCTTGCAACTTTAGCGGGTTATCCTGGGTAGCCTCGCCTTGGATTGTTCCTTTATTTTGTGGTTTGGGGGTGCCTTTTCCTTGATTTGTATTTTTAGATCCAAATTATTGCTTCTTTTGTTTAAACTTCTGCTCAATCTTGACAGCGTACCAATACGTCATGCCGAGTGAGGAAATGTCCAGGAACTTCATCTCGTCCTGGATATACTTGTGGAGATAGCCACGATACTTGAGCACCAGATTTTGCTCAGTATCCTTGAGACACAGCTTCGTGCGAAGGGTATGGAAAATATTTGTGAACTCTAGCACATCTTGGTCCCTTCCCTGTTGTAGCGTGGTCTACTTTATGTATTTGTCTTCATAGCTCCTGACAGGGTAATATTTTTCCTTGATGGCATCTTAGAAAGAATTCCAAATGGGTGTGGTTTAAAAGAAAAACGGTTCACTCTTGTCCTTTTGTTCACTGTAGGTTTCCCACCAGTACTTGACGTGTGGGGCGGCTTTGAGAAGCGCAAAAGTAATATTTCCCAATTGGAAAAGTCATGAACTGAAAAATATCCTTCCAACAGATTTATCTATTTATCTAGGGCATCTTCATTTATCAGGTCTTCGAATATGGGAATATCGAAGTTAACTTGTACCTTAAAAGGAGTAATGCCTCCAAAGTGGCTGATGGATGAAGATGCATCTTCTGTGGGTAGTCGTCGAAGGATCTGGGCAAAGTTATCCATCATCACGTCCCTTTATCGCTCAAGGGATTCCTCGAGCAAGATTTTCAAAGGATCTCCTTCCCCCTCGTCTTTCTTTTCCACTGCCATGGGAAGTCGTCAGGTTTTACAAGGCTGGTCTTGCAATGGTTCAATTAGATCAAGCCCTAACTCCTCATACCCTAACCTCATTGGGGACATGCAAAGAAAAATAGAGAAAGAGTAGACCAGTCTGATACCACTGATCTGAACTTAAATAGGAACGAAACAACTTACAGATATAATCATAAACTCAGAGATGTAGAACCAAAACACTTCATTTCATTAATAGAAAAATATGGAACTATTCTTACAAACATAATGGAAATAAGATAGCCCAGGCGATGGTAGCTTATCTCTAAGAAGAAATGTGGTGGCTACATGCCTCCAAACTATGTTACAATGAGGCTCATGGGCTAATTTATTATTTGAAAACATGAGAAAACTATAAACAACCAAAACCCTAACCCTAGGAGATGTAACACCAAGAGTTTGTGGGCCCCATTGGGGTTAGTTGGGCAGCTAACTTCCTGGGGTCGTAGCTTGGTCATATTATCTTCATTTGGTGCGTATAATACCTTGTTGGAAAGGTCTCACTGAGTACTACAGGTTTTGTCACAGCTTGTGCCTATGGAAATGGGCTTGCTATGAACCCCAAAAAAACGTTGTTAAAGGGGCGAAAACTGCTCCGGAAGTTAAGGACCCGAAAAACTGCTAAAAATAGTAAATGCTGAAATGAATAATGAAACAATGAAACTGACTAAGGGGTCTAGGTGGAATAGGCTGGTGGCCATCAATATCCACTTGGATCAAATTCTAAAAGAACATTTTGTTTGAGTTGGGAGTTCTTACATATATATTAGCGATCTTTCTACCACGATGAATCATTTTTCCAGGTAAATGCATCAGATACACTGAGATCTTGCTACAACTTTTGAGTGAGATTCCATACCTATTTTTCATTCTTCCATTCATCCCTTGATTTAGTTTTCCAATCAAGTTGGATAATACAAATTCCATAGAGAAATGCCTCCACATCCTCATTGCTTCTTGAGAGTGCATCTGAAACTATTTAATATTATCATGATCTTTTCTTTTTTTGAATTTGAGATTCTGTGATCCATAATTTGTATGACAATAAATATTTCAGTGAAAATCACATAGGAGAAAATATTGTCGATGTGTTTCGAACCAACTAGTGTGGTTCATCTTCAAGACAAGATGAGGAACCAGATCTTAGCATCAAAATAAATAGATGTAGAGAAATTCTAATGAAAATAGGATTCGTTATTCAAATCATGAGATTCAAGAAAAGATAAATTTTCCAGATTACTGTAGAAATATTCAATGATAAGTAGGTCATCGTCTTGATCAAAAGGAGATATACCTGAAAGAAAGTGGTCGATAATCGCCTCAAAATCCATTTCAAATTGCTTCAAATCCAAATCTTCATGTAATAACAAAGATTCATTCATATTACTTGAACAATCATCACCGTATAATTCAAAGAGAAGAAACCCATCAGGGATGATCCTTTAAGGGTTCAATTTGATTAACAAGGGAAGGATTGACTAGAAAAATATCAAGATGAGTATATGGTTGATTGATAAGATTTGATGAATCACCATCAAGGTAAAAATGTGCAAGAAAAATTAGTTGTTCATCATTGAATTGATCTTCTGATTTAATGATAGGTTGAGGTTTAAAACACAGAACATAAAAAGGAGGAGGATATGGGACAAAAGGCATGGCTCAGGAGGACATGAGGAATCATATTCAAAATATTTCCTTGACACCCAGACTAAGAAATGAAATTTATCATCTAAGAACTACCAGTCTGCATCCTTGTCTCGGAATTCATAGAAAAGATGAAGGAATCGATCAACAAAATGTTATAGGGTTTCATTCGGTTCCATTCTAAGTTGATTGGTTTCATTATAAACATCTTGATATTCATACTTGTCAAAGACACAATAAATTTTGTTAACCAAATGCTTGAAATATGTAATAGAAGCAGTGGGCATAGAGTAGCACCATTGCTTTGCATGACCATCCAATGTAAGGGTAAACAATTGTGCAAGAATTTCTTCAGAATAAACTCCATTTGAAAAAAAAAATGAACATATTCAATCACAAAATCAAGGACAATTGCATTACCCTTGCCATCAAATTTAAGATGTGACAAGTCATGTAAAAATTCTGTGGGGATTGAAATATTTAAAGCTTCAGTAAAACACCTAGGGATTATGATCTTGGATGAATCCATTAAAGGTAATAGATTCAAAAAGACTTCACAGGCTCATCTTGTCATCTGGACCTCCTTCTAGTGCTATAAATGTTGATGGTGTTGGATGCCACCAACATTGTAAGGGGATATCCCTGATGTGAAGTCCCAATTACAGCTCACACCATTTGGTGTAGGAGTCCCATATGGTCATACAGTCCAACCACCATTCGAATGATTTAAATTTATGCCTTGGTTACCAAGCAACACAAGAGAAAACACACTACTTTGGGGCAGCAAGAATGAGCTTTGTGAGACATCCAATGCAAGGTATACGAGGGAGACTTCCAAAACTGGTGAGGGAAACGAGCCACTAGTTAGAAAATTAAAAGTACTATCCTAAAGGGCAGCTTAGGGATAAAGAGAAATACTTTTTGAATACTTGCATATTAGTCCACATAATAAACAACAATCATTAAAGCATAACGACACTCATTCAATAATAGCCATAGTTAAGCAACAAATTAGTTCATTAACTTAGTATGTCAATAAGGAAACATATACCATAAACATAGCCAGAGTAGTCCAACTACATCTATGATACATGTATGAAGGAATGTTGGCTCATTGAGCTTCTCATTAAAAGTGTAATATCCCAAGTACACTTTTACGCGAATGGAACATTGTATGCAATAATGGAATATGAAGCCACAACTTGCTTCTCCAAAGAACGATCTATCTCTTGTGTAGTACAAGAGAAGCCAAAGCAAGACCTCTAGAATCTCAATCCTCCTAAAACCACTTTGCTTGAGTTATAAGGAGCTATTTATAACAATGTAGGTTTTAACCCCATACAGAAATTACCTGCATACGAATTCTAAAACAGAGAAAATAAACAATGTGAGAGCATAACACATAAAACACATATACACAGAGATTTTCCCCTAGATCCCAAAACCGGGACTACCAACTTGATTTTTCATTATGTTCCTTTCAATGTTACAATACATATTTATACATGCTAAAGCATCCAATACCATGGACTGAAAACCATCACGTCCAAAACCATGGACCGAAAACCATCGCGCCCAAAACCATGTGAAAAAACATGCACAAAACCATAGGTAGGTCCACTATAGGGTCCAAAAACAAAAAAATTTGGGGCGTTGCCCCGGACGCCATAGAGGGGGGTTACCTGCACCCCTCAAACCCCCTGTGACCCCCCCGCTACACAATCGGTGCAACGAAGGGGGCGCTTTGCCCCCCCTCTAACCCCCTGGTTAACTACATGGGCTAGTCATGGAAAGAATATAACACAACCCAACATTCTCGCACTTGTTGTTTTCTTTCCACATGGGGCCACAAGAGAGCTTAGTCATTTATCCAACCCTGCAATGCCCATTGTTTCTCTACACCAAGAGAACTTCTCAGAGCTCACAGATTTTTCAATGCATCTGCAGTATTCTTCAAACTGTCCACCTTTACCAGCAACACCTTTTTGTCTTCTATCATATCCCTCACAAAGTGATACTGAACATCAATGTGCTTTGTCTTTGAATGATATGCAGGGTTCTTTGCCAAGAAAATTGCACTTTGGCTATCACATTCTATCATTATAGCTCCCTGTACTAACCCCATACTTGAACACAATCTCTACAACCAAATTGCTTCCTTGCTTGCATGAGTGGTTGTCATGTATTATGCCTCTATAGTTGATAGTGCCACTACAAATTTTTTCTTACTCATCCAACTAACTACACCTCTAAATAGGTTAAACACATACCCACTTGTAGATCTTCTCTAATCCAGATCTCCAGCCCAGTCTGCATCAACAAAGCCATGAATATCCAACACTCTGTCCAATCCTAGTCTTCCATGGTGGCACAAACCATAATCTCTAGTACCACACAAATACCTGAAAACCCGCTTCATTGTTGTCTAGTGCTCCTTCCCTGGTTTTGACATAAACCTGCTCAAGACTCCCACTGCATGTGCAATGTCTGGTCTAGTACATAGCATTGCATACATCAGGCTACCAACTGCACTTGCATATGGAACATGGGACATGTCATCTTCCTCTTCTTGTGTCTTGGGACACTATTCAATAGATAACTTCACACCTACAGGAATAGGAACCTTCACCGGTTTACTATCCTGCATATTAAACCTCTACAGTATTGTCTTGATGTAGTTCCTCTGGTTTAACCAAAGCTTCCTCTTTTCCCAGTCTCTTTTAATTTCCATGCCCAAAATATAGTTTTCAACACCATGATCTTTCATGTCGAATTTGGAGGACAATTGGGTCTTCAAATCCTAGATAATTTCTTTGTCATTTCCAACCAGCAACATATCATCCATATACAAGACCAGATAAATAACATGGTCACCAATTAATTTAAAATACACACAGTGATCTGCTTTACTTCTTGTGAAGCCAAGCCCCCGTATAAATGTATCAAATTTCTGATACCACATCCTTGGTGACTATTTTAACCCATACAGAGACTTCTTTAATTTGCATACCAGTTCTTTCTTACCCTTCACTGCAAAGCCTTCAGGTTGCTTCATGTATATTTCCTCTTCCAGATCCCTGTGAAGACATTTTGTCTTCACATCCATCTTTTCTACCTCAAAATCAAAAGTAGTAGCAATAGATAAAAGTAATCTAATAGAAGCTGCCTTGGAAACAAGAGAAAAAATATCACCAAAATCAATTCCCGGCAGCTGGGAATAACCTTTTGCTACCAACCGAGCTTTGTATTTCTCCACCTTTCCTTCTGCATTTGTCTTCTTCTTGAACATCCATTTAGTGCCAATGGGTTTCCTTCCGGTCGACAACTCCCCCATATCCCAAGCCTCATTTTTGTGCAAAGATGTCATTTCATCAACCATGGCTTCTTTCCAGAGTTTTCCATCCTCTGAATCTACTACTTCCTTCACAGTTCTCGAATCATCGTAAGTAATAGATAAAGAAAATTTTGAATAGAAAGTAGATGGACTATACCTTTCTAGTTGCCTTCTTTCTCAAACTGGTCTTCTCACACCCGAAGTTTGTGGCTCTTCATCTTCTAATTCCTCCTTTGTTGTAGAGTTTGACTCTTCCTCCTTAAGCTCAAACTCTATCTTCTCAGGTTCCTTTGGTTGGACTTCATGTTGAATAACATATTTTACCTCTGTAAATAGTACATCTCGGCTGTACACAACCATCCTTGTTACTGGGTTCCAAATCTTATAACCCTTTAGACCATCCTTTACCCAATAAGGATGCACTTTTCAGATTTACTATCCAACTTGGTTCATTTCTCCTTTGGAACATGTACATATGCATCACATCCAAATACCCTCAGATGTGAAAGAGAGGGTTTCTTACTAGTCCATACCTCTTGTGGAGTCTTATCCTCCAACGCTGATGAAGATGATCTGTTGACCAGGTAACATGCTGTCTCCACCGCCTCTACCCAGAATTCCTGTCCTAACCCAGCACCACTGAGCATGCTTCTTGCCCTTTCCATCAACGTCTTGTTCAATATTTTTGCAACTCCATTTTTCTCGGGTGTGTATGGAGTAGTCTTATGTCGTGCTATACCACACTTCTTATAGAATTCTTCAAATTTTGTATTGCAAAACTATCCACCATTATTTGTCCTCAACACCTTTATCTTCTTCTCTGTCTGGTTTTCCACTAGAGCCTTAAATTCTCTAAACCTGTCAAAGACTTCAGATTTCTTCTTAAGGAAATATATCCATGTATTCCTTGAGAAGTCATCTATAAATGATACATAGTACACATACTTACCCAGTGATGGAACCTTCACAGGTCCAAACACATCACTGTGCACAAGCTCTAATATATGTTTCGCCCTTTTACCACCAAAGGGGAAACTCACCCGATTCTGCTTCCCATATACACAATTTTCATAGAAATCAAAATCCGGAGAGCTATTACTCATACCTTCTACCATACCTTTACCATAAAGTATTTAAAGGCCCTTCTCTCCAATATGTCCAAGCCTTTGACACCAAAACATGGTATTCTCTCTAGAGACACTAGATTGGCTGCTCCACTTTTAGGAACCACAGAACTGTTGCACCCATCAACAACAATGCTACCTTGTGACTGGCACATAATTCTAATTTGAACTCACCACATCAATACTAGTGCCCCCCGAACCATCTTGCAGGTATCCTTCTCGAACATTGTTTTTACACCTGCATCATCTAGCTTGCTTATAGAAATCAGATTTCTGGGTAATGCAGGAATATGCAGAACACCCGTAAGTGTTCTAACCCTTCCACCTTGCAACTTCAACTTTACTTTTCCGCGACCAACAATTCTAGCCTTCCTATCATCCCCCAAGAAGACATCACCACCATCATATTTCTCATACTCGCAGAACCACTCTATATGGGGTGTGAAGTGAAAGGATGCACCTGATCCTATTAACCATGCCTCATGATCTACATGTGTACTTAAAGAAGCCAAGTACACATCCCCGCCTTCATCTAAGGTGGTTTTCACCTCTACAGAAGGAGCATCATCAGATCCATTTTTTTTATTAGGAGCTTTAGATTTACAGTCCCTTTTGTAGTGCCCTTCCTTTTTCATTTCCAACACACCATCTTTATAGGTTTTCCAGGAGATTTAGATCTCCCTCTAGATTTAGACCTCCCACGCGATGAATTATTTTTGTTTCTATTCTAGGACCGTCCTTGTACAGACAAGGCATCACCATTCTACCTCTCCATATTTTTCCGTCTCATTTCCTCTGTCAACAAGGATGAGACTATTTCATCAAACTGCAAGGAAGTTGCATTGCTACCTATTGCAATAACTAGAAGATCCCACGAATCTGGTAGAGAAAACAACAAACTGATGCACTTATATTCATCTGAAATTTTAATATCAATAGATAATAACTGACTTACCATAGTATTCAATGCGTTCAGATGCTCTATCACCGATTCTCCCTCTTTCATTCTCAGGTTATACAACTTTTTCCATAGGAACATTTTATTCACCAGAGACTTATATTGGTACAAAGTCCCTAACTTGTCCCACAAAGCCTTCGTTGTAGCTTCCCCTTATACATTCAACAATATTGAATCTAAGACACACAATCGTATTGTGCTCTTTGCCTTCCGATCCAACTTCTTCCATTCTTCATCGAACACTCCCATTGGTTTAGTACCTGGATC
This sequence comes from Pinus tabuliformis, assembly GCA_031772625.1. Classification (NCBI taxonomy): domain Eukaryota; kingdom Viridiplantae; phylum Streptophyta; class Pinopsida; order Pinales; family Pinaceae; genus Pinus; species Pinus tabuliformis. The sequence goes on along the minus strand of CM062814.1, from coordinate 112,762,901 downwards.
TACTGCGCTCCACTAATCTTTATCCACCAACAGATCCTCCATCTTGAATTTCCATAACTCAAAACTTTGACCATTAAATTTCTCGATCTCTATCTTTCCATTTCTCGCCATCTTCTTTCACCACCAGAATCAATCCCGCAGGTCTCCCATTGAACAGGGTCTACCACAGGCCTGAGCAAAACCCCTCAACAACAAAGGCATCCCCTTGAAGCCAAAACAGCTTTGATACCAAATGTAGGTTTTAACCCCGTACAGAAATTACCTACATATGAATTATAAAACACATAAAATAAACAATGCGAGAGCATAACACATATACACAGATATTTCCCCTGGATCCCAAAACTAGGACTACCAGCTTGATTTTTCATTATATTCCTTTCAATGTTACAATACATATTTATACATGCCAAAGCATCCAATACCATGGACCAAAAACCATTGCGTCCAACCTGTTGTATAAATATCATCTCATCATGTAGTTGCACCACGGTGTCCTCCATTGGCCCCAGCTCTTGTTGCATTGGATGACTGCCATTCTGTGGTGTTGAAATTCTGTGATGACAACTACTGATTCTTCGCCACAAGATTTTTTTTTTGTTGCTTCACCTCAACAAGTTCTCTTTTCATCCTGGCATATTCTCATTCAACAAGTACTCAGATTTACCCCGTATCATTGTAGAAAATGCAACATTTGCATCCATGACTACCCTCGTATTCCTTCTAGTGTTACTAGTTATCACCATTGCAATAGATACCAAGACTGGATTCTAGGGATCCTTTGAGAAATATCTATTCCTTTGTTGCACAATCCTCTTCTTCAGTTGTTCAAACATTATACTGCATACATACATGAATTTGTCTACTGGTGGCGGTATGATCCCCATCTCTCCAAATGGACGATGACCACTTGTGAGAGGATGTTCTCCTGGAGTATTTTGTTCTTCATCCATTGGCTAGATGGTATCTTCTTCTTCGAACTATTACTCTTCCATCTCTTCAGTCAACTGTTCTTATTCCAATCTATGTGTTGCTTCCTCCTCCTCGGACTTCCTCTTCAGTTCTTCTCCTATCCTCCTCTTCTCTTCTTCTTCTTCTTGTTTCTTCTCCAACAACTCATGTTACTGACACTTCCTCTCTTCTTCTTCCTCTTATCTTCCATCTCACTCTGCTTGAATGGATCCTGAGTTTAAAGGATCAGCTTACCGTTTCTTGTTGCTCTCACCCGTCGAGGAATACATGATCCTTTTCGTAGGAGCTAATTTATTTTCTTGAGGTGTTATCTCCTCCTCCTCCTGCACTTAAAAGTCTTGAGTTGGTGGATCATGGGGTGAACTGGTCTCCATTGTTTGATGTGTCTTCATGTTGGCACTGTACCAATTCTTTATCTTTTCATTTTTTTTGGACATTGATGACTACCCCATATTGTGATTGATCCTTTGACAATGTTTTCCTAACAATTTGCTTGGGATCATATGCATGGAAATATTAGTAGTGAAATATAGGTGTTCGAGCTCCTATATATCGATTTTTGTCATTGTATGGCTCTTTAACTCATACATTACAATCCTCATCGGAAAAATAGGCCAAGTGGCTTTCCTTTTCCTATGAAGAATTCCTGACAATCCCTTGTCCAGCTAATTTGTAAATTCTTACATGACCACCTTGTTGGTCTCATATCTCGACATAATATGAGGGGATATCTAACAACCAAACACCTAATGTATGTCCCCTCGAGAGCTTCAAACTAGTCTATGATATCTCGAAGTGACTCCTTTACCTGATCGGTCATGCAAGGAGGATCAATCTCAAATATCATGTGAAAGATAATGCAAAGAAGTGTTCAACCAATTTTTTAGATACGCCTCTTAATCTTGCTTTTGATAACACTCTAGAATGGCAGTAAACTGGGAACTTCTCCTCAGGGATGCATTTCCATGTCATTCTTAGGAACATATACTATGTGCATATTCCATTTAAGAGAAATGAAAACATGTACAATTTTGGTACCTGGTTTTCTCGTAAAGATGAATTTTCCTGTCCACCTGACGCTGCAACTCAAATGAAAGGATATCTGCCCAATTGAAATTTCTACTGTGGGTCACTACTATATTGAGCGTGTATATCCAATTCTTCTCGAACACCTTAGTGTTGTTGCACCCATACTACTAAAAATACATGGCTATCAAATACTGATATACATCTATGATAATATTTGTCGGATACACTGTAGATGGGCAATGGTTAAACTTGGGAGGCTCTTGACACCATCATTTGATGATGTCACTAGTGTCGAGGGTTTCCCATCTTGGGTAGAAGTTGTCATTTTCAAATTCATTGGGCTTGAGCATATTATATTATGACTACATGTCTTCATCAAAATAGGTGGTGAGCTGACTGCCACTCTCACTATGTAGCACAAGGTGAGAGTCATCCATATGTGTAATGATCCATTCAATCACCTATGCACATGGCATGACTAGGAATCTGCATGTGATTCTGTGCATTATGGACTTCTTGATGTTGATGTATGTATGCAAATATTATAAGTCCTCATCAAACCTTTCTGTAAATATTGCTCCATGTGACCTCCACATCCTTATCAATAAAGCATTGTGTATCTACATATATGGGAATATTTGGCTTTGTAACTTCTACAGGTTCATCAGTTCTTGTGTTGGCTTAATGGGGCCTGACCTAGCATTAGAGTTAAGTTAGCCAAACAAGTCCCGGTACTACTAGCCCTTTCGGCAACAGTTCGTGGATCGTGGACTGAGGTCTCACCCGAAGTAGTATGGGAGGGTGCTAGAACCAGGTTTCCACACCCTCGAGATGTTTGAGGAGTTCAAATGGTTCACGGTTTGACCCTGTGTGTAGCTTGCTTCACACACTTTCGCGTACTTCGCAGCCTGATATACTGCCTTCACGCAGCCCTACCCAAGGGCTAAACGCCGCGCTTCTACATTAGTACCCAAGATCTTACTGTTATTCCAATGTTAGTTGATTATTTTAGCCTACTTTCATGCTTTAAGTTATACTTAACAACATAAACCATTCATACAAGTGTGCGCAGTAAATAAACAGTATATTTGCAAATTATATCAATCATTCATTAACCCAAGAATAGATACATAGAATTATAACAAAACTTCTCTTTATTAATTCCTTCCTCGGTTACAGACTTGACTTCGCCCTGCGCACTCAGCTACAGGGGTCCACGCACTCATCTGCAGACTACTAGGCCTCTACGTGCTCAGCTGCAGAGCCTTCTCCTACTCTACAACCCAAAGACACACTTCATCTTGCGACTCAATCACTTAGACTTTTTTTCTTCTCTTTCTTTTTACTTAGAGCCTCACTCTATTTATAAAATCGCATGGTCCGTGGACCATCGATAGGTCTATCCAGCTAAATTACATTAAAAAACTATGGCAGACAACCCTATGACTCTATCATACCTTCACGGCCTACTCTCGCAATTCGTGGAGCTTTACTACAAGATTCAGTCAAAACTTGGGCTTTGAGCCCCAAAACATGCCTTGGGGGGATTCCATGCCCAAAAGGCCCCCAACATAAGCATCGTGACTCGTCCTTGAGTCACTCTATCAGTGAGATGATCTTTGCATAGAGTCTCACCAACTGTTCTTGAACTGCACAGAGGTTAGCAGCGCACTAAGCTGCTGCTTGTTGCATCTCCTACATACGTTGTTCTGAAACCTCTGTGTCAGGGGTGGTTCTCTTCATCAATGTGTGCATCCCCTATATGTGTGCAAGCTTACCTTTGATGTCTACCATGATGGTGAAGGCCTCGTCGATCCAAGGTTGGACGCGTGCTTTTATGACTGCTTCCTTATGTCGTGCCGCATCCACCTGCTCCTTCAGTGCTTTAGCCTGTTGTATTCGTGCAAGCCTCTAGGTGAGGACCATCATCTGCATAGTTCCTCAGACACTATCATACTGTTGTTGGAGCTCTCGCACCTCTATCTCTAAGCACTAGATGTTGGGGTCCTCCTGCAGAGTTGTGAGGACCCAAGTGATTCTTCCAACATGTTGGTGCAGTCTCGCACTGCACCTCTGATTTCCTCCAATCCCGCTGTGATAGCGCTAGCACGCTATTCTCTGACTTCTGGGGGAGTGGATGGTTGCGCCTTTAACCGTAGCTTGCCAATCTGAAGATTCAGCTCCAGCTAAACCTTGGTCATTTCCTCCCTGGCTTTGCAGACCCCTGCTGCTAACCTGTGGATCCATGCCTCTGCTGGTATATCTGCTGGGATGGCCAACTCCAAGACGCTTTGGCAAGCATTGTCTATCACCTGTACCAGTTGTTGATTTTACAACACCAATTCATCACGCTACAAGCTTAGTTGCTCCATATTTATTTTCTTCTCACTAAGGACTTGGAGTGTGTGGCTCTCCCTAGCTCACAGCTCTGTAGTTATCCCATCCTGCAACACATAAAATGTCTTGCATGGGAGGGTAGCTATATTAACACCAAGACCTTTCACCGTGCTAACCGAAAGCTTGTCAGCCTCATTTGATGTCACTAGTGCTCCTTCCGGCAGCACTATTGTGTTCGTCATCCATGCACGCAACATCTGCTTTGTTTCCATGGATCCAACTACGAGGTTGGTCGAAAGGGTACCAACCTAAGGGGGGTGCACCTGTAATTCTTGCAACTGCGCTTTGAGGGCCCCCAACACAATCTATTTCTCCTGCATGAACTCTTAGAGAGCCTCATTGGTGAATCGCACACCGTCTCGCCGATGTCATGCAGATCACCCTCAGTTAGGGTGATCGGGTCAATGGACAATTTAGAGGCCTTGACCTTCTTCTACGGCCCTACCCTCTCTACTAGGTGTTGGTGTTTCAACTGTGTGGACATGGTTCGTGGGTCCCTACCTCCTTCTTCTGTTTTTGCTTCCTCTTCTTCCCGCCCTTGTAAAGGCATTGTTTCGCCCTTGCCCACCTTTGCGGCTACTTCTTGTGCTACTGCTACTGCTACGGCCTTTTCCTGCTCGGCTGTTTTCTATGCCGCATTTCGTGCTGCCCACACTTCTGCTGTTGTTGTTTCTTTGCTTCATTTTTCGGCCAACTCTACGATGCGCAACTTGGCCTCGTCTTTCTTCTTTTGTGCTGCTGACTTCTCAATACCTGCAATGTCTAGGGCGCACCATTCCGGTGGCCATGCCTCCAGGACATTAAAAATGGCATCATCAGTGGCTACAAAGGGTAGCTTTGTCCACTACTTAGTCGGGTCCTTGCACGCCCATATATATATGTTATGCATGTCTGCCTTAAATTCTGCAAAACTCTGTAGACTGTTATAAACTGTGGGTGACAACCACAACTTATGATTGATCCACATTCTGAGATTCATCTCTATGAACACCCAGAAGATCTTGTTTTTGTGCATCGTTTTAGCATCCTTCGTGGCCCACAGTGAAGCATACTTCACGGCCTCCGGTAAATCTCTGTCAATTATGGGGAATTGACTATCCTCTGGCATTTCCCCAGCTACGAGCACTATGGACAGCAACAGCCATACATAGTGGAACTTTTTGCCCTATTCTTGTGCTTCGCAGCAATTCTCTAAAAATTCCATGTAGAGGAATTCGAACCAGTTAAAATTGGACCCCCTCCAAGCACTATTCGGCCAGTGTGACCACCGGCGCAGATACCTCGTCTGCACAGCACTTGCGCATAATTTTTCCTAGCAGGATTTGGGTTGCCACGCGTACTACTTTGTCATTGATGTTGGAGATGGCATAGCCCCTCTTCTTCTTTTCCAGCTTGTAATTTTTCTTCATGGCATCCATGATGGCCAAATCACTGCCCTTCCCTTCCGATACGGTCACGGGGTCCCCTCCTTTGTAGGGAAGCTGGGAGACGCAATGAATTAGGTTTGCCATGATGGGGATGGGCTCCTCCAGCCATATACACCCATCATGCACCAGGCAAAGCAGCTGCCTGATGACGAAAATGGTTATTGGGGCGCGGTGGAAATGCGGCACCGAGAGTAGGTTCAGCAGCTCGGACTTTTCCACTCCATGCAACCACTCCTTCGGCTCTAATGCTATCACCCCCCCCACCCCCCTGTGTTCTACTTCATGAGGTTTCCGGTCTGAAGGTGAGGGAACTTCTCACCGTTGTTGAGGTCCCAATCTTTGAATTTCAGGCTCAGCACGCAACCCAGGTATGTGCCTTCAAACATAATGCCATCTAGAAGGAGCGGGGTCCAGAGCAAGCTCTTGGTCTCGTCCAAGTCCTTGGGAAATTTGGCCTTCTCTTTTCGTGGGGGGACATAGGTGGGTAGTTTTGTCGCAGCATGCGTAGGCTGACTATCCACCTCCATGCCTTCATCTTCTTCTTCTACGATGATAAGATCCTATAGATTTTCTTCTTCTTTGTCTGTTTCTATATTGATAGATTTCCCCTTCTCCTCCATTAACAGTTTGCTACACAGCGGGTTCCACGGGGACACGCGTACGGGAGCCATTGCTTGTTAGTCCTTCTTGGGTCTTGGCATGTGCGGTGATTTCAGGATTTCTACTACAATCCCGGCACCTTCTGGAACATCTCCCATAGTTCATCCAAATCGGATCCATAAACGACTGTCAAAGAACCCTCACTGTATCGGGACGAAACAAATCCTTGAAGAATCCAAAACAGAAATCGAAAACACCCTGAACCAGTGGCCATGGCAGCCGGCGCGGAACGATGAGGACCTCGGTCAAAGCGCACTGACCGAGGCCCATGGAGACTGCGCAAGAGGTCAATGTAGCCCTTGGGAGCCCCGAAACGGGAAAAGGAGCTAATTTTCGATGCACGATTAGCGCCTAATCGCGCATCGCTGGGTAAACAAGGCCGAAATGGAGGGGCCTTAAGCCCTTGGTCATGTTGGGAGCCGGAGAACCGCGGGTGGAGAAACGAAAAGCGCCAATGTACGAAGGTGGGACCCACGACTTGGAAACCAGTGGTTTTGATCGGGCGCCCTTAAACGGTAAGAGGTTTTCGAGGAGAACAGAGCGATCCCACTCAACGATCGACGCACGGCAACGGAAGCGAGAGAAAAACCACCGTGATCGCGCTTTATCGGTCGAGCAAGTCAACCACATTCGACGTGCGTACGACGTCGGATCTTGAGGAGCCCATATTGGATGGCTGAGATTGCACCTGATAGACAGAAGGGGAATCGACAAGGAATTAAGCCGCGATTTAAGGGGATTTGGAATCCGTTGACTGCCACGGTGGAGAAAGAACGTATCCACGACATAACCGAAGAAACGAATCAACGAGCAGGCTGACGTTGTTCTGATGGGGACGCGTGGCTACTTCCCAAGCGTTCATGCTGACGCCGAACAGGGAACTCCAAGCACGCAGGCGGTAGGCGAATCAACGTAGGTGGGAGAGGAACCGAATAGGCATGAAGATCGAATGGCTAAAGCCATGAACAGAGACAATCGAAGAGAGATTCAGAGAGAGGAGGAATAGAGAAGAGTCCAAGCGACCAAGAGAGACAGTGAACAGTGAACCTTGAGAGGAGGATTGAGCACAGAGAGCAGTAAAGCCAAGCAGAGGAGACAGAGGGCCAAGCTGACCACAGGCAGCATCGAGCACCAGAGAGCTTGAAGATTCAAGCCTTCCCATAGAGGAACTTGTCCGGATTGAGCATCATAGTTAGCTCTCTCCACTGTAGACCAAGGGTCACAGAGCTGGTAGAAAGAACAAGAGTTTGTGAACTCCGAGTGGCTTGGGGAATCCAAGAACCACCCTACTAAGCAAAATCTGTTTCAGGAGAACTCACATTGAGTCCCTGTATTGCAATTTCTCTACTAAAAGACACAATAAAACAAGGCCACCACTGAAGCTGGACCGGAGACGTAGCCCTGGAGAATAGGGTGAACTCCTTATTAAAAAGTGTTTGTGTCTTTGTGTTGCTTATTGTATTTCTCTGCTGTCTTTCCACCTATTTTCTGTGTATTGGTAATCTGATCGATCCGTTGCTTCAATAACACAGGACACACACACCATCACATGAGTCTGTAATACCTTTTTGTTTAATAAATCTTCAATTGATGTCACTCATGGGGTGATTATCAGATCAAGTGGTATCAGAGCTCTAGGCTGTAAGGTTAGACAAGCTTGTGTTGGTTTAGCTGTGAATGCTCACTAGATCAAAGCGCAAATTAGGAGAAGGAGAGTTGGTGGAAACTAATCCTGAAATTTCAAGAGTCTATTCTTGGAAGACAATGTCAAAGGAAGGTTCTATAGGGCTAGACCCTCAATTCATAGAAAGTTTCCTAGCTATAAAGTCTATGGTAGAAGAAATGTATAGGGACTTTAGAAAGCATAAGGGTGAAGATTCATCAGGCTCTAAGCAAGATAAAGAAGAAGATGAATCTCATTCCCATGACCACTCCAAAGGAAAGGGGAAAGAGGAAAGCTTCCCTACACCTCCTAGTATCCCTGTGCATAATAAGAAGGCATCTTTGATTAAGTTAGATGTTAAATTTGATTTCCCTATATATGATGGAGAGCTAAATGCTAAAAAGTTGGACAATTGCATTAGACAAATTGATGTGTATTGCAGAGTACAAAATATAGACTCAGACAAGAGCAAGGTTCAGCTGGAAAGCCTTTGCCTAGGGGGCACTTCCTTGGTTTGGAGGGAAGGCAGAACCCAAGCTGATATGAGGAAGCATGGTAAGACCATCTCTGTCTAGAGTGAATTTGTTACTGCAATCAAAAATCCATTGGCCTACATGCAACAAGCCATGATGAGTTGGCAAACTCTTCGACATTTGAAGGGAAAAGTGTACAAGGGTATACTCAAGAGTTCAGAAAGAGAGCATTGATGTTGGGTATTTCATTAGACTCACCAGAAACTATTTTTAAGTACATTGGTGGTCTACATAGCTACATGAGGCATACCATCCTCATGTTTAATCCCACTAGTATAGATGAAGTATCTGTACAAGCTACTCATCTAGAAACTAGAGGAAAGAATGGAAATCCAGAAGTTGGGGGACCATCCCAACCCACTGTAAGCAAGAGCAAGGAGAAAAGAAAGCAGAAGTGGAAAGCAAGGAAGGCTAACACTGCACAGAAAGGCAAAGCTTCATGCACTCACTGTAAAAAGGAGGGGCATGATGATGAGCACTATTGGATTCTGCATCCAGAGCTGAGACCTAAGAAGTCTGAGGGCAAGAAGAAGAAGACTTCCGCAGCTATTCAGAAAGATTTGGGGTCAGACTCGGGAGATGAAAAAATCATTGCAGCCACAGGAATAAAAGGTAAGAATTCTGAAGCATCTACTAGTAATTCTGCTCAATCTGTTATTGATGAAGAACATGAGAGAAAAAGGCATGAGCTTTTCCATATTCGAGTTGTTTCCAAAAATCAGAATATTGATACTTTGCTTGATAGTGGCTCACAAGTAAATCTGGTTTCTGAAGCAATTGTAAAGAAATTGGGATTAGCAACTACACCTCATAAGAAGCCATACCCATTAGGATGGTTGAATGATAAAGCACAACTACAAGTGACTAGACAGTGCAAACTTAAGTTTTCTTTTGGGTCAACATTTGTAGATGAGGTTGAGTTAGATGTAATTCCTTTGGATATATGTGGAATTGTTTTAGGAAGTCCTTACTTATATGATAGAAAGGCTATTTTCTATAGAGCCGAGAACAAGTATCTACTTGTTAAAGATGGAATCAAATACTTTGTAAGAGCTCATAAGCTCAAGAATAATTATACTCTCATAAACTCAGGACAGATGAAAAGAATGATAAATTCTTACAAATAGTTCTTACTAATGGTTGTAAAGGAAAAGAAAATTGATAAAACCAATGTATTTGAGGGCTGTAATTCTAATCAGCCTGCTGATATAGAAAAGATTGTTTCAGAATATGATGTCTTGTTTCAAGAACCTCAAGGTCTGCCACCCAAAAAGGGAACAGTACATGATATTATTTTGCAGCAAGATGTTCCTTTGCCTAACATTGGGATGTACAGGTTATCTGCTTTAGAGAATGTTGAAATCAAGCAGGTGCAGGAGTTTCTTGAGAAAGGGTTCATCAGGCTTAGCACATCACCATGTGGGTCACCAATCGTTTTGGTGAGAAAGAAAGATGGCTTGTGGAGAATGTGCATTGATTATCGAACACTGAATAAAATAACAATCAAAAATCGTTATCCCCTTCCTCACATAGATGATCTTTTAGATCAACGAAAGGAAGTTGTTTATTTCACCAAGCTGGATTTGCACAGTGGATACCATCAGGTCAGAGTCGCAGAGCAAGATGCATGGAAGACTGCTTTCAAAACAAAGCAGGGATTGTATGAATGGCTGGTTATGCGTTTTGGCTTGACCAATGCCCCTGCTACTTTCATGAGATTAATGAATGATGTACTCAAAACTTTTCTTGATGATTTTGTTATTGTGTATCTGGATGACATTCTAATTTTTAGTAAAACGTGGGAAGAACATTTAAAGCATGTTAAGCATACATTAGATGTTTTGAAAAGAGAAAAACTTTATGTTAAACTCTCCAAATGTGAATTTGGCAAAACCTCTCTAAATTATTTAGGTCATATAGTAGGGGGAGGTGAATTGAAAATAGATCCCTCTAAAGTGGCAGTCATTGTAAACTGGCCTAAACCCAAGTCTGCTACAGAAGTGAGAAGCTTCTTAGGAGCAGCACAATATTGGAGGAAGTTCATTTCAAATTTTTCCTCAATTGCAGCTCCCTTACATTCTTTGACAAGATTGAACAAGATGTTTCAGTGGGGAGGCAAACAGCAGAAAGCCTTCGACACCTTGAAAGAAAAAATTAGTACAGCACCTGTACTAGCACTATCAGATCTACAAAGACTATTTGAGATCCAAACTGATGCCAGTGACTATGCCATGGGAGCAGTGTTGACACAGCACAGTAAACCCATATGTTATCATTCCAAGACTTTTAATCCTGCAGTAGTTAACTATCCTACATATGATAAGGAATTGTATGCATTAGTTCAGAGAATGAAAAAGTGGAAACATTACTTAATGGGCAAAGAAACAGTAATACATACTGATCATCAGCCACTTCAATATCTACACTCCCAAAATAAGTTACAACATTCAAGACATTACAGATGGATGGGTTATCTACAACAGTTTCATTTGGTCATCAGATATAAAAAGGGCATACATAACAAGGTTGCAGACATGTTACCTAGACCCATTATAAATGCATCTACCATACTTAAGCATAATTCTGTGCTGCATGAAAGCTACATAGAACAATATGCTCAGGACATGGACTTTAAAGATGTATATGCAACTTTGAGTCAAGGCAAAAGAGTAGAAGAATTGGACTATCATGTGAAGGACTGACTCTTATATCATTGTGGGAAACTCTGCATTCCACAAACTGAGAGAGCAAAGATAATTGGGGAAGCACACACTTCTCTGATATCAGGTCACTTTGGGGTAAGTAAAATAGTTTCACAACTACAAAGGTTCTGCTATTGGCCGAGAATGAGTGAGACAATTTCTAGATATGTAAAGGGGTGTGCTATGTGTGCTAAAAGCAAGCCCAGCAACAAAAAACTAGGCTTATACACTCCCTTGCCAGTTCCTTCTCACCCTTGGGAAAGCATTTCCATGGATTTCATGGGAGGACTGCCTAAATCTAGGAAAGCTCATGATTATCTATATGTTCTTGTGGATAGGTTCAGCAAAATGTGTATTTTGATACCCTGTAGTAAACAGATTACAGCTGAACAAACTGCAAAATTATTCTTTGAACATGTATGGGTTCATTTTGGATTACCCACTTCTATTATATCTAATCGAGACACCCGATTTGTGGGAAAGTTTTGGGCCAGTCTGTGGGAACTAATGGACACCAAATTAAAGAAAAGCACAGTTTTTCATCCACAAATAGATGGCCAGACAGAAGTAGTTAACAGGACAGTGATCCAGTTACTGAGAGGATATTACAGCAAACACCCTAAGCTTTGGGATGAACACTTGTGTTATGTGCAGCATGCTTACAATAGAGCCAAACACTCTTCTACCCAGAGATCTCCTTTTGAGACATGCTTTGGTTTCATACCAAGGTCTCCCTTGGATTTTTTCTTTGGTAAAGATACCATGGTTGATAGACACAGTGATGTGGATAGGGCAACTAGGTTCATTGAATAGATCTAGGAGATCCACCAGGCAGTACAGGAATAGCTGGAAAAAAGCCAGGCCAAGTACAAGGCTAGGCATGATAAGCATCCGATGGAGCATAGTTTTCAAGTTGGAGACCAAGTCTTGCTGTATATCAGCAAGGACAGGATGCAAGGTGAAGGTAAGAAGTTAAAACCTATTAGGTATGGACCCTTCAGGATACTTGAGAAGATTGGTGAAAATGCTTTTCGCCTTGATCTGCCAGCTTACATGCACATCTACTCAGTCATGAATGCAGATTGCTTGAGGTTGTTTGAACCTTCAATGATTGAGGACCCTGAAGAGCAGAGTCAATTACCTTCTGTTGATGACCTGCTACCTGAATATCTTAATGAGTTGCAGGAAGATACAGTGCTGGACAGGAAGGTAAGGACGACGCGCAGTGGACAAGTGGAATACCTTAGGATTGGGCTTAAAGGTTCGAAGCCGAGCAGTGCGAAGTGGATTGATATTGGACAAGTGAGACAACAGTTTCCTCACTTAGTCAATGCTTGGAGATCGAATGGCTAAAGCCATGAACAGAGACAGTCGAAGAGAGATTTAGAGAGAGGAGGAATAGAGAAGATTCCAAGCGACCAAGAGAGACAGTGAACAGTGAACCTTGAGAGGAGGATTGAGCACAGAGAGCAGTAAAGCCAAGAAGAGGAGATAGAGGGTCGAGCTGACCATAGGCAGCATCGAGCACCAGAGAGCTTAAAGATTCAAGCCTTCCCATAGAGGAATCTGTCCGGATTGAGCATCACACTTGGCTTTCTCCACTGTAGACCAAGGGTCACAGAGTTGGTAGGAAGAACAAGAGTTTGTGAACTCCGAGTGGCTTGGGGAATCCAAGAACCACCCTACCAAGCAAAATCTTCTTCAGGAGAACTCACATTGAATCCCTGTATTGTAATTTCTCTGTTGAAAGACACAATAAAACAAGGCCACCACTGAAGCTAGACCAGAGACGTAGCCCTGGAGAATAGGGTGCACTCCTTATTAAAAAGTGTTTGTGTCTTTGTGTTGCTTACTGTATTTCTCTGTTGTCTTTCCACCTATTTTCTGTGTATTGGCAATCTAATCAATCTGTTGCTTCAATAACACAGGACACACACACCATCACATGAGTCTGTAATACCTTTTTGTTTAATAAATCTTCAACTGAGGTCACTCATAGGGTGATTATCAGATCAACAATTAGGGCCTGCGCAGCCTCCTCAACGGTCACTTCTGTTATATCCATACCATCCTTAGTTGTTTCTATTATATCTATGCAGGAATCTATCACTCGCAAATTCAGGGGCTTACTCAATGCTCGGCTTACAATAATTAGGGTTCTACTTGACCGCTCAATTCACAAATGACCAAGTGTTGATTTTTGGGTAGCCCTTTGTATTTTATGGCACTTTTGGGATTTGAATTCGATCATTCCCCCCAAATCTAGTCCATTAATGCTCCCTTGGTGGCAGATTTTCCCAGATTTTTCCCATAAATCGCATCTTAAATTCCTGCCACCCGCTCCATTTGGCCTCAAGTAGAACATCCCATCGTGAATAGTGACTTCAACAGTCACTTTCGAGCCAACTCACGTGGTAGCGCAACCCCCCGAGCGCGATCGCAGACCTTGTGACTCTTTGCTTCTACATGCATCTCCAATATCATGCAGCTCCCAGGCAAAATAGTTTATAGTCTCGCACTCCCTTCTAACTGCCTAGAGTGCTAAGACTGTCCTTCCCTCGGCTAGTCAACTGGTCACACCACCCGTGAAAAGTTTGATCTGATCATTCGGCATCATGTTGCCTAGAGAATCTCTACCTTTTACTATTATGGTCAGCATCGCGAACTTTATTACTTGCAATGTGCTACCCTGGTCATTATGCTTAGCAATATGCGGTCCAAGCCAAGGCATCAGACTGATCAATTTGTAGCAATAGGTCTTAACCTGGTCATCGTGATCGCACGTACCCTACCTTACCATTCAAGTCTTTTTGCTAAGAAAATATTTCTTTATTTCGTCCTCCATCTTCTTCACTTCCGTGTCCATCAAAGAAATTTTCTTCCTTAATCGTACCCTTTCTTCTTCAAGTTTGTGGAGTCTAAGGTTTCCCTGTTGGATTTCATCCTCAAGTCCCTTGCGTTCTGTTTCTTGCGGTTGTGTGATCCCTTCTTTCTAGGTTTCGTGAACCCTCGTATCTACTGGTGCTACTACGTGTGGGCTAGACTTTGCATGCTTCATAGGGATTACAGTATTCACTTCATACTTCATCTTCAAAAGTACCCGCACGGTCAGGGTTTTGCACATGGTCCTATAGACCCAGAGAACCGCTGGTATGCGCAGGGCCCAGTCATTTCGTTTCACATGGTGGACCATGTTCTATGCTTCGCACACTCTTTCAAAAGCTTCTACGTGAATATGATTCTACGTGCTTGGTATTACCATACTTCCTAGTCACAACCGGAGGGGTCATTCGTGCCATTTTCTTTCTCACTCCTGCTTTTCGGTCGTGTTTCCTATCGCGGGGACGGTGTGCATCCGTGTAGGTTGCGCACCATATGCCTGTACCCATATAGAAAGGTGGGCGCGCGGGTTGTTTCGTCTATCATACTCGGATTTCATCACATCTAAGGCTTTCCAAAACACATGCGCATCATCCTTCTACATTCGCACCAGTCCTTAAAACTTCTTTGATGTGTACCCCACCATCTTGCAAGCATAGAGCACAATACCCATTTCGGAGTGTCAAAATGTTGTTGTTCTGGTACTTCTCTTTCAAATTTGTTCAGAATTCATCCACCTCGATCAACCTGTCATACATAGGTAGATCTCTTACCTCTATTGCCACGCAACATAGTGACCTTGTCATCATGTTACAGTTGAGCATGGTTACCTCATGTAACCAGTTCTGCCATTGTTTTATTTCCTCATCCGAATCTAAGGTGCAAGAACTTTTGTGCTCCTACGAGATTCTGTCATCTGCTGTTGGATTTACCCAGTCCTCCTCCCACATAGTTATCTTTTATATACAGTCTAGATCGTTGTCACTATCATAGTCGCACACTGGCTTTGTGTAGTGCGATCCTTCCGCAGGGTCTAAAGGTACCACCACGCGCAGTGACGTTTTCTCAAAAATCATCTTGCGCTTCTTTAGATTTATCACTCCATTAATTTCAGTGGCCCAATCTATTCCCAGTAGCACAGGATAAGGATTGTTGTCATCAACAATCTCTATCACTTCAAAATCTGCTAGCATGCTCGCACCTTCGATATCTACCATTATTCCCTGCAATCTTCCCATAAGTAGGATCTTTTGTTGGTTCGCCATTTTCAATTGAATAGGAGACCAATGCAGCACAAGCATGCCCATGTGCTCCCATGTCTACTTTGGTAGGACATTCACGTCCGATCCAAAATCACTTGATCCATTTCATATTCCCCAATATGCGCAATCAATCTCATCTCTCTTCATGTTCGCATTGTGTGCTTCCCGAGCTTCCGGACTACACGTTGTTCTCCTGGCATGGTTCCAACACATCTAGTGATGAGTTCTTGCAATCCCTTCACAGTTTTGCTGTCATGCAACAACTTCATGCATGTCTCCAAAAATGTAGTGAGCATTGATGGGTCCATTTCCAGTTCCAGTTTATCTTTACTTCCTAAAGTGGAGGCTTCCACAAAGCTCTTCTTAGCTTCCATGAATGTCTCCATAGCATGCTCTAAATCAAATTCTAGTTCCTTTGTTGGAGCCTTGCGAACCCAGGCACTCTCTTCGAGTTGCTTGCATTTTTCATCTGCTGCCATGATACCACTTCGGAGCACAATATTTACATTCAGGTCTTCCTCGCGTGGCTCAGACCTCATCATTTGTAGGTTCTGAGTTGGGGGAGGTTGGAGTTCTCTTTTATTGCGCAACCTTGCTATCAGTGAGGGACAGTCCTCTGTCTCATGATCAAATTGGGTATAATATAAGCATAATGGTCTCGTTGGATTTTTACAATCGTGGCATAATGCCTTGGCCCTCCGCAATTGTAACATATCAGTTGTCTGTGACCTCTTCCTGGTCCCATTCCACCTCGACCTCATCTACACCCCTGAAATCCAGTGCACTTCATCCCTGCATTATGGTCGAGGGCCCATGTTTTGATCTGAACTCTGTAGGCAGAAGTCTCATCCACCATTAGTTCATAACTTCTACAGGTGTGCTCATCGTGGCCTACTGACCTGCAAAAGTTACAGAACAACTGTTGGGAATCCTGTGTGTACTTCTGTAATAGATTGTAGTTATTTGTAGCATGCTTCCCTCCTATATGACAAATCGCGCACCATAACGTAGGCATCATGCTCAGTTATGTTTTTGCCTCGGCCTCAATGGCATTAGTCCTCCTCCCGCCAGGTAGTTTGCGAAGATTGGACAATGGTCCTTGTCATGTCCCTGGCCTTTGCACTTTACACACCATACCTCCTCGTGTGCTTCTGGGCGAGCCATCCTGTCTTGTTTCAAACTTTGCATCTCAAGGCACAATTTTTTCAACTGCGCATGGATCTATTGAAATCCCAAGTTATGATCTTGTATAGGGGTCTCGTGCACTCCCATCACAATCTCCAAGGCCTCAGCCTGAGTCGTTAGCTTATGTTGTGAGAACATGTTCCTTAGATGCAACATTAGCGATGCTACAAACCATGTCCGGTGTTTCCCATCTGTCAAGGTCATATTGGCTTCATGAATTGTACACTTCAGTCTCTGATCCAACTCCCAGGGGGTCTCGCCTGGAAGCATCGTGATTTCCTTAAATCCAATGATCGATTGTGTCTCTGATTTTGGCCTTCTAAATTCCTTGTTTAGCGCAGCTTGGATATCTGCGATACCTACATTCAGATTGTCATTGGAATGCTTAATATACCAAGTCAGTGCGCGATCCTGCAGAGCGTTGGCCAGTGTTTCTTTCCTTATATTGTCATCTTTGACTTCCTACGCTTCCCATACAGCCTTTACCACGAACCAAAACTGGTCTGTATCTTTGTTCCCTACTCCTTTGAACACCGTAAACTTTATCGTGCTCGCCATATTGAACTATGGTAGTGGCGGAGGTGGTGTGGGCGACGACGGGGGTGAAGATGGTGAAACTAGCGGTAGTGTAGGTGGGAGTGGTAGGCGTGGAATTCGCTGCTTTATCAAACTGATCACACTTCTTGGTGAAACCTTCGCAAACTCTTCCTTGCTTTCTCAGGGAGATGAAATCAAGGAGCTAGTTTCTAGTTCTGTGCTACCTTCGTTTTTGTAGATCCTCCCACTTCCTATAGACCCAAACATCAATTTATTCACATAACCTGCTTTTCAAGCATTAGCATCTTAATCCAAGTGTTCAAAGATTTAATGTACTTACCTTGCGGTCCTTTGAGGAAACATCATTCCGCTTCACTATAGCTGACTGAAGTATCTACCGCAAACTCGGTGATAAATCCTCCTATAATTTAATCGAGCCAGTGATCCACAGCGCGCACGATCTTATCTTCCAATGCTTCCAGTCTACCCACCAATTCTGGAGTCCACACAATAGGTTTGTTGAGTCTACACCTTCCTTGACTATCTGCTAGCTTCATGATCCACTCGTACAACTCAGAGGGGAAGGATGCAAAGAAAATTTCATGGATTTCCATATATAAGTAGTAATCTAACCACTCTTCCTTCGATAATTGCAGATTCCTATTTTCCTGCACCGTGTGCTCGTGAATTTTTCTATCCAACCACTCTTCAATTCCTCTCTTTGTCGAATTCCAGTGATACGACATCAGACATCTCTATGCAGATCCCCGTCCCAGTAATGGAACCATTTGTTGGCTTAATGGGACCTGACCCAAGTTCAGAGTTAAGTTAGCTAAACAAATCCTGGTACTACTAGCCCTTTCGAAAATAGTCCATGGAGCACGGACTGAGGTCTCACTCGAAGTAGTATGGGAGGGTGCTAGAACCAGGTTTCTGCACCCTAGAGATGTCTAAGGAGTTCAACTAGTTCACGGTTTGACCCTGCCCGCTTGCTGCTTCACACACTTTCCCATACCTTGCAGCCTAATATACTGCCTTTGCGCAGCCCTACCCAGGGGCTAAACATCGCGCTTCTATGTTAGTACCCAAGACCTTACTTTTATTCCAAGGTTAGTTGATTATTTTAGCCTATTTGCATGATTTAAGTTATACTTAACAACATAAACCATTCATACAGGTGCACGCAGTAAATAAACAACATATTTGAAAATTATAATAATCATTCATTAACCCAAGCATAGATACACAGAAATATAACAAAACTTCTCTTTATTAATTTCTTCCTTAGTTACAAACTCGACTTCGCCCTACGCACTCAGCTACAGGGGTCCGCGCACTCAGCTACAAACTACTAGGCCTCTATACACTCAGCTACAGAGCCTTCTCCTACTCTACAACCCAAAGACACACTTCATCTTGCAACTCAATCACTTAGACTTTTTTCTTCTCTTATTTTTACTTAGAGCCTCACTCTATTTATACAATCCCATGGTCCGTAGACCATGGGTAGGTCTATCCAGCCGACATTACATTACAAAACTAGGGCAGACAACCCTGTTACTCTATCATACTTTCGCACCCTGCGGCCGCAATTCGCGGAGCTTTAAAACAAGATTTGGTCAAAACTTGGGCTTTGAGCCCCAAAACATGCCTTGGGGGGATTCCATGCCCAACATCTTTCTTGTGAAGGTTCTTTGGAGGTCACTTTGCAAGGTGACATGGCTCCAACAAATGACGACAAGGTGGTAATACTTGTAGCACGAACAACTGTATGGGGAAACACACTCATAGTGACAATATTAGCTTAAAACAACCTAACTACGTAGAAATACTTGTAAATCACGTAAAAAGATCCATCAAAGATGATATAACATGAAAAACTATGATCAAGAGTGCAAAACAAATTGCATGCATGACAAAATCAGCATGCAAACTAGGAGGGTGCACTTTCAAAGTACGAAGGGGCGTGTAGGGTCATTTAGAACTTTGTAGTGCCCTCATGCACTCAAGCAAGTGGGAAAAAATAATTTAGGGTGCACTGCCACACCCCAAAGGGTCTAAGGGATGGAATTTTGGGCCTTTGGGTCTTCTCTATGCCCACATGTGCTCAAGGAGACAAGGAGGGTGCATTGTCACATGTTGAAGGGACGAAGGAAGGGGTTGACAGCCCTTCGAGCCTTCACAATGCACCCATGTACTTAAGGCAGAGGAGGGAACATTTTTGCATGTC
Source organism: Pinus tabuliformis (assembly GCA_031772625.1). Taxonomy (NCBI): domain Eukaryota; kingdom Viridiplantae; phylum Streptophyta; class Pinopsida; order Pinales; family Pinaceae; genus Pinus; species Pinus tabuliformis. Next base: position 112,743,424 of record CM062814.1, on the reverse strand, counting down.
TAAGGGATGATGTAATATGCTTTGTGCCTTCATGATTCACTCAGGAGCTCAAGAGAGGGTGAAATTCTTCATGGTGAAGAGGTGCACTCTAGAGAAAAACTTAATCAAACAGGGTGAAATTTTCAAGATTAATAAGGCTTCAAGGTGAAGAAGTGTATTTTACCTATTGGAAGCTGAGAAAAAAGTTTGAACAACAAGATTTGATGCTAGGATGAGAAGAAGAAATATTTGCAAGGATTTATAGTTGTTTTTACATTCAAGGTGGAATATGAAAGGTTTGAATAATGTAAAGAGTTTTCCCCTGTGACAATAGATTAACACTTGTAAAATTAAGATTCAACATAAACGTGAGAAAACAAACTGAAAACAAAAGATCGATAGTAATAAAAGGAATATTCAATAGTCAAATCATGAAATGTAATGGAAATATTTGACATGTAAAAATTACTTGTTGCACTGGTTGATGAAGAGATTCTCGATTCTCGGTTGTTCGCCCAACTTAGATGGAATTATTATGCAATAAGAATGCTTAATTGAGTTTATTTAAAGAAATATACATGCAAAATTTATTCATGCAAGGGTGTTCCCACATGTAACAAGGTTGGCTCATGCATGCATATGGAAAGGGAACATGTCTTCGACACAAAGAGGTGTGCTCATGGAGGGCACATCTATTCAGCATGAAGGAGTGTGCTCAATGAGGTCACACTCCTTCTGGCCAAAGGAGTGTGCTCAAGTTGAGCTCATGTATTCGCCAACTTGGAATTTTCTTTTGCTTGTCTGAGTGTTTTTCTTGCTTTTGTTTCATTTTTTGTGCTTTTGAGTGTTTTGTGAGTGTGTGCATGGTGATAAGGAAAGTTTCTAAGTCAATAACTATCGTGATTTCACCTAACCAAGAACTAACTAACTCAAGCACTTCTAATGGTTAAGTGACGATGCTTAGGAAACATTGACTTAGGAGGATGTGACACTAGGAGAAAACACATAGATCACAAATCAAACAACATGATGACTCAAGGGGGCTTGAAATGTGTTGCGTCTAAATTTGCATGAAAGGAGCTATTTCTCTATGATATCATATCTAAATCATATCACTAGATAGAAAAAGGAAATACCAATAGAGATGCAATAGTGTCCCAACCCAAATAGTCAAACATGCATCAGGCAGTTGGTTCTATATACTACAAGGAAATATGTGTGCACCTAGCCTCCTTGCAGATTGGGGAAGGATTTTGGGTCTGATGTAGATTCATGCACTCCACTTGAGTGATCTACCATGTCCACACTTGAGCTTGATCCCTACACACAATCACGAACAAACAAAGGCAACAAGTGACCTTCCTTAGAAGATCATTAGATCAAAATATCATAGAAACAACTCTAAAGCATGTTGAATACAAAATGATACAAGGAAAGAGCATATATTTATATTAATCATGAAAAAATAAAATTACAACCATATACGTTCACCTCAAAGATTCCTCTTCACCCTCCAGAAGAGTCTCCCCATTATAACAAGGAAATGGGCATGAAGAGGAATACTCAAGCAACAATAACCTCACAAGCTCTCTCTCTAGCAGCAAAATAGCAGTGTAGACTCAAGATATGTATCTCACCAAGAATATTGATCTCTAAAACTCTAGCTTGAACCTCTCAAATGGTCAAGTATAAATAGGTAGAAGAGAGGTCCCAAGAGGATGAATGTAGATGCTCAGGGTGACGATAATTCATGGAAACTTGTAAGTGATACGTCTTGGCCAGATCAAATAAGTGATGAGTTGAATTGATATCCTAGGGACCAATACACTCTAGAAGGCATACATAGTTGCATGCATAGAAAATAATGAAAAATGCCACACTCACTCGCACAAGTAGAGCCTGGGAGTGAATGGAAAGCTCCAGTCGTAGTCATAGGCCTCCATTTGTGCGAATGGGAAGTGTGAATGGAAAGAATAAGGTCTAAAGCCTGGAAAAAGTAAAACAACTATGAGGAATAAGGAGAAATGACCCTAGGGGGTAAAATAGGCTGATAATAGATGCCCCCTAATGTATGAGGTAAGAAGAAAAGTTGATAGTTGAAATACATTATGATAAATCTCAGAGGTCAGAACAAGATTGAGGAGACAAAGCCAAGAATGCAGGTTAGAAGATTCTGGAGCTGAAGTCTCACATGTGCTAATACCATCCTTGAGATAGGCACACCAATACTCAGTCATAAGAAGATACTAAACATGGCTACCAAAACATACACTGCCAATCCATGAGATGAAGTTCTATAACATGGCCATGAAACACATACACAGTGCATCCATGTGACTTAATAAATAGAGCATAGTCATTAACAAATGCAATCATGGATCTATGTCATAGTATACATTAGTAGGACTATGGATACATGAAATATAGAGAAGTGCCTCTTGATAGTCCTCAAGTACATAAATTATACATAACTCCAATGCAACCTGGGAAGGATGCCATATAAGAGTGAGATGTTCCTATCCTAGGGTCTTCAGCATAACCCCGATGGTATGAATCTACATCATGTGAATATGTGAGTTGATGTTGAACATGGTAGAAACTGCCTGATTACTAGCCAATAAGGTAAACCAGTAATAGACATGAGGGAATACACCAATGAGGAATATGGACCTCAAGGTATCTAGTACAATCCACCAAGTGTGAATAACTGAGCTAACATAGAACACTAATGAACTCGATCAATCAAGAGCCAATGATGTAAACCCATTGTCGATCACGAGGAAGCCACCCATTGAGGTCTGCAAGCTCCAATGTACTACTATTTCCTACATCAAGCTCCTGGATAATGAGTTGAAGTCGACAGGAAAATATCCATCAAAGGTGGGCCTTGATGAATCTCCCATCAATCGACATGGAACAGACCAAGATGATGGGATGTATGGATGAATTCATGAGATCAATATGTACAACTGACATAGGGATGGCCAACTCAAAAAGGTCAAAAGGCTACTATAGATGGCTGAAACAGGTTGAGACTTCCCTTGAGCACATAATAGCATGAAACAAAATTGATTTGGGAGCATGACTAGTGATCACCATGTGATATCATGCAATGACGCATGAAGCATCGAGGCATGCTCCATATGGCTGGAAGAGTAACTAGTCGGAGGAGTATACAGAATCATATGTATGGTACAAATCCTAGGTAAGCTAAAACCCAGCTGTGAGATAATGAAGTAGATAGGTGTTATGCTCAAGGACAATGCAAAGGATGCTGCCATTTGATGACTAACGGAAATAAATGTTCCCTCCCTTCTCCTTTTATAAGTTCCTTTTTTCCGTAAATTTGTACCCCAGTCCCGAAAAAAAATAAATAAATAAATAAATTTACAAGGGAGAACCTCTTAGCCACAATAGACTAGGGTATTCCTTTCTCATAACTAGTTTATCCCAGTCTAAAAAATGGTTAAACTTATACTAGGTAGACGACCCTTCAAGTACTTTTATGGGCATGAAGGAGACAAGTTCACTTAGAAATATTTTCTAAAGTAAGGAATCTGAAAATAGCTTAAAGGAAACTCCTCCTAGAGGAATGATTGGTGGAATGTATTTCAATTGGTTCTAGTAAGGATAGAACTTCTCATAACAAAATGAAGACAATAGGTTGACTAATAGGACCACTCATCGCAGTAGTTCCTCCAAGAAAGGGTAAAACACCAAGTGAAAGCAAATGATAAGCCAAGAAGATGATGATGATGGAAGAGATAAACCAAGGTTAAAACTACAAAAATAGGTTGATAAAAAGTGGTAATCATAAGGGATAAAGTGGTGGAATCCTCCTAGGGTATAGCCAGAAATATGATGAAGAAGAGGACATGAGGCTCAAATTCTAGGTCATGGTGGGTCAGAAGGAGGGATTATGAAAAGAGGAATGAAATAACTGCATGGAAACCAATATGGAAAAGAGGTACAAAACTAGGTCATACATGATTAGATAAGCTCTACTGCCAAGCTACAACATGCATAAAATAGAGTGGCTATAGTCGCAACTTGACGGGGTCAGACCTAAGGCATAAAATGGCATTGACGGTCAAAATTCTACAAAGAGGGTGAAAATTAAATACCCCTATATGCCAGTAAAGGTAACATATCTCAGGTGCATTATTGTAAATGCGACCCCAAAAAAGAAACTCAAAAAACTCACTCACCAAACCTCCTGCAAAAAATAAACTAGAAAAAGGAGTTATAAACCAAAAAATCCCCAAACCCCAAAAATTAAAAAAAAAAAAAAGGAATATTTTGAAAATATGCCAAAATCATTTATAAAAGAAACCCATACCTCCTCATTTGGTCATTGTGAGTTTGAGAGAAAATAAGGAGAGAGCTTCCAAGTGTTTGTGAGCTAGGGCAAGGAGGAACAAGAGGAGCTATCTTCACCTAAGTAAGTTGAAATTCATCCCTCTGTTCATCAAGTATGCACAGGTTTCCCTGGCCATAGTTAAATCATAGGAAAAAAATTATTATTTTTCATGGATAAATTCTCCCAGTCGCACTCTTTAAAAGGGAAAAATTTGACTAAGGAAGCCCAGTCACATGCATGCCAATGGTTGTGTTCAACTAGGGTTGATTTCGCCCTGTTACAAGGGAAAGAATAGAGTTTAAATGCAAAAATTTTAATGATAGTTTCCCCAAATGTGATTTTATAATTTTAAATGTGTCTTTTATACTGTGGTCATGACTAATAAGTAGCCTTTGTGTGCAGGAGAAATCCTGGAGTGGAGAGAGAGACACCATAGTGAGAATGAAATCCAAGCCATGGGACATGCACCAACAATAAATGCCTTGAAATATTGTGGATTATGGAAGTTTTTCCAAATCCCAAGTATGACCAACTCTACTTTTCTACTAGCTAATATTGTGCATTGGTGGGATGTGGACACCAATAGCAGTTTATAGTCGGCCTGGAGTCATTCACTATAGAGGTGGAAGATATATATTTCCTCACCAGGTTTTCAAGGTGGAGAGCTCCAGTGGTACTGTGAGAGGTATGTAGCACTAGTGGGGCAATGATCTGAAGTATGAGGGCTACCCACTGTAGGCCAGGTAGAGGAATAGAAAGGGAAAAAATCCATATAGAGGAGATAGTGGACCTGACTCTGTGTACACTAGCATATATTGTAACACTAGTGGCTAGGACCCACACCCCATATCATGACGATACCACATCTAGAGCTATGCACCATATGTTTAAAACCCACACTTTTCAACTGGTCTGAAGGAATGTTGGCAAATGTCAAGGCTATATTAACAAATATGAAGAGGGAAGAACAAAATATGTGGCTATGGGAGTTTTCTTGTGAGTTTCTTCTTTGAGAATATCGTTGTGATGAGGCCAATGATACTAGATTATGTGTTCTATCCATTGCCAACATAATTGTGGAAGGTGAGGTGGTGCTCCTTTATGCCTAGAGAGGATGGAGTACACACTAGTGGTTGGTTCTCAGATACATATTGGAAATGGATGAGAGAATATTTATTTTCAGTGAATGACTACCCCTATGAGGGAGATCCAGACATGGCCTTTCCCACTGATGAGGATTTTGGTGAGAGAGGTAAAAAAAAAATTTGAATTTTTATATTTTATATTTTTTGGGGATTTTTGAATATGTAATTTTTTTTTTTTTTATTTATTTATTTTTTTTTTGCCAGTTTGGATACATAGTTACTAAGTCATAATTGTCATGATATGCAGATGTGGTTTCTAGACACCCTGAGGGATACTCACCGTTGAGGAGGCCAATACAACCATCCCAAGCTCCAGTGGCACCAGCGGCAGAGGTGGAGGATGAGGATGAGAAGCTAATGGAATTCAAATGGAACATCAAGTGTTTGACATTGGGGGTTCCTCTGAAGAGTATTGCAAATACCCCTCGACATATTCAAAGGCACGTCATAGGGTTCGCTTCATCACGTCGTTGAGGCCTTCTCCTCTGCATCCTGAATGTGGTTTTATGTTATCATGAGAACCATTGAGGGGTGGTAGTAGGACAGGATTGTGTTTTGTATGATCTACATATGTATGGCATAATAGGCAAGGCCTCAGTTTCCCAGTTTTGAAACTTTGTACCTAGACTTTATTATATCTAATAAAATGATGACTTCTATGTTTTTTATGTGTAAATGATGTGTATTTATAATAAATTTCTAATGTATCATGTGCATGGTTAAAACTATTGATGCAAAAAATGTGAATCTAACACATAATTAGCTAACAAATCAACCAAACGATTATGGTCTCTAGGAATATGAACATAATCAATGTAATCAAATAAATGTTCCAAGAGACATACCCTCAAAAAATAGCAAAGGAGAGTTGAGTTCCTTATAGAATAGAGATGATTGATCTGAGACGCTACAATTTGAGAGTCAATTTTAACAACTAGGTGGCATATGCCAAGGTGATTTTCCTAGGTCAAGAGCTTAATAACAACACTATATTTAGCTACATTGTTTGTGAGAGGGTAGAGACAAATACCCCCAAAACTCACAAGCTCATCAATGGTTGAAAATAGAACCCAAGCGATCATTATATATGGCAGTGGGGCTTCAAGCAATAGCACAGATCAGTTCTCCTGTCCGCAGCTCGACTCCGGCAACAGAAGGCGTACCGTGGAAGAATTCACTTCTCTCCAGGAAGAAGAGACTCCCAAGGCGCTCTTGGTAAACTTAGCTACTCTCTTTGCTGGTTTTCACTCGCTAATCTCTCTGTTTATGCAGGGCTGCAGTGACTCAGACATATCCCTGAAGATCTCCCCCGGCCCTCTGAGATTATCGCACTTCTCCCTTCGATTTCAGCAGTCCATCGCCCTCCTCTTCATCTCACCCAGCTCCTGTATTCGTCACTCCAGCATATTCTCCTTCGCTCTCTTTTCAATCCCGTTCATAGCCCCTCACTGTCCCGTCCCTCTGCGCGAAAGAATGGCCGATCAACACTGCCCTCCTGCTGAGAAAGGCCAACCTAGCAACCTCTTGGATAATCTTTTCAATAATAAGGAGTGCACAATGTGTAAAGCTCATACCATAATGATTAACAGCCTGACCAAGCAACTGAAAGAGCTGCAAGATGACTATCACTCTGATAGGAATTCTAAGAGGAAAAAATTGGACAAAAGAAAGAACGAGATTGAAGCACTGCAGGAGCGCTGCAGCCATTTGGAGGCAGCCATGGAACATATACGCTCTCTCACCCAAAGCTACCAAGCGGAAGCATCAACCAAGGCAAGTGTCCGGAATCCGGACGATTCAGTCACCCAGCACTTCTCATAAGGAATGCATTGCAAATACTGCTAGATAGGAGGCTCTTTTGTTAGACAATATAGTCATCTTTGTTTTAGTTTCTGTTTAAATCAAAGAAGCAAGGAGGAATATGGGTCTGCGTACCCACTTTTGATCCTCACCCTTCAGACAAATTTCCCGGATGTAATAGAACTATGTAATGCTGTTTGTTTTATAATATAAAAGTATCCGACTTGGTTAAAAAAAAGAAAATAGAACCCAAGCGGCAGAATCAACATTCTGAGTGTAATGGCTTGCACCATCTGAAAAGCCTCCATAAGGAAGCAAGGGTGTTAACATCTATGCATCAAATACTAGACACAGAAATCAGGAAAATTGCTAAAGACAAGCAAAAAGATACTTATCACATGCACACTTATATACAATATATACAAGAACAACTCAGTCAGATAGGTCACACTAAAGGGTTCCCACAACCAGGCAAAAACAAAGGTTTTTTGTACGTGAACTAATGGGAGGTGAGAGAGCCATATGGCTCCTGTGTAGAGACATGCCAAATGAAAGAAAGTTTCACAATGCTGAAAAGTTGACCATGTCAGGGACAATCTAACATAGTCTCATTTTCAAAATGATGTTGAATATATAAGGGAGAATCAGGACATAATGTAGGTACAAGACACTCGTTGATAGGTGGTGAGGGAAATTTGTTGGCAAGTTCGGTAGTAGAATCCCAAGACTTGATTCAATCCACAAGTGGTATTTCCAAGGAAGGCCAAGGAGATTCTCCCTGTGTTGATTCAAGAATTAAGTTGTCAATATCTACGTGTTCCAAATCGGGAAGACTAGAGGTAGAAAGAGGCATAAACTCCCTATGATTATTAGTGGATATATCCATGACCTCCAATTTGACTAACCGGGGAGGCTCATCATCAAGGGAGTCATGTGGAACAAGTGAAAGGGAAACTAGTGTGGGAAAAAAAACTTGATTATATTCCATTTTGGGATGGAGTTTCTGACTAGCGTTAGGAGATACTGACAATACTGTCAAAGAGGAAATATCTTCCACAACAGGTGGTGAAGGATGCTCACTATATTGATCCACTTCCATAGGATAAAGTGACACCACCCAAGGATCAGGAGGTCTATGGGGTCCATAGTTTTCGGAAGAGATCATACACATAGGAGATTTAGAAAAGGAGGAAGGAATGTTGGGTGGCACTAATTGAGGAGAGACCCCAATAAGAGATGATCTTTTAAAAAATCTTGAACCAAAACTTTAATACTAACCAGGGTTATCTCCCACAATTGGGAGATAACTTCCCCATAGCGGAAATTTGGGCCGATGGCATGCAATAGTCAAGTTGCTTGATAGTGAAATCTTGCCTTCATGAGGAAAGCAAAGTAGACGAAACACATATGAGACAACGGCAGTCATGGCATAAAACTAAATGCAACCAAATAGTAAGTTGTAATCCAATGAGATGTCAACAAATTCAACATAGGCATATACAGGTTTTCCTCCTCACTCAATGGAAAACTTGGGAACAACCTCCTTAGGTACAAAGTCGTGTCCATAAAAATATTGAAGAGTGGTATTGGACGTGGCAAGCATCGGAGATACAGGATCTTTCCAGCATGATTCTAACATGATACATGTGGAAGAGCCTTCATCCACCAAAGTGCAATATATATTCCTATGAAATTCATGCATGATATTTTGAAAAGCGATCTGATTTGAAAGGTGGGGAGTAGCCTTGTCATCATTAAATGCAATGAGACTTGAGTAAGATAGATTAACCCCACCAATCATAGACAAAAATGCCTTGTGCTATTGAGGACAACTTTGCAAAACCTCCAGAGCAGACATGGCACAAGGAGTCTGGGAAGGATCTTCAAAAATACTGTAATGCTGAGTGGCTCGGGCAGAGGGATTGTGTTTCCTTACGAAAAACACCCTTAGGGGGGAGATAAACAAGATCCAAAGGATTATCTAACGTGATATGTCCAGTGAAAGTAGGTGGATTGGGTGAGTCCTTAGAAGAATAACTTGACTCGAGAACATCATATGATTTGGTTCATGTAGTCCCATTCATGTCTTCTTTGCACATAAGATGGATGAAATATTGGTGGAATGAGAAAATGACCCCTCATTACCCCCTTATGGAGGTGGAGGAGTTTGAGAAACCATATGTTTTTTAGGTTGTGCAAGGAATGGATGAGTTAAAACAATAGGCTTTTGAGTAGATGGTAGTGAAAAGAGACTATGGACTTCATCCATCCAAGGGCACTCATGAGTGAGGTGGTTGTTGTTGGTGTTCAGATATCAATTATACAATTCACGCTTTTCCCACATTAATTTTCAACCTGGGGCTCATCTAGTTATTTCAAAGCTACCATGCAAGGTCTATGCAAGCCAAAGTTTCCCTACCCATCATTGAACATTTAATCAACAAATTAAAAACGTGTAATAGAAAGCAATAATAGTAACAACAATCAGAGTAATAGCATATTAGGATTCACAGCAACACAACTTAATGAACCATTACAACAATAAATAAATAAAATAAGATTAACATAAATAAATATACACACTAATCACTAATCCAACAACACTTGGTCAAGAGAGTGGGCGCAACTCCCTGATCACGGTTGTGGTGAAGGATCGAAGACTAGTTAATACTCAAAAGATCAAGATTGCATTAATGAAAATGAAAATACAGGAGTCTGTTATTACATTCTCAGAAACTCTCATGTCTCTCTCTAACGGTGGTTACTTTTCTAGCCCCGTAACATTACTTATACATTTCAATATTACAAAGATAGTATCAATGATTTCCAGGGATTACATTAGCCTCCAAATACACAACGATCATTGAGACATAAACAAAATACGAAGATAGCAAATACATTAATCCAATGGACTCTCTCTAGTGGAATCATCATTACACCCAACATCTTGAGATTAGTGATGCCAACTCATCGGTAACCGTACATTGAATTGTAGTTTGTTGAATCACCCTTTTGAATATGCAGAGAAACCTAGGTTAGAAAGTCACTAAGAAACGCTCCCTAAGGCCTATGCTTCATCAATTAATAATTCACAAAGATATGATAAATATATATACCTTCGTGTTTGAGATACAAATTAACCTTGCAAGGACATGAAATAGGTGAAGGAAAATGGTAAAAATGCAAGTGAAAAGTAGGCAAATTTAGCAACCAACATCTCCCCCCAACTAGATTTTCTGCATGTCCTCATGCAGCTCATTTTTTGCACAGGTCTGGGTTGGAACCATTGTGGTTTGCATGAAGTTATTGTTGGAAATAATACTGAGAGGGGGGGTGAATCAGTATTATCTAATTCTTTTAATAAGTCTTCCTTATTTGTTCTTTGAATTAGTTTTGCATGTCAGTACCATAAAATAATGAGCATGAAAAGGAAAACAGCTAGTCACACCAAAGAACACAAGATGTAAGGTGGAAACCCAATGTGGGTGAAAACCACTTGCTGCAATATGTCTCTATCTTCTTTCAAATTAGAAACTCCTTTTACAATGGTTTTGTACTGGTGCAGTCCTTTACCAGTACGCAGGCTGCAACCTGCAGAGAGCTACAACTCTCTCTCTCGTTTTCCAGTCTCTCCTGGAAGGGAGCTACAACCCCCTACTTCTTTTCATAAAGCATCAAATGATCATCAAGTACATAAAAGTTACAGTCCACTACAGTTATCAGACCAGCAATAACAGAACTAACCCAGAACACCTTATCAACAGAAAAATTCAATCAACAGAACATTTTAAGACAGATACGCAGTTTTCCCTTATGTGGCCTACGTCGCTACGCAGTTCACCTTCTGCTTTCCTGCGTATACCCACAGAGATCCTTCTGTCGCACTGCGTGCCCACGCACTGTTCCTTCAACCGCGCTGCGTACTATTACTGCAGGTACGCACTCAAAGACATTATCGCGCCGCGTACAGTTACTGCAGGTACGCACCCAAAAATACTATCGCGCCGCGTACTTTTACTATGCGTACGCACCTGAACCTTAGTCGCTCTGCGTACCCACGCAGCTCTCCTTCTTCTGCTCTGCGTACCCACGCAGGTCTCCAGCTTCTGCTCTGCGTACCCACGCAGATCTCCTGTTTCTGCTCTGCGTACCCACGCAGATCTCCTGCTTCTGCTCTGCGTACCCACGCAGCTCTTCTGTTAAACACGTGCGGCCTTCTGATTAGGGCCGAATAGGCAGTCCACCAGAGTGGCACAGTTGCTCAGATCTGATCATGCGCTCGAGAGATCACCCTTTACAGATTCGGCTTCAACTTCCCTTTCATATAGATCAAGCTTTTAAGACCATAACCCAATCTTTCAGATCTAAAGATATTCAATTGCAAAAGATGCTTAGCCAAGTGATCTCCTTTGCTTTATATAGGCAAGCTCCTCCTAAAATCATGGAACAATAGCACGAGCCAAAACCGTAATAACACAAATACCGTTGGCTAAATACCAAGAGTAAAACATAAGAAACCCCACGTGTGCTTTTCTCTGCCTTGAAATGTGTGCACTGGGGGTACGCACCTCCTGAACGGCTGGCCTGCGTATCTGGACGCGGTCCCTGCATGGTGTACCTGCGGGTACGCACCTTCTAAACTGATTTCCTGCGTACTTCTTAATTTTCAACATATTGAGAGCCTTGCCACGGGAGTTGCCATCAAGTACAACATCTGTAACATATAGCCATACCAGAAACATAATGCCAACAATCTCCCCCTTTGGACTTGATGTCAACCTCACAAACTTCAGCTTCATTCTCCCCCTTTGACATCAAGGGCAAAGGGGTATGCTCCCCCTAAGAACATGCTCCCCCTGAATATGAACCAGGTTTGCAACGAAGAACCATAATCCACCATGAAAGAGACATATTGCAGCTACTTCGAAGATCTCCTTCTCCATAATGCCAACAATGCATTATATGCTCCCCCTGAACCTGTACCATCAATTAGAAGAGGTTCAGCAATAAGATGATGCATCAACAACCCCCAGCTTTTGCCTGAGGTATTCAAAAGTGTCCCTGGGCAATGGTTTGGTGAAAATATCAGCAACTTGTTCCTTAGAAGGAACATACTCCAACTTGACCTTCTGTTCAAGCACTTGTTCCCGGAGAAAATGGTACTTGATTGGTATGTGCTTGGTTTTTGAATGCATAACAGGATTCTTTGAGATGCTGATTGCACTTGTGTTATCACATAAGATGGGGATTGGTGGTGTACAAGTGATTTGAAAATCCTGCAAAGTCTGCATCATCCAAAGGAGTTGGGTGCAACAAGATGCAGCAGCGACATATTCCGCTTCAGCTGTAGACAAGGCAATCGAACTCTGTTTCTTGCTGAACCAGGATACCAGTCTGGAACCCATAAAGAACGCACCACCACTTGTGCTTTTCCTGTCATCCACGCTTCCGGCCCAATCTGCATCTGTATAAGCATGAAGTGTAAGATCTGTATCTCTAGGATACCATAAGCCATAATTTTGAGTCCCTTGAAGATATTTGAAAATTCTCTTCACTGCCTGAAGATGAGTCTCCTTCGGATTTGCCTGAAATCTTCCAACTATTCCAACTGCATGCATGATGTCCGGTCGGGTACCTGTCAAATAAAGTAAACTTCCAATCATAGATCTGTAGGTTGGTTGATGTACTGCTGCAGATTCATCATTTGCACTGAGGCTACATCCTGTGACCATGGGTGTACATACTGGTTTTGCATCTTCCATACCATATTTCTTCAAAATCTGTTTGAGATACTTGGTTTGAGATAAAAAGATTCCTCCTTCTTTTTGTTGGATTTGCAAACCAAGGAAATATGTCAGTTCTCCTAGCAAGGACATTTCAAATTCTTTCTGCATGACCGAGGCAAAGTTTTGACTCATAGCTTCTTCATTGCTCCCAAAAATAATGTCATCTACATATACAACAAGTATTAGCAATTTGTCATTTTCAACTTTTATATAAAGATTGCTATCTGCTGATCCTTTTGAAAAGCTTTGTTGATGAAGATATTTGTCCAAACGGTAGTACCAAGCCCTTGGAGCTTGTTTGAGACCATAGAGAGCCTTTTTCAATCTGCATACAAGATTTGGATCATTTCCAAGAATGAACCCATCTGGCTGTTCAATGTACACTTCTTCTTCCAAGTCTCCATTCAGAAAGGCTGATTTCACATCCATTTGAAATACTTTGAAGTTTTGAAAACTTGAGAGAGCAAGGAAATTCGGATGGCCTCAAGTCTTGCAACAGGAGCAAAGGTTTCTTCAAAGTCTATTCCTTCTTGCTGCGCATACCCTTTACAAACAAGTCTAGCTTTGTTTCGAATTACTTCTCCATTTTCATTCAATTTATTTTTGAAGACCCATTTTGTTCCGATAACATTCTTATCTTTTGGTCTAGGAACCAGCTCCCAAGTGTTGTTCTTTTCGATCTGCTCAAGTTCTTCATCCATTGCTTTCACCCAACATTCATCTTTGCATGCCTCTTTCACATTTTGTGGTTCAGTAGAGGAGAGTAATGCCAAATAGCTTGAAGCTTCTGCAACTGTTCTTCTTGTTTGTACACCTGCTTCTTTCTGCCCCATAATCTGAGATTCTGGATGATTCTTCTGAACATATCTGGATGGAGTCTTTTCTTCCATTCTTGTTTGCTCCTCTGGTTCTTCTTGAGGTTCTTCTTCTTCATCATTCTGTCGTTGGGGGTAGCCTTCATCTTCTTCGATGTCTTCATGATGTACTTGCCTAGGAATGTATCCCTTCTCATCAACCACTACATCAATGTTGTCAACAATTCTGCCAAGTCTTTTATTGTAGCATTTGTATGCTTTGCTATGTGGAGAGTAACCAAGAAGAATGCCTTCATCTGCTCTAGGTTCAAGTTTGCCAAGCTGCTCATTCGTATTCTTGATATAGCATTTGCTCCCAAAGATTTTGAAGTGCTTTACCGAAGGAGTCCTACCACTCCAGAGTTCATGAGGAGTTTGAGTGCTGTTCACCCGGACATTTGTTTTGTTGAGAATAACAACTGCAGCATGTGCAGCTTCACCCCAGAAAGTTGCGGGAGTTCCTGACTCATCAAGCATAGCACGAGCCATTTGTTGGACTGTTCTGTTCATCCTTTCCACAACTCCATTTTGCTGAGGAGTTCTTGCTGTAGAGAATTCTCTTCTTATCCCATGTTCTTCACAGAAATCGAAAAATTCATTTGAAGTAAATTCCCCACCTCTATCGGATCTGAGGCACTTAATTTTGTGACCTGATTCATTTTCAACCAAGGCTTTGAAGGATTTGAATTTTTCGAATGCTTCATCTTTGTGCTTCATAAGTCCTAACCAGACAAACCTGGAGAAATCGTCAATGAATAATATCAAGTATTCTTCTCCTCGAGGTGTTCTTTTCCTGAAAGGACCGCATGTATCTGTATGTACTAGCTCAAGAGGCATGCTAGCTGATCCTTCTTTCTCTGGAAAGTTAGTTCTGGTTTGTTTTCCAAACTGACATGATTTGCATATGGTGTTGTCAGGAATTTTGATATCTGGAAGATCGCGAACTGCCTGATATTTGCATGCTTTTCTTATTTGTGAAAAGCTTAGATGTCCCAACCTCCGATGCCATAACCAGTGCTCATCATCCTTGCTCAGATAGCATTGTTGTTGTCCTTCTTCAAATATGTACAGATTATTTGGAGTTCTTTTGCCTTTGATCACTGTTTTACCTGTATCAAGATCACGAACAAGACATCCATTTGATCTGAATATAACCTCGGTTCTTTGATCACACATCTGGCTGACACTTAGAAGATTATGCTTCAATCCATCAACATACAGAACATTTCCAGCCTTGACCTTTTCTTTTAACTGAGCAATGCCTTTTCCTTTTATAGTTGCAGGAGTATCATTTCCAAAAGAGACTTTCTTTCCCTTTTCTAGAGTAGAATAAGACTCAAGTTTTTCTTTATCACCTGTCATATGCTTCGAACATCCACTGTCAATGTACCATAGATTTTCCTGTCCCTCTGCATAAAATGCTATCCCACATCTTTCTGTTTGAGGTTCCTTTATTCTCCATGTTTTGGTGCTTGAGGCTTGTTCCTTTTTCTGCTGAAACCTGCTCCTGCATTCAGAGTCTTCATGACCAAAGTTATTGCAAATAGAACATTCAACTTCATTTTCAAGAACCGAAAAGTTGTTATAGGTCCTTTTTGTAATCCCCGTCATACTTCTTTGTTTTTGAGCTTCCCTAGTCATGATCGTTTTATATGCAACACATTGAGCTGCTTTGTGACCAAAGTTATGGCAAGAAAAGCATTGTCCATTGAAGAAACTTCTGCGGTTATCGAATCTACCAGCCAATTGATTGTAATTTCTATTGTCATCTATTCTTGAACCAAATTGAGAAGATTTTACCTGTGGCTGGTTGTAGTTTTTGTTCACCCTTAAGATGGATTGCCCCTGATAGTTTTTGTTTGTAATTCGTCCCTGCTTTACCTGATGATCTTCATTGTGATTTTGCTCATTTCTTCTTGCTGCATCAAGATAACTTTTTGAGGTGGATGCTTGAGAAGTTTCTCCATTATAGCCCAGACCTGTCTTGTTTAGAGGAGACCGCTGCACATTGATAATCTCATTCAAAGTTTCAGATCCTTTGACAAACTTGAGATTAATAGCTTTTGTTTTCTCAATCTCTTTTCTAAGACCAACAATTTCACCTTCTAATTTTTCAAGATGTTTTTCCTTTTCATCAATTTGAAATTGTAGAGTATCAATGATCATGTTCTTTTCTTCTATACATCTCTTGAGTCTAGTAATTTCATCATAAAGGTTATCCACATCTATAGCATCCATATAATCATCATCTTCAAATGCCATTAACAACTTATATTCATTACCTTGTTCATCTTCATCACTGTTTGATAGACCATCACTATCTTCATGAGTGTAGTAGCTTTTCTTATTTGCATTCTGTTTCTTGTTCCATCTAGTAGGTTCCTTTCCTTTATCCTTATAAGGACATTTTGCAGCATAATGACCTACTCTTCCACAAGCAAAGCATTTAAAAGGTAACTTACCTCTGAACCTTCCAGAACCCCTTTGAAGATTTCTGACAAAATTTGATTCTTCTTCCTCTTCTTCTGGGACGTGGCTTGCTTCATAATAATCTCCTTTGCCTGATGCCTTGAAAGCAGCTTCTCTTCTGTCTGATGGACCTCCCTTTCTCATTTCATAAGCAGTTAGAATTCCATGTAGCTGAGACATAGTAAGAATTCGTAGATTTTCCTTTTCTTCTATTGCAGATACTTTAGATTCAAACTTGGGGGACAATGATCTTAGAACCTTTTCAACCACAATAGCCTCTTTTATTTCTTCACCCAAATTTTTCATACAGTTAACAACCTCATCTACCCGAAGAAAATAGTTAGCCACACTTTCATCATTATACATTTTGAGAGTCTCATACTGAATTTCGAGAGTTTGAAGTTTAGCACGCTTCACCTGTTCATCTCCTTCATAGCTCGTGACAATTTTGTCCCATATCTCTTTTGCGGATTTATAGTGCATTACCTTCATGAATTCTGATTGAGATATACATCCTAATAGAGTACTGACTGCTTTCGCATTTGTTTCATACTTCTTTTTCTCGGCTGCATCTGTAGGAGTAGCTGAAGGAAAATTGTAGCCTGTCTCTACGATGTCCCAAACTTCTGTACCCAGAGATTGAAGATAGGCAGTAACTCTTACCTTCCAATAATTGAAGTTTGTCCCATCAAAAACCGGTGGCCTGATTGATGCTTCTCTCTCGTAGTTGCTCATGATGAACGATCTACCTTCAAGCGATCAAGCTTCTCTGAAGGACCTGCTCTGATACCAATTGTTGGAAATAATACTGAGAGGGGGAGTGAATCAGTATTATCTAATTCTTTTAATAAGTCTTCCTTATTTGTTCTTTGAATTAGTTTTGCATGTCAGTACCATAAAATAATGAGCATGAAAAGGAAAACAGATAGTCACACCAAAGAACACAAGATGTAAGGTGGAAACCCAATGTGGGTGAAAACCACCTGCTGCAATATGTCTCTATCTTCTTTCAAATTAGAAACTCCTTTTACAATGGTTTTGTACTGGTGCAGTCCTTTACCAGTACGCAAGCTGCAACCTGCAGAGAGCTACAACTCTCTCTCTCGTTTTCCAGTCTCTCCTGGAAGGGAGCTACAACCCCCTACTTCTTTTCATAAAGCATCAAATGATCATCAAGTACATAAAAGTTACAGTCCACTACAGTTATCAGACCAGCAATAACAGAACTAACCCAAAACACCTTATCAACAGAAAAATTCAATCAACAGAACATTTTAAGACAGATACGCAGTTTTCCCTTCTGTGGCCTGCGTCGCTACGCAATTCACCTTCTGCTTTCCTGCGTATACCCGCAGAGATCCTTCTGTCGCACTGCGTGCCCACGCACTGTTCCTTCAACCGCGCTGCGTACTATTACTGCAGGTACACACTCAAAGACATTATCGCGCTGCGTACAGTTACTGCAGGTACGCACCCAAAAATACTATCACGCCACGTACTTTTACTATGCGTATGCACCTGAACCTTAGTCGCTCTGCGTACCCACGCAGCTCTCCTTCTTCTGCTCTGCGTACCCACGCAGGTCTCCAACTTCTGCTCTGCGTACCCACGCAGATCTCCTGTTTCTGCTCTGCGTACCCACGCAGGCCTCCTGCTTCTGCTCTGCGTACCCACGCAGCTCTTCTGTTAAACACGTGTGGCCTTCTGATTAGGGCCGAATAGGCAGTCCACCAGAGTGGCACAGTTGCTCAGATCTGATCATGCGCTCGAGAGATCACCCTTTACAGATTCGCCTTCAACTTCCCTTTCATATAGATCAAGCTTTTAAGACCATAACCCAATCTTTCAGATCTAAAGATATTCAATTGCAAAAGATGCTTAGCCAAGTGATCTCCTTTGCTTTATATAGGCAAGCTCCTCCTAAAATCATGGAACAATACCACGAGCCAAAACCGTAATAACACAAATACCGTCGGCTAAATACCAAGAGTAAAACATAAGAAACCCCACGTGTGCTTTTCTCTGCCTTGAAATGTGTGCACTGGGGGTACGCACCTCCTGAATGGCTGGCCTGCATATCTGGACGCGGTCCCTGCATGGTGTACCTGCGGGTACGCACCTTCTGAACTGATTTCCTGCGTACTTCTTAATTTTCAACATATTGAGAGCCTTGCCACGGGAGTTGCCATCAAGTACAACATCTGTAACATATAGCCATACCAGAAACATAATGCCAACAGTTATGCAAGGTCATATCTCATAGCCGTTTCTATCTCAGGAAGTTTGAAACCATCAGTACAAATGATGTCCTTCCACTAATCTTCTGTTGTCACATAGGCTGGTGTGTACTTCTCAAAAGGCAGCCAAATAATGGGAAACTGAAATCTCAAACCTATCCATCGGGTCCTGCAGTGTCGAATGCGTGCGATATATCGCGGAATTTGCTCCAAAGCCCGAGTGAGATTAGGGGCCCCAAAAGGTTCACGTACCCTCATTGTTGATGACGACAACATCCATCATCTCTAACAGGCGTCCCTAGCTTCCTCCTAACAAGTAATAATTTTCCTTGTACACATGTCAATACACCATTTATGTGTTTTCAACATCTGATCCTTTCATTCTTCTAGCTGCAGAAATGTGTGATGTCTGTTACAAATATCCACTGACTGACAATGTTCCATTTTGATCACAAGTGGTTGATTTGCTTGATTCTCTTAGAATGTGTCATAGGCTTTCTTCCATTTACCCTGATTAATCATGAAGGAAGTAAATGCCCTTAGCTGAATGTCTACCACATATGGCACTGGATTGAATGACTGATTATTCTCCATGATGTAATTGGATATGTAGAGTTTGCACATCAAGTGTTGGTTTAGTAGATTATAATCTATTAGGATCCTCAAGAACTGCATAGGGTCTTCTATGTCATGGCTAACTTCCTGATGGGTACTTTCCAAACATAGAAATAGATATTTCACGTGAAGAAACAACAAATAGATATTAGAAGGAGGTTGGCACACCATTACATGCTATGTTAGGGTGAACATTTCATCCTTGTCAGCCTTCAGTAACTGAACTTTCCCTTGTAATTCTTTAATCTTTTTTTGCTGATTTTCTTGTTCCTACTTAGCTTTCTCTATCTGGGTGATATGATCAGTAACCACTCTTGATGCTTGTTCCCGAATTCCTTTCACTTCTTCCTGGTGATTGTCGAAAAAGATAGATCCCCGCTGAAGACGAGATCTAGTGGTTTTCCACTTTTGAATCTTTGTGGTTAGCAGAAACTCCCGAGACTCAAACAAATGCAGAAATGACTCAATTTGTTTAGCTGCCGAGATCATCAACCTCTCTTTAATTTGTACTATTTCTGAAACTATTTCAGCTCCGAGAGTCATGGCAGCATAACTGTCATTCCTGTTTTTCTTTCTCACCTATCTCCACAAGCGTAATACTTGTCTCCTCAACTTGGTAATTTCCATTTTTTATTTCATGTTTTCCATAAAAAGAAATCAATATCGGTCCTTGATGGGGGCCTTATTTTTTTCAAATTGTTCAATGAATTACTATTTAATAACGACCTCCTCCATCGGTCTCACGACCGATGTTCGATTTGGTGGATTAACATCAATGAACTCATCAGTCAGTTCCTGTTTTACCCTTATTTCTTCCATTTGTTCAACAACTCGAGGGGAGGCTCCAATGCCTTCTTCTGCAAGTCTCGGTACCTCCACATTTCCTCCAAATGGCTCAGGATCCACTACAGGTTCCCGAAGAGTAGTATCATCAACATTTTCTTCCTATGGTCATTTTTTTGCCCTATTTTCTCCCTCCACTTGCTAAGGAATTGATTTCGGCCCTTGGGGTCAATACTAATAGCCATGTATCTTTCTAACTACTCAGGAGGTGACAATAAAATAGTGTCAACAAAAAATTCTTCAATTTTCTCATCGGTTGACACTGATTCTTTTGTAAAATTATCGACAATGGTTTCTTCAATTTTCTCACCGGTCAACACTAGTTCTTGTGTAACACTGTCAAAAATGATTTCTTCAATTTCCTCACCGGTCGACATTGGTTCTTGTGTAACAATTTCGACAATGATTTATTCAATTTGCTCACTGGTCGACACTGGATCTTATGCAATAGTGTTGACAATGATTTTTTCAATTTTCTCCCCAGTCGACACTGGTTCTTGTGTAACAGTGTCGACAATAATTTTTTCAAAATGTTCACCAGTCGACATTGTTTCTTGTGTAGCAGTGTCAAGGGTAGATTCTTCTTCCATTGGATCAGCGGTCGACACTAGTTCTTTTGTATCAGTGTCAAGGATAGATTCTGCTCCCATTATCTTAGTGATGGACAATGGTTCTTTTGTTACAATATCAACAATGATTCTTTCTCATATAATTTCTCCTACAAACTTTAATACCAGGGGAGAGATTCTTTATCTTAATTTGTAGGTAGGAGAGAGGAATTTCCTTGCCCCTTTTGGCAGGGAAGCGAGGAGTGGAGAATAAGGGGTAACCTCCTCAATTTCCATTCTTCCAATGCCTTCTACCTCAGTTTCTCCAATTTCGTCTCCATTCCCTATATCAGCTAATTATTATATCCTTCCTTCCTCCCTTCCTTCCTCTACTTCTTTTGTCGCTTGTTCCCCTAACTCACCCAATTATGCGGCAGTTGATGCTGCTTCTTGTGTAACAGCATCTACTACAGCTCCTTCATCTATCAGCAATTATTCCTCTTCTTCTTTCATCGCGTGTTCCCCCAATTCCCCCACTTGTTCGATATTTGACACTAGTTCTTGTGTAACAACGTCGAGTATGTCTCCTTCCTCTGCCAACAATTCTTCCTCAACCCTGTCTGGGATCATAGCTGCAATCTCTTCTTCTGCTAATTCAATTAATTGTGGCCAAGTCGCGGGGCTCTGTAATAGGGCATGTACCACCAGCAACCTAACAAGCCCATGGTTTTTAAGGTCTTCCAATGCCTGGCGAGACCAACGCACAAACCGTGTCGTTAATTGAAGAATGTTCCAAAGGAAATGGAATGTCTAGAGAATGAAATTGAGGAACCAAAGACATGCAAGAAGCTTAAAATGATATTTAAAAAGAGTAGAGAGTCGAAATTCATAGGTAATGTATCGCATGACAAAGTATGAAACCTCGGCCTATGCATGTGGCATTGATTTTTAGTCATATCCTCTCCCCTTCTGAACCACGGTTTCTCTTGCTTGCAAGAACAATTCCTGAAATTCTGGAAAGAGAATTTTCTGAGCAAACCATTTCTACCCTCCTTGCAGTAATCTGCTAACAATCGAGATAATCTCTTATGTTATAGGAATGTTGAGTCCAAAGACTCTGGGATAATTCCCTTCCAAATTCAATGAAAACTCGATTACAATGCCTTCGGCGAACCCCTACAACCTCTCAAAGTAGATGATTCATCCAACATCCTGAAAAGTTTTCCATACATCTGGGTGACGTTGGACCTACACCGTATCTTCTGGCTCATGCCTAAAAACTTGAACACCCATTCTGCCAATTTCTCTATAGCAGCACTCGAAGTAGTAGCAAACCCGTTGAGGGGGCGTTAGCTGGTAAAGTTGCGGTGACAGGGATTGCAATAACAAGGAGTGGTGATAGGGAAATCTAGACAAAGATTATGGGAAAACCAATGGTAAATCCATGATGATTATAGTAATTAAGTCAACAGATTGGAAAATAATGCAAATTAACGTTGTCGTATATGATTCAAGTTCCAATGTGTGTGGATAAGTGTGCAGGGTATGGTGGAGATCACGGATTGATACTGATCACAGTGTTAATGGTCATGGGATGCACGAGTTGGCACGAGGTTTAATAGTAATGATGGTATGACATGATTTCTATTAAATATGATATCTTTAATATTAAATGAAATACCCCCTCCCCCCCAACTAAGGGATGACCATCCTCGGTCATGGTTGGTCATGTCATAAGTGAAATACCGATCAAATCCACGAAGTTAGTCGGGGACGTACCTGGTGCTTACCTTGACGAAGTATCAGCATGGGTGGAGTAACAATATTGGTAGAGTAACATCATTGGTGGAGTAACAACATCGACAGAGTAATAACATTGGCGGAGTAACAGCACTGGCAAAGTAACAGCATCAGCGAAGTAATAACATCGCTGACATATCAACATTGACGAAGTAATAGCACCGGCAGAGTAACAGCACCAGTGGAGTAACAACACCAGTGAAGTAACAACACTAGTGGAGTAATAGCACCAGTGAAGTAACAACATCGACAAAGTATCAGCATCAGCGGAGTAACAACACTAGTGGAGTAACAACACCGGTGAAGTAACAACATCGACAAAGTGACATCACCAATGGAGTAACAACACCTGGAAGAAAAAGAGTATTGATAGAGTAGTAACAAAACATTATTATTATTATAATAATAAAAGGTGTAGAGGAAGAGTTCTTTGAACAAACAATTTCAAAACCAGAGTTATCATATAAATGCTTAATAAAGGAGTCCCTAGAAGTTGGGCGTTGATGCAATCTAAGGCGATGTCCGTTTAGAATCAAAGGATTATGTGCCCCATCGATTATATATATATATATATATATATCTATATCTATATATATATATATATATATATATATATATATATAGATATAGATATATATATATATATATATATATATATATATATATATATGTATATGTATATGTATATGTATATGTATATGTATATGTATATGTATATGTATATGTATATGTATATGTATATGTATATGTATATGTATATGTATATGTATATGTAGCTGTATATATAATCAAACGTGCAGAGGAAGAGTTATTTTCACAAACAATTTCAAAACGAGAGTTATCATATAAATGCTTAATAAAGGAGTCACTAGAAGTTGGGCGGTGATACAATCTAAGGCGATGTTCGTTTACAATCAAAGGAGTATGTGTCTCATCGATCATTACAAGTTTAATAGTCCAATTATCAAACATTGTGCCAACTTCATACGGTCCCATCCATCTAGAGCAGAGCTTTCCCTTAAATTCCTTGAACCGAGACTTATAGAGTAACACCCAATAACCCTTTTGAAACACCTTTTTCTTGATGAATTTTTCGTGCCACTTGGTTCGTTGCTACTAAATTGCAGCAATATTTTGTACAACTATCAAACGAACTTCATCTAACTCATTTAGTTGTTCCGGTCATTATTTTTGAATTGTTGAAAGATCCAAATCTACTTCAAGAGCTATCTTGAGCATCTTAATTTTAAATTCCACCGGAAACAAAGGGGATTTCTCATAGATAAGCTCGTATGGTGAAAATCTTGTTGTATTCTTCCATGTCATTCTATATGCCCAAAGTGCTTCAGGAAGTTTTTCAACCCAGTTTCAGTGATGATTCACTATAGTCTTTGTGAGGATATTCTCTAGTACCTTATTTGTGCTCTCAACTTGACCATTCACTTGAGGATGATATGGAGATGTCACCCTATGTTTGATTCCATACTTGTTCTTAAGCATTGTTATTAGATGTGATGTGAACTATGCCCCTCCATCTGAAACTCTCTCTCTAGGAGCTTCGTACCGAGCAAAAATTTCTTTGAATAAAAAGTATGAGACAACCTGTTATGTGGCTTTTGCGACAGCTTTGGCTTCTACCCACTTTGTCACACAATCTATGTTGACTAGAATGTGAACTTTATGATGTGAAGGAGGATTGAACGACCCAACAAAATAGATAGCCCATTTCTCAAAGAGCTCAATAATTAATTCAGGTTGTAACAACGTCTCATCTGACCGACCAGGCTGACCCATTCACTGGCAACTATCGCACCCTCGAACGTATTTCCTTGCATCATGAAAAATAGAGGGCCAATAGTATCCCATCTACAATACGTTATGACTTGTCTGCTTGTTTGCAAAATTTCCTCCGCAAGGGCCACTATGGGAAACTTTCATAACATCATAGATGTCATCCTCACTTACATAGTGCCAGATTTGCTAATCAGGTCATGTATAAAAGAGGCATTCCTATATCCATGAGTAACGGGCACTATGATAGAGGATTTTTTGTTGTTCCATGTATGGAAAATGATGAGGTACTTTTCCTGTAGCAAGGTAGTTAACAATATCTGCATACCACAAAGTGTGAGTAGAAATTGCAAAGAGATGTTCATCCATAAAACTATCCTCTATAGGTGCATTTTCATCATTAGTATTCAACCTAGATAGGAAATATGCTACTACATTATCTTTTCCTGGTTTATCTACAATGGTAATATCAAATTCTTGTATCAATAACAACCATCTTGTAATTCAACCAGAAGTTATGGGTTTATTCATCAAATACCTGATGTTTGAGTGATCCATGTGCACAGAAGTGGGATACCCTATAATATAAGGCCAAATTTTATTAATAGCATATATAACAATGAAAAACTGTTTTTCGGTTACCGTATAGTTCAGTTTAGCAAGAGTCAGGTTCTTGCTGACATAGTAAATCACATACAGTTTCTTGTCCTCTTGTTGTCCCAAGACTACCCCTATTGTTCTATGAGAAGCATTTGTGGAGATATGAAATGGGATTTTCCAATTAAGACCACGTAATATCGGAGCTTTACAAACTTGTTCTTTCATTTCCAAGAAAGTTGCTTCACATGCATCTGTCCACACAAATTCTACATCTTTAGATAATAATTGGAAAAGTTGAAATTCTATCTTCGAAAAAATTCTATAAAATGTCTATAATATCCATCATAACCAATAAAGATACATACCTTCATTGTTTTCTTTGGTGTAGGAAAAATTAAGATTACCTCTACCTTGGCAGGACCAACCCGTATTCCTACAGCTAAAAGCAAGTGTCCCAAAACTATTCCTTCTTCCATCATCATATGGAATTTTATTGAAATAAGAGAAACATGTGTCTATTTACATTGTTTAAGTACTTTCTCTAATTTTTCCAGACCTTCTTTGAAATAATCCCCATATGGGGTGAAGTCATCCATGTATATCTCAACACTATCATTAACTAGATCAAAAAAAATCCCCAATATTTCTCGTTGAAAGGTAGCAGGCACATTACAGAGGCCAAATGGAAGGACTCGGTATGCGAAAGTTCCCAAAGGGAAAGTAAAAGTAATTTTATTTTGATCCTCAAAAGCTATCTAAATCTAGTTATATCCACTAAATCCGTCCAAAAAGCAAAAGAACTTCTTCACGGCTAATGTATCAAGGACCTGGTCAATAAAGGGTAAGGGAAAGTGGTATTTTTGAGTTGCTTTATTCAATTCCCTGTAATCAACATAGATCCACCACTTGCCATTTTTATTCATAACAATGACTAGTGGGGATACCCATTGACTATCAAAGATTAGATAAATAAACCCAACATCCAGTAGTTTTTGTAGTTCTTCTTTGACAATGTTCCTTAAGGCACGATTCATCCTTATTTGTGGTTTTCTAACAAGTTTACATCATCTTTTATGTATATGTGATGGGTACATAGATCAGTAGGGATTCCTTTCATATTAGTATATTCCTAGCAGAAGGCATCCTTCTGATCCCGAAGGAATTTCAACAATTGTTCATACTGGGGAGTTGAAAGATTAGAATTAATGTTCAGCATTTTCCCTAGATCAATTTCTACAGGAATGCTATTATGGGGTACAATGATAAGAACATTTTTAACTTTGGTTTTCGGTTCAATGGTTTTCTGAATGGTGCAACTCATAACAAATTCTAATAACTGGTGGGTTGAATCAGAAATAGAGTTGGAACTACTGATAAATGTGTTAATACTAAATAGCATGATCTTTCGTTTCATCCTTAAAACATAGGGCTTAACCGATGGTAAGAAATGATCTAATATCTTCATTTTTAGGTTTAGGCTCCTCTATAGGTGGAGATTTTTGTATTAAGGTAAATCTTGGTTTAACTGATGAACTTGGTTCTACAGGGGAGTAAAGGATAAGGTTCTTTGTGATTTCCCCATTGGATATTACCATATTTTCTTATGAAATCATCTCAGAAAAAGATAGAAAAGATATATCAACGCCTTAGAAATAAGCCTCTTTGAGGGTGCAACCTCCTTTACATTACACAAATGAACAACTCTTAGATGATTCAAATGAAAAAGCCTCCTTTCTATATATAGGAGTCTAAGGGATCACAATATAACCAAATCCGACCTAACAATAGTAATATAAAGGCACAAAAATAACAATAGTGGGATTCTATGGGGCACAATAATAACAATATGGGGACAATAGGGACACAACAATAACAATAATGGATACGATGGCAATAGTAACGTGGGGATCACTAGTATTATAGGGACCTAACATGCCCCTCTCCTTCCAAAAATTGTTGTCCTCAACGCTTGAGTAGTTATGGATGCTTCTATATAAAATTATCATCCTCCCATGTGGAATCTTCAGTGGGTAAGTTCTTCCACTTGATGACATACTCTGAAATTGATCGATTTCATAGCTGTCGAGTTCTTGTTTCTTTGACTGCTTCAACTTCCAATATGATTTTTCCTTCCTCATCAAGTTTTTGCAATATTGTTTGAACTAGAAGCTTGTCATCTATAACCTTCTTTAAGCATGAAACATGGAAAACTAGGTGCACTCAGGAAGCTCCAATTTGTATGCCATAGTACCTATTTTTTGCAACAACTTGTATGGACCATAATACTTTTGTGATAATTTATTATCCTTCGTATCTTTCTTGAGGGACATTTGTTTATATGGTTTTAGGCATAGGAATACACAATCACCTACATCAAAACTTATTTCATTGCGATGTTGATCTGCCTGTTGTTTCATTCTATTCTGCGTGAAGGTGAGGTTATCCTTTAAGAGTTGGAGAACTTGTTGTTGATGCTCGATGTGATCTTCCACTGCTTGAACCTTAGAATTTTCTCTTAAATATGATGTGATGGATGGTGGATGATATCTGTAAAGTGCCATAAATGGGATCATTTTTGTTTCAATATAGAAGGAAGTGTTATACCACCATTCAGCCAGAGGCAACCCTCTGACCCATTATTTCTGTTTATTAGATACAAAGCAATGAAGATATCATTCCAAATATTTGTTTACTATCTTAGTTTGCCCATCAGATTGAGGATGATAAGATGAGCTATGAGCTAATTGAGTACCAAGACAAGAAAATAATTTTGCCCAAAAATTTCCAGTGAAAATGGGATCTCTATCGCTTACAATAATCTTTGGGTTTCCATGTAGCTTTTGAATTGTTTCCATAAATGCAGTAGAAACTGTACTCAATTTAAATGGATGAGATAATGCACAAAAGTGTGCATACTTGGTAAGTATGTCAACTACCACCATGATAACACTCCATCCTTCAGACTTGGGTAAACTTGTGATAAAATCCGTTGAAACCTCCTCCCAACATTGGGTCGGAAGAGATAAAGGTTGTAATAGTCCTGGGGTCTTAATTGTTTCAAATTTATTTTGTTGTTGAATCAAACATTCCGCCACAAAATTTTGAATATCTAATTTAAGGCCATCCCAAAAAAAATCCTTCTTAACCTTGTGGTATGTTTTTAGAAATCCTGAGTGCCCTCCTAAGGGAGAGGTTTGCAATTCCCTAAAAATCTTTTGTTTGATTTGGGAATTCTTACATAGTTATAATCGATCCTTGTACCATAAAGAATCATTTTTCCAGCGAAATGTATGAGATGTACTAGGATCTTGTTGTATATTTTGAATCAGTGCCCACACTTCCTCATCATTCTTCCATTCATCCCTTACTTCGTTTATCCAATCTGGTTGGATAATATAAATGGTGCAAAGAAATGCTTCCACATCCTCATCCTTTCTTGAAAGTGCATCTGCGACAACATTTTACTTCCCTTTTTTGTAGATGATTTCAAAGTCATAACCCAACATCTTTGTTACCCATTTTTACTGCTCTTCTGAAGATAATATTTGTTCTAAAAATTATTTAAGACTATCATGACCCTTTTTTACCATGAAGTGTCTTCCCATTAGGTAGGGTCGCCATTTCTTAAGTGCATGTAGTATTGCCAACATTTCCTTCTCATAAATATCTTTATGTAAATACTTTCCTTTGATTTGATGACTTTCAAAAGAAATGGGTCTTTCTTCTTGAATTAAAACAACACCAATTCCATTTCCTAAGGCATCACATTCCACAATAAAGGTTTTTGTGAAGTTCGATGTAGCTAAGACTGGTGCTTAGCACATTGCCTCTTTAAGATGTTCAAAGGCCTTCGTTGCTTCTCGAGTCCATGAAAATGCATCTTTCTTCAATAATGTTGTTAGAGGTATTGTTTTTCTCCCATAATTCTTAACAAACTTGTGATAATACCCTGTCAACTTGATAAATCCTCGTAGATGCTTTATGGATGTGGGGCTTTTCCATTCCTTAATGGTTTTAATTTTGCTAGTGTCTACCTTAACACCTTCATGAGATACAATATGACCCAAATATTCCACCTCTTGTACTCCAAAGAAACATTTGGATATTTTTGCATATAATTGTTTCTCCTCCAATAGTTTGAGCACCATGTCAACATGTTGGAGATGATCCTTCCAAGACTTGTTGTAGATTAGTATATCATCAAAAAATACTAACACATTTTTTCTAAGGAATGGTTTGAAAATGGAATTCATCAAACATTGAAATGTAGAAGGTGCATTAGTAAGGCCAAAAGGAATGACCAAAAATTCATAATAACCCTCATGAGTCCTAAATGTTGTTTTTGGAATGTCTTCAGTCTTCATTCTGATTTGATGATATCCTGAATGAAGATCCAACTTGGTGAAGTAAATTGATCCATGCAATTCATCCAATAATTAATCAATGACAGGAATGGGAAATTTCTCTTTAATAGTGAGCTTGTTGAGCTCCCTATAATCTAGAAACATGCGCCATGATCCATCCTTCTTGTGAATCAATATTGCTGGAGTAGAGAAAGAACTTTGACTAGGTTGAATTATACCAACCTCTAACATTTCTGCAACCATACGTTCAATTTCACTGTTTTGGACATAAGGATATATGTAAGGCCTGGTGTTTGGAGGAACACTTCCTAGAATCAAATTAATAGCATGATCATGATAAAAAATAGGTGGGAGGCTTTGGAAGTCTCAAATACCTTGGAATGATTGTCCAAGACATTTTGGAGATCTAGAGAAATGGATGATTTCGATGTGGGAACCTCTTGTGAACATAATTGTGCAATTATGCCTCATTGTTATTTCTTTAGAAGATTTGTCATTTCATTAGAGCTGATTATCCTTCCTAGTTTCCATGCAATACCCCTTAATTCAACTCCCTTTCCTTCTGAAGAGAATTTCATGAAAAGTTCTTGAAAATTAAAAGCTATTGTACCCAAGGATTGTAGCCATTGGACTCCTAGTACAACATCAACACCACCCATTGGAATGGAAAGAATTAGGCTATTCACTACACATTCTCCCATGCATAGCTTGATATTATGGCACTTTCCTGAGCAATTTATGGTTCCTCCACTTGCAACCATTACATGACACTCTAGTGTTGGATATAGGAAGCAATTCAATTCCTTGGCTATCTTACAATGAATAAAATTATGGGTACTTCCTGAATCAATCAACACTTTTTCTTCTTGATATGCCCTTCTATCTTGATAGTTTGAGGAGTGGTAATTCCAGCCAATGCATTACAAGATATGGTCGGATTCATTTCTTCTTTTTCTAAGGTTTGTTCCTAGTGTATATCCTCTTCTTTTGACATTTCTTGTTCCTTTTCTTCCTCCACTTCACAATCTATGTAAAATAATTTCTTCTCAGCACACTAATGACCTTTAGTGTATTTGCTATCACAACTGTAACAAAGCCCTTTTGCTCTTTTTTCTTCCAATTGTTCTAGTGTCAACCTTGTAGGTTGTGGATGGCTAGGGGCAACAACACTTCCGTCTTTATGATTATGAGTGGTAGGCTTCCTTGTTTCCATAATTTTGTTTTCCATTTTTCTTGCCAACCTGAATGCCTTCTCCAATGAATCTTGTTCCCAAAGGTGAACCTCATGTTGGATGTTTGTTGGGCGTGGAATCCCCCAAGGCATGTTTTGGGGATTAAAACCCAAGTTTTGACCAAGTGCACTGTAAGCACTTCACGATTTGTGGGCGCGGAGCGGAAAGTCATAATAGAGTCACAGGGTTGTCCACCCCTATTTTGGTAATGTAATGTCGGCTTGAAATATCTGCCCATGGTCTACGGAGCATGGGATTGTATCAATAGAGTGAGGCTCTAAGTGTAGAAGAGAGTTAATCTAATAGAAGCATGATGAGTCTAAGGAATTGATTGAGTCGAAGTGTAAGTTGTGTCTTTGGGTCGTAGAGTAGGAAGAGGCTCTGCAACTATGTGTACAGAGGCCTAGTAGTCTGCAACTGAGTGCGCAAACCCTTGCAGCTAAGTGCATAGGGCAAGTCGAGTCTGTAACCATGGGAAGAAGTAATAAAGAGAAGTTTTAATATATTTCTGTGTATCTTTTCATGTTTTATGTATTATTGGGTATGAATTTCTAGTTTACTCTTTACTTACTGGGCGAACTCATATGAATGTGTTGAATAAGTAAATATAATACAAGGCATCCATTTACGCAAAGATAACTAACTGGTGTAAGAAGATAAGTAAGATCTCGGGTGTGGATTAGGGAAAAGGTGCAGAACACTGCTCCAGTAGCACGGAAGCCCCATAACCCTGATTAGGGTTGTGCAAAGGTGAACATATTAGGGCACGAAGGCTAGGGAAGTGCACAAAGTAACTTGTGTGAAAGGTCTAACAGTTGGACCTATCAACCCCTCAAACATCTCAAGGGTGCAGAAACCTAGTTCCAGCACCCCCCCATACTATTTTGGGTGAGACCTCAGTCCGCGTTCCATGGACTATTGTTGAAAGGGCTAGTAGTACAAGGATTTGTTAGGCTAATTAACTCTAAACCTAGGTCAAGCCCCAACTAGCCAACAAATGGTTTCGTTGCCGGGACCAGGATCTGCATAGAGATGTCTGATGTTGTATCACTGGAATCCAACAAAGAAAGAAATTGAATATTGGTTGGATAGGAAGATTCACGAGTTTGTGGTGTAGGAGAATAGGAATCCGTGACTATCAAAAGAAGATTGCTTAGACTGCTACCTATACATACAAAATCCATGAAATTTTCTTCGCATCTTTCCCTATTGAGCTATATGGGTGGATCGTGAAGCTAGCAGATAACTAAGGAAGGTGCAAGCTCGACATACCTATTGTGTGGACTCCAAAACTAATGCGCAGATTGGAAGCATCGGAGGATACGATCGCGCGTGTTGTTGATCACTGGCTCGATCGAATTATAGGAGGATTCATTACTGAATTCATGGTAGATACTTCACTCAGCTACAGCAAGGCAGAGCGACACTTCCTCAAAGGACAACGAGGTAAGTACGTTAAGTCTTTTAACACTTGGATTAAAATCCTACTGTGTGAAAAGTGGGTTATGCGAATAAATTGATGTTTGGGGCTATGCGAAGTGGGAGAATTTACAGAAACAAAGGTAGTGCAGAACTAGAAACTAGCCCCTTGATTTCACCTTTGCGAGGGGACGAGGAAGAACTCGTGAAGGTCTCACCAAGAAGTGTGATCAATTTGATAAGGAAGATGATTTTGTGCATACCACCCCCACCCACACCACCACCAGTTTCACCGTCTTCACCCCCATCTTCGCCCATACCACCTTCACCACCACCACGAACCAATATGGCAAGCGCGATAAAGTTTCCAGTGTTCAAGGGAGTAGGAAATGAAGATCTAGACCAGTTTTGGTTCATGATAAAGGCTATATGGGAAGTGCAGGGAGTCATGGATGACAACATAAAGAAGGAAATGTTGGTCATCGCTGTGCAAGATCGCGTGTTGACCTGGAATATTAAGCATTCTAATGACAATCCAAATGCGGGGATCGTAGGCATCCAAACTGCGCTCAACAGGGAATTTAGCAGGTCGAAGTCAGAGGCACAATCGATCATTGGGTTCAAGGAGATCACGATGCTACCAGGTGAGACCCCTTGGGAGTTGGATCAGAGTCTTAAGTGCACAATTCGTGAAGCTAACATGACTTTGATGGATGGACAACATTGCGAATGGTTTGTAGCATCATTAATGCATCTACGGAACGTGTTGTCACAACAGAGGCTAACAAATCAGGCCGAGGCCTTAGATATCATGATGAGACTGCACGAGACCCTGATACAGGATCCCAACATGGGAGTTTAGCAGATTCACGCGTAGTTGAAAAACTTGTGCCTTGAAATGCAGAGTCTGAAACAAGACAGGACAGCTCGCCCAGAAGTACAGAACAAGGTATGGTGCATAAAGTGCAAGGGTCAGGGACATGACAAGGACCACTGCCTGGTGTTTGTGAATTACCTTGTGGAGGAGGGACAATGCCATTGAGACCGGAGGCACAAGCAGGACCTAGTGCAACGCCAACATTGTGGTGCGCGATTTGTCAAATAGGAGGAAAGCATGCTACGGATAACTGTCATTTATTGCAGAAGTGCACGCAGAATTCGTAGTAGTTGTTCTGTAATTTCTATAGGTCAGTGGGACATGATGAGTGCACCTGCAAAAGTTATGAGCTAATGATGGATAGGACTCCCACCTATAGAGTTAAGGTTGAAATGCGGCCGCTTGACCGGAACACAAGGATGACGCGAACCGGATTTTAGGGGCGCGGACAAGGCCGAGGTGTAGGAGGACCTGGAAAAGGTCACGGACAGCTGACATGTTACAATTGCGAAGGGCCAGGACATTATGCCCATGATTGTATGAATCCAATGCATCCATCATTATTTTATTGTACATTGTTTGATCATGAGACCGAGGATTGTCCCACACTGATAGCAAGGTTGTGCGACAAGGGAACGCTCCAACCTCCCCCAACTCAGAACCTGCAATTGATGAATATTGTGAATACCCTAATGTGAATATTGTGCTCTGTAGTGGAATTACAATAGGGGATGACAAAGGCAAGCAGCTTGAAGAAAGTACTTGGGTTCACAAGGCTCCAACGAAAGAACCAGAGTTTGATTTGGAGCACGCTAGGGAAACCTTCATGGAAGCCAAGAAGAGCTTCGCTGATGCCTCCACTTCAGGAAGAAAAGACAGACTGGAGCCAGGAATGGACCCATCGATGCTCAAAAAGTTCCTAGAAACATGCATGAAGCTACTTCGCGACAACAAGGATGTAAAAGGGCTGCAGGAACTCATAAATAGATGCGTTATGACCGCGTTAGGAGAACCACACGTAGTCTGGAAGATCAGAAAGCACACGATGAGGACAGGAAGGGAGATGAGATTGACCGCGCAGGTTGGGGAATATGAGATGCACCAAGTGATTCTAGACATAGGATCAGACGCGAACGTTCTGTCGAAGCAAACATGGGAGCACATGGGAAGGCCTACGTTGCAATGATCTCCTATCCAACTACGAATGGAAAACCAAAAAAAGATCCTACCTATGGGAAAACTGTAGGGAATCACAGTGGATATCGAAGGAGCAAGCATGCTAGCAGATTTTGAAGTGATAGAGATTGTTGATGACAGCAATCCCTACCATGTGCTATTAGGAATAGATTGGACCACTAACATGAATGGGGTGATAAATTTGAAGAAGTGCAAGATGATTTTTGAGAAAAAGTCTTTGTGTGTAGTTGTGCCTTTGGACCCAGCAAAAGAATCACGCTATGCAGAGCCAGTGCATGACTATGAAAGCAACGATGACTTAGACTGCATCTACAAGATAACTGCACGAGAGCAAGACTGGGTAAATCCAACTGTGGATGGACGAATCTCATGGGAGCACGAAAGCTCCAGCACATTGAATTTTGATGAGGAGATAGAACGATGGCAAAACCAATTACATGAGGTAACCATGCTGAATTGCAACATCATGACGAGATCACTGCACTGCGTATCAACGAAGGTAAGGGATCTGCCTACATATGATGGGTTAAGCGAGGTAGATGACTTCCTGAATAGATTCGAAAGAGAGGTGTCAGAATAGCAACGTTTCGAAGCTTTGAAATGGGTATTTCACGCTATGCCCACGAGGTGGTGGGGTACGCACCAAGGAAGTTTTGAGGACTGGTGAAAATGCATGAGAATGATGCGCATATGGTTTGGTAAGCCTCATATGCGATTAACAAACAAGTATGATGAATGGGATGATCCACGCACACACCTCACCAAATGGACAAAGGTCTATGGGGAAGAGCCACAACCCGAGTGGGTGCACCTATTCTGTCATACCCTAGATATTATACCCATGAACTGGTATATAGAGACAGAGCTCTACAATGGGACAAGTGAATGGGATAACTTGCGTGAAGGGTTCCTGTTAACCTTCACGTTTAAGGATCGTTGGTGGGACACTGTTGATAACACACTGCAAACAGTAAAAATAGTTATCGTTAAAATACCCCAGGATCCATTAGAAGTGATTCAGCCTCAATGGGCAACCCAGCTGAGCTATGCGCTAGAGTGTTACAATGTAAATATCGAAGAAGACAACGATGATCCGCGAAAATTTAACATTCCAGAAACTAAAGGCTATCGCGAGGTTCAAGGGCCATTGATTGAAGACCCTAACATAACCACATCGGTAAAGACAAAGAAGGTGAACATTGGTACGGAAGCCGAACCTAAGTACGCAATGCTCGACGACTACTGGGAT
Organism: Pinus tabuliformis; assembly: GCA_031772625.1. Taxonomy (NCBI): domain Eukaryota; kingdom Viridiplantae; phylum Streptophyta; class Pinopsida; order Pinales; family Pinaceae; genus Pinus; species Pinus tabuliformis. The sequence goes on along the minus strand of CM062814.1, from coordinate 112,708,259 downwards.
GACATGACAGTGGATAAAGTCGCTGAGCTACTCCGCAAGTACCAGGACCTGTTCCCCACCAAGATCACGGACTTAAAAGGAATCGTCAGAGATTTAGGAATGATTCAGATCACATTAAAGCTTGACAGAAAGCTAGTTAAGTAGAGGCTTTACCACTTGAATCCAAAGTACAAGGAGAAGGTCCGCATAGAACTAGACAAGATGCTCGCAGCCGGAATCATTGAGCCGATGGAAGAATCTGAATGGGTAAGCCCTATGGTAGTGTAGGAAAAGAAGCAAAAGGGTGAGATAAGAATATGCATGGACCTCAGAAAATTGAATGACACATGTGTACATGACCCATTCCCAACTCCGTTCACAGATGAAGTACTAGAAAATGTCGGGGGGTAGGAAGCATATTCTTTCACTGACGGATTCTCAGGGTACCACCAGATCAAAATCGTGTCGGAAGATAGGAGTAAGATGACCTTCGCAACTAAATGGGTCTGCTTTCAATACACGGTTATGCCATTTGGGTTGAAGAACGCGTCAGCCATCTTTTTTCACATAGTTGTTGCAACATTCAAAGAATATATCCACGAGTTCCTAGAGGTTTATCTAGATAATTGGACTGTATTTGGGTTGGTTAAGCACCATGTAGTGAGCTTATGCTTGATGCTGGATACCTGCCGATGACACCAAATCACGTTGAACCTCAAGAAGTGCACATTCCTCATTCCCTTTGGGAACCTGTTGGGACATGTGGTTTGCAAACAAGGACTGATGGTAGACCCCATGAAGATTGTAGTGATTCTAAATTTGGAAGTGCCGCGAAGTGACAAATAGTTGCGCACTACCCTGGGACATATGAGGTATTACAGGAAGTTCATCAAAAGCTATCCCAGATCACTACACCGATGGAGAAGCTGTTGAAAAAGGATGGCACATTCTATTGGATGTTTAAATATGGAAACAAGAATATTCCAATTTAATTTGTCCTTGAATTAAATTGTGAATTAAAATCGAATTTAGTCTTAATAGTTACTTGGAAATAATTTATTTATTTATTTCAAATTAATTAGTTGGAGAAATTCAAGTTAGAAGTCTTTTTGAAGTCATGCAAGAGTTATCCCTTAAATTAAGGAGATAAGATTGAGTTATATTTGAGTTTTAATTAGTTAACTCAGTTTAATGAGTTAAGTCCAGTTAAATTAGTTCCAAACTGTTTGAGGAACTAATAGTGAGTTAACAGTTAGTTGATGCATTAATGCACTCAACTAGTGCTACTCCAGTTAAATGAAGATTCCCTCATTAGAAACTCATGCATCTCTATTCTAAGAAAGACCCAGTTGAGATTAATGTTCAAGGACAGTGTACTATCAGTTGCATGTGTTTTCTCATGGAAAAAAACTCATGCATGTAGTCAAGGATTCATTCTTGAGAATTGCGCATTTTTTAAGGATTGGTTTTCCACTTGGTAATAGGCTAATCATCCACAAGGAACAACGCAAGGAAATAGGAGCTTGGAGGGTAGAGAGGAAGGCTAGAGAGAACCAAAGATTGCCTGTGAGCATCTGTGAGGATTGTACTGAGAGCTGGCTAGCTGTGAGAGCTAAGGCCTTGTATAATTCCTATGTATTTCCACCATGTATGATAATACAATAGTGTGGGGTTTTTAGCTGAGGCTTTCCCCAAAGTATTTTCATGTGTAAATTTGTGCCATTGATTCTTCTTCTTCTGGTTATATTGTTCAAGTCGATCTCTAAGCTTCCGCAAATTGATAGTCGAAGTAGGTTATAGTATTCTGCTTTTATTTATATTGCATTATCGAGTTAACCTACACACATTTTCTACATGATATCGGAGCTGTGAACAGTATACTGAGAAGAGAATTCGAAATTTGAAGTTTGGGGTTGCAGGTGCAAATCGAATTCATATCATACTTCAAGGTTGGCCAATGGCGTTTTATGGCTTGAGACTCGAGTATGCCTTGGAAGGTAGCTCGAATTACATAGCATGGAAAGATAGAATGGAGTCTGTATTAGAAGACAATGGCTTGAAGGAATTCATTGATCAATAAATGCCAAAGCCAGCTTCAACTAATGGAAAAGAGTTGGTTGAGTGGAAGAAGTGTGTGGCAAAGGCAAGACGGATCATCATTGAGGGATTTCGAGACCATATTGTCTCGAGTCTCCATGGGAAGGATACTCCATTTTCAATGTGGAAGACATTGAAGGACCTCTACTAGAATAGTGGCGACCAGAGGAAATTGTCGCTCAAGGATAAGCTTCGAAGAATCAAGATGGCGAAGGGCGATACTATTTCCACATATGTGAACAAGCTCACCACCTACAGAGATGAGCTTGGCAGTGTGGGAATAACTACTACCAATGATGATATGGTGAGCCTCGCTCTCCTTGGCCTTCCAAAGAGTTGGAATAGCTACTAGGACTCTGTGAATGGAAGGGAGAAATTGTCAGATTGGGAATGACTGTGGTCGGATCTTATGTAGGAGGAGATCAGGAGGAGCACATGAGATGGTTCTTCATCCAAGAATGATGATGAAGAAAATCTAGCCTTAGCAAGTAAGGCAAGGAAAGAGAAGGGGAAGGCTTCCCATTTCAAATCGAATTCTTCTCATGGAGGGAAGAAGGGTGACATGTCTAAAGTAAGATGCTTTAATTTTCACAAGATGGGACATTATGTGACTAATTGCCCATCTAAGAAGTCCAAGAAGGGTTCCTCAGAAGGATCGGAAGGTGAGGCATTAGCCTCTCAGTCGAAATGGACTTTACCCTCATCGCATGCATGGTGTCATCGATGATGGGTTGTGTCTGGTATCTTGATAGTGGAGCCTCATTCCACATGACTGGTGATAAGAATTTATTCAATGCCTTGGAGGAGAAATACCTCAAGATGTTCATAGAGATGGGTAACAATGGAAGGTATAGTGTTTCAGGAGTGGACACGGTTGCTTTTCAGAGGGAGCATGGAGCTCCTCTCACCTTGACAGATGTGATGTATGTGCCTAGACTAAAGAAGAACTTGGTATCAGTCACAATGGTGGAGGACAAAGGCTATGATGTTGTCTTTAGTAAAGGAAAGGCGTTCCTAAGACACATAGACATGGGTCAAGCCAAGAGGATAGGGATTCGGGTGAAGAATCTCTATAAACTAAAGGTAGATGATTGTGCAGCATTGAGTATGAAAGTAGAATTGGTGCAAAGCCAAGATATTGGTGAGTTGTGGCACGAGAAATTGGGCCATTTGCATCATGGGGCTTTGAAGATAATGCAGCAGATATCTACAGGACTTCCCAAAGGTAAACTTGAGCAAGTTGACACATGCAAAGGTTGTACCTTGGGAAAGCACACTAAGTCTTCCTTTCACGATCGAGACAGTCGAGCAGAGGCTATCATAGAGCAAGTTCATACTGGTTTTTGTGGACCATTCTCGATGGCATCCACAGCGAAGCAAAGGTATTATGTGATTTTCATTGATGACTATTCTCGTTGGATTTATTTCATGCAGAAGAAGGACCAAACTTTCACAAAGTTTTGTGACTTCAAAGATCTGGTCAAGAAAGAGTCAGGGAAGAAGATCAAGGCCTTGAGAAGAAACAACAGTGGAGAATATGTCTCTCAAGAGTTTAAGGACTTATGTGCAACGGAAGGAATTAAACAAGAGTTGACGGCACCTCATAACCCACAGCAGAATGGGGTGGCCGAGAGGAAGAACAGAACTATTGTGGGGGAAGCACAGGCAATGTTGCATGACCAAGGCCTACCACTTCACTTGTGGGCTGAGGCATGCAACATAGTGGTCTATTTGCAGAATAGAAGCCCGCATCGCATACTTGGTATGAAGACACCAAAGGAAGATTTCTCCGATAAGAGACGAGATGTGGGTTACTTCAAGATCTCTGGCTCGTCGATATATTGCCATGTGACAAAGGATGCACAGAAGAATCTTAAGCCGCAAACAAAGCTGGGGATATTTTTGGGGTACACTGATACACCTCACAACTATCGGGTGTACTTGCCTACTAGTCGAAGGAGAGTGGTTCACAGTCTCAAGTTTGATGAGTAGAATGCCATGTGAGTTTCCCTTGAGAGGGAGCTCCAACTATAGGCTATGGAGGAACTATTAGTTCCTAAGGAGGAGGAGTCTCAGACTGATGCAAAGCAGCTACATGCAAAGATTCCAGAAATGGACGGAAGCGCACAAGAGAAACTAACAGATTGTTGGAGGATACGAGAGAGAATGTGGGAGCACCATCTTCTCAGCGCAGACAGAGGAGGTCACCTGAGAGGTACACTGGATACATGGCCCTTGCTGGGGAATGTATTGAGCCCGAGCCATCTTCCTTTGAGGAAGCAGTGCAGCAGCTGATTTGGGTTGATGCTCTGGTGGAGGAGTATGACTTCATAGTTAGTAACAGTGTTTGGGACGTGGTTTCGAGACCAGAGAACAAGTCAGTTGTGAGTTCCTGTTGGCTTTACAAGGTAAAGCAAGTTGTTGATGGTAGTGTGGAGAAGCATAAGGTAAGATTTGTTACCCGTGGTTTTTCACAGGTTGAGTAGATTGACTATGATGAGACTTTTGATCCTGTCACAAGGTACTCATCTATCAAATCTATGTTGGCACTATCAGCACAAATGGGTTGGAAGATCCATCAGATGCATGTGAAGACTGCATTCCTCAATGGCCAAATTGAGGAAGAGGTGTACATAGAGCAGCCAGAAGGTTTTGAGACCTTCGATCGTGAGTCGCATGTCTGCCAACTCAAGAGAGCATTGTACGGGATGAAGCAAACACCTCGTGCATGGTACACCAGGATAGACAACTACTTCACCGGGTTGGGCTTCACAAAGAGTGAAGCAGATGCGAACCCGTACCAAATCGAGGTGAAAGGTAAGCTGTTGATCATCATACTTTATGTTAATGATCTCATATTGACTGGTGATGATCAGTTGATCGTGTCTTGCAAGGAGGACCTTGCAAGATAATTCGAGATGAAAGACATGGTTCTCATGCATTACTTCCTTGGCATGGAAGTGTGGCAGAAGGATGGGGTGTTGTTTGTGTCTCAGGGCAAGTATGCCAATGTGATACTTAGGAGATTCCACATGGAGAAGTGCAAGCCCATGCAGACTCCTCTAGCAGGTAACTGGAGGAAGGAGGTTGCTACTTCAAGTGAAGTGGTAGAGGCTACTGTGTACAGGCAGTGTGTGGGTTCACTGATGTACTTAGTGAACACATGAATAGATTTGTGCTATGTGGTGAACCAGCTGAGTCAAGCGATGGTTCAGCCTACCAAGATGTTTTGGAAGGTGGCAAAGCATTTATTGAGATACCTTAGAGGCACATCTCAATATGGATTATGGTACAGATGGACAGAGGGAGTGAAGCTACAGGGATTCACTGATGCAGATTGGGCAGGGAGTCCATCAGATCGGAAGAGCACATCAGGAGGTATTTTCAACATTGGGTCAGCAGCAGTTTCTTAGTACAACAGGAAATAGAGGTTGGTTGCACTCAGCTCGGCAGAGGCAGAATACATGGCTGCAAGTCAGGCGGCATGTGAGGCCATCTGGATGTGGAAAATCCTAATTGGTTTGTTTGATCAGAGGATGGATCCAACTGTGATCTATTGTGATAATCAGAGTTGCATCAAACTCTCTGAGAATCTAGTATTTCATGATAGGTCCAAGCACATCAACATCCAGTATCATCATCTTGGACACTGTGTAGCGAGGAGGATCATATTGTTGCAGTATATTTAGACAGAGGAGTAAGATGCTGACATTTTGACAAAGGCATTGTCAAAGTGTAAACTCGAGTTCCATAGAGACAGGATCGAGGTGGCAAATAATCCCTTTCTTGTTGAAAGAGAGTGTTGAAATATGGCAACAAGAATATTCCAATTTAATTTGTCCTTGAATTAAATTGTGAATTAAAATCAAATTTAGTCTTAACGGCTATTTGGAAATAATTAATTTATTTATTTTAAATTAATTAGTTAGAGAAATTCAAGTTAGAAGTCTTTCTGAAGTCATGCAAGAGTTATCCCTTAACTTAAGGAGATAAGTTTGAGTTATATTTGAGTTGTAATTAGTTAACTCAGTTTACTAAGTTAAGTCCAGTTAAATTAGTTCCAAACTTTTTGAGGAACTAATAGTGAGTTAACAGTCAGTTGATGCATTAATGCACTCAACTAGTGCTACTCCAGTTAACTGAAGATTCCCTCATCAAAAACTCATGCAAGTCTATTCCGAGAAAGACCCAGTTGAGATTAATGTTCAAGAATAGTGTACTATCAGTTGCATGTGTTTTCTCATGGAAAAAAACTCATGCATGCAATCAAGGATTCATCCTTGAGGTTGCGCAGTTTTGAAGGATTGATTTTCCACTTGGTAATAGGCTAATCATCCACAAGGAACAGCGCAAGGAAATAGGAGCTTGGAGGGTAGAGAGGAAGGATGGAGAGAAGCCAAGATTTCCTGTGAGTATCTGTAGGGATTGTACTAAGAGCTGCCTAGCTGTGAGAGCTAAGGCTTTGTACAATTCCTTTGTATTTCCACCATGCATGATAATGCAATAGCATGGGGTTTTTAGTGCTATAGGATAAAATACATGGTGTATGGAGAATGAAGATACCCTCAAAGGTCTTCCTAGGACCTTCGGCGGACTGTAATATTATTTGCAACTGTCGCAAAGTTACATGCATATTCATAAACAATAACTAACTATCAAAGTAGGAGAAGTAGATTACCTTAAGCCTCCATGTAGATTTGCTGGAGAGCACAATGCAGCTAGGTGGAAGTCCCTCGAGCTGACTCCAGATCAAGTCCTGCACATAGAAGAGACAAGCGTAATCACAGCATACAACTCTAATAACTAATACATGAATACATAAAAGAACATCTAGTTACACATAACTAAGCTACTCATGCTAAATGGTATTGGACAAACAATTGAATGAATGATAGTACCAACGCCACGGAGTAGACAGTACAACTACAGTTCTATATTAATGTTGGAAGAGTGACTACAACCATCTTTTGTATCAGCGTTCCCTTTACCCTCCAGCTTCTCTCTCTCTCTCCCTTCTTGCCAACTTCTTATGATTTGAGACAATGCTCAACAGTCAAGTATGCTATCCTTTCAAATGCTCTGACCTCTATCACCATAGCCCTAGCTTTTCTTATGTAGCAATTGAGTTAGGGTTGCCAAGTTCCTCCTTGAGTTCCCTAGGGTAAAAGCAATGAAGTTGCCATGCTTTTCAGCTCTTTCCCATTTTCCTCCTTCATTAGGATTAGAAATCCTCCAAATAGGTCAAATCTGGATGTTTCCTTGCTTTTCTTAAGTGATTTTAGGAACAAATATCTAGATATTTATGAGTCAATTCGTTCCTTTGACCCTTATAACTTCACTAGGATTCACTAACGTTGTTCCCGAACTAGTAACTTGAGTTAATTGGGTCACTAATGCACCCTTAGGCTTACAGAGAAGCTTTATAAAGCAAGTTTTCAGTGCATAGCCAGCGTTAGTGTGGAAACAAGGCATGTGATCTTGGTCTTTGCTTCAGCTATCGTGTCTTTCCCCTTTGAGTTGATGAGGAGGTCAATTTGCAGGATAATAGATGCCCCCTAAAGTATGAGATCATAGGCTACGATGATGGCCAAATCACTTTACTTAACTATAATTTTCCTTCAAAAAGAGAGAGAGGATTGGAGCTTCGGGTGGTACGGAAACCTGATACAACACATATATATAAAACTACTAAAATCATGTCCTGAGTCGGGCATTCCCATGCTTAGTAGCTATGTCAAAGTGATTTTCTCCAAAGAGATATGACGATGCTAGCCGCCGATAAGCACAATGCAGATCCGGTGTCATAATAGAATCATCCTGATAAGCTGTCTCCAAAAAAAAATATACGCAACTTGGGAGAGGAAACAAGGCTGAGTGATGCAAGCCTCTACCTAAGGTCTTGATTTCCGCTTCATCGAACAACATAGATCGATACATTTGACTATATGCATTGACGTCGAACATGCATGAAATCATTTGATTCCCATTCAATAATGGAGACTGTTAACAAATGCGAGGAAGGCCACCAATAATGGTGATGGTCTCGAAGATGCATAGTACAATCTAATGAGTGTGAAAGATGTTTTTGTCGTCGAACACCCATAGAATCGCTTAACCAAGAGCCAATAATGAGAACCCCTGATCAAACACAAGGCAACCTACCACTAATGTCTGCAAGTACCAAGGCACTAAATTTGTTTCTGGGTTGTCTTCCTAGATAGAGTGTTGAAGTCGATAGGAAGATGCATGTCGAAAGGTAGGCGATAATGTGTCCTACATCAATCAACACGAAATGGGACAAGAATGATTTTGTTTTTTGAGGAATCTTTGAGTATTGGGTCTAAACAATAGAGGCCATGATGAAAGGATATGCTTGATGGATTGATGGAGGAAAAAAAAGGTTAACCCTTGAACAATAGAAGGCACAATAATGTTTTAAACATGCAGCACTAGACTCATGAACACCAAAGAGTGTTAGGATACAGAGATGCAATAACATCAGGGTATATAGGCTAAAACTCATAGGATGGTAGGATTCATATTGAGAGGCCGTCACAAGGAAGGTTTATCTGAGGGAGTGCCATGTTCAAGGGAACGACTGCTACCAAACCACGCTTTCTAATACTGAATGCAGTTGTATTGTCTACTTTCCCCGTCTAATTAGTTTAGTGAGTCCATATGGGTAAACTCATCGATATTTTCATTTTTTAAGAGTCTGAAAAGGACCGTAAAAATAGCGACTCTATGCCCTATCTGATTAGTTTAATGAGTCCAGACAGGTAAACTCGTCGATCTTTTCATGTTTTGAGAGTCTGAAAAGGATCATAAAAAGAGCGACTCTATATCTTGTCTATGTAGTTTAAAGAGTCCAGACTAGACAACTCGGTGGCCTTTTCATATTTGGAGAGTCTGAAAAGATCGTAAAGAACGACTCAATGGTGGTCCGTTTGTCATAGTTGTTAACTAAGTGTGACAAAAGGTTAATAGTATACCCGGATCAGTTACTTTTCCGTGAGTTAATCTATTAAATTCAGATAAAGAGAAACCTATGTTCAATAGATGTCGACCTAATTTTGTTACGAGTACAAGGAGATGGACTAAACTCGTTTTTCGTCATGAATTTTTAATGAGTCACACAACGACAGACTCAATACCTTCATCAAATTTTAATGAGTCAAATCAAGAAAACTCAAGGTATCTTTTTCAATTTAGTGAGCTAGGAAAAAGAGGTAAAAGAACTGCCCATTCCTCATTCGTAGAATTAACGAGCCCGGTGGAGGGGAAAAACTCCGGGATTTTTCGATTTAAGAGCAAGAAATGGTCCCAAAAAAGAAAGTGATCTTGTTGCTGCAATAGATTTTTAACGAGCCCGGTGACAAAAACTCAGGATTTTTCAGTTTAACGAGCGAGAAAAGTACCTAAAAGAAAGCTCGGGTCATCTTTATAAATGTTTAACGAGCCTAAAGACAAAACTTGGGATTTTTTCAGTTTTATGAGAGAGAAAAAAGTGCCCAAAAAGAATGCTCTAAAGGTCTTTTTCAGTTTAATGAGCTAGAAAAAGAGTGAAAAAGAATTACTCAGACCATCGTCGTATATGTTTAACAAGCCCAACGATGACAAACTCGGGAATTTTTCAATTTTTTAGAGCAAGAAAATATCCCATAAAAGAACGGCGCTCTTATCTTCTTTGTAGTAGTTTAACGAGATCAAAGAAGAAGACTCGAGGTTTTTTCAGATTAACGAGCAAGAAAGATACCGTAAAAGGAATGCTCGATCTTCTTCGTGGTAGTTTAACGAGCCCGAAGAAGAAGACTTGAGGATTTTTTGGATTAACGAGCAAGAAAAATACCATAAAATGAATGAAGGCTCTTCTTTGATCTCATGGTTGACAATAGAAGGGTCTATTCTATGCATTTCCTCATAAGAGCAAGGGAAAACATCGCGTAAGTGCTTAAAAGGGTAGGTGAAGCTCACAATTTCCTCAGGATTGTGATTGGCTCCAATCTATATGTTTTCCACGATGCCTGTCATGACAAAAATATCGATGAGCAATGTTTTTGAAATATTTCCCTTGTTTCCTTCTGAGTCCAAATTTTGGATAGTCGTATATGGTGAGGAAATGATTTCGTGTGCATCAGGTGACAGGATTTGAAGAGGCATCATGTCCGAATCAGATATCAAAACACGATGGTGCGAGTCCTCCCAAGGTCGCTCTTCTAAACTCATGATTTCTCTAATAGCTTCGTTCATAGGTAGGACTTGATTGAGTGGATTGAAAGAAGGAGTATTTATGGGAGGGGCAGTGGCACCATTGGTCGTAACCAAAGTGGCCAAAGGTTCGGATGCATATTGAATGGCTTGGTAGGCCAATTCAGCTGGTGACAATGGCATTTGTTCTCTGTATGTGTCAATGTCTGAAGGAGCCGTTAGGATCCATGGATCAATCTATTCATGAGGAATAGATGAAAGCATGTTGACCATCTGTGAAACCTCGGGCGACTAACGAGGGAAACAACCCACGAGGGAAGAAGCCTTCAGTAGACCGGTAAATATACTGACGTAAGAGTCAGATACACCACCCACTAAGGGTATAGAGCTGCTAGGTAATGGAGAGTAATCTGGGGTGCAAAAGGATAGTTGGTCCACTGTGACTATCTTTCCATCCAAGGGAAAGAGGATGATACAGAAGACCGAAGACACAACGGCCTTCATGGCATAAGTCCAAGTGCAGCCCAAAAGTAGATTATAGTCAAGTTTATGATCCATGACTTCAATATCTACCATTACCATTTTCCCACTCAAGGTGATGGGATAGCTAGCTAGGTAACCTTTTGGGATGAAAGTGTGGCCGTCGAAATCTTTAAGGGAATTCAACGGCGAGGATAGGGTTGGAGAACCCAAAGTGAGCCAACATGAAGCCAACATGATGTAGGTAGAAGCACCTTCGTTGATGACAGTTCTATGTATACCTTTACATTTTGAAAAAATTTGCACCTGAAATGCAAGCTAGTGGGAAAGGAGAGGTTTACACTTTTCCATGTTGAAAACTGCAAGCATGGAATCCTGTGGGTTGATACCACCAATAGCCGAAAGCAAAGATTTCCTTTATGCTGGGCATGTTTGTAATACTTTGAACACCGACATAGCCGATGGTTCTTACGCCAAGTCTTCTATAATGCAGTAGTTTTGGGTGGCACGTGCATATGTATTTTGCATTGTGCGTTGACGTGCCCCTTTAGGAGGGCAAATCACAAGGTTAGCAACTGGCCTTCCGATATGCAATTCGTTGGGCGGTGGTGGGTTTTGACTTGAGGAAGGTTCCTCTGCATGAGTGATAGGAGCTTCATAAGATTTGACTCTTGTTTGTAGATCTACCGTTTTAAAGGTGTAAACGGTAGAAGATCCTTCACCAGCTAAAGGATGTTGCAAACCATTGTTGCCCCCTTGCAGGGGTTGGGGTTGGTTTGCAATAAGGTTTTGATGTTGCTATGTGGGGAAAGGATTATTCAGGATAGTGGTGGTCCTACCAGTATCCTTTTGAGCAGTGAAATTTGTGCATTCCTGAAGATGCGAACACAGATATGTCATGTGGTCTTCAGTACAGATTTTGTAAGGGAATCTAGTGGGTTTATCCTTTCCATCGTCAGGAGGCGCAATGGCCTTCTGCTTTGGGTTTTTCTTCTTTGTTGACTTTTCCTCATAAGGAGTGGTATTTTTCTTATTCTTCTAATTCTTACCACCGGGATGTTGCATAGACTGCACAAAGTTTATCGCAGTGGTAGGAAGAGCAGTTGATTTGGTAGTAGTGGAAGCATTGGAGTTGCGAGGGGCATTGGGGATTACATCATAAAGAGTGCCAAACTATGAATATATCATATCTAAGTCCTGGACACAACGTATGGATTGGTCTTCTGTGACCGCACCACCTAAGGCGACATCCTTACCGATTTGGGGGGTAGGAACTTCCAGAACCAGTTCGCTAAGAGATAGTCTGGGAGGGGAGCTTTAACTAACCTCCGCCTATGTCTCCATTCATGTATATGATCAGAGATGTGGGTGGTAGTATCCTACCGTAATGAATTGAGGAGTTTTGTCCTAGTCTCATAGCGGATGGATAGTTGGAAGTGCTTTAAGAATTCCATCACTAGAGCGTCAAAGGTATTTACTGACGTGCGTGGTAACTCAATGTACCACTTGCGTGTGTTTCCAGTGAGGGTGCAGGGAAAAAGATGTAACCAGACACTATCATCCACCATGGATTTAGAAACACCCCAAAGATGGTAGGTGGTGATATGAGTGCTCGGATCCTCCCCTTGTTTCCCATCGAACTTGGGGATGTCTATTGGTATTTTATGTGGGATTAGCGACCATTGTAAGTTATGATAGATGGGGTCATTTATAAGTTTTTACAAGTCAGGGATATCCAATGTTGCAAAGAAAGGCAGATTATGTGGTGCCCCTGACTCGGACCAAGGCGATGACATATGACTTGAGGAGCCTTGCGGTCCTCCCATCGTTTGAGTCACAATATTATACATAAGCTGCGTGGTATAGTAGTTGCCTTGGGATATGGTGTTGTAGTGTGGATTTCCATGGAGATTTTGATATTGGGGTATAGAATTGCCCCCAGTATAAGCGATGCCTCCTTGACTCATTTGAATGTATGAGTAGGGTGCCCCCATGGATTGGTTGGGACCTCCTTGAGGATTCTCGCCTGCCACAGAACTAACCATATGTCCTTTATTGGCATAAGGAATGCTCATGTCAATCAGTGACTGACCATGCATGCCTGAGAATGAAGGGGGAACTGTTACATTCCCTATCAACATGTGCATATTGGGAATGGCCCCAAATATTTGAATCTGGGGGTTTGAACTATACAATGGCGGCCAACCATATTGTTGGTGGATGGAACCACGCCCATAGTGCCATATTGAGCATTATAGGGAGCGTTGTATGTAGCACTTGTCAAAGGTATGAAATTTAACACTAAACGGGTGGAACCCGGCATTGGTTGGGTTCCACTCGTAGAGGGTGTCATGTGAGTGGTTGTACCTAGGAAAAATGGGATAGCGGGGATCTCCATCAATGGTGTTGTGGTGACTGTCGACTGGGGAAGTGGTGGAGGACAAAAAGTGTCCACAAAGTTCCATGGCCCATTAGTCGTCGACGTGATGGATTGAAATGTTCCACCTAAAGAAACAGGGAGTACAGGTGCTGCTCGAATCAAGAGTGGGTCCAATGGATTCGTGAGCGAAGGGTTAAAGTGAGGAAGAAATCCTTTTGTAAGCTTTGAATCATCGGTTGTCCAAACAGATTCCATGTGAGATTTGGGAGACTGATTCCCCGAAGATGGGGAATTCGGTTCACTAGAGCTCAGTGAATCTTCCGTGGAGGAAGTCCTAGCAATTGTCTATATTGACAATGAGGGCCGGATGTAGCCACGGTGACCGTTAATTTTTATCAATAAATTTTATCATGATATTTGTTAAAGTCTCAAATGATAACACGTGGGTGCCTTGAAAATGTAAAAAATACACTAAGTTGATCAATTAGCAAACATAGGGAAATGACCTTGTCTGATAAGCACCGATCACTGGAGATGAAACCCAGTATCACAATGAATAATAGAGAGGACTGGCCAAATGTATAGTTACGGTCACTCTAGAGCTTCGCCCAAACCTCAAATTGAGGGGCCAAGTACTCTCGTGAAGACAAGAACCCTCCCAAAAACTGAAGATAGAGTAGGTCCATCTGTGTTAGGTACCAAGGCAGCCTGCCCCAGTCACCTTGTGTAAGTCCCTAAAAGCTTGGCCACTAAGGATACCTCAGATCACATACACCACCGGGGGGATATAGTCGCAAACAACATGCTGTGTGGGCAGGATACCTGAGTCCCGACTCAGCTCCGAAATCCCCGAAGGGATCCCCAATACACAGAATACCTAAAGGAGTTGTAAGAGAAGGTGGGCTACCTTCTCTTACAGTCTGATGTTGTCTCTTATTTAGCTCCGCTCTTATTGGAGCAGTCTCGGTAGTATGAGTGCAGAAGGAATTTTCTCTCTTCTAATGACACTAGTTTGGTTTTCAATCTTGGGCAGTTTACTCACATTGCCCATCCCAAGATCCTAGCCTAAACTAATGTACATTTGCTCAATAAAGAGTTACTGGTTGATTTTAGGTAAATTTTATGTGTACTTTCTTATTGTCTTCGGTAGGGATGTTGATGTATGAAATGTGATGAGACTGTGACTCAAAAATCATGCACAAGACAATGCTTTAAAAAAAAAAAATCAATTCGATGAACAAAAGATGTATTCTACAGGTAAGAGTTTTTCACATATTCATATTCTTTCCATGCATCTTAGTTATTTAACACATGCATAACCAATGGAAATCTTTCCAATGTTTTCTTAACAACTACTTGAAACCAAAAATAGAGCAGCTTTTAACCAGCTAAACAGAAGAGTGAATAAAAAATGTGGATCTTTCTTTCATAAAAAATGCTTTTAGGAAAGAAAAACAAAAGATATTTCCCAAAAGTAAACTTTTAGGACACCTATTTTGCTAACAAAATGTAGTAACAGATCCTCTTTCAGTCCATGAGCAGGTTTCCTACCCCTTTTGGTTTGCAGACACATCTGGAAATCAAGTTATTGGGAGACTAATGCTCTGTAACAGTGGCCACAAAGAGTTAACAGGTCTACTAACGTTGTTTGTATGAAGACACAGTGCTTTACAAAGCACTGTGTAGTCTGCTAACCTACGTTAGTGTGGGAAAACAGTCAAAAATAGGGCTTCCCAAATCAGATTCAGTGATGAATACATGTAGGCAAGTTGCAGTAAGGTTTTTCGTGGGTCAGAAAGGGAATGCAGAAGTATAGGGATCTCTTAGAAGGAGGAGAAAATTGAGATCTGTCTGAGTAAACTAGGAACTAGATGTATAGTCCCCAGTGGAGTCGCCAATTCTACTATAGGATAAAATGCATGGTGTATGGAGAATGAAGATACCCTAAAAGGTCTTCCCAGGACCTTTAGCAGACTGTAATATTATCTGCAACCATCACAAAGTTACATGCATGTTGATAAACAATAACTAACTATCAAAGTAGGAGAAGTAGATTACCTCAAGCCTCCATGTAGATTTGCTGGAGAGCGCAATGCAACTAGGTGGAAGTCCCTCAAGCTGGCTCCAAATCAAGTCCTGTAGATAGAAGAGACAAGCGTAATCACAGCATACAACTCTGATAACTAATACGTGAATACATAAAACAACATCTAGTTACACATAACTAAGCTACTCATGCTAAATGGTATTGGACAAACAACTGAATGAATGATAGTACCAACACCACAGAGTAGACAGTACAATTGCAATTTTATATTAATGTTGGAAGAGTGATTACAACCATCTATTGTATTAGCCTTCCCTTACCCCTCCATCTTCTATCTCTCTCTCCCCCTTCTTGCCAACTTCTTATGATTTGAGACAATGCTCAACAGTCAAGTATTCTATCCTTTCAAATGCTTTGACCTCTATCACCATAGCCCTAGCTTTGCTTATGTAGCAATTGAGTCAGGGTTGCCAAGTTCCTCCTTGAGTTCCCTAGGGTAAAAGCAATGAAGCTTCCATGCTTTTCAGCGCTTTCCCATTTGCCTCCTTCATTAGGATTCAGAAATCCTCCAAATAGGTCGAATCTGGATGTTTCCTTGCTTTTCTTGAGTGATTTTAGGAACAAATATCTAGATATTTATGAGTCAATTCATTCCTTTGACCCTTAAAACTTCACTAGGATCCACTAACGTTGTTCTCGAAACAGTAACTTGAGTTAGTTGGGTCACTAATGCACCCTTAGGCTTGCAGAGAAGCTTTATAAAGCAGGTTGTCAGTGAATAACCAGCGTTAGTGTGGAAACAAGGCATGTGATATTGGTCTTTGCTTCAGCTATCATGTCTTTCCCCTCTGAATTGATGAGGAGGTCAATTTTTTGTATAACATTAGCTGAGGCTTTCCCCAAAGTATTTTCATGTGTATTGTGCCATTGATTCTTCTTCTTCTAGTTATATTGTTTAGCTCGATCTTTAAGCTTCCACAAATTAATAGTAGAACTAGGTTATAATATTCTACTTTGATTTATATTGCATTATCGGGTTAACCTACTAGTCTTTGCTTCAGCTATCATGTCTTTCCCCTCTGAATTGATGAGGAGGTCAATTTTTTGTATAACATTAGCTGAGGCTTTCCCCAAAGTATTTTCATGTGTATTGTGCCATTGATTCTTCTTCTTCTAGTTATATTGTTTAGCTCGATCTTTAAGCTTCCACAAATTAATAGTAGAACTAGGTTATAATATTCTACTTTGATTTATATTGCATTATCGGGTTAACCTACACAGGTTTTCTACACTGGAATGATGATTGCATGAAGAGCCTGGATGTACTAAAAGAGAAATTGGCCTCTGCACCGATCATGCTCTTCCCAAAATGGGATGTGGAGTTTCATGTCCATGTTGACACGTCGTGTATAGCACTAGGAGTGGTACTAACACAGGAGGGTGGAGAGGGTTTGGATCACCCTATCGCATTCACGAGTCATAGGTTGTTTAAAGAAGAAAAGAACTATTCCACAACTAGATTTGAGGGATTGGCTATGGTCTATGCACTCCAAAAATATCTGCACTATTTGCTAGGGGGATACTTCAAGATGTATACAAACCATTCCCCGCTAAAATGCTTGGTCAATAAGCCTATGTTGGGGGGGCACATATGCAAGTGGCTCTTATTGTTCCAAGAATATGATTTTTAGGTCGTTGTGAAGCCTGGATGCCTAAATGCGAAACCGGATAACTTGTCGCAAATTGATACGAGAGAGGAACCTACTAGTTTGGAGGAAGGATTATCTGACACACAGCTCTTTACTGTGCACATAGCGGATGGACACTTCGAAGACATAATCCACTTTCTCACGACTGGAACTGCGCCGAAAGAGTACTTCGTCCAGCAGAAGAAGGAACTGGTGGTGCGCGCGGCAAATTTTTCTGTCATCACACAGCACCTATATAAGATGGGTAATGATGAGATACTGCGAAGGTATGTATCTGAATTTGAACGTAGTCATATCCTCATGGACACGCATGGGGGCATTGCAAGAGGACACTATGCAGGAAGAGAAACCACACAGAAGATCCTCTGCGTAGGGTTGTGGTGGCCAACCCTTCATCAAGATTCAAAAGCACACTTCAAGGCCTGTGACATATGTCAAAGAACGGGTATGGTAGAGGGATGAGTTGCCTTTGAATCCACAAATGATGTTGCAACCCTTTGAAAAGTGGGTGATCGAATTTGTAGGCCTTGTCAAACCTCAAGGAAAGATGGGCGCAAGATACATTATCACCGTGACAAAGTACCTGACTCGGTGGGCAGAAGCGTAGCTGGTGAAAGATTGCACGGCCACCACGGCTGTGAAGTTTCTGTTCGAACATGTATTGAATCAATTTAGATGTCCGAAGATCTTGACAAGCGATCATGGTACACCTTTCCTGAACGAAACAATCAACGTGCTAACAGAAGAATTTCATGTGTATCATCAAAAAAGCACACCCTATCACCCACAAGCCAATAGGATAGTAGAAGCATTCAAAAAAATATTGGAGACTGCACTGACCAAAGTCTCCAATGCGTAGCAGAGTGATTGGGACCTACGCGTTCCTGCAGTATTATGGGCTTATAGGACAACGTGTAAGAAATTGACAGGACAGACACCTTTCCAGTTGGTCTATGGTGTGGAAGTTGTCATGCCAATTTGTGCCTAGTCTGCGCATCGCAACACTCACAGGTATGACAGAAAGTAGAGCCCTGGAAGAGAGGCTCACGCAGTTGGAAGAACTAGAAGAGGAACGATTTCTGGCTGGCTTCCATCAACAGGTACAAAAGCAGTGCGAAAATGCCTGGCATGATCGACATATTAGGTTACACACCTTCAAAGTAAATGATTTAGTGTTACTATATGATAGTAAGTTTGATAAATTCCCAAGGAAATTCCATATGCATTGGCTAGGCCCGTACGTTGTTAAGGAAGTCACATACGAAGGCGTGGTGCAGCTGGTTAAGCTAAATGTACAACCTTTCCCAGGCAAAGTGAATGGCAGTCAATTGAAGCCATACACGGGTGGCCTGGTTATCTAACTAACTGACAGAAGCACAATATTCTCACTCCAAGTAGCCAAAAGAAGGCATGAGACTATAAGAAAATGCAGGGGACACAGGAACAGGTCCACGGAAGCAGTTCCGACATCGCGTTCTCGGAACAATGGGTATAGGATATTCAGCAGGCAACTACTCAGTGCGTTGTCAACCTTGCAGCGGTTCAAGCAAAGTTGGAAAGACTCAGTGCGAAGATCTCTGCACCAATAGAGTGACTCGAGGGCGAGTCACGATGATTGTGTTGGGGGCCTGTTGGGTGTGGAATTCCCCCCAAGGCATGTTTTGGGGATTAAAGCCCAAGTTTTGACCAATTCAATTGTAAAGACTCCACAATTTGTGGGTGTGGAGCGTGAAGTCATAATAGAGTCATAAGGTTGTCCACCCCTATTTTTGTAAAGTAATGTCGGCTTAAAAGATCTACCCATGGTCCGTGGACCATGGCATTGTATAAATAGAGCGAGGCTCTAAGTGTAGAAGAAATTTAATTCGATATAAGCATGATGAGTCTAAGGAATTGATTGAGTCGAAGTGTAAGTTGTGTCTTTGGGTTGTAGAGTAGGAAGAGGCTCTATATCTATGTGCACAAAGGCCTAATAGTCCGCACCTGAGTGCGCGAACCCCTGCAATTGAGTATTCGGGGTAGGTCGAGTCTATAACCGTGGGAAGAATTAATAAAGATAATTTTTAATATATTTCTATGTATCTTTTCATGTTTTATGTATTATTGGGTATGAATTGCTAGTTTACTGTTTACGTACTGTGTAAACTCATATGAATGTGCTGAATAAGTAAATATAATACAAGGCATCCATTTACGCGAAGATAACTAACTGGTGTAAGAAGATAAGTAAGATCTTGGGTGTGACTTAAGGAAAAGATGCAGAGCACTACTCCAATAGCGCGGAAGCCCCACAACCCTTATTAGGTTTGCACAAAGGTGAATATATCAAGGCACTAAGGCCAGGGAAGTGCGCAAAGTAACCTACGCGAAGGGACTAAAAGTTGGACTGAATCAACCCCTCAGACATCTCAAGTGTGCAGAAACTTGGTCTCAGCACCCACCCATACTACTTCAGGTGAGACCTTAGTCCGCACTCCACGGACTATTGCTGAAAGGGCCAGTGGTACTGGGATTTGTTTGGCTAATGAACTCTGAACCTGGGTCAGGCCCCAACAAGCCAATATTGTTATCTTTTAAAGTCCCTATGAACACATCAATCCTTTTCTCCTATGGAATATCTTTTACCCTTATATTCAATTTTTGGAAGTCCTCAACGTGCTCCATCATTGAACCCTTTTGTTTGAGATTTATCAATTGGCTAAACAAAATTTTGCTTTTTGTATCCTCATAATGTGCTACCATTTCATCCATAAAAATAGCCCAAGTGACAATTTGTTTACGAGAGCAAAGCCATCGATACCATAAAAACTGATTTGGTTCCAAATATAAAGTTGCAATGCATACCTTTTGTGTGTTTTTCACATTATGGAGATCGAAAAATTGCTCCATCTGTAGTATCCATGTTTCGGGATCCTTGCCATTAAACTTCCTCATATCGATCTTTGGAACATGGTGGTTCTTTGATCCAACGTTAGAGTCTATGAAATCATGAGTTTCCTTTACTACCCTTTCGCCATTAGTAATCATTTCTTGTAGAAACTTTGTCGCATATGTCTTCAAATCTTCCATGCCTTTCTTTAAATCATCCATCTTAGCTTCCACACCGTCCATCTTAGCTTCCACATCATTCACCTTAGCTTCTATGTCTTTCTTTAAACTATCCATCTTAGCTTCCACACCATACATCTTAGCTTCTACGTCTTTCTTTAAACCATCCATCTTAGCTTCTATTACTTTTTGTGCGAGCGAAATTTGTTGCACTTGGTCTCGTAATTTTGATATATCATGTTGCATTTATTCCTCTTCTTCATGTATCATGCTAGATATTTCAGGTTGCTTACTAGGTGTTTCCATTTTCTTTCTTCGAGGCATCAATTACCTATAATAATGCTTCACTATGCCCTTTGAATTCCTTCAAACTAATTTTTCAAACCAATCTTATGCAAAATTTAAAAAACTACACACCCTTTTTTCACTTTGTAAGAGCTCGATATTGAACCTGTTGTATCTCTATATCTGTGGATCTCGAATGTCTAAAATCATGTCTTGCAGTAGCCCTTTGAGTCCTCTTCCTAACCCCGTAAGTATGATCAAGATTGCATTCTCCAAGGAAGAGTTATGCCAATTCTCCCACGATGACTTGATTATAGTCTAGTTCAGTAGAGCTAACTTGTAAGAAGTGCCACGTGTCACTATTTTGACCTTAGTATCTAAAACTAATATACCGAAAACTACAGGTCGTCCTCTTTCTGAAACTTCTTACGAAATTTCAATCTAATGCTCAGAACAAAAGTTATGATGATTTTCCCCAGGTCACCTGTTTGGAATGTAATTCGGGAGTATACAAAAATCCTAACTTCCTCATATCATATATCTGAAAATATAGCGATACAAGCTCTGACATTGGACCCGAAGTTTAGAATGATTTCAGATCAAATGGGTTTTTGTTTTAGATTCTGACATGTCGCAGAATTTAAAAAATAAATAAATTATAGTGAAAATGCCACGATGACCTGTTTAGAGCAATGAAACCCTAGAATCCAAAGCTCTAATACCAAATGTTATGAAACCAGCTCACAAATAGATAGAAAAGATAGATCAACACCTTAGAAATAAGCCTCTTCGAGGGGGAAACCTCCTTTGCATCACACAAATGAACAATTCTTAGATGATTCAAATGACAAAACCTCCTTTATATATATAGGAGTCTAAGGGGTCACAATATAACCAAAGTCGACCTAACAATAATAATATAAAGGCACAAAAATAACAATATTGGAATTCTATGGGGCACAATAATAACAATATGGGGACATGTTAGACTTTAAGCTTCTGTGGTAGACTTTTGGAAAATTATGATCTGGATTATCCAAAAATCTACCACAGAAACTTAAAGTCTAACATAACTTCCCGGTACGGAGGGGATACATGGAATGAGATCTGTTTTCTCAAAATTTCAAGGATAAAGATTGAGAGAAGAACTGTCGACCTGCAATTTCTGAAACAATGTAGAGATGATAAGATCATTCCTCCATTTTCTCACGTAAAACATAGGCTTTTTAATCGTTATAACAATAATTCATTTTTAAAATTAAGTATGGCTCTCATTCATGGTGAGATCAAGAAAACACGGGCTGCATTAGACAGGCTCAATCACTCTGCCCTTTCCACTCACTTAAAACTAGCTATGATAATTAGTTTCGAGCTATGGAGAACGATTGATGCTAAGGCTGCCGTGAAGGCTCAGAGAGAAGGTAGAGTTGCCCAAGAGAGACATTCCAGAAAACCCTCCAAATTAGGAAAAATATTTTTAGCTTCAGCGGTTGAGGCTTTTTTTGAATCTGATGAATCTGGCAGCTTCGAAGATAACAAACAACTGTAGTGAAGGGTGAAGGCACTTGTTGTCAACCAAGAGTTAAGGTTGATAACGCAGTGATTTTTAATCCAGATGTGTGGAATGAAGTTCTTCTAGTATCAAATGTAGAAACAGTTCCAATTAATGTCGAAAGCAGGGTGGATGTTGTGAGCAAAGTGGACACTGCGAGAAAACGCATTAATTGTCTCTGGGGTTGATTCCAGCACTCTCGATGTTGGGAATTACAGTGGTAGGGGAGTTTTTGATAGCGTGGATGGTGAATGTGGTAAGGTAGCAATTGATAACGTGGAGATTGAGCCAGGTACGATGGGTAATAGAATCGTTGATGACATCGTGGTTGATAAAACAAACACTGAAGCAATAGATAATATAACTCGAACAGAAATGGATAAGCACAACGATAGCCAGGTTCCTAAAATTAATATAGGCTGTAGAATTAATTCAATGAATGAGCACATAGGTTCTGACATTAATACCAACAGAATTAATAAAAACAACGCACATGACAACGTTGTTGATATAGCAAACACTGAAGCGATAAATAATATAACTCGCATTGACAATAAGAACACTATAAAACTGATAACAGAAAGGGATAAGGACATCGACGGTCCTGAAATTAATATAGGTTGTAGAATTAGTTCAATGAATGAGCACATGGATTCTGACATTAATAACAACAGTAATCCCAAAAAAATCGATAAAAACAAAATTGATAAAAGCAACGCCGATGTGACATGCATATTTAAAGGAAAACCAAAGGAATATGTGGGCAGTAAAAATTACGGTAATGATAGGTCTGGTTTCAGTAAAGACTCACGTATCCCTAATGTATGTAGTTCAAAAATGTTACCTAAAAAATTTGTTAATCTCTCATCCTTACTGCTCACTCCTGATGAAATTAATACTCTTAGCAAAGGCTTGGGGTTCGCAGTCTCTCCCAAGAACATCCCATTTGAAAGCATTATCCGCAACATTGAGAATGGAACTCAAGGCCTTTCAATGGATGAAAAGGAAGTATTAAGACAGGAGTGTTCACTTATTATGATGAAATCTAAACAGCCAAAGAGTAATTTAAATAAAGAAGGGCAAGTTGCTCTGAGATCACTTCGTAATAATGATAAAATAGTGGTAATTAGGGATGATAAAGGAGGAGCAATGGTTGTTTTAGGTAAGGAGGATTACATTCATAAAATTAATGAACAATTAAATTGTGGTAGTTATAGAAGAATTAACTCCAACCCCATTCCTAAGGTTATAAAACAGGTCAAGAAGGCTATCATGGGATCAAACCTTGATGATAAAATGAAAAAGAAGCTAGTACCATCCTGTGAGGTCATACCTCGAATTTATGGATTACCAAAAAGCCATAAAGAAGGGGTCCATCTTAGACCAATAGTCAACACCATTGGTTCCCCTACCTATGAATTAGCTAAATATGTGGCTAAGATCCTGAAACCTCTGGTTGGTAGCATAGACTCTTTTATAAAGGACTCCAATGATTTTGTGAAACTTATTAAGAATGAGAGGGTTGAAAAAGATGATATTCTGGTAAGTTTTGACGTGGTTTCTTTGTTCACAAAGATTCCTCTAGATGAAGTTGTTCTTGTTATAAAAGACGTCACTGATCCTGAAATAGCAAAACTTACAGAAATTTGTTTGTGCTCCACTTTTTTCAATTTTCAAGACCATTATTATGAACAAATATCCAAAGTCGCCATGGGATCCCCACTATCACCAATTGTTGCAAACTTATATATGGAGTACTTTGAAAAGAAATCCCTTAACTCATACCCTTTGAAATTGACATGGTGGAAAAGATTTATTGATGACACCAACTTAAAATGGACCCATGGCAAGGCTAAGCTGGAAAGGTTTTTTAATCATCTTAACTCTATATCATCCGAAATCAAGTTTACTATGGATCTTGAAGAAAATGGTAAAATTCCTTTTCTAGATGTCCTTATTAGTAGAAAAGAGGATGGTACTCTAGGACACCAGGTCTTCAGGAAGAAAACACATACGGAAAGCTATCTACATGCTGACTCATACCATCATCCATCACAAAAATTGTGTCTTAAACACTCTTGCTATTAGGGCTCTCAGAATCTTTGACCCTGAGCACCTTAATGAAGAAATTAAACACTTAACCTATGTTTTCAAAGATATAGGATACAAGGAGTTTAATATTAAGAAAGCTATAAAAAGAGCTCAAGAAAAGGTCCTCTCTAGGGGTCCCCGAGATAACATGAGAGAAAATTGTGGGAAAGTGTACCTCCCATTCATTCAAGGGGTTACAGATAAAATCGCTAAAATTTTAAGAAAGAAGAACATAAACACTCAATTTACAACATGTGGAACAATTAGACAGAAAATGAGGTCAGTTAAGGATAACATAGATCACCAATAGCTTAAAGGTGTGTATAAGATTGATTGTTCGTGTAGCAAGAGTTATATTGGGGAAACAGGACGTTCTTTGAAAACAAGACTTAAAGAGCACAGAGCTAATATTAAGAATGAGAGATCCCATACATCAGCCCTTGCGTAACACTCATCCAAAACCAAGCATCATGTGTGTTTGGAGGACGCCAGAATTATTGCAAGAGAAGATCATTATCAAAAGAGGAAAATCAGAGAGGCTATCAAAATTATGAAGTATCCTCATAATCTCAACAGGGACAATGGAAATGAGATTAGTGGAAACTGGCTACCCCTGATTAGACATATCCATCCCTCCAGATCTTGCGAGGTGTAGTTTCTTTGGTATCTTCCATCTTCCTTCCTCCCCGTCCTCTTTCCCTTAATTATCAGCCTCTGTCTTAGTGTTAAAATAATTTATTTTTATTTTAATATTGGCATTATATAATATAAAAATTAATTAATACATATATAAATTTATTTATTTCTCTACTAGTAAGGTACTTAGGGTTAATTATATATCAATAAAAATAATATTATTTATAAATAAAATCTAGTAATCCATATTAGGTTAAAATAACAATTAAAATTAAAATTTGAAATTAAAATAAACTAATTATAATTAAGTAGGTTACAAAAAGTAATAAAAATTATACACTAAATTAAAATAAACTTCCTATTTATTAAATTATTACCTCATTAGAATTAATTAATTAGTTATTAGGTAAAATTAATAATTAAAAATAAAAATAATAACAAATTTAATTAAATTAAAATTAAATTAAATCAAGATTAAATCAATAAAAATAATGGAACATTGAATAGTATATGTAGTTTAGTCTTTAAATTAGTCGGCTTCTTAAATTGGTCGGCCTTTACTTGAATATATCATACTTGAGGTTTATTTATCTGTTCTGGTTGGAAGATTCTTCTCTCAATCGATCTATCATTCATAATCTATCATTTTTTGTCCTGATGATGGACCCCCTTTGGGGTTCGAAACGTCGACATATTGAACATAATACTATGGATAGTCCAGATCATAATTTTCCAAATATGGGGACAATAGAGACACAACAATAACAATAAGGGATAAAACGACAATAGTAATGGGGGAATCACTAGTATTATAGGGACCTAACATATTTTCCAATCAACACCCATTATAAGTGTATGTGGTCGTAAGCCAAGGCCTTCCTAAAATCAAAGGATGTTCCCCGGCATCAAATTGGGTATGCAGCACCAGCATATCAACAAGGTACTACCACGAACCTACAAAGATAGTCACGTCTCCTAACGTCCTTACCAATCATACAATGGATCAGTATGAAAGTTCTAAGATTGTAGGAGTTGGTTTAAGGTCGCGTAAGCCCAGAGTAAGTGTATTTGATGATGTTATAACATTAATTGTGGCCCCTAGGTCTACCAACACATTTGGGATATCAATTCCATTAATCTATACTATATGAATCAAGTTCCCTGGATCTCCATATTTAATAGGTGTAGGCTTTCCCAATAATATGTCTGATAATTTCCCCTTGACATGGATAGTGAGTGGTTCCTTTTGTTTTCTTCCAGACTTATTAGAACAAAATTATTTGATCATTTTAGCATAAATCGATACATCCTTTGTAGCCTGAAGTAACGGGATTTTGACAAATAAGTTTTGCAATACTCCCAAAAAGTCAAATTCAGGATAAGGAATTGGTTTTCTCAAGGATAGTCTCTCAAGATAAGGTGGACCAGTCTCACATCCTCGAGTGACAATTGTTTGAGCAAGGGGTTGTTGTTGCATGGGAACTTGCATTGAACCACCCCTAGTTGCTAGAGAATAATTCCTAGGTTCTAGTTCTGAGGCTTCATCATCAGTATATTCAACAATTATCGGTGAAGTCTTAGTATTTACCACCTGACTGGACCAAAGATTTAGTTCATTACATTCTACGGTGGCAATATTGTATGCAAGAAATTTGAGTGTCTCAACCTATTGAGCCCCCCTATTATTTGGGTTTGGTTTGGATTAAACAGGTAGTTCTGGACAAAGAGGAGGATTATTAGTGAAGGCGTTAGCGGGAAGTTGTAAGTTTTGTTTTGGCATAGGCTGGGAGAATTGTCCTTAAGGAAGAGAAGGTCCATGCCTACTCTGGGACCATGAAGGGGTTAGAATAGGTTGGGGAGACCATGATTGGGAGGGTGTTGGATACTGATAGTATTGCAACCATGAAGGTGAAACAGTTAAAGAATAAGGCCCAAAATTCAAATTATTAAAAAACTGAGAAGGGTCATGAGGCATACCTTGATTCATGCCCTGTGGTCATGGTTTACATGGTCTATTTGATCCCATAAAATAAACTTGATCTACGTCTTCATTTTCTCCCTGAAAAACTACCTTCAACCCAAGAAGAGATGGACACGTGCTAGTAGAATGACTTTGCTCACATATTGCACAGGTTTCAATAGTATTGAGTGGACATTCCTTTAGCAGGTTATTCTTTCTACATTGAGGGAAAAAAATGGCCATTGCCTTCTCGGCTTCCATATGTTTCTGTTTTTCCTATAGAACATCTAGCTATGAGGACAATGTGCTTAGAATATTTTTCCTCAAACTATCCAGCAAGTTTTTAATTTCTTCTTTTGTAACCGCACTATTGGATGTCTTGAGAGTTCGTACTCCTTTCTTATGCCTCATAGCTCCACATGAACATTTGATGCACAACTCACATATGGTGTCGAATTCTTCTTTTGATATATCTCCCTTTCCTACTATGTTCAGGCATTCCAAAGATTCCTCCCTTAGTGCCCGGAGAAATATTATCTTTAATATATCCTTATCCATATCACTATGGCCTGATATTTGTAGACTGTATTTGAAGCATTCCACAAAGTCCTCCATGTTCTCATCCATTTTTTGCACAATCTTAAATATTTCCTCCTTAATTCCTCAGGATTTGCAGTTGTCCTTATATTTTTCAAGGAAAATTGTCTTCATGTCATCCCATGTTGTAATAGATTTCCCCCCTAAACCCATGAACCATCTCAGAGGTTGTCCTTTCAGAGTATCCAAGAATATCTTCAATTTGTTAGAATCAGAAATATAATCATATCCTCGACAGAAAACATCGAATTCGAAGTGCAATGTATCCGAATCTTCAGAAGAAATATCATGGAAATTAGGTAATGTTGTCAAATTAATAGGTTTCATAGGTGCATCACCTCTAATATATCCAATTGGGAACTCGGTCGTGGAAGTTATATGAGCCATGAATATCTTCCAATATTCACTTGGAATCTCAATGGGTTTTGGTTTTTCTATAACACGGGGTTGAGGTTGTCTAATAGAACTTTCTCGATCAAATGGTGGAGTTAATTCCCTCAAGTCTCCCTCTTCTTCTTCTGAACTTGCAATGCTAAATTCCTCAGATCCTCTACTTCCTATTTCCTATTCCTTGAATTTTGCTTCTGCTATTGGGGGAGGTTCTGGTTGTGAAACTGACTGTCCTCCAAATTTTGCATGAGATCTAACCCTAACAGCAACTCGGGATGATGCTCCTGACTCAACTCTTGAAATGATTTCTTGGATATACATAAATCTGCCTAGATCTTTCCTTCCTCTTTTTGGGGGTCTTCATATGCCCCTTTTATTCGTGTCTTTGTTCATGTAATCAAAAAGAAAAATAAAAACATTCAAACAAATATGAAGCTCAAGACCTGGAACAAGGTAGAAAATTCCCTTCTTAGGACAAGAGAGTGACCCCTAAAAGGAAGATAAAAGGAAGAGAAACAAACCAACCACAAAATCTATGCTCAGGACCTGAAACGAGGTAAAAACTTCCCTTCTCAGGATGAGAGAATGGTTCCTAAAAGAAACAATAAATTCAAATAACCAAAGCAATCTATGTTGGGTGTGGAGCCTGATTATCTTCTTTATTTAGAGGTATTGCCACATTGGACCCTAGTTCGTAATGTGTTAGCAACACTGTCCATAAAATGTATGCCACCAGGGGGGGTGACAACGATTATTTGGATCCCCCCCCAAGCAGGGGATCAGGGGCAGCGTCCCCGAAGCTAAAAATAGATGTAAAATTGCCTTGTAAAATGTTGTATAGTCAATCTAGGTCGTTCATTAGGCAGAGATCTAATGATAGAAGTTATGTTTAATTTAGGGTTTCTTGCCCTAGAATGCAACCTTTCACTGTATATGAGGAAATTGTATTTCTTCTATGTAAATATGTATTCTGAGTGAGAAAGAGGGAGGATATTGTGTGAGAGCGAAGAGGGAATTATGACAGATCTACTGTAGGTTGTATCTCTTCAATTTGCTAGATAATATAAAAGGAAGGACTGGTTGTTTCTCCATGGACGTTGCCCAAATTGGGTGAACCACATATATCTATGTCACTCTTGTTTTATGTGTTTTCTGTTTTTATATTTCTGCAATATATTTTATGTGTTCCATTGCTCTATAATATATAATTTTCTAACAATCTAATGCTCAGGACCTAGAGCATGGTGAAAACTTCCCTCCCTAGGATGAGAGAGTGGTCCTAAAAAATAAGAAATGAAAACAACCAAAGTGATCTAATGCTCAAGACCTAGAAAAGGGTGAAAACTTCCCTTCCCACGACAAGAGATTGGTCCTATGGTCAATATTGGTTGTACTTTCACGCCTTCCATAGACTCCCTGGAAACAATGCCAAAATGTTGGTGTTCATATATGAATTAAAGAATTCACCCTTTTCCCACATTAATTGTCAACTCGAGGCTCGTCTGGTTGTTTCAAGGCTATTTTTCAAGGTCTATACAGGCCACAATTTCCCTACCCAACAATGAACATTCAATCAACAATATAACAACGTGTAATAGCAAGCAATAACAGTAACAACAATCAAAGTAACAACAAATTAAGATTCACAGCAACACAACATAACAAACCATTAGAGCGATAAATAACTAAGCATAACAGAAATAAATCACCACTAATCCAACAGCACCTGGTCAAGAGAGTGCGCCCAACTCCTTGATCAACGCTTTGGCGAAGGATCGAAGACTAGTTAATACTCAAAAGATCAGGATTGCATTAATAAAAATAAAAATACAGGAGTCTGCTATTACATTCTCTGAACTCTCGTGTCTCTCTCTAGTGATGGCTACTTTTATAGCCCCGTAACCTTATTTATACATTTCAATATTACAAACATAGTATCAACGATTTCCAGAGATTACGGCAGTTTTCTTCCTACAAATACACAACAACCATTAGGGCATAAAGAAAATATGAAGACAACAAATATATTGGTCCAACAGACTCTCTCTGGTGGAATCATCATTATAGCCAACATCCTAAGATTAGAAATGCTAGCTCATCGATAACCATATGCTAAATTGTAGTCTATTGATCATCACCGTTTTGAATCTGTAAAGAAACCTGGGTTAGCAAGTCGCATAAGCAACGCTCCCCTAATACTATGATTCATCGATTAATAATTCACAAAGACATGACAAATAGATATACCTTTGTGTTTGAGATACAAATTAACCTTGCAAGGACATGAAATAGGTGAAGGAGAGGAGAAAAAAGGTAGGTAAAAAGTAGGAAAATTTAGCTACCAACATTCACCTTCACAAATTTTACAAGGGAATTTGATTTTATGATGAAGTTCACTAGTGCCCCCTCCCTAATTCTGAGGTTTGGTTTGTGCTTCCTAGACAATTTGGTTCTTTTGTTTAGTCTTCTTGTTTTTCTTACCACCATATTGTTGGTTGTTCTTCGGTTTAGTGGACTTCACCGTAAGAACGTCGATAGACTTCTCAGGAGATGGTGCTTTAGCAAAGCCAGATGCATTTGATGGGGCTTGATATGTAACAATCAATTGTCCAATTTGGGAAACACATTAACTCATAGAATCGGAAATAGGCCCAATCACACCATCAGCATGTGGGCCAGGAGCAGGTTTAGGAGGGTCAATAGAAGGCCTAGGGGAATTAAGAAACACTTTGTATAGTGTACTTGATTGTGAATAGATAAGATCCAACTATTGGGCAATTAAAATGGCTTAGTTCTTGGTAACGTATCAAAACATGGACACATACTTTCTAATCTAAGGTCGGAGAGAGAGAATGAACCATTTACGTAAGAATTCATTAGATAACTTGGTTCTCACTAGCCTCTTGTGACAATTCCACTCATGAATGTGATTAGAAAATAATGTGGCATCATCATGTTTGAAGTTCGACAAGAGATCAAATTCGATATCATACCGGGTAGGCAATTGGAAGTGTGTTAATAAGGTTTGATCTAAGGAGGCAAAGTCACTGTAGGATGCAGTATCTAACTCGATATACCACTTCGCAAAATCCTTAGTTAACGTACATTGGAACAAGAAAAGTTTAATAGAATCATCCACCAAATAATTAGAAGAACACCATAAGTGATGTCAGACCAGGAGGTAACTCCTCAAATCAATTCATTTATATTCATTCAGGTTTGGTCTTTATTATATACATGAGGGAGAGACTGTTCATTTCATCTACCAGTGACTATTCATATTTTCTATTATTTATTTACATCAATTTAAGTTATTCACCCAATCTTGATGATTAGGTGTCAACATTCCCCCCCCCTCACTCTGAAGGGATGTTCGTGAGTCCAAGCATCGTTCTGAATCTTTCAAGCTTTTCTCTTCCAAGCGCTTTGGTGAAGATGTCTGCAATTTTCTCATAAGTGGAACAATTGCAGAGATGGATTGTTTTGGCCTCAACATGATGTCGAATCAAATGATATTTAGTATTGATGTGCTTCATTCGATCATGGAACTTTTGGTTCTTGGCCAACTTTATTGTCGAGGTATTATCAATCAAGAGTGGAGTCAATTGTACTTGTTTTACCTGTAAATCTTCAAGAATTTTCCTGAGCCACATAATTTCTTTTGTTGCCTCAGCTACTGCCACATATTCTGCCTTTGTTGTGGAATCTGTTGGAACTGATTGTTTGCTTGATCTCCAAGAGACAGCTCCTGATCCAAGACTAATAGCATAACCTAAAGTAGATACCCCAGTTTCTTTGTCTCCATTGAAGTCTGAATCAAAGTATCTAATCAAGCTGAAGTCGTCCACATATGTATACTTGATTCCAAAGTCTTGAGTTCCCTTCAAGTACCTTAGAACTCTTTTTGTAGCAGACCAATGTCCCTCACAAGGCTTTTTCATAAACCTGGAGAGGATTCCAACAATAAATGAAATGTCTGGTCTGGTAGTAGTTAGGTAGTTGAAACTTCCTACAAGCTGTGTATACTTTGTTGCATCCTCAAATTCTTTTCCTTCAATGGATGTGAGCTTTAAGTTTTGTTCCATTGGAGTAGTTAGAGAATTACATTCTATCATGCCAAACCTATTCAACATATATCCAATGTACTTATTTTGAGAAAGGAATATGGACTTCAGATGTTGAGTTACTTCAATACCAAGATAGTAATGAACATAGCCCAAATCAGTCATTTCAAAACCTTTCCTCAATTCCTTCTTTATGGATGTAATGTAGCTTTCAAGGTTCCCTGTCATCAAAAGATCATCTACATATACCACAAGATATACAACTATTTTGCCAACTTTCTTGACAAACAAAGTTGCATCATCAAGATCATAATGTTTGAAATTGAGTTTCAGAAGATGCTCAGTTAGTTTTTCATACCAGGGTCGCGGTGCTTGTTTGAGGCCATACAAGGATTTCACAAGTTTGCATACATTATGTTCATGTCCTTTCACAGCAAATCCTTCAGGATGGGACATAAAAACATTCTCTTCTAGATCTCCATTCAAGAAAGAAGTTTTTACATCCATTTGATGGACTTTCCAACCGTTCTATGCTGCTAGGGAAAAGAGTGTCTGGATGGTAGCCTATTTTTTTGGGGGGGGAAATGTCTCCTCATAATTGACCCCTTCCTTTTGCACAAAACCTTTTGCCACAAACCTGGCTTTGTGCTTATCAAGTGAGCCGTTAGCTTTATACTTGTTCTTGTAGACCCACTTGCAGCCAATTGGTTTGGTTCCTAATGGAGGATCAACCAGCTTCCAAGTGCCATTCTTTATCAGGGCATCATACTCCTTTTGCATCGCTTCTTTCCATTCATCATGAGAAGTAGCTTCTTTCAAGGAAGTTAGTTTGAAATCTGTAGACAAATTCAATTCACAATCATAAGAAACATCCATATCAACAGGTGAATCAGAGTCATCTACATCACCTCCATTTTTCCGGTTTGAATGTCTAGTTCCTATCTTTCCAACCTCATCAGGATGAACACTTTCAAGTGTCTTTATCAGCCACTTTGGGGGACCTTTCTTAGATGGTCCAGGCTACTCCATTGATTGAGTTGGGACTAAATCAAGATTGAGTCTCCCAACTCTATCAATCACATCACTTAAAGTATCATCCATTGTTGGAGTTTCATGCGAGGGAGAGATTGCTTCAGAAGAAAATTCCACAAGTTGATCTAGTATAGGAATCCCCCTTCAAGATGAGGAATCTGATTATCAAATTATTGAAATGATTTTTCATTTGCAAATCTATCCAAGCGATCAAGTTGCCGCTCAACAACATTGTCAATTTTGGATGTTTCAAGAAAGATTATATCTCTAAATACAACGAAATTTTTATTGACTTCATCATAGAGACTGTATTCTTTGGAGGTGTTTGAATACCCCAGGAAGATACACTTATGACTTCTTGCACCAAGTTTGTTTCTATGTACCTTTGGTATCAAGGCATAACACGTGGAACCAAAGACCTTGAGATGCTTTACCTAAGGAATGTGCCCATACCACACCTTATAGGGAGTCTTGTTTCTGATAGAATTAGATGGACATCTATTCTTTATATATACAGCACATAGAACTGCATCAGCCCAAAACATCAATTTTACATTTTTGAAAAACATCATGGAGCGCACCATATTTAAGATTGTCTTATTCATTATTTCAGCTACACCGTTCGGTTAGGGATTATAAGGCACAGTTGTTTGATGTTTGATCCCATGTTGGCGAAGATAGTTTTCAAATTCATTTGAAGTGTATTATTTTCCATTATCAGTGCGAATAGAGCCAACATGAGATTGTTCATCATTTTCAATCCATTTATGAAAGTTCTTGAATGTTTGAAAAGCATCAGATTTGTTCTTCAATAAATAAACCCAACACATTCTAGTGTAGTCATCAATAAATGTCATCATATATTTGTTTCCATTTGTAGAAGGAACAGGCATTGGACCACATAAATCTGAATGAATGAGTTCAATTTTTCTATGTGCTCTTGAATGTGAATCATGAAAATATTGTTTTCTATGCTTTCCTAGAATGCAAGCATCACATTGCTTGAGCTTCCTAGGAATTGTAGGCAAACCAGTAACACCATTTTTCTTCAACAAGCGGAGGTTGTCATAGTTCAAATGTCCAAATCTAGCATGCCATAATAAACTTGATGGAAGTGTACCTTCTTCATAATGAGAGTTGTATGAGAAATGTTGTGCACGAGCAGAGGTACCCTGTAGCTTGAGAAGCCTTTCTTCTTTTATTCCCCTCATGACAAGTGAGTGGTCAGATGCTTTTCTCACCTCAACCTTTCCATCAAACATATAAATGGAGTGACCTTGCTGGTGAATGTGGACCAAGGACAGCAAGCTTCTCTTCAGCTATGGGAGATATAGAACATGATGTAGAAGAAAGTCTGGAAGACCAGGCAATTTAAGCCTGATTGTGCCAAGCCCTGATGGCTTGAGTTTTGATTGGTCTACAAAGTATATTGTTCCATCAACATTGTCAGTAAATTCTTCAAAAAAATATTTTCTATGAGTCATGTGGCAAGTTGCTCCTGAATCAAGCAACCAATCATTTTTCCAAGAAGCAAGTGAAGCATTAAATAAGTCTTCATTTACTCCAATATTACATTGTGCCACAACATAATGAGCGGATTCAGGTGCTTTACCTTTGTCTATGTCATTAGTTTTACCTTTGGGTTGGTTTCTTTGCTGCTCAATTTTGTCCCAAGGTAACTTGCATGTAGAGGCATCATGTGATCCATTTCTTTTGGAGCGTATGCAATGCAAATCTAACTTTTCTCCTTGACAGTGCCTGCCCCCCCTACCTCTGAAATATGTTCCTCTTCCTATTCGACCATCTCTTCCTCTAGAAGAATCTTGGGCAAGATTCTTTTCTTTCTGAGCAAGGCACACAGCCTCTTCAGAAGAAGATATGAATGAATGCATTATAAAATCTGAGTGCTGTAAAAATACTTCTATTGGCAAAAAATGTGCTTTTGTGGAGAAAAAAAAACTTATGTTGCTAAAAAAATGATTATGATAGAGGTATTAGAGCGGATATCAAAGTGTGTTCAGGCCCCACGGTGGTATTTACAAACAATATATTAAACACAGTCAAACGTAGGAGCGTTAACTATGTTATGAAAACAACATTATGGGAGCCCAACAGCGTGTTATATGAAAACAGCATTGCGGTGGATTCAAAGGGGCATTGGTATGACAATACTATATTGAAATATAGTATTATAATGAAATGCAGTGGGTATTCAAACGCAGAGGACTGGTGGTATGTGTAATATTACACCACAGTTATATTAAAAAACACTCGTAGCATGGTAATATTCTGGACCAGCATATATATGAAAACAACATTCAATTTATTACCAAATGAATCCCTTCAAAAATTCCACTACTTCAAGTCAATGCATGGAGTTTAGAGGTGAGAGTCCCACTGTGATCGCCAAGAGTATGTCAACTCAAAGAAACACATAGCGAAGGTATGCAAGCTCAGACCAATGGTGTGAGCTGCACCATTTCGTACCTCTCATTCCAGATTCAACACTATAGGCCATATGCATTCACCTACACATCTGTTGTGAGACCAACAACGTTACATCATTCAACATAAATGTATCATAGGACTGTGTATGGAGGAGGGCCAGCGCATGTATTAAAAATGATGTACTGAAAACCACAGCAATGTATTAAAACCATTCAAAAACCGGAGCAGGCTTACAACAACAAAAGCCACAAACCACGAAATCTTGGGGAAGGTGTGAGTAGCGGCAGCGGGCACAACATTCAAAACGCTCAAGTAGAATGAGAAGAGAGGAATGGCGGGCTTCTGATATGCCTAACCTTCACGTTTAGGGCAATCTCGGGCAAAATGACCGAAGTCACCGCACTGATACCATTCCGTTGTGCAGCATACACCATATCCAATGACCATTCTGTGGCACCATCACCAGAACGACCTTAAAATGACCATCACCAGAATGACCTTGTTGTTCAACACATATATACCATGGCCTTCGAACTTCGTGCAGTTTAACCCAACATATATACCACAGTCTTCGCACAGTTCAATGCAGCATGGGTTGGTTTGCAATGCCTTCACACACCAATCGTCAGTAGTCATCAATGCAGAGAACAAGAAACAAACTTTCAACATAGTACAATAGATACCACGACCTTCTCAGAGGCTCTTCCAGGTAATGGTAAGACGAGAGAGAAAATCTTCAAAATGAAATGTGTGCAATGCCAGAGAGCAGCATTATTAGACTATGTTAGAGAGCGCAATGCCAGAGAGCGCAGAAAGCACCATGAGAATTTTGTATGCAGGTGGAGCAACATAGCAGAGAATAATGCGTTCAGGTCAATGGAAGCATCAGAGCTGCCAGGCTAGCTAGTCTACATAGGATTTAGAATATCATAGGCAGAATAGGGAGTTACAAAGTAGAGGGAAGCCAAAAATGGCACTAGCTCTGATACCATGTCATACCAGGAGGTAACTCCTCAAATCAATTCATTTATATTCATTCAGGTTGGTCTTTATTATATACATGAGGGAGAGACTATTCATTTCATTGCCCAGTGACTATTCATATTTTCTATTATTTATTTACATCAATTTTAGTTATTCACCCAATCCTGATGATTAGGTGTCAACAAGTGATACGTATTAATGTTTGTGGATGTATTTGCCCCAAGATTCCCTTCAAACTCAGGAATATCAGATGGAAAGTTGGAGGGTATGATGGCCACCAGGGATCATGTTGGATGGGGTCATTAGTCAACTTTTCCAAATCTGGTAAATCAAGAGAGGATAAGAACAGATTGTGGAGTTGAATAAATGTATCATAGGTATGAGTAGTTTGTGACCAACCTTCTTGTCCCTCCATATAAGGATTAGAATGACTCACTTGTTGGTGAAGGAAAAGGTTATCCCTAGCATAAGACTACTACAGGCCAGAATGACTAGTAAATGGATGTCTCCACCCCCAGGGTATCTGCTCCCAAAGAGAAAAGGACCCCCAAGAGCATGAATTCTCATGGAATTGTACCCAAGAGTAAAATAAGGACCACTTTGTGCAGTAGGACCAACATAAAGAGGATAACCCATATGGGTGATGGTATTGGTAGCAGGGTTGCCCCGGGTAAACTAGACCCCCCAGGAAAGGTGTTGGTAGGTGGCATCCCTCCAAAGAGTGAACTATACCAAGATTGTGGCATATTATATGCAACATTTCACCCAACTTGACTAGGAACAACTGGTGATCCCCCCCATGGATTTTATGAAGTAACTATACCTAACTAAGGGTCAGGAATAGTGGATTGAGAGAAGGAAGGAGAAATGAATCCTGGCCCTATTGGCTGACTAAGATTAACACCCATGGTCGGTGTAGAAATTTGTGTAGGCATCAACACATGAGGGAAATTCATATGAGTTATAGAGAAAATAGGTGGAATTCCCTAAGAATAAGTGAGGGGTGTGGACAAAGGAGTGTGTGGGTCCATGCTAAGTGGTGGTAAAGATGATATGGAATTTGACACTGTCAATGCTCAACCTGTCACACTAATATCCTAGATTGTGTAGTTTTCTTCCTAAGTCCAACCTGAAATGCGCATTGTGCAGTCTCAAGGCTTAAGCTTCACTCTTGACTTCTTGAGCTATTTAATTATGCAGTTATTGAGCCTCTTTCCCAGCCTATCACCCATTTCCGGACTAGTGAGTAGATCAATATGTACCATCTTAGACTAGGGTTTTATCGGACTGATTTTGTCTTTTCATGAGTGGATTGCAAATGCGGGTACTCTATCATGCTATGGTAGGATTATGAAGAAGGAGATGGAGAAGGAGGACATGTTATAAGACACATATAGAGATGAAGATATAAGATGATCATCAGCTGAGAAGACGAAGGAACACAAGAATATAACAGAAGATTAAGATCAAGATCACATGGAAGACTCCTCATCTTCAAGTCATAAGGAGGATGAAGAATAATAACATGTACCATGTTTTCAATAATACACAAAGAAAGAAGCAGCAATAAGGACAACTTGGCACTATCACATCATTGTACAATACATGCCATTAGTGTCATGTCATGTCCTGTCAAAAGTCATCATATGCCACATCATTATTGTGGATTATGTAATTACCTATTCAAAATGTTTTGTAAAGTGGAAGTCCAAAGGAGACATTCAGAATATGAAGAGTCATGTAAAGTCAAAAATTCATAGGAAGGCAAACAGTCATGAGGGTAGTCAAAGAATCATAAGGAAGGGGAATCGTCACCCATTGGTTATATATACACCCTCATTGTATGAGAAATGGACTTTTCACCTTGGCTCTTCATGCAAGGAATTAGATAGAAAAATAAGTTCTTTTGAGGAGAAAGGAGTGGCTCCAATTCTCCACTATTCAATCTAGTGATGTTCATTGTATACATGTGTCTTGGAAATTTTAATTAATAACAGAATCCTTCAAGGCTAGCATGTTCTTCATACATGGATTATGAATATTTGTAAGACTATTTCTCGGATGTTTTTGTTTCATGTTTGCTACCATCTGTGTTAAAGTAGTTGAACTATTTCATTTATTTTAGTGCTTATCTTATTGAGAATGTGTTGTAATGGTTGTTATTATTGTCCCATCCTTGTGGACTATTCCGCGGGATACTAGACAAATATTTCTCATTGATTGGTTGTAATGATCGTCCTGTCTTTTGTTGACTATTCTAATGGATGTTATATGGTTCCTTCTTAATTATGTGTGTCTCTTCTTTTGTCGACTATTCTAATGGATGTTATATGGTTCCTTATTTATTATGTGTGTCTCTTCCAGGGTGGTACTATTACCTCTCTCTTAGAGTCTCACTTTACTCTTTCCCTCTGCAGTAGAAAAAATTTGACACACATACAACTGAACACTCACCAGACACACCTTCTTGCTTTTCGAAAGTACCATTGCACTCCTCTCTCTTGCTAATAGTCAAACCCAAGGTAAATCTATAATAATACATGGCAATCGGATCGATACTCTGGATGGGGCTCCTATTCCAAATGGTGTGAGGTCTAATTGGTACTTCACATTAGGGAGAGCCCTCAGTTGACGACTTTCCAGCGCCTTCAACAATGGTGCTAGAAGGAGGGCTAGGAAACAGGTTGTACCCATTGAGTCTACTTTGAATCTATTATTCAAAGTGGCTCTTCCCCAAATCATAATTCTGAGATGTTTTTTTAAAGAGCTTAATCTTACCATCCCTACAAAAGCTATTCATAACATGTCCCAATTTAAGTTTGATGGTGAGGTTAAATTAACTCTTCTTGAACATTTTTTTCAACTTGTCCATTTTTTATTTTCTAATGGAATTCATTGGAAGGATGTCATGATTATATTACTTGCCCTCACATTTGAAGGTCGCATTAATCAATGGTGTCATGCATTACCCACTTCTTCTATCCATTCATTCGACTAACTTGCAAAGGATGTTCATAAAGCATTTGATAGGTATGATTACCAGAATGTTCTTAAAAGAATTAATTAACAAATAATGAATCCTAATGAATTAGTTGAGGATTTTTCCAATTGATTCCTTCACCTTTGTTATTAATTTCTGAGAGAATACACAGATTGGTATTTCTTTAAATGAAAGTTTAAGAAGTTGGTTCACATCTCTTTTCACGGTGAATCTGAACCCCCTGATGTTTCTGCTTCCCTAAATTTTGTAAATCATGAAGAACCTCTCATTTCATAGGAGGAACTTGCTACTCATTTTGTTCCTTGTCCTCATTTTCCAGTTCTAATGTGGGTGCCTCCTTGCAGTGATAATAAATTTTGGAAATCTGCAAATCAAATTCCTAATCCATCTCTTCATCCTCCTTCGGCTTATTATGATTCATATCTAATGAAAGAAACCTCGGAATGGTTCAAAAATCCTAGGGTGACCGCTAATACTCTCATTCCTCAAGATGGTATTATCACTCTAA
This sequence comes from Pinus tabuliformis, assembly GCA_031772625.1. Classification (NCBI taxonomy): domain Eukaryota; kingdom Viridiplantae; phylum Streptophyta; class Pinopsida; order Pinales; family Pinaceae; genus Pinus; species Pinus tabuliformis. The sequence continues at coordinate 112,668,763 of CM062814.1, read as the reverse complement.
ACAGCAATCTTGAATCTGGTTCCATTGAAAGTGTTACTTCTTCAAGGGAAATTTGTCATCCTCTATCAGCTACATGTTATGACTCTATGTATCATGAACTTCTTGATCACTCTTCTCCACCAACTAGCTCTTCATGCTCTCTTGATTTTCGTGTTGATGGTTCAAATTACGATAAGATATAGGGTAGTCACAGTACACTAGTAGATGAGGAGGAAAGTAAAGAAACACTTGATCTCTCTTCCCTTTCTCAAAGTTCCCCATATCAAGATGACACATTTCCATTCTTGGATGACTTTCAATATACTAATCCTGGTAGTGAATCAGATGCAATAAACTCTTTCAATCAATTTGTAGCCTTGGGAAACAACCATTCTAATGATGATGACTTGTTGATGTATGTGATCAGAAATTCTCAGGTACATCAATTGATCTTTTGGTTTCTCGTGAATATTTTACTTTAGATCCAAAATTTGGTTCAGTCAACGAAGATGTGCTTATCGAAACTTCCTCTTCATCTCACTATCATTTTTTCTCTACCGTTTGTGATGCATATACTCGTGACAGAGATACTCCATGCTCTTCAAGTTCTTCATCCGATGTGTTAAACTCTCAATTGGCATAAGGTGGTGATATTATCCATGATGAAAATGAAAAAATCAAATCATTGAGTACGCTTCTCATCCCTTGTCATATCTTCTCTTGCATGAAGAAAACTCTTCAAATTAGATTGCTCACGAAATTTCCCCAACTCATTTATCTTTGGATTTGGATTCAGAAGAATCTTTCAACTTGAGTAATCTCGTTGTTGAAGTTGAAAAATCTGGTCAAAGAAGTGAAAGAGATGGCTGATATCTGGTGAGCAGTGGTCTTATTGAAACCAGTGTTAGAAGTTATCCTCACACAATGAACAATCTGGTTCAGTCTTCAAGATGTGATTTTACAAGCCTTGAAAGTTCTCAAACTTGTCAAGAAGTCAAGGCACTTCAACTTTCGTTGATATTTATCTCAGGATCTCGTGACTTTGATAAGCCCCATGAACTAAGTCAAATCTGGTTTCTTTCTTGCAATCCTTCTCTTTGCATGGTTTCACTCGATGTAAATATATTTCTAAAAGATATTTGGTATTTCGTATGTAATATTTCAAACTTTTCAGATTTTGTTTGTGATGGGATTCAAGAATCTTTTTCAGGTGATTCATCTTCATGCAAATATCTTGCATCAAACTCGAGTTTGGAATATGTATCTCTCTTAAAGTCATGGAATTCTGAATATGATCATTTCAAAGACTATTTTTGGCTAAAATAATCATTCCTATCACATACATCTCTTAATAGCAGTCTTACAAATTTTAGCAGTCTTTGTAGCAGCAGTCTTACAAATTTTAATTAATAACAGAATCCTTCAAGGCTAGCATGTTCTTCATACATGGATTATGAATATTTGTAAGACTATTTCACGGATGTTTTTGTTTCATGTTTGCTTCCATCTGTGTTAAAGTAGTTGAACTATTTCATTTATTTTAGTGCTTATCTTATTGAGAATGTGTTGTAATGGTTGTTATTATTGTCCCATCCTTGTGGACTATTCCGCGGGATACTAGACAAATATTTCTCATTGATTGGTTGTAATGATCATCCTGTCTCAGCCCACGGGGCTTTGGATTGACGGTGAATGAGTGCGCTGTTAAGGCACTCCTTGCGATAGGTCACCGGTTCAAATCCCCCGTGGGTACTTAGGTTAGTCTTAACTAGGAAAAAAAAAAATGATCATCCTGTCTTTTGTTGACTATTCTAATGGATGTTATATGGTTCCTTATTTATTATGTGTGTCTCTTCCAGGGTGGTACTATTACCTCTCTCTTAGAGCCTCACTTTACTCTTTCCCTCTGCAGTAGAAAAAATTTGACACACATACAACCGAACACTCACTAGACACACCTTCTTGCTTTTCTAAAGTACCATTGCACTCCTTTCTCTTACTAATAGTCAAACCCAAGGTAAATCTATAATAATACATGGAAATCAGATCGATACTCTGGATGGGGCTCCTATTCCAAATGGTGTGAGGTCTAATTGGTACTTCACATCAGGGAGACCCCTTGGTTAACGAATTTCCAGCACCTTCAACAATGGTGCTAGAAGGAGGGCTAGGCAACAGGTTGTACCCATTGAGTCTACTTTGAATCTATTATTCAAAATGGCTCTTCCCCAAATCATAATTCTGAGATGTTTTTTTAAAGAGCTTAATCTTACCATCCCTGCAGAAGCTATTCATAACATGTCCCAATTTAAGTTTGATGGTGAGGTTAAATTAACTCTTCGTGAACATTTTTTTGAATTTGTCCATTTTTTATTTTCTAATGGAATTCATTGGAAGGATGTAATGATCATATTACTCACCCTCACATTTGAAGGTCACATTAATTAACGGCTAAAATTTGTAATCTGAAACCCAAGAAGTTCGATGGCAAGAAGAAGAAGAATGTTGCTGCTATTTAGAAAGATTTGGGGTCAGACATAGGTGATGAAACAACAGTCACAACTACAGGTATAAAAGGTAAAAATTTTGAAGTGTCTACTAGTAATTCTGCACAATCTATTGATAATGAAGAAAATGAGAGGAAAAGACATGAGCTTTTTCATATTAGAGTTATTTCCAAGCACCAAAAGATTGATACTTTATTTGATAGTGGTTCACAAGTAAACTTGATTTCTGAAGCAATTGTAAAGAAGTTGGGACTACCAACAACACCTCACAAGAAGCCATATCCATTATGTTGGGTATGTGATAAAGCAAAGCTACAAGTGACTAGACAATGTAAGCTTAGGTTTGCATTTGGGTCAACAGTTGTAGATGAGGTTGAGTTAGATATAGTTCCCTTGGATATATGTGGTATTGTTTAGGAAGTCCTTACTTGTATGATAGAAAAGCCATTTTCTATAGAACTGAAAATAAGTATCAACTCACAAAAGATGGAACAGAATATATTGTAAGAGCTCATCAACTCAAAAATAACTACACTCTCATAAACTCAGGGCAGATGAAAAGAATTGTAAATTCATGCAAGCAATTTTACTAATGGTTGTAAAGGAAAGACCCCTAATAAAACCAATGTATTTGAAGGCTGCGATGCTAAACAGAAAGCTGATTAGAAAAATTTGTTTCAGAATATGATATCCTATTTCAAGAACCTAAAGGTCTGCCACCCAAAAGGGGAATTGTACATGATATTCATTTTCAGCAAGATGCTCCATTGCCTAACACCAGAATGTACAGGTTATCTACTTTAGAGAATGCAAAGATCAAGAAGCGGGTACAGGAGTTTCTTGACAAAGGATTCATAAGACCAAGCACATCACCATGCGGATCTCCAATCGTGTTGGTGAGAAAGAAAGATGGTTCGTGGAGGATGTGCATTGATTACAGAGCACTGAATAAAATAACGATCAAGAATCGTTATCCTCTTCCTCACATAGATGATCTATTATATCAGCTGAAAGAAGTTGTTTGATTTTCCAAGTTGGACTTGCGTAGTGGCTACCATCACGTTAGAGTTGCAAAGCAATATGCATGGAATACTACTTTCAAAACAATGCAAGGGTTGTATGAATTGCTAGTTATGCCTTTTGGCTTAACTAATGCTCCTGCCACTTTCATGAGAGTTATGAATGATGTACTCCGACCTTTTATTGATGATTTTTTAATTGTATATCTAGATGACATTCTTGTTTTCAGTAAAACATGGGAAGAAATTTTGAAGCATGTAAAGCAAACTCTAGATGTTTTGAAAAAAGAAAATCTCTATGTGAAGTTATCAAAATGTGAATTTGGAAAAACATATTTAAATTATTTGGGTCATATTGTAGAGGGTGGTGAATTGAAGATAGATACCTCTAAGGTTGAAGTCATTGTGAACTGGCCTAAACCCAAATCTGCTACAGAAGTTAGAAGCTTCCTAGGAGCAGCACAATATTGGATAAAGTTTATTGCTAACTTTTCCTTGATTGTAGTTCCCTTACATGCTTTAACAGGATTGAACAAGGTGATTTGGTGGGGAGGAAAACAGAAGAAAGCCTTCGACACCTTGAAAGAAAAAATTAGTACAACACCAGTGCTAGCATTGCCAGATCTTCAAAGACCAATTGAGATTGAAACAGATGCCAGCGACTATGCCATGGGAGCAGTGTTTATGCAACATGGTAAACCCATAGGTTATCATTCTGAGACATTTAATTATGTTATAGTTAATTATCCCACATATGATAAAGAATTGTATGCATTAGTGCAGAGTGTGAAAAATTGGAAACATTACCTATTGGGCAAGGAAACAATTATACATACTGACCATCAACCACTTCAATATTTACACTCACAAGCTAAATTACAGCAGTCAAGACACGATAGGTGGATGGGTTTTCTACAGTAGTTTCATCTAGTCATCAGGTATAAGAAGGGCATACACATTAAAGTTGCAGATATGTTGTCCAGACTAATCATAAATGCATCTACTATACTTAAGCATAACTCAGTAATGCATGAAATCTACATTAAACAATATGCTCAAGATGTAGATTTTAAAGATGTATATGCAACTTTAAGTCATGGAAAACAAGTAGAAGAATTGGATTATCATGTTAAGGACCAACTCTTGTATCATTTGGGAAAGTTATGCATTCGTCAAACTGAAAGAGTTAACATAATCCGAGAAGCACATACTTCTCTAATATTAGGTCATTTTGGTGTAAGTAAAACAATTGCACAGTTGCAAAGATTTTGTTATTGGCCAAGAATGCATGAAACAGTTTCTAGATATTAAAGGGTGTACCATGTGTGCTAAAAGCAAGCCCAAAAATAGAAAACTAGGCTTGTACACTCCACTTCCAGTTCCTTCTCATCCTTGGGAAAGTGTTTCCATGGACTTTGTTGGGGGATTGCCAAAATCTAGAAAAGGTCGTGATTATTTATATGTTATTGTGGACAGGTTCAGCAAAATGTGTATTTTAATACCTTGTAATAAGCAGATTATAGTAGAACAAACAGTGAAGTTGTTCTTTCACCATGTCTGGGTGCATTTTGGTTTACCCACTTCCATAGTATCTGATAGAGATTCCTGATTTTTTTGGAAGTTTTGGTCAAGCCTGTGGGAGTTGATGGACACCAGACTGAAGAAGAGCACGACTTTCATCCACAAACAGATGGCCAAACAGAGGTAGTAAATAGGACAGTGATCCAGTTGCTCAGGGGTTATTGCAGCAAGCATCCCAAGCTTTGGGATGAACATTTATGTTATGTGAAACATGCTTGCAACTGTGCTAAACATTCTTCTACACAGAGATCTCCTTTTGAGACTTGTTTTGGTTTTACACCAAGGTCTTCCTTGGATTTTGTCTTTAGTAAAGACATAGCAGTTGATGGACACAGTGATGTGGAAAAAACAACCAAGTTCATTGAACAGATCCAAGAAATTCACCAGGCAGTGCAACAACAGCTATAAAAGAGCCAAGCCAAGTACAAGGCAAGGCATGATAAGCATCGAATTGAGAATAGCTTCCAAGTTGGTGATCAATTCTGGCTGTACATCAGTAAAGACAGAATGCAAGGTGAAGGTAAGAAGCTAAAGCCAATAAGGTATGGGCCTTTCAAGATACTTGAGAAAATTGGTGAGAACACTTTTCACCTTGATTTTCCGGCTTACATGCACATCTATTCAGTAGTTAATGCAAAGAACTTGAGACTATTTGAACCTTCTTTGATTGAAGATCCCGAAGAGAAAAGTCAGTTGCTTTCTATTGATGATCTGTTGCCTGAATATCTCAATGAGTTGTAGGAAGATACAGTTCTGGATAGGAAGGTCAGAACTACATGCAAAGGGGTTGTTGAGTAACTCAGAATTGGACTAAAAGGTTCAAAACCAAGCAATGCAAGATGGATAGAGATTGGACAAGTGAGGAAGTTATATCCTCACTTGATTGATGTTTAAAAACCAACTTTTCGCGGTCCAGAAGCTTTTTCAGTAGGAAGGCATGATCCAAATGGATCCTAAAACCCTCTAAGTATTCTAAACATTCAAGACTATCGCAAAGGAAAAACCTTTAAAGAAGGCATATAACACTATCAGGAGGCAAAAACATAGAGAAAACATTGAAAAAAAGGCTTATCGATGATTAAAGCAACTTTGAATCAGAGCCGTCGTATCTGACCAATCAATGGTCCAGATCCGATCGGCAAATCACAATCGGCAGTGGCAAAGGAAGGCTATCAGCGGAGCCGAACCTGATGGAGTTATAGACGATATTCTATATATTTTGAAATCTGAAAAACGACAATTTCCTTTGTATTTCACATTTCCGCAAAATGAATGGATTATGAAGGAAATGTGCCTGATGCGATATTACGGACTCGAAAGGGTTTATTAATGCTGTTGAATACTATTTCAAGTCCGATATGAACAGGATTTCATGTTTTAATGTATTTTTTAATATAAAAGGGAAACCACAAAATAGGCAGGATTTCGGGAGGACCAAAGGCGGTAAATGGTTTGGGCCAGGCTCCGCCTGATCCCATATAATGGTTGCCACATGTCTAGGCTAAGGAGAGAGGAAACCACCCTTATCGGGTGGTTAACCTCCGTACGAAAGAGCCGCCCGAAATGAACCACAGCCGTTGGATCTGGATCTCCCAAATCAACAGTGGAGATGTGATAAGTGCTATAAAGGCCCGACAAGAGTTATAAGGTGGAATTTATAATATTTCAAATCCGATGAACAGTGATTTGGTGGATTTTCCCGTGTTTTGTAGCATTTCTCTATGTAAACATAAAACGACCAATTTTGGGATTTCAAAGGCTCAATGACCCATTCCGTTACAGAACAGGTGGCCACCATCCCTGGAAGCATTTAGAAATGATTGCTAACACTCAGAAAGGGATCTGAGCAGATAGAGGTCGGGAAGCCAGAGAGCCTGAGAAGGAGAGTCAAACAGACAGTGCAGATTGGCTTTAAATCCACAGAAGACAGAAGACAGGAGTAGGCAATGCTGAGACATAGCAAAGACAGAGACAAAGAGTGATAAAGAGAGTCTGTGTACTCAGACAGGCTTGAGGGGTTCAAGTAAAACTCATGTTGTTGTAACTGTTGTGTATTGAGACTCAAATTGAGCTCATACTTTTGTAAAACTTTGTTTTTTAAAGACATAGTAGAGAGGTCACCACTGAAGGCTGGACCAGGAGACGTAGCCCAGGAGTGTTGGGTGAACTCCTCATTAAATTATTTTGTCTATGTGTGTTGTCTATTATGTTCTTTAACTACTTCATTTTCTATGTATTTCGCAATCTTATCGATCCATTGCACAAAGTAACATAGGCATATCCATGCACATGAGTCTGTAATACCTTAATAATTGTCTAAGATCTCATTATCAGATCAGTGAGGGAATTTTCCTTGTATGATCACGACACCATCTCTTATGTACATCATCTTTATTAACAACACTTAATGCAGTGGCCTACGCCATCTTGACACAGAGGCCCGGAGACGTAGTCCCTCCTAGACGAACTCCGTTATCAACGCTTGAGTTTCTATGTGTTGATGATTGTTATGTTCCTCTTCTTTTCCACATGTAGATGTATTCATTAATGTTCTTTTAAAAATAAATTTAACACATCACGAAAGTAAAAGGTCTTGGAAGGGTCCTTCTTCACGCCTAGACCTGGATCATTACTGGAGACAATCAATACCTAGAGCCATGTTTACAAATTATTAGAGACAACCAAAACTTGAAGTTGCTTCAAATCTCTCTGACGTGGAATGAAATTTGTGTTGCCTCTTGCCTTAGCCCCTCTAACTGTAAGATGGTAAGAGTTAAAATAGAAATGAAACCAACAAAGGGTGTAAGGAAAACTAGAAAGGTGCTAAGAAAACCACAACTACACTAGGTGATCATCTTACCAAAAAAGAGGTAAGATTCCCAAGCTACACATTAAGAAAATTGAAGGGAGAAAATGACTTCCCAGGGTATAAAACCTACTAACATAACAAAACTAAAATGCACGAAGCACCATCATGAACCAACACACCCCCATGTGAGCCCTTTCCACCTACACCATGGAAATACATGAATCGTTGCCTTAGCATTATGTTCGGGGGATAATGCTGACTCAAAATTAATTGTGTCAATCACCCACTATAATAGAAGTCCAAACCAATTACTAGAGACAATCAATACCTAAAGATACATCAACTAATTATTGGAGACAACCAAAACCTGAAGTCACTTCAAATATCTTCGACATTGAATGAAATTTGTGTCTCCTCTTGGCTCAAGCCCTATAACTAAGATGAGAAGAAGTAAAATAGAAATGAAACCAACAAAGGGTGTAAGGATAAATAGAAAGTTTCTAAGCAAAGCACAACTACACTAGACAAGCATATTATCAACAAAGAGGAAATTTTCCCAAGATACACTTTACAAAATCAAAGGGAGAAAATGAATTCCTATGGCTGAAAATCTACTAACATAACCAAAACAAAATGCGTTGAGCACCATCATGAACTAGTGTGGAAGAATTTAAGGAAACTTCCCAAATTTAAAACTCAATCCACCAAATCCAATGTTTCATGTAGAAATGACCAACATACTTGAGAATTCATTATTTTTTGAATGAGTGGTATGAAAAAATTTCCCCACGTCACAACCATGAGGGAGGGTGGTGGTCATATTTCCCTCAGTTAATACTTGAGTTGACAATGGCTAGACCATATTGACCCCCTTCTACGTCCCTAATTACCCCATACAAGGAAAACCATTCTAGTGATTACTGCCTTTCAATGATGACAATTCAATTTTCATATCATCCAACTCACATCTCCATATTATTTCAACAACCCTTCAACTTTTATAACAAAACCTCATTTTCCCAAGCCCCTTCAAGAATTGATTTATTAAATTAAGCATAGATTTTCAAATTTTACCACCTTATTTTTGTGTTAGATGCAACTACAATTTCCTTCACTCATTCTCAATATGATTTCTATTCAATTTTCCATAATGGAAAACACATCAAATTGTCAAGGTCTCCCCGAAAAAACAAAATAGACATTCATTAGAACACATCTGGTAATACTTGATCATGGTAATCATCAATATGGAAATTTACATTGTTTGCAACCAAGACACTTTATATGCACTCAAATGGAACGTACATTTTGTTGTTGTTGTTGTTGTAAAAATCAAATCCTTTTTATTACCTCTATTAATGACTGATGAACAACACTTACCTTCAATCTTGCATGTTGTTTTGAATCTATTATTTCATTGTTGATTCTCTTTCTCTTCAGGTTGCTTTTTAGGATTTGATGGCACACTTCTAAACATCATATTCTCACCTTGATCTTTCGATTCCTTTCAAACACATTATATGTAACCAGTAATTCTATTGCTTGTCCAATATTCTCTCTTGTATCTATACATTCATACGATTTATGTCCCTATAATTTGCACTTAAGCAAGTCCCATTGGATTTTCCATGAGAAACATTATATCCTCCTCTAAAATAATTTCAGTCTTGGCATCCTTTTCATTCTTCCCACCTAAAATAATCTCTTCTAATCATTATTTCCCTTCATTCCCTTGTTGCTCTTCCTCTCAAAGTATATTGTTTTCTTATCAAATTCTTCGTATCTTCAAATCTTTAAGGCCAATTGATACGATTCCATGACCAAATGAAATCTTAGTATGATGAGTTAAGATTGAATGGAAAATATAAGTCCACCGAAATACCTAATAATTACTCCTTCACTTTTATCATTTTTTCTCAATCTTATGAACACTTAGTAGAACTCCTTTGCATAAATTTTCATTAACCTTTCCTTCTATCTCAAATTGTGTAGCCTTCTTATAAAATTCAATAGGAAAGTATAATTTTCCTTTCAATTTCACCATCACTATGTCCAAAGCCTTTGTTTTTTCCTTACCCAATTTCTTCACGTCCAAATATAAATTATTATATTGTAGCAATGTATGATATTTTATCTTCATTTCAAGAATATTTCACCCTCTTAGGTTCCCCTGTTTGATCAAAATAATTTTTTTTCTCCATCTTTCCATTCCAGTCGATTAATTCATCTAGACTCAAAATTCAAGAATATGTAGGAGTTTCAAGTTTGAGTTTTCCTCCTAGATCTCCTATATCCCTTATGATCATTTCCTTTGGTCCACACACTTCTTCTAGATATTCTTATCGACCCTCATGTTCATCTTCATTGTCACTCACATCATTCAATTTTGTTGTAATTCCCCTTGGTTGGTCCACATTTTGGGTATTTAAATTTCTATAATTTCCATAAACAAGTCTATAATGTCATCAACAACATCAACATATAAGCTTCGTAAGGTTTAATTTTCACTTATATCACTTGGTGTAACTAACATATACAAGTTTTGAAACTTCAAAAAATTCCCAAGAATAAATATTAAACACGTCAAAAAAATATGTTGGCACTTATTCAATTCCTTATTTAATTTAATTATTTATGGCCAAAGTAACATACTTAAAGTAGTGGTAGTTTATCCCTCTCCTTTCAAAATAAAATAGGGCCAAAATCCCCTATCATCTAATCGCTTAAATTTTTACGTCATTTCTTTCCCAAACAAACATGGATTACAAGAGTAACAAATTTATACAATTCACTCTTGTAAATGGTTTGGACCGTTTAGTTATAGTCCCAAATGGGGTCTTCACAATCTATTAAAATTTATGTGCTCACACCTTAAATGATGGGAATTTTGGTACTTCTAGTTTCATTGGTTAGCCAAAATAATGACAATGTTGCAAATTGTGTTATCATTAATGACAACAGGATGTCATTGATGTCAAAGGGGATGTCCAATACAACAATAATATCATTCATAATTCCCAAGGAAGCAATGATGCTCTCTATGAAGCAACAAGACAATTAGGACTCTTACAAGATATCATCAAGTGAAGTAAAAAGTACAGAAATTTATTTCAGTTTTAATATGGTTATGGTGTTCTAGTAATCCTATGAATAATATGGTTGTGTAGGTATCATTACCTTTCTAATGGTATATCCTTCTATAAAAAAACTAATCCCGAATGAGAAGTTATGGCCATTTGAAAATTAACTCTAGTTGGAGGCCCAAACTTAGGGCAAAAGCCAAAAATATCAATATGTTAAAGAGTGTTCACCTTTTGAGCGCATCCATGGTCCATTAAATGAGGCAATGGTCAATGTCAATAGAATATGCATGAATTTAACCCCATTAAATATCATGCATATTTCTAAGATTTGACACATCTAATCGACGAATGAAGAAACTAGAAGACAAATATCATGACAGCTAATCCGCCACCATGGCCCCCTTAGAATGACATGTGGCACACCTAGATTGACAAACACATGGAAAAATATTACAGGTTATTTGTACATGAAGATGACACGTCAATCGATGACATTAACATGCCAACTTGGCGTCACCAGAAGCTACCATGTAGCAGGGACAAATGGCAAGTTTTCTTGGTATACGGGATAGAAATGGGTGATGGGTGGAATCCCTCATGGGATGCTAGATGGCATGATGACATCATGATGATATCATCATGCGAATGTCTAGGTTTCCTTAGGGACCCAGTCATAGGGGTTGGTCACATGGGACCAAGGCGTTGAGTTTAAGAGGTTGAATTAAAAGTGATAAAGAGGGTGTGGTCACATGGTGGGATCAACCACAGTCATATGGAAGAACCAATGATTAAATGGTGTTGTGTTGAGGTCACATGGTTGAACCAATTATCTCAGTTATATAAGATGGTTATATGGTAGAAGGAACATTTCATGGCATCTATTGAATCAAAGTAGGGGCCTCTCCCTTCATTACATAGCTCAGAGTTTAATGTACATTGACCTATTGTATAGGATGAATCTACAGGCCCTTAGGTTGACCATCAATGATATCAATACCAAATACCACTATAAATATGCATCTAAGTTTCTGATTCAAACAATAAGTGATCAATTGACATTTTGGTAAACTCAGTCTAGGTGGAGCGATTCGTTTGAAGTTCTATTTGGTTTCAGAGAATAATGAAGAGGCTTGATGCTTTGAATTGTGATTCAAACTCGTATAATCAGCCTTAGTTATGGCTACCGTATGATACAAACACAGACAAATGGTGTTGACCACGGTGGATTCCACATGATTTTTTGCATAGAGTAATATATGTTGGTGCATGTTGTGACACTGTGTAAAAAGGTTTTCCATGAGGGCCATACCCTCGTTTTGGTCTGAGATCACAGTCATTACAAAGTTGGAGGCTTTTTCTTTCAAGCCTCACACATAGATCAGTTGGTGGCACGTCCGTGTTGTATCGGCCGAGACCCTGGTTCGAGTCCCAACGGTAGTTAGGCTAGCACATTTTTTTTATATCATATTGAATTTATTTTGTAGAATGGTTAACAGACCAGTGGTGGACTTCCTGTCACACCAACACCATAATCTAGATAATTTTTTAAAGTGTGCCTAGAATGGGGCATTTTGTAAAGTGCTTAATTTAATATAAGGTTTCATTTGTTTTTTATGGGTTTTTGGGCTAATATTCGTCCAAATTGGATTTCGGAAGAAGTTTAGTGAGGAGGGCTTAGAGATGGATGTAGCCAAGGGTATGTAATGCCTTATTAACACTTATTTGATGGCCAAAATATATTTTTCATGGTTTTAGGGTCTATGAGCAGGTTGCAGTAATTTTGAAGACATGGTGAAAATAGGTTCTAAGAAGGGTTATGTGTGACCAGATGGATGGATAAGCTGAAGTGGAGTATGGGAAACAACATGAGATCTAGTGACAGTGGTTTACATGAAAATTTATGGCAATGTTTGTGACAATAATTGCAGTGAAAGTGGTTGCAAGTTTATGACAATGATTGCATTGACAGTGGGTGTAGGTTATGAAAATGATTATAGTGATAATAATTATAGGTTATGATAGTTATTGCAATGATAGTGGTTGCAGGTTATGGTTATGTTTTCAAATTATATTTTTATATAGTGATATATGATGACATTGGATCTAGTTTGAAAATAATATGAAATAAAGTTCCATAAGGAGTTAAAGAGGGAGGTGGGTGCCTCCAAGGAGGTTGGCGGCTAAATTAAGTTGGGTCCTAGAGCTGGTTGGATCTCACTCATAATTGAGGTTGGAGCCTTAGTTAGGTCAAAGTCTAGAATAGGTTGTAGCCTACTCATGTTTGAGCTTGGAGCTTACAATGAGCAACTGCGTGCATTCTTTCGAGGTTGGTGCCTCAATTAGGTTGTAGCCTACCATAAGTGGCAACTTGGATATCTTGGGGGTAATTGTATCTAGTAGGTCATGGCCTATGAATCTATGTAATGAATTGAGTATAAATAAGAAGAAGATTTTTTATTTTCTTTCGTATGGGTTTCCACATAAAGGCTTGTGTCTCTCTTGTGATGTGATGACTTCTTCATATTTTATTAACATGATGGTAGCTTGGTGATGCATTTTTCTATTTGATGATATGATGATTATTGTTAAGATTCATTAATATATGGTTGTTTGATTATGAAATGTTGTGAAATGATAAAATTTATCTCACATAGATTCACCCCCCTCTCAGTGCGACCTTTGGGCCAACTAGTGGAATTTGAGTAGGTCACCTTCAGGAATAATTAACTACTGGAAGATGGATCCAAGGAATCATAATAACATGGATTTAGATGAAAAATATGTTATGATCTTGGAATTTTAGTTGGAAGAGTTCAAACAAAAATGAAAATATTTACAAAGCAAATTGAAGAAGTTAAGAAGCAGTTGCATGAATAGAAAAATAGTTAAGAGAAAAGAATGACACAATCGCCCATCTCAATTAGGAAGAAGTATTTGTAGCAAAAAATCAACTAAGATAATTCAGGAAGATGTCCAAGCTAAGTTAAGTAGCAAGAAGAAATACCATGGGTACAATACACTCTTATGTGGTTATTTATTTCTATATAATTCATTTGGTCATAAGGTAATTTCTTGTAAGAATTTTCTATACCATTATTATAAAAACAAGGCAACACATTGTAAAGTCACTAAAGAATAATAAAAGTGTCATAATACAGGGAAATAAAAATAAGAAATTGTGGCCTTATATTATATGCTCAGAAGCAAAAGGATAAGTGGTATGTCAACAATGGCTACTCAAAACACATGTTAGGGGATCAAAGCAAGTTTATTAGCATTAGGGAGACAAAAAATGGTAAAGTAAAGTTTGGAAATAACACATCTTCTAGAATATTTGGAAGATGCATGATTACTATTGATAATGGAATAAATAAAGAATAGGATGTGTTGTACATAAAAGGATTAAATAAAAATATTTTGAGTCTCAGTTAGATATGTGATCAAGGTTTTGATGTCATATTCAACTCAAAAAATGTGATATTCGAAAGTTAGATACAAAATATATGATGGAAAAATGAAAGAGGATAATATTATCTCCCATTTTCTTCAAATAAACAATGCCCCCGCAAAAGAAGAAGCCAAGTTTTTCTGAAATTTGAAGAGATGGACCGACAAGTTCAAAGCTAAGCTTTCGTTCAAATGTGTTGAATGTGGAAGGATAGGTCAATATGCATATAAATGTCCTTATGCCAAGATGAATGGTATTGATGATGAGACAAGATTCAAACCCAAGCATTATAAGAAGAATCAAGCCAATGAGAAAAAAGTATTTTTACTCAAGGAACAAAGCAATAATGGAAGCAATGAAAGTGTGAGAGATGAAGAAAGTTGTGAGATATTATTCATTGCTGAGGCTGAAGAACTTGAAGTAGAGATAAACTACAAGGGATAACTTAGAAGTGCACTAAAAGAAATAAATATACTTAGAAAGAAGGAAGGTCAACTAATGCAACAACTTGAAATTTTTATTTTCAAGTCCTAAATTAGCCTTCTAATTTTCAATTGAAATTATTTAAGGATTTGGTTTTCGGTTTAGTACCATTGAACTTTTACAAAAATAGGAAGCATGGATAGTTTAAAAGAGTAAAATGGAAATAAATTTTCATTACAAATCATTATTATATTTTTCAAAACCTATTTTAGTGTGTAACGAATTAATGAGGATCTCATGATTTTTAAATTGATGCCATAACTATAGAATTAGTTTACAATTTATTTTTAATTTTGTCTAGTTTCTTTTAGATTTCTTTTGTTATTTTTAATAAAATGAGCCTAATTAATTAAACACATCATGTTTTGGTAAGACAAATTTTATCTATAAAAATATTAATTGAAATTTATAAAAGGAAGACTTTATTCAAAAGAATTGAACAACAAAATATTCATAGAGATAAGGGTTTTTTCCTTAGAATCTAGTTCCTTCTAGTTATTTTGGCTTATGACGTTAACATTTTGGTTTGCACATTTTTCCTTGATTTCATTATGATCATTGGGATGTTGGTATTTTTTAGATATAGTTTAATTCAATAGTTTATTTTAGAATTTTTTTTTAATCTTGCTAGATTGTTTACAAATTTATTATAAAGAAATAAATACACACACACACACACATGTATATATGTTTTATTTTGTTAGTTCATAAGGAGTTGTTACCCTTGAAAAACGAGAATGATTACATTTGGGTTATGATTAAATTCCTGTCTATTACTGGAAGCATTGTACTGAAATATCTTTACAGAGCTCTAGGTATTTCAGATAGAATTTCTATGTTTGTGGTGGAAATCCCGTGTTACAATGGATTCATATTTAGAATGCTAGGACACCAAATTTATTTCTCTTACAAAAATTTTCTTTGAGCTTTGCCCACTTCAAATTAAAAGTTGATTTCTGTAATAATTGAGGGAGGCAATTTCTTAGGATAAACTTTGAAAATGAGTAACTTACCAGGCTAATATAAAACACTCCCATATCACCCGCTTCCCTAACAATAAGGGTGCTTCAAATAAAAAGGGAAGTTGAAAGCACTATGTATAGTGTGGGAAGTACAAACAAACATGTCAGGGCTATCAACGTTCATTGGTAGTGGGGCCATGCTTGTATGGTATTAATAACCTTTGTTAAGGCTATGGACACTCGTGGGCAGTGAAGTGATTCCGAGTAAAGAGAAATGAGGAATACACATAGGAAATTATCTTTCTCACTCAAAATAACATCCCTACGTTATGTTTGATTTAAAATTAAACTGAGGGTGGTGAATCAGTGTAATCGAAAATTTTAATTATTTAAACATTTGAACATTATAAAACATCAATATCATAAACTAAACAAGTAACATAAGATATCTATTAAAGCCCTTATGGGAGAAAACCATACAAAATATCTACATGAATGATATTATAGGCACTAACCTACTATTATATGAATTTGTAGGCACAAAACTATAGGTTACACCAATCCCATCTGTTGTTTTATAGGAACCAACATACTATTACATCAAATGATAGACACAAAGCTACAAAAGACACCGACCCCCATTGTTGTTTTTTACTCATCAAAGGTGACATAGATCCCCTCTATTTCTTTGCAGGAACCAACCTACATGAGACACTAATTCCCTATGCTACTTTGTAGGCGCCAACCTATAGAAGACCCTAATCCCCTTTTCTACTCTGTAGACACCAACCTACATGAGACACCAGTCCCCTCTACTACTTTATAGGCACTAACCTATAAGAGACATCAATCCCCAATACTGTGGATATTCGTAGGCACCAACATACAAGAGACATCAATCCCAACTCCTACATATATTCATAGGCACCAACCTATAAGAGATATCAATCCCCAATACTGCAGATATTCTTAGGCACCAACATACAAGAGACATCAATCCCAACTCCTACATATATTCATAGGCACCAACCTACTTTATTGAATATGCTTGCTTCTTCACAATGCTTATTAGCTACTTCTGCTTTCACTAAGTCTGTTGATTGTTATTCCCTTCACCGGGTCTTTTTGTTTCTTCTGCCTTTGCTAGGTCTACTTTCTAGTTCTTTCTTCACTAGGTGTACTTCTCCTAAAAGTTGTTTATTTTGGATTCTTCCTAAGAATAAGCTTGCACAAAATTCTACATATCTAATTCTGCAAATATGGTTATGAAATTTATATCATAGACACCTGAAGTATAGAGAGAAACAAATCAAATTTCTACAATGTGTAGATTTATATAGTTTGTTTGTATACTCTCGATTTCAAAGTCTAAGGCGTCTTAGAAAAAAGATATACCAAAATGTTGTAACATCCCTTTAGGAAAATCCTCTCCTAATAATGTAAACTTTGAAACAGGAACTGATATTGTTACCTGTTTCATAGAGATAACAAAAAATTGACCCAATTTTGAAAAGTGGCAATGCAGAACACACATATTTTTTTAGAGCATAGTTTTTGGCACTTTAAATAACGGATACGATTACTCGTTTCGTAGGGGTAGTAAAAACGTGACCCGATTTTCAAAATTGGTTAAGCATAATACACTTCTTTTTGTTGGGAGCATATTTTTGACATTTTAAATTTTCTTATGTATCAAATATAAATATTTGTTTTTAAATATTAGTGATTTTCATGCTGATTTTGAAACGTGTAGATGCAACGTGTTGATGCAACATACATTTTTTTTAGAGGACTTATTTTTCACACTTTAAAATTTATTATGTCCAATTTTTTTTTAAATTATGATTACTTAACGAATTTTCAAGTTGTTTTATTTTTATTTTTTTAAATGTTGATTAGTTAAAAAAAACAAATATAAAAAAAGACAAACAAACAAAAAAAAAATGTTAAAAAAAAAATATATCTCATAAACCATAAAAGAATTTGGAAAAAAAAAAAAAATTAAAATATATATATATATATATATATATATATAAAGTTAAGTAACTAAAAATAGAAAAATTAAAAAAACATTAAAAAAAACTAGGAAAAAAAAATTAAAAACAAACTAGATTAAACAAAAATAGAATCCTTCAAGGCTAGCATGTTCTTCATACATGGATTATGAATATTTGTAAGACTATTTCTCGGATGTTTTTGTTTCATGTTTGCTTCCATCTGTGTTAAAGTAGTTGAACTATTTCATTTATTTTAGTGCTTATCTTATTGAGAATGTGTTGTAATGGTTGTTATTATTGTCCCATCCTTGTGGACTATTCCGCGGGATACTAGACAAATATTTCTCATTGATTGGTTGTAATGATCGTCCTGTATTTTGTTGACTATTCTAATGGATGTTATATGGTTCCTTCTTTATTATGTGTGTCTCTTCCAGTGTGGTACTATTACCTCTCTCTTAGAGTCTCACTTTACTCTTTCCCTTTGCAGTAGAAAAAATTTGACACACATACAACCGAACACTCACCAGACACACCTTCTTGCTTTTCAAAAGTACCATTGCACTCCTCTCTCTTGCTAATAGTCAAACCCAAGGTAAATCTATAATAATATATGGCAATCGGATCGATACTCTGGATGGGGCTCCTATTCCAAATAGTGTGAGGTCTAATTGGTACTTCACATCAGGGAGACCCCTCGGTTGGTGAATTTCCAGCGCCTTCAACAATGGTGCTAGAAGGAGGGCTAGGCAACAGGTTGTACCCATTGAGTCTACTTTGAATCTATTATTCAAAATGGCTCTTCCCCAAATCATAATTCTGAGATGTTTTTTTAAAGAGCTTAATCTTACCATCCCTACAGAAGCTATTCATAACAAGTCCCAATTTAAGTTTGATGGTGAGGTTAAATTAACTCTTTGTGAACATTTTTTTCAATTTGTCCATTTTTTATTTTCTAATGGAATGCATTGGAATGATGTCATGATTATATTACTCAACCTCACATTTGAAGGTCGCATTAATCAATAGTGTCATGCATTACCCACTTCTTCTATCCATTCATTCGACTAACTTGCAAAGGATGTTCATAAAGCATTTGATAGGTATGATTACCAGAACGTTCTTAAAAGAAATAATTAACAAATAATGAATCCTAATGAATCAGTTGAGGATTTTTCCAATTGATTCCTTCACCTTTGTTATTAATTTCTGAGAGAATACACAGATTGGTATTTCTTTAAACGAAATTTTAAGAAGTTGGTTCACATATCTTTTCACGGTGAATCTGAACCCCCTGATGTTTTTGCTTCCCTAAATTTTGTAAATCATGAAGAACCTCTCATTTCATAGGAGGAACCTGCTACTCATTTTGTTCCTTGTCCTCATTTTCTAGTTCTAATGTGGGTGCCTCCTTGCAATGATAATAAATTTTGCAAATCTACAAATCAAGTTCATAATCCATCTCTTCATCCTCCTTCAACTTCTCATGGTTCATATCTAATGAAAGAAACCTCGGAATGGTTCAAAAATCCTAGGGTGACCGCTAATACTCTCATTCCTCAAGATGGTATTATCACTCTAAACAGCAACCTTGAATTTGGTTCCATTGAAAGTGTTACTTATTCAAGGGAAATTTTTCCATCATCTATCATCTACATGTTATGACTCTATGTATCATTAACTTCTTGATCACTCTTCTCCACCAACTAGCTCTTCATGCTCTCTTGATTTTCGTGTTGATGGTTCAAATTACGATAAGATACAGGGTAGTCACATTACACTAGTAGATGAGGAGGAAAGTAAAGAGACACTTGATCTCTCTTCCCTTTCTCAAAGTTCCCCATATCAAGATGACACATTTCCATTCTTGGATGACTTTTAATCTACTAATCCTGGTAGTGAATCAGATGCAATAAACTCTTTCAATCAATTTGTAGCCTTGGGAAATAATCATTCTAATGATGATGAATTTGTTGATGTATGTGATCAGAAATTCTCAAGTGCATCAATTGATATTTTGGTTTCTCATGAATATTTTACTTTAGATCCAAAATTTGATTCAGTCAACAAAGATGTGCTTATCGAAACTTCCTCTTCATCTTGCTATCATTTTTTCTCTACCGTTTGTGATGCATATACTCGTGATGGAGATACTCCATGCTCTTCAAGTTCTTCATCCGATGTGTTAATCTCTCAATTGGCATAAGGTGGTTATATTATCCATGATGAAAATGAAAAAATCAAATCATTGAGTACTCTTCTCATCCCTCGTCATATCTTCTCTTGCATGAAGAAAACTCTTCAAATTAGCTTGCTCACAAAATTTCCCCAACTCATTTATATTCGGATTTGAATTCAGAAGAATCTTTCAACTTGAGTAATCTCATTGTTGAAGTTGAAAAATCTGGTCAAAGAAGTGAAAGAGATGGCTGCTATCCAGTGAGCAGTGGTCTTATTGAAACCAGTGTTAGAAGTTATCCTCACACAATGAACAATCTGGTTCAGTCTTCAAGATGTGATTTTACAAGCCTTGAAAGTTCCCAAACTTGTCAGGAAGTCAAGGCACTTCAACTTTCGTTGATATTTATCTCAAGATCTTGTGACTTTGATAAGCCCCATGAACTAAGTCAAATCTGGTTTCTTTCTTGCAATCCTTCTCTTTGCATGGTTTCACTCGATGTAAATATATTTATAAAAGATATTTGGTATGTCGGATGTAATCTTTCAAACTTTTTAGATTTGGTTTATGATGGGATTCAAGAATCTTTTTCAGTGATTCATCTTCATGCAAATATCTTGCATCAAATTCGAGTTTGGAATGTGTATCTCTCATAAAGTCATGGAATTCTGAATATGATCACTTCAAAGACTATCTTTGGCTAAAATAATCATTCCTATCAGATACATCTCTTAATAGTTAGCTCCCAGTTTTTCTTACGAATGTTATATTGTGAATCTTCCCCTTCATTGCACCTAAAATCCTCTTGAGTAATAATGAATGCATGAGTTTTTGTGTGAAGAAAATTCTTCCCCATTCAATATGTCTTGATCAGTCTCCTGTGTCTATTGTGTTGGCATCCCTTTTAAATTATTTTGATGATTACAGTGCTTGTACAGTGTTTCACCAGTTACAAGGAAATGGTTTTTCACATTCGACATGTGATGAAGTTGATTCTATTGCATCTGCAGAACTATTCAAATTGATTACAAATTGGGAATCTAATGCCTTAATCATCCCATCTGATCATTATTCTATCTCTAATTACTTCCATTTGTTTTATCATTTTCCCACCAGTATATCCAATGACAGTTGTTTTAAGCCCTTTTATGGTTATGGTTTAACATCTCACTATCTCAGTGCTTGGCAAGCAGTTGAGGTACTTCAGCACTCGCTGATGATTACGTCAAATCCTCACAATCTTGACATGACCTTTGAATAGGATCAGATCTATTTTCCCTCGCAAGACTCTCATCGTAATCATATGCCTCTGATTCAAAATTCATATTTTCAAATATTTTGGGGTTTTCAAGATGGTTGTCATGAATTTTACGATCCAATTGTTGAATGGTTGGAACAATCTTACCTGGCAAGCTCTGTCACAAATAAAAAGTTTCCATATTTCCTCACGCTTACTAAGGAGTTTGGTGCAGATGGAGACACATTCGAGGGAAGCTTCCAAGGTTTGTTGAATGTTGGTTCTCATCGAAAAGGTAAGAATATATACTAGTTAGAAGTGGTGGCTATGGCCTATCTTTTTTCTAACACAAAATACCTTAATTTTTTTGTGCAAGCTATTCAAGTTCTTATCTTTCCTATTGCACTTTGTTGTATATTTGTTTTAATTGACCGCATCTTTATGATTGCAGGTCTTGAACGATTATGGTCGTTACATTGGAAATTCCATTATACGTGATCCCTACCTTCTAGATGGTTAGGTTAGGAGTAGGTCTAATTGAATTTCAGTTTACCTGCACATCCATCCTACATTCGTTTCTTGTAGCTTGTCTTGTGTTTTAGAGTTTTGGTTTCACATCATGTTTCACTTTAGCCATTTTTTGTCTTGTTCTCTAGTTTTGTTTCATTTTTATGTGTTGTATTTCCTTTTTTCTTGTGAGGTTGTGCATGAATATGCTCTATTGGCTCAAAGGAAATGTGGGAAAAAAAATGACTTTGTAACATTGCAAAATTTGGCTAGCTCTTTGTCCTTCTTCCTTGTCTTGGTTACATCTTTTGGTCGATGATGTTCCGACAAAAAATACAATCCTTGTGTTAAGATAGACTTGTGTTGAACCATGACATCCATGACTATTCTTGAAACCTCATGCTTGCACTTGGGTTTTATGTTTCATGTTTTAGGATTATCCAATCAAGTAGATAAGGATAAGGGGAAAATCTAAACAAGAAAACTAATATCATAAGTCTTATATATGCTTCTCTGAAGGGACAACCTCATCTTCTCTCAATAAGTTAGGATCCCTCTTCCACCCATGAAATAAATAAGTGTCGATGCACAATCCTATATAAAATAATAAATAAAGGCGAAATAAGAGTAGGGCTTCTTGCACAGAGAGGTGAAGCAAGCAACTCCGTCAGGGCACTGTCTAGGATCACTAGCAACGTATCAATGTTTTTGTTCCTGAAGTTACTCCATCGGGGTATTGTCCAGGCCTTCTAGCAGTGGAGAAACACCAAAGATTAAAAATTATACTCTAAAAATATAAAGCTTGCAAACTTCATTACCCTATCCTAATTTGAAACAATGTGTGATTGTTGATCTTATGTTTTTGTATAACCGATTAAAGGAATGAAGGGGACTATGTTTATGCACGGGGTAAGTTTGGAATCCATGGTAATCTCAAGAATGAATCAATACTTCCTAAAGGACTAGACCCTGTATGAAAGAACTGACCAACGCATAGAAACTGGGGTTCTACTAGCGTGTTGCCACTGCGAAAAAAACCCTCCAAAATTTTTCATACACTTGAATTTTGGAGCCTACTATAGATATTGCAATCGGTTGTTCCGTAGTCACTTCTTTTCTAGCTGATGCATCTGAGCTCACTTCTTGGATTGGAAGTTTCGAAGTCACTTGCTCACAGATGCTCAATGTGTAGCAAGTGCGTGAGAGCATTATTTTACGAAAGGTTGAAAAAGAATAGCATGACCCATCAAGATTATGCCTGTGATATTTCCAATCCATGTGTACAAACAGTGTGCACTGACAACGACAGTTCCTCACATTCTAGTTGTGTTTGTACTTCCATTTCGATGAGTTTTGAAAATTGTTGCTTCCACACACCTCTATTTTCGCGAGTTTCGTTTTCATGTTTTCGGTCATCACTTGAGATTTATTTCACTTTAATTAGTGTCATTTTCATGTTATGATTTTTATGGCATGTGTTACTTTCATTGTTGTTCACATATCGCAAGAGGCGTTTGCACTTTAGCAATTGTCATCTTTTCACATGTTAGTTGTTACACAATGTATGTATGCTTGTTCTGGTGGTTTCAAGGGGTATCTTTGTGTGATGAGTTGGTATAACCTTATAAACATCAGTCACACTCATTTCCAAAGTTTTAAGCACTATAGCACAAGTGTCATCATGGTCGTCGTAAAGTGTACCTTTAGTGTCGCACTTGTCGTAAAGTCATCGCAAAGTTGTTGCATTGAGGGAAATATGTTGTTAACATGTTTTAGATTATCTTTGTGGTTGTGTCATAAAATATTTTCAAGTGTGTGATCATAATCAAGTTATATCACTATTCACAATAGTCTCTTCGGTCCCACACTTGGCCAATTTTTGGAAATTCCCCAACAACCTAGCCTCATCCCGCCTTCCTCAACTGCGCATTGTGTAGTTCCAACCCTCAAGTTGCATCTTTGTCCCTTGAAATTGTGAAATGCATAGTTCCTTCTTCCCCAGAATATGCATTGTGCAGTTCTAGTGCTCAAGCCCAGCCTTTGGCTCCCAAAATTACGCAATCCATCCCTCCAACCTCAGCCCAACTTGTCACTGTGCAATCTCTGAGATCAAGATCAAACCCTGAGTTCTTAAAATACGTAAATATGTAATCACCAGGCTTTCTTTTCCTCCTGGAATTGTCCAGTTGGCTAAAAAAATGCAAAATCCTTTCAGCCTGGCTCATTGCCTCCCAAAACTGAGCAATTTCTCTCTCCTTTACAGTCAGTACTACGCATTGCGCAGTCTCAAGGCTCAAGCCTCTACCCTGATCTCTTGCACTGCGCAATTCTGCAATCACCTAAGCTCCTATGCCCTCCAAAATTGTGCAATAGGATGATCCAGTGCCCATCCCCTCAACCTGTCACATTGATCTCCCAGATTATGCAGTTTTCTTCCTCAGACCAACCTCAACTACACATTGCGCAGTCTCAAGGCTCAAGCTTCACCCTTGACTACCTGAGCTACAAAATTGTGCAATTATTGAGCCTCTTTCCTAGCCTATCACCTGGTTTAACACAATAAATGGAAGACCCAAACCAATGAATAAGAAATGGATCAAATCTAATAGAGATCAACAACTAACAGCAACAACAACAAAAATATATCCAACAAATCTCCAATATATCAACAAAAAACAAGAATATCAATGCCTAATACAAGATAAAAATCTCATCCCAATGAAGGACAACAAATCTAAGGAAATAAAATAAAATCAAAAAAATTTGGACCAGAACCAGCTAGTAAACAAGGATCTCAGACGGATCATGGATAAAAATAGAAATTTATGAGGACAAAAAATTAATTTTCAGGTCTAGAAGCTTAGTCGCACACACAAGACATGCTAAATTCGAGCAATCACTCTATTTCTAATTGTAAACCAACAACTAGGATTCTCCACTCGCACAAATCACTCCCTGTGGGAAAAATTGGGGAAAAAATAAAAAATCCCGAAAAACTCGTGCACAAGCCAAGAGAAAGGCAAAATATTCAGAAAATAAACCCTAAAAATAGTTGCAAAGAGTCAGAAAAATTGGAGAAAACTCAGCAAACCAAGATAGGAGAGAAATCAATGGAAACTAGAGGCAAAGTGGACAAAAAGAAGGAATCCTCGCGTTGCAAGTGCCACTTTTGTTGCATCTAAATTTGCATGCAAGGAGTTATTGCTTCGTGATCTTGTGTCTAAATCAGATCACTAGACAACAAAAGGAAATACTATTAGAGATACAATAGTGTCCCAACCTAAATGGTCAAACATGCATTAGGTAGTTGGTTCTATATACTACAAGGAAATATATATGCACCTGGCCTCCTCATAGATTGGCGATGGATTTTGGGTCTGATGCAGATTCTCGCACTCCACTCGAGTGATATACCTTGTCCACATTCTATATCGATCCCTACACATAATCACAAACAAACAGAGACAACATGTGACCTTCCTTAGAATATCATTAGATCAAAATATCATAGAAACAACTATAAATCATGTTGAATACAAATAGATACGGGGAAAGAACATATATTTCTATTAATCGTGAAAAATTAGATTACAACCATATATGTTGAACTCAAAGCTTCCTCTCTGCCATCTGGGAGAGTCTCCCCACGATAACAAGGAAATGAGCATGAAGAGGAATACTCAAGAAACAAGAAACTCATAAGTTCTCTCTCCAGCAGCAAAATAGCAACATTGACTCAATATCTCTAGCTCACCAAAAATTTGGCTCTCCAAAACTCTATCCTAGCCCTCTCAAATGGTCTAGTAAAAATAGGCAGAAGAGAGGTCCCAAGAGGATGAATGTAAACGCTCGAGACAATGATAATTCATGGAAACTTCTAAGTGATAATTCTTATCCAGCTTGAATAAGTGATGAGTTGAACATATCTCATATGGAACAAGACACTCTAGAATACATCCTCAGTAGTAGGCATAGAAAAGATTGAAAAAGGCCATAGTCGCTTACACAAGGAAATCATGGGAGTGACTAGGAAGCTCCAGTTACTTTCATAGACCTTCATTCATGCGACTAGGAAGTATCACTGGAAAAAATAAGGTTTAAATCTTGGAAAAAGTCAAACAGCCTTGAGGACTAAGGAACGCTGACCCTGGGGGTAAAATAGGCTAATAACAAAACTATAGTTATTGTAGGCTCCAAATTTGACATAAGAAAAAAATTTGGAGGGTCATTGTCGTAGTGAAAACACCTTGCAGACATCTTGTTGGTCAAGGAAGCTTGTAGGGAGATTAGTGGTAATCTATTGCATGATTTTTAAGGCACCATGGTGTAAATGACCCAACATCCTATGCCAAAGTTCTCCAACATCTTGACTCTACACTTTTTCGGCCTTACTGCTCAATGTAGTGCAGTCTCCCACCTCAAGTTTGTATAGTTTCTTCACTCGAACCTCAATCTGCTTCACTTTCCTAGTGGCTATGTGTCTTAGAAAGGCTTTCCCTTTATTGAAAATAAAGTCATAATCTCTATCCTCTAATACTGCTATAGAGATCAGGTTCTTCTTCATCCCAGGTACAAACATAACAGCTTTGAGGCGAAGAGGAGAGGTTTTCTCCCTCTCAAGGGTGACAGTACCAATTCATGTAGTATTGTACCTCCCATCATCTCCCATATTGATATGCATCTAGAGATCCTTCTCCTCTAAGCTGCTAAAAAACTCCTTACACCCTGTCATATGGAATGAGGCACTAGAATCAAGGTACCACACACTCTCCATAACAATGTTGGCCATGCATGCTTTTGGGGTGAAGTATAATTTGAAATGTGAATCCATTGCTTCACCTCTTGCTCCTCCTGAAGGCTTCTTGGTAAACTTATTTTACGAACATTTTTTTGCATAGTTCTCATATTCATGGTAGTGGAAGCATTTTATCTTGCTCAAATATTTCTTCTTGTCATTATTGTGGCTAGGTTTAGGTTTTCTTTGGGTCTTATTTCATTTTTACTTCTTCCTCTTTCCAACCAAGGAAAAATTCTCTTCATCCTTTACTTTGGATGAAGATCCATCCTGGTTATTTCTCATGAACTCTTCTTGAACCAAATTAGACCACAACATTTCCCAATTTGGTAATTTTTCCCTTCCATACATAGAGTCCTGGACATTGTGCCAATATTTTGGAAGGACTAGAAGAGATAGGCTCACCAGGTCATCTTCTATTACATTCATCCCAACCCCTGCAAGCTTATCTCGAACTTGAGTAAATATAGAGAGATACTAAGGAATATTATCATTCTTCTGCATTCTAATGTTTCAATGTTTGTCTTTCAGGGCCAATTTTCTATGGTCATTGTTATTTTCTAATAGCTTAGTCATTGTCTTACACATAGAAAATGGTATCTCTTTTCCATGGATATTTGATACAACCTGGTCTCTCACACCTTCCAAAATAATTCTTCTCACCTATGCAACATCCTTCTTCTACTGGGCTAATTGTTTTGCATCATACTGATAGGGTTTTGCAATGTTAGATTTAACATATTATAACACACCATTGTCAATGAGAATTGCTTCTATTTGATCCTTTCAAGCTATGAAATTCAAGCTACCCTCTAGGGCATACTCTAATCTCAGTCCGTTAAAAGACATTCTCTTGTTCCTAAGGAAAAATTGTTGCACTTATGCTACTACTTTGAAATTCCTATGAGCCAAGTTTTAAATATTGATTCTAATATGATTTCAAGGCTCTGATATCATGTAGAAATTTGATAGAAATTTCAATTGCTCAAGTTTTAAACTTGAAAACAAGATACATAATTCTACTTTATTGATCTGCGGAATGTAAATCACAATTTAGAATAACATGCATATACATGCAATAAGAGAACTACAAATACATAGTGATTTCTAGGGGAACCCAACTAGGAAAAACCCCTCAAGCCTATTTGCATTAATCATACGAATAGAGAAACTATTACAATTTCTAGCTCCAGCACTGACAACATACAAAAGAATAATTTTTCTGTCTGCTAAATGACGAAGTCTGGCCAACAATTAGCCAGTAATTTTCTCACCAAGCCTCCTATTTCCTTGTGCAGTCCTTGAGGGAATTGGCCCCTAAAATATAGGAATTTCCTCCATATTTATTTCGCAATTCCCAAGGATTGACCACTGACTACATGCAACACATGTACACTCAAAAATAGCAAATAACTCTTGTTACACTACCTCGCCATCTCCACTTCAGCTGAGGAATTTGAATTCCTTATATGCATTAGTTATTTTTAGTTGATTGATCAATTAACTAACATATATCTAAGTTATAATGTTTTCCCACTACACAACTGACCTTCAAATGACTCCAACAATAGTTAGAGGTCAGCTAATTGAATACAACTGAAAATAACTGAACTAAATCACTAAAAATTAGCAATCACACATGCATAACTAAACTCCAAACCCTCTAACTCAAATTTACTAAGCTAACTAGTGACAAGAGCCATGTCACACAAGTTAAATACCTCCAAGTTTTCTTGCTGATGTGGAAATTTGATTTACTCAGTTTGAATAAGGCTAAAGTCAAATTGAGCCTTTCTTGCTACATTTTTACAACAAAAAATTGCTTTCCCTCTCTTCTTCTACATTGCTCCCTCTCTTCCCATTTTTTTCTTCTGCTTGTCCCTTCACAGGTTATGCTTCTCTTTTTCTAGCCACTACCAAACTTCAAAATAATGTTCTCCTTCCATACTAAGTTGTTCGAATGATATTTTCCTTTCTCCCTTGTGCAGTCCTTCAGACAGCTTCTTTTGTCTACCAAAATCTTTCCATCCTCTCCAATGGTGCCACCTACTTGTATGTTCCCCAAGTTTTTTTATGTTGGTTAGTTTGTTGCACTAGGTAACCAGCACACCTTACAAGATGACAGTTCGCCCATCTTCTCCTTTTAAATTTCATCCATGTTTCATTGTACGTTGCTGCAAAAAAGCACATTTTTTTCTTGTGCATCCATCTGATAATATAATACAAATAGTCCTTTTTTTGCACACTTTCCAACTACCATGAACTAGTTCAAATTTCCTACTGTAAGGAAACCTTAAACTATCCCAAGTAAGTAACCCCCTGAGCTCTGGAATCTATGTCCCTTTGAATCAACCCATTTTTTTTTATCAATATGTACAATGTCTAGAGAAAACAATGTAAACTTTGAAATGGGAACTATAAACTCAAAACGGGAACTCTAGCCAAAAAACCCCGTAAAAACATCAAAAACAGTGCTAAAAACGAAAAGTGTTGGTGTTGGAATAACACCTTTTTTTTCTAGGGTAAATTTTCAACATGTTTTAAAAATGGCAGTGAAAACCAATTTTTTGTGCAAAAATTGTCCAAAAAACACCCTCAAAACGAAGTGTTGATGTTCGAATAACATTTTTTTTTCAATGGTAAATTTTGTGCAAAAACACCCTCAAAACGAAAAGTGTTGACGCTAGGATAACAAAAAAAAATTCAAGGGTAAAATTTCAACATTTTGAAATAATGGCGTAAAATATTTTATCATGACCCCGAAAAACATTAAAATTTCAAAAAAATAATGAAAACATAAAATTAAAATTAAAACAATGAAACAACACAAAACAAAACAAAAAAACAAAAACAAAAAAAAAAAGTAAGAAAAAAATAGCAAAACATAAATTAAAATATATACTATAAAAAAAAATAATAATAATAATAATAATCAAACATCAAAAAAAAAATCAATCATAAAAATGTTAAAAAAAAAAAACAAAATTAACCTATAAAAGACAAGAATTAAAAAACTAAAAAAATGACAAATTACAAATTATAAACAAATAAATAGTAAAAAAAACATATCTTTAAACCATAAAAAAATTTGGGAAAAAATAATAATAATAATAAATAAATAAATAAAAATTAAGTAGGTAAAAATAGAAAAATTAACAAAAAACTAAAAAAAAAAAAAATTGAAAGTTAAAAACAAACTAGATTTAAATAAAAAATGGAAAATTAACAAAAAAAAAATTAAAAACTAGTTAAATTAAGATTAAAATGTTGATTACTTAAAAAACAAAAAAAAAAAAACAAAAAAAAAATGTTAAAAAAAATAAATAAATTATCTCATAAACCATAAAAGAATTTGGAAAAAAAAACAAAACAAAATTATAATATATATATATATATATATATATATATATATATATATATATATATAAAGTTAAGTAAGTAGAAATAGAAAAATTTTAAAAACATTAACAAAAACTAGGAAAAAAAATTAAAAACAATCTAGATTAAACAAAAATAGAGAATTAACCAAAAAAAAAACTAATAATATTAATATTAAAAACATCTAAAAAAAACTAAACAAACTCAAATTATTATTATTATTATTATTATATATATATATATATATATATATATATATGTCTTTTCAAAAAAAAAACATTTTAAACTTATTAAAAAAATGTGTTTTGATTAAAAAAATAATAATTTTTTTCATTAAATTTTCATTGTTAAATATAAAAACAAACAAACAAAAACATTTAAAATTTAAATTTTATTTTTTTTAAACAAAATTTGGTGTTTTTTTTTTAATTATTAAAAAAAATTCATTTTTTTTTTATTTTGTTTTTATTAAAAAATAAATAAATAAATAAATAAAATTAACGTCGTCTACCCGCATTAATAGAAATATATTTACATCGAGTGAAACCATGCAAAGAGAAGGACACTTAATGAGGAGGAAAGTAAAGAGACACTTGATCTCTCTTCCCTTTCTCAAAGTTCCCCTTATCAAGATGACACATTTCCATTCTTGGATGACTTTCAATCTACTAATCCTGGTAGTGAATCAGATGCAATAAACTCTTTCAATCAATTTGTAGCCTTGGGAAACAATCATTCTAATGATGATGACTTTGTTGATGTATGTGATCAGAAATTCTCAGGTGCATCAATTGATCTTTTGGTTTCTCATGAATATTTTACTTTAGAGACACTTGATCTCTCTTCCCTTTCTCAAAGTTCCCCATATCAAGATGACACATTTCCATTCTTGGATGACTTTATGAGAGATACACATTCCAAACTCGAGTTTGATGCAAGATATTTGCATGAAGATGAATGACTTGAAAAAGATTCTTGAATCCCATCACAAACCAAATCTGAAAAGTTTGAAAGATTACATCCGAAATACCAAATATATTTTAGAAATATATTTACATCGAGTGAAACCATGCAAAGAGAAGGACACTTGATGAGGAGGAAAGTAAAGAGACACCATTGATTAATGCGACCTTCAAATGTGAGGGTGAGTAATATAATCAAGTGTCTCTTTGCCTCCCTACTGAATCACCTTGTTCAATTTTGTTAAAGCATGTAAGGGAGCTGCAATCAAGGAAAGTAAAGAGACACTTGATCTCTCTTCCCTTTCATAGAGTTCCCCATATCAAGATGACACATTTCCATTCTTGGATGACTTTATGAGAGATACACATTCCAAACTCAAGTTTGATGCAAGATATTTGCATGAAGATGAATCACCTCCAAAAAGATTCTTGAATCCCATCACAAACCAAATCTGAAAAGTTTGAAATATTACATCCGAAATACCAAATATCTTTTAGAAATATATTTACATCAAGTGAAACCATGCAAAGAGAAGGACACTTGATGAGGATAAAAGTAAAGAGACACCATTGATTAATGCGACCTTCAAATGTGAGGGTGAGTAATATAATCAAGTGTCTCTTTGCCTCCCCACTAAATCACCTTGTTCAATCCTGTTAAAGCATGTAAGGGAGATGCAATCAAGGAAAAGTTAGCAATAAACTTTCTCCAATATTGTGCTGCTCCTAGGAAGCTTCTAACTTCTATAGCAGATTTGGGTTTAGGCCAGTTCACAATGACTTCAACCTTAGACGTATCTATCTTCAATTTACCACCCCCTACAATATGACCCAAATAATTTAAATATGTTTTTCCAACTTCACATTTTGATAACTTCACATAGAGATTTTCTTTTTTCAAAACATCTAGAGTCTGCTTTACATGCTTCAAATGTTCTTCCCATGTTTTACTGAAAACAAGAATGTCATCTAGATATACAATTACAATATCATCAATAAAAGGTCAGGGTACATCATTCATAACTCTCATGAAAGTGGCAGGAGCATTAGTTAAGCCAAAAGGCATAACTAGCCATTCATACAACCCTTGCCTTGTTTTGAAAGCAGTCTTCCATGCATATTGCTCTGCAACTATGACATGATGGTACCCACTACACAAGTCCAACTTGGAAAATAAAACAGCTTCTTTCAGCTGATCTAATAGATCATCTATGCGAGGAAAAGGATAACGATTCTTGATCGTTATTTTATTCAGTGCTCTGTAATCAATGCACATCCTCCACGAACCATCTTTCTTTCTCACCAACACGATTGGAGATCCGCATGGTGATGTGCTTGGTCTTATGAATCCTTTGTCGAGCAACTCCTGTACCTTATTCTTGATCTTTGCATTCTCTAAAGCGGATAACATGTACATTCTGATGTTAGGCAATGGAGCATCTTGCTGCAAATGAATATCATGTACAATTCCCCTTTTAGGTGGCAGACCTTAAGGTTCTTGAAATAGGATATCATATTCTGAAACAACTTTTTCTAAATCAGCTTTCTGTTTAGCATCACAACCTTCAAATACATTGGTTTTATCAGGGTTCTTTCCTTTACAAGCATTAGTAAAATTGCTTGCATGAATTTACAATTCTTTTCATCTACCCTGAGTTTATGAGAGTGTAGTTATTTTTGAGCTGATGAGCTCTTACAATATATTCTATTCCATCTTTTTTGAGTTGATACTTATTTTCAGTTCTATAGAAAATGGCTTTTCTGTCATACAAGTAAGGACTTCCTAAAACAATACCACATATATCCAAGGGAACTATATCTAACTCAACCTCATCTATAACTATTGACCCAAATTCAAACCTAAGCTAACATTGTCTAGTCACTTGTAGCTTTGCTTTATCACATACCCAACCTAATGGATATGGCTTCTTGTGAGGTGTTGTTGGTATTCCCAACTTCTTTACAATTGCTTCAGAAATCAAGTTTACTTGTGAACCACTATCAAATAAAGTATCAATCTTTTGGTGTTTGGAAATAACTCTAATATGAAAAAGCTCATGTCTTTTCCTCTCATTTTCTTCATTATCAATAGGTTGTGCAGAATTACTAGTAGATGCTTCAAAATTTTTACCTTTTATACTTGTAGTTTTGACTGTTGTTTCATCACCTGTGTCTGACCCCAAATCTTTCTGAATAGCAGCAGCAATCTTCTTCTTCTTGCCATCGAACTTCTTAGGTTTCAGCTCTGGATGCAAAGACCAACAATGTTCATCACCATGTCCACCCTTCTTGCAGTGAGTGCATGAAGGTTTGTCTTTCTGTACAACGTTTTCCTTCCTCTCTTTCCATTTCTGCTTCCTCTCTTCCTTATTCTTGCTTGCAGTGGGTTTTGATGATCCCCCAATCTCTAGGTTCACATTCTTGCCTCTAGCCTCTAGATGTGTAGCCTGAACGGATACCTCATCTATGCTAGTAGGGTTAAACATGAGAATGGTGTGCCTCAAATAGCTATGTAGACCACCTATATACTTCAACAAAGTTTTAGGTGAGTCCAGAGAAATGCATAGAATTAAAGCTCTTTTTCTAAATTCCTCGGTATAGCTTTGTACACTTTGCCCCTTTAATTGGCGAAGAGTTTGCCAACTCATCATTACTTGCTACATATAAGCTAATGGATAGAACTGTTTTTTAATGGAAGAAACAAATTCACTCTAGGTAAAAAGAATTTTACCATGCTTCTTCAAATCAACTTGTGTCTTGCATGTTGGCTTATCTGGGCCTGACCCAGGTTCAGAAATATTTAGCCAAAAAAATCCTATACTACCAGCCATTTCGGCAACAATCCACAGAGCGCGAATTGAAGTCTCACCCAAGGTAGAATGAGAGGGTGTTAGAACCAAGTTTCCGCACCCTAGGGATGTCTTGATGAGGTCTAGAGGGGTCGCAACCCAATCTATGCACTCGTGCTACTCTGCGTAGCTGTCTGGCCTTCGCAAAGATCCACAACGGATGTTTCTTAGATTCTTATATTATTACAGTTATTATAGATCTGATCTATCCCTTAAGGTTTTTAATCAATCATTCAACAGTTAAAACCCGTGCATGTAACCATAAATCTTAAAGATACGCATAAAAACCATAACATAAGCATAAACACACAAATTTGCGATCAAATGCACAATAATTCAAAAACACTTATCTTTATTATCCTTTTGTTCAGTACAATCCAATCCCACCCTACGCACTCAACGCACACAGCTGCGGACCCTACCAAGCCTCTACACACACAACTGCAGAGCCTACTCTAACTACGACCAACCACGAATCTGACTTACAGACTCAGAGCACTCTTGCTTTTACAAACCCATACACTTTAGATCTCCACCAAAGCTAGTAAATAACTACCTTCTAAGCCAATATCCTTGCTCTATTTATACATTCCCATGGTCCACCGACCATGGGCAGGCCGACTTGCTTTCTATTATCATACATTTTTCTCGGGCAGACAACCCTTTGACTTGACTCATTACACTTCGCGCTCCGCACCCTTCGCAGAGCCTTTACCATAATTTTTACCCAAAATTGCGGGCTTTAAGCCCCAAATCTCTTACGCAGGGGACCCATTGCCCAACAGGCCCTCAACACAATCATCATGACTCATCTTGAGTCACTCGACTGGTGCGGTGATCTTAGCACAGAGTCCATCTAACAACGTCTGCGCTACACTAATATCTTCCACACATTCTTCCGTTGTCCATTGTATCACTTGTGCACAACTTTTTGATGCATTATTGGAGGCACCTTCCTGCCCTAGGGCATATGTATCCTACAGTTGAGTGAGCTTCCCCTCAATCGTAGCGATGATCATGAAGGCTTCCTCCAGCCATGGCTGGATGCATGCTTTAAGCCCAACTTCTTTCTGGCACGTGGCATCCACCTATTCCTTCATGGCTTGGCCTTCTTCATCTTCGCTAAACGTTGAGTGAAGGGCGATCGTGTGCGTAGTCCCCCGGACATTGTCATAAGCTTGTTGTGGAGATGTCTACTTCCTCATCATCTTGTGCCTCTATTTGAGCTATTAGGCCTTACAGATCTTCCTCCTCCTCTTCCGTCTCAATAGTGGTGGCTTTGCCTTTTTTGGCACGCGAAATTTTACTAACTCTTGGGTGCCACGGTGATACCTGAATGGGTCGCATCAGTTGTTTGTTCTTCTGCAGCCGCAATGTGCATGGGGACTTCGAGACTTCTGGTGTGCTAGTTGCCCCGCCGGCCTCCTCCTAGGTTACCCGGGGTTCTCGGCTACCTTCCATACTTCGTACTCTAGTTCTTGACATTGCATTTGTACTAGATTCGGTTAATCACGCAGTCAAGGTAGCTTGGAACTCACTTCTCTATTCTACCTTAATTCTTAACAACCCTAGAGCTGCTAGAAAACTACCCCATGGAATTTTATAGTAACAGTTGGATTTGAATTCAGCCCTTCCCTCCATTTTTGAATCCTTAGTACTTGCTTGGCAGCAGATCTCCCCGAATCTAGCTCATAATTCATGTCTTAAAGGTCCGTCGCCTACTCCTGTCTGCATTAAATTAGCCTTCTTTTCATGAATAGTGTCATCAATGGTCATCCCCGAGCCTCTGCACATAGCAGAGGATCCCCTTAAGCGCGACGGCGAACCATGTGCCAGATTGGTTCTACGTGGACCCCCCTTTCCACGCATATTTCCTACAGCCTTGTTTATAGTCTCGCACCATCTTTCAACTGCCTAGGGCACTGAGACTGTGCCTTTTACAGATAGTCAAGTGGTCGCACCCTTGGCGCGAGGCTTTGCTTTCCTGCTAGCCTAGGCTGCTGGCACCTTCCATACACCTTCACGTTATGTCCCCCTTTGTCTGGTACCTCCCCTTTGTTAGTGAGATGCATTTGCAGCCATAATAGCGGGGTCACAATTTCTTCGAATGCCATAGTAGTGTTGGCTAGCCTTGGTCCCTTCATACTCCTGTTTTCGTGGCCCGCTCACGCAACTTTGTTTTCCAATTTGCAAATTTCTTCATTCAATGTCATAATTCTCTTCCTCAGCCGTGCCCATTCGTCATCGAGTTCCCAAAGTTTCATGCTCCCGTGCCGAAGCTTTTCTTGTAGCTATCGAATTCTGTTAACCAAGTCCACACATCCTACTGCTACTCCGGGAGCCATAGCCCGAGGATGCTCCTCTGCCTTCCTGATTTCTTCCCGTCTTATTGCCATCAGAGTCATTTATGTGCTCCGGTTCGTGCTTATGGTCCTATCCGCCCTTTGGACCATGGGGTTGCACAGGTCCCCATCTGATTGTCTCATCGGGTAAACTATCTTCACAATCTCACACGGCCTTACAATTGTGCATCACTCTTTCCACTACCGCATAGGGTCCTGACTTTTAAACCTTAGCCGGGGTGGTGTTTTCCCAACCTGCGATTGTGCCCATCAACACAGATGGACGCGCAAACTGCTTTGCCCCAATCGCGCAACACGTGGTTGACACAGGGATTTTCGAAACCGCTAGTGCATCCTTCTTCTGCATCCACGCCAGCTCCCAATATTCTGTTGGTGCTTCTGCCACCCTTGTGTAGGTGCCACGCATAATACCCAACATATTATGTCGCGCTGCTACTGTTTTGATCCTGGCCTACCATTCTCATTTAAAATTTCATCCCTTCCTTTGTCCCCATCATATGTTGGTAATTCCATGGTTTCGGTCATTATGTACCGTAGTGATCTAATCATCTTATTGCAATTTAGCATAGATACCTCATGCAACCTGTTCTGCCAATGTTTTATCTCTTCATCAAAATCCGAAGTACAGGAGCTATCGCGCTCCCATGATATTCTTCCATCTTCAGTCAGGTTTACCCGATCCTGATCTTGCATTGTTATCTGGTAAATATAGTCCAGCTCATCATCATTTTCATCTTCGCGCACAGGTTCAGTGTAGCGTACTCCTTTAGCTGGATCAAACAAAACATCGATGCGTAGAGACTTTTTCTCAAAGATCATTTTTCGCTTCTTCAGGTTGATGACTCCATTCATTTCCATAGCCCAATCTATCCCTAATAGTGTGGGGTAAGGGTTACTGTCATCCACAATCTCTATTGCCTCGAAATCTGTCTGTGTGCTTGCACCGTCAATATCCACAATTACCCGTTGTAGTCTTCCCATGGGCACGATATTTTGCTGATTTGCCATCCTTAATTGAATAGGAGACCACTGTAACACTGGTTGACCCATCTACTCCCAAGTCTATTTCGGTAACACGTTCGCGTCCGAACCCAGGTCGAGAACTACCTGATCCATCTCATATTCACTAGTTTGCGTTGTCAGCCACATTTCCCTTCCAGTACGTAAAGTATGCTTTCCCATATTTCGAACTACGCACAGTTCCCCTAGTCCTGCGCATCTACTGATCAACTCTTGGAGTCCTTTAACTACCTTATTATCTCGTAGCACCTTCATGCATGTCTCTAAAAAGGTAGTAAGCATAGACAAATCCATTCCCGGTTCTGGTTGCTCCGTACTACAGGAAGTAGTGACCTCCACGAATCTCTTCGTAGCTTCCATATCCATTTCCTTCGCGTGTCCCGTGTTAAGTTCAGACTCCTTCGTAGGGCCCTTGCGGACCCATGCATCATCCTCAAGTTGCTTTTCCTTATCCTCCCCTGTATTCACACCACTTCTAAGCACCATGTTCACCTGGGGGTCTCCTTCACGTGGTTATGACCTCATCATTTAGATATTTTGGGTTGGAGCAGGTTGTAGTACCCCTTTCTCACGCATCTGTGCGATCAACATCGGACAATCTACCACTTCATGATCAAAATGATAGTGGTACAGGAAACTTATTCTGTTCGTATTCGTATAGTTGCGCGCGTAGTGCCCGGGTCCTCCACAGTTGTAGCAGATTAATTATCTGCGCCCTCATCCTGGTCCCATCCCTCCTTGCCCTCGACCTCGCCCCTAGAAGCCACCTCGTCTTATTACGACAGCTAGATTGAGGCCTCGCATTTTTGTCTGCATTCGATAGGCTGGGGTCCTATCCATCGTTAGTTCATAGCTTCGACATGTTCGCTCATCATGTCCCACTAATCTA
This sequence comes from Pinus tabuliformis, assembly GCA_031772625.1. Classification (NCBI taxonomy): domain Eukaryota; kingdom Viridiplantae; phylum Streptophyta; class Pinopsida; order Pinales; family Pinaceae; genus Pinus; species Pinus tabuliformis. The sequence goes on along the minus strand of CM062814.1, from coordinate 112,630,716 downwards.
CAAAAATTATAGTACAGTTGATGCAGAGTCTGGGTATATTTCCCCAACAGGTGACAGTTGTCTGTCGTGTGCCTTCCTCCCACCTGACAAATCGCACAGTAGAGAGAAGAAGACACACTCAGACCTGCTTGCACCTCTGGTCTCAACGGCATTGGTCCCCCTCCTGCCAAATAGTTCATGAATACAGGACAGTGGTCCTTATCGTGACCCTAGCCCTTACATTTTATACACCACACTTCTTCATGTGCCTCTGGCCGGGGTGCCCTATCCTGCTTCAAGCTCTGCATCTCTAAGCATAGGTTTTGTAGTTGCGCGTGGATTCACTAGACTCCCAACCCCGGATCCTGTATCAGTGTTTCGTGCAACCTCATTGCCATTTCCAATGCCTCTGCCTGGGTTGAGAACTTCTATTGTGATAGTGTTGTCCCTAGGTGTGGTGTCAAAGACGCCACAAACCACATGCCATGCTGCGCATCCGTCAGTGTCATATTAGACTCGCGGATCATACTTTTCAGCCTTTGATCTAAATCCCAAGGGGTTTCACCTAGAAGCATCACAATCTCCTTGAATACTATAATCGACTGCGTCTCTGATTTCAGTCAACTAAACTCTCTATTCAACGCACTCTGAATTTTTGCTATTCCAGCATTCGGGTGATCATTTGAGTGTTTTATATACCAAGTCAGCACGCGATCCTGCAACACACTTACCAATGTGGCCTTTTTGATGTTATCTTTCGTAACCCCGTGCACTTCCCACATTGTCCTTACTACAAACAAAAACTGATTGGGATCTTCGTTTCCTACTCCTCTGAACACAAGAAACTTGATCGTGTTCACCATGCTAAACTGCTTTTTTGGTGGAGGCGGAGTGGATGAATTTGAAGGTGAGGAAGGCAGTGGGAGTGGTGGCGTTAGTGGAGATGATAACTGCGGAATGTGCTACCCGATCAAACTGACCGCACTCCTTGGACAAACATAAGCACGCTCTTCCTTACTGGCTCACGGTGGTGAAATTAAAGGATTGTTTTCTAACCCTTCCATCCCTTTGAAGATCCTTTCGCTTCACTTCATTCCACTCATTAATGTATGCACATCATCCGTTTTTCACATAACAGCATCTTAATCCAGGTATTCAAAGACTTGATGTACTTACCTCGCAGTCCTTTGAGAAAACGTCTTTCGACTTCACTGTAGCTAACAGTTGTGTCTATCGCGAATTCAATGATAAACCCTCCTATTATCCAATCCAACCAATGATCTATGGCTCGCGCGATCTTATCTTGAGAAGCTTGCAGCTTGCGCACTAACTCCAAAGTCCACAATATTGGCTGATCAAGCTTGCACCTTCCCGTGCTGTCTGCTAACCTCGCGATCCACTCATACAATTCTAATGAGAAGGACACGAAGAAGATTTCGTGGATTTCCATGTATATGTACCGATCCAGCCACCTCTTCTCAGATATCTGTGGGGTTTTGTTTTCCTGCACCACGAACTCGTGAAGCTTCTGATCCAACCAATCTTCAATCTCTTTCTTCATAGGGTTCCAATGTTCCGACATCAGACATCCCTTTGGCAGATCCCGATCCCGGCAATGGAAACATTTGTTGGCTTATTAGGGCCTGACCCAAGTTCAGAAATATTTAGCCAAACATATCCCATACTACCGACTCTTTCGGCAACAATCCACGAAGCACGAACTGAAGTCTCGCCTGAGGTAGTATGGAAGGGTGTTGGAACCAAGTTTCCACACCCTAGGGATGTCTTGATGAGGCCTGAAGGGGTCGCAACCCGATAGATGCACTCGCGCTACTTAGCATACCTGTCTGGCCTTCGCAAAGATCCGCAACGAGATGTTTCTTTGATTCTTAGTATTATTATAGTTATTATAGATCTGATCTATCCCTTAAGGTCTTTAATCGAGCATTCGATAGTTAAAACCCATGCGCGTAACCATAAATCTTAAGGATACACATAAAAACCATAACATAAGCATAAACACACAGATCTACGATCAGATGCACAATAATTCAAAAACACGTATCTTTATTATCCTTTTGTTCAGTACAATCCAATCCCACCCTGCACACTCAACTGCAGGGGTCCGCGCACATAGCTATGAACTCTACCAAGCCTCTGTGCACACAGCTACAGAGCCTACTCTAACTACGACCAACCACGACTCGGACTTACAGATTTAGAGCACTCTTTCTTTTACAAACCCATACACTTTATATCTCCACCAAAGCTACTAAAGAACTACCTTCTAAGCCTAGATCCTTGCTCTATTTATACATTTCCATGGTACACCGACCATGGGCAAGCCGACTTGCTTTCTATTATCTTACATTTTTCTCGAGCGGACAACCCTTTGACTTGACTCATTACACTTCGTGCTCCGCACACTTCACGGAGCCTTTACCATACCTTTTACCCAAAATTGTGGGCTTTAAGCCCCAAGGCTCTTACGCGAGGACCCGCTGCCCAACACTGCCTTCCCACCACACTAGGGCAGTTCCTCCAAGGCGAAGGCTGGCCAACTGAATCTTTCTCCTTTCTGAATCGATGTTCTGCACCCTGCAATATACATCAATCTGTCTAATCCAGTTATCTAGCTTTTCTGCATTTAATTCTCCATCATATATTGGCAAATCAAATTTTACATCTAATTTAATCAAAGGGATAGAAGGAGGTGTTGATAGAGGAGGCTCTTTCCCTTTTCCTTTGCCTTTTGAATGGTCATCTAGAAGAGTTTCCTCTGTTGCTTTATCTTGTTTGGAGGTTGAAGTATCTTCACCTCAACCTTTCTTAAATTCTTGATACATCTCTTCTACCATGGCTCTCATGGTCATGAAACTATCCATGAACTGAGAGTCTGATTCCAAGGGAATTTCTTCTGCCATTTTCCTCCTAGGATAGACTCTTCCTATTTCTGGGTTAGTCTCAACCAGTTCTCCTTCTCCTAATTTGAGCTTTGACCTAGTTAGCATTCAACAATCCAGCACAAGCTTGTCTAACCTTAGCAAACCTAAAGCTCTGATACCACTTGATCTAATAATGAGATCTTAGACAATTATTAAGGTATTACATACTCATGTGAATAGATATGCCTATGTTACTTTGTGCAATAGATTGATAAGATTGTGAAATACATAGACAATGAAGCAGTTAAAGAACATAATAGACAACACACATAAACACAACAGTTTAATGAGTTCACCCAACACTCCTGGGCTACGTTTCCTGGTCCAGCCTTCAGTGGTGACCTCTCTATTATGTCTTCAAAAAGAAGAGTTTTACAAAAGTATGAGCTCAATTTGAGTCTCAACACACAATAGTTACAATAGCAAGAGTTTTGATTGAACCCCTCAAGCCTCTCTGAGTACAAAGACTCTCTCTATCACTCTTTGTCTTTGCCTTTGCTCTATCTCAGCACTGCCTACCCCTGTCTTCTATCTTCTATGAATTTAAAGCCAATTTGTGTTGTCTGTTCAACTCTCCTTCTCAGGCTCTCTAGCTTCCCGACCTCTGTCCACTTAGATCCCTTTCCGAGCATTAGCAATCATTACTAAACGCTTCCAGGGATGGTAGCCACCTGTTCTGTAACAGAATGGGTCATTAAGCCTTTGAAATCCCAAAATTGGTCGTTTTCTGTTTACACAGAGAAACACTGCAAAACATGGGAAAATCTGCCAAATTATTGTTCATCGGATTTGAAATATTATAAATTCTGCCTTATAACTCCTATCGGGTCCACCTTTATAGCGCTTATCGCATCTCCACCATCGATCTGGGAGATCCATATCCAACGACTATGGTTCATTTTAGGCGGCTCTTTCGTACAGAGGTTAACTGCCCGATAAGGGTGGTTTCCTCTCTCCTTAGCCAAAACATGTGTCAGCCATTGTATGGGATCGGGCGGAGCCCAACGCAAACAATTTACCGCCTTTGGTCCTCCCGAAATCCTGCCTGTTTTTTGATTTCCCTTTTATATTAAAAACGACATTAAAACATGAAATCCCGCTCATATCGGACTTGAAATAGTATTCAACATCATTAATAAACCATTTCAGGTCCGTAATATCGCATCGGGCACATTTCCTTCGTAATCCATTCATTTGGTAGAAATGCGAAATACAAAGGAAATTGCCCCTTTCCGAATTTCAAAATATATAGAATATCATCTATAACTCCATCGGGTCCGGTTGTCACAAGCCATATGTATATCGGCCCCGCTCCATTGTATTTGTCGATAGCGATACTGCAATGCAACTTGGGCCGTCGATCTGCGCGCTTGATCGATGATCCTCGTTGACCCCACTGATCGTTGTCACATATACCATGTGGTCTCCGCCGATAGCCTCCCTTTTCCAAGGCCGATTGCGATTTGTCGATCGGATCTAGACCATTGATCGGCCAGATCCGATGGTTCTGATTCAAAGTTGCTTTGACCGCCGATAAGCCTGTTTTTCAATGTTTTCTCTATGTTTTTGCCTCTCGATAGTGTTATCCTCCTTCTTTAAAGGTTTTTCTTTTGCCATAGTCTTGAATGTTTAGAAGACTTAGAGGATTTTAGGATCCATTTGGATCACTCATGCAGGAATGGCTCTACGAGATGTTCCACAACTAGAACTCTCAATCAAAAGACTCCTATCAGTATGACACAGAAACATGCATGATGAACATCCCGCCAACATGGCATAAAAGGGATTTCAAAAAAAAACATGCATGATGACAACAAGAGTATCCCAACAACATACAACAAGGGATATCAAAGCATAACATGAAGAGTTATGACAGCAAGTACATCACATACAAGATTCCGCATCAAATCAAGCAAGGAATCATGACAACATATAATAAATAAAATCTTGCCTCAATATCAATCAAGGATCCGTGCAGCATAATGTATAAAGAAGAAATACATGAACAATAATCATATACCTCACCATGGGCCATTTGAAGAAGTGGATGTTCATATCTTTAGCAAAAACAATCCATGGTGAATAACATTGTTCACATTGTCGATGCATAGGCAGGGCCCGTTACCATTCTGGACTTTGGTTCCCCTTGCATCGATTTTTTTCTGACTTGTCACAATCAGTAATCAGGGGCATATCAAACAGAGTTGTCAAAGTGCTTAAGCTTGCTGAAACATCGATCTCACAAGATCGATTGCAAGAAGAAGACTGCTCTGGCTATCTGAAATATAGCTCTCTAGCTATCTGGCTTTGTAGCACTCTGGATATGTCGCTACAAGTCTGTTGCTCTGCTTGACCTTCTGGTTCTTTGGCTCACCTCCTCGCACTGCCTTGACCAAGCTCTGTGGCTTTGCGTCTCTCGACACTCTGTCTTTCAAGCACTCGGGCTTTTAAGCTTCTCTTAGTAAAACCCACGGCACTGTCTAGCTATCTCTAGTTATCTGGCCCTCTCGTGCTACGGCTCTCCATCGGGCGCAGCCTCCTCATTGGGATGTTTTTGACACTTAGGCTCTCAGGCACTCTAGCACGCAAGCTCTCTGGCTCTCTCCCTTAGCCTTGGCTCTCTGCATCCATCGTGTTTTATAACACATTTTTATGACAAGGGCCACTTAAAACGGGATCTATTTTGTTTATAATAGAAGTCGTTTGCATAGAAGGATCAACGGGCACAATAAAAAACTCGGAATAACCTTTTTCTATTAAAACATACAATACACGGAAACATTGAAAATTACAACTGAAAAGCTATAAAGTCGGACTTCAAAATATATCAAATCGGGTCCATAAACCCATCGGGTCCGCGCTATATCGCAATCACATATCGCTCTTTCAATGACCCTATTTATCGAGGGATCATCGATATGTCGATTTTCTGATCGCCGATATGCCAATTACATCTGGACTGTCGATTTGTTCCTTGATCGGACGGTCCAGATTGCATCGCATGTCACTATCGCATCACCGGTCTCCGATATGCTGATCACCGATCGCCGATATGCTATTAGGTCCCTATAATACTAGTGATTACCCCATTACTATTGTAGTTGTATCCCTTGTTAATATTGTTGAGCCCCTATTGTCCCCATATTTTTATTATTGTGCCCCATAGAATCCCTCTATTGTTATTTTTGTGGCTTTATATTATTATTGTTAGGTCAGTTGGGTTATATTGTGACTCCATAGACTCCTATATATAGAAAGGAGGTTTTGACATTTGAATAATTGAAGAATTGTTCATTTGTGTAATGTAAAGGAGGTTGCCCCCTCGAAGAGGTTGAATTCTAAGGCGTTGATCTCTCTTTTCTATCTTTTTGTGAGCTGGTTTCATAACATTTGGTATCAAAGCTTTGGATTCTAGGGTTTCGCTGCTCCAAATAGGTCATCGTGGAATTTTCGTTATAACTTTTTATCTGCGACGTTTCAGAAGTGAAAAAAAAAACCATTTGAGATGAAATCGAACTGAACCTCGGGTCCAAATTTCAGAGCTTTTCGCGCTATATTTGCAGAGATATGATCTGAGGAAGTTGGTCTTTTTGCAAACTCCTAAATTACATTCCAAATAGGTGACCTAGGGAAAATCATCATAACTTTCTCTCTGTGCATCGGATTGAAATTTCGTAAGAAGGTACAGAAAGAGGATGGACTGTAGTTTCTTGTATATATTTTTCAGCGCCATAGGTTGAAACAGTGACACGTGGCACTTCATACAAGTTCGCTCTTCTGGAAAGGTCTATAATCAGGTCATCTTGGGAGATTGTGCATAACTCTTTCTTGGAGAATCCAATTTGGATAAGACTGGTGGCATTGGAAAGAGGACGCAGAGGGCTATTGCAGGTCACAATTTTAGAACTAGATGATCCGAAATTACAGAGATACATCAGATTCAATATCAAGCTCCTACAAAGTGAAAAAAGGTGTGTAGTTTTTTTAAAATTTTTGCTTAAGCTTGGTTTGAAAAATTAGTTTGAAGGAATTCAAAGGGCATAGTAAAGCATTATTATCGGTAATTGATGCCTCGAGGAAAGAAAATGCAAACACCTAGTAAGCAACCTGAAAGCTCTAGCATGACTCATGAAGAAGAGGAAGAAATGCAACATGATATATCAAAATTACGAGACCAAGTGCAACAAGTGTCACTTGCACAAAAAGTAACAAAATCTAAGATGAAAGATGTAGAAGCTAAGATGGATGGTTTAAAGAAAGGTGTAGAAGCTAAGATGGATTGTTTAAAGAAAGGTGTAGAAGCTAAGATGGATGGCATGGAAGCTAAGATGAATGGCATGGACGCTAAAATGGATGGCATGGATGATAAGATGGAAGAATTGAAGATAAATATGAATAAGTTGCTACAAGAAATGGTCACTAATGGTGAAAGGGTAGTAAAGGAAACTCATGATGAGAACAAAAAAAATGTTAATCATGATTCCATAGACTCTAATGTTGGATCGAAGACCCACCATATTCCAAAAATCGATATGAGGAAGTTTGATGGCAAGGATCCCGCAACATGGATATTACAGATGGAGCAATTTTTCGATCTCAATAATGTGAAAAACACACAAAAGGTACGTATTGCAACTTTATATTTGGAACCAAATCAGTTTGTATGGTATCAATGGCTTTGCTCTCGTAAACAAATTATCACTTGGGCAATTTTTACAGAAGAATTGACAGCACATTATGAGGATACAAAAGCCAACACTTTTTTTAGCCAATTGATAAGTCTTAAACAAAAGGGTTCAATAATGGAGCATATTGAGGAGTTCCAAAAATTGATCATAAGGATAAAAAATATTCTAGAGGAGCATAGGATTGATATGTTCATAGGGACTTTGAAGGATAATATCCAACATGATGTTCGCCTTTGGGAACCTGATTCATTAGAGAAGGCATTCAGGTTAGCAAGAAAAATGGAAAGCAAAATTATGGCAACCAGGAAAAATACCAGTCACAACTATAAAGATGGAAGTGTTGTTACCCCAGCCTTCCACAACCTATAAGGTTGACACCACAACAATTGGAAGAAAAAAGAGCAAAAGGGCTTTGTTATAGTTGTGATAGCAAATACACTAAAGGTCATAAGTGTGCTGAGAAGAAATTATTCTACATAGATTGTGAAGAGGAAGAATAAAATGAGCAAGAAAAGTCAAAGGAAGAGTATATACCCCAGGAACAAAGCCTAGATAAAGAAGAAATGAATCCGACCATATCTTGTAATGCATTGGCTAGAGTTACAACTCCTTAAACCATCAAGATAGAAGGACAAATCAAGAAGAAAAAGGTAATAGTGTTGATTGATTTAGGAAGTACCCACAATTTTATTCATTTTAAGGTAGCAAAAGAATTGAATTGCTTCCTATATCCAGCACCAGAGTGTCAAGTGATGATTGCAAATGGAGGAACGATAAATTGCTCTGGAAAGTGCCATAATATCAAGCTATCCATGGGAGAATATGTATTGACTAGCCCAATGCTTTCCATTCCAATGGGAGGTGTTGATGTTGTACTAGGAGTCCAATGGCTACAATCCTTGGGTACAATAGCTTTTAATTTTCAAGAACTTTTCATGAAATTTTCTGCCGAAGGAAAGGAAGTTGAATTAAGGGGTATTGCAGGGAAACCGAGAAAGATAATCCGCTCTAACGGTATGACAAAGCTTCTAAAAAGGAACAAAGAGGTGTAATTGCTCAATTATGTTCGTTAGATGTTTCCACATCGGAATCATCTATTTCTCCAGATTTCCAAAAAGTCTTGGACAATCATTCCAAGGTATTTGAGACTCCCAAATATCTCCCACCTATTCGTGATCATGATCATGCTATTCATTTGATTCCAGGAAGTGTTCCTCCAAACATCAGGCCGTACAGATATCCCTATGCCCAAAAGAGTGAAATTGAACGTATGGTTGCAGAAATGCTAGAGGTTGGTATAATTCAACCTAGTCAAAGTTCTTTCTCTGCTCCAATAGTATTGGTGCACAAGAAGGATGGATCATGGCGCATGTGTCCAGATTATAGGGAGCTCAACAAGCTCACTATTAAAGATAAGTTTCCCATTCCTGTCATTGAGGAATTACTGGATGAATTGCATGGATCAATTTACTTCACCAAGTTGGATCTTCGTTCAGGATATCATCAAATCAGAATGAAGACTGAAGACATTCCGAAAACATCATTTAGAACTCATGAGGGTCATTATGAATTTTTGGTCATGCCTTTTGGCCTTACCAATGCACCTTCTACATTTCAAGGTTTGATGAATTCCATTTTCAAACCCTTCCTTAGAAAATTTGTGTTAGTATTTTTTGATGATATACTAATCTACAGGAAGTCTTGGAAGGACCATGTTGAACATGTTGACAGGGTGCTACAACTATTGGAGGAGAAACAATTATATGCAAAAAGATCCAAATGTTTCTTTGGAGTACAAGAGGTGGAATATCTGGGTCATATTGTATCTCATGAAGGATTTAAGGTAGACCCTAGCAACATTAAAGCCATTAAGGAATGGAAAATCCCCACATCCATAAAGCATTTGCAAGGATTTCTCGGGTTGACAGGGTATTATCACAAGTTTGTTAAGAATTATGGGAGAATAGCAGCACCTCTAACAACATTATTGAAGAAAGATGCATTTTCATGGACTCAAGAAGCAACAAAGGCCTTCGAACATCTTAAATAGGCAATGTGCCAAGCACCAGTCTTAGCTACACCAGACTTCACAAAAACCTTTATTGTGGAATGTGATGCTTCAGGAAATGGAATTGGTGTTGTTCTAATGCAAGATGAAAGACCCATTGCTTTTGGAAGTCATCCAATCAAGGGAAAGTTTTTACACAAAGCTATTTATGAGAAGGAAATGTTGGCAATACTACATGCACTTAAGAAATGGTGACACTACCTAATGGGAAGACACTTCAAGGTAAAAACGGATCATGATAGCCTTAAATACTTTTTAGAACAAGATTATCCTCTGAAGAGCAACAAAAGTGGGTCACAAAGATGTTGGGTTATGACTTTGAAATCATCTACAAAAAAGGGAAGCAAAATGTGGTGGCAGATGCACTCTCAAGAAAGGATGAGGATGTGGAAGCATTGTTGTGCGCCATTTCTATTATCCAACCAGATTGGATAAACGAAGCAAGGGAGGAATGGAAGAATGATGAAGAAGTATGGGCACTTATTCGAAAGTTAAAATAAGATTCCAGTACATCTGATACATTTAGCTGGCAAAATGATTCGTTATGGTACAAAGATCACTTATACCTCTGTAAGAATTCACAACTCAAACAAAAAATTCTTATGGAATTGCACACTTCTCCATTAGGAGGGCACTCAGGATTTTTAAAAACCTACCACAGGGTTAAGAAGGAACTTTTTTGGGATGGTCTTAAATCAGATATTCAAAAGTTTGTGACAGAATATTTGGTTTGCCAACAAAATAAGGTTGAAACAATTAAGACCCCTGGTCTATTACAACCTTTATCCATTCCAAGCCAACATTGGGAGGAGGTTTCAATGGATTTTATCACAGGTTTACCCAAGTCTGAGGGAAAGAGTGTCATCATGGTGGTAGTTGACAGAATTACCAAGTATGCACACTTTTGTGCATTATCACATCCATTTAAAGCCAATACAATTTCTACTGCATTTATGGAAACAATTCAAAACCTACATGGAAACCCAAAGATTATTGTAAGTGACAGAGATCCCATTTTCACTGGAAATTTTTGGACAGAATTATTTTCTTGTCTTGGTACTCAATTAGCTCATAGCTCATCTTATCATCCTCAATATGATGGGCAAACTGAGATAGTAAACAAATTTTTGGAAGGCTATCTTCGTTTCTTTGTATTTGATAAACAAACACAATGGGTCAAATGGTTGCCTCTAATTGAATGGTGGTATAACACTTCCTTCCATACAGCAACAAAAATGACCCCATTTATGGCACTTTATGGATATCAACCACCATCCATCACATCATATTTAAGAGAAAATTCTAAGGTTCAAGTAGTGGAACATCACATCGAACATCAACAACAAGTCCTCCAACTCTTAAAGGATAACCTCGTGTTGGCACAGAATAGAATGAAACAACAGGCAGATCAACATCGTAGCGAAAGAATTTTTGATGTAGGTGATTGGGTATTCCTACGGCTACAACCATATAAACAAATGTCCCTCAAGCAACCTAAGAAGGATAATAAATTATCACCAAAGTATTATGGTCCGTACAAGGTGTTGCAAAAGATTGGTACTATGGCATACAAATTGGAGCTTCTTGCAACGTCTCGAGTGCACCCAATTTTCCATGTTTCATGTTTAAATAAGGTTATAAGCGACAAGCTCCCAGTTCAAACAATATTACCCGAACTTGACGAGGAAGGAAAATTATATTGGAACCGGAAGCAGTCACAGAAACAAGAACTCGACAGCTACGAAATCTATCAATTTTGGAGTATCTCATCAAGTGGAAGAACTTATCTACTGAATATTCCACATGGGAGGATGAGAATTTTATACAGAAGCATCCAGAACTACTCAAGCATTGAGGACAACACTTTTTTGAAGGAGAGGGGCATGTTAGGTCCCTATAATACTAGTGATTACCCCATTACTATTGTAGTTGTATCCCTTATTAATATTGTTGAGCCCCTATTGTCCCCATATTTTTATTATTGTGTCCCATAGAATCCCTCTATTGTTATTTTGTGGCTTTATATTATTATTGTTAGGTCGGTTGGGTTATATTGTGACTCCATAGACTCCTATATATAGAAATGAGGTTTTTTCATTTGAATAATCGAAGAATTTTTCATTTGTGTAATGTAAAGGAGGTTGCCCCCTCGAAGAGGCTGAATTCTAAGGCGTTGATCTCTCTTTTCTATCTTTTTGTGAGCTAGTTTCATAACATATGCCAATCGCCAATATGCCGATATGTTGATCATCAATCTGCCGATCGCCGATATTGCCAATTAAATCTGGACCGTTGATCTGACTTCCGATCTAATGGCTGAGATCACATCGCATATCACTATCGCTAAGGCCCGAGGTTCTTCGCGGATACCTTGGCATACACTGATGCCAATTTCCGATCCGATCACTCCTCCGATCGCCGATCGCAATCGCTAATCGCATGCCTTCAATTCTGATATCGGCCATCACTAATCGGGTGTTCCGTTGTCCTTGTATTAATCCGCCCTTTGTACTCCTTCCGATGCGATTTTCCCTTTTAAGGCTAAAACCCATTTTTTTAGGAAAAAGCCTCATTTTCCAAAGGAACAAGGCAATCTTCTTTTCATGATAACTTCATCATCCGAACTCGGATTGGAGCATCGTTCACACCGTTGGAATCAAGGCGACAAGATCTATGCTCTGGTCCTAGGTCAACATCATTCTGAACACTTTGATTTTTGAGCATTCATAAACCCTCTTTGTCCTGTGTGTCTTTCTGGAGCCACCTGGATCAATCCTCCCCACTGAGGAGCTTTTGGTCCTCCAAAAGCATGAAAAATAATCTGCAACTCTCTCTGTACCCTTCCTGCATCACAAGTGTCCTGAAAAGGTCTCACTTCCATCTCCTTCACCTTTGTTCTTCGGAGCCTTAAGCGACGAACCAACACCTGCTACTTCTGCATCCTGTAGTACATTGTTTTGCAAATTACATGCTTGAATGACATGACCAACTAATGACCCAAAATGTCCCATACTTGCCACGATTTTATAACTCATACTCGGTGGTCAAGTTTACAACAAGATGGACGTAATACTCCAGCTATGACAACAAGGCCAACATATCATTGTTGCTTTAAAAAGTGATGTAAAACACATCATCATTGCAACACATGATTTACATACATAAGGCCAAACACTATTGTTTCCACAAGTGAGGGAAACATAACATCACTTTCAGAGTGTAAAATACGACTCAAAACATGACCAGACATCATTGTTGCTGACCAAGTGATGGAAACACATCATCACGTTTACACTTTAAAATGCAACAAATGATTTACAAAAGAATGACCATGAAACGAAAACATGTCTAGAAACCATTTCTCACTAATCAATGTGAATGGTCACCTCCTTGAGGTGATTTTTCTTGTCGAACAACTACTCTTCCTGGTTCACGCGCCGACACTTTGTCTTTAAGGCACTACTCTGGATGGAGCCTCCACCAAGTGGGTCTTTGATGGCCATTTCTGTCGCAATGACTGCGGTAGGTTTTCTTCCTCCATATCTGCTTAACCTATTTCCTTTCATGTTGTTGAGAGGGTCTTTCACGCCTCATGAGTGCTGCCATTATTTTCCAACACTTAGAAAAAGTATGGTTAGGTAAACCACAAAAGGTGCATGTTTTCCGATGCCTTGATCTTTGTTCATTATTAACAACATGATCATAATCAAAATGAACATTCGAAGATCAAAAATGGTTATACCTTCCTTTGTTGTCTCTGATGTCAGTATGGTGATGAGAGCTTGCCTCAACTCTCTCCCTACAATGGGCACTGTCGTGGGATGATGGGGATGTTTTCCCATCATTCTCTTTCCTTGATGATTTCATCGATGTCTCGGATGACTCTAACACCTTCGAGCACTCTCCTTTAGTGTATCTTGAACCTGCAAATTGATGTTCATGCATAACCTCCAAAGGTTGAGTGATGCCTTGGTTATTAGTACCAAGTTCTTTCTCCTCATGCCTCATCCTTGTAAGGAGCCTCATGTTTGTCCCTGTAATTGGGATCTCCAAATCTCCAACAGACATCATACTATGAGAAGATGAAATCGAAAGGAAATCAACATCTTTTACCTTCTCTTTCGATTTGGAAAGAACTGATGAGGGCTGCTCATCATCCGTTGTTGGTGGTTCGCTAACTGTCTCAGCGCATTCCCCAACTTCTTTCCTGACATACCCAAGTCTTGCCTAACGGGGTAATTCCTCTACTTTAATGGGATTAACAATGCCTTGGCCATTAACGCCCAAGCCTTTTCCTTCATACCCCACTCTCTTCAACAGTTTGGAGCCAATTCTTGTGGTATGATTTTCAAAAATAGCGAAATCATTATCAGGAAATATACATGAAGATGGAGAACTACTTTTTACCTCACATGGGTCACGCTGCAGCTTTTCCAAGGCCTCATCCTTTTCTTGCAGCTATCGTAGCAAACTTTGTTTTTCCTCTTTCTCTTCATGTAGATGCATCTTCAATTCATCATTCTCTGTTTGAAGATTATGTTTGTTTTGCTTCAGTTCTTTCATGGCCTCTTCTATGGCTTGCAACTGAAGTTGCAACTGCTCCTTTTCCTCTATCTCTTTCTATAGAGTTTCATACACGATTTCCACTTTCTTGGAAATGTTGACCATGGTCTCGTACATCGCTCTTTCATTCTCCATCGTTGCATGTTCCATTGTTCACATTGCAATTCACATACATGTAAAGACTGCTCTGATACCACTTGATCCAAGTTTGGGTGTGAAGAAGGACCCTCCCAAGACCTTTTACTTTCGTGATGTGTTAAATTTCTTTTTAAAAGAACATTAATGAATACATCTGCATGCGAAAAAGAAGAGGAACATAAAAATCATCAACACATAGAAACTCAAGCATTGATAACGGAGTTCGTCCAGGAGGGACTACGTCTCCGGGCCCCGGTGTCAAGATGGTGTAGGTCGTTGCATTAAGTGTTGTCAATAAAGATGATGTACACAAGAGATTATGTCGTGATCATACAAGGAAAAATGCCCTCACGCAGGAGTGGTTCTACGAGATGTTCCACAACTAGAACTCTCAATCAAAAGACTCCTATCAGTATGACACAAAAACATGCATGATGAACATCCCACCAACATGGAATAAAAGGGATTTCAAAACAAAACATGCATGATGACAACAAGAGTATCCCAACAACATACAACAAGGGATCTCAAAGCATAACATGAAGAGTTATGACAGCAAGTACATCACATAGAAGATTCTGCATCAAATCAAGCAAGGAATCATGACAACATATAATAAATAAGATCATACCTCAATATCAATCAAGGATCCGTGTAGCATAATGTATAAAGAATAAATACATGAACAATAATCATATACCTCACCACGGGCCATCTAAAGAATTGGATGTTCATATCTTTAGCAAAAACAATCCACGGTGAATAACGTTGTTCACATTGACGATGCGCAAGCAGGGCTCATTACCATTCAAGACTTTGGCTCCCCTTACATCGATTGTTTTCTGACTTGTCACAATCAGTAATTAGGGGCATCTGGAACAGAGACTTGTTGAAACATCAATCTCACAGCATCAATTGTAAGAAGAAGATTGTTCTGGCTATCTGTAATATAGCTCTCTGGCTATCTGGCTTTGTAGCGCTCTGGATATGTCACTGCAAGTCTACAGCTCTACCTGACTTTCTGGTTCTTTGGCTCACCTCCTCGCATTGCCTTGATCAAGCTCTGTGGCTCTGTGGCTCTCGACGCTCTGGCTTTCAAGCGCTCGAGCTTTCAAGCTTCTCTGAGTAAAACCCACGGCATTGTCTAGCTATCTCTGGCCCTCTCGTGCTGCGGCACTCCATTGGGTGCAGCATCCTCATTGGGATGTTTTTGACACTCAAGCTCTCAGGCACTCTAGCATTCAAGCTCTTTGGCTCTCTCCCTTAGCCTTGGCTCTCTTCATCCATCGTGTTTTATAACACGTTTTTTATGACAAGGGCCACTTAAAACGAGATCTGTTTTGTTTATAATAGAAGTCATTCGCATAAAAGGATCGGCAGGCGCAACAAAAACCTCAGAATAGCCTTTTTCTGTTAAAACAGACAATACAAGGAAACATTGAAAATTCTGACCGAAAAGCTATAAAGCTGGACTTCAAAATATATCAATCGGGTTTGCACTATATCGCAATCGCATATCGCTCTATCAATGGCCTTATTTACTGGGGGATCGACGATCACCGATACGTCGATCCGCCGGTCGCCGATATGCCAATTAGATCTAGACCATTGATCTGTTCCTTGATTGGACGATCCAGATTGCATCGCATGTCACTATCGCATCGCTGGTCTCCGATATGCTGATATGTCAATCATCGATCTGTTGATCGCTGATATCGCCGATTAAATCTAGACTGTTGATCTGACTTCTAATTTGACAGCTGAGATCACATAGCATATTGCTATCACTATGGCCTGGGTTTCTTCGCCGATACCTTGGCATACACCGACACCGATCGTCAATCCGTTCGCTCCTCCGATCGCCGATTGCAATCACTAATCGCATACCTTCAGTTCCGATATCAGCCATCGCTAATCGGAGGTTCCGCTGTCCTTGTCTTAATCCACCCTTTGGACTCCTTCCGATTTGATTTTCCCTTTTAAGGCTAAAACCCATTCTTTTAGGAAAAAGCCTCATCTTCCAAAGGAACAAGGCAATCTTCTTTTCGCGATAACTTCATCATCTGGACTCAGATTGGAGTGTCATTCACACCGTTGGAATCAGGGTGATCAAATCTACGCTCTGGTCCTGGGTCAACATCATTCTGAACACTTTGATTTTCGAGTGTTCATAAACCCTATTTGTCCGGTGTGTCTTTCTAGAGCCACCTGGATCAAGTAATTGGTCTACACTTCTTTTCTGTTGGGTGGTTGACATAAGTATTTCAACTTAGAAATTATCACCAAACACAATGCTAAGGTAACATGTCAGGTATCACCCTAGTGTAGGTGGAAGGGGCTCACATGGGGGCATGCATGCAAGGACTGGAGCTCATTCCTCTACTCGTCTCTTTCACATGCAAACACCTCACGAAATTCAGTAGGAGTTAAGGGAGGTGGAGGAGGAAATTATCACGAAATGTGACTATCACTCTGGGTCTAAGGTAATTGCAAATGTGTTTGACTGGGTGCTTGCTGTTGGTCACACAAGAGATCATCTAAACTAGTATTTGCACATGATAGACCTCTATTAGTATCCTAAGTCTCTCTTGGGTATATTTCTTTTGGAAAGGAATCATGTGCAAAAGATGAATTTTTACTAATGATAAACAAGCTCCAATTGCAGTTTAGATGTTATTTTTTTGCTAGTTTTCATTATAAACATTTAGGCTAATAACTAGTGGTCTTTTTCATTTTTGAGATTGTATGTTATATATTTCTTTCTTGCACAAGAGACATTTTTTTTCCAATGGTTTGATTTCCCTAGCAGTAATCCAAGGCATACATGAGACTAGATAACATTTACGTCTAATAGAAGTCTTTAATTTACAAAAACAAAAAAATATTAGATTGATTTTACACTAGGTTTAAATTTCCCAAATAAGGTGTCACATGGGATGACACCATCTAAAAGTGAAGAACTAAATAAGGAGGTCAAAAATTTGTTGGATAAAGTATTAATCAAATATATTTTTTAGTACAACTAATTAAATAGTATTAGTTGTATTTGAACTAAATAGAGGAGAGTGGAGAATGTGTCGAGATTTGAAAGTACTTAATAAAATAATAATCAAGTACACATTTCCTTTATTAAGAATGGATGATTTATTGGATTACATGAATGGGTCAAAATGATTTTACAAGATTGAATTGAACAATGGTTATCATCATATAGGAATTTGGGTAGCTAATGAGTGGAAATTTTCCCTCCAGATGAAAGATTTATATGAATGGTTGGTTGTGCATTTTAGTTTGAAAAATGCAGTGTTCACTTTTATGAGTCTAATGAATGAAGTGTTAGAAGCATTCTTGAGAAATATTGATATATATTGATAGTATAATATTTGTTAGAATGTCAAAAAGGGATGATTCGTTACAAGTGTTAGAAGCAACCATACAAGGAGAAGTTTGAAGAAATTCATGTTCATCCAAGATATTTTGTTGATTTGTATGAATATTATGATGGAACTAGAGATGTAGTTGAAGCAAAGTAGGTTATAAATTGGAAATAGATAATTCAAGAGAAGAAGAGGGATGAGATTATAAAGATTTTGAAAGAATACAAAGAGTATCTAGTTTGTTTGAAAGGAAATATCTAAAATAGACAATGTAGATTTTACAAGTAGAACTCTCCCAAATTAGTCAACCATAAAATGCATTTGTATTATCTATGTTGTTTGTAGAGTGATCACATTTCAATTACAAAAGAAGTGTCACGGGAATATCCTTAGTTCTAAACAATCATATACACCCAAAAATAAGTTTACTTTTAATTTTAGATTTTTATTGAATTCTTAATATCTTTTCAAACTTAAAATTTTTAATTTAAAACAAAAATTTAATTTTATACCTATTGTAATCTCAATCCTTTATTGTGATTGAAAAAATTTAATCACAAAAATTATGTCAAATGTGAAAACAGACACTGATAATCATTAACTATTTTATTATTATTTAATTAAATATCCATATTGTTAGGCCCCTATAATACTAGTGATTCCCCCATTACTATTGACATTATATCCCTTATTGTTATTATTGTGCCCCTATTGTCCCCATATTTTTATTAGTATGCCCCATAAAAACCCACTATTGTTATTTTTGTGCCCTTATGTTATCACTGTTATGTCGGCTTGATTATATTGTGACCCCTTAGACTCCTATATATAGAAGGGAGGTTGAGTCATTTGTATCATCCAAGTATTGTTCATTTTTCTAATGTAAAGTAGGTTGCCCCCTCGAAGAGGCTAAATTCTAAGGCGTTGATCTATCTTTTCTATCTTTTTGTGAGCTAGTTTCCTAACATTTGGTATCAAAGCTTTGGATTCTACAGTTCTGCTGCTCCAAACAGGTCATCGTGGAATTTTCGCTATAACGTGTTTTCTGCGACGTTTCAAAAGCTACAAACAAAACCCATTTGAGCCGAAATCATTCTGAACTTCGGGTCTAGATTTCAGAGCTTGTCTTGCTATATTTGCGGGGATATGATCTAAGGAAATTAGGGTTTTTGCAAACTCCCGAATTACAATCCAAACTGGTGACTTGGGGAAAATCATCATAACTTTTGTTTGGAGCATCAAATTGAAATTTCGCAAGAAGTTTCAGAAATAGGACAACCTGTAGTTTTCTGTGTATCAGTTTTAGGTACTAAGGTTGAAACAAGGACACATGGCACGTCATACAAGTTCGCTCTACTGAACTAGTCTATAATCAGGTCACCATGGGAGATTTGACATAATGCTTCCTTGGAGAATCCAATCTTGATCAGACTTGTAGGGTTATAAAGAGGCCTCAAAGGGCTACCGTAGGACGATATTTTAGATATTCAAGGTCCGCAGTTACAGAGATACCACAGATTCAATATCGAGCTCTTACAAAGTGAAAAAAAGGGTGTGTAGTTTTTTTAATTTTTTCATAAGATTGGTTTGAAAAATTAGTTTGAAGGAATTCAAAGGGAATGGCGAAGAATTATTAGCATTAATTAATGACCCGAAGAAATAAAATGGAAACACCTAGTAAGAAACCTGGAATCTCTAGCATGATTCATGAAGAAGAGGAAGAAATGCAACATGATATATCAAAATTACAAGACCAACTACAACAAATTTCACTCTCACTAAAGGTAAATGAAGCCAAGATGAATGGTGTGGAATCTAATATGAATGGCATGCAAGTTAATTTAGATGGCATGGAAGCTAATATGAATGGCATGCAATTTAAGATGGATGGTGTGGAAGCTAAGATGGATGGCGTGGAAGCTAAGATGGATGGTATGGAAGCTAAGATGAATGGCATGGACACTAAGATGAATGGCATGGACGATAATATGGAAGAATTGAAGATAAATTTGAATAAGTTGCTACAAGAAATGGTCCCTAATGGTGAAAGGGTAGTAAAGGAAACTCATGATGAGAATAAAATAAATGTTAATCATGATTTAATAGACTCTAATGTTGGACTGAAGACCCACCATGTTCCAAAAATCGATATGAGGAAATTTGATGGCAAGGACCCTGGAACATGGATACTACAGATGGAGCAATTTTTCGATCTCCATAATGTGCAAAACACACAAAAGGTACGTATTGCAACTTTATATTTGGAACAAAATCAAATTGTATGGTATCGATGGCTTTGGTCTTGTAAACAAATTGTCACTTGGGCAATTTTTACGAAAGAAATGATATCACATTATGAGGATACAAAAAGCAACACCTTTTTTAGCCAATTGATAAATCTCAAACAAAATGGTTCAATGACGGAGCACATTGAGGACTTCCAAAAATTGAACATAAGGGTAAAAGATATTCTAGAGGAGCATCGGATTGATGTGTTCATGGGGACTTTAAAGGATAATATCCAACATGAGGTTCACCTTTGGGAGCCTGATTCATTGGAGAAGGCATTTAGGTTAGCAAGAAAAATGGAAAGCAAAATTATGGCAACCAGGAAGCCTACCACTCACAACTATAAAGATGGAAGTGTTGTTGCCCCTAGCCTTCCACAACCTACAAGGTTGACACCAGAACAATTGGAAGAAAAAAGAGCAAAAGGGCTTTGTTACAGTTGTGATAGCAAATACACTAAAGGTCATAAGTGTGCTGAGAAGAAATTATTCTACATAGATTGTGAAGAGGAGGAAGAAAGGAACAAGAAATGTCAAAAGAAGAGGATATACTCCAGGAACGAACCCTAGATAAAGAAGAAATGAATCTGATTATATCTTGTAATGCATTGGATGGAATTACCACTCCTCAAACTATCAAGATAGAAGGACATATCAAGAAGAAAAAGGTAATAGTGTTGATTGATTCGGGAAGTACCCATAATTTTATTCATTGTAAGATAGCAAAGGAATTTAATTGATTCCTATATCCAGCACCAGAGTTTCAAGTGATGGTTGCAAGTGGAGGAACCATAAATTGCTCTGGAAAGTGCCATAATATCAAGCTATCCATGGGATAATATGTATTGAATATCCAAATGCTTTCCATTCCAATGGGTGGTGCTGATATTGTACTAGGAGACCAATGGCTACAATCCGTGGGTACAATAGCTTTTAATTTTCAAGAACTTTTCATGAAATTTTGTGTAGAAGGAAAGGAAGTTGAATTAAGGGGTATTGCATGGAAACCAGGAAAGATAATCAGCTCTAACGGTATGACAAAGCTTCTAAAGAAGGAACAACGACATGTAATTGCACAATTATGTTCGCTACAGGTTCCCACATCGAAATCATCTATTTCTCCAGATCTCCAAAAATTCTTGGACAATCATTCCAAGGTATTTGAGGCTCCCAAAGGTCTCCCACCTATTCATGATCATGATCATGCTATTCATTTGATTCCAGGAAGTGTTCCTCCAAACATCAGGCCGTATAGATATCCCTATGCTCAAAGAGTGAAATTGAACGTATGGTTGCAGAAATGCTAGAGGCTGGTATAATTCAACCTAGTCAAAGTTCTTTCTCTGCTCCAGTAGTATTGGTGCACAAGAAGGATGGATCATGGCACATGTGTCCGGATTATAGGGAGCTCAACAAGCTCACTATTAAAGATAAATTTCCCATTCCTATCATTGATGAATTATCGGATGAATTGAATGGATCAATTTACTTCACCAAGTTGGATCTTCGTTCAAGATATCAACAAATAAACATGAAGACTGAAGACATTCCGAAAATAGCATTTAGAACTCATGAGGGTCATTATGAATTTTTGGTCATGCATGCCTTTTGGCCTTACCAATGCACCTTCTACATTTCAAGGTTTGATGAATTCCATTTTCAAACCCTTCCTTGGAAAATTTGTGTTAGTATTTTTTGATGATATACTAATCTACAGCAAGTCTTGGAAGGATCATGTTGAACATGTTGACAGGGTGCTCAAACTATTGGAGGAGAAACAATTATATGCAAAAAGCTCCAATTGTTTCTTTGGAGTACAAGAGGTGGAATATCTGGGTCATATTGTATCTCATGAAGGTGTTAAGATAGACCCTAGCAAAATTAAAGCCATTAAGGAATGGAAAATCCCCACATCCATAAAGCATCTGCGATGATTTCTCGGGTTGACAGGGTATTATCGCAAGTTTGTTAAGAACTATTTGAGAATAGCAGCACCTCTAACAAAATTATTGAAGAAAGATGCATTTTCATGGACTCTAGAAGCAACAAAGGCCTTCGAACATATTAAAGAGGAAATGTGCCAAGCACCGGTCTTAGCTATGCCGGACTTCACAAAAACATCTATTGTGGAATGTGATGCTTCAGGAAATGGAATTGGTGGTGTTTTAATGCAAGATGAAAGACCCATTGCTTTCGAAAGTCATCCAATCAAGGGAAAGTATTTACAGAAAGCTATTCATGAGAAGGAAATGTTGGAAATATTACATGCACTTAAGAAATGGCGACCCTACCTAATGGGAAGACACGTCAAGGTAAAAACGGATCATGATAGCCTTAAATACTTTTTAGAACAAAGATTATCCTCTGAAGAGCAACAAAAATGGGTCACAAAGATGTTGGGTTATGACTTTGAAATCATCTACAAAAAAGGGAAGCAAAAGGTTGTGGCAGATGCACTCTCAAGAAAGGATGAGGATGTGGAAGCGTTGTTGTGTGCCATTTCTATCATCCAACCAGATTGGATAAATGAAGCAAGGGAGTAATGGAAGAATGACGAAGAAGTGTGAGCACTCATTCGAAAGATACAACAATATCCTAGTACATATGATACATTTAGCTAGAAAAATGATTTGTTATCGTACAAAGATCGCTCCTACCTATGTAAGAATTCCCAACTCAAACAAAAGATTCTTATGGAATTGCACACTTCTCCCTTAGGAGGGCACTCGGGATTTTTAAAAACTTACCACAAGGTTAAGAAGGAATTTTTTTGGGATGGCCTTAAATCGCATATTCAAAAGTTTGTGGTGGAATGTTTGGTTTGCCAACAAAATAAAGTTGAAACAATTAAGACCCTAGGTCTATTATTACCTTTATCCATTCCAATCCAATGTTGGGAGGAGGTTTCAATGGATTTTATCACAGGTTTACCCATGTCCAAAATAAAGAGTGTCATCATGGTGGTAGTTGACAGACTTACCAAGTATGCATACTTTTGTGCATTATCACATACATTTAAATCCAGTACAGTTTCTACTACATTTATGGAAACAATTCAAAAGCTACATGGAAACCCAAAGATTATTGTAAGCGACAGAGATCCCATTTTCACTGGAAATTTTTGGAGAGAATTATTTTCTTGTCTCGGTACTCAGTTAGCTCATGGCTCATCTTATCATCCTCAATCTGATGGGCAAACTAAGATAGTAAACAAATGTTTGGAAGGATATCTTTGTTGCTTTGTATTTGATAAATAGACACAATGGGTCAAATGGTTGCCTCTGGATGAATGGTGATATAACACTTCCTTCCATACTGCAAAAAAAATGACCCCATTTATGGCACTTTATGGATATCATCCACCATCCATCACATCATATTCAAGAGAAAATTCTAAGGTTCAAGCATTGGAACATCACATTGAGTATCAACAACAAGTTCTCCAATTGTTAAAGTATAACCTCACGTTGGCGCGGAATAGAATGAAACAACTAGCAGATCAACATTACGGTGAAGGATGTTTTGATATAGGTGACTGGGTATTCCTACAGCTACAACCATATAAACAAATGTCCCTCAAGCAAGCTAAGAAGGATAATAAATTATCACCAAAGTATTATGGTCCGTACAAGGTGTTGCAAAATATTGGTACTATGGCATATAAATTGGAGCTTCATGTAGCTTCTCGAGTGCACCCAGTTTTCCATGTTTCATGTTTAAAGAAGGTTATAGGTGACAAGCTCCCAGTTCAAACAATATTGCCAAAACTTAACGAGGAAGAAAAAATCATATTGGAATTAGAAGCAGTCACAGAAACAAGAACTCAACACCTACGAAATCGATCAATTTCAGAGTATCTCATCAAGTGGAAGAACTTATCCGCTGAAGATTCCACATGGGAGGATGAGAATTTTATACAGAAGCATCCAGAACTACTCAAGCATTGAGGACATCGCTTTTCGAAAGGAGAGGGGCATGTTAGGCCCCTATAATACTAGTGATTCCCCCATTACTATTGTCATTGTATCCCTTATTGTTATTATTGTGCCCCTATTGTCCCCATATTGTTATTAGTATGCCCGATAGAAACCCACTATTGTTATTTTTGTGTCATTATGTTATTACAGTTATGTTGACTTGATTATATTGTGACCCCTTAGACTCCTATATATAGAAGGGAGGTTTAGTCATTTGTATCATCCAAGAATTGTTCATTTGTGTAATGTAAAGGAGGTTGCCCCCTTGAAGAGGCTGAATTCTAAGGTGTTGATCTATCTTTTCTATCTTTTTATGAGTTGGTTTCCTAACACATATCATCCTCATGTTCTAAATATCTAGTATATGGAAATTGAAAAGACAAGATTGATTCCAACATTACTGAATGAATCTCATCTCAACTCAACCAATATGATTTCAAATAGAAATTTTGAAAAAGAATTGGAGAAGAACCGATTTCAAAATAATAATTTTCAAAAACTATTGGTATTGGTAAATATTAATGGTTTGGGACTTAATCTTGCCAAATTCAATTCCATTCCATTCTGCAACGAAGTTCAAGTGTTCATTTTTGGGAATTGAGGAAACTAAAACAATAACTTTTAATAAAGTATGAAAGTACCATTTAGGTGGAATTGGAATTGACATAATATTTAAATTGCAAAAGTAAAGGAGAAATTAATTTTGGGAAGAAAAAGTATTATTTTACATTAGTAAAGTAGAAAATTACTTTTGAGAAGAAAAAGTATTATTTTACATTAATAAAGTAGAAAATTAGTTTTGATATATATATATATATATATATATATATATATATATATATATATATATATATATAGATATAGATATAGATATATATTATTTTACATTAGTAAAATTAAAAAAATTACTTTTGGAAAGAAAAAATATTATTTTATATTAGTAAAATAGAAGATTACCTTTGGGAAGAAAAAGTATTATTTTATATTAGTAAAATAGAAGATTACCTTTGGGAAGAAAAAGTATTATTTTACATTTTTAAAGTAGAAGATTATCTTTGGGAAGAAAAAGTATTCTAAAATGTTATTCTCCCCTTTCTCCGCTGAGTAATGAATTTATGATTGTGTTCATAGTTTAAAGAGATGGAATAAAGAGAAGATATGGCAAGCAACGGGCAAAACCTATTTCCAAATCTATAGATCCATTAATGCTCTCCCTTACAGTACCCATCACTCATCCTTGATGTCATCTTGAACTCGCCGTCGTCATCCCTCATAGTACCCATCATACATGCATGCATGCTATGGCATGCTACTCCAAAAAAAATCCGGTGACCCGCATGAGCTTTCACGGAAACATGATCGATGTAACTGTCCGTCTGCGTGGTTCGAATTGACGCCTGCCCGCCTCCACTGCAGCTCGCTCTATTAATGGCATTTAATCGAGGGTACTTATTCATGCTGATCTTAAATGAACCACCAACACAACTTAACTACGATGGTCGTCGTCGCTTGTCCGATGGAGGCGGGCATGCGTCAATTCGAACCACGTAGGGAAGCAGTTACATCGATCATGTTTCCCTAAAAGCTCATGCGGGTTGCTGGATTTTTTTGGGAGTAGCATGCCATAGCATGCATGCATGTATGATGAGTACTGTGAGGGACGGCGACGGCGGGTTCAAGATGATGTCAAGGATGAGTGATGGGTACTGTAACGGAGAGCATTAATGGATCTATAGATTTGGAAATAGGCTTTGCCGTCAAACAGTATGCTATAAAAATGTTTTTATTACAACTCCCATCATAAATTTTACAAAATAATCATTTTCCAGCGCAGTGAAAGTTTAGGAAGGTATTTAATCATGGTATTTAATTAATATTGCAGTGAAGAAGGTTGATGAGAAGTATTTAATGCATGATCATGTTAAAAGTGCATTACGCTTAGCATAAATATAATGCATAGTTTAAAAATGTTGTAAATATTTTTAGAAAGTAATTAAGATTTTGGTAAAATTTGGTGAATTTTTTTGGAAATCCAAGTATAGCAGTGAAGTTTCAAAATTTTTTATATTTTTAGGGTTTTTATGGTGTTAAATTCAATTTCACAAGATTCAAACATTCTTACAATTAAATTTTTTAGAAAAAAAAATGTCAAACAAATTTCAGCTCTCCAAACAAATTTACTCTCTCACTAAACAATTATAAACATAATAACCTAAATAAATTTATTAATAAAAAAATAAAAAAAAATCTTAAAAGTGAGTTGAACTCTCACTCTATTAGATATAGAATGCTTCATATAAATGCTTTCGTAAGACAAAGGCAACACTAAAACGCAATTCATTTCTACCCATATATACTAGCTAATAGTATAAATTACCATGAAACCCGTTAATGTAACCCGTTTCTATACTTCTTTTATACTTATATCTCTCTATAAACATAGGGGTTGATGTTTTTCCTATTACACTTGTGATTTCTCAGATCAAACGGTTTGTACACTAGGTATTTTACCCAAGTTAAAATATATAAAATAAAAATTAAAATTTATTTTAATAAAAATTAAATATATAAAATAAAATTTATTATTATATTTGTGGAATTGTATTACATATTCAGTTTTGCTTTAATTGTGTATTAGTTTGTTTTTACTAAAAATTGTTTTGTTTAGTTTTAATTTGATATTAAGAACTCAATTTTTTTTATATAATTATTTAAATTTATTTATTTATAAGATGATGGGTTGAGGTCTTATTATGAGCTCTTTGGTAACTTCCATTTTAGTAAGTTATTAATTTTTTGCTTTTAGTTTTACTTTCTTTTTATTTAAGTTTTTGATTCTTTTTTCTATTTTTCTATTTTCATGAATTATAATGTTTTCTACCTATTCTCAATTTAAAATGACTTATTATTATATTAAAAACATATTTTAATAAATTTGATTATATATATATATATATATATATATATATATATATATATATATATATATATATTAATAAAAAATAAAACACACACACATATATATATTAATATAAAGAATATTGGTTAATCATATTTCTTAATTTTTGGTAATGGCATTCAATGGTACAACATTTTATTTGTTGTTTTATTTTTGTGATGAAATTTTTTTCTTTATTTTTTTTTAGTTTAATTAAGCTATATTTAAGCTAAGCCTAAGGTACTAGCTACTATGTAGCCCTATTTGTCTTGTCTAATCATTATATATTTTTTTGAGTTTTTTTTAACTTTAGTTCAATTAAATTATTTTTGAGTTAAATCTTAATTTTTATTATTTAAAATTGGTTTTTGGTTACATATATAGATTTAACATCTTGAAAAACCCTTGTGGTGTGTGAAAAGTTCATTTCAACAAATCCTGACTAAATTCTAAACAAATTAGACCACAGTAATACCCATATTCTGTCAACGTTTCAAATCCCAACAGGGATCCATCATCAGGACTATTTTTGAATATTTGTTAGCATTTTCTAGTTTAATTATAGTTTATTTAATTTATAAAATGTTTGTTAATTTAATTAGAGTTTATTTAATTCATAATAACTTAACATTTTCATAAGTTAAGAATGGTTTGAAATTATAAATATTTTTCTAGAGTTTTAATATCAAATAATTTTTTTATATAAAATGCTTTAAATTATAATTTTGTTATATTAATTAATATAAATATTAATTATTAGTGATTTTTATTTAGTGTCATGTCTATTGTTAAGAATAACAGAAGCATATGTAGTAGATCTAATCTAGACTTTTAAATCTAATCTAGATTTTCAAATACACATGCTCCAGTCATCTTAGTAATTCATATGTTTTTTTAATAATGTTTTTTCCAATTATATTTAAGGTAGAAATTAAATAGAAATTTTATAGATGATATAAGTGATTGGAGGCTTCCACATTTATTCATATGGTTGTTGGATTTTTTATCCGTCCAACTTTTCTGATGGTTACTCCATCCATCATCAAGGACCAAGGAGCTTTGTCCCTGATGCTGGATGGAGTAAGCAACTAAAATGTTGGGCGGATCAAAAATTGATTACACAATTCTCTTCTGAAAATCTCCAACAACAATTCATATATGATTACAATTTTAAATATTTTATTATTTTACTTAAAATTTAAAAAAAAACAAAAACAAAAACCGATTTTAAATCTAAATTATTTTATATTAATAAAAGTTAATTTAAATTATAAATTATATGATTAAAATTTCAAATATATTTTTTTAATTTAACAAAAATCAAAAACCATTTTTAAATCAATTTATATTTTTAAATTATTTTATATTAATAAAATTTCATTAAAATTATAAATGAAATGATTTTTTTATTTTTGTTTTTATAATGAAAAGTTTTCCACTTGTGTAGAAGAAATTGATAAATTCACTATAAAATTATATCATGCTTTTCTTTATATCTTATAAAATTTCAATTCCTTTCAGATGGGAAGGGCAGGGGCTCTTGGAAGCTTGGCAGAAGTGGTGGAATGAAGCCACAAACAACAGAGAGAGATCAATTCCTCTGATCGTTACCTGGGGGACCTGGCTTGCAAGGAATCAAGCTATTTTCAAGGACTCTGTTTTCCCGATAGGTCACCTTGCCATTGAAGGAGCTGCAATTTTTGAAAGTATCCCTGTTCCTCTGGATCCTCCTCCCACCAGAGTTGTACGCCAAGAAATTATTAGATATTCAATGCCGTGGGCTTATTTTGACAGTGCCTCAGATATTAATGGTCGTTGTGGGGCTGGTTTGATCATTCATTTATCAGAGGTTAAGGTTGTAAAAGCTTCGATCGGTCTTGGACAGGGCTCCAATAACTTTGTCGAATTGAAAGCTTTACACTTCCTACTTTGTTGGCTTATTCTTAGGAATGTGAGAGACGTCCAAATCTTTGGTGATTCAATGAACGCTGTGAAATGGTTTAACGGGACTCATCAATGCAGGAACTTCACCTTGCTCCCTCTGCTTAGAGAAGTCCTTCGCCTAAAAGGTCGTTTCTCGGAGATCACTCTTAGCCATATCTATCGGGAAAGAAACTTCGAAGCTGACCGGCTTTCAAAAGAGGGGGTTGAGCATGATTCGGGGTCCTGGTCTGTTCTGGAGGAAGAAAATGGGCTGGTTCGGCCGCTCGAACAGCCTATTTTCGTTTAAGTTATTTTTCCAGAGTCTGTTTTTGTTCATGTACATAGTTTTCCTTCTGTATATACTTCTTTTTTACAGCTTTCGCCAGGGCCCCTGGACTGTTTTCCTTCTCTATAGGAAGTCTGGGCCGTGGTGTACCCTCTTTGTTATTCGATCTACATCGGGGGCGTTGAATGCTGTTTTCTTTTCAGGTCTTTCGGCCACCTGGGGTTCTCGGCTACGTTTCATACTTCGTACTCTAGTTCTTGACATTGCATTTGTACTAGATTCGGTTAATCGCGCAGTCAAGGTAGCTTGGAACTCACTTCTCTATTCTACCTTAATTCTTAACAACCCTAGAGCTGCTTGAAAACTACCCCATGGAATTTTATAGTAACAGTTGGATTTGAATTCAGCCCTTCCCTCCATTTTTGAATCCTTAGTACTTGCTTGGCGGCAGATCTCCCCGAATCTAGCTCGTAATTCATGTCTTAAAGGTCCGCCGCCTGCTCCTGTCTGCATTAAATTAGCCTTCTTTTCATGAATAGTGTCATCAATGGTCATCCCCGAGCCTCTGCACATAGCAGCGGATCCCCTTAAGCGCGACTGCGAACCTTGTGCCAGATGGGTTCTACGTGGACCCCCCTTTCCACGCATATTTCCTACAGCCTTGTTTATAGTCTCGCACCATCTTTCAACTGCCTAGGGCACTGAGACTGTGCCTTTTACAGATAGTCAAGTGGTCGCACCCTTGGCGCGAGGCTTTGCTTTCCTGCTAGCCTAGGCTGCTGGCACCTTCCATACACCTTCAGGTTATGTCCCCCTTTGTCTGGTACCTCCCCTTTGTTAGTGAGATGCATTTGCAGCCATAATAGCGGGGTCACAATTTCTTCGAATGCCATAGTAGTGTTGGCTAGCCTTGGTCCCTTCATACTCCTGTTTTCGTGGCCCGCTCACGCAACTTTGTTTTCCAATTTGCAAATTTCTTCATTCAATGTCATAATTCTCTTCCTCAGCCGTGCCCATTCGTCATCGAGTTCCCAAAGTTTCATGCTCCCGTGCCGAAGCTTTTCTTGTAGCTGTCGAGTTCTGTTAACCAGGTCCACACATCCTACTGCTACTCCGGGAGCCATAGCCCGAGGATGCTCCTCTGCCTTCCTGATTTCTTCCCGTCTTATTGCCATCAGAGTCATTTCTGTGCTCCGGTTCATGCTTATGGTCCTATCCGCCCTTTAGACCACGGGGTTGCACAGGTCCCCATCTAATTGTCTCATCGGGTAAACTATCTTCACAATCTCACACGGCCTTACAATTGTGCATCACTCTTTCCACTACCGCATAGGGTCCTGACTTTTGAACCTTAGCCGGGGTGGTGTTTTCCCAACCTGCGATTGTGCCCATCAACACAGATGGACGCGCAAACTGCTTTGCCCCAATCGCGCAACACATGGTTGACACAGGGATTTTCGAAACCGCTAGTGCATCCTTCTTCTGCATCCACGCCAGCTCCCAATATTCTGTTGGTGCTTCCGCCACCCTTGTGTAGGTTCCACGCATAATACCCAACATATTATGTCGTGCTGCTACTATTTTGATCCTGGCCTACCATTCTCATTTAAAATTTCATCCCTTCCTTTGTCCCCATCATATGTTGGTAATTCCATGGTTTCGGTCATTATGTACCGTAGTGATCTAATCATCCTATTGCAATTTAGCATAGATACCTCATGCAACCTGTTCTGCCAATGTTTTATCTCTTCATCAAAATCCGAAGTACACGAGCTATCGCGCTCCCATGATATTCTTCCATCTTCAGTCAGGTTTACCCAATCCTGATCTTGCATTGTTATCTGGTAAATATAGTCCAGCTCATCATCGTTTTCATCTTCGCGCACAGGTTCAGTGTAGCGTACTCCTTTAGCTGGATCAAACAAAACATCGATGCGTAGAGACTTTTTCTCAAAGATCATTTTTCGCTTCTTCAGGTTGATGACTCCATTCATGTCCATAGCCCAATCTATCCCTAATAGTGTGGGGTAAGGGTTACTGTCATCCACAATCTCTATTGCCTCGAAATCTGTCTGTGTGCTTGCACCGTCAATATCCACAATTACCCGTTGTAGTCTTCCCATGGGCACGATATTTTGCTGATTTGCCATCCTTAATTGAATAGGAGACCACTGTAACACTGGTTGACCCATCTACTCCCAAGTCTATTTCGGTAACACGTTCGCGTCCGAACCCAGGTCAAGAACTACCTGATCCATCTCATATTCACTAGTTTGCGTTGTCAGCCACATTTCCCTTCCAGTACGTAAAGTATGCTTTCCCATATTTCGAACTACGCACAGTTCCCCTAGTCCTGCGCATCTACTGATCAACTCTTGGAGTCCTTTAACTACCTTATTATCTCGTAGCACCTTCATGCATGTCTCTAAAAAGGTAGTAAGCATAGACAAATCCATTCCCGGTTCTGGTTGCTCCGTACTACAGGAAGTAGTGACCTCCACGAATCTCTTCGTAGCTTCCATATCCATTTCCTTTGCGTGTCCCGTGTTAAGTTCAGACTCCTTCGTAGGGCCCTTGCGGACCCATGCATCATCCTCAAGTTGCTTTTCCTTATCCTCCCCTGTATTCACACCACTTCTAAGCACCATGTTCACCTGGGGGTCTCCTTCACGTGGTTATGACCTCATCATTTAGATATTTTGGGTTGGAGCAGGTTGTAGTACCCCTTTCTCACGCATCTGTGCGATCAACGTCGGACAATCTACCACTTCATGATCAAAATGATAGTGGTACAGGAAACTTATTCTGTTCGTATTCGTATAGTTGCGCGCGTAGTGTCCGGGTCCTCCACAGTTGTAGCAGATTAATTATTTGCGCCCTCATCCTGGTCCCATCCCTCCTTGCCCTCGACCTCGCCCCTAGAAGCCACCTCGTCTTATTACGACAGCTAGATTGAGGCCTCGCATTTTTGTCTGCATTCGATAGGCTGGGGTCCTATCCATCGTTAGTTCATAGCTTCGACATGTTCGCTCATCATGTCCCACTGATCTACAAAAATTATAGTACAGTTGATGCAGAGTCTGGGTATATTTCCGCAACAGGTGACAGTTGTCTGTCGTGTGCCTTCCTCCCACCTGAAAAATCGCACAGTAGAGAGAAGAAGACACACTCAGACCTGCTTGCACCTCTGGTCTCAACGGCATTGGTCCCCCTCCTGCCAAATAGTTCATGAATACAGGACAGTGGTCCTTATCGTGACCCTAGCCCTTACATTTTATACACCACACTTCTTCATGTGCCTCTGGCCGGGGTGCCCTATCCTGCTTCAAGCTCTGCATCTCTAAGCATAGGTTTTGTAGTTGCGCGTGGATTCACTAGACTCCCAACCCCGGATCCTGTATCAGTGTTTCGTGCAACCTCATTGCCATTTCCAATGCCTCTGCCTGGGTTGTGAACTTCTATTGTGATAGTGTTGTCCCTAGGTGTGGTGTCAAAGACGCCACAAACCACATGCCATGCTGCGCATCCGTCAGTGTCATATTAGACTCGCGGATCATACTTTTCAGCCTTTGATCTAAATCCCAGGGGGTTTCACCTAGAAGCATCACAATCTCCTTGAATACTATAATCGACTGCGTCTCTGATTTCAGTCAACTAAACTCTCTATTCAACGCACTCTGAATTTTTGCTATTCCAGCATTCGGGTGATCATTTGAGTGTTTTATATACCAAGTCAGCACGCGATCCTGCAACACACTTACCAATGTGGCCTTTTTGATGTTATCTTTCGTAACCCCGTGCACTTCCCACACTGTCCTTACTACAAACAAAAACTGATTGGGATCTTCGTTTCCTACTCCTCTGAACACAAGAAACTTGATCGTGTTCACCATGCTAAACTGCTTTTTTGGTGGAGGCGGAGTGAATGAATTTGAAGGTGAGGAAGGCAGTGGGAGTGGTGGCGTTAGCGGAGATGATAACTGCGGAATGTGCTACCCGATCAAACTGACCGCACTCCTTGGACAAACATAAGCACGCTCTTCCTTACTGGCTCACGGTGGTGAAATTAAAGGATTGTTTTCTAACCCTTCCATCCCTTTGAAGATCCTTTCGCTTCACTTCATTCCACTCATTAATGTATGCACATCATCCGTTTTTCACATAACAGCATCTTAATCCAGGTATTCAAAGACTTGATGTACTTACCTCGCAGTCCTTTGAGAAAACGTCTTTCGACTTCACTGTAGCTAACAGTTGTGTCTATCGCGAATTCAATGATAAACCCTCCTATTATCCAATCCAACCAATGATCTACGGCTCGCGCGATCTTATCTTGAGAAGCTTGCAGCTTGCGCACTAACTCCAAAGTCCACAATATTGGCTGATCAAGCTTGCACCTTCCCGTGCTGTCTGCTAACCTCGCGATCCACTCATACAATTCTAATGAGAAGGACACGAAGAAGATTTCGTGGATTTCCATGTATATGTACCGATCCAGCCACCTCTTCTCAGATATCTGTGGGGTTTTGTTTTCCTGCACCACGAACTCGTGAAGCTTCTGATCCAACCAATCTTCAATCTCTTTCTTCATAGGGTTCCAATGTTCCGACATCAGACATCCCTTTGGCAGATCCCGATCCCGGCAATGGAAACATTTGTTGGCTTATTAGGGCCTGACCCAAGTTCAGAAATATTTAGCCAAACATATCCCATACTACCGACTCTTTCGGCAACAATCCACGAAGCACGAACTGAAGTCTCGCCTGAGGTAGTATGGAAGGGTGTTGGAACCAAGTTTCCACACCCTAGGGATGTCTTGATGAGGCCTGAAGGGGTCACAACCCGATAGATGCACTCGCGCTACTTAGCATACCTGTCTGGCCTTCGCAAAGATCCGCAACGAGATGTTTCTTTGATTCTTAGTATTATTATAGTTATTATAGATCTGATCTATCCCTTAAGGTCTTTAATCGAGCATTCGATAGTTAAAACCCATGCGCGTAACCATAAATCTTAAGGATACACATAAAAACCATAACATAAGCATAAACACACAGATCTACGATCAGATGCACAATAATTCAAAAACACGTATCTTTATTATCCTTTTGTTCAGTACAATCCAATCCCACCCTGCACACTCAACTGTAGGGGTCCGCGCACATAGCTATGAACTCTACCAAGCCTCTGTGCACACAGCTACAGAGCCTACTCTAACTACGACCAACCACGACTCGGACTTACAGATTTAGAGCACTCTTTCTTTTACAAACCCATACACTTTATATCTCCACCAAAGCTACTAAATAACTACCTTCTAAGCCTAGATCCATGCTCTATTTATACATTTCCATGGTACACCGACCATGGGCAAGCCGACTTGCTTTCTATTATCTTACATTTTTCTCGAGCGGACAACCCTTTGACTTGACTCATTACACTTCGTGCTCCGCACACTTCACGGAGCCTTTACCATATCTTTTACCCAAAATTGTGGGCTTTAAGCCCCAAGGCTCTTACGCGGGGACCCGCTGCCCAACACTGCCTTCCCACCACACTAGGGCAGTTCCTCCAAGGCGAAGGCTAGCCAACTGAATCTTTCTCCTTTCTGAATCGATGTCCTGCACCCTGCAATATACATCAATCTGTCTAATCAAGTTATCTAGCTTTTCTGCATTTAATTCTCCATCATATATTGGCAAATCAAATTTTACATCTAAT
The DNA here is from genome assembly GCA_031772625.1 of Pinus tabuliformis. NCBI lineage: Eukaryota > Viridiplantae > Streptophyta > Pinopsida > Pinales > Pinaceae > Pinus > Pinus tabuliformis. Next base: position 112,595,825 of record CM062814.1, on the reverse strand, counting down.
TTAATCAAGGGGCTAGAAGGAGGTGTTGATAGAGGAGGCTCTTTCCCTTTTCCTTTGCCTTTTGAATGGTCATCTAGAAGAGTTTCCTCTGTTGCTTTATCTTGTTTGGAGGTTGAAGTATCTTCACCTCAACCTTTCTTAAATTCTTGATACATCTCTTCTACCATGGCTCTCATGGTCATGAAACTATCCATGAACTGAGAGTCTGATTCCAAGGGAATTTCTTCTGCCATTTTCCTCCTAGGATAGACTCTTCCTATTTCTGGGTTAGTCTCAACCAGTTCTCCTTCTCCTAATTTGAGCTTTGACCTAGTTAGCATTCAACAATCCAGCACAAGCTTCTCTAACCTTAGCAAACCTAAAGCTCTGATACCACTTGATCTAATAATGAGATCTTAGACAATTATTAAGGTATTACATACTCATGTGAATAGATATGCCTATGTTACTTTGTGCAATAGATTGATAAGATTGTGAAATACATAGACAATGAAGCAGTTAAAGAACATAATAGACAACACACATAAACACAACAGTTTAATGAGTTCACCCAACACTCCTGGGCTACGTTTCCTGGTCCAGCCTTCAGTGGTGACCTCTCTATTATGTCTTCAAAAAGAAGAGTTTTACAAAAGTATGAGCTCAATTTGAGTCTCAACACACAATAGTTACAATAGCAAGAGTTTTGATTGAACCCCTCAAGCCTCTCTGAGTACAAAGACTCTCTCTATCACTCTTTGTCTTTGCCTTTGCTCTATCTCAGCACTGCCTACCCCTGTCTTCTATCTTCTGTGAATTTAAAGCCAATTTGTGTTGTTTGTTCAACTCTCCTTCTCAGGCTCTCTAGCTTCCCGACCTCTGTCCACTTAGATCCCTTTCCGAGCGTTAGCAATCATTACTAAACGCTTCCAGGGATGGTAGCCACCTGTTCTGTAACGGAATGGGTCATTAAGCCTTTGAAATCCCAAAATTGGTCGTTTTCTGTTTACACAGAGAAACACTGCAAAACATGGGAAAATCTGCCAAATTATTGTTCATCGGATTTGAAATATTATAAATTCTGCCTTATAACTCCTATCGGGTCCACCTTTATAGCGCTTATCGCATCTCCACCATCGATCTGGGAGATCCAGATCCAACGACTATGGTTCATTTTAGGCGGCTCTTTCGTACAGAGGTTAACTGCCCGATAAGGGTGGTTTCCTCTCTCCTTAGCCAAAACATGTGTCAGCCATTGTATGGGATCGGGCGGAGCCCAACGCAAACAATTTACCGCCTTTGGTCCTCCCGAAATCCTGCCTGTTTTGTGATTTCCCTTTTATATTAAAAACGACATTAAAACATGAAATCCCGCTCATATCGGACTTGAAATAGTATTCAACATCATTAATAAACCATTTCAGGTCCGTAATATCGCATCGGGCACATTTCCTTCGTAATCCATTCATTTGGTAGAAATGCGAAATACAAAGGAAATTGCCCCTTTCCGAATTTCAAAATATATAGAATATCATCTATAACTCCATCGGGTCCGGTTGTCACAAGCCATATGTATATCGGTCCCGCTCCATTGTATTTGTCGATAGCGATACTGCAATGCAACTTGGGCCATCGATCTACACGCTTGATCGATGATCCTCGTTGACCCCACTGATCGTTGTCACATATACCATGTGGTCTCCGCCGATAGCCTCCCTTTTCCAAGGCCGATTGCGATTTGTCGATCGGATCTAGACCATTGATCGGTCAGATCCGATGGTTCTGATTCAAAGTTGCTTTGACCGCCGATAAGCCTGTTTTTCAATGTTTTCTCTATGTTTTTGCCTCTCGATAGTGTTATCCTCCTTCTTTAAAGGTTTTTCTTTTGCCATAGTCTTGAATGTTTAGAAGACTTAGAGGATTTTAGGATCCATTTGGATCACTCATGCAGGAATGGCTCTACGAGATGTTCCACAACTAGAACTCTCAATCAAAAGACTCCTATCAGTATGACACAAAAACATGCATGATGAACATCCCGCCAACATGGCATAAAAGGGATTTCAAAAAAAAACATGCATGATGACAACAAGAGTATCCCAACAACATACAACAAGGGATATCAAAGCATAACATGAAGAGTTATGACAGCAAGTACATCACATAGAAGATTCTGCATCAAATCAAGCAAGGAATCATGACAACATATAATAAATAAGATCTTGCCTCAATATCAATCAAGGATCCGTGCAGCATAATGTATAAAGAAGAAATACATGAACAATAATCATATACCTCACCATGGGCCATTTGAAGAAGTGGATGTTCATATCTTTAGCAAAAACAATCCATGGTGAATAACATTGTTCACATTGTCGATGCATAGGCAGGGCCCGTTACCATTCTGGACTTTGGTTCCCCTTGCATCGATTTTTTTCTGACTTGTCACAATCAGTAATCAAGGGCATATCAAATAGAGTTGTCAAAGTGCTTAAGCTTGCTGAAACATCGATCTCACAAGATCGATTGCAAGAAGAATACTGCTTTGGCTATCTGAAATATAGCTCTCTAGCTATCTGGCTTTGTAGCACTCTGGATATGTCGCTACAAGTCTGTTGCTCTGCCTGACCTTCTGGTTCTTTGGCTCACCTCCTCGCACTGCCTTGACCAAGCTCTGTGGCTTTGCGTCTCTCGACACTCTGTCTTTCAAGCACTCGGGCTTTTAAGCTTCTCTTAGTAAAACCCACGGCACTGTCTAGCTATCTCTAGCTATCTGGCCCTCTCGTGCTACGGCTCTCCATCGGGCGCAGCCTCCTCATTGGGATGTTTTTGACACTCAGGCTCTCAGGCACTCTAGCACGCAAGCTCTCTGGCTCTCTCCCTTAGCCTCGGCTCTCTGCATCCATCGTGTTTTATAACACATTTTTATGACAAGGGCCACTTAAAACGGGATCTATTTTGTTTATAATAGAAGTCGTTTGCATAGAAGGATCAGCGGGCACAATAAAAAACTCGGAATAACCTTTTTCTATTAAAACATACAATACACGGAAACATTGAAAATTACAACTGAAAAGCTATAAAGTCGGACTTCAAAATATATCAAATCGGGTCCATAAACCCATTGGGTCCGCGCTATATCGCAATCACATATCGCTCTTTCAATGACCCTATTTATCGAGGGATCATCGATATGTCGATTTTCTGATCGCCGATATGCCAATTACATCTGGACTGTCGATTTGTTCCTTGATCGGACGGTCGAGATTGCATCGCATGTCACTATCGCATCACCGGTGTCCGATATGCCGATCACCAATCGCCGATATGCTATTAGGTCCCTATAATACTAGTGATTACCCCATTACTATTGTAGTTGTATCCCTTGTTAATATTGTTGAGCCCCTATTGTCCCCATATTTTTATTATTGTGCCCCATAGAATCCCTCTATTGTTATTTTTGTGGCTTTATATTATTATTGTTAGGTCAGTTGGGTTATATTGTGACTCCATAGACTCCTATATATAGAAAGGAGGTTTTGACATTTGAATAATTGAAGAATTGTTCATTTGTGTAATGTAAAGGAGGTTGCCCCCTCGAAGAGGTTGAATTCTAAGGCGTTGATCTCTCTTTTCTATCTTTTTGTGAGCTGGTTTCATAACATTTGGTATCAAAGCTTTGGATTCTAGGGTTTCGCTGCTCCAAATAGGTCATCGTGGAATTTTTGTTATAACTTTTTATCTGCGACGTTTCAGAAGTGAAAAAAAAAACCGTTTGAGATGAAATCGAACTGAACCTCGGGTCCAAATTTCAGAGCTTTTCGCGCTATATTTGCAGAGATATGATCTGAGGAAGTTGGTCTTTTTGCAAACTCCTAAATTACATTCCAAATAGGTGACCTAGGGAAAATCATCATAACTTTCTCTCTGTGCATCGTATTGAAATTTCGTAAGAAGGTACAGAAAGAGGATGGACTGTAGTTTCTTGTATATATTTTTCAACGCCTAGGTTGAAACAGTGACACGTGGCACTTCATACAAGTTCGCTCTTCTGGAAAGGTCTATAATCAGGTCATCTTGGGAGATTGTGCATAACTCTTTCTTGGAGAATCCAATTTGGATAAGACTGGTGGCATTGGAAAGAGGACGCAGAGGGCTATTGCAGGTCACAAATTTAGAACTAGATGATCCGAAATTACAGAGATACATCAGATTCAATATCAAGCTCCTACAAAGTGAAAAAAGGTGTGTAGTTTTTTTAAAATTTTTGCTTAAGCTTGGTTTGAAAAATTAGTTTGAAGGAATTCAAAGGGCATAGTAAAGCATTATTATCGGTAATTGATGCCTCCAGGAAAGAAAATGCAAACACCTAGTAAGCAACCTGAAAGCTCTAGCATGACTCATGAAGAAGAGGAAGAAATGCAACATGATATATCAAAATTACGAGACCAAGTGCAACAAGTGTCACTTGCACAAAAAGTAACAAAATCTAAGATGAAAGATGTAGAAGCTAAGATGGATGGTTGAAAGAAAGGTGTAGAAGCTAAAATGGATTGTTTAAAGAAAGGTGTAGAAGCTAAGATGGATGGCATGGAAGCTAAGATGAATGGCATGGACGCTAAAATGGATGGCATGGATGATAAGATGGAAGAATTGAAGATAAATATGAATAAATTGCTACAAGAAATGGTCACTAATGGTGAAAGGGTAGTAAAGGAAACTCATGATGAGAACAAAAAAAATGTTAATCATGATTCCATAGACTCTAATGTTGGATCGAAGACCCACCATATTCCAAAAATCGATATGAGGAAGTTTGATGGCAAGGATCCCGCAACATGGATGTTACAGATGGAGCAATTTTTCGATCTCAATAATATGAAAAACACACAAAAGGTACGTATTGCAACTTTATATTTGGAACCAAATCAGTTTGTATGGTATCAATGGCTTTGCTCTCGTAAACAAATTATCACTTGGGCAATTTTTACAGAAGAATTGACAGCACATTATGAGGATACAAAAGCCAACACTTTTTTTAGCCAATTGATAAGTCTTAAACAAAAGGGTTCAATAATGGAGCATATTGAGGAGTTCCAAAAATTGATCATAAGGATAAAAAATATTCTAGAGGAGCATAGGATTGATATGTTCATAGGGACTTTGAAGGATAATATCCAACATGATGTTCGCCTTTGGGAACCTGATTCATTAGAGAAGGCATTCAGGTTAGAAAGAAAAATGGAAAGCAAAATTATGGCAACCAGGAAAAATACCAGTCACAACTATAAAGATGGAAGTGTTGTTACCCCAGCCTTCCACAACCTATAAGGTTGACACCACAACAATTGGAAGAAAAAAGAGCAAAAGGGCTTTGTTATAGTTGTGATAGCAAATACACTAAAGGTCATAAGTGTGCTGAGAAGAAATTATTCTACATAGATTGTGAAGAGGAAGAATAAAATGAGCAAGAAAAGTCAAAGGAAGAGTATATACCCCAGGAACAAAGCCTAGATAAAGAAGAAATAAATCCGACCATATCTTGTAATGCATTGGCTAGAGTTACAACTCCTTAAACCATCAAGATAGAAGGACAAATCAAGAAGAAAAAGGTAATAGTGTTGATTGATTTAGGAAGTACCCACAATTTTATTCATTTTAAGGTAGCAAAAGAATTGAATTGCTTCCTATATCCAGCACCAGAGTGTCAAGTGATGATTGCAAATGGAGGAACGATAAATTGCTCTGGAAAGTGCCATAATATCAAGCTATCCATGGGAGAATATGTATTGACTAGCCCAATGCTTTCCATTCCAATGGGAGGTGTTGATGTTGTACTAGGAGTCCAATGGCTACAATCCTTGGGTACAATAGCTTTTAATTTTCAAGAACTTTTCATGAAATTTTCTGCCGAAGGAAAGGAAGTTGAATTAAGGGGTATTGCAGGGAAACCGAGAAAGATAATCGGCTCTAACGGTATGACAAAGCTTCTAAAGAAGGAACAAAGAGGTGTAATTTCTCAATTATGTTCGCTAGATGTTTCCACATCGGAATCATCTATTTCTCCATATCTCCAAAAAGTCTTGGACAATCATTCCAAGGTATTTGAGACTCCCAAAAATCTCCCACCTATTCGTGATCATGATCATGCTATTCATTTGATTCCAGGAAGTGTTCCTCCAAACATCAGGCCGTACAGATATCCCTATGCCCAAAAGAGTGAAATTGAACGTATGGTTGCAGAAATGCTAGAGGTTGGTATAATTCAACCTAGTCAAAGTTCTTTCTCTGCTCCAATAGTATTGGTGCACAAGAAGGATGGATCATGGCGCATGTGTCCAGATTATAGGGAGCTCAACAAGCTCACTATTAAAGATAAGTTTCCCATTCCTGTCATTGAGGAATTACTGGATGAATTGCATGGATCAATTTACTTCACCAAGTTGGATCTTCGTTCAGGATATCATCAAATCAGAATGAAGACTGAAGACATTCCGAAAACATCATTTAGAACTCATGAGGGTCATTATGAATTTTTGGTCATGCCTTTTGGCCTTACCAATGCACCTTCTACATTTCAAGGTTTGATGAATTCCATTTTCAAACCCTTCCTTAGAAAATTTGTGTTAGTATTTTTTGATGATATACTAATCTACAGGAAGTCTTGGAAGGACCATGTTGAACATGTTGACAGGGTGCTACAACTATTGGAGGAGAAACAATTATATGCAAAAAGATCCAAATGTTTCTTTGGAGTACAAGAGGTGGAATATCTGGGTCATATTGTATCTCATGAAGGATTTAAGGTAGACCCTAGCAACATTAAAGCCATTAAGGAATGGAAAATCCCCACATCCATAAAGCATTTGCAAGGATTTCTCGGGTTGACAGGGTATTATCACAAGTTTGTTAAGAATTATGGGAGAATAGCAGCACCTCTAACAACATTATTGAAGAAAGATGCATTTTCATGGACTCAAGAAGCAACAAAGGCCTTCGAACATCTTAAATAGGCAATGTGCCAAGCACCAGTCTTAGCTACACCAGACTTCACAAAAACCTTTATTGTGGAATGTGATGCTTCAGGAAATGGAATTGGTGTTGTTCTAATGCAAGATGAAAGACCCATTGCTTTTGGAAGTCATCCAATCAAGGGAAAGTTTTTACACAAAGCTATTTATGAGAAGGAAATGTTGGCAATACTACATGCACTTAAGAAATGGTGACACTACCTAATGGGAAGACACTTCAAGGTAAAAACGGATCATGATAGCCTTAAATACTTTTTAGAACAAGATTATCCTCTGAAGAGCAACAAAAGTGGGTCACAAAGATGTTGGGTTATGACTTTGAAATCATCTACAAAAAAGGGAAGCAAAATGTGGTGGCAGATGCACTCTCAAGAAAGGATGAGGATGTGGAAGCATTGTTGTGCGCCATTTCTATTATCCAACCAGATTGGATAAACGAAGCAAGGGAGGAATGGAAGAATGATGAAGAAGTATGGGCACTTATTCGAAAGTTAAAATAAGATTCCAGTACATCTGATACATTTAGCTGGCAAAATGATTCGTTATGGTACAAAGATCACTTATACCTCTGTAAGAATTTCACAACTCAAACAAAAAATTCTTATGGAATTGCACACTTCTCCATTAGGAGGGCACTCAGGATTTTTAAAAACCTACCACAGGGTTAAGAAGGAACTTTTTTGGGATGGTCTTAAATCAGATATTCAAAAGTTTGTGACAGAATATTTGGTTTGCCAACAAAATAAGGTTGAAACAATTAAGACCCCTGGTCTATTACAACCTTTATCCATTCCAAGCCAACATTGGGAGGAGGTTTCAATGGATTTTATCACAGGTTTACCCAAGTCTGAGGGAAAGAGTGTCATCATGGTGGTAGTTGACAGAATTACCAAGTATGCACACTTTTGTGCATTATCACATCCATTTAAAGCCAATACAATTTCTACTGCATTTATGGAAACAATTCAAAACCTACATGGAAACCCAAAGATTATTGTAAGTGACAGAGATCCCATTTTCACTGGAAATTTTTGGACAGAATTATTTTCTTGTCTTGGTACTCAATTAGCTCATAGCTCATCTTATCATCCTCAATATGATGGGCAAACTGAGATAGTAAACAAATTTTTGGAAGGCTATCTTCGTTTCTTTGTATTTGATAAACAGACACAATGGGTCAAATGGTTGCCTCTAATTGAATGGTGGTATAACACTTCCTTCCATACAGCAACAAAAATGACCCCATTTATGGCACTTTATGGATATCAACCACCATCCATCACATCATATTTAAGAGAAAATTCTAAGGTTCAAGTAGTGGAACATCACATCGAACATCAACAACAAGTCCTCCAACTCTTAAAGGATAACCTCGTGTTGGCACAGAATAGAATGAAACAACAGGCAAATCAACATCGTAGCGAAAGAATTTTTGATGTAGGTGATTGGGTATTCCTACGGCTACAACCATATAAACAAATGTCCCTCAAGCAACCTAAGAAGGATAATAAATTATCACCAAAGTATTATGGTCCGTACAAGGTGTTGCAAAAGATTGGTACTATGGCATACAAATTGGAGCTTCTTGCAACATCTCGAGTGCACCCAATTTTCCATGTTTCATGTTTAAATAAGGTTATAAGCGACAAGCTCCCAGTTCAAACAATATTACCTGAACTTGACGAGGAAGGAAAATTATATTGGAACCGGAAGCAGTCACAGAAACAAGAACTCGACAGCTACGAAATCTATCAATTTTGGAGTATCTCATCAAGTGGAAGAACTTATCTACTGAATATTCCACATGGGAGGATGAGAATTTTATACAGAAGCATCCAGAACTACTCAAGCATTGAGGACAACACTTTTTTGAAGGAGAGGGGCATGTTAGGTCCCTATAATACTAGTGATTACCCCATTACTATTGTAGTTGTATCCCTTATTAATATTGTTGAGCCCCTATTGTCCCCATATTTTTATTATTGTGTCCCATAGAATCCCTCTATTGTTATTTTGTGGCTTTATATTATTATTGTTAGGTCGGTTGGGTTATATTGTGACTCCATAGACTCCTATATATAGAAATGAGGTTTTTTCATTTGAATAATCGAAGAATTTTTCATTTGTGTAATGTAAAGGAGGTTGCCCCCTCGAAGAGGCTGAATTCTAAGGCGTTGATCTCTCTTTTCTATCTTTTTGTGAGCTAGTTTCATAACATATGCCAATCGCCAATATGCCGATATGTTGATCATCAATCTGCCGATCGCCGATATTGCCAATTAAATCTGGACCGTTGATCTGACTTCCGATCTAATGGCTGAGATCACATCGCATATCACTATCGCTAAGGCCCAAGGTTCTTCGCGGATACCTTGGCATACACTGATGCCAATTTCCGATCCGATCACTCCTCCGATCGCCGATCGCAATCGCTAATCGCATGCCTTCAATTCTGATATCGGCCATCACTAATCGAGTGTTCCGTTGTCCTTGTATTAATCCGCCCTTTGTACTCCTTCCGATGCGATTTTCCCTTTTAAGGCTAAAACCCATTTTTTTAGGAAAAAGCCTCATTTTCCAAAGGAACAAGGCAATCTTCTTTTCATGATAACTTCATCATCCGAACTCGGATTGGAGCATCGTTCACACCGTTGGAATCAAGGCGACAAGATCTAATAATGCTCTGGTCCTAGGTCAACATCATTCTGAACACTTTGATTTTTGAGCATTCATAAACCCTCTTTGTCCGGTGTGTCTTTCTGGAGCCACCTGGATCAATCCTCCCCACTGAGGAGCTTTTGGTCCTCCAAAAGCATGAAAAATAATCTGCAACTCTCTCTGTACCCTACCTGCATCACAAGCGTCCCGAAAAGGTCTCACTTCCATCTCCTTCACCTTTGTTCTTCGGAGCCTTAAGCGACGAACCAACACCTGCTACCTCTGCATCATGTAGTACATTGTTTTGCAAATTACATGCTTGAATGACATGACCAACTAATGACCCAAAATGTCCCATACTTGCCACGAGTTTATAACACATACTCGGTGGTCAAGTTTACAACAAGATGGACGTAATACTCCAGCTATGACAACAAGGCCAACATATCATTGTTGCTTCAAAAAGTGATGTAAAACACATCATCATTGCAACACATGATTTACATACATAAGGCCAAACACTATTGTTTCGACAAGTGATGGAAACATAACATCACTTTCAGAGTGTAAAATACGACTCAAAACATGACCAGACATCATTGTTGCTGACCAAGTGATGGAAACACATCATCACGTTTACACTTTAAAATGCAACAAATGATTTACAAAAGAATGACCATGAAACGAAAACATGTCTAGAAACCATTTCTCACTAATCAATGTGAATGGTCACCTCCTTGAGGTGATTTTTCTTGTCGAACAACTACTCTTCCTGGTTCACGCGCCGACACTTTGTCTTTAAGGCACTACTCTGGATGGAGCCTCCACCAAGTGGGTCTTTGATGGCCATTTCTGTCGCAATGACTGCGGTAGGTTTTCTTCCTCCATATCTGCTTAACCTATTTCCTTTCATGTTGTTGAGAGGGTCTTTCACGCCTCATGAGTGCTGCCATTATTTTCCAACACTTAGAAAAAGTATGGTTAGGTAAACCACAAAAGGTGCATGTTTTCCGATGCCTTGATCTTTGTTCATTATTAACAACATGATCACAATCAAAATGAACATTCGAAGATCAAAAATGGTTATACCTTCCTTTGTTGTCTCTGATGTCAGTATGGTGATGAGAGCTTGCCTCAACTCTCTCCCTACAATGGGCACTGTCGTGGGATGATGGGGATGTTTTCCCATCATTCTCTTTCCTTGATGATTTCTTCGATGTCTCGGATGACTCTAACACCTTCGAGCACTCTCCTTTAGTGTATCTTGAACCTACAAATTGATGTTCATGCATAACCTCCAAAGGTTGAGTGATGCCTTGGTTATTAGTACCAAATTCTTTCTCCTCATGCCTCATCCTTGTAAGGAGCCTCATGTTTGTCCATGTAATTGGGATCTCCAAATCTCTAACAGACATCATACTATGGGAAGATGAAATCGAAAGGAAATCAACATCTTTTACCTTCTCTTTCGATTTGGAAAGAACTGATGAGGGCTGCTCATCATCCGTTGTTGGTGGTTCGCTAACTGTCTCAGCGCATTCCCCAACTTCTTTCCTGACATACCCAAGTCTTGCCTAACGGGGTAATTCCTCTACTTTAATGGGATTAACAATGCCTTGGCCATTAACGCCCAAGCCTTTTCCTTCATACCCCACTGTCTTCAACAGTTTGGAGCCAATTCTTGTGGTATGATTTTCAAAAATAGCGAAATCATTATCAGGAAATATACATGAAGATGGAGAACTACTTTTTACCTCACATGGGTCACGCTGCAGCTTTTCCAAGGCCTCATCCTTTTCTTGCAGCTATTGTAGCAAACTTTGTTTTTCCTCTTTCTCTTCATCTAGATGCATCTTCAATTCATCATTCTCTGTTTGAAGATTATGTTTGTTTTGCTTCAGTTCTTTCATGGCCTCTTCTATGGCTTGCAACTGAAGTTGCAACTGCTCCTTTTCCTCTATCTCTTTCTATAGAGTTTCATACACGATTTCCACTTTCTTGGAAATGTTGACCATGGTCTCGTACATCGCTCTTTCATTCTCCATCGCTGCATGTTCCATTGTTCACATTGCAATTCACATACATGTAAAGACTGCTCTGATACCACTTGATCCAAGTTTGGGTGTGAAGAAGGACCCTCCCAAGACCTTTTACTTTCGTGATGTGTTAAATTTCTTTTTAAAAGAACATTAATGAATACATCTGCATGCGAAAAAGAAGAGGAACATAAAAATCATCAACACATAGAAACTCAAGCATTGATAACGGAGTTCGTCCAGGAGGGACTACGTCTCCGGGCCCCGATGTCAAGATGGTGTAGGTCGTTGCATTAAGTGTTGTCAATAAAGATGATGTACACAAGAGATTATGTCGTGATCATACAAGGAAAAATGCCCTCACGCAGGAGTGGTTCTACGAGATGTTCCACAACTAGAACTCTCAATCAAAAGACTCCTATCAGTATGACACAAAAACATGCATGATGAACATCCCACCAACATGGAATAAAAGGGATTTCAAAACAAAACATGCATGATGACAACAAGAGTATCCCAACAACATACAACAAGGGATCTCAAAGCATAACATGAAGAGTTATGACAGCAAGTACATCACATAGAAGATTCTGCATCAAATCAAGCAAGGAATCATGACAACATATAATAAATAAGATCATACCTCAATATCAATCAAGGATCCGTGTAGCATAATGTCTAAAGAATAAATACATGAACAATAATCATATACCTCACCACGGGCCATCTAAAGAATTGGATGTTCATATCTTTAGCAAAAACAATCCACGGTGAATAACGTTGTTCACATTGACGATGCGCAAGCAGGGCTCATTACCATTCAAGACTTTGGCTCCCCTTACATCGATTGTTTTCTGACTTGTCACAATCAGTAATTAGGGGCATCTGGAATAGAGACTTGTTGAAACATCAATCTCACAGCATCAATTGTAAGAAGAAGATTGTTCTGGCTATCTGTAATATAGCTCTCTGGCTATCTGGCTTTGTAGCGCTCTGGATATGTCACTGCAAGTCTACAGCTCTACCTGACTTTCTGGTTCTTTGGCTCACCTCTTCGCATTGCCTTGATCAAGCTCTGTGGCTCTGTGGCTCTCGACGCTCTGGCTTTCAAGCTTCTCTGAGTAAAACCCACGGCATTGTCTAGCTATCTCTGGCCCTCTCGTGCTGCGGCACTCCATTGGGTGCAGCGTCCTCATTGGGATGTTTTTGACACTCAAGCTCTCAGGCACTCTAGCATTCAAGCTCTTTGGCTCTCTCCCTTAGCCTTGGCTCTCTTCATCCATCGTGTTTTATAACACGTTTTTTATGACAAGGGCCACTTAAAACGAGATCTGTTTTGTTTATAATAGAAGTCATTCGCATAAAAGGATCGGCAGGCGCAACAAAAACCTCAGAATAGCCTTTTTCTGTTAAAACAGAAAATACAAGGAAACATTGAAAATTCTGACCGAAAAGCTATAAAGCTGGACTTCAAAATATATCAATCGGGTCCGCACTATATCGCAATCGCATATCGCTCTATCAATGGCCTTATTTACTGGGGGATCGACGATCACCGATACGTCGATCCGCCGGTCGCCGATATGCCAATTAGATCTAGACCATTGATCTGTTCCTTGATTGGACGATCCAGATTGCATCGCATGTCACTATCGCATCGCTGGTCTCCGATATGCTGATATGTCAATCATCGATCTGTTGATCGCTGATATCGCCGATTAAATCTAGACTGTTGATCTGACTTCTAATTTGACAGCTGAGATCACATAGCATATTGCTATCGCTATGGCCTGGGGTTCTTCGCCGATACCTTGGCATACACCGACGCCGATCGTCAATCCGTTCGCTCCTCCGATCGCCGATTGCAATCACTAATCGCATACCTTCAGTTCCGATATCAGCCATCGCTAATCGGAGGTTCCGCTGTCCTTGTCTTAATCCACCCTTTGGACTCCTTCCGATTTGATTTTCCCTTTTAAGGCTAAAACCCATTCTTTTAGGAAAAAGCCTCATCTTCCAAAGGAACAAGGCAATCTTCTTTTCGCGATAACTTCATCATCTGGACTCAGATTGGAGTGTCATTCACACCGTTGGAATCAGGGTGATCAGATCTACGCTCTGGTCCTGGGTCAACATCATTCTGAACACTTTGATTTTCGAGTGTTCATAAACCCTATTTGTCCGGTGTGTCTTTCTAGAGCCACCTGGATCAAGTAATTGGTCTACACTTCTTTTCTGTTGGGTGGTTGACATAAGTATTTCAACTTAGAAATTATCACCAAACACAATGCTAAGGTAACATGTCAGGTATCACCCTAGTGTAGGTGGAAGGGGCTCACATGGGGGCATGCATGCAAGGACTGGAGCTCATTCCTCTACTCGTCTCTTTCACATGCAAACACCTCACGAAATTCAGTAGGAGTTAAGGGAGGTGGAGGAGGAAATTATCACGAAATGTGACTATCACTCTGGGTCTAAGGTAATTGCAAATGTGTTTGACTGGGTGCTTGCTGTTGGTCACACAAGAGATCATCTAAACTAGTATTTGCACATGATAGACCTCTATTAGTATCCTAAGTCTCTCTTGGGTATATTTCTTTTGGAAAGGAATCATGTGCAAAAGATGAATTTTTACTAATGATAAACAAGCTCCAATTGCAGTTTAGATGTTATTTTTTTGCTAGTTTTCATTATAAACATTTAGGCTAATAACTAGTGGTCTTTTTCATTTTTGAGATTGTATGTTATATATTTCTTTCTTGCACAAGAGACATTTTTTTTCCAATGGTTTGATTTCCCTGGCGGTAATCCAAGGCATACATGAGACTAGATAAAATTTACGTCTAATAGAAGTCTTTAATTTACAAAAACAAAAAAACATTAGATTGATTTTACACTAGGTTTAAATTTCCCAAATAAGGTGTCACATGGGATGACACCATCTAAAAGTGAAGAACTAAATAAGGAGGTCAAAAATTTGTTGGATAAACTATTAATCAAATATATTTTTTAGTACAACTAATTAAATAGTATTAGTTGTATTTGAACTAAATAGAGGAGAGTGGAGAATGTGTCGAGATTTGAAAGTACTTAATAAAATAATAATCAAGTACACATTTCCTTTATTAAGAATGGATGATTTATTGTATTACATGAATGGGTCAAAATGATTTTACAAGATTGAATTGAACAATGGTTATCATCATATAGGAATTTGGGTAGCTAATGAGTGGAAATTTTCCCTCCAGATGAAAGATTTATATGAATGGTTGGTTGTGCATTTTAGTTTGAAAAATGCAGTGTTCACTTTTATGAGTCTAATGAATGAAGTGTTAGAAGCATTCTTGAGAAATATTGATATATATTGATAGTATAATATTTGTTAGAATGTCAAAAAGGGATGATTCGTTACAAGTGTTAGAAGCAACCATACAAGGAGAAGTTTGAAGAAATTCATGTTCATCCAAGATATTTTGTTGATTTGTATGAATATTATGATGGAACTAGAGATGTAGTTGAAGCAAAGTAGGTTATAAATTGGAAATAGATAATTCAAGAGAAGAAGAGGGATGAGATTATAAAGATTTTGAAAGAATACAAAGAGTATCTAGTTTGTTTGAAAGGAAATATCTAAAATAGACAATGTAGATTTTACAAGTAGAACTCTCCCAAATTAGTCAACCATAAAATGCATTTGTATTATCTATGTTGTTTGTAGAGTGATCACATTTCAATTACAAAAGAAGTGTCACGGGAATATCCTTAGTTCTAAACAATCATATACACCCAAAAATAAGTTTACTTTTAATTTTAGATTTTTATTGAATTCTTAATATCTTTTCAAACTTAAAATTTTTAATTTAAAACAAAAATTTAATTTTATACCTATTGTAATCTCAATCCTTTATTGTGATTGAAAAAATTTAATCACAAAAATTATGTCAAATGTGAAAACAGACACTGATAATCATTAACTATTTTATTATTATTTAATTAAATATCCATATTGTTAGGCCCCTATAATACTAGTGATTCCCCCATTACTATTGACATTATATCCCTTATTGTTATTATTGTGCCCCTATTGTCCCCATATTTTTATTAGTATGCCCCATAAAAACCCACTATTGTTATTTTTGTGCCCTTATGTTATCACTGTTATGTCGGCTTGATTATATTGTGACCCCTTAGACTCCTATATATAGAAGGGAGGTTGAGTCATTTGTATCATCCAAGTATTGTTCATTTTTCTAATGTAAAGTAGGTTGCCCCCTCGAAGAGGCTAAATTCTAAGGCGTTGATCTATCTTTTCTATCTTTTTGTGAGCTAGTTTCCTAACATTTGGTATCAAAGCTTTGGATTCTACAGTTCTGCTGCTCCAAACAGGTCATCGTGGAATTTTCGCTATAACGTGTTTTCTGCGACGTTTCAAAAGCTACAAACAAAACCCATTTGAGCCGAAATCATTCTGAACTTCGGGTCTAGATTTCAGAGCTTGTCTTGCTATATTTGCGGGGATATGATCTAAGGAAATTAGGGTTTTTGCAAACTCCCGAATTACAATCCAAACTGGTGACTTGGGGAAAATCATCATAACTTTTGTTTGGAGCATCAAATTGAAATTTCGCAAGAAGTTTCAGAAATAGGACAACCTGTAGTTTTCTGTGTATCAGTTTTAGGTACTAAGGTTGAAACAAGGACACATGGCACGTCATACAAGTTCGCTCTACTGAACTAGTCTATAATCAGGTCACCATGGGAGATTTGACATAATGCTTCCTTGGAGAATCCAATCTTGATCAGACTTGTAGGGTTATAAAGAGGCCTCAAAGGGCTACCGTAGGACGATATTTTAGATATTCAAGGTCCGCAGTTACAGAGATACCACAGATTCAATATCGAGCTCTTACAAAGTGAAAAAAAGGGTGTGTAGTTTTTTTAATTTTTTCATAAGATTGGTTTGAAAAATTAGTTTGAAGGAATTCAAAGGGAATGGCGAAGAATTATTAGCATTAATTAATGACCCGAAGAAATAAAATGGAAACACCTAGTAAGAAACCTGGAATCTCTAGCATGATTCATGAAGAAGAGGAAGAAATGCAACATGATATATCAAAATTACAAGACCAACTACAACAAATTTCACTCTCACTAAAGGTAAATGAAGCCAAGATGAATGGTGTGGAATCTAATATGAATGGCATGCAAGTTAATTTAGATGGCATGGAAGCTAATATGAATGGCATGCAATTTAAGATGGATGGTGTGGAAGCTAAGATGGATGGCGTGGAAGCTAAGATGGATGGTATGGAAGCTAAGATGAATGGCATGGACACTAAGATGAATGGCATGGACGATAATATGGAAGAATTGAAGATAAATTTGAATAAGTTGCTACAAGAAATGGTCCCTAATGGTGAAAGGGTAGTAAAGGAAACTCATGATGAGAATAAAATAAATGTTAATCATGATTTAATAGACTCTAATGTTGGACTGAAGACCCACCATGTTCCAAAAATCGATATGAGGAAATTTGATGGCAAGGACCCTGGAACATGGATACTACAGATGGAGCAATTTTTCGATCTCCATAATGTGCAAAACACACAAAAGGTACGTATTGCAACTTTATATTTGGAACAAAATCAAATTGTATGGTATCGATGGCTTTGGTCTTGTAAACAAATTGTCACTTGGGCAATTTTTACGAAAGAAATGATATCACATTATGAGGATACAAAAAGCAACACCTTTTTTAGCCAATTGATAAATCTCAAACAAAATGGTTCAATGACGGAGCACATTGAGGACTTCCAAAAATTGAACATAAGGGTAAAAGATATTCTAGAGGAGCATCGGATTGATGTGTTCATGGGGACTTTAAAGGATAATATCCAACATGAGGTTCACCTTTGGGAGCCTGATTCATTGGAGAAGGCATTTAGGTTAGCAAGAAAAATGGAAAGCAAAATTATGGCAACCAAGAAGCCTACCACTCACAACTATAAAGATGGAAGTGTTGTTGCCCCTAGCCTTCCACAACCTACAAGGTTGACACCAGAACAATTGGAAGAAAAAAGAGCAAAAGGGCTTTGTTACAGTTGTGATAGCAAATACACTAAAGGTCATAAGTGTGCTGAGAAGAAATTATTCTACATAGATTGTGAAGAGGAGGAAGAAAGGAACAAGAAATGTCAAAAGAAGAGGATATACTCCAGGAACGAACCCTAGATAAAGAAGAAATGAATCTGATTATATCTTGTAATGCATTGGATGGAATTACCACTCCTCAAACTATCAAGATAGAAGGACATATCAAGAAGAAAAAGGTAATAGTGTTGATTGATTCGGGAAGTACCCATAATTTTATTCATTGTAAGATAGCAAAGGAATTTAATTGATTCCTATATCCAGCACCAGAGTTTCAAGTGATGGTTGCAAGTGGAGGAACCATAAATTGCTCTGGAAAGTGCCATAATATCAAGCTATCCATGGGATAATATGTATTGAATATCCAAATGCTTTCCATTCCAATGGGTGGTGCTGATATTGTACTAGGAGACCAATGGCTACAATCCGTGGGTACAATAGCTTTTAATTTTCAAGAACTTTTCATGAAATTTTGTGTAGAAGGAAAGGAAGTTGAATTAAGGGGTATTGCATGGAAACCAGGAAAGATAATCAGCTCTAACGGTATGACAAAGCTTCTAAAGAAGGAACAACGACATGTAATTGCACAATTATGTTCGCTACAGGTTCCCACATCGAAATCATCTATTTCTCCAGATCTCCAAAAATTCTTGGACAATCATTCCAAGGTATTTGAGGCTCCCAAAGGTCTCCCACCTATTCATGATCATGATCATGCTATTCATTTGATTCCAGGAAGTGTTCCTCCAAACATCAGGCCGTATAGATATCCCTATGCTCAAAGAGTGAAATTGAACGTATGGTTGCAGAAATGCTAGAGGCTGGTATAATTCAACCTAGTCAAAGTTCTTTCTCTGCTCCAGTAGTATTGGTGCACAAGAAGGATGGATCATGGCACATGTGTCCGGATTATAGGGAGCTCAACAAGCTCACTATTAAAGATAAATTTCCCATTCCTATCATTGATGAATTACCGGATGAATTGAATGGATCAATTTACTTCACCAAGTTGGATCTTCGTTCAAGATATCAACAAATAAAAATGAAGACTGAAGACATTCCGAAAATAGCATTTAGAACTCATGAGGGTCATTATGAATTTTTGGTCATGCATGCCTTTTGGCCTTACCAATGCACCTTCTACATTTCAAGGTTTGATGAATTCCATTTTCAAACCCTTCCTCGGAAAATTTGTGTTAGTATTTTTTGATGATATACTAATCTACAGCAAGTCTTGGAAGGATCATGTTGAACATGTTGACAGGGTGCTCAAACTATTGGAGGAGAAACAATTATATGCAAAAAGCTCCAATTGTTTCTTTGGAGTACAAGAGGTGGAATATCTGGGTCATATTGTATCTCATGAAGGTGTTAAGATAGACCCTAGCAAAATTAAAGCCATTAAGGAATGGAAAATCCCCACATCCATAAAGCATCTGCGATGATTTCTTGGGTTGACAGGGTATTATCGCAAGTTTGTTAAGAACTATTTGAGAATAGCAGCACCTCTAACAAAATTATTGAAGAAAGATGCATTTTCATGGACTCTAGAAGCAACAAAGGCCTTCGAACATATTAAAGAGGAAATGTGCCAAGCACCGGTCTTAGCTATGCCGGACTTCACAAAAACATCTATTGTGGAATGTGATGCTTCAGGAAATGGAATTGGTGGTGTTTTAATGCAAGATGAAAGACCCATTGCTTTCGAAAGTCATCCAATCAAGGGAAAGTATTTACAGAAAGCTATTCATGAGAAGGAAATGTTGGAAATATTACATGCACTTAAGAAATGGCGACCCTACCTAATGGGAAGACACGTCAAGGTAAAAACGGATCATGATAGCCTTAAATACTTTTTAGAACAAAGATTATCCTCTGAAGAGCAACAAAAATGGGTCACAAAGATGTTGGGTTATGACTTTGAAATCATCTACAAAAAGGGAAGCAAAAGGTTGTGGCAGATGCACTCTCAAGAAAGGATGAGGATGTGGAAGCGTTGTTGTGTGCCATTTCTATCATCCAACCAGATTGGATAAATGAAGCAAGGGAGTAATGGAAGAATGACGAAGAAGTGTGAGCACTCATTCGAAAGATACAACAATATCCTAGTACATATGATACATTTCGCTAGAAAAATGATTTGTTATCGTACAAAGATCGCTCCTACCTATGTAAGAATTCCCAACTCAAACAAAAGATTCTTATGGAATTGCACACTTCTCCCTTAGGAGGGCACTCGGGATTTTTAAAAACTTACCACAAGGTTAAGAAGGAATTTTTTTGGGATGGCCTTAAATCGCATATTCAAAAGTTTGTGGTGGAATGTTTGGTTTGCCAACAAAATAAAGTTGAAACAATTAAGACCCTAGGTCTATTATTACCTTTATCCATTCCAATCCAATGTTGGGAGGAGGTTTCAATGGATTTTATCACAGGTTTACCCATGTCCAAAATAAAGAGTGTCATCATGGTGGTAGTTGACAGACTTACCAAGTATGCATACTTTTGTGCATTATCACATACATTTAAATCCAGTACAGTTTCTACTACATTTATGGAAACAATTCAAAAGCTACATGGAAACCCAAAGATTATTGTAAGCGACAGAGATCCCATTTTCACTGGAAATTTTTGGACAGAATTATTTTCTTGTCTCGGTACTCAGTTAGCTCATGGCTCATCTTATCATCCTCAATCTGATGGGCAAACTAAGATAGTAAACAAATGTTTGGAAGGATATCTTTGTTGCTTTGTATTTGATAAATAGACACAATGGGTCAAATGGTTGCCTCTGGATGAATGGTGGTATAACACTTCCTTCCATACTGCAAAAAAAATGACCCCATTTATGGCACTTTATGGATATCATCCACCATCCATCACATCATATTCAAGAGAAAATTCTAAGGTTCAAGCATTGGAACATCACATTGAGTATCAACAACAAGTTCTCCAACTGTTAAAGTATAACCTCACGTTGGCGCGGAATAGAATGAAACAACTAGCAGATCAACATTACGGTGAAGGATGTTTTGATATAGGTGACTGGGTATTCCTACGGCTACAACCATATAAACAAATGTCCCTCAAGCAAGCTAAGAAGGATAATAAATTATCACCAAAGTATTATGGTCCGTACAAGGTGTTGCAAAATATTGGTACTATGTCATATAAATTGGAGCTTCATGTAGCTTCTCGAGTGCACCCAGTTTTCCATGTTTCATGTTTAAAGAAGGTTATAGGTGACAAGCTCCTAGTTCAAACAATATTGCCAAAACTCAACGAGGAAGAAAAAATCATATTGGAATTAGAAGCAGTCACAGAAACAAGAACTCAACACCTACGAAATCGATCAATTTCAGAGTATCTCATCAAGTGGAAGAACTTATCCGCTGAAGATTCCACATGGGAGGATGAGAATTTTATACAGAAGCATCCAGAACTACTCAAGCATTGAGGACATCGCTTTTCGAAAGGAGAGGGGCATGTTAGGCCCCTATAATACTAGTGATTCCCCCATTACTATTGTCATTGTATCCCTTATTGTTATTATTGTGCCCCTATTGTCCCCATATTGTTATTAGTATGCCCGATAGAAACCCACTATTGTTATTTTTGTGTCCTTATGTTATTACAGTTATGTTGACTTGATTATATTGTGACCCCTTAGACTCCTATATATAGAAGGGAGGTTTAGTCATTTGTATCATCCAAGAATTGTTCATTTGTGTAATGTAAAGGAGGTTGCCCCCTTGAAGAGGCTGAATTCTAAGGTGTTGATCTATCTTTTCTATCTTTTTATGAGTTGGTTTCCTAACACATATCATCCTCATGTTCTAAATATCTAGTATATGGAAATTGAAAAGACAAGATTGATTCCAACATTACTGAATGAATCTCATCTCAACTCAACCAATATGATTTCAAATAGAAATTTTGAAAAAGAATTGGAGAAGAACCGATTTCAAAATAATAATTTTCAAAAACTATTGGTATTGGTAAATATTAATGGTTTGGGACTTAATCTTGCCAAATTCAATTCCATTCCATTCTGCAACGAAGTTCAAGTGTTCATTTTTGGGAATTGAGGAAACTAAAACAATAACTTTTAATAAAGTATGAAGGTACCATTTAGGTGGAATTGGAATCGACATAATATTTAAATTGCAAAAGTAAAGGAGAAATTAATTTTGGGAAGAAAAAGTATTATTTTACATTAGTAAAGTAGAAAATTACTTTTGAGAAGAAAAAGTATTATTTTACATTAATAAAGTAGAAAATTAGTTTTGATATATATATATATATATATATATATATATATATATATATATATATATATTATTATTTTACATTAGTAAAATAAAAAAAATTACTTTTGGAAAGAAAAAATATTATTTTATATTAGTAAAATAGAAGATTACCTTTGGGAAGAAAAAGTATTATTTTATATTAGTAAAATAGAAGATTACCTTTGGGAAGAAAAAGTATTATTTTACATTTTTAAAGTAGAAGATTATCTTTGGGAAGAAAAAGTATTCTAAAATGTTATTCTGCCCTTTCTCCGCTGAGTAATGAATTTATGATTGTGTTCATAGTTTAAAGAGATGGAATAAAGAGAAGATATGGCAAGCAACGGGCAAAACCTATTTCCAAATCTATAGATCCATTAATGCTCTCCCTTACAGTACCCATCACTCATCCTTGATGTCATCTTGAACTCGCCGTCGTCATCCCTCATAGTACCCATCATACATGCATGCATGCTATGGCATGCTACTCCAAAAAAAATCCGGTGACCCGCATGAGCTTTCACGGAAACATGATCGATGTAACTGTCCGTCTGCGTGGTTCGAATTGACGCCTGCCCGCCTCCACTGCAGCTCGCTCTATTAATGGCATTTAATCGAGGGTACTTATTCATGCTGATCTTAAATGAACCACCAACACAACTTAACTACGATGGTCGTCGTCGCTTGTCCGATGGAGGCGGGCATGCGTCAATTCGAACCACGCAGGGAAGCAGTTACATCGATCATGTTTCCCTAAAAGCTCATGCGGGTCGCTGGATTTTTTTGGGAGTAGCATGCCATAGCATGCATGCATGTATGATGAGTACTGTGAGGGACGGCGACGACGGGTTCAAGATGATGTCAAGGATGAGTGATGGGTACTGTAACGGAGAGCATTAATGGATCTATAGATTTGGAAATAGGCTTTGCCGTCAAACAGTATGCTATAAAAATGTTTTTATTACAACTCCCATCATAAATTTTACAAAATAATCATTTTCCAGCGCAGTGAAAGTTTAGGAAGGTATTTAATCATGGTATTTAATTAATATCGCAGTGAAGAAGGTTGATGAGAAGTATTTAATGCATGATCATGTTAAAAGTGCATTACGCTTAGCATAAATATAATGCATAGTTTAAAAATGTTGTAAATATTTTTAGAAAGTAATTAAGATTTTGGTAAAATTTGGTGAATTTTTTTGGAAATCCAAGTATAGCAGTGAAGTTTCAAAATTTTTTATATTTTTAAGATTTTTATGGTGTTAAATTCAATTTCACAAGATTCAAACATTCTTACAATTAAATTTTTTAGAAAAAAAAATGTCAAACAAATTTCAGCTCTCCAAACAAATTTACTCTCTCACTAAACAATTATAAACATAATAACCTAAATAAATTTATTAATAAAAAAATAAAAAAAAAATCTTAAAAGTGAGTTGAACTCTCACTCTATTAGATATAGAATGCTTCATATAAATGCTTTCGTAAGACAAAGGCAACACTAAAACGCAATTCATTTCTACCCATATATACTAGCTAATAGTATAAATTACCATGAAACCCGTTAATGTAACCCGTTTCTATACTTCTTTTATACTTATATCTCTCTATAAACATAGGGGTTGATGTTTTTCCTATTACACTTGTGATTTCTCAGATCAAACGGTTTGTACACTAGGTATTTTACCCAAGTTAAAATATATAAAATAAAAAATAAAATTTATTTTAATAAAAATTAAATATATAAAATAAAATTTATTATTATATTTGTGGAATTGTATTACATATTCAGTTTTGCTTTAATTGTGTATTAGTTTGTTTTTACTAAAAATTGTTTTGTTTAGTTTTAATTTGATATTAAGAACTCAATTTTTTTTTATATAATTATTTAAATTTATTTATTTATAAGATGATGGGTTGAGGTCTTATTATGAGCTCTTTGGTAACTTCCATTTTAGTAAGTTATTAATTTTTTGCTTTTAGTTTTACTTTCTTTTTATTTAAGTTTTTGATTCTTTTTTCTATTTTTCTATTTTCATGAATTATAATGTTTTCTACCTATTCTCAATTTAAAATGACTTATTATTTTATTTTTTTTGCTTGTTAAGACTAACCTACGCACCCACAGGGATTTGAACCGGTGACCTATCGCAAGGAGTGCCTTAACAGCGCACCCATTCACCGTCAATCCAAAGCCCTGTGAGCGAAAATGACTTATTATTATATTAAAAACATATTTTAATAAATTTGATTATATATATATATATATATATATATATATATATATAGATATAGATATATATTAATAAAAAATAAAACACACACACATATATATATATTAATATAAAGAATATTGGTTAATCATATTTCTTAATTTTTGGTAATGGCATTCAATGGTACAACATTTTATTTGTTGTTTTATTTTTGTGATG
Source organism: Pinus tabuliformis (assembly GCA_031772625.1). Taxonomy (NCBI): domain Eukaryota; kingdom Viridiplantae; phylum Streptophyta; class Pinopsida; order Pinales; family Pinaceae; genus Pinus; species Pinus tabuliformis. The sequence continues at coordinate 112,571,250 of CM062814.1, read as the reverse complement.
AAATTTTTTTCTTTATTTTTTTTTAGTTTAATTAAGCTATATTTAAGCTAAGCCTAAGGTACTAGCTACTATGTAGCCCTATTTGTCTTGTCTAATCATTATATATTTTTTTGAGTTTTTTTTAACTTTAGTTCAATTAAATTATTTTTGAGTTAAATCTTAATTTTTATTATTTAAAATTGGTTTTTGGTTACATATATAGATTTAACATCTTGAAAAACCCTTGTGGTATGTGAAAAGTTCATTTCAACAAATCCTGACTAAATTCTAAACAAATTAGACCACAGTAATACCCATATTCTGTCAACGTTTCAAATCCCAACAGGGATCCATCATCAGGACTATTTTTGAATATTTGTTAGCATTTTCTAGTTTAATTATAGTTTATTTAATTTATAAAATGTTTGTTAATTTAATTAGAGTTTATTTAATTCATGATGATGATGATGATGATGGTTAACGTCCACTGAGACCAAATTGGTCTATCGGACCTACAATTTTCTTAATTTTTACTTGTCTGGCTCCTCGTCTTTCTTGGCGAGATTGGTGTGGTAGCTTTCTTTCTTTTCTCTACGGTCTTCCAACTTCCTTTGTCTTGCATCTCCTTCATCTCTTCTGGTTCTTGGGACATTGGTGTCTTAGCTTCGCGATATATAGTCGGAGAAGAAGTTTGGTTTAGGAGATCTGCTTTGCTGTTAAATGAAGATTTATTTTCCGCGGTATTCAAATCCTCATAACTATTGATTTGTTGGGGCGGGCTTTCTCCTTGCTTGCTTTGAGAGTTGTTTCCTTCTTCCTTGATTTCTTGTGACTCATTTTCTCTATAATATTCTTCTTCTTTGATGACAGTGTAGTGTTCTTTTTGTGCTCCTTCCCACCATGTAGATCTGTGGTGGTTTTTTCTAGCAAAATTTTTCTCAGAGGCTTTTGGGCAATTTTTGGCTAGATGCCCCGTCTCAAAGCACGATCGACATCTGAAGAGGACACTTTCATAATCAAGCTTCTGGTTCCACACATAGTCTTTGCTTGTTAGGTTTATTTCAGCTGGGAATCCGGCGCTGAAATCCATTTCCACACAGATGCGTGCATAGGTGGTTCTGGCATAATAACTTAACATTTTCATAAGTTAAGAATGGTTTGAAATTAGAAATATTTTTCTAGAGTTTTAATATCAAATAATTTTTTTATATAAAATGCTTTAAATTATAATTTTGTTATATTAATTAATATAAATATTAATTATTAGTGATTTTTATTTAGTGTCATGTCTATTGTTAAGAATAACAGAAGCATATGTAGTAGATCTAATCTAGACTTTTAAATCTAATCTAGATTTTCAAATACACATGCTCCAGTCATCTTAGTAATTCATATGTTTTTTTAATAATGTTTTTTCCAATTATATTTAAGGTAGAAATTAAATAGAAATTTTATAGATGATATAAGTGATTGGAGGCTTCCACATTTATTCATATGGTTGTTGGATTTTTTATCCGTCCAACTTTTCTGATGGTTACTCCATCCATCATCAAGGACCAAGGAGCTTTGTCCCTGATGCTGGATGGAGTAAGCAACTAAAATGTTGGGCGGATCAAAAATTGATTACACAATTCTCTTCTGAAAATCTCCAACAACAATTCATATATGATTACAATTTTAAATATTTTATTATTTTACCTAAAATTTAAAAAAAAACAAAAACAAAAACCGATTTTAAATCTAAATTATTTTATATTAATAAAAGTTAATTTAAATTATAAATTATATGATTAAAATTTCAAATATATTTTTTTAATTTAACAAAAATCAAAAACCATTTTTAAATCAATTTATATTTTTAAATTATTTTATATTAATAAAATTTCATTAAAATTATAAATGAAATGATTTTTTTATTTTTGTTTTTATAATGAAAAGTTTTCCACTTGTGTAGAAGAAATTGATAAATTCACTATAAAATTATATCATGCTTTTCTTTATATCTTATAAAATTTCAATTCCTTTCAGATGGGAAGGGCAGGGGCTCTTGGAAGCTTGGCAGAAGTGGTGGAATGAAGCCACAAACAACAGAGAGAGATCAATTCCTCTGATCGTTACCTGGGGGACCTGGCTTGCAAGGAATCAAGCTATTTTCAAGGACTCTGTTTTCCCAATAGGTCGCCTTGCCATTGAAGGAGCTGCAATTTTTGAAAGTATCCCTGTTCCTCTGGATCCTCCTCCCACCAGAGTTGTACGCCAAGAAATTATTAGATATTCAATGCCGTGGGCTTATTTTGACGGTGCCTCAGATATTAATGGTCGTTGTGGGGCTGGTTTGATCATTCATTTATCAGAGGTTAAGGTTGTAAAAGCTTCGATCGGTCTTGGACAGGGCTCCAATAACTTTGTCGAATTGAAAGCTTTGCACTTCCTACTCTGTTGGCTTATTCTTAGGAATGTGAGAGACATCCAGATCTTTGGTGATTCAATGAACGCTGTGAAATGGTTTAACGGGACTCATCAATGCAGGAACTTCACCTTGCTCCCTCTGCTTAGAGAAGTCCTTCGCCTAAAAGGTCGTTTCTCGGAGATCACTCTTAGCCATATCTATCGGGAAAGAAACTTCGAAGCTGACCGGCTTTCAAAAGAGGGGGTTGAGCATGATTCGGGGTCCTGGTCTGTTCTGGAGGAAGAAAATGGGTTGGTTCGGCCGCTCGAACAGCCTATTTTCGTTTAAGTTATTTTTCCAGAGTCTGTTTTTGTTCATGTACATAGTTTTCCTTCTGTATATACTTCTTTTGTACAGCTTTCGCCAGGGCCCCTGGACTGTTTTCCTTCTCTATAGGAAGTCTGGGCCGTGGTGTACCCTCTTTGTTATTCGATCTACATCGGGGGCGTTGAATGCTGTTTTCTTTTCAGGTCTTTCGGCCACATCGTGTAAACTCTCCTCTCTGTGTGAATCATTTCCCGGAGAGTTGGTCCCTCAGTTGGAGGCGTGTTGTGCCTCTTAATGGGCAGATGTGACTGGAGCGCATCCGCTCTTCAGGGTTGTTTTACCTCCCAGGCGCGACTTCTTTTATACCTTCTTGGCGAAATTCAAGTCGTTTTGTAATGCTTTGCATTTACTCTGTAACATTCTATTTATAATAGAAAGTTCAGCTTTTTTTCTGTGGAAAAAAAAATATATATATCTTATAAAATTTCATAATAATAAAATAATATGTTGAATAGTACATTTTCATTTTATGTTTTTTTTAAGCAAAAAAGAATTATATTTAAAATCTTTAAAAAAATATTAATTGAGATATACTTTAAATTTTCAAAATAATATTTAAAAAATATTAATTATGATATACTTTAAATAAGTTTTATAATAATAATTATATTTACAAAATTAAATTTAAAATATTTTACTATTTCAATTTAATTTATTTTTCATAAAATGTAGGTACTAAGTAGCAACGCTAAATATTACACTTATTTAAACTCATTTTAGATAATAAAAAAAAAAAAAAAAATAAAATAACATCAATAGGTTAAATATTATCATTTTATTATTATCATGTTAAACTTTGTAGTTCCCAGGACCTAATCATTTGTAATGGTATTAATAAATGACCTCTTTTCATCAGATGACATGTTTCCATGGGCTAGGTAGCAGCATTATGGATTATGTGATTGCTGACATCCATGTCCTCAACCATATTACAAACTTTGAGCTTCTTAATGGGTTCGAGCCTGACTCTGAGCATCTTCTCCACCTTTCTAAAGTCGTGCCCATTAAGTTTTGGCAGAATGTGCTTGTTCATAAAACTAAATATAATCATTTTATTCCCCTAGAAAATTGGGATAACTATCTTAAGAAGTTGTACGACTCTCTGGACACCATCTTAAACACTCCTTTTAAGGATGATAATTTTTTTCTGGAAGAGATTAAGTCTGGGATTAATAAGCTCGCTAATGGAAAAGCCAAAAATATTTAAGGTTACCAAGCTGAGATCGTTAAAATGGGAAAATCTATCCTCATTCCTCATCTCCACAAGCTTCTTAATTTGGCTGTAAAGCATGGCTTCCCTAAACTTTGGACACAAAACCTTATTGTGTCTATCTTCAAAAATGGGGACAAAAGTGTTCCCTCTAACTACATAACCATTATGATTAACCACATCCTAGTCAAGCTTTATGTGCTCATTCTGGAAAAAAAGCTTAGCATTTGGCTTGAGAACCAGTGTAAAAGAGCTAAAGGGCAAGCCGGTTTTAGGAGACATCACTCGACCATCAATCACCTTGTCACCCTTAGGATCATCACAGAGGAATGTCGCAATAGTAAAATCGATCTCTTATGTTGTTTTGTGGACTTTAGAAAAGCTTTCAACACTGTCCCCCAAGATAAGCTTTAGGAGAGGCTTGAAAAGATCATGGTTCCTTCTAAACTGAGGATTGTTGTGATCCGCCTCTACGAGACTGTCATTTCCAAGCTTAAGACCAACAAAGGGTGGTCTAAAGCTATTAAATGTAATATCGGGGTTAAGCAAGGTTGTCCCCTTTCCCATATTGTTTTTGTATTTACATTGATAAATTAGAGGAGTGTCTCGAAACTACAGGTTGCAAAGGCATCGAGCTCGCTGGTATTATCATTACTCTTCTCCTTTATGCTAACGATATCATTCTTCTTACAAGGAGCCATGATGACCTAGACAAGCAGCTTAAGACTCTTCATGTCTACTGCTCCAAGATGGGTATGACAGTTAATACCAGCAAGACTAAAGGCATGATCATTAAATCCAAAAAGATCACCCATGGTAGTTTCGTCTATGATAACCATTGCCTTGAGCAGGTTTCTTCTTATAAATATTTAGGTATTGACTTTCCTCATCAGCTCAACTAGAATTATAGCATCGAGAAAAGAATTATTGGAGGTTGGAAAGCTTATTATGAGCTTGAAAACAATTGTAAGTCAGTCAATATTTACATTTGGAGTAAAAAAGGTTCCTCTTTAAGACTCTCATCACCCCTGTTATCTTATATGGATGTGAAGTTTGGGGGTGCAGTATATCTAGGGAGTCGTGGAGAAAGATTGAGATGATCTAAAAGCAATTCATAACATATAACCTCAAGATCAAAGGAAATACTCCCTATCCTATCCTCTTGATCGAAGTTGGCATGTCCCCCATTGAAAGTGAGGTTATGCTTAGATATTTGATGCATAAGAAGAAGCTTCACAATATAGAATCGAAAAGGCTCCCAGAAATTGCTTCTAACTTTAGTCAAAACCCCCACCTATGCCTTAAGCACGGGTGGCATCAGGATGCTTAGTCTTGGCTCAACCTTTGGGGGATTAAGGAGGAGATCATCATGGGAAGCAAGGACAATATCAAAGATACTAGTACCTCTAGTTTTAAGGACAAGATGTGGGATGCTAAGGACTTGGAGGGTAAAAGGAAGCTAAGGTACTATAAGGAGGTGATCAACCCTACTCTTGATAACCAGAATTATCTCTCTATGTTGACTAGCACTAAGAAGAAAATGAACATCGCTAGGATTAGAACTAACTCTCGTGAGCTTCAGAGTGAGACTAGGCAGTGGTCTAGTCCCAAGGCTCCCTAGGACAATAGAATTTGTCATATTTGTGATAAGAAGGTGGAAGATGAAAAACACTTATTTTTAGACTATCCAGCTCTTGCCCACATCCGCTTTCATTTCTCTATCATCAGCCACACATCTAATCTTCTTGACTTACTTAGCCAACCCAACTATAGCGATCTTGGAATGCTTCTTTCTCTCTTCCATGATCACAAAAACAAAATTTGAAGAATGACAATTAAACTCTTTTCTTGAAGTCCAATAAACCACATTTATCTTAATAAATGTTAATCATCATCATTATTTTATATTTATTAATAATATTTATTATTATTATATATATAGCTCAAAACAAAACAAAATACATTGACTAAAACTTCTGAAACCTTTTAATTAAAAACCTTTACGACCCTACTTTGATTAAAGTTAGTGAAACTATTCCATGAATATAAGATGTGAAGGATCCTACTTTGATTAAAGTTCGAAAAACCATTTAATGAACTACTTTGATTAAAGTTCATTAAAAACCATTTAATGAATTTAGTATATCATAGATACCCCTTGAATAGTTATTCTATTATCCGTATGTCAGTAGCAGACTTTAGGGACTATGTAGTCTCGCCACGTTAACAAAATTTGGTCACCTTAAATTGTAAGTTGCTTTAAGATGATAAGCTGAAACGACATCTAGGGACACATTTCGAGTTGTAGAGGATGCTAAATATTTATTATACCAAATGAGATCTACGCAAGCTTTATGGATTATAAAATATTTCAAAGTTCCAGTCAACTTTATTAATAAATCACAACCCCATTTTAATAGCTATAAATAACATAATAATAAAGTGAACATAAAGAAACCATGCGATTCCATATTTTGTAAGACCTAAGATAAAGTGTATTATGAGGCAGCGCCTAACGAGCCATATATAGGGTATTAAATGTCCTTGAAGATGCACGGGACATAACCCGTTAACACAGGAATTGCGAAATTCGCCACTAAATAAAAAAAGGCAATTCGTGTGTTAGCGGGCTATGTCCCGTGCATCTTCAAGGGCATTTAATACCCTATATATGGCTCGTTAGGCGCTGCCGTATTATGATGCTAGGTGTATTTTCCTATGCACTAGTACAGCGTTTAGTGTTTTTATTTTTTATTTTTTTAATTGAATAGTTATTATTTTTATTTGATTCAATGCATTTTCAATACACATGGGTATGGTATTTTTATTTTAACGTATAATGTTGATGTGTATTTTTTATTTTTTTTAAATATGGGAGGAGCTAGTTCTTTATAAAAGCATTATGGGCCTTTTTTTTTACATATATTAGTACAAATACGTGTTAGAGCATGCTGACAGCGATCACATCGAACCAAATATCAAATTCCAGCATCGGGGTCTCCATGGAGCATAATATGCTGCAGCCGCAACTCTGCAGGACTCGATCGCAGTCGGGGGCATGCAAACGAACCGCCCCGACCGTCGCGTCATGCGCTCACGCGCAATGTGTATTTTTTACTTAAAAACTAAAAATGATATGTTATTATATTTTGAGTGGGTTTAATGGTTAAAAGTGTGTTTTTTTTAAGAGGTTACAGGTCTAAAATCATAGGGGATAGAGTATGTATGCTTTTATAGATTTAGCAATTAAATCGCTACACGAAAGTGGGTCCCTTGTCCCATAAACAAAAGGGTTTCATACACTAATTTGATGTCTAGCTTGACCGTGACCTTAAAATTAGATAATAATAAGAATAATAATAATAATAATAATAAGAAGAAAATATAAATATCCCTTACAATATTCACGCTAATACATTATATGTTCACAATTTACCTAGTTATTATAGTAAATGAAACACATTAATATAAAAACTTCCAAAAACCCTTTGTCACCCATTTTCACTAACAACTTTCATTGCAAATAAAAAATTGATTAAAAAAAATGAAAAAAGCCTGATCAAAATCTCACTACAAGATGTTCAAGATGTTCTATTTGTAGTGATAGCTCTATCGAATTCCTCAAAACCTCACCCATCAACCCTCACAATTTAGTTATCTCCCTCCAATTGAGATAAAAATGCCTACACCTGAAATCCTCTTTCTTATCTCTATATAATTATATTGAAGCACATGCTAATAAAACTCATGTATGTAATCATTTCAAAAACTAATGTTGCCCTCTAAAATTATATATGTGACTAAATATATGCACATGGACCCAATTCTCTCCATCAATAAACTGACACATCTTTAATTAAATTTTTGTCCTTGTGCATGTATTTATCAAGTATTTGATTATTATTATTGAATCCCTAAGTACACATAATTTTTTCCTTTAAACATGAACTCATCCTACTAAATACTAAATACATGTTAAATATTATACTACGAGTATGAGTATGCCCACATGAGACATGCACATGCACATGTGGCCACTACATGAAAACCCCATATGTGCGCTAATATTCAATAATAAATCAATTCCCCAAACACTACATGAGTTTTGTAATGTAATGTGAAGAAACAAGCCAAAATACATTTATGATGCTACATGCTCTTTTATTTCCCCTCTTCATGTTTTTAGTTTACGAAATGAAAGATTCTTAGTTGACCTTCTCTTAGGTTATTAGGTTTCTTCGTCTTGACTATAAGTTTTCCTATTCTTTGTTTCAAGTTTATCACCTCCTAGTTTATTGTTGTTACTACTTTCCCACCTCTCAATACTCGATTTAATATGTATTTTCCCTTAGTCGGAGATTTTAAGGAGGCTTACATGATTATCAACTTTTATATAATAAACATTTTCCCCTTTGGACTTGGTGATGTTTTATGTCATCATTAAGTTTTTCCTTCTGGGTGATGTTTTATTTATTTATAAATTTTACCCTGTGTGATGAGCTCACTTCATCTTTCATGATCCTAATGGTGATAGATATTTTTATTTCTTCATGGAAAAGTGTGTGAAGAGTATGTTATTAATTTAGCATGCTAAAGGAGTGTGTAGAAGGAGGAATTGCAGCAAAAGGCTACATATAAAATTTTGAGGTAAACAAGTATGTGCAACAAATTGAAGAACCAACGGAGAGTAATAGTTTACCCAAAAGAGTTTTGTTGCACAACCAACGGAGAGTAATAGTTTACCCAAAAGAGTGTGGTGTAGACCAAAGATATTGTTCCAATAGTGGGTGATGTTGTAGAAAGGAGAGAAAGGTTGTAAAGATGAGTGGCATTATAGCAATGGATTTGCAAGGGAGAGATGTTATAGTAGTGAGTGGTGTTGCATAAGAGAGGGTTCTTGCAACAATGGAGTTGCAATGAAATGATGTTGCCATAGACATAATAGTGAAAGAGAAGAGATGCATATGGGAATGTTCAATTTACATAATGCTTTGTGGTGACTTTGTTGTAGGTGAAATTAAATGTGCAACAAAGGAAAAGAAAGTATAGTAGACCAAAGTAAAGATACAATAGTTGCAATAGGGTGAGTTGATACAAAAGAGTGGATATGAATAAAAGAAACATTAAGTTGAAGATGATTGTAATAGAGGAGTGATTGTAGTGAAAGAATATTAGAATGAGGGGATGCTTAAATAATAAGCATTGGTGGAGTTCATTGAGATGATGGGACTAATACAAGAGTGGGAGGATGGGGAGGCAATAAGAACCATCTAACTAGAGTGGTTTGAGGAAGTAAACCCCATTAGGTAATATTTGTGGAAATATCCTGAGTTGGACAAGTTGCAACAAGTGATAGAAAACATGATATTAAGGGTGTCAAATAAAATCTATGAAAATAAGATGGAAAAGTTGAGAGAAAGTATGAAGAGTTATTTACAAATACGGATTTGATGTTATGCATTACAATGAGTAAGAAAAAGAATTTTTTGTGGAGAATGTAGGATAAGTGGTATAAAATGTAAGAGATAAGTAAGAAGAAAACAAAAAATACATAAATATTTGTCCATTAATGATTTATCAATGATTGCACAAGAAAGATATGAATAGTTTTCCACCCAAGGGAGTTTAATGCAAGAGCATCCTTGACACTATAGCTATCTTCCATGAATATTACTTTCAAGTGTCTTGGATAATTTCAAGGATGAAAATGGGAAGTTCTTCTACACTGCCACTAATGCATAAGGAGATAAGTGTGTAATAAGCATATTGTCACTATTTCAAGGTTCAAGTATTTCATTCCTATAGTAAAAGTGATAGATGAGGAGAAGGAATTCACAACATACTATCTAAAATATTTGTTAACAAGACAGGATGTGGATGATGTAATTCAAGGCCTTTTGAGAGATATGAAATACTATTGGAAATTCCATGGTGTTGTAGCATGTCAAGATCAAAGACAAGGAGGTTTATGTAAATATATGAAAAATTATTCATTAACCAAATTGACTACAGAAAAAAGTTTCTAGAGTTAGTGAAGTTGAAGTTCAACATTCTCCAATTTGCACATGAGAAAGACATACACGTAATCTCAAAATGGTTAACAAACTCAATATAATGGAGCTAGATTTCTATCGAAAGCATCATGTGAAATCTTTATTTTGGGTTGTTATAAGCCTACTCGAGCCTTAGTTTTCTTGAAGCACAATTGTATTCACAAAAATTGTTATAGCGATGACTATTTCTAGTGACATCTACAATAACTCAGATTTACCCAACTCTTATGTATAGTTTAACTTATTAAAAATTTTGATAGTGGTTTGTTTGGGTGATGACCTGATTATTTTCAAACTAATTAAACTATGGATCATGTTCATAAATCAATGACTACAAATAAATTAATGGTTGATCAATCAATCTAGGACCCAAGCAATTCAAATAATGATATGGGACTATCTTTTCATTCCCAATACTTGTATAGGCTACAAACAAGTGGAGGAGAAAGTGCTTTTGGGTTTCGCAAATTTGGGCTTTGTAATGGCATAACAAGTTTAGAGTTAAATAGAAGTGGAAGGATTATCTTTGTGTATTTAATTAAGGCTCAATATTTCGTGGTTGTAAATATCAATAAATAATTATGTGGAGTCTACTTTCTCTAATGTAAGTCTATTTATGGTGTATGTATACTTATTTCAATTGATTTGTAAAATGCAGTGGTTATTTAATTAATACTCAAATTGACTATGTATATAGTGATTATGGAGAAATTTATTCTATATTTATAATGGTAGAGAGGGTTATGAAATAGCTATATCATAATAGCAATAAGGTTTTGAACAATGTCTCAAAGCCATATACATTTTTTTATTTTCCTTTCATATGAACAATTTCTCTTCAATCTTAAAACAAATTCCTAAATTAAAGTGGCTTTTATATATGGTTCACTAAATCAAATTAACATGGACAAAGTTTAAATTTCAAGGATTTATTTATACAGTCTACAATTGCTATTTTCCCATCTTACCATTTAAATTTGTTTTAGAAAGTTATAAAATGGAAATACTAACATTAATACATATTAAATATTGTCATTTTGTGATGTTAATATGCATTTATAAATATTTTTAAAAATAGTTAAATAAATGTATAGTCTAATTAATAAATGAAATGGTTTTTCTGGCAGGAATATGGCAATACAACTTTGAGCAAGATTGTGATTTCTTATTATTTAAAATACACTTTTGAATGCATAAATAGATTCAACACTCCAAAAAAATCCTTGAAACACTTCAACTTTGTAAATTAACCAACTTAAACTTATGATTCTTAAAAATCTCTATTAAATTTAAAAACAAAAACAAAAAACAAAACCAAAACCATTTCATGTATTAATTAAATTAATATATAAAACAAAACAAAATTTAAACCTATTATTTTTAATTAAATTAAACATTTTTTAATAAAATCATTAAATATATATTGAAACCATTTAATTTAAACCTATTATTTTTTAATTAAATTAAACATCTTTTAATAAAATCATTAAATATATATTGAAACCATTTAATTTAAAACCTCCATACCCTACTTTAATTAGGGTCAGTGGAACTATTCAATGAATCTAAAATGCAAAGGATCCTACTTTAATTAAAGTCATTAAAACCATTTAATGAATTTAAAATGTCATAGATCCTCCATGAATAGTTATTCCATTATCTTTATCAGTCCCAATGGACTATGATAGTCAGGCCACGTAATCAAAATGTGGTCACCTTAAAGTGTAAAGTTGCTTTGAGATAATGGTAGAAGGATTATCTATGTGTATTTAATTAAAGCTCAATATTTCTTGGTTGTAAATATCAATAAATAATTATGTGGAGTCCACTTTCTCTCAGGTAAGTCTATTTATGGTGTATGTATACTTATTTCAATTGATTTATAAAATGCAGTGGTTATTTAATTGATATTCGAATTGACTATGTATATAGTGATTGTGGATAAATTTATTCTATGGTGTATAATGCTGTGGTGTATAATGGATAAATTTGTTTTGGAAAGTTATAAAATGGAAATAATAACATTAATATATATTAAATATTGCCATTTTGTAATGTTAATATGTATTTATAAATATTTTTAAAAATAGTTAAATAAATGTATAGTTTAATTAATAAAGGACATGTTTTTTTGGCGGGAATTTGGCAATACAATTTTGAGCAAGATTGTGATTTTTTATTATTTAAAATACACTTTTCAATCCATAAATAGATTCAACACCCTAAAAAAACCCCTGAAACACTTCAACTTTGTAAATTAACCAACTTAAACTTATGATTCTTAAAAACCTCCATTAAATTTTGAACAAAATTGAAAAATTCCTGAAAAAACGATTTCATCAATTAATTAAACTAATATATAAAACAAAACAATTTAAACCTATTACTTTTTAATTAAATTTAAACATTTTTTAATAAAATCATTAAACATATATTGAAACCATTTAATTTAAAACCTCCATACCCTACTTTAATTAAAGTCAATGGAACTATTCAGTGAATCTAAAATGCAGAGGATCCTACTTTAATTAAAGTTATTAAAACCATTTAATGAATTTAAAATGTCATAGATCCTCCATGAATAGTTATTCCAATATCTTTATCAGTCTCTAGGGACTATGTCAGTCAGGCCACGTTATCAAAATGTGGTCACTTAAAGTGTAAAGCTGCCTTGGGATAATAAGCTGAAGCGACATCTAGGAACACATATTCATATGGTGGGACATACCAAATGAGATATGTATAATTATATGGTGGGGCATACTCCGATGCAATTGGGATCTCAATACACATTTCAACCCTTCGAGCTTTATCAACGCTCTAGTCAACTTTATCAACAAATCACAACCCCATTTTAATAGCTATAAAGAATCTAATAAAGTGAACATCAAAACCCATTAACTTTAGCCACCTGCTTGGCCATCTGCCGTTGAAAAATTGCAACATGCTTATCTATTTATCAATGCGTAAATTCATTCTTGAATGCTTGGCCATCTGCCGTTGAAAAATTGCAACTTACTTATCTATTTATCAATGAAAGAATCTCTGAAATCTTGAGATAAAATAGCGGCTGAGAGATTTAGTAATGTCGTCTTCCACAAGTAACATTATCTGATTGCAAAGTCGGTCCGATTGGATTCTCTATGTGCATCCACCACCTGGCTTGTTTGACTCAATGCAATGCTTGTAGTTATGAGTAGTATTTAAGTGATTACATCACCTGGCCTTTCCTTGCTAGAAATGTCAGGTCATTGCAAGCTAGCATGTAATCAATAATTTTGTACAGAAAAGTTAATAACTTATGGCTTTGATATTGTCAAAGGCCTCAACACTCTTATATTGCCATGTTTTCACTTAATTTCTATTATTTAAGTTGTATGGCAATCTTTAGGGTACATAACTGAAGTTAAAAATAAATTATATAACTTATTAAGTGTATTCTATTATATTCTATTATTCATTCAATAGGAAGATCATATTTTAGAAATTCATCTTGGTATATGGACAATGGAGCACAACTATTGATTTCCTCTTGCAGCAATGCAAGAACATTATAGTAAAAATAGTCAATTTACTAAATAGTCCGAGCATCTTTCCCCACTGATGCATTCTTGACTCTCATAAGCCCCCAAAAGAGGTATCTAGGCAAGGTCTCCTCAAGATGCGCGTCACCACAATAAGTACATTGGTCACATACCATTATATAATACATAAATCAACTCAAGTTAAAAATAAATTTTGTAACTCACCAAGTATACTCCATTATTCGCTAGATGGGAAGACCCTATCAAGATCTCCCCAAAAATTCATCTCGACATATGGACAATGGAGCACCATTAGTTGTTTCCTTTGGCAGCATTCCAAGAAATTTGTAGTAAAAATAGTCAATTCACTAACTAGCACAACCACCTTCCCCCACCGATCCATCCTGGGCTCTCGTAACCCCTCAAAACAGACATCTAGGCAAGGTCATATGGAGGACACTTTCTTATAGAAAAACAACACAATACAAACCCAAATGTAAAGCCCCCTCCATCTTAGACAAATCATTGGGTCAATTGTAATGCTATGACCTCTCTCATCGAAAATTCCTAGGCAAATAACCAACCATGAAGCACCTACTCAAAAATTTGTCGCTGACCTCCTATGATCCAATGATCTCTCAATAAGCCATAAATCTACACTACCATGGTAGCCATTACTCAAGTCAATAGACTACGAACAACCATGATATATAGAGGCCCTCCATCCTCTCTTTGGACATGTACAATATTGGTTAACCAATTGATCAACTAATCTACATATGTAAAATCTCAATGAGATCGGCCCTCTTTTCCTGATCAATTGGGAGCATTGCTAAGAAATAAATTTCAGCGAAGGTGCTTAAGGATATTAATTTCCCTTGTAGTACAAATCTATCCTCATGTGGCCTCCAAAATCACAAATCTTAGCTAGTAAGCCCTCATTCGGGTGAAATGCAGGCCAATCAAAGTATTTGAGCAACCTAGAACTTGCTAGCTTGTAGTGCACTACAAGATTTGCTTGCACCTCGATGTTTATATCCCCATAATCTCTCTCTCGTTGAGTGAAAAGCATAGCTACTCTGCTATATAATGACAAACCTACAAAGACAACAAGCAAGGTTTAATCAATAAATAAATTATATGCATACTGGTGCCTATGATAAATATTTATAAATTGTTATGTATTTTAATTTAAATCACCTCGGTGTGTTAGGGTTCAGGAAATGCATCAATATTCACATTGGTGCCTCCATTAAGTCGAGATGCACCATGAATGTGAAATGGCCATTTGAATGTGTTGGGTTAAATAACCCATTGGTTATGGGGTGTCATCTTAGGCAATAATGCTTACATGATAATTATGTGCACCGATACAAATTGATTCCGTTTTTAAACCTCAGTACAAAATATTTGTTTTTTACATTATTAAGTTGCATTTTATTTTGTAGTGCATCATTAATGAAGCTCCATCAATACTCACCACTATCAATTGGTCCTGTTAATTCATAATAAGCACCAAAGTGTGAAAATTCTATTGCGGTTAATCTGTTAATTATTCACTTATCTTTTAATAGATTATTTGTCCTAGTAAATTAGTTTACTGCAAACATTGAATAAAAACACAACTGCAAATTTCACCAATTAATAAACCACGGGAATTAAGAAAACACACAAATAAAATAGACACTGAGATTTTTCGACAAATTGTCCCTAGAAAAACCCCAAGGTGGGGAAATCCAATTCTGCAAATGAGTGTTTCATTATTCTTCAACAAAATTAATATGTAATTGAAAATTACATAAACTACTTTTAGTAACTTGGCAAAGCACCAACAAATTATTTTCTTCACTTCAACTAACCAAATCGAACCTCTACAAATAAAATCGACCTCCAACTGGCTATTCACACTTCCTTCCAAAATTGTACTAACCTTTCCAACAACTCACACTACCTTCGAAAATTTGTTCCTGCAAGACAAAGTGCCTCCAGTGACTCGCACAAGCAATTTTCACTGCCTCCAACAATTCGCTCTGGCAACTAGCAATACAAATCAATCCTTCGATAACTCACACTGGCTAATTTGGCCTCCCTCTGCCTCTGAGAAACTGGAAATCACTTTGAAGAATCTCTCTGGAAAATATCTCCTCAATCACTATTTAAACCCTTTGTTGGTGTCCCACGTTATCATTGCACCTTTAGTCAATTGAATTATGTCTCCAAGATGCCCATAGACTTCTTCTTATAATCTCTCATTGAGCAATCAACAACCATAATATGATCCCAATCAATGGCTATGATCATCTTGACACTAGAAAGTTACTTTTCTAGAAGTCACTAGAGAGAAATTGACTTGTCTCAATTAATATTGATTAATTAACCATTTTCCCTAAGTTAGACTTCAGAAAATAATTAAAACTGGCTAATAATCTAATTAAGACATTTACATTTAGAAAAATAAATAAGGCTTCGAGATAATTTATCCTCTTTTGTTCCTAGCCTCATTGACACCTCTTGAGACTAGAACACTTATCAGAGCTACATAAACTAACACTCCCTCTTAGTGAGGAAGTTGTTCTACACAACACCCAACTTATATCTAAAGAAGATGAATCTCGTCTTCCCTAAGGCCTCCGTCAAAATGTCTGCTACATGTTGATCTGTTCGTAAACTCTATAGTTGAACTATCTCGTGTTGTACAAAATACTTGATGAAATATATAAGATTTTTATATGCTTAGACATGTCATGAAACACTGGATTTTTAGATAGCTTGATGCAACTCTAATTGTCACAGTGTATCATTGTCATCTACACCTTCTGACCAAACAAGGCTACTAACAACTTTCGACGCCAAATGGCCACATAGGTCGCCATCCTAGTTGTTATATACTCCAATTTTGCAGAGCTCGAGGCCACGAACTCTTGATTCCTCATGTACCAAAGGATAACTCTCGATCCCATGTCGAAGAAACACCCTAAAGTGCTCTTCATGTCCATTGTATTGCTTGCCCAGTCTACATCAATATATCCCATCAACCGGATACCATCACTTCGAGCATATTTGATCCCATACTCGATTATACCTCGCAATGGATCTAGATAAGTGTTTCCTCATATTTCAACATTGGATGGATAGTTACGATTAAAATATCGTTGGTATTATACAGAAGATTGTTTGGGCAATACGTAACTCATATTACAGGAGGAAACTTTGCATAGAGTTTCATTACAGTTAACGTGTGATTCTATGACTTTTTATGGTCACAAGCCTATCAAGTGATCCAATTTTATGGTTCTTCATTATCTATATATTTGGAAATAGGTAACTCATATTACATGAGGAAACTTTGCACAAAGTTTCATTATAATTAACAAGTGATTCTATGACTTTTTATGGGCACAAGCCTATCAAGTGGTCCAATTTTATGTTTCTTTATTATCTATATATGGTCTTTTATATTTATGTGTTCATTTTGTATGAGCCTTTAGTTTCACTTTGAATAGTCATCCATAATGGAATATTTACTTTGTAGGAATACTTTTTATCATTTTGGGTTTCAAGTGATACTTTCTTCAATTTTAGATGTAGTGCAATTTTTTGGTCATTTAACTTCAAAATTAGAATAACGGTGACTTGAAAATGGTGAATTTTGTAAGTTTATTAGTTAAATTGCTTTGTAAAATGATGTGTTTTCGATAGAAACTGACACCCTCGTAGAGAAATCCACATGGAGGATCATAGTTATTGATCTTCATTCCTGTGAACATTGTGGAAAGATTTTCACCCTCTCACCTTGTTCTAGATAGGGGGGATAATACTAGTGATTGACAATGAGGATTTAGTTTTGAATATCTATCAATCAAGAATGTATACGTGAGATTGAGCTAGAGTTAGAGTTGCAACAAGAGTTAAAGTCGTGAGCATGATTCAGGTTGCAGTCATCTTCAATTTGACATCAGTTTGTGGTCCTATTCAAATCGTTGTAGCTAGACACCAAGCCATGAGCGTGATTCAATTTGCAGTCATGTTCAAATTTCCACTTGTGAGCACTTCTAGTTGGCAGAAGACATGAGTTTCCAGTGAAATCAGGAAATGTTCCAAGATTATTGAGCCTCAGGGCCCAATTCCAATAGTTTGTGGTCATCTTCAAATCACCATTTGCGAGCACTTCCAGTTAGTAGAAGATTTCAACTTTCAACTAAATTAGGAAATGTTATATGAATTTTTGAGCCTTAGAGATGAGTTCTAAAATTAGTGGCCATCCTTAAACCCCCACTTAGTAGAAGACTTTGGTTTATGCTAGCCATTGGATCCCGAAACCACTAGATTTATAGAGCACATCCAACCATTAGCAACTAGCCTTCATATCTCTACTTGGACTCATATACACCCCTTAAAATTAAGTGGGAGAATGTTGGATACCTAATATGTTAAGGTTATGGTGTGGAATATGAATTGTCATGGGGAGTCCAAGAGACCTTGGAAGTTGAATCCAATGGCCATAAACATTGTATTTATATGTCTATCATCTTAATGAAAAATCATTTCATGTTTATCTTTCATTATGGCTAGCGTCAACAAACAATGTTAATGTTAGATGGAGAGAGAAAGGAAAAATAACAATTAGATGGAAATAGAGACAAAATAACATTTTTTATAAACTCAACGAGCTTTATATGCAGAGAAAGAAAAATAACATTTGTTTGATCTATGAGGATGATTTTAAAAAAGGTATGGATTAGAAAACAATACAACTAGATATCACATTGACCCTTTTTACTTGGTGAGGAATGTTATCTAAGAAATAATTTTCCTCAAAATCAACAATTCTACATTAAAATGGATGTAAGATATCATTAATTTTGTTGCTTTCTTTTATGTTAAATGTTAATAAATATTTTCTCAATTATAACCATGCTAACTATTATTCCAACAAGGGGTGGTAGGAGAGCAAGGGATTCTCTATGATCCTTAGGAAAATAAGGACACAAATTTCACGTGGGATTTAGGAATCATCACCAACAATAAAGTTGAGGTGATGGTAATCTACCAAGGATTTTGCTTGCTTAAAGATAGAGGAATTGATACTATCACCATTATGCGGGACTCTTTCATCACCATAAGAGCATTAGTTATGTGAAATACCCCTCGAAATGTGAGTTTATATAGACTAATCCAATGATATTTGGACCTCATCAGTGGCCTCCTTAAAATATATATCTTCCAAGTGTTAAGAGACAAAATAAAACGGTAGATTGCCATTCTAACTATGGTGCATGCATGAATGAAAGGTATATAGTAATTAATGATGGGGAGATGATATCCAAAGTTATCTCATGACAACAATTATCTTAGTTATAAGGGTATTCCATTTTAACAACTATATAGTAAGGTGTGGGAGAGGCAAGAGCATTTAGTAAACACCAATTATTGTTAATCACCCATTGACAATCAAGTTGACATATTCCATGTGATATTTTTGGTTCTTTGCATGTGGTTTTGTCTTGGAGGTCTAGTTGTTGCCTCATCCTTGGTCTAGTTTCCATTGGGAGTCAGCTTTAGTGGCGGTCAAGTGGTGGTGAAGACTACCTCCAATTGTAGTAGTTAGGTGGTGGTGAGGCATGCCTCTTGGTCCAAGGCATTGTGTGTTGGTTCGTGTTTTATTTATTTTAAAGCATAGAAAGTTACATTCTTGTTTAGAACTCTGGATCAGAAGTGTATCCAACAATATGAGTGTTTGGAAAATGTAGTATATTCTATAAGGATCCATTTCCATGCTCTTTTCTTACTAAAATGCACCACCACTCAAGGGAAATTGTAGCTCATGACCATTATGTAAATAACTATTGTTTCCTTTATGATCTAACCTTAGTTAAAAGAGGCATTAAACATTGTGACAAAGAAATGACAGAGGTGAAAATTTTCAAGGAGAATGTTGTTAAGAAAATAAGTTAATGGGAGGATGAATAGCTTTAGTTGTGGAAAACAAGTTATTTATGACATGTAGTTGATGGGAGGATGAAAACATGTGTTTCTGATTATGAGTTCTTTATGACATACACATTCAAACAAAAATATATAATTAATCCAAATTTAATAATTGTTTACATCCAATTAATATTTCAAAAGAAAGAAACTCAAGATAATGTCACTTCCCTATTTCAATTCATGAATAACAAATTTCCTCTAGGTCCTTTAAAATTCTATTTTATAAAACACATTTTTGTTTCATGATGAAAATGAGAAGATTCAAACATGTTTTTTTCTTTATTATTGCTCTTAATATTTTCAACTATTATGTTTTGTATTTTATTCATGTCTAAACACATATAATAATCTTCCGTTTCCTTCCAACTAAAGTGATGTGCTAAGGAGAGGAAGTAGCATGACTAATAGGGGAATCATCAATAGACTTAGTGGAGATCCCCTAATATTATCTCAATCATTAGGTTCTAAATAAAAAGATCAAGGCATTACTGCATAATGGGCCCAATTTATCGATCTTCAACTAAGCAACCAAGAAATTATTTTGGAGTGAACTTTGAAAAAGGTGCAATCCAGTAATCTAACCAATTTCTAAATTGGGCATATTTTAATCACCATTTGAATGCTTTTTTGAAAGGACCTAATCCATTTATTTGGCCCAATTTTCAAATCTGAAACTACCATTTGAACACCTTTCAAAAAGGCATGATCCATGGATCAATCCCTTTTTTCAAACACCAACAAATTTTAATTTATTAGAATGCAATAATGTTGAAGTATTATTCACAATGGTTATCTTTATTTATGGTCAACAGTTCAAATCATTGATTGGATTCATGATCAAGACCAATAGTCAAGTATAAAAGAGGAGGAAGATACCATTATTACATATTCCATAAATGAGGAGGAGGAGGAAAGGAAGGTTGGTAAGAGAAACAATACCAAAAAGCAATTGATAATATTAAAAGAAAACAATTGGTGGGGCGAAGGAGGGAAGAGGAAAGGGAACCCTAAAAATAAAGTAGAAAAAGGGGTAATATTTAGTGATCATATATTTCTTTCAATGCTTGATGTTTAACCATGGTAAGGTTGCGAATGATGTCTCATGAGAATTTTTAAAGTGATAATCAATGCTTCATTGACAAAGGGCCGAATTATAAAATCAAGCTATTTCTAATTTAACATCAATTTTTTTTTTGGAAAATGCCCAATTCTAGAATTGGTTATCATTTAATTTATTTTTCAAATGATCTTTGAAAATGAGGGCCCAATTTCGCAGTTAGTTGCAACTTACCATTTGAAGGTACTCTCTTTTTCAAGGTCCAATTGATTAATCGAGTTCCTTGGAACATTTTAAACATGTACAAACATCAAGTTAAGAGGTTCCATAAAAATTGTTGTCATTTTATTTGTAAGTGATTCAACTTTCCCATTTTAGGTGAACATCTTAGTCACACATAAGTATAGATATATCCACCCTCAAAAATGCTTCACAACTTCAAGCCATACCACCACTAGATGATGTTCACATTATTTGGAAAGTGGATGATCAAATCACAACAAATCGAAACAAACCAAGTGCAATTGGCCCCACTAAGTAAATATTACATGTCTTCACCATTGTTTCAAGGACACCTCTCCTTTTTAGAATGTTTCGTTTAAACTTTTCACTTTTCTTATAAGAAAGGAACCTAGATGTTGTCATTTTTTCTTGAGATTTTACATTTTCAACTCTAGATCTACAAGTTATGGTTGCAATCCACAAACAAATCACCAAATATGTTTGCAAAGTGTGGAAAAGTAAAGAACACAACAAACCTTGTAGATATAAAGAGTGTGATCTATCACTACAATAGATGAAATCACTTTAAGAAGAATAACCCCTTCGTAATGCATATTATTTCACTTCTTGGTTGTGTGGTGGACTACAAAGTAGCTTTCATTCTTGGATTTATATGTAAATTATGATTCAAAAGTTTGGTTGAGAAGTGTAGCAAGAAAGTCTCAATTTGACTTTGCCTTGATCAAATTGAGAAAATTTGAATTTCCACATTAGCAGACAACTTGGAGGTAGTTAACTTGTGTGACATGGCTCTTGTCACTCATTTAGCTCAATAAATTTGAGTTAGAGGGCTTGGAGTTCATTTAAGCATGTGTGATTGCTAAATTTTAGTAATTTGGTTCAGTTATATCTAGTTATGTTCAGTTAAACTAGTTCTAAAAGTTAAT
This sequence comes from Pinus tabuliformis, assembly GCA_031772625.1. NCBI lineage: Eukaryota > Viridiplantae > Streptophyta > Pinopsida > Pinales > Pinaceae > Pinus > Pinus tabuliformis. Next base: position 112,549,494 of record CM062814.1, on the reverse strand, counting down.
GGAACTAGTGGAAGGTCAGTTGTGCAGTGGGACAATAGTCTAACTCATTGATCATCCAATTAACTGATCAATCAACTCAAAATAGCTAGTCCATGGAAAAAATTTGAGTTCCTCATTTGTGGTGGAGATTCCAAGGCATTGTAACAAGCAGTCGTAAGCTAGTTTGAATGTACAGGTGTTGCATGTAGTCAGATGATCAATCCTCGAGAATTCCACAATCAATTGGAGGAAAATTCTTAAAAATTAGGGGCTAATTCCTCAGGATTTGTGTAAGGCAATAAGGGCTCAATCAAACATAGAAATTGACTAAGTCTATGTTAGAGCTTCTCATTGAGCAAAGAGATAGGTTATTCACTTGCAGGTTGTGCTCAGAGTGAGCAAGCAATTGTAATGCATTCTCTATTCATCTTATAAATGCAAAGAGTCTTGACGGGTTTTTCCTAGTTGGGTTCCCCTAGAAAAATGTTGTGCATGTGTGGTTTTTCTTATTGCATGTTTGTGAATGTTGTTTTAAATTGTGAATTGAATTTTGCAGATTAGTAGAGTAGAATTGTGTCTCTTGATTTTAGATTAAAATTCTTAAGCAATTGCAATTCTATCACCATATTTCTACATGGTATCAGAGTAGGATTCACATTAGAACAGGAATTTTGAATTTGTTCCTCAGGAGGTTCGAATTTGTAGCTTCAGTGTAGCAGGATCTCTTCAGAGTTGGGAAAACGACCTTCAACAAGCTGAGATTAGAGTATGGCTTGGAAGGCAGCTCTAATTTAATTGCATCAAAGGATCACATGAAGACAGTGCTTGATGAAAAAAAATTGATGGAATATGTCAAGACAAACATTGAAAAACTAGGATTAGTTGATGCCCAGAACCTTGCTCAATGGAAGAAAGATTGCTAAGGCAAGGAGAATAATATTGGAGGGACTGCAAGATCATATTGTCTCAAATATCCATGGGAAAGAAACTCCTTTCACAATATGGAAGGCATTGACAGAGCTATTCGAGAATAATAGTGACCATAGAAAATTGGCCCTCAAAGACAAACTTCGAAACATCAAGATGCAAAAGAATGACACTATTTAGTAGTATCTCTCCAGATTTACACAAGTTGGGTGGCGAATTCCCCGTGTAATGGTTTTGGGGCTTAAAGCCCACAATTTTGGGTAACGGTATTGTAAAGGCTCCACGAAGTGCGTGAAGTGCGAATTGTAATGAGTCAAGTCAAAGGGTTGTCCGCCCTAAAATATTGTAATTTAATATAGAATGTGTCGGCCTACCCACATGGTCCGCGGACCATGGGAATGTATAAATAAAGTGAGGCTCTAAGGGTAGAAGGCAATTTTTCGTTAGTCTTGATCTTAAGTGTTATGGGTTTTTGAATGCGATATTCGCTCTGAGTCTGTAAGTCTAAGTCTTGGGTCATAGTAGTAGAGAGAGGCTCTGCAATTATGTTCGCAGAGGCCTGGAAGAGTCTGTAGCTGTGTGCGCAGACCCCTGCAGCTGAGTGCGCAGGGCAGAGTTGGGATTGTAACGAAATAGAAGTTTAATAAAAGCTAAGTTGATTCTGAAATATTGTGCATCTATTCGTATGTTTATGCTTCTGGCATATGTTTATGCATCTCCTTACAGTTTATAATTGCGCGCACTTGTTATAAATGTGGAATGATTGATAAAGGTTATTGGGCCCACAAAATTAAGTCAGATCTATAATAATAACACAGTAAGGTTAGAGGATCTAGATAGCACCCCTTTCGCACTCTATACAGAGCTACGCAAAGGTCAGACAGCTGCGTGGAGTAGCACTAGTACACAGGATCGGTTCGCGACCTTTCCAGATCTCATCAAGACATCCCTAGGGTGTGGAAACCTGGTTCCAGCACCCTCCCATACTACCTCGGGTGAGACCTCAGTCCGCGCTCCGCGGACTGTTGCTGAAAGGGCTGGTAGTTTCGGGATTTGTTTGGCTAAAACACTTCTGAACCTGGGTCAGGCCCCAATAAGCCAACAAATGGTTCCGTTGCTGGGACCAAGATCTGCCAAAGGGATGTCTGATGTCGGAACACTGGAACCCTACAATGAAGGAAATTGAAGATTGGTTGGATCAGAAGCTTCACGAGTTTGTGATACGGGAAAACAAAACCCCGCAAATATCTTAGAAGAGGTGGTTGGATCGCTACATATATACGGAAATCCACGAGATCTTCTTCACGTCCTTCTCATCAAAGCTGTATGATTGGATTGCGAGGTTAGCCGACAGCCAGGGAAGGTACAAGCTCGATCAACCGATAGTGTGGACTCCGGAATTAGTGTGCATACTAGAGGCATCAAAAGATAAGATCGTGTTGGTCGTGGACTATTGGCTCGACCGGATAATAGGAGGGTTCATCACTGAGTTCGCATTAGACACAACCGTGAGCTATAGCGAAGTAGAATGACGCTTTCTCAAGGGACTGCGAGGAAGGTCCATAAAATCCCTGAATACCTGGATTAAGATGTTGTTATGTGAAAATCGGGTTATGCAAATACATTAATTAGTGGAATGACGCGGAGCGGAAAGATCTACAAAGGGATTGAAGGGTTAGGGAACAATCCTTTAATTTCACCTTCGCAAGAAAGGGAGGAAGAGCGCGCTCGAGTTTCTCTGAGAAGTGCGGTCAGTTTGATAAGATGGTGCATTCCACAGTTATCTCCTCCACTTACGCCATCACCCACTTCACCTACTTCACATCTGTATTCAACCACCCCACCTCCACCAAACCCAGAGTTCAGCATGGCGAGCGCAATCAAGCTACCCGTATTCAGAGGAGTAGGGAATGAGGACTCGGATCAGTTCTGGTTCGTGGTAAGAGCAGTGTGGGAAGCACACGGGGTTGCGGATGACAACATTAAGAAGGCCACATTGGTGAGTGTGTTGCAAGATTGCGCGCTAACATGGTATATCAAGCACTCGAACGATCACCCAAATGCAGGAATAGCTGAAATCCAGAATGCGTTGAACAAAGATTTTAGCCGACCGAAGTCAAAGACATAGTCAATCATTAGGTTTAAAGAGATCACGATGCTTCTAGGCGAGACCCCCTAGGATCTGGATCAGAGACTGAAAAGTACGATCCGCGAGGCTAATATGACATTAACGGATGCGCAGCATCGCACATGGTTTGTGGCATATTTGACACCACACCTGAGGACGGCGTTGTCACAGCAGAAGCTTTCGACCCAGGCAGAAGCACTGGAAATGGCAATGAGGCTGCATGAAACATCGATACAGGACCCGGGATTGGAAACCCAACAGATCCATGCGCAACTGCAGAACCTATGCTTGGAGATGCAGAGCTTGAAGTAGGATAGGGCACCACGGCCAGAGGTGCGCGAATAAGTGTGGTGCATAAAATGAAAATGCCAGGGCCACGACAAAGACCATTGTCCAGTATTCGTGAACTACTTGGTAGGAGGGGACCAATTCCACTGAGACCAGAGGCACAGACAGGACCAAGTGTGGCACCCGCGCTCTGGTGCGCGACCTGTCACGTGCGAGGAAAGCACATGATGGACAACTATCATTTGTTACAGAAGTATACACAGATTCCCCAATAGTTGTTTTGAAATTTTTGTAGATCGGTGGGCCTTGACGAGCGAACTTATCACAGCTACGAGTTAATAATGGAGCGAACCCCAACATATAGAATGTAGATTGAAATGTGAGGCCTCGACCCAGCCGCGGGGATGGCGTGCACTGGACCTCAGGGCCGAGGTCGAGGACGAGGAGGAATGGGGTCGAGAAGGGGTCGCGGACAGTTAATCTGTTACAATTGTGGAGGACCGAGACACTACGGCCATTATTGTACCAACCCAAAGAGAATATATTTTTCGTATTATGAGCAGTTTGATCATGAAATGGTAGATTGTCCTATGTTGATCACACAGATGCGCGAGAAAGGGGTACTACAACCTACTCCGACCCAAAATATCCAAATGATGAGGTCTGAACCACGCGAAGAAGACCCCAACATGAACATGATGCTCATAAGTGGCACGACCACAGGGGAAGACAAGGGGAAGCAGCCCAAGGAAGATACATGGGTTCGCAAGGGTCCTACAAAGGAACCTCAGTTTGACTTGGAACGCACAAAGGAGACATTTATGGAAGCTAAGAAGAGCTTCGCAGAGGCCTCTACTTCAGGTAGTAAGGATCAACCAGAGAGAGTAATGGATCCTTCTATGCTAACTACCTTTTCAGATACATGCATGAAATTTCTGTGCAATAATAAGGCGGTTAAAGGACTACAGGAGTTGATAACTAGGTGCGCAGGGTCAGGGGAACCGCGCGTAGTCTGGAAGCTGGGAAAGCATGCCTTGTGCACCGAGAGGGAAATGAGATTGACAGCGCAGATTGGCGAATTTGAGATGGATCAGGTAATCCTAGACCTGGGTTCATACGCGAATGTATTACCAAAGCAGACATGGGAACGCATGGGCAGGCCCACATTGCAATGGTCCCCTATTCAATTACGATGGCGAACCAACAAAAGATCTTGCCCATGGGAAGGTTGCAAGGGGTAACAGTGGATATCGAAGGCGCGAGCACGCAGACGGACTTTGAGGTAATAGAGATTGTGGATGACAGCAACCCTTACCCCGCGTTTCTAGGAATAGACTAGGCCACTGATATGAATGGAGTCATCAACCTGAAGAAGTGGAAGATGATATTCGAGAAAAAATCCCTACGCATAGTCATTCTGCTAGATCCAGCCGAAGGAACGTGCTACACTAAACCCATGCGCGACGATGGAAGTGATGATGAGCTGGATTGTATCTACAAGATAACTGTGCGAGATCAAGATTGGGTGAATCCAACTGTAGATGGAAGAATCTAATGGGACAGCGCAGGTCCTTGCACCTCGAATTCAGACAAAGAAGATGAACGCTGGCATAATCGGTTGAACGAAGTAACAACACTGAATTGCAACATGATGACTAGATCACTGCGCTGTGTAACAGCCTAGGCCCAAGATCTACTGACATATGATGGATTGACAGTGGTGGATGGATTCTTGAGCAAGTTTGAGAGCGCAATACCAGAGCAACAACGGTTCGATGCATTGAAGTGGGCGTTGTGTGCGACACCTACGTGTTGGTGGGGAACACATCAAGGAACTTTTGAAAACTGGCGTGGCTGCAGGAGGATGATGCGGCTACGGTTTGGGGAACTAGAACTATGAATAGCATATAAATATGATGGGCGCAATGACCCGCGCACGCACCTCACAAAATGGACCAAGGCCTATGGAGAAGAACCTCAGCCTGAATGGGTACACTTATTCTACCATACCTTGGATGTCATACTGAGGAACTAGTATACCGAGACAAAACTCTGACATGGTACAGACGAATGGGATGTCTTGTGCGAGGGATTTTTGTTAACATTCACCTTTGAAGACCCATGTTCGGATACTGTTGACGACGCCTGCAAGCCGTGAAAGCTGCCATCTTCAAAGTACCACAGGAACTGTGGGAAGTAGTTCGACCCCCGCAACATTAATATTCCAGAAACTGAAGGGAGTCGTGAAGTTCGAGGACCATCAATTAAGGACCTCGACATCATTGCGCCACTGAAAACAAAGTAGGTAAACTTTGGTACCGATGCAGAGCCGAAGTACGCGACACTTGGGGACTATTAGGATGATGCTACGTTGGATAAGGTCGTCGAGTTACTCCGCGAATATCAATATTTGTTCCCGACCAAAATCACTGATTTAAAAGGGATCATTAGCGACTTAGGGATGATGAAGATTACTCTGAAACCGGATGCGAAGCCAGTTAAGTATCAACCCTACCGATTGAATCCGAAGTATAAAGTAAAGGTCCGCGAAGAGTTGGACAAAATTCTTGCAGCAGGAATAATTTAACCAGTGGAAGAATCCGACTAGGTGAGTCCTATGGTAGTGTAAGAGAAAAAACAGAAGGGCGAAATTCGAATCTACGTGGACCTCAGAAAGCTCAACGACGCATGTGTTCACAATTCATTCCCAACGTCATTTACAGATGAAGTAGTAGAAAATGTTGGCAGAAAGGAAGCTTACTCATTCATGGATGGTTTCTCAGGGTACCATTAGATCAAGATCGCGCCGGAAGATAGGAGCAAGACAACCTTCGCAACCAAATGGGGTTGTTTTCAATACACTGTTATGCCTTTTGGACTGAAGAACGCGCCAGCGATATTTTCGCGCGTAGTGGTGGCCACGTTCAAGGAATTCATCCACAAGTTTTTGGAGGTCTATTTCGATGATTGGACTGTATTTGGGTTAGTTAAAAACCATATAGCGAGCTTACGGTTGATGTTGGATACTTTCCGATGACACCAGATTGCGCTGAATCTTAAGAAGTGCACCTTCCTCATCCCCTTTGGAAATTTGCTCGGCCATGTGGTCTACAAACAAGGCCTGATGGTGGACCCTGTGAATATTGTTGTTATTCTCAATCTGGAAGTGCTATGAAGTGTCAAACAACTACACGCCACGTTGGGGCACACTGGTTACTATCGAAAGTTTATTAAGAGCTATGCACAAATCACGGCACCAATGGAATAGTTGTTGAAAAAGGACGCTACATATTGTTGGAATGATGATTGTAAGAAAAGTCTGGAGGTTCTCAAGGAAAAAATGGCATCCGCTCCCATTTTGGTCTTCCCAAAATGGGACATCGAATTTCATGTACATGTTGATGCGTCGTGTATCGCGTTGGGCGTTGTACTCACACAGGAAGGTGCGAAAGGCATCGATCACCCAATCGCATTCGCAAGTCGGCGGTTGTCCAAAGCCGAAAAGAACTATTCTACTACTGAGCGCGAGGGATTGGCGATGGTATACGTGCTCCAGAAATACTGCCACTATTTACTTGGTGGGCACTTCAAGATGTATACCGATCATTCCACGTTGAAATACCTGGTGAACAAGCCTGTGTTGGGGGGCGCATATGCAGATGGCTGTTACTGTTTCAAGAGTATGACTTCGAGGTCATCGTAAAGCCAGGACCTAAATGCAGGACCAGATCACCTATCACGAATTGAGAACGGCGAGGAGCCAACAAATTTGGAGGAAGGACTACCTGATGCACAACTCTATGCAGTGCATGTCGCGGACAGCCACTTCAAAGATATAATCCATTTCTTAACCATAGGGACTGCGCCACAGGGATATTCAGTCCAGCAGAAGAAGGAATTGGTGGTATGCGTGGCAGATTTTTCTGTCATCGCAGGGCACCTCTACAAAATGGGAAACGACGAGATATTACGAAGATATGTACCTAAATTTGAACGAGGATAGATCCTCGCAGAAGCACATGGGGGGGCTGCAGGAGGACACTATGTAGGACGGGCGACGGCACAGAAGATTCTTCGCGCCGGACTATGGTGGCCAACCCTACATCAAGATTCGAAAGCATACTGTCGGGCCTGTGATGTATGTCAACGGACTGGGAAACCATCGCGAAGGGATGAGATGCCACTCAATCCACAGATGACGTTGCAGCCATTCGAAAAATGGGCAATAGACTTTGTGGGGCCAATCAAACCTCAAGGGAAGACGGGTGTGTGCTACATCATCACCGCGACAGAGTACCTAACTCGATGGGCGAAAGCACAGCCAGTTAAGGATTGTATAGCCGCTACAGCTGTGAAATTTTTGTTCGACAACGTGTTGACACATTTTGGGTGCCTGAAAATTTTAATGAGTGACTGCAGAATGCACTTCCTAAATGAAACTATTAGCATACTCACTGAGGAGTTCTAGGTGTATCATCAGCAAAGTACGTCGTACCATCTGCAAGCTAATGGGACAGTAGAAGCATTCAACAAAATTTTGGAGATTGCGCTGACAAAAGTGTGTAACACGCAACGAAATGACTGGGACTTGCGCATACCTGCCGTATTATGGGCATACAAAAATACATGCCAGAAGTTGACGGGTCAGACACCTTTCAGGTTAGTATATGGCATGGAAGCAGTCATGCCAATGGAATACATCATACCCAGTCTGCGAATAATAGCAATGACAGGCATGTCAGACCGCGAAGCTTTGGAAAAGAGGCTCGCGCAATTGTAAGAACTTTAGGAAGAATGGTTTCTAGCGGGATTCCATTAGCAAGTACAGAAACAGCGTGAGAAAGCTTGGCACGATCGCCATATCAAGTTGCACACGTTCCAGATAAATGATTTAGTGTTTCTGTATGATAGCAAGTTCGAAAAATTTCCTGGAAAATTCTGAATGCATTGGTTGGGGCCATATGTGGTGAAAGAGGTCACAGACGGAGGCGCGGTCCAGCTGGTCAAACTTAATGGAGAGCCCTTCCCAGGAATAGAAAATGGCAGTCGCATGAAGCCCTACACGGGTGGGCCGGCTGTCTGACTAATCGACCAAATCACAGTCTCAACACTCCAAGCAGTTGAAAGAAGGCATGGGACTATAAAAAAGTCTGCAGGAGAGCAGCGTGGAAAGAAGGTTCCGCGTAGGGCTAGTATGTCACAGGGATCACGGTCGCGCATAAGGGGCCATGCTGCTGCGTGAACAGGTTGGAATGTGACCGTTGATGTCACTGTTCATGACAAGATGGTCAATTTAAGACAACGAGGAGCAGACAGTGGGCAATTAAGACACAGAGTCAGAACTAGATTTGAAACGATCTGTCGCCAATATAGCATTAATGAGCCAGAAAAGGGGGGAACGGTCGAATTTGAATTTCAACAAGCCTATAAATCACAACTGGTCATCCACCAAACAAACCGTGGCATCTTGAGAATTAAGTTATTGTGCTATCTAATAGGTATGGACCCGTCGAACTTCGACGCTTTGAGAGTAAGCCTAGTGTTTGCAACATTTCCAAAAGAAACGTAGGACCTTCGGGACAGTGTAATGTCGACAGCCAAGGACGTCACGCCGAGCCCAACACCAATGATGGGAGATGTACCGGAACTTCCCAGACAGGTAGCAGGACCGGTCCGGATGTCGTCGCAAACCCGTGGTCTGGTAAGCCATCTATGAAAGATAAGGGCAAGACGGTGAATCTTAAGACAAAAGACGGAATTTCGTTTAAAAGTTCGTCTTTGGGCCACATGCCCACGACGAACTTGAAGATTGGGACCTCGCAGATAGCAACAACTCTCTTGCAAAAATGCAACAACAGACATTGATATACTAAACTAGAGATCACAAGCTTGCTTCTGTTTCACAAAAAAGTTCACACATTTGACATCTCAGCTAGAGCTAAAATCCTATGAGTGGTCGCTTTTTGTTAACCTAGTAGAGCATAATGAGCATCATCAGTTAAGTGAATTAGAAGGGGCAATGGAGCAGGAGCTTGAAGAAGTGTTGCAGGAGGCAATGACAGAGCAACAAATTGTAGTGTGTCACTCACAAGGATGGCGGACCGTGAAGCTTTGGCAACGCAACTCACCACACCGATGGGGTGACTCGAGGGCGAGTCATGATGTTTGTGTTGGGGGCCTATTGGGCAGCGGATCCCCTGCGTAACGGTTTTGGGGCTTAAAGCCCACAATTTTGGGTAATGGTATTGTAAAGGCTCTGCGAATTGTGTGGAGCACGAATTGTAATGAGTCAAGTCAAAGGGTTGTCTGCCCTAAAATATTGTAATTTAATATAGAATGTGTCGGCCTACCCATGGTCCGAAAACCATGGGAATGTATAAATAGAGCGAGGCTCTAAGGGTAGAAGGCAGTTTTTGGTTAGTCTTGATCTTAAGTGTTATGGGTTTTTGAATGTGATATTCACATTGAGTCTATAAGTTTGAGTCTTTGGTCGTAGTAGTAGAGAGAGGCTCTGCAGTTGTGTGCGCAGAGGCCTGTAAGAGTCCGCAGCTATGTGCGCAGACCCCTTTAGTTGAGTGCACAGGGCGGAGTTGGGATTGTAACGAAACAGAAGTTTAATAAAAGCTAAGTTGATTCTGAAATATTGTGCATCTATTCGTATGTTTATGCTTCTAGTATATTTTTATGCATCTCCTTACAGTTTATAATTGCGCGCACTTGTTATAAATGTGGAATGATTGATAAAGGTTGTTGGGCCCACAAAATTAAGTTAGATCTATAATAATAACACAGTAAGGTTAGAGGATCTAGATAGCGTCCCTTCACGCTCTGTACAGAGCTACGCGAAGGTCAGACAGTTGCACGGAGCTGCACTAGTACGCAGGATCGGTTCGCGACCTTTCCAGATCTCATCAATACATCCCTAGGGTGCAGAAACTTGGTTCCAACACCCTCCCATACTACCTCAGGTGAGACCTCAGTCCGCGCTCCATGGACTGTTTCCAAAAGGGCCAGTAGTTTTGGGATTTGTTTGGATAAAACACTTCTGAACCTGGGTCAGGCCCTAATAGGCCAACACCATAGAAAATTGGCCCTCAAAGACAAACTTCGAAACATCAAGATGCAGAAGAATGACACTATTTAGTAGTATCTCACCAGATTTACACAAGTTTAGGATGAGCTTGGAGGGGTTGGTGTGAATGTTACAGAAGATGACTTGGTTACTAGGACTCGGTGAATGGGAGCGAAAAATTATTGAATTAGGAACACTTATGGTCTGATTTGGTACAAGAAGTGATCAAGCGAAATACCAAAGATGGAACCTCATCCGAGGGAGAGGATGAAGAAAATTTTGCATTGCTTGGAAAGGGAAATAAGGGAAAAGGGAAGAAATCTCAAACCAAACTAGAATCTATCCAAGGGGGCAAGAATAAAGACTTCTCCAAAATAAAATGCTTCAATTGTCATGAATTCGGGCACTATGCTACAAGGTGTCTACAAAAAAATTCTAGAAGGAAAAACTCAAGAGGAGTAGTAGGTGAACCATTAGCTTCATAGTTTGAGCTAGACTTCACCCTTATAGCATGTGAGGCCAACACTACGATGGGGAGTGTGTGGTACTTGGACTCAGGTGCACCGTTCCACATGACAGGGTGTAGAGATTTTTTCACTAACATGGAGGAGAAATATCTCCATATGCATATTGAGCTTGGGGATGACGGAAGGTATAGTGCTACTGGGATTGGTATAGTAACCTTTAAGAGGGAGTTTGGATCCCCTCTTTTCCTCAAAGATTTCATGTTTGTACCAGGCCTAAAGAAGAACTTCATCTGTATAGCAGTTTTGGAAAACCATGGTTATGATGTGATATTCAGCAAAGGGAAAGCATTCCTGAGACACATAGCCACTAGACAGGTGAAGTAGATCAAGGTTCATGTGAATAAATTGTATAAACTTGATGTGGAAGATTATGTTGCATTAAGCAGTAAGGTAGAAAAATTGCAGAGTCATGATGTCAGTGAACTCTGGCACAAGAGATTGGGCCAGTTGCATCATGATGCCCTGAAAATTATGCTGCAAAAAACCACTGAGCTCCCTAAAGGAGCACTTGAGCAGTAGGATGTATGCAAGGGTTGTATCTTGGGGAAGTATGTAAAATCTGCATTCCATGAATGAGACAGTAAAGAACATGTAGTCTTGGAAATAGTTCACTTTAATGTTTGTGGACCCTTCTCGACAGCCTCCACTGTCAGACATAAATATTTTGTTATTTTTACTGATGATTTCTCAAGGAAGTGTTGGATATTCTTCATGCGGAAGAAGGATGATACATTCTCAAATTTTGTAGAATTTAAGGTGCTAGTTGAGAAAGAGATCGGAAAGAAGGTGAAGGCTCTTAGGGGTGACAATGGAGGTGAGTATGTTTTGAATGACTTCAAGGATTTTTGTGTGAAAGAAGGAATTTGAAGAGAGTTGACAGCACCCCACAACCTGTAGCAGAATGGGTAGCTGACAGAAAGAACCGGAACATTGTTGGAGTTGCTAGAGCTATGCTACATGACCAAGGCCTACCACTACATTTGTGGGCAGAGGCATCTAACACAGCAGTCTACTTGTAGAACCAGATTCCTCATCAGATTCTTGGTATGATTACGCCGAAGGAGGCTTTCTTGGGGAGAAATTCTGATGTGTCTCACTTTAGAATTTTTGGAGCCTTTGTTTACTATCATGTCTCCAAAGATTCGAGGAAGAAGTTTGAGCTTACAATAGAGTTGGTATTTTTTGTGGGTGATCCGGAAACTCTTAGGTACCGGAATTAACCAAGATACTTTACTTTTGTGATGTTAGCAGAATTGCATGTGAAAGAGTATGAAAAACCACATGTTCATACTTTAAAGAAGAGGAAACATAAAGGCAACCATCAAATCAAATAACACACACAAGTTGATAACGAAGTTCATCGAGTGTGGGTTACATCTTCGGGCCCAGTGTCAAGAGTGGGAAGGCCACTTCTTTAAATGATGCAAGATGATGATGAGTACATGATGTATTCCTTGTCAATACAAAGAAGAACTCCCTTATCTAAAGTGGCATGTCTCTCCATAAGAAATTATTCTATAATAACTCTCATTCATAAAATATCTCCTTTAGCATGACAAAATAACAAACTCTCACATGAAGTGGCATATAAGGATCCTGCAACAAAATGGCAAATAAGGATCTCAACATGAAATAATCATCTCAACAAAAATCAAAAGAAGACATGGCATCAATGTATCTTATGCCTCCACTTATGGGGATGACCTGAAAATTCACACCTATGTTGAAGTAACAGACTGCACAGTTGAATTCCTGGCAAAAAATCGTGAAATCTAACTGTAAACTCGACCCCCTTTTGTCTCAGTCAAATTTTGGCTTCTTGGGAATCTCAAAGATTCCCTAAAGATTCTTTCACATGGGTTTACTGTAATTAAGATGTTCAGATGAAAATTTTGACCTCACCACTACTCTCCTTGTGAAAAACTAGTTCAAATGAGTATAAACTTGACACATTTCTGACACCTTTAAAATTATGCCCCCAAGGAATCTTAAAGATTCCTCATAGAGAATATTCTTTGAAATATTCCCTAACCTTTGCTCTAACAATATTCCTATAATATTCTTGAGATTCATGTCTTCATTGGCCTACATGTGCCCTCATATCTCATGTATTCTCTCCGATCCCCTTCGAACCATTTGAATGGCATTTTATAACAAAATGTGAGGGTGAATAAGACAAAGTGTGTGGTTGGCACAATGGTTGGAATAGTCATATTAAGTTTTTTTTGTTAGGGAGGTTTTCAGCTCAAAACCCATGGACTCCCAATTTTGCTTTAATATGGTATTAAAGCCCAATTTTGGTTTTAATATAGTTTTCAAACCATATAATATATGGTATACGTATGTCCATATTGTAACAGCTCCGAAAACCATGAGAATAAGACAAAAATGGAGGTTACACCATGCCAAGGCCACTTGGGCCTAATGGGACATGTGGCAAGCTCTCATTGGTCCACATCATCTTCCACCTACTTGTCATGTGTCGACTTGTGGTGTTGTCATGTCACTTGCTTGTGGGTCCACCTGGTTTGTTGACTTGGCTGCCACATCAGCTTTGTGGGTCCCACCAAGTTTGCTGAATTTTCTTCCACATGGAAGCCTAGGGTTTACCACGTGGCACCCTGGTTTGACTTTGACTTTGAATTTTGCCTAGTTTGACCAAAACTTTGATGGGCCATAATTTTTTCATACGAATTCATATTCAAGTTTCGTTTGTGTCATTGGAAAGATTGCAACGATATATTCAATTTTATCCTAGTTTTATTGAAATCCAAAGACTTATATTTTTGAGATTTTCTAGAACCACTTGGATCAATGGGTTACACTGAAACTCCACACGATTGTCATGTGTACTTACCTTCCCTCAAAATGACAGTTTTGCTAAGGGATGTAACCTTTGATGAGGAGAAAGTGATGTGGTGCTCTCTTGAGAGGGAGCTTTAGCTCCCACCAGAATAGGAGATTTTAGCTCCAAAGGAGGAGCCTCAGAAAGTTGTGGAGCAACCATAAATGGAGGATTGAGAGGAGACAGAGTGGACACATCCACTCAAGTAAAACCGTTGAGAGAAGGTCGGAAAAGAACTAGGGAAACTAATGGATTGGTGTAGGATGCAAGGGAAAATGTGGGAGCTCCTTCAAATTTGCGCAAGCAAAGGAGATCGCCTAAGAGGTACATTGGATACATGGCTCTAATGACTAAGCTTGTAGAGACTGAGCCATCCTCTTTTGAGGAAGCAGTAGAGAAACATGTTTGGGTTGATGCAATGGTGGAAGAATACAAATCCATCATGAAGAACAATGTTTGGGAAGTGGTCCCAAGATCGACAGATATATTAGTTGTGGGTTCAAGAAGGATCTTCAAGGTTAAGCATGCAGAAGACTGAAGCATGGATAAATGTAAGGCAAAATTTGTGGCCAAAGGATTCTTTCAAGTTGAGGGAATTGACTATGAGGAAACCTTTCCTCTCGTAGTAAGGTATTCATCCATTATATCAATTCTTGCACTGGTTGCGTAGATGGGGTGGAAGATCCACCAGATGGATATTAAAACAACATTCGTCAATGGTGTTATTGAGGAGGAAGTGTACATAAAGCAACCAAAAGGTTTTGAGACATTTGATCGGGATTCTCATGTGTGCAAACTCAAGCGAGTGTTATACGATCTCAAACAAGCACCCCAAGCTTGGTACACTCGGATCGACATTTATCTCATTGGTTTGGGCTTCACCAAAAGTGAAGTGGATGCAAACCTCTATCATATTTTGGTGGAAGGTGAATTGATTATCATTGTTTTATATGTTAATGATTTAATATTAACAAGTGATGAGCACTTGATCAGCTCTTGCAAGGTGGACCTTGCAAGGGAATTTGAGATGAAGGACATGGGTCTCATGCACTACTTCCTTGGGCTGGAAGTATGACAAGATGATGGGGAATTGTTTGTGTCTCAAGGCAAGTATGCCAATGAGATACTACAGAAATTTTGCATGTAGATTTGTAAGCCCATGGAGACACCTCTAGCGACCAACTAGAGGAAGGAGAATGCCACTTCAGGTGAAGAGGTTGATGCTAGCATTTACTTGTATCTAGTGGATTGACTGATGAATCTTGTGAACACACAACCAGATATGTGTTATGAATTCAACCAGCTAAGCCAAGCTATGGCTAGGCTAACCAAAATGTATTGGAAGGTAGCTAAGCATGTCTTACGGTACCTCAGAGGCACTACCCAGTATGTATTATGGTACAGACAGACAGAGGGAGTGAAGTTGTGTGGATTCACAGATGCAGATTGGGTAGGGAGTCCATCCAACCAAAAGAGTACATCAAGTGGAATTTTTAGTATTGGGTCCGTAGTTGTTTCCTGACACAGTGGGAAGCAGAGATTTGTGGTATTCAAGTAGCATGTGAGGTGATATGGATGAGAAAGATATTTGTGGGATTGTTTGGTAAGATTATAGATCCAATTATGATCTATTGTGATAATTAGAGTTGCATTAAACTCTCTAAGAATCTAGTATTTCATGATCGAACCAAGCATATGCATATATATATATATATATATATATATATATATATATATATATATATATATATATATATATATATATATATATATTTGGTATCATCATTTACGGGACTATGTGCAGTGGCAGATAATGTTGCTACAATACATTCCGATAGAGGAACGAGATACTGACATCTTGACAAAGACCTTGTCAATAGGGAAGTTCGAATTCCATAGGTGCAAGATAGGGGTGGTTGATAATCCTTTTCTTGCTAAGAGGGAGTGTTGAGAAGTGTAGCAAGAAAGTATCTATTTGACTTTGCCTTTGTCAAATTGAGAAAATTTGAATTTCCACATCAGCGGAAAACTTGGAGGAAATTAACTTGTGTAACATGGCTCTTGTCACTCAATTAACTTAGTAAATTTGAGTTAGAGGACTTGGAGTTCAGTTAAGCATGTGTGATTGCTAAATTTTAGTAATCCAATTGTGTTCAGTTAAACTAGTTCTAACAATTAATGGAACTAGTGGAAGGTTAGTTGTGCAGTGGGACAATAGTCTGACTCAATGATCATTCAGTTAATTGATCAATCCGCTCAAAATAGTTAGTGCATGCAAGGAATTCAAGTTCCTCAATTGTGGTGGAGATTCCAAGGTAGTGTAACAAGCAGTTGTAAACTAGTTTGAGTGTACAGGTGTTGCATGCAATCAGAGGATGAATCCTTGGGAATTTCCCAAACCATTGGAGGAAAATTCCTAAAAAATAGGGGCTAATTCCTCATGATTTTCACAAGGAAATAGGGACTCAAGCAAAAGAATAAATTGACTAAGTCCGGGTCAAAGCTTCTCATTGAGAAGAGAGATATGTTATTCACTTGCAGGTTGTGCTCAAAGCGGGTAAACAATTGTAATACATTCTATATTCATATGATTAATGTAAAGAGGCTTGAGGGGTTTTTCCCAGTTGGGTTCCCCTTAGAAAAATATTGTGCACGTGTGGTTTTTCTTATTGCATGTTTGTGAATGTTGTTATAAATTGTGAATTAAATTTCGCATATCAGTAGAGTAGAATTGTGTCTCTTGATTTTAGATTAAACTTCTTGAGTAGTTGCAATTCTATCACCATATTTCTACAACTTTCACAACTTTTAGTTGAATTTAGTCAGTGGGCTAATGCTACTTTTTGACTTCAAAAGGAAATATTTATCATTTCTTCTCGTTGGAGTCATGTTCAAACTTTAATAAAAATGTAGAAGTTACTAAAGAATGTGTGTTGGAATATTTGCCATAATCTTGTGGATTTAGTTTTTAGTTGACTTTCAAATTAATTATCCAAAATAAATTGTTTGGAAAATTCAAAGAAAAATCTTTCTTCTAAAGGAAACCATCTCAAATATATTAGCCAAAAGCTTTATAATGGAAGGAGTTATTTTCATCAGTGTTTGTAATGGTGAATATTCTTATCATTACATTCTAGTAACTTGGAGGATTGTAATAGATTGAAGCCCTAACTAATTCAAATGGGGAATATATTCATTCTCTTTTGTAATTGATTGCTTATTAAAATTGTGGTTGGAGGATTGAGAAAGTTGTTCACATTAATATGGGGACAAAATTCATTTGATTTTGAAAATTATTATTGAATCAAATTTTGAAAGTTTAACGAATCGGTAAGCATACTTGTGATTTCTAATCAAAGTAATATTTCTTTCATCCATACTTTAAGAGTGTCAAGGCCAAGCCCTTATAGCTCTATTTTGTGGTGGTTTCGATATTTATTGTGCTTGGTACTCTTCGTTTTATGATTGCGTGCACTTGATAAGTAATTCATCATGTCTAGACTAGTAAACATATTCATTGATTCAGACAATTAGATGGACCTAAGAATTATAAGGATTGGAATGGTCACATGCAAAGTATATTAATTTATAATGAGTTCTAGAAAGATGTAGGTAGTGGTGGTAAAGCTCCAATTGAGCCTATTATTGTTAGACAATTGACAAAATGGGAATTGAAAGATGAAAAAGCACATGTGTTTTTGAGATCCTCTGTAACTGAACTGAAAAAGAAATTGACACTTGGAATGCATAGAAAATATTTAAAAAAATGTTTGATACTCAACTTGAATCAAAATGTGTTGATATGCATATAAATCTCTTTAAACAAAGATTGGTTGAAGGGGGAGATGTTTTGGAGTACATCTGTCATTTAAAAATTATTAGACAAGAAATGCTTAGATGTGGATTTAAGGATGTGGAAGAAAGATTTATGACTTCAATATTGATCATTGGTTTGGCACCCTCTAATAAACATTTATTGAAAACCCTATAAATCATTGTAGACTAGGAAATCGATTTTTTCTTTCCTTAGTAACACATTGGTCCTATTATCACTCTAGGAAGCTCTCCTAGGTTGTAGCTCGAAGATGCCTGGTAACATATAAATCTTCAATATTGTTCTCTGTACTATTGGAATGGATGATGGTTTGGATCAATTCAAATGACTGTTTAAACTCTATTTTCACTCAAGAATGCATGAACACCCTCAGCTTTACAAGGCTTTAGACCACTAATGCTCAATAGTTTATAGATTCAATGGATAGATGGAGAATACTGACTGTACTAGCAGATGCATACATAAACACATATGAATGGCTAGCTACAGGAAGTAAATGAATCTTGCAAATCTAATTTATCAATGCAGAGATAAGATGACAGTTATCTGACATTAGACACAGAAGAAAACATGAATAACATATTCAAGTGCAAGCTTAGAACAAAAGAGAAAATGGGAATTGAACATGTAACAGTAAAAAAAGCTTATATTGTTGGAATGAAGATGAGAAGCTAGAGTAGCAGAGTATCCACAGTCTCCAAAAGTTGAACCCCTCATACTTCTAACTTTCAGCCATTTATAGGCTTTTTTACAATGCTCCTAAGCTCTCAAAGGCTTGAAGTGTCTTAATCTATCCTCTCTATCTTTTCAACGACTTGATGCCATGACTAGACACGCATGAGCTCAGAGGTTTCTTTTCTAACAACAGAGTAACCGCATTCTGGTAATTTGTTGCGCTATCAGGGAGCTCACTCATGCCAGCGATGCTCCATGATCACTTCTGTTGGTTTTGGATGCATCGTGCTGTGGCTTTTTATCCCTCTGGCCTCTGTCTGGATGAGTGCATTGGGCCTTTGAAATCCTTTAAATGGCCACTTTCTATTAACACGGAGAAATGCTACAACACTGTGAAAATTCCGCCAAAACACAGTTCATTTCGGACTTCAAAAGCCCTCAAATATGGTCTATTCCTCTATCGGGTCTGCCCTCAATCGCTATTGCAAGTCGCTTCGGCTTTGTTTCCAAGGTTTCCTTTCGTATTTTGAAATACGTTAAAAAACACTAAAAATCCTGAAAAAATGGCTTTGGCGGATCTGAAATATTATATATTTTCATTCCCGAACCCCTTCGGGTCCGGGTTTTATTGCATCGGCGTTGTCCCTTTATATTTTGTTAAATAACAAAATATGCGAAAATACATTAACAAATGCCTTTCGGCGGATCTAAAAATCTATGCAATAATGCCTATATAGCCATCGGGTCCGGCTAATCGCATCGCACATATACATGTATAAAGGCCCCGCTCCATAATGTTTCCCTGATTGCGATCCGCCGATGCGATTGATCACAATCACATATCGCTCATGCCCCGGGCCAATGGTGAGCGCTCTGTTGTGTTCTCCGATAGCGATCCTGCGATGCAACGTGGGCCGTCGATCTGCGCGCTTGATCGATGGTCCTAGTTGACTCCGTCGGTCGCCATCGCAAGTTTCATATGGTCCACCCTCAATATGTCGATTGCAACCCACCAATCAGATCTGGACCGTTGATCGGCCAGATCTGACGGCTGTTGTGCATTTCACTGTTCAGACCTCCTATACTCAGTTTTTTCACTGTTTCCTTGGGTTTTTGCCTCCCAATAGTGTTTTTCCGCCATTCTAAGGGTTCTTCTCCTGTGATGGTTTTGATCTTTGGCATGATTTTACTAGCTTTTGAAGACTTAGAGAGCATATTTGGATCCATTTGGATCAGGAACCGATGCAATTATAGATGCGAGAGTAATATTTTGAAGTTTGGCTTATGGCCAAAGCGGAGTAGAGGAGATGTGGCCATCAGAGCTGAAATAGGGGACATTTCCACTAAAAATAGTAGCACTGCACCTCAGGGGCTAACAGATCCAACATGACAAGACTTTTGGTAAAATAAGAACTTGGGAGAAGAGCATGGTTGTGATTGTGTTAGAAGTTGGGGAAGAGGAATAAACAATCAAGATCAACAATATTTAGGAGATTTCAAGATTCTTCTAACAACAATAATCAATTGGGAAAAGGTAAAGTTGTGACTTAAAGAAAAGTGTAAAATATGTCTTTGCATTGGGTATGTGGTAGAAGAGTGCAGAACATAGAATAGCAATTTTCGCAAGAATAAGCTAATTCTCAACTCTAAACAACATCCTAAGTTTAATTATTCAACCTAAATTCAAAATACAAATAATCAAGAAGATGATTTTAATGTGTTGACAATTAATCAAGAGAATGAACTTTATAGATTTAGTTGCAATAAATAAGTTTATCAAAAAGAATTATGAAGATGGTTGGATGCCAAATACAGGAGCTATTCAACATATGTATATATAAAGGATTATTTTTTCAATATCAGGATATGGAACTTCTTCCAATTTATTTGATAAACAACACAACCCATTTTCCTCTCAGAGAAAAACCAATCTATTTCTCTCTTCTAAAAATCAATAAAGTATCGCCTCCTAATGTTTGGAATGTTCCAACCTTTAAAAATATGTCTTTTTGTCCTTGGTTCTCATTAAATAAGAATGTCATCAAATTATCATGGAATATGGATTCATTGAATTTAATTAAGTGAAACACAATTTCAAAATAGTAATAAAAGGTTACGAAAATGGAAAACTTTTGAGTACACCACACATAATTATTTCTCACAAACAAGACTTTCTAGCCATAGTAGATCTATCCCCTAACTCCTTAAGATTTTGGCATTATAAATTTAGGCATTTAGATTTTGAAATTAAAACAAAAGAGAACGTTAAAGGGCTGCCTACTTTCAAAACAAAACTACTAAGTGTGAAACATGTATCATCGGTAAACAAAAGAGGGATCATTTCTCACAAGTACAAGGTGACTACATAGTTGTTTGCAATTTATACATCATGGCACTTGTGGATAAGTGTGATGAGTGAAATCATGGCTTGTGGCAGAGCGCAGGTTGTCTCCGCAACTGGTTTCCAATTAATTCCTGTCGAGTTCATTCAGCCTGTTTGCGAGAGACTTGCTCTCCAAAAATTTAACGAATTTGAGATATCAGTTATATACTTGTCTTCTTTACGAGTGGATGAACTTCATGAGAAGACGTTGACATATTGGAAGTGTCAGTGTAGGGTATTTTCCCAGTGGTAAACCATGGAATACTTGACAAACTCGTTGAATGCCTGCAAGAATTTGGTAGAGATTTCTTCAATCTACCGTTAGAGGAAAAGAAGTCGTACACCAATCTTAATGGTCGTTACATATGATCTCTTTGAGGGTTATGACACCAAACTGAAATGCACTAGCTATGAGAGGTAGTGTTGGTCCAATTTCTATTTCCATATGTTGTGGCCTCCCTCTGTCACATATTTCAACAAGTTGCCCAAGCACCATTCCTTTTATACATCTGTGGATCCTTCATTCAACAGACCACTCGTAGACTATGGTATTGCCAGATGTATGGCATCTATGTATGGTTTGATGTCTTCTCTCTTTCATGGTATTGCAAGATTCATGGCATCCATGTATGGTCTAATGTCTTCTCTCTTTCAGATCAGTTTAGGGGTCATCTTAATTCTCCCTAAATAAAAAATCTCCATATTGCAATTGGACACCCAATTGTGAAATTTTCTTATGTTATATTTTTTTTTTCATGGTCCAATTTGATATAGAGAAAGCTAAGGAGCAAGTCCTAAATGATGGGTCGTGGTTTTGGGGTAGAGATGGGCTTCGTATTTCCCCATGGTTCCCAGAATTTGATGGTACAAGTATGGTGATCACTACAATGTAGGTCTGGGTGAGATTACCAAATATCTCTCTTTCTTTTTGGCAACATCAAGTCTTGGAAGGTTTTGGGAATACTCTTGGGAAATTCAAAAAATTGGACACTAACAGAATAGAAAAATGTCTTTTTACATTTGCCAGAATTTGTGTAAAGATAGACCTTAGTAAAGGTCTACCTAATCATATCCATCTAAAACATGAAAACTTTCAGTGGACCCAAATTCTTGATTATGAGAATATGACATTTAGATGTGAAATATGCTCTCAAACAGGACACCTACAAAACTCATGCTCACGGCAAAAAAGATCTCCAAAAAAGAAAAAATGACAATCTTGCAAGCCAAAAGGATGGCAAGTACCTGATGGTTCGAAGAATGAATAAGAAGAGCCCATGGAAAATTCTCCAAATATGGATGCTGAGGAACAACATGGCAGTCAGGTAGACAAAGGAATAAGGGACTAGTCGAGAATCATGACCCAAAACCAAAAGGTTCAAAACTAGCAGAAATCACAACACCAAAGCAACAGAATGAGGATACACTCATTGAAAAGGGAACGTGGGGGTATAAAGAGAACCCACTTATCTAAGAGTTCATATTCAAACAAAGACATCCCTCTGCAGAAATATGGAAATCAATTGAAAATAGTAATTGTTGATCCAAACCATGGTGTTTGGAAAAATTAAGAGAAAGAAAGGCAAAAGGAGGAAGCTAAGTGATTATTATCACACTTAACCCTTAGAAAAATGATGTATTTTTCTACAATTTTTTCTTTTATTGTTTTTTTCTTTTTTTGTGCATCAACCGAAAGGTTGATATGATCAAATTTCCGATGGTATCAGCAAAATGTAATTTTGTTCCTTGTTTACAGGTTGAATAAAATTATGATTTTCCTCCGAAAAAAATCATGGCACTTGTGATCCTATGGAATCTTCTCTTGGTGGATGCAAAGAATTCATTCTTTCCATTAATAAATTTATAAGGTTGAAAAATAACTTTTTTAAGGATAAATCATAAATTTTTTTAAAGTTCACACATTTTCAATGCTTAGTTGAAAATGCCACCAAGGAAAAAATGGGCACGATGAGAAAAAATAACGGGGGAGAGTTTACGACAAATGAATTTGATGATCATTTGAGGAAAATGTAATACAACAACATTTAAAAAAAGTAGAATGGGGTCTGTTAGAGCCTAAATTTACCTCAGGCTGAAGGGAGGCAATCCTAAGATAACCACAAACCAAGCTTAACCTGGTAGCTAGCCCTACCAGGTCGGGAGAGGGCTCTCTCCTTGTCAATCTCAGTCGAGATGACTACAAATATGGATTTTAGGCTAGGTATAGTAGCTCTAGGGTTTTTTGATTGATTTTGATGGTTTCACTAGATCAAATGGAGCAGGCAGCTTTGGGTCCGGGAAATCAAGTCAGGAATGCAAGGTGTTCTATGGGGCGAGGTAGGTAGGTGTTTTAGCACTTGAAATTGAGTGAGATGGTAGGTCTAAGACTGGTGAGGAAGTGAAGGTATAAAGGGAGATGTCAGATGATTCTCTGAAATATGGGAAATGATGGAGAGGCAAAAGATGTTGAAGCTGAATCAGAGAGTTCAAGAATTCGATCAGTGGTGAGGGATGACTGAGGAGAGTTTTGAAGATTTCGGTTACTTAACAAGTTGGCTCTTTCAATTTCAAGCTCTTTGGTGAATTCTGGGTCTGTGACTATGTCCAACAATTCACTATTAGATGTGGTTCTAAACAGGGAGAGACCAAAATATTCGTCAAAAGGGAGATCTTCAAGGAACAACCACTCTACCAAGCATGAATGAGATCTGAACACCGGTCTAGGACTTGATAAACTTTCTTGTCTAAGTATCCGTGGAATGAGATTAGGATTTTCAAATACTAGAGGAGGATTGGGATCAGGATTAGACCTCGTGTATCTTCTTGAAGCCAGTGTGTTCAAAGTTCTCAAGAGTTTTATATTGCTTTACAACTTTCCACTTTTCAGCCTACTGAATTCTAAACTTATCATCCAAAAGTTCAGAACTTCTCAATTGTACTAGGGTGATTTGTCTTTCTTCCCCAGTATGGTCACCACTATGTTAGAGCCTAGATTGACCTCAGGCTAAAGGGAGGCAATCCTAGGATAACCACAAACCAAGCTTAACCTGGTAGCTAGCCCTACCAGGTCGGGAGAGGGCTCTCTCCTTTTCAATCTCAGTTGAGATGACTACAAATATGGATTTTAGGCTAGTTATAGTAGCTCTAGGGTTTTTTTATTGATAATGTTGGGTTTTTGCTGGATCAAATGGAGCAGGAAGCTTTGGGTCCGGGAAATCAAGTCAGGAATGCAGTGTGTTCTACATGGCGAGGGAGGTAGGTGTTTTAGCACTTGAAATTGAGTGAGATGGTAGGTTTAAGACTGATGAGGAGCTGAGGATGGCATGCAGAGATCATGTATCCTCTTCAAACTGTAGAAAACATCAAAAACTAAATGGATTCCCAAGGCAGAGCACTGTAACCAATGTATTCTACCTATCTATCTTGATTTCATTTAGTTTAGAAGAATGAATTAGATTTTGGCACACATAACACATGAGAAAAACTAATAACAGAAGGATAAACTATGCAAAAACACCTTACCACAATTATCCCACAAAAATAGTTGGAAATCCTAGTTTATTTCCTTGCCAAACTGTTGTAAAGATGTACAATGTAGCTCAGAGCATCCAAGAGAGTCCAACCTTTGCTAATGACTGAAAAAGTACATAATATAGAAAATCAAACCACCTATTCTAGCCATCAGGGGTCGAATCCAAGAGATAAGGAACTGTTACAACCATTTCCAAACAAGGAGCAGGAATATAGGCAGTGGAACAACTTGCCTCTATAAGCATGGAAACTGATTCATTAACCCCCAAACCACCTCAAAATGATGAATCTGCCCTCTAAGGTCATTTTACAATTACATTTACATAGCATAGCATCATTTACAATCATAAATTCATCCATGATGAGAGAAAAAGTCAACTTGTAGAAAAACTAGGCGAAAACTGGATTTTTGAGCAAACTGGCTCTATGCGTAGCACCACTAGCCAAGTGCGTAGCGCCACTTCACAGCTACTTTTGGAGGCCTTCCCCTTAGCCAAATTGAGCCTAAGATAGCTCATTAGAAAGGTCTTCCTGTCTAGTTTCTGGAACATCTTGAATGTTTGAATTTGGAGGTCATTTGCCCCCTCAAAGGTGAAATCTCCCAAGGTTGCTTCTGTGTGTCCAAAAAGAGGCAGAGAGGTCATTTTTTGGTGGTTTTTTGACCTTTTGGTGACCAAGTTTTGCTCCAAAATTGTTGCGATTTTCTGGGCTTGATGCTCTCATCATAATTAATCCAAATATACAAGCCATTTCTTCAAAAAGTCCTCCAGTGAAAAGCGTAGCGCCGCCTAGGGAAAATTTCTGTGTTGCAAAATTTCAAAAATTGAAAATAACCAAAATTTGTCAAAACTTGCCCAGATTTGGCACAAGGCACTATCATTAATTGCTTTTATGGGCTAGTGAGGCTTCAGACAATATTTTTAACTTGTCTTTCTCCTTTTTGCTCCTTAAGGCCTTCCTCAACCTAGCCTTAAGCTTCCTCATCCTTATGTTGCATATTTTGTTTCGAGTCATGTAGCGGTAGGCCATATGGCGAAGCATCTTCTTGTCTCTGTTGGCCTTCTCAATCAGCCCCTCAAGGTGTATGTTGACCCTCTCAAGCCAAGTTTCTCAGTCATTCTCAATCTCTTGTTCAATGGAAGTCAACTTAACCTTGGCCTTCTTAGCCTTTTGGCTGTTCTCCTTGATCATTTGCAGCTCCATAAGGACTTGCTTGTTGGTCAATTATTTGTTTTCTTGCTCTAGATATTTGATGACCCACTTAGCCCTCCCTAAGTTGTCAGACAAATCTTGTATCTCAGCCTCTTGCTCTTTAATGATCATATCTTTGACACTTTTTGGATCTTGAGCTTCTAAGTCAATGACATCAACTCCTTGTGTCTCCTCATGATCAACAAGGTCAAAATCTCTCTCTTTCCCATCACTAAGATCCTTCTCATGCATCGTTTTCTTGCCTTTACCTTTGCCCTTGTGTTGCTGCCCAACTTGTACCTGTTTAGCTAAAGAAGAAGGCAAAGCCCCTTCCACTCCTTGTGGAGATAGCATTTTCCTGTGGCTTGAAGATGAAGGCGATACCCCTTCCACACCTTGTGGAGATAATACTCGCCTGGCAGCTGCAAAAAGTTTCTTAGTGCCCCTCTCATATGTCACAAACACTGGCACTCCAACAGTTTCAGTCTCTTGGACCTTTTCATGTCCTGGAGATCCACCTTCTTGATGAGGCACTGATGAAAAGACTTAAGGGCCTTTGAACATTTCATGAGAAATGAAAGTCTCCCATGGAATGTTAAGAAGGTTCAGTTGATGTAAAACAATGATCTTAATCAAAGAGTAGTGGTAAATTCTAGTTAATTGCTGGGGGTATGATTTCTTCTTTACAATGAGTGCCATCTTCACAATGTTTCTGAACATGAAGTAGGGGATATTCATCATTCTCACCCTAGTGAAATGCATCAGCAGTCTAATGTGGTAGGCATATAATCGGGAGAACCTACCTTCACAAGTAAAGTACTTGATGATGATCTTCATCAATGGAGCAAACTTGTCCTCCAAGAATTTAAAGGGGAATACTCTCTTGAGTTTGTTATGGTATCTAGCCTTGATGTAAGGCTCATAGTACTCCCTGTCAATGTCCTGACCTTTGTTCCACTTTTCACCCACATTTGGAATACCTGTAGCCTCTGAAATAACAGTGGTGACAAAGTGAATGTAACTCCGGCAAGGTTTACTTCATTGTTGTCCAAATGTGTCACAAACAACCTTGCTAATTCATGATGAAATTTAACCCTTTCCACCATTTCACAAAAATCAAAACATGACTGGTGTTTAAAACAAGAAATGGCAAATGGGCAGGCTTGCAGCTCCCTCAAACTGGTAGGCTCCTCTCTGATATGTTTTCCTCCTTTATGAGGCTTCCTTCCTTGTGTGTCTCTCTCCCTAGAACTGTCACTAAGGGTTTCTTCTTCCAGTTCATACTCACTGTCCCTCTCCATTGTTTTATAGTTGTTTCTCTTGTGGTGAATGAAGAGATAGGGTAAATGAATGTAAGATGAGTATGAAGAGATTTTATAGGTAAATAGGTGAGAGTGAATAAGAGTGTGAATGGGATTTAGTGAGTGAGTACGGGTTGGGAATAGTGTAGGGTTTGGGAATAGTGTATGAAGTGGGGAACATATATGAGGGAATGGGGTTTAGGGAACAGCAAATAGATGAGGTAGGACAGCAATGAATGAGTGAGCTGCTAAATTATGAGATAGTTTGGTAAAAATTAGGGAATGATTTTTTGAGAGACAAAATCACCAAAGACTGATTGCAACAACCCTTTTCAGCAAGAATGATGGTGTTACTTACTTGCAAAGAGGCAATTTGGAATTTTTGAGGTGAATTGATGCGATTTGGAATGATTTGTAACTTAGCTACCAGGTGCGTAGCGCACTCACCCAAGTTCGTAGTGCCAGTTTGGTGCATAGCGCCAGTTCATTTTTACACTGTAAATTACCCAGGTGCGTAGCGTCAGTCATATTTCTCCAAAAACACGGTGAATGCACCCCTTTGCTCAATAACACTTCAAAATTGCGTTTTTAGCTCATGGACTTCAACTCAAACAATGAAATGACTTTAAAAAGAGGGATGAACTTTATATAGCTTTTCAACTTTTGATTTTTGAATGTTCAAAACCCACTTTGTAATGTCTATTTTCTTTTCAAATACTCTATTTTTTAGATGCTTGATCTTTGGCTTGAATAGGTGAACTGATGCTTGATTTCTTTGACTTTTGCAATGGCATGTACTTGGAAATATCAGCGGGTGACCAGGAGAAACATGAAACTATTAATTACATATGAGAAATAATAAAATTACATGAAATTTACAAATAATATACCAATTTTCACCTCAAAAGTGGTTTTGAGGTGAAAAATTTATTAAGCTTACAAATTATGAGATTAAAACTTTTTTGATGATTATTGTCATCCTCATGTGTCTGCTGACCATTATTAGTTACTGTAAATTTGACCATGGTAAAACCCTAATACCTAATGAGGCTGAAACCCCAAGACCTAAGACCAAATTGATGAAATGAACTGAAACTAAACATGAATCATGGACTGAAAAGTATTAAAGGAGGTCAGCAGATATATGTCATGAGGGACAAAACTAAAATGAACCCTACCATCAGTTGATCCATGACCTAATGGACTCATTAGAATGGGACACCTAGTATGAAATGTAAAAGAGTAAATTTTGATCATTGATGGCAGTGTGAAGACACTGACACTTATAGGGTCATAAAAAGAATGAATAAAGCTCTAATGGTAATGTCGTTATCTATGTTACATTGGAAGGGTTTAAGCACAAATTATTGGGCATAAGTAGTTCATATAGTTGTTTATTTTAAGAATTGAGCACCCACATCAACCTTAAAAGGAATCACTCCATATGAAGCTTATTGTGTCTCTATGTCTTCAATTAATCATCCTTGAGTTTCTTGCTCCACTTTTTATGCCTTAGTTACTAAAGAAAAAAGGACTAAGTTAGAACGTCACAATCTTAAATGCATGCTTATTATATAGCCATATGGAAAGAAGGGTTGTTAGTTGTTATCAATGGAGATGTTGTCTTTGATGAAACGAAAAGTCAAACTGCTAAAGAGATTGATAATCTCCTTAGGCGCTTGGAGACAAAGGTAACTCGGGATACAATGATTAATCAAAGAAAATCAAATTGGATAGAAAAGACTTATCCCAGCACAAATGTTCAAGAGTTAAATAAGTCCTCCTCATATGGTGATTCTTCTTCAACACAAGATATATCAAATGAAAAAAAATCATTACAGGCACAACACAATAGATCAAAATGGTTCACAAAATTGCTCGAATATGTTCAACCAAATAAACAAAATAAAAGAAGAATTAAAACTTCATGCATCTCAATCTAATTTTACCTTAATCACTCATGTTTCCATTTAACCCACTACAATTACATGAGCAATGAAATATAAAGAATGAAAGCAAGCTATGGTGGATAAATATGTTTCATTTATTACAAATGGAACTTGGCAACTTGTTCATTGTCCAACAGATGTTAAACATGTTGGTTGCAAATGGGTTTACAAAATTAAGTATAAAACAAATGGTGACTCGTGTCAAAGGGTTTTTCTTATTAAGAGAAACATTTGCACCAATAACAAAAGTTAAATATAATTAGAATGGTAATTAATTTGGTTGCACAGCATAATTGGTCATAATTGGACAGTTCACCAAGTAGATGTTAAAAATGTCTTTCTTAGTGGTGACTTGAAAGAAGAATTTTATATGACTTAACCCCTCAGTTTTGAAGTTGAAGGACAAGTGAGAGTTTACAAATTAATCAAAAATCTATATGGCCTGAAATGGACACAGAGCATGGTATGCAAGAAAGAATGAATGCCTTAGATGTGTTTGTTTTCATTGCAATGAGTTTGATGATACTTTGTATTTCAAAATGCAAATTCAAAAATTTGTAGTCATTGTTCTTTAATATGTTGATGAGTTTATCATTACATGAATCATCAATTTGACATCAAGTGTGTGAAACGAGAACTTCAAAGCTCAAAATGACTGACTTGGGGCCACTTCAATACTACCTTTGAGTGAAAGTTTCTCAACCATCTCATCAAAACAATTATGCAACAAAATTATTGAAGAAGTTTGACATGGAGGATTGTAAACCCCCTCTTACATCTATGGAGAAAAACTTCAACCTTCCGAAAGGGGGGGGGGGATATTGTTTAACAAAACTAACTATAGACAATTGATTATAAGTCTCATTTATTTAACAAATAATCATCCATATTTTCCATATGTAGTTAGCATTCTTTATATCGGTGTAAGAACCTAGAGAAAGTCATTGGAATGCAATAAAAATAATATTTATTTACATTTGAAGTATATGAGATTTTGGATTTCTTTATAAGAAGAATAACAATTTTACACTTATTGAATATTGAGATACAAATTATTCATATTAATTTATGAATTTGAATACAACACTAATATCATGGAGTTGTGAAATATAGGTGGCATTGGAAAACCATTTAGTAGAGGTAGAATAAATTTCATCCTAAAAAATATCATGTGAATTGTCTAGCTACATAGAATTCTAGAGCATCTTTGGTCATTCATAAAACTATTACTTTTTTAATTGAAAACTAGTCCTTGACAACATTTCTTAAAAGAGAGGAACCAAGAATCATGATTATTTCAAAGAATTGTTTATTTAAAAGTTATCAGTTTCAAGCTAGCTAGTACTTTTATATTATTATATTTATTTTTAATTATAAATTAATTAATATAATTATTATTTTATTTATTTAATGAGAAAATATATGTGTATGTGTGGGTGGGGTTTAAAAAATGGAAAGAAAAGGTATATATAAAGTATCCATATATTTTTCTTGAGAATAATTAAACTAGTGATATAATTGAATTTAAAATCATGGATTTAACATTTTGGCATTTGTAATTAACAATGCACTTTTGCCTAGGAGTTGCATATATACCTCATCACACCATAATTGACAAAACTTACTCGGAGAAATAACGTCATTATCAAAAACAAATTTGTAATAGTGTTTCCAAAGAGTATATAAAGCAAAAAATCTCAAGAAATGCTAAATACTTGACAAGGTGTCCCTAATCATTGATATAGAATCTCCCTACAAAATTCTCCACCAATGTAAATAGCCCTAGCGAATGTGAACAATTGAGATTGAACTTAAGCCCAACAAGATCTTGTGAAGGAACATTCCCATAGAATATGCTTTATTGTTTCTAATTCTAAGCAAAAATGGCACAGTGCATCAGTAAAGCTGCTTTTGGCCAATCAAGCTTTGGAGGGGATACCTTGGCATCGCTAACCGAGCAAAGGCCCAGATTTTATAGGAGACTTTAATTGATCAGACACCATGCAGTCAACGAATCCAACAACTTTCTTCATCCATAAAAACCTATATAGAATTGAGAACTGGTCCTAATTCATGATACCAATGCAAAATAGAGTAGAAGTTATGATAATCATATCGAGTCGAATAAAAAAATTTAACAAAAAAAATGTTTTTAAATGTTTAGAATTTCAATTCTTAGTATTAGAAAAACTAATGTTCAGTAACTCTTTAGGCTATAAGATAATTTTATTAAACATTTCTATTATAAAATCTCTCAACAAATAAAATTTTCAATTTCAATTCCTTAACCATTGAGGCATTTAATAAAATTAGAATATAAAAAATTTCAATTTCAATTCCAATTCCTTAAAAAAGGCATTCATTAAAATTAGAGTAAATTTCAATATCTTCAATAATGATGCATTGAATAAAAATTTTGGTAGCATAAATAACTTGTTAAACATTCCAATTTAATAAAAAATTTAAAACATAAAATATTTTATTGCATTCTAATTAAATATATAGATATGTTATTTTTTAAATGATGATAGTGATTGATATTTACTAAAATTCATATGGTTTATCCGATTTTAAAAAATAAGATATTATTCAAAAAAAATCACACTTTATTTTTATATTTCAAAAGTATTAAAAAAAGTGTCCCAAAATCATTGCAAAAAATAGTTTAAAAAATAAAAAATATAAAAATAGATAATGTGACAAATATTTTAAAAATTAATTTACATACCAATATAAAATAGAAACTTAATACCAAACAAATAATTTTAAAACCAAAAACTATATTATTTTTTAATTTGTTTTTTCTTGAATATCTCTTAAATATTCTATTATATTCCATCCTATAATAATAACTTTTAAAAAATGAAATATTATTTTAAAAAATCACACTTTATTTTTATATTTGAAAAATATTAAGGCAAGTGTCCCAAAATAATTGAAACAATCATTTAAAAAATAAAAAATTAAAAAATTAACTTACATACCAATATAAAATAGAAAATTAATACCAAACAAATAATTTAAAAACCAAAAACTTTCATATTTATATATTATTTTTTAATTTGTTTTTTCTCGAATATCTCTTAAATATTATATTATATTCCATCCTATGATAATAACTTACGGACCACCAGCGGGTTATTTCAGGTGGCGTGGTTTTCCTTGATAACAGTGATGTGTCAACTGACATTCGCGGATAGCAGCCAGAGATGGTTGTCCTCACTGTTGGTTTGACAAACTGAGTTTGATAGGTTTTTCCACCTTTTTAAAAAAAAAAAAAAAACTTCCGTGACAATTAAATCTTAATGGACACCTTTATGAAGTATATGGCCTAAGTAAAGATATTATATTGTAATAGCTAAAAGTAGTAAACAATAATGGTAATCTTTAGTCTTATTAAAATACGAAAAGAAAAAAAGCAATATGTTCGCCATCAATAAAGGTAACCTTGAATACGTCTCCTTATCAAAAGTATGTTTCACTCTATTCTTTTTTTTGTGTGGTTGGAGGGTGTTTTTAGCTTTTAATTGATGATGATGATGGTGGTTAATGTCCACTGAGACCAAATTAGTCTATCAGAGCTATAATTTTCTTTCTTAGTTTCTAATTGTCTGGCTCCTCGTCTTTCTTGGCGAGATTGGTGTTGTAGCTTTCTTTTTTTTCTCTACGGTCTTCCAACTTTCTAATTTTTAAAAAGGGGGTGGCTAGTCCCCTGAAGAATCATTATATTAGGCCAATCTGTAGAAATTGTTACATATATATACATCACATCAATCAATCATCAAATACACATAATCGCTGCACAACAGCATCGCAAATTGGGGATCGAAACTGGGCGGGGAGCGTGTAAGCCGTCAACCCCGCCGTTGAACCATGCACTCGCGTGCCTTCCAACTTTCTAATTATTACAACTATTTTCTACTACATAGTTTGACTTTGTAAAAAAAATTGTGGAATTTAAAATAAATGTTATATATAAAAATATAAGCTTATTTCTAGTGTATGTTGAAGTTACACTTAGGTATTAGTATAAGTAGTGTTCTAAATATTAGAGATTGTGAGATTTAGTCCATTATAACAATAAAAAAACAAGATTTTGATTTTATTTAATTTGAAAGTTTTATATATGCTTGTTTAATTCAGCGCTACTTTATTTTGTTATTAATTTCTTCGCAATTTATATTGTTTTCGTAATTTATGCTGCCATGGTTGGCATGATAGGAGGGAGCCAACAAAGTTATTGTAAGGGACCATTACCCTGATCAGTTAGTTAATCTTTATCGTAATGAGGTTGCAAAAAATCTATGCTATGATTAACAGCGAGTATCCTCAAGGCAGGATTGAACTAACCGAAGAGTTCTAGGAAGTTGCCTTCCAAAAGTAGCCATAGATTAAAAGTTTGAGGTGCACTTCAATTGAATTGGGGAGTACATTCAATATATTAGATCATGCTTTAATCGACAAATTCTTGGTCCTTTGGCCCCGAGAAAAATTCCTCACCTATTGGATTCAACACAAGTGGAAGCAAATGGACAAATCAAATTGGAGTTGGGGGTAAAGGCTTTTTCACCATTATTTTTGCCTTTGTGGAATATCGCATTAAGGTTTTCCAAAATGGCCCATATTTCTTCAACTCTATAGGATTATATCTTAGGTTTGGAAAAAGAGGTTTGCTCTCGATAAAGATGATTTTATGGCAGCTCGAGTTTGGATCTCCATGTGCTCCTTGCTCAAATAATTCTGGCATGAAGAAATATCAGCAAGCATTGGAAATGCTCTATGTCATTTTGTCAAAGTCTCGGAAGCCAATAAACAAGAAAGATACATATCTTATGCTTGCATATGCATATATATGTATATCTCAGATACTCTTCCCAAGGCGATTGATATCTACGACCAAGATGGTCTCTAAAGAAAACCTTAGACTATGAACACATTTTTTTTCCACTATCATAGATGTCACAAATACGTGAATGTCTACATAATTACCCCATGCTAGTTCCTGAGACCACTCCAGATCAAGGCCAAGTTATAGATCAGGATGGCTCCTCTAGACCAATTAATTGGTATTGTGTATCGAAGCCTCCACTGTCACAGAAGCGCTCTAGAAAATCCCTTATTACCAGCAACAACTTTGAACCGCTTTCAAATCTTGATTCCTTAGCCCTTCCTCCAAACCCCTTCCCCCCAAATATAGGCATGCATGATGCTAGAAACCCCAAAGAATCCTTTGAGGTTCCTCTTGTTACCTCCTCACAAGCACCAAATTTTGATCCTCAAGAACCCTCAAAGAAAGATTATAAGTTGCCATACAAAAATGAAGGCACCAAAGACATGGATTTAAATGCTCTCGACCTCCCAAGTATTGTTAACACGTGGAAAGTTAAAGACCCAAACTCACTCATAAAGCATCAAATTAAAATACTAACCAGAGTCATTCACAAATAAAGGTTTATCTTAGAGGTTTATCCCTCCACCAACTCATCTCACCCATAAAAATAATATCTTGGAATATTGGAGGCCTGAATTGCAAAGGAAAACAAAGGTTTCTCAATGATAAGTGGCTCATTGAACATCGAACAGTCTTGATGATTCATGAAACTAAAACTTCATGTGAATTTGTATGCAACATGATAGAAAAATGAGGTCGAGGATGCTAATTAGTAGCTTCTAACACCAAAGGTCAATTTGAAGGTCTCACTATCATCTGGAACTCTCTAGAGGCATCCATCCTTAACATTTTTGCTTCTTTCATAATTCTCACTATACAGTTTAAACTCATAGGATCATCAGAAACTTGTTTTCTTTCAATTGTTTACGGTACTTCACTTCCGAGTGAAGAGTTGCATTTTATTAACTCCAAAAAGCATCTTAATCTTTTTATCTCCCTGGCATCTTAGATCCTGGGGGGATTTCAATTTTATAAAATATTTAGAAGAAAAAAGGGTGGTGCCAAAAAGAAAGAAAGAAAGAAATTATTTTAACGTCCACGAGGCTAAAGATAGCCTATGGGACAGATTGCTTCTTCATCTGCTTGATGTATTCGGCCCTTTTTTTGTGAAGCTTCACAATAAATGCTTCCATCTTCTCGACAAACCCCTCATTAAATAGATTATCCCAAGAGCTAGCTGCCAGCGTATCTGCATAACTTTCCCTGTTGTCTTTGAAGGCCTCACATTCTAAAATGAAATGTTTTTCTGTTTCCACTTTTCCGGAAGAACAAAAAATGCATACCCTTTCCTCCCACACTTCCTTTGGCCTTTTCCAGCGCCCTGTTTCACAATGGAGTTGATGAGAATTAGTCCTTAACTGAGCAATAATAATTTTGGCTCTCCAAGAGATATTGGCCTCTATGTATGCTTTTGGTTGATGATTATGAGTGGGATTAAACACTTCAATATAGTAATTTTTCTTTCTTCCTAGCTCCTTCTCCCAAGTACGTTTGTGGAACTTTTCCATAACAAAAGCTTTTATCTCTTTGTTGTTTATGGGGCACGCGT
The DNA here is from genome assembly GCA_031772625.1 of Pinus tabuliformis. Taxonomy (NCBI): domain Eukaryota; kingdom Viridiplantae; phylum Streptophyta; class Pinopsida; order Pinales; family Pinaceae; genus Pinus; species Pinus tabuliformis. The sequence continues at coordinate 112,514,363 of CM062814.1, read as the reverse complement.
TCAAGCAAATATCCCATTTACTAAACCATTTGTTATTTTGCTGCATCCAAGTTTTTTTGCTCTTGCACAATCTATCATTAAAGACAACCTTAGGCCATCTACCCTCTTCCATTTGCTCAATTTTTTTTAAATACCTTATGACTCGCACCATAGCAATTGCTTCAATAGGAGCAGTCCCTGTTTCACTTAACAAGATATCATAAGGAAATGCACTTTTAATCTTAAATTTGTTTGTAATCAAACGCTTCTGAATTTTCTCAATTTGTCTCCACTGCATGTCGGAAGTACTGCTAGCCCACAGTTCACAACCATATAGAATCACTGGAATCACTAGAAGCCCAAAAAGAGTTTGAGTGGTTTTCCAGTCCCATAACTCTGCCTCTCTACACCTATTTTGAAAAGCATAAAATTCTTTCCAACCCCCCAAAGTTCTTTTCTTTCTACAACCATTCCAACTTAGATTTTTGTTGAAGTCAATTCCGAGGTATTTGTAATCCGCAACTTCTTCCAGAATGTTGCCTTCAAAGTAGAACTTATGTTGGTTATGATTTCTTTTCTTAGAGAAGACCATTACTTTCGTTTTGTTGATATTGACTTGCATCCCCACACTTCTACAAAAATTCTCAAGGGATAGTAAGTGCTCTTGCAAACCAAGAGCCGATTTAGCAATCAGAATAAGGTCATCTGCATACAAAAGAAGCCTTATAACAAACTTGCACAAATAGATACCATCACCCCCTTGCGAATTTAACCACTCCTCAAGCTTGTCGATATATAAACCAAAAAGGGTAGGAGACAATGGGCAACCTTGCTTGACCCCGATATCGCTTCTAAAACTTTCAGAAATGCCTGCTAAAGTTCTAATTTTGACTTTCACCTCTTCACACAGCCTATGCACAGCTGCTCTCAAATGTTTAGGAACCCCAAGTTCCTCCATTCTTTGCCAAAGTTTATCCCTAGGAACCGAGTCAAACGCTTTTCTGAAATCAACAAAGCAACAAAAGACTTCTTCTTTCTTCTCCCAAGCTTTTTCAATGATGTGCCTTAAAGTTATGCAATGATCAACTGTGGAATGCTTAGGTCTAAAACCTGCTTGCCCTTTAGCACGCTTATTTCTTTCTTCTGCCCACTTGCTAATTTTGTTTTCTAGCATGCTTCCAAATAGCTTTGCAAACAAAGGGTTTATCATGATGGTCCTATAATTGAAGGGATTATTGATGTCGCCGCTCTTGAAAAGAGGTATTGCCAGACTAGTTGTCCAATCTGTGGGGAGCCCTTGTTGTATGATGTTGTTGAAGACTTTTATAATGTGAGGTGCAAGAATCTTTGAGCCCCACTTTAGATATTTTGCTTGGAGTTCAACTAAGTCTTTTGCTTTTCCAACACCCAACTTCTTGATACCCATCTCTACCTCTTGTACCGTGAAGAGTTTAGTATCAGTGTTGACCAAGGGGGGAGGGTCAACCTTGGGAACCTGCTCATAGAGTTGTCTTGCATAGTCAAATCATTTAGAAGCTGTAATATTATTTCCAATTTGTATCTTTTTCGGTTGGAGCTCCTTCCAAAATAATTTGGGATTATTTTTCCCAAGGAAGATTAGTTCTTCCCTCCTTGAAACCATGAAATCAGCCTTTTTCTTGCTTAATAAATGCTTGTAAGATTTGAGCTTTATGTTATCCTTGTTTGACTCTTTCCACATTCTCCTTGCCTTTTTGCATTCCTCGTCAAACCAAGCATTAACCAGAAAGCAATTTGTTTCAAACTTCTTAATTTTTGTTCTTTTGCACTTTGCAAGTGCGCATTGAATTAAATGTGTTAATTCATGACTACGAAGGCTGTGAATTGTAATTTTCTCCTTCTCAAAGAGTCTCTCTAACGTCATTTTGAAGTTATTACAATTTTCTGGGGTCAAAAGAATTCTGCCCTGTGGGAGATTTTGTTGGACATGCTGAATTTTTGACTCTAATTGTTTCTTTCCAATCCAAGAAAAACATAAATAAATTGGCTTGTGATCTGATTTCAAATCCCACAACTGATCTCCAACCAAAACTTCTTCCATTTTCTCACACAAAACGTGCGAGCAAATTACATAATCTACCACACTTGCTCCATTGTAAGTATTGCAAGTGAAATTACCAGACTTTGCCCATCTAGTCAAGCCATTACAAATAACTAAATCAAAGGCCCCACATAGAGTAAGCAATTGTTCACCAAAGAGATTGCAGCCCTTGTCCTCTGAAATTCTTTCCCACTGATGATTGCTTTCTTCTGTAAGCCAAATAGGGTCATAATCATCTTTACAGCAAAGAATGCTAGCTTGCTCACTTGCAGTCCTAGCATTGAAATCACCCACTATAAGGACTTCACCTAGCTGAGAATATGTTGCAATATCCACTTTTAAAGCTGCAAATGGATCTTTGTGGTCAAGCCCTCTACCTTTGTAGATTTTTGAGACCTGTGGAGCAAAATAGCATGCTGCAATTCTGATGTGGTTTCCATTTTCTGATATTTTAAACCAAATGAATTGCTTATTTGAGTCTTCTTTTTCTAACTGAATGAGACGACCTTCTTGCTCCCTTACTAAAACCATGATACCCCCGTGCCCTTTGCCATTCCCTGCTACCTTGTTCCACACTGCCATCTTCCAGTATCCTTCAAACAAAGGTGTCTTGCACCCTTCATGCTCATGTGTTTCTATGAGACAAATTATGTCTCTATTTTCCGCAATAGGCCCTAACCCAGGTCCTCGTCTCCATGGGTAACCTCTGCAGTTCCAACAAACTAATCTCAAGGAAACCTGGGTATGACTTGATTGCTATTTATTTTGACATGCAAGCCTCACATTTGAGTCTTTGTCCTTGTTTTCCCACACTGACCTTGCTTTCTGATTTCCTGTTGAAGAGTTTTTTGCCTCTTCTTTATTACCATCTTGCTGCTCTGTTCTGGAAGGAGGTCCAAATTGCGCTATCACAACTTTGCCTTTATAAATCCATGCTCTCTTTCCTTCATCTCTTGCTGCCCTAACCTTTAAAATTTCCTCTCTTCTTTCCTCCTGTTGTTTTACAGTTAAATCTTCTTCTAAGAAAAAACGAGAACCCCTCAAGAAATGCTTCTTGCTTAGAATAATATATTTATCAACACAAGCTAGGCATAATGACTTTTATGGGCCTGGCTCTCTCCCCATTAAACTTACCCACCCTCCATGCTTGGCATATTTGCCCTTGCCATAGCAACTTGTCTTTCAAGAAGTCTCTTGCAAGGTCAAGAGTACATTCATTTTTTCCATAGTCTTTCACCCCTTTAATAATTATGTTTGTTGCCCTATTTTGTCTTTCCTTGCCTTCACTATCTTGCATGTTGTCAACCTGAATATTTGTTTCTCCTTCCTTATTAGCAGAATTGCTAATAACTTGAGCCCAAGTTTTGGAAACTTTGGTGGAATCATCTTTCATTTCTTCTCTTGCGTTCTCTTCATGGTTGTTTATTTGGACAATCATTTTCCCTTTATCCTGGGATGATTTCACATTCACCACCTCTGTACTTTCCACTACAGATTTCTTTACATTTTGCACATCCGCCTTCATGCGTTGCCATTCTGTCTTCCCTATCAGGAGAGCTTCCTGTACCAATGCCACTTGTTCTTCTAAAATTTTATTGCTTTCTGCTAACGCCTTGTTCTCAGCTGTTATTATATGAATTTTATGATCTCTTTCCTGCCCTTTAGCTTCTAAAACCTCCAACCTTTGTTTTGCATTTAACAATTATTTCACATAGAGATCAGATGACCAGGTGAGAGGTGTGGATGTGGGACTATATAAGGCAAAATCCTCAATGGTTTTTCCTTTGGACTTCTTGTTGCCACGTGCTTGTGGAGGAGACTTGTTTGGGTGCTTTTTGCAAAGGAGTTTCTTCTTTGTTTGCTCCCATTTTAGACGAGCTATTCTTCGTTTTAAAATGCCCCGATATTGTTTAGCATTGACCCAAACCCACTTCCCAGCTTTGGCGGATGAGGCAATTTTCACTTGTCCTAAATCATTTGTCTCCACATGTTCTGAAATTTCTGGTTCCTTTGTCATGTTTGAATGCATTTGTTGTTGTTTGCTTGCTGCTCAATACTTTTGCTGCATAAAAACTCCCTGCTTTCACACTGCTCACTGTTCGCTGCTCGCTGCTCTTACTGCTGCCCAAATTGCTCTACTCACTGTTCACTGTTCACACTGCTCACTGTTCGCTGCTCGCTGCTCTCACTGCTGCCCAAATTGCTCTGCTCACTGTTCGCTGCTCGTTGCTCTCACTGCTGCCCAAATTGCTCTGCTTTCACACTGCTCACTGCTCACTGTTCGCTGCTCGCTGCTCTCAATGTAATAAAAAGGCAAAAAACATGTCTCTGCAAAACATCCACGCACGTTCCATTTCAGAACAGAAAAGTGATATGTTTATTGGGCACAGGGATGCTAATCGTTCCACCCTGGATCTTTCTCACTCGCTTCTTGGCTTGACGTAAGCGTCAGGACAAGGATCCCCTCAATATAAATCGTAAGAACGTATTCACGAATCAAACGCAAAGAATCTAAGCCATCAGAATACACCGGCCGTGGAAAAAATCCTTGTCTGGAAATCGAACAAAATTCTAGTAGTGATCTCAGTACGACTTTCATCTCCTCCCATTTCAATGGGTATAAAGTGACTCAGGGGTATAGACCCCACCCCAAACCGATTTTATTCTTGGGTGCTTCCAGAAGGGTGGTGTGGCACTCGGCGATAAAGGACATGATTTTATCATCTTTTTGTAAATTTTAACTAAATATTTTTAAGTCTGTCGTGGCAGAGGATGAAACTCTCATTTTGTTAGGGTTGTTTTAGACCTTTTTGTTATATATTATTCCTATGAAATGTCAAAGGAAAATGGGGCCACTACGATGTAGGATAAGGCCGAGAGGGTGGCCAAGCTATGATGGGCCATAATGTGTAATCTGCTTGAGTTTAATATGAATTTTTTTTGTGCATTTTATATTCTACATCGTTTTGAATCCTTCATGTTTATTTTACAAACCCAGCCACTATGTCTTTGGCTGAGATTGGATTCGTCGATTGGTCACAATACACAGCCACTAGTGAAGCAGTGAGAAAAAGGTGGAAATCTTGGAGACGTTCAGAACCATCGGTTGAGAGAATTCGTAGTGTCGGTATTCCATTGCTTGAAGAATAGATACGGAACCATGCCAAAGGTGGTAGAACCATCGACGAAGTCAAAAAATCTAAAGAAAGGCCAAACGCATCCACAACCGACCCCGAATTATTTTCACGTGAGTTCAACGCCAACCCATTGTCGTGCCCCCTCGTGGTTCGAAGATTTCATCCATAGGCCCCAACCCGGACCTCTAGTCGGACCTAGAGCAGTTGGTCCTTCAAGCGATAGGGCTTTGAGATAGTGTTGATGGTTATGGACCCACCAACATTCAGGGGTCTCCTCGATATGAAGTCCCAATTAGACTTCACACTTTTTGGATTAGGAGCCCCATTCAGAATACGGCCTAGTTAACGAAATAGTGGGTTTTAGTGTTATGCCTTCGCTGCGATAACAAATAGAATGATGTATTCGTGGCTTTGGTGAAACAAGTGTATATCTTTGTGAAGGTTCAAGTGCAATGCATTAAATGTTCTAACATGACAAAGGGAAAGTGAGTGATCCCCTTAGAAGCCTGTAATAGTACACATCTTGAAAGGAACACAAGATAATAAAAGGAATCACAAGTTAGCCTGCAAAATAGTTCACAAGTTAACCATGATGGAAATATACAATAGCACGCATTCAACAAGATTCATACTAATGCAAATGAAATAGTTCATAAGCGTTAGCATAAATGAAATAACATATATTGCAAACATAACAAGAATAGTCCTACTATATTCACAACATATGCATAAAGTGTCGGCTCTGAGATTTTATTAAAGTGAAAGTCCCAAGCATACATATACAATTGACAAACCACTAGTCCCAATAGTGGAACATGAAGCCAACACTTGCTCCTCCAAAGAAATATACTCCCTCTATGCTATGGAGAAGCCAAGGCTCTCAACAAAACTCCCAAGATTCTGCTCCTAATCCAAAAGCCCTTTACATGACTAATGAGGGTACATTTATAACAAAAGGGGTGACTATTCATCTCCCTTTGTGACTCTTTGACTTCCCTCATGACTGTTTGACTTCCTTCAACCACGACCTTTGGACTTCATTACAAAATGACTCTTCACATTCCACAATTGACACTTGGAATTTCACTTACAATTAATTACAAAAAATATTACAATATCGCTCATACCCATGTAAGACAAAATTGGGTAGAGTCAACTAGACATCCTAATAAGACAAAACAAGTTAAGCTTGAGTTTGGGAAAACTCCAGCTCAGTCACTTCAACTTGTATTTTTTTTATCACATAGTGGTGCCAAGCCTTGTATTGTGTGATTACTTCCCCAAACTGTGCGATGGGATCAGGTTGGAAGCGTACTCTAGCCTCCATTGCATCTGAGTAGACTAATTTGGAACTGGTTTGAATTTCCTTCTTCAGTAGGAGCAACATGGTGTTGATCTGGACAAGGCCACCAATGTACTTCTGCATATTGTTCTTGTTCACCTCCAGATATTCCTTGGAGGAAATCTTCCTAAGCTGGTCCAAGTATTCTTCAACCTCTTGCCTGACTTGATTCTTGCACTTGGCTTTGATGAGTGAGCCAACTAAAGGGATCTTATGTGATTTCACCATGAAATAGTTCCTATTATATAATCATGCATAATAGGCCTGGATGTTGATGATGAATGAGGGGAGTTGTTTTTTACTCGGATGATCATTTGAACTTGTTCTTTCTCCAACTCTGCTTATTGCCTTATTTTCTTTACCAATTCGGACAATGCCCCTTTGTGTTGCATTGACCATTCATGCACAGAAGTGATGGTTGTGTGGACAACCTTGAGGGCTTTAAAATTATCCTTGCACTTTTTCTACATGTCGTGCAAGCAAACAATTGTCTTATGCATGGTGACAAGCTCCTCATAAACGCATCGCATGGTTTTTCCCAATGTCGATACTTCACCAAGTATGGTTGCCTTAGTTCTTCCAGACATACTTGAGCGAGAGCTGATTTCCAAATCTCTATTTGGAGCTGCTCAATTTGTTTCCTTGCAACTTGCAAGTTCTTTTCCATCTTCCTATAATCAGCCATGAGATACTTTGTATTTGACTTGGTAGCACCTGTGAAGGCCTAGTTGGTTGTAGCAATGGCCTCTGGATTTCTCCTGGAATCTGTTTAAATCACCCTTTCTCTAATGAATGCAAGAGATGTAACATCGTCTGGGAAATGTTTCCTTCTCACTTGTACAATATTCTTATGAATCTCGTCATAGGTTAAATTGTACATATCCATCAAGAGAAATAATTTCCTCTTCTTCGCTTAGAGCTTTCTCTGTTGTCGGAGGAGGGGGAGATTGAATGGTGACCTGTTGAGTACTTGACATGATATCAATATCTTGGTTTAGCAGCTCTAGTTCCACATCCATGTCTTGAATCACAATCAGTTCTTTGATTTCTTGAGAAATTTTCTTCTCTTGTAACTATTTTCTCTCCACTTCTAGTAGCTGTTTTTGTTCCTGTTCTTTAGTCTGTTTCCGTGTTGCTTACTCTTCTTCTTCTTGTTTCTACCTTTCTTCTTCCAATCTGTTCTACTCTTATTCTTCCCCCTGCTTCATCTCATCTTCTTTCTTCCTTTGTTTCCTCCTCTTTTCTGTTGTTATGGCCCCTTTCAGGATGATTGGATAAATTTCATATTGCAGCTTTCCTCTCCACTGGACTATGTGAAACGTTCCTCTTGCCTTTTTCATGCACTGGGTTGCGCCTTTCTACTGGTTCTGCCTCTGGGATGACTACTTTTTGAGGAGTAACCTGTGATGTTCCTACGAAGCTAATTGGTTCGTGGGACTTGGAGGCATTGTAAATTCTTGATCTCTTCCTCCTCGGGCCTGTAAAATGTCCTGCTTGGCCATTGGAAATGAATCATCGCACAGTGCTCTTCGTAAACATTCTTAGGATCATACGGATTGAAGTCCAAACAACCAAATGTGAATTTCTCTATATATTTTCCTTCAGTGTCTGCAACCTTCAAATTCTTGAATTCGTACAATCAAATTTACAAAGGAAGAACGAGCCAAGGTGCCTTCTTCTTCCTGTGCAATACTCCTGATAACCTTGTGGAAATATGATAAGCAACTTCTTGCATGACTAACTTGTCAGTGGCATACCTCAGTAGAAGATGTGGAGACTTATGACCACCAAAAACTCTGAGGAAAGTGCCATCCGGTGAGGCAAACCAATCTGTTAATTCTGACACTGCTTCCATTGCCCCATGGGACATGCAAGATGGCTCTTACTGAAAGATTAACTTTTACAATGGAAAGGGGAAGTGATCAGTTAGCTTTTCAATTACTCCTTCGTAACTACACTCTGAAAGCAGTGTGTAGTAAATGTGCATGGAAAGTTCTCTTGATGACAAGGTCAAACTCTTGCTAAGAAAAGAGTTTTGAGCACATATTGTATCCAGCAAGTAAGAAAACATGTATAACTTAGCTTTCTTACTCTTGGAGGGCTTTTAGAATTATTTACATGGGTCGTCAATTGTTGAGCCAAAAAATCTGGCAAGATGAATGGTTTTCCTTCATTCACAACCTAATTAAGAAAGAATGCCTAGCCTTTTGGAAAGGTCTCAATACTACTTTGGCCATAGATCCGACAACATAAGACTATCAAGTATTAATAAGCCTTCCTGAGATATTTGGTCTTGTAAGTGTTGTTGGGTATTTGGCAGAATTTGGAAGGCTCTTTCACCCAACTTTTGACGATATCCTTTATGCTCAGGTAGCTGGTGACTACATAGAAGTGGGAATCCATGTAAGATTCTGGCAGCAGAAAATGATACATGCTCTGAAAATAATGTGCCATAAAAGATGCAAGCATTTTTCCACTGGCATTGTTGAGAGTCATGGTCTTTTTATCCATATGGGATAGTATCCATCTAACAATGTTTGCACATGGAAAAATCGGGTACCTGCATGAAATCTTGTGTAATCCTAACCTTTGGACATTGATGTAAACTTATCAGTCTTCAAGATCTGCTTTGAAACTTCTTGCTGAGAATACCTCATTCACATTTTTCCATGTAATGTTTGACTCTTTCTCTATAAACAGTTGAGTGTCTCAGAAAACTGGAAAATTCACTAGAGTACTCTCAACTTCCTCCCAAATGCTGCTCTTTATAGTGTCCTCTGTGACAAATCTCTTGGCAGCCATAGTGACAGCCACTGATCAAGAGAAGTGCTCAAAATTGTAGTACCAATAGGAGAAAAACTCACTCATGGAAAAGATAAATTAGCTCAAGAAAAATGACTTGCAAAGAAAGATCAATGCAACAACCACAAGATTGAGAGGGAAAACTATGCAATTCATGGACTGTGGGAAGAGACTTGCCTCCTGAACTGCACATTGTGTAGTCTCAATAGTCAAGGGAGAGACTTGAGGCTTGAGATTGTGCAATGTGCAGTCTCAAACTGGGAAGACTGAGGGAGAGAGTGGGCAGACTGAGCAAGAGAGTGGGCAGACTGAGTGAGAGATTGTGCATTGCGTAGTCTCAGTGGCCAAGGGTGAGGCTTGAGCCCTAGAACTACGCAATGCGTAGTTGGGAAATCTAAGGACTACACATTGTGCAATATCTGGGGCCAAGCATGAGGCTTGAGCCTTGGAGTTGCATAATGCATAGTTTATCATGGAAATTGTTGGCCAAGTAAAGGGCATATCTGCCCAGGAAGGGCATGGGAAGGTGGCAGATCTAAGTGTCAGTGCAAGTAAGAGTGAAGATCTGACTAAGGGAAATATATATTGGTGAAAATTAAGTGCATAAGATCAACATGCAAAAGGAAAAACAACATGCATAGGGAGTGATCACGTGCTCAAAAATTTTCTCAAAATTCAAAGTTGTCGGATCTGTGTGGAACCTAAATCACTGCGTAGTGCTAGTTGTCCTGAATCCGGTATAATTCATTTCACGCAAAACAGACTTAGTATGCTCCCAGAAACATGCTATGTTCACTTTTCCAAACATGCAAACTTAAAAAAACAAATATGCATGGAGCCCAGTCAGCAGTCTGTATTGCTGAGGTGGCACTGACTGGGATGCCTATGTGGCATGTTGACTGTACAAATGAATGGGCTCCTCTATCGAATCACGTGGTGACAAGTGGCATTCGTTTATTGGTGACAAGTGGCACGTTTTGATTGGGTTTTAGGTGGCCAATCACAAGCTGCCATGTGGCACAGCCAGGGGCTGCCACGTGGAAGCCTGAGGGCCACCAAAAATTGGGTAAGGTCTAAGTAGCAGCTGGCGGGGATCTAACCCGTGACCTCCAAGTTTTAAATTCCAAGCTGTTACCAACACACCCCACGTTAGTTCTTAATAAATAATGTCGTTGACATATATTTAAACATTGACGTAGAGCAGTTTCGGAAAGGGACCAACCCCTGGGCACATTCAACCTAACAGAACCACGAGTGGAGTGGAGTGGGGCCCCGGCCTGCGGGGGTGAGCCGGTAGCCTTAGCCCCCGGGCACATGGCCCCCCAATGTGGCCTAATTTTCGGAAATAAGGCCTTAGAGGGCTTTTAAGCACCCCGAAAAATATGCCCGAATATTGGGCAATTTGGCGCTCGGTTAGCGAAATTGGAGATGAAATTGTAGGATGGTGCTAATTTTGGGGAAATTGTAGAGCGAATAGTGGAATAGCTAGGGGAAGTCATAACTTCTTCAGTTTTTGACCAATTTGGGAGTAGGAAGAGACTAGACAGGCATTTTGGGTCCATTGGAGCAGGTTTTAGAGCTGTTTGAGCATTGTAAACTGATGTATTCACACTTTTGAGCATAATAGAGAGGTTCAAACCATTGGAAGTTGGACCAAGGAGACGTAGCCTAGGCGGGGTGAACTCCTTCATCATGTGTTGTTGTGATACTGTTTTGGTGATGCTCGTCTATTGTATGATGTTGTTCAGTAATTTTTTTATGTTAATTTGTACATGAAATTTACATAAAAGCACTCAAAAACTCATGATAAAATGTGCAATTAACCTCATGAATCCTTAAGAACTTTTACATATTCTAAAGATGAATTTAGCACAAAAAAACTAATTTTCCCATTCATATCAAGTTTGGTATCAGAGCCCTTGGTTTTCTTTGTGAAAGGAGGATTTAACTATTTGCAAGTGAATGTGATGCTGACAAGGTTGAAGCTCAAGAGAGGAGAAGGAAAGATGGTTGAAGGTCATGAAGTTGGGACAAATATAAGGAGAGAAATATTGCCACAATCTCCACCACCAGTTCTACCTCAAATATAATTTGAAGTTCAGCAAGAATGTCACATGAAGGAGAGTCTGCAAATATGTCAGAGGATGAGAAGGTTTCTAGGAAGGATTTCTTTGACATGACAGAGATGGTGAAAGTCCTCTATGGAGAGAGGAATACAAGACTACACGGTGAAAGCTCCAATCCTCCAAAAGGAGAAGGTTCTTCAAGAGGAGGAGGTAATGGAAATGGAGGTAAACCTCCACCACCATCATCTTCATCTTCATCTTCACAGTTATCTTCATCCTCTACCACTAATACAACCCTTACTCATACTCATCAACATACCTCAAAAGGAAATGGTAAAACGCCCCGGTTAAAACTTGATATTAAATTTGAGTTGCCTATGTATAATGTTGAAGTGAATGCAAAGAAGCTTGACAATTGGATTCGTTAGTTGGAGGTCTATTGCATAATTCAAAACCTTCAAGATGATGACACAAAGATTCAGCTAGCTTCCTTGAGACTGGAGGGTGCAGAACTAGTATGGTGGGAATCCAAGACAGAAGAAGAGATATAAAAAAAAAAAAACATTGTAAGATATCAATTTATTGGTTTGATTTCATTGATGCAATTAAAAGACAGTTTTACCCTCTAGCATATATGCAGAAAGCTATCATGAATTAGCAAAACTTTAGACAACTTAAAGGTCAAAATGTGAAAGATTACACCCAAGAATTTAGAAGAAGGTCTATAATGTTAGGTGTAGATTTGCAATCACAAGACACGTTGTTGAAGTATATAGGGGTTTTACACAGTTACCTTAGGTATATGATCCTTATGTTTAATCCCAATAGTCTAGATGAGGTTTGTGTGCAAGCCACTCATATTGAGGCAAGAGGGGAAATATTCTAGAAGAGGGTAGCAAAAAGAAGCCATTTAAGGGTGGAGAGAAAGGAAAGGGTTTCAAAGGAAATAAAAATGCAAGCATTAAGAAAGAAGGAGAGAAAATAACATGCCCCCTCGAGGGCTTCTTCGAGCAAGATTTTGATAGGATCTCCTGCCCCCTCGTCTTTCTTGTCTTCCTCCATGGGAGGCCATCGGGATTTGTGAGGCTAGTCTTGCAAAGGTTCGACCAGTTCAAGCCCTAAATCCTTATATCCCAACTTCGTTGGGGATGTGCAAATAAAAACAGAGAACGAGCAAACCGCTCTGATACCATTGATCCAGATTTAAACAGGAACACAACAATTTATAGAGATAACCATAAATACAGAGATGCAGTAGAAATAATACTTCATTTCATTAATGTAAAATACTGAAACATGTTTACAAACAGAAATGGAAATAAACTAGCTCAGACGATGGTAGCTTATCTCTGAGAAGAGATGTGGCGGCTACATGCGTCTGAACTGCGTTACAATGAGGCTCAAGGGCCTTTTTATTTTTGAACAATAAGAGCAAATCCTAAACAACCAAAACCCTAACCCGAGGAGATGTAACACCAAGAGTTTATCGGCCCTGTTGGGGTTAGTTGGACAGCCAACTTCCCAGGGTTGTGATTTGGTCATATTATCTCTGTTTGACGTGCATGACACCCTGTTGGAAAGATCTCTCCGAGGACTACGACGGCAAAGATGATTTTAAACAAAAAATTGTTGGTACAAGATTGCTAAAAAAACGTCGTTTAGGCCCTCAAAACGGCTCCGGAAGTTTAGGACCCAAAAAACTACTAAAAATAGTAAACTATGCTACAATTAAGGGAACTGAAAAACTGAAAAAACAATGGTGGGGGTCCAAGAGGAATTGGTAGGTGGCCACCAATATCCACTTGGATCGTGGCATCTGTAATTAACAATGCACTTTTGTCTAAGAGTTGCATATATACCTTATCACACCATAATTGACAAAAACTCACTTGGAGAACTAACCTCATTATCAAAAACACATTTGTAATAGTGTTTCCAAAGAGTATATAAAGCAAAAAACCTCAAGAAATGCTAAATACTTGACAAGGTGTCCCTAATCATTGATATAGAATCTCCCAACAAAATTGTCCACCAATGTAAATGGCCCTAGGGAATGTGAACCATTCAGATTGAACTTAAGCCTAACAAGATCTTGCAAAGGAACATTCCCATAAAATATGCTTTATTGTTTCTAATTCCAAGCAAAAATGGCACAGTGCATTAGTAAAGCCGATTTTGGCCAATCAAGCTTTGGAGGGGATACCTTGGCATCACTAACCGAGCAAAGGCCCAGATTTTATAAGAGATTTAATCGATCAGCCACCATGCAGTCAATGAATCCAACAACTTTCTTCATCCATAAAAGGCTATATGGAATTGAGAATTGGTCCTAATTCATGATACCAATACAAAATAGAGTAGAGGTTATGATAATCATATTGAGTCGAATAAAAAAATTTAACAAAAAAAACATTTTTAAATTTTTCGAATTTCAATTCTTAGTCTTGGAAAAACTAATGTTCAATAACTCTTTAGGCCATAAGATAATTTTGTTAAACATTTCCATTATAAAATCTCTCAACAAATAAAAATTTCAATTTCAATTCCTTAACAATTGAGGCATTTAATAAAATTAGAATATAAAAAGTTTCAATTTCAATTTTTGTCCTCTTGAAGGCATTCATTAAAATTAGAATAAATTTCAATATCTTTAATGATGATGCATTGAATAGAAAATTTGGTAGCATAAATAACTTGTTAAACACACCTAATTTAATAAGCTTTTTAAAAGATAAAATATTTTATTTCATTCCAATTAAATATATAGATGTGTTATTTTTTAAATTATGATAGTGATTGATATTTACTAAAATTCATATGATTTATCAGATTAAACTATTTTATTTCATTCCAATTAAATATATAGATGTGTTATTTTTTAAATTATAATAGCGATTGATATTTACTAAAATTCATATGATTTATCAGATTTTAAAAAATAAGAGATTATTCAAAAAAAAAATTATCACTTTATTTTTATATCCGTAAAGTATTTAAGAAAAATGTCTCAAAATCATTGCAAACAAGCATTTAAACCATAAAAAAAATAGGTAATGTGAGAAATGTGAGAAATATTTTAAAAATTAAATGATATACCAATATAAAATAGTAAATTAATACCAAACAAATAATTTAAAAACCAAAAACTTTCATATTTATATATTATTTTTTAATTTGTTTTTCTCGAATATCTCTTAAATATTCTATTATATTTCATCCTATGATAATAACTTCCGTGACAACTGTTTCTGCTTGTCTAAGAGCTCGTTTTCCTCGGACGTAAGGAAACAGGTTAACGACCCAAGACCCAGAGGCATCTGGCAGGAGTGAAAGCCTGCTCCCTTACGGGCCACCAGCGGGTTATTACAGGTGGCGTGGTTTTCCTTGATAACGGTGATGAGTCAAATTGACATTCGCGGATAGCAGCCAGAGATGGTTGTCCTCACTGTTGGTTTGACACCTGAGTTTGATAGGTTTTGCCACCTTCGGAAAAAAAAAAAAAAAAAAAAAAAAAAAAAAAAACAAAAACAAAAACAACAAAAAAACACTTCCGTGACAACTAAATCTTAATGGACACCTTTATGAAGTATATGACCTAAGTAAAGATATCATATTATAATACCTAAAAGTAGTAATCTCACGGGAACAATAATGGTAATCATTAATCTTATTATTATAAAAAAAAAAAGGGCAATATGTTGGCCATCAATAAAGGTAACCTTTAATGTTAAAGAATACGTCTCGACTCTCCTTATGAAAGGTCTATTTCACTTTTTTTTGTGGTTATAGTGGAGTGTTTTTTTTAGCTTTTAATTATTAGAACTATTTTCTACTGCATAGTTTGACTTTGTAAAAATAATTGTGTAATTTAAAATAAATGTTATATATAAAAGTATAAGCTTATTTTTAGTGTAGGTTGAAGTTACACTTAGATATTAGTATAAGTAGTGTTATAACAATATAAAACAAGATTTTGATTTTATTTAATTTGAAAGTTTTATATATGCTTGTTTAATTCAGCGTAACTTATTTTGTTATTAATTTCTCTGCAATTTATATTGTTTTCGCAATTTATACTGTCATGGTTGGCACAACAGAAGGGAGGGAGGCTCCCTCCTACAACAAAGTTGTTGTAAGGGATCATCACCTTGATCAATCAGCTAATTCTTGTCATAATAAGGTTGTAAAAAATCCATGCTAAGATTAGCAGCAAGTATCCTCAAAGCAGGCTTTAACCAACCGAAGAGTTCTAGGAAGTTGTCTTTCAGAAGTAGCCATAGATTAAAAGTTTGAAGTGCACTCCAATCGAATTGGGGAGTACATTCAATAGATTAGATCATGTTTTAATCGACCAATTCTTGGTCCTTTGGCCTTAAGTAAAATTCCTCACCTATTGGATTCAACACAAGTGGAAGCAAATGGACAAATCAAATTGGAGCTGGGGGTAAAGGATTTTTCACCATTATTTTTGCCTTTGTAGAATATCGCATTAGGGTTTTCGAAAATGGCCCATATTTCTTCAACTCTATAGGATTATATCTTAGGTTTTGGAAAAAGAGGCTTGTTTTGGATAAAGATGATTTTATGGCAGCCCGAGTTTGGATCTCCATGTGCTCCTTGCTCAAAGAATTTTGACATGAAGAAATATCAGCAAGCATTGGAAATGCTCTAGGTCATTTTGTCAAAGTCTCGGAAACCACTAAACAAGCAAGATACATATTTTATGCTTGCATATGCGTATATATGACTATCTCAGATACTTTTCCCAAGGCGATTGATATCTACAATCAAGATGATCTCTTAAGCAAACCTTAAACTATGAACACATTTTTTTCCATTATCACAGATGTGTCACAAATATGTGAATCTCTACATAAATTACCCCATGCTAGTTCCTGAGATCACTCCAAATCAAGGCTAAGATATAGATCAAGATGGCTCCTCTAGACCAATTAATTGGTATTGTGGACCTAAGCCTCCACTGTCACAGACGCACTCTAGAAAATCCCCTATTACTACAACAACTTTGAACCGCTTTCAAATCTCGATTCCCTAACCCTTCCTCCAAACCCCTTCCCCCCAAAGATAAGCATGCCTGATGCTAGAAACCCCAAAGAATCCTTTGAGGTTCCTCTTGTTACCTCCTCACAAGCCCCGAATTTGGATCCTCAAGAACCCTCAAAGAAAGATTATAAGTTTCCATACAAAAATGAAGGCACCAAAGACATGGATTTAAATTCTCTTGACCTCCCAAGTATTGTTAACGCATGGAAAGTTAAAGACCCAAACTCGCTCTTGAAGCATCAAATTAAAATACTAACCAAAGTCATTCACAAATCAAGGTTTATCTCGGAGCTTTAGCCCTCCACCAACTCATCTCCCCTATAAAGATAATATCTTGGAATATTGGAGGCCTTAATCTCAAAGGAAAACAAAGGTTTCTCAATGATAAGTGCCTCACTAAACATCCAACAGTCTTGATGATTCGTGAAACTAAAACTTCATGTGAATTTGTATGCAAGATGATAGAAAAATGAGGTCGAGGATGCTAATCAGCAGCTCCTAACACCAAAGGTCAATTTGAAGGTCTCACTATCATCTGGAACTCTCTAGAGGTATCCATCCTTAACATTTTTTCTTCTTTAATAATTCTCACTATACAATCTCAACTCATAGGATCATCAGAAACTTGTTTTCTTTCAAATGTTTACGGCGCTTCACTTCCCGGTGAAGAGTTGCATTTTATTAACTCCAAAAAGCATCTTAACCTTTTTATATCCTTGGCATCTTATATCCTAGAGGGGATTTCAATTTCATAAAATATTTAGAAGAAAATAGGGTGGTTTCAGAGAGTGACTAAGTGGTATAGACCCCACCCCAAACCAAATTTTATTCTTGGGTGCTTCTAGAAGGGTGGCGTGGCACTCGGCGATAGAGGACACAATTTTATCATCTTTTTGTAAATTTTAACTAAATATTTTTAAGTATTTTGTGGCAGAGGATGAGACTCTCATTCTGTTAGGGTTGTTTTAGACCTTTTTGTTATATATTATGCCTGTAAAATGTCAAAGGAAAATGGGGCCACTACGATGTAGGATATGGTCAAGAAGGTGGCCAGGCTATGAGGTGCCATAATGTGTAATCTGCTTGAGTTTAATATGATTTTTTTCTGTGCATTTTATATTCTCCATGGTTTTGAATCCTTTTCATTTATTTTACAAACCCTGTCAATAGTCATGTAATGGTTACTATGTCTTTATCAAGATCCATGAGGGTTTAACGAGGGTTCAAAGTCGTGTTTCAACACTAATTGCATGTCTTTGGTTGAGATTGGATTCGGTGATTTCTCACAATACACAGCCACCAATGAAGCAGTGAGAAAAAGGTGGAAATCTTGGAGACGTTCAGAACCATCGGTTGAGAGAATTCGTAGTGTCGGTATTCCATTACTTGAAGAATAGAGATTGAACCATGCCAAAGGTGGCAAAACCATTGGCGAAGTCAAAAAATCTGAAGAATGGCCAAACTCATCCACAACCGACCCCGAATTATTTGCACGTGAGGTCAACGCCAACCCATTGTCGCGCCCCTTGTGGTTTGGATATTTTGTCCATATGCCCCGACCCTAGACCTCTAGTTAGACCTGGAGCAGTCGGTCCTTGAAAAGATAAGGCCTTGAGGTATTGTTGATGGTGTTGGACCCACCAACATTCAGGGGGTCTCCCCGATATGAAGTCCTAATTAGACCTCACACTTTTTGGAATAGGTGCCCCATTCGGAATACATCTCGGTTGCCAAAATAGTAGGTTTTAGTATTATGCCTTGGCTGCGATAACACATAGAATGATGTATTCGTGGCTTTGGCGAAACAAGTGTATATCTTTGTGAAGGGTCAAGTGCAATGCATTAAATGTTCTAACATGACAAAGGGAAAGTGAGTGAGCCCCTTCGAAGCCTATAATAGTACGCATCTTGAAAGGAACACAAGATCATAAAAGGAATCACAAGTTAGCTTGCAAAATAGTTTGCAATTTAACCATGATGGGAATATACAATAGCACGCATTCATCAAGATTCATACTAATGCAAATGAAATAGTTCATAATAGTTAGCGTAAATTAAATGACATATATTTCGAACATAACAAGAATAGTCCTATTATATTCACAACATATGCATAAAGTGTCGGCTCTGAGCTTTTATTAAAGTGAAAGTCCTAATCATACATATACAATTGACGAACCACTAGTCCCAATAGTGGAACATGAAGCCAACACTTTCTCCTCCAAAGAAATATACTGCCTCTATGATATGGAGAAGCCAAATCTCTCAACAAAACTCCCAAGCTTCTACTCCTAATCCAAAACCCCTTTACATGACTAATGAGGGTACATTTATAAAAAAAGGGGTGATTGTTCCTCTCCCTTTGTGACTCTTTGACTTCCCTCATGATTGTTTGACTTCTTTCAACCACAATCTTTGGACTTCGTTACAAAATGACTCTTCACATTGCACAATTGACACTAGGAATTTCACTTATAATTAATTACAAAAATTATTACAATATCGCTCATACCCATGTAAGACAAAATTGGGTAGAGTCAACTAGACATCCTAATAAAACAAAACAAGTTAATCTTGAGTTTGGGGAAACTCCAGCTCAGTCACTTCAACTTGTATTTTTTTTTATCACATAGTGGTGCCAAGCCTTGTACTATGTGATGACTTCCCCAAACTGTGTGATGGGATCAGGTTGGACACGTACTCTAGCCTCCATTGCATCCGAGTGGACTAATTTGGAACTGGTTTGAATTTCCTTCTTCAATAGGAGCAACATGGTGTTGATCTGGATAGGGCCACGAATGTACTTCTACATATTATTCTTGTTCACCTCCAAATCTTCCTTGGTGGTGATCTTCTTGAGTTGGTCCAAGTATTCTTCAACCTCCCGCCTGACTTGATTCCTGCGCTTGGCTTTGATGAGTGAACCAACTGAAGGGATCTTGTGTGATTTCACCATGAAATATTGCCTATTATATAATCATGCATATTAGGCCTGAATGTTAACGATGAATGAGGTGAGTTGTTTGTTACTCTGGATGATGATCTGAACTTGTGCTTTCTCCAACTCTGCTTATTGCCTTATTTTCTTTACCAATTTGGACAATGCCCCTTTATGTTGCATTGGCCATTCTTGCACAGAAGTGATGGTTGTGTGGAAAACCTATAAGTCTTTAGAATTATCCTTGCACTTTTTTTTCATGTCGTGCAAGCAGACATCTGCTTTATGCATGGTGACAAGATCCTCATAAACGCTTCGCATGGTTTCTCCCAATGTGGATACTTCACCAAGTATGGTTGCCTTAGTTCTTCCAGACATACTTGAGCGGGAGCTTCTTTCTAAATCTCTATTTGGAGCTGCTCAATTTGTTGCCTTGCAACCTACAAGTTCTTTACCATATTCCTATTATCAGCCATGAGATACTTCATATTTGACTTGGTAGCACTTGTGAAGGCCAAGTTGGTTGCAACAATGACCTCTGGATTTCTCCTGGCATATGTTTAAATCACCCTTTCTCTAATGAATGCAAAAGATGTAATATTGTCTAGGAAATGTTTCTTTATCACTTGTACAATATTCTTATGAATCGCGCCATAGGTTAGATTGTATGTATCCATCAAGAGGAACAATTTCCTCTTCTTCGCTAGATCTTTCTCTGTTGTAGGAGGAGGGGGAGACTGAATGGTGACCTGTTGAGTACTCGGCATGATATCAACATCTTGGTTTAGCGGATCTAGTTCCACCTCCATGTCTTGAATCACAATCAGTTCTTTGATTTCTTGAGCAAGTTTCTTCTCCTGCAACTATTTTCTCTCCTCTTCTACTATCTGGTTTTTCTCGTGTTCTTCAATATGTTTCCATGTTGCATCTTATTCTTATTGTTGTTTCTACCTTTCTTCTTCCAATTTGTTCTACTCTTGTTCTTCCCCTTGCTTCATCTCATCTTCCTTCTTCCTTTGTTTCCTCCCCTTTTTTGTTGTTATGGCTCCTTTCAGGATGATTGGATAAATTTCATCTTGCGGCTCTGCTCTTCCACTGGACTATGTGAAACTTTCCTCTTACCTTTTTCATGCACTGGGTTGTGAATTTCTATTGGTTCTGCCTCTGGGGTGACTTCTTTATGAGGAGTAACCTATGATGTTCCTGCGAAGCTGACTGGTTCACGGGACTTGGAGGCATTGTAAATTCTTGACCTCTTCCCCCTTGAGCCTGTAAAATGTCCTGCTTGGCAATTGGAAATGAATCATCGCACAAAGTTCTTCACAAACATTCTTAGGACCATACAGACTGAATTCCAAACAACCAAATGTGAATTTATCTATCTACTTTCCTTCGATGTCTACAACCTTCAAATTCTTGAATTCGTACAATCTAATTTACAAAGGAAGAACGAGCCAAGGTGCCTTCTTCTTCCTGTGCAATACTCCTGATAACCTTGTGGAAATATTATAAGCAACTTCTTGCATGACTAAATTGTTAGGGGCATACCTTGGCAGAAGATGTGGAGACTTCTGACCACCAAACACTCTGAGGAAAGTGTCATCCGGTGAGGCAAACCAATCTATTAATTCTGACACTGCTTCCATTGCCCCATGGGACATGCAAGGTGGCTCTTCCTGAAATATTAACCTGTACAATGGAATGAGGAAGTGATCAGTCATATTTCCAATTACTCCTTTGCAACTACACTCTGAAAGTAGTGTGTAGTAAATGTGCACAACAAGTTCTCTTGGTGACAAGGTCAAACTCATGCTAAGAAAATATTTTTGAGCACAGATTGCATCCAGCGAGTAAGAAGACATGTATAACCTAGCTTGCTTACCCTTGGGAGGGATTTTAGCATTATTTACATGGGTCCTCAATTGTTGAGCCAGCAAATCCAACCAGTTGAATGGTTTTCCTTCATTCACAACCTAATTAAGAAAGAATGCCCAGCCTTCTGGAAAGGTCTCAGTATTGCTTTGGCCATAGATCCGACAACATAAGACTATCAAGTATTGATAAGCCTTCCTGATAGATTTGATCTTGTAAGTGTTGTTAGGTATTTGGCAGAATTTGGAAGGATCTTTCACCCAACTTTTGACCATATCCTTTGTGCTCGGGTAGCTGGTTACTACATAGAAGTGGGAACCCACGTAAGATTCTGGCAGCAGAAAATTATACATACTCTAGAAATAATGTGAAATAAAAGATGCAAGCCTTTTTCCACCAGCACTGTTGAGAGTCATGGTATTTTTAGGCTTATGGGACAGTATCCAGCCAACAATGTTTGCACATGGAAAAATCGGGTCCCTGCATGCAATCTTGTGTAATCCTAACTTTTGGACATTGATGTAAACTTATCGGTCTTCAGGATCTGCTTTGAAACTTCTTGCTGAGAATACCTCATTGACCTTCTGCCATGTAATGTCTGACTATTTCTCTATAAACAGTTGAGTGTCTCAGAAAAAGAAAATTCACTAGAGTACTCTCAACTTCCTCCCCAATGCTGCTCTCTATAGTGTCCTTTGGGACAAATCTCTTAACAGCCATAGTGATAGTCATTGATCAAGAGAAGTGCTCAAAAATGCAGTACTATTAGGAGAAAAATGCACTCATGGAAAACATAAATTAGCTCAAGAAAAATGACTCATAAAGAAATATCAATGTAGGAAACACAAGATTGAGAGGGAAAACTACGCAATTCATGGACTGTGGGAAGTGACTTGCCTCCTGAACTGTGCATTATGTAGTTCAAGAGTCAAGGGAGAGGCTTGAGGCTTGAGATTTTGCAATGCGCAGTCTCAAACTGGGAAGACTGTGGGAGAGAGTAGGCATATTGAGCAAGAGACTGCGCATTGCATAGTCTTAGTGGCCAAGGGTGATGCTTGAGCCCTGGAACTACTCAATGCGTAGTTGGGAAATCTAGGTACTACACATTGTGCAATCTCTAGGGCCAAGCATGAGGCTTGAGCCTTGGATTTGCATAATGCATAGTTGATCATGGAAATTTTTGGCCAAGTAAAGGGCATATCTTCCCGAGAAGGGCATGGGAAGGTGGAAGATCTAAGTGATGGTCCAAGTAAGAGTGCAGATCTGACTATGGGAAATATATATCGGTGAAAATCAAGTGCATAATATCAACATGCAAAAGGAAAAACAACATGCATAGGGAGTGATCAAGTGCTCAATTTTTTTCTCAAAATTTAGAGTTGTCAGATCGGTGTGGAACCTAAATGACCGCATAGTGCTCATCGTCCTAAATCTGGCGTAATTTGTTTCGCGTGAAACAAACTTCGTATGCTCCCAGAAACATGTTGTGTTCGCTTTTCCAAACAGGTGAATTTAAAAAATAAAAATATGCAAGCAGCTTAGTCAGTAGTATGTACTTCTGATGTGGCACTGATAGGGATGCCTATGTGGCATGTTGACTATACAGATGAATGGGCTCCTCCGTTGAATCACGTGGTGACAAGTGGAATTCGTTTATTGGTGACAAGTGGCACATTTTGATTGGGTTTTAGGTGGCCAATCAAAAGCCACCATATGGCACGGCCAGGGGATGCCACGTGGAAGCTCGAGGGCCACCAAAAATTGGGTAAGGTCCGAGCAACAACTGGCGGGGATCTAACCTATGACCTCCAAGTTTCAAAGTCCGAGTCCTTACCAACACACCACTCATTAGTTCTTAATAACTAATGTCGTCGATAGATATTTAAACATTAACGTAGAGCAGTTTTTGGAAAGGGACAAGCCCCTGGGTGCGTGTAACCCAACAGAACCGCGGGCAGAGTAGAGTGGGGGCTCGGCCAGCAGGGGTGGGTCATTAGCCTTAGCCCCCGGGCACGTGGCCCCCCATTGTGGCCTGATTTTCATAAATAAGGCCTTAGAGGGATTTTAAGCACACCAACAAATATGCTTGGATATTCGGAAATTTGGCACTCGGTTAGTGGAATTAGAGGCAAAATTGTAGGATGGTGTTGGATTTTGGGGAAATTGTAGAGCAAATAGTGCAAGAGCTAGGGGAAGCCATAACTTCTTCAGTTTTTGACCAATTTGGGAGCAGGAAGAGGCTAGATAGGCATTTTTGGGCATTCTAGAGCCATTGGAGCAGGTTTCAAAGTTGTTTAAGCATTGTAAACTGATGTATTCACACTTTTGAGCATAATAGAGAGGTTCAAGCCATTAGAAGTTGGACCAAGGAGACATAGCCCAAGCGAGGTGAACTCATTCATCATGTGTTGTTGCGATATTGTTTTGGTGATGTTCTTGTCTGTTATGTATCAAAGCCCTTGGTTTTCTTTGTGCAAGGAGGATTTAACTGTTTGCAATTGAATGTGATGCTTACAAGGTTGAAGCTCAAGAGAGGAGAAGGAAAGTTGGTTGAAGGTCATGAAGTTGGGACAAAGATAAGGAGAGCAATATTGCCACAATCTCCACCACCGGTTCTACCTCAAATAATAGTTGAAGCTTCAGCAAGCATGTCACATGAAGGAGAGTTTGAAAATATGTTAGAGGATGAGAAGGTTTTAGGAAGGCTTTCTTTGACATGACAGAGATGGTGAAAGTCTTCTATGAAGAGAGGAATATAAGAATGCAGGGTGAAAGCTCCAAGCCTCCAAAAGGAGAAGGTTCTTCTAGAGGAGGAGGTAATGGAAATGGAGGTAAACCTCCACCATTTCCAACATCATATTCACCTTCATCTTCATAGGAATCTTCATCCTCTGCCACTAATACAACCCTTATACTCATCAACATACCTCAAAAGGAATTGGTAAAACACCCATGTTAAAACTTGATATTAAATTTGAGCTTCCTATGTATAATGGTGAAGGTGAATGCAGAGAAGCTTGACAATTGGGTTCGTCAATTCGAGGTCTATTGCAGAATTCAAAACATTCAAGATGATGAAACGAAGATTCAGCTATATTCCTTGAGACTGGAGGGTGCAAAACTAGTATGGTACGAAGCCAAGACACAAGAAGAGATAGAAAAACATGGTAAGATCTCAATTTATTGGTTTGATTTCATTGCTCCAATTAAAAGATATTTACCCTCTAGCATATATGCAGAAAGCCATCATGAATTGGCAGAACTTTAGACAACTTAAAAGTCAAAATGTGCAAGATTACACCCAAGAATTTAAAAGAAGGTCTCTAATGTTAGGTGTAGATTTGCAATCACAAGACACAATGTTGAATTATATAGGGATTTTACATAGTTACCTTAGGCATATGATCCTTATGTTTAATCCCAATAGTCTAGATGAGGTTTGTGTGCAAGCCACTCGTCTTGAGGCAAGATGGGAAAATATTCCAGAAGAGGGTGGCAAAAAGAATCTATTTAAGGGTGGAGAGAAAGAAAAGGGTTTCAAAGGAAAGAAAAATGCAAGCATTTAGAAAGAAGGGGAGAAAATAACATGCAAACATTATTCCAAAGAGGGTCACAATGAAGACCATTGTTGGAAGCTTTATCCAGAGATGAGGCCTAAGAAACTCAACAACAAAGTAAAAGAAAAGACAGTTGCAATCATTCAAGAGGATTTGGGATCCGATTCGGGTAATGAAACTAAAATTACAGCCATGGGTATAAATGGAAAAGAATCCATTGCTAGCACTAGTACATAACAATGTCACACTAGCACTCCAAATGAAGAAACAAGGATTGAATTATTTCATGTGAGGGTTATTGCAAAACATACAAAAATTGACACACTATTTGATAGTGGATCTCAAGCCAACTTGATATCGGAAGGCTTAGTCAAGAAACTTAGTCTTGAAACCATTCCACATCCCAAACCATATCCATTGGGTTGGATATGCAAGGACATAAACTTACAGGTTACAAGGAAATGTATTCTTCGGTTATCAATCACAACAAACTTCATTGACGAAGTTGAATTAGATGTTGTACCGCTTGATATTTCAAGAATTGTTTTGGGTAGTCCTTACCTCTTTGATAGAAAAGAAATCTTCTATCACCACGAAAATGAGTGCCACTTGTTCAAATATGGTGTGGAGTATATTGTGAGAGCTCATCGCAAGAAACTAAATCTTTCATTAGTTAATGCAGGGAAAATGAAAAGACTGGTGAATTCAAGCAAGAATTTAGTGTTTCTAATGATCAAACCAAAGAATGATGTTGATTATGAACCATTTGAAGGTTGTGATACAAAATTGAAATCTAATTGTGTTGATGTAGTTAACCAATATGATGAGATGTTTAAGGAACTAAATGGATTACCTCCCAAGAGGGGAATCCAACATGAAATGCCATTGCAACAATATTGTCATCTTTCTAACATTAGCATGTACAGGATGTCAATAATGAAAAATGCAAAAATACAAAAGAAAACCCAAGAGTTGTTGAAAAAAGTGATCATATGACCATCTCCTTCACCATACGGGTCACCTATTGTTTTGGTGCCCAAGAAGAAAGGAAATCATGTCACTAAATGGAACTTAAGGAGTGGCTATCATCAAAGTATAATTGCTGAAGGAGGCACATGGAAGACGACATTCAAAACAAAGCAAGGCTTGTTTGAATGGCTAGTTATACTCTTTGGTCTTTTCCATGCTTCTACTACTTTCGTGTGTATGATGAATGATGTATTGGAGCAATTTATAGATGAGATAGTCTATTTATACAACATCTTAGTTTTTAGTAAATCTCTTGATGAACATGTCATGCATGTGAGAAAAGTACTTGATGTCTTGAAGAAAGAACAATTGTTTTTGAAGATTTCAAAGTGTGAATTCAGTAAAACTTCTTTAGTGTGCTTGAGGCATATTGCTGGAGGAGGTGAGTTGAAGATAGACCCCTCCAAGTTCGATGTCATGATGAATTGGCCAACGCCCAAGATAGTCACTAGAGTAAGAATTTTTTCGGGAGAAATCCAATATTGGAGGAAATTCATTGCTAACTTTTCTTCTATAGCAGTTCCTTTGCATGCATTAACTAGTGTGAAAAACGTTTTTCAGTGGGGAGGCAAACAACAAAAGGCCTTTGATGCATTGAAGGAAAATATCAGTTCCGCTCCAATACTTGCACTTCCAGACTTGAGACAGTGATTTGAGATCCAGACTATGCTAGTGACTACGCCATGGGTGCAATCCTCATGCAACATGGTAAGCCTATATGTTTTCATTCAGAAACTTTCAATGGTGCAATGATTAATTATCCTACATATCACAAGGAATTGTATACATTGGTGCAAAGTGTGAAAAAATGGAAACACTACTTAATGGGTAAGGAAACAATCATTTACAATGATCATCAGCCATTTCAATACTTGCAATCTCAATCTAAGTTGCAGCAATTGAGGAACTTCCGATGGATGGGTTTTCTTCAACAATTCCACTTGGTGATAAGGTATAAGAAAGGTATATACAACAAGGTTGATGATATGATTTCTAGGCCTATTGTTAGTGTAGCTACTTAAGCATAATTTTGTTTTGCATGAAATTTATGTTCAACAATATGCATATTAGTAGAGTTTAGGCTTCTGTGATCCATATCAAGTTTACAAAGGATTTTTCGGCGAAGATCACATGAGACATCATTTGTCGACGCGTTTTGAATATGCATACTTTCAAAATGTACATTTAAGCTCGAGTCAAGAGAACCAAGTAACCATTTGCATCATAATTTTTTGTACCATCTTGGTAAGAAGGATGTTTCTATTGATGGTGACATGGAAAAAGCCAAGAAGTTCATTGAATGATTCCAAATGGCACCTCAAACAGTTCAAGATCACCTTGAAAAGAGCCAAGGCAAGTACAAGTCAAGGCATGACAAGCATCAAGTAGATTACAAGTTCCAAGTCAGTGATGAAGTTTGGCTTCACATTAGCAAAGAGAGGCTCCAAGGAGAAGGTAAAAAGTTGAAACCAATTTGATATGGTCCATACAAAATTCTAGAAAATATTGGTGGCAATGCCTTCAGGTTGGATTTGCCTTCATATATGCAAATTTATGTTGTTGTCAATGTGGAAAATTTAAGGTTGTATGAGCCTCCTTTGATTGAAGATCAAGGAGAGAATATCCAGATTCCTTCCATTGAGAATTTTTCTCCTAAATGCCTTGATGTACTACAGCAAGACACCATTCTTGACATAAGAGCAAGGTCTTCAAAACGAGGAACTGTGGACTACCTTCGAGTGGGGCTCAAAGGAACAAATCCTTCCAAGGCTAAATGAATCGAGATTGGAAAGGTGAGGGAACTGTACCCTCACCTTCTGAACAACTGAAAGTGATATTTTGGGGTTGAAAATCTTCTAGTGGGGAGGAGTGATCAAGTGCTCAAAAATTTTCTCAAAATTCAAAGTTATCGGATTGGTGTGGAACCTGAAAAACTGCATAGTTCTCGTCATCTTGAATCCAGCACAGCTTGTTTCGTGCGAAATGGACTCCATATGCTCCTAGAAACATGTTATGTTCGCTTTTCGAAACAGGAAAATTAAAAAAAAAAATATGTAGGCAGCTTAGTTAGTATTCCATACTTCCGACGTAGTGTTGACTTGGATGCCTACGTGGCAGGTTGACTCTACAGAAGACTGGGCTCCTCCATTGAATCACGTGGTGAAAAGTGGCATTTATTTATTGGTGACAAGTGACACATTTTGATTGGGTTTTATGCGGCCAATCACAGGTTGCCACATGGCATGGCCCAGGGCCGCCACATGACAGCTCGAGGGCCACCAAAAATTGGGTAAGGTCTAAGCAGCAGCAGGCCCAGTTCGAACCAACGACCTCCAAGTTTCAAAGTCCAAGCTGTTACCAACACACCACATGTCAGTTCTTAATAACTAATGTCGTCGACATATATTTAAACATTGGGGTAGAGCAGTTTCGAGAAAGGGGCCAACCCCTGGGTGCGTGCAACCCAACAGAACTATGGGCGGAGCGGAGTGGGGGCCTGGTCAGTGGGTTGTTAGCCTTAGCCCCTGAGCACATGGCCCCCCATGTGGCCTGATTTTTGGAAATAAGGCCACAGAGGGCTATTAAGCACCCCGATAAATCCTCCCAGATATTCGGCAATTTGACGCTCTGTTAGCAGAATTAGAGGCGAAATTGTAGGATGGTGCTAGATTTTGGGGAAATTGTAGAGTGAATAGTGCAAGAGTTAGGGGAAGTCACAACTTCTTTAGTTTTTTACCAATTTGGGATCAGGAAGAGGCTAGACAGGCATTTTTGGGCATTTTGGAGCCATTGGAGCAGTTTTTAGAGTTATTTGAGCATTATAAACTGATGTATTCACACTTTTGATCATAATAGAGAGGGTGAATCCATTGGAAGCTGGACCAAGGAGACATAGCCCAGGAAGGGTGAACTCCTTCATCATGTGTTGTTGTGATTCTGTTTTGGTGATGTTCTTATCTGTTGGATGTTGTTGTTCAGTAATTTGTTTATGTTAATTTGCACATGAAATTTACATAAAAGCGCTCAAAAAATCATGATAAAACTTGCAATTAACCTCATGAATCCCTAAGCACTTTTACATATTCTGAAGAGAAATTTAGCACAACAAAACTAATTTTCTCATTCAGATCAGGGAGTTGCTAAAACGACAACCACTAATTGGTAAAAACAAGAAGCTGATGCGACACTTGTAAAAAGTGAACAACGGACTAAACCAACACTTGTACAAGCAACATAAGATAAAACGTTAGCGACTATGAAAATAAACAAGCAAAACAAAAATCACATAATTGAAATGACAAAAACTCACACATACAAAACTTACCAGAAAAAATGTCGCAAACTCAACCGAAAGTTCCTTGATCTCCTCGGGAAAGCTATAGCTACAAGATTGAGTGTGCAAATGAGCTCTAGGGGTGTCTATTATATAGATTTAGGTAGGTTAGGGTTTCTAATGCACATACCTAAAATCATGGAAAAAGTTCCACTTGTTTGAAAGTCATAATTAGAAGCTTAGTGGATTGAACCGAACATTAATTGGGAAACTCCTATTTTTTCGGAATGCCAACTTTGTTTTTTCGAGAAATTTATTTTTCACAATTGAAAATGAGATTGTGTAATTCCCAGGCTTAAGGGTGTGGGAAATTTCTTGCCTTAGTGAATTGGGTAGTTTCTGAGGGGAAGGATAGATTTGAGAAATTTATGAGCTCAAAGTTGGCCCACCTCTCAGGATTGAATAGTTTTTTAGCTCAAGGTTTACTTTCCTCTCAGGATTATGCAATTCAGATCCTCAAGGTTGGCCTACCTTCCAAGATTGCATAATTTCTGAAGGGAAGACTATAAAAGATGCAAAGTCAAGGCAAGAGATGGCTTGTGTTTAAAAAGGTTTCAGTCGAGAACAAAACAAGACATCACAAGAACCGCATGAAAGATAAGTCGTTAAGACATAATGAATACTTGACGACAATGAATGATGAGCTCTTGTGGACAGAAGGGAGGCTCCAAAATTTAAGCATGGGAAAATTTTGGAGGGTCATTGTAGCAGCTACAACATGTAGTCAAGGTCAATTTTTGAAAAAAAGGAAATGGAAATAGTCCCAACCTCAACCTCCAGTGGGAGCCCAAGTAGGTTTGGATGATCCAAATAATGGGAGACCCACAAATGGGTGAACAAGAAGGAACGCTAGCCAAAATGAAGTGCAGGTGCACCGAAAGGAAGGTAGAAACATACAAGGACCAGGAATAGGACGCCGGTCCTATGTATGCGATTCAAGTTACGAATATATGTTCGAAATTTGGGGAATTGTGGAGTATGTGATTTCGTTGCAGAAATTAAGGCATAAGATCCAAGATCATGACCTCATAACCCAGAGTCTCAAGAAATTAGAGCCATCAATGGTCGAGATACACAAACCCTAAAATTGGTTTGCGTCAAGTGGTATTAGAGACCATGAAGAAGGGAATATTTCCGACATAAAAGAAACTTCTAGTTGCAGTCGGGTAGAAGTTATGTGGCAATTCCACAACTGCGGTTATGGGTAGAATTGTCGAAGGAGGTGAGCAAGTGTGCAATGGTCATAGGAGCAAAGGAAGCTTGAGAAATTCTAAAGGAGTGGAACATGTGAAGCCAAAATCCCAAGCTAAAGGAGGAGATTTGCTAAGGTGTCAGTGAAGGCTCAGTTATAGCTCACTACTAAGCGAGAGGAGAAACTCAATGATGCATGCGAGAAAGAAGACTGAGGTTGTGGATGAACGAGATGCAGCAATGAGGCAAATGATCAGGAGATCATGAAGAATTTCAAGTGCGGTAGTATGACGTAGGGGCATAGAAGCCACCCAAAACCATATTTTATTCTTGGGTGCTTCTAGAAGGGCGATGCGACACTCGATGAAAGAGGACATGATTTTCTCATCTTTTTGTAAATTTTAACCAAATATTTGTAAACATGTCATGGGAGAGGATGAGACTCTCATTTTGTTAGGGTTTTCTAGATCCTTTTGTTATATATTCCTCCTATGAAATGTCAGGGACAAAGTGTGCCAGTACAATGTCGGATAAGCCCAAGAGGGAAGCCAGGACCTGAGGGGCCATAACATGTAATCTGCTTGATTTTAATATGAACTGTGTTATGTGCATTTTATATTTCGCATGGTTTTGAATCCTTCGAGTTTATTTTACAAACCTTGTCAATAGTTGTGTTATGGTTATTATGTCTTTTCTGAGAGCCACGAGGGTTTAATGAGGGTTAGAAGTCACGTTTCAATGCCAGTTGCATGTCTTGGCTGAGGTTGGATTCATCGATTTCTCACAATACACAGCCACCAATGAAGTAGTGAGAAAAGGGTGAAAACCTTGTAGACATCCAGAACCATCGGTTGAGGCATATCGTAGTTTTGAGATTCCAATGCTTGAAGAATAGAGACGGGATGATGCCAAAGGTAGCAGAACCATTAGCAGAGCCACGAAATTTGAAGAAAGGTAGAACTCATCCACAATCAACCATGACTTGTTTGCACTCAAGGTTGGCCCTGACGCATTTTCGTGCCCCCTTGTGGTTTTGATATTTCATCTGTAAGCACTCACCCTCAACCTTGGGTGGGACCCTTAAGTAGTCAGTTCTTAAAGCGATCAAGCCATAAGGTATTTGGGGTCGATTACTGGAAAAAAAAAGTAAACGAACCATGACCTCCGTGTGGACCTACATGTAGGGCCCAAGTAGGTGTGGATAAGACAAATAAGGGGATACCCTTGAATGGGCGGAACAAGTTGGAAAACAGGCCAAAATGAAGTGTGGGTGCACCAAGAGGAAGGTAGAAGTAGTTGAGAACTAGGAATAGAACGTCAGCCTTTTGTATGTGATTCAGGCGATGAATGTATGGGGAATTGAGGAGCATGCGAGTTTGTTACTGCAATTAAGGTGCAAGATCCAAGATCATGGGCCCATAACCCACAGGCTCAAGAAATTAGAGCCATTACCAGTCGAGATATGCAGACCCCATAATCGGTTGCCTCAGAAATCTAGAAGCGAAATCCAACCTCTACCCAAATGTCATGACTTCTTCTCATCTAATTGACATTAGTACCATCAACAACACGTGTATTTGGAATAACTATAGAGATGGTTCCTAGAAAATATCTTCAAAGCTGGAAATATATATCATCTCTGAAAAATATCATGTCCAGGGACATTTTCATGGAGGCTTCCATTCTCCTTAGCCATGGCTTGGATCATTCTTCGATCGAATTAGACATTGAAATCAAGTCTAGCCCCAAAAATATGCCTTTTCTCCTAGAGCTTTTATGGCTCCAACATCCTGACTTCTAATCCATCATCAAGGCTTGATGGCATGAACTAACCAACTTGGAAGGATCATTCATGTTGTGCCTACAAAGGACACTCAAACATATTAAATATTAGCTAAAAACATGGAATAAGGAAAATTTTGGGAACATCATATGGACAAATAAAACCTGGCAGCCCAAATGGAGCACATCAAACTAGAATCCATTCATCAAGGAAGATAATAGGACCTCATAAAGGATGAAGCATGTAGTCTCACACT
Organism: Pinus tabuliformis; assembly: GCA_031772625.1. Lineage (NCBI taxonomy): Eukaryota > Viridiplantae > Streptophyta > Pinopsida > Pinales > Pinaceae > Pinus > Pinus tabuliformis. The sequence goes on along the minus strand of CM062814.1, from coordinate 112,481,933 downwards.
TCTTCAATAAATAAGGAAACAACAAGAAATACTTTGGAAAAATAATAATATAGAATTAGATGGTTGAAGGAAGGAGAGCAAAATATTGCTTTCTTCCATAATTCAATGCTTCATCATCAACACCACAATCATAATTCTTCCTTAAAAAACCAGGAAGGCATCAATATCCAGGATCATGAGGACATGGCTAATGTGTTGGTTAAATATTATAAAGATCTACTATCTGTCCCCAAGCCACATCGCTCGAAGGATATACACAAAATAATTCAGCACATTCTCCCTTTGTTTACCAAAAAGAGAAACAAGGCTCTCTTAAGAGAGATCTCTATCGAAGAAATGGAAGAGGTAGTAAAATCTATGCCCAGGAACAAGGTTCCTAGACTAGATGGATTCACTACTAAATTTTTCAAGCTTGTTGGTCAATAATCTAACATGATATCTAGCAAGTAGTGGAGGAATCAAGGAGGTTGAAAACTATATTGAAATCTCTTGACGCTACCTTCTTCAATTTAGTTCCCAAAAAAAGACATATTCAAGGGCCCTAGCAGTTTTTGTCCTATTTCTCTATGTATTGTAATCTAAAAAGTGATCACCAAAATAATATCCAATTTCCTCAAGTCTATCTTGCCTCAGCTCATTTGAATAGAAAAAATGGGTATGTGGAGGAGCGTCAATTTCTGGATGGTATAATTATTGCACATGAAACCATTCACTCTTTAAAGTCCTCCTAGAAACCTCACATGCTTCTAAAAGTTAATCTCTTTAAGGTGTTTTATAAACTCAATTGGATTTATCTCTTCAGCATCCTCCATGCATTTGGCGTTGACCCTGACTAGATCTGTATGAGAAGGATCCTTATCTCTTCATCCTTTAGTTCTATATTTTTCTAAACAAATCACCTATTGCACCCTCTTAAGTCTCTCATGGTATCCAGGAAGGATATCCGATGTCACCATTTCTCTTTTGTAGCAGTGGAGGGTCTCAACCAGGCATTCAAAGTGGCAATTAAAAAAAATAAAAATGAATGATTGCGTCTATTTGGGGATAATCTTCCTCTATCACACCAACAATTTGTGGATGATAGTTTTGGTATGGGCATTCCAATTATTAAAGAAGCCAAAGGATTTTCTCAACTTTTGGAGGACTTCTCTCCTTTTGTAGATAAATCTTAGCTTTTTTCTTTAATATGCCTTTGCTTGTGCAAAAACATATTACAAAGATGCTTGGTTTCCAAATCAGAAAATTGCCAACAAAATACCTGGGAGCCCCACTTGTGGATCCTTCAAACTTAGTTTGTGGGAGGGTCTCGTCATCAAATCCAACAAGTTAACCAGTTTGACATTTTGATCACTAAACTTTTCAAGAAGAATAGTCCTCCTCAATTTTGTTCTAAAGTATTTTCCCATATATTTATGCTCTTCTCTTATGACTCCCTCCTCCATATTTAACTCAATCAAGAGCTTGCAACAATATTTCCTGTGGGGAGGAGAAAAATTGGAGAACTAATGGATGCTTGTAGCTTTTGATAACATATATAGACCCAAACTAAAGTGAGATTTGGGGCTAAGAGATCCTTCAACCTTAGCTAGAGTTATGGGAGCCAAGATATGGTGGCATTAGCTCCAAGGAGGTAAAGACATTTGGAAATGTATATGGGTGAGAAAATATGCAAAGCGCATTCCCATTTGGAAGCTCATAAGGATTCCCTTATCCCAAGCAATCTCCTCCATTTGGAATCTAGCAAAAAAAGGTATGCATTTGATAAAACAACACTACTTCTGGGAAATTTGTGATGAACAAATAAGCATGTTTTGAGAGGACTCATGGAAACAACTCCCAAGATTCCAAGACCAAAATGACATAAGGGATTTGCACCTCCAATTGACTTCACAAGGCATTACAAACTCAAAGACTACTCGGATGCCTCTAACTTAGATTAGACATGGAGACAATAGTTATTTCCCAGGGAATCGAACCTTGAGCTCAAGGAGGAAATTTGGTCAAATTTTTTGAAAAAGCTTCAACAAGGAATCATCCTGATATCCAACTCAGTTGATAAATTATAATGAGGTTACATACCAAGTGGTTCCTTTTCCATTCATGAGGCCTATAGCCTAGAGGCGGGTTTCAAATAATTTCCAAAAGATTCCATCTAGAGTTGCGTTTGGCAGAGAAATCAATGGCCAAAAGTTTGCATCTTCTGATGGCTCCTAGTTCAAAGGTAAACCTTAACCTGGGACAATATTCAAAAACACAAGCATATGGGCCCCTCCCAATGTTCTCTATTCCTTAAGGAAATTGAAAATGTCGATCCCCTCTTTAATAATTTCCCATATTCAATCATCTATGGATAAATTTAGCATCTAGAATGAAGAGATATATCGTGATATATTCAATATCCCTCACACCATTGACAATTAGAGTGCTCAAGCTTTTAATAATCCTATCTCGAACTATGTCTGGATTCTCCTTCCAGGCCTACTCCTTTGAGCTCTGTGTAAAGAGAGGAAACATCACATATTCAATAATCACTCCCTTCTTCACGACTCTATTTGGATCTTAGCTCTAAATAATCTAAAGGAATCAATTGTCGTGTAGTATTAGTTAGATCAAGATTGGCAGGTCTTGAGAAAGCAGTCCCTATTACTTCAAAGTTGGTTCCCTACCCTAGGATTGATGATTTCCCCCTCTCTTCAAGCTACTACAATGCATATTACCTACTCTTAGAGCCCTCCTCCCCCTAAATTTCTAAATCTCAATTTTGACGGCACTTCAAAAGGTAACCCGGGCGAGGCGAAGTATGGAGGTATCTTTAGGGATAATTTGGGATCCCCTATCTACATGTGTTTAGGGTTTATGGGATATAATAGTATCAACATAGAAGAATTGAAATCCCTAGAAGAGGGACTATTTATTGGCTAAACGCAAGGCTACACCAAAATTATGGTTGAGGGAGATTTTCAAGTCATTATTAACATGATCCGCAAAATCTTACATTGAAACCAGATCAATAAAATATCTTGCAGTTGGAGACTTGAAATCCTACTCATTAAAGTAGCATCGCTCCCCTTCCATTTCGGTGATCATCCCTACTCACATTAGAATAAATGGAAATAAAATTGCAAATAAGTTAGCCAATTATGGATGCATCTTGCCAACTTCGTAGATATCCTCTTCACAAGAATCCTATGTCTTATTCTTCCATGCTCTTGTTTGTATATCTTAGTTTGTAATTAGATTATATGGCCCAGGTTTTAGATTTTAGTTTTTATATCAACAAGTATAAATACGTATACTCTTTTGAAAAGGTTGATATTCTAGATCTAGTCAAGTTTTCCCAGTGACAAACCAACCCAAAACTTCATGACTTAATATGTACTTCATGTTTTCATGCAATACAAATTATCTACCCCACAAATATATATATTATTGTTCAAATTAAATAAAATGTTTTTATTGGATTTAGTATGATTGGTAATTATTATAGACTTTTAATAGTTTATGATAGATATTGTGAGACTTAATATATTATAGATATATAAAATAAAACAATCATATGAATAGTCCATTGTTAGGGTCTTATTTTGACCTTCTTCCTTTAGGCATTTAGTACTTAATCAATTAATGTTTGGGGTCATTTACCCATTAGGTGTATTTTAGTTGGTTTCATTGGGGTTTAGTCCCTACCAAGTCTCAAGTTTAAACCTCATGGGGAGGGGTTGATGTTGGGTCCTTCAATTTTGAAAGGATAATAGTTGTGAAGGACATTTTGGATGAAACTGTCAGAAACAAAGCATCGGAAAACCAAAATGGCAGTAAGATGGCTTGGATCTCACACAGCAGAAAATAAGGGAGCGTGCTAAAGAACTAGGAGTCGATTTTTATATTTTGATACAGTCAAACGGAAAACCAGAATGATGGCCCTAGGTATTGAAAACCATGGATCAAGCAATATAGGTGTCAAAGAAAGTGAGTGTGGTTATAAAAGAAGAAAGAAGGTAGCCAGAAACAAGTTTTAGATAGTGTCACATCAAGCCTGAAGAATAGATTGTGCTGTGCGTCCAGAGTTGTTTAGCTCTGAGATCTAGATTTGTAATGTTTTGCTTATGTACTACCTGTAGATTTCGATACTGCGTGAAAATTTGTAACTGTCCCAAGTTTTAAAGAAGTTGAATGTAATGAATTGTTTCTGCTAATGACTAATAGGAATTTTGGCATTTACCTATGTAATTTATGGGGCCCTTTAAAATTTTCTGCATTGGTTGAATTTCATGTTGAATGTATAACATGAATGGTTAAGAATGAATGTTGTGGTAGTTGCACAAGTTGTATAATTGGAAGATCTTAATCCCCCTTATCCTTCCATGGTTCTCGCTCGCCTCGAGTGAGAATCTTCTTCTTTTTGAAGGAGTGAAAATGTCGGCGAAGTGCTAGACTACGCGTTAATTTTGTTGAAACCCTCGGTCGAACCCTATGTCAGTTTCAAAGTAAATTTTTCTTCCAACAAATGGTTCTGTTTTCGGGGCCTTGAGTTTCTTGAAAGGGGGTTTAGATCATGCGACCCAAGTATGTTCGTCAAAATATCCAAACATGGTGGCATGAAAAGGTTGACTACTTTATTGTGCAATAGGCAGAGCTACGGTAGAAGAATCTGAATTGGGTCAAATAAGAAACGTTGTATGCTAAACCTGCATGTGAGCAGTACGAGATCTTTTGGTGCGAGTTTCCGAAGAATACATAAAATTGGTTGACTCAATATCACCATAAATCAAGGGTTCCCATACAGCCGAGATTGCGTAAGAATTGGACAACACCAGATCTAGACGATCTTCATTAGCTGGATACAGAAGTAACAAGAGTCGTTGATTTTTGGGTTAACGCAATGCTTGAAGGATATATTATTGAGTTTGCGGCTGAAAAGCATTATTCATTTTCACACCGAGAGGCTATATTGAAATTTATAATATGAGGATGGTTGTTGAAGGAAATCCCACTTTGGATTAAGATATTATTAGTCGAAGCGAACATGTTATAGTTTCAGCCAAATCAAAGGGTATCTTAAGTTACTTGTACTGGGGGAATGGATTAGGGGAAAGGGAGGTTGTGTCATTGCGGGAGGATGAAGGAATTCCTATAATGAATCAAGAAGAGTTGCGAAAGGAAAGGGAGTTTAGGGTGTTCTAGAGGGCAAGAATCATTGAAGAGTGGCATGAGAATAAGTTGCGAGAACTTAGAGCTAGACGAAGGGAACTATAGCACGTAGATGATACTGTGAGGAGTTCGACAAAGCACAAGAGAGAAATAGAGACTCTGGAGCTAAGGAAAGGGAGTGAGGGAGAGAGTTTTTTTTCTAGCATGATGGAAGCAGCCAGTGGAAGTAGAGCAGAAGTGGAGTGAAGGGATTAGGAGCATTACTCTGATGCATGAGGATGTATAAGGATTTCAGACACCTAAGTCAGGTGTCTAACTAACCAGGGCACCAGAAGATGATACGCCAGTAGATGATGATTTACATTTTGTAATGAGGCAACCTTTCTTTGAATATGAATCAACACCAGAATGTAGAATCATGCAGCATAGCATCACGACTATTCCTCCTCCACCTGACCTTCCCCTAGTGCTATATCAAAGTCCATATTTTCTCTTTTCAAAGGTATGCAAGTTTATTAAAGTCTAGTCGTCGCTTCAAGGTAAAAGTAGTTCTCGTGGTGTTATTCAATCAAGTTCAGTTAGTTATTCTCAATCAGTTTCACAAGGGTTCATACTTATTTCTACAACACAACAAACCATGGATAGGGTTACAACTAGGTCACTTACAAGATACCCTGAGTTTGCAGGAAGGGGCAGAGAATATTTTGAGTAGCACCGATATTTGTGTGAAGTTGTTCGGAGAAATAGTTAGACCCCTGATGCTACCAATCTCATTGAGTTCCAGACCACATTGCGAGATAGGGCTTTGAGGTGGTTCATAAAGTGGATTGATGCTAGCCCCAATTGTGGTATTGACCAGGTTAAGAAGAAATTTATTCAGGAGTTTGAGTTACTACAATCAAATCAATAGGGATTGGCATAGTTGTTGGACATTCGCCAAAGAGAGGGGGAATCAGCCTGGCAATGCATGCAATGATTCAAGGATTCTATTAGTAAATTATATTACCCTATTGGCTCTCATCACTATAGAGATTGTTTTATCATGGCCTTGTTACCAATGACCCGGATTCTATTATCTTAGCAAAAGGTTAAGGTTGGCACACTGCAAGATGCCCTGGAGACAAGCAATGCAAATAGAGGCTATGGTTGGTTATCCACAAGATCACAGATTTGGGGGATCTTAGACCTATCCTACTATTATGGGCCTCCAAAATCAAATTGCTATATTTACAGAAAGGCTAAAAGATCTAGTGCCCACATGTCCAGCAAGACCTCATGTTTGGTTTACCCACTGTTAGGTCGAAGGACACCATGCTACAGAATTCCCACGACTCAGAGGAATGGGATTGTGCAATGTGCACATGGGACCTCAACCGCCATAGACTCTAGGAGTTGCGCAAATCTCATCTACACCTCCTTATCTAAGTCATACTCAATTCCAGTTGTTTCTCAATCTGCCAGGTATGTCTACAAATGATTACTGTGAAATATGTCAAAGCTTTGGGAATCAACCTCGCATGTGTCCTATTTTATAGAAGTATTCAAATGTTCTGAATAACCTATGTTTTGAATTTTGTGGATCCCCTAATCATAATACCACCTACCACCATCTCTTTGATCTTCATGAAGCAATGCAGTAATATCATTTCCTAGACTGGGAAATTTGTCTTCCTTATGATTCGTCCTCAGTGCAAGAAAAATGTTGTGGCCACATCCACAACATCCAGATAGGGCTCCTCTGCATGGCAACAGCAAATGGATAAGGTCGTGGAAGAGTACAGGGACATCTTCACCTCCCCCACAGGGTTACCCATACACTGTTAGGTCAAGCACCCCATTGATCTGACCCTGGGCGCACCACTACCCAATTGATCAATCTATCGATGCTCTATTTTGGGGAACAATGAAATTAAGAGGAAGCTTTCGGAGTTGTTCCCGAATAATCATCATCAAAGATGGTCCACATGTCTGCAACAATTCCATCTCAACATCAAGTACAAGAAGAGTAGCACCAATAATGTTGCAGAATATCTCAGCCAACCACCAATTATGGTGCTGACCACTGTGTTTGAATCTTGTGGACACAAGACTTCGGGGTGGACGCATCTTTACAAGAGCGATCCAAAATTCGGCAACACATATCATATGCTCCTGGAAGGCAAGAAAATTCCTAATTTTCACCTCCAGGGTGCACTATTATTCCACTTAGGACACCTTTGTGTTCATTCAAGCGAGTGTGCCAAGATGATTTTGGAGGCACACTACAGTCAGGTCATTGGCCATTTTGGAGTGGAGAAAATAGTGGCAGTGCTACAGAAGTATTTTTATTAGCCAAACCTTCGACAGGATGTTAGGAAGTACATCAGATCATGCATTGCCTGTGCCATTTCCAAACCAACCATCAAGAAGAAAGGCCTATATACTCCTCTTCCTACTCCTAGTTGGCCTTTGGAATCCATCTACATGGATTACATGTTGGGCCTTCCTTCTACTAAGCATGGCAATGACCGCGTTTTCGTGGTCGTCGATAGATTCTCTAAGATGGTCATTTAGGCGGCCTATAAGAAAAGTATCATAGCATAAGACATTGTTAAGCTCTTCTTTGAATGAGTGTGGGTACACTTTGGGATCCCACAGTCCATTATCTCATATCGGGACAGCAGGCTCCTAAGTACATTTTTGTCAACCCTCTGGTCGATGCTGGATACCAAGCTCACTAAGTCCACATCCTTCCAGCCCAAACTGATGGTAAAATGGAGGTTTCCAACATGATGATCGGGAACATTGTACGCATGTACAACTCTAAGCATTTACACGCATGGGATGAAAGCCTCTCTTATGTCCATCATAGTTATAACAGAGATCTCCATAGCTCAACTAGCCATAGCCCATTTCAGATGGGATTGGGATTCCATCCACTATGTCCCATTGATGTGGCCATACCATTTGCAGCTACTCAGGTAGATTATGCTCATGTCCAGGCTGAAACTGACAGGACTAACAACTTCTTTGAGAGAATTCAGCACACCCCCCAACATGTCCATTACATATTGAACAGAGCCAATGCTAAGTACAAGCAGCGTCATGATCAACATCGAGTGCCACACAGGTTCTAGGTGGGCGATAAAGTTTGGTTACATTTGCAGAATGAGCATCTCGTTGGGGCCCACCACAAGCTTCGCCCACTTCGATATGGGTCTTACACTATCGCTAAGGTTGTGGGATACAATGCTTTTGAGCTCAGCATTCCCCCATTCCTTGGCCTGCACCTAGTGTTCAATGTGGACCACCTTCAGCCATAATTTCCACCATTACTGGACACATCAGACATTGTAGAACAACTCACCCCCATAGAGCTAAACCCAGACTGCATTGAACAGGCCACAATTGGTCGGCTCATGGACACAATCAAGAACACTTTCTAGTAGAAGATCCAATTGTATCAGGTTGTCAAAGCTAGTCAACTCCTCCAATAAGGCAAGTGGCTCACCAAGGACCAAGTTTAGTAGAAGTTTCCCCATCTCATGGAGGCACTCAACACAATGGGGACCATTCCTTCCTAAGGGGGGAGGATTAATCCATGTGGATATTGGTGGCCACCCACCTATTCCACTTGGATCCCCACTGTTGTTTATTTTCAATTTCCTTAATTGTAGCACAACTTACTATTGTTAGTTGTTTTTCGGGTCCTAAACTTCTAGAGCCATTTTGAGGGACTAAAAGACGCTTTTAGGGAGAACGGAGAGCCCATAAAAGCACTAGACCAATTTACTCTTTAGTTTTGTGCGTCCTCTTTGACATCTTTGAAAAAAGGTATTATGATAGCCAAATGGAGATTGTATGCCAAAGTTACGACCCCGGGAAGTTGACGTTCCAACTTACCCCAACAGGGCCCACAAGCTTTTGGCGCCTCATCTACTAGGGTTAGGTTTTTAGATGTTTAGGGTTTCTCATTATTTCTTAATGATAAAAAGATCATCAAGCCTCATTGTAACAGAGTTCAGAGGCATGTAGCCACCACATCTCTTCTTAGAGATAACCGACCATCACCCGAGCTAGTTTATTTCCATTTTGTATGTAAGCATATTTAAGCTCTTTGATATTAATGAAATGAAGTTTTATTTTTGCTCCATCTCTGTGTTTATGTTTATATTTGTATTTTATTGTGTTCGTGCATTAGTTTGGATCAGTGATATCAGAGTGGTCTGCTCTTTCTCTTTTTTTCTTTGCATGTCCCCAACAAGGTCAAGGTATAAATAGTTAGGGCTCGAACTGGTTGAACCTTTGCAAGACCAGTCTTGCAAACCCCGACGGTCTCCCATGGTGGAGAAAAAAAAGAAGAGGGAGCAGGAGATCCTTTCAAAATATTGCTCAAGGAATCCCTCAAGTGACAAAGGAATGTGATGATGGATAACTTTGCCCAAATCCTTTGGCGACTACCCACAAGGGATGCATCTTCATCCAACAACCACTCTAGAGGTGCCACTCCTTTTAAGGTACAAGTTAACTTTGACATACCCATATTTGAAGGTGAGATAGATGCAGATGTCGTATATAGATGGGTAAATCTATTGGAAGTATATTTTTTGGTTCATGAATTTTCTAATCGGGAAAATATTACTTTTTCACTCCTCAAAGCCAACCCCCATGTCAAGCACTGGTGGGAAGCCTATTGTGAACAAAAGGACGAGAGGGAATCCTCATTGTTTTCAGTGGCACCCACTTGGAATTATTTTTGAGATGCCATCAAGGAACAATTACCCTATCAGGATCTATGAATATAAATACATAAAGTGAACCATGTTGCAACAGGGAAGGAACCAAGATGGTCATAGTTCATAAATATTTTTCATACCCTTCGCACAAAGCTAAGTATCAAGGATTCTAAGTGGCATTTGATACTCAAGTACTACGACTATCTACACAAGTATTGACCCAAACTTAAATAGGAATGAAACAAATCACAGATATAACCATAAATAAAGAGATGCATAAGAAATAATACTTCATTTCATTAATACCAAATACTAAAATATGCTTACAAACATAATGGAAATAAACTAGCTCAAGCAATGGTAGCTTATCTTTGAGAAGAGATGTGGCGGCTACATGCCTCTGAAATGTGTTACAATGAGGCTCAAGGGTCTATTTATTATTGAACAACAAGTAAAAACCCTAAAAACCTAAAACCTTAACCCCAAGAGATGGAACGCCAAGAGTTTGTGGGCCTCATTGGGGTTAGTTGGGCAACCAACTTCTTGGGGTCGTAAGTTGGTCATATTATCTCTATTTGGCGCATATGATACCTTGTTAAAAATATCTCTCTAAGTACTAGAGGATTTGTGGCAGGCCCTTACCTATGGCATTGGGTTTGCTACGAACCTCAAAAAAACATCATTTAGGTGCTCAAAATTGCTTCGGAAGTTCAAGACCCGAAAAATTGCTAAAAATAGTAAATGCTGCAATAAACAAGGAAACAGATGAAACAGACTATAGGCGGGTGGCCACTAATATCCACCTAGATCATTCCTCCCTCCTTAGGAAGCAATGGTCCCCATTGCGTGCAAAACCTCTATGAGGCAAGGAAAGTTTTGTTGAACCTGGTCCCTGGTGAACCACTTGCCCTCGTGAAGGAGTTGGCATGCTTTTGTTGATTTATGGTATCATCGGATGTGCTCTAAGTGTCAAATTTTGCAAGGAGGCTTATAATCATGTATTCCCCAATACCCAGAAATCGTTTTGGGAAATTCCACTCGGGGACAGTTTTATTAAAATAAGTAATTATTTTTAATGGGACCCTAGGTCTAAACTTAGGAAATTAAAATACTTAAAGGGTATTAATAAAAACTATGGGTAAAAATTCTAGAGGAAGGCATAGATCAAGTCAATATGATCATATCCATTTATTATAATCTAATATGAGTCATTGATTGATCAACGAGAGGATTATAAGAGAAGGCTTGATGGGCACTTGGAGAAAACACATAGAGAGATCAGAAGTTTGATTTTCTGAAGTAGAGCAACTGCCAGAGAGATTTTCGATTGTGATCTTTTGCAATGAGGGGCAGAGATAGTATCCGAAAGAGGGAATTTTTCCTGGGTCTGAGAGTACGAGGCAGAGAGGGCAGAACGGCGTCAAGAGAGAGGTTGACATTGGCCCACGCAGAGCTGACGTAGTTGCAACGCAGAGCCTAGAGGAAGCTCAAATTCCTGTTGAGGAAATCGAGTTTCAGAAACCAGGAGCCGGGGTGTGAGGCCGGGAGGCTGGAAATCAAAGTTTCTAGGCAAAATAGGATCTAGAGGAAGACCAGTGCAGTCCCCCGTTGAGGTGACGCAGAGACTGCGTAGGGTTGACGCATATTTGCGCAGAGGATGATGCAGAAGAGAGGCAAAGCCTCCTTCCAGCAATATCAGGGTCAGATTCTTCTAGTGACAGGGTGAGATCATCTCACTAATTGTTTTTTCCAGTTTCTCTCTGTATCAGATATTCGGTTGGGCTTCCAATGAATTATACTCAGATTTACTACTTCATAATAATAATAAACACTCAGAGCTACTGCACCAATTTTTCCGCATTGGGTTTTTCCAGGTACCTTTGTCCAAAAATAACAGCGTCATTGTGTTGTATCTATTTCCTGTTCAGTTTCTTATTTTGGCATATTATTTTAAATAGTGAATGTTGCAGTTGTATTTAATTCGATATTTACCGTAGAACACAGTAAATAACTTGTATGGATTAACAAGTAGTGAAGTAACATAATTTTGTTGCAGTAGTGATTCTGGGTTTGGAAATTTCACATGCTATCAGATCTGCAGGTGAAGCAAGAAGAACGAAGTTGTAAGACCTAGTGTTGAAGGAAGAAGGGAAATTGAAATTCCTACAGAGGCAGCAATTCAAATCTCTAGAGGGTTTGCGCAGTTCAGGCCAGAAGGGCTACATTTTCATGGTAAATCTCTCTCTGAGTGAGTCAACAAAGAGGTAAGATTTCCAGATCAAAATCTATCACTAGCAAGGGAGCAACATAGCAGAAGCTTCAGCGAAGAAGGGCTTTTCTTGTGGGACGCAGTTTTCTGCAGCCAGTTGCTAGGAAGAAATTCGTCAGAGGGAAGAGAGAGAGAGATGGTTAAGGGAATTCTTCCTCAGAGGACTTCCAGCCAAGGAGTTTGAATTCTTACTAGCTGAGCAGCAGTGGAGAGGGGCAGATCTACAAGCTCCAAAAGGGAGTACATAGGCCAATCCAATGTTGCGTGAAGGAGAGAAGAGGTTATTCAACATTTTTATTTGGCAGAAAGGGCGGCCAGTGGATAGAGAGATCAGGATAGGTTGGATGGGGCATCCAACTATGTGATTTGGAAGGTAAGGATGTCATGCCTTCTAGATGAGAATTTTCTCAAATTTTACATCGACAATGTGGTAGCTAAGCCCACGGATCCATATCAACTCAAGAAGTACAAGGGAGAAATGGCGAAATAGATGGTAGAAATACTACCAAGGAGATGTGGGATTCATTTTTGATGTTGTATCAAGGATCTTACAAGCAACAGAATATGTACTTGGAGCAGAAGATGAGATCTACACAAGTGCAGAACGGGGAACGCATTGATCCATTCCTCACAAAGTTTTAGGAGACCCTATATGAATTGGCATCTGTGGGGTCAACACCTCAAAGTTCCTAGATGGCTAGACTGGCCCTCAACTCAGTCTCAAAGGAGTGGAAAGTCTTTGTCCAGAGAATCCTGGACAGAGTGACTTTGCCAAACTGGGATGAGATGTGGGCAACTCCTAAGCACGAGGAGCTGAGGAGGGACTTGTTCAAGTGTAAACTTGACGGAAGTAGAAGTAGTGGGTCGAAGTCCAAGGAGGAGAAAGAGAATGCAGCCCTCACATCCAAGGGGTAGCAGGAGCAACGAAGGTGGAATAAGGACATTTCGAGGATCAAATGCTTTAGGTCTAGTGAACTCAGTCACTACGTAACATAGTGTCCTCTCATGAAGAAGGACAAAGATGAGAATCATGATTCAAAGGTTGAAGCTGTGAATATTAAGGAGGATGAATTTTCCATGACAACCGAGAAACCTCCAGGAGGTAGGTGGGATGATTTAGAGTTGTAGTTCGAAAGAGCTACATATGGGCAGGATCCTTGAGGAGCCCACCTCTTGGACAAAGGTAGCAGGATGCATCATGCCAGTTGATGCAGAGCAGTGTAAGAGTGAGATTTGTAGTGGCTAGTAGCACTAGAGACTGAGTAGTGCAAAGTAGAGTTGGCAGCAGTGTAGATAGCATAGAGTAGAGGTCAATAGCAGCGCAAAGGCTTCAGAGGGTCGGCGTAGAGACTAGAAACAGTCAAACTCCAATAGTGAGATCCATTATATTGAACACCAGTTAAGTAATTTTGGATACTTTTCCTTTGTTGATGAAGTAGCAGCAGCAGTTGGAGAAGGTTGCAGTGCATATGCAGTTGGCAGTGGCAGTGTCAGCAGCAGCACAGATTTATAATTGAGAGGGAGTTGCAGTACGGATGCAATTTTGACAGTGGCAGGGTCAGCAGTAGTATAGATACAGCATTTTCGCAGTATTTTGTGGATAGAATGTCCACATGAGTAACGCAGAGGAAGATGTTACAGAACAGGGTGATGCTCCAGCAGGTTGCATTGTCATAGCACATTCCTCGCTAAGAGGGAGTGTTTATTTTTGGTAGAATTTTGCAAGGAGGCTTAGACACATGTATTCTCCAATACCCATAAATCGTTTTGGGAAATTCCACCTGGAGACAGTTTTATTAAAATAATTAATTATTTTTAATGGGACCCTAAGTCTAAACTTAGGAAATTAAAATAATTAAAGGGTATTAATATAAACTGTGGGTGAAACTTCTAGAAGAAGATGGAGATCAAGTAAATATGATCCTAGCCATTGATTAGAATATAATCTGGGTCATTGATTAATCAACGAGAGGATTATAAGAGAAGGCTTGATGGGCACTTGGAGAAGACACACATAGAGAGATCAGAAGTTTGATTTTATGAAGCAGAGCAGTTGCCAGAGAGATTTTCGATAGTGATATTTTGTAGTGAGGGGAAGAGATAGTATCCGGAAGAGGGAAGTTTTCTTGGGCCGGAGAGTAGAAGGTAGAGATGGCATAACGACATCCAAAGAGATGTTCACGCTGGCCCACGCAGAGCTAAAATAGTGGCAGTGCAGAGCCTAGAGGAAGATCGAATTCCTGCTGAGGAAATCGAGTTTCAGAAGCCGGGAGTCGGGGTGTGAGACTGGGAGGCTGGAAATCGAAGTTTTTGGGCAGCAAAGGATCTGGAGGAAGAGCAGCGTGGTCCTCAGTTGAGGTTATGTAGACATTGTGTATGGTTGATGCAAATCTACGTAGAGGCTAACGTAGAAGGGACGCAAAGCCTCCTTCCAGTGAGATCAGGGTCAGATTCTTCTAGCGACAAGGTGAGATCATCTCACTAATTGTTTTGTCCAGTTTCTCTCTGTATCGGATAGAAATTTGGGCTTCCAACAAATTGTACTCAGACTTATTACTGCATAATAATAAAATCCCTCAGAGTTGTTGCACCAGTTTTCCCGCATTGGGTTTTTTTGGGGACTTTTATCCAAAAACAATAGAGTCATTCTGTTGTATCTATTTCTTGTTTTAGTTTCTTGTTTCGGCATATTGTTTTAAATAGTGAATGTTGCAGTTGTATTTACTTCAATATTTAACATAGAACACAGTAAATAACTTGTATGGATTAACAAGTATGAGAAGTAACATCAGTTTGTTTCAGTAGGGATTCCGGGTTTAGGAATTTTCACTACGTTGACAACTAGATATAGTTGGATCCTCTGTTGGTGTGTGTACTTGATCTATGTGTTCATTATTTGATTAGTTGTGGCATGTTCCATGCGGTCTGGGTTTAGCTCTGTTGGTGTGATTTGTTCTACAATGTTGTATGTGTCTAGCAATGGTGGAAACTATGGTCGAAGGCAGTCTACATTGAACATTAGGTGCAGACCAAGGATAGATGGAATGTTGAGCTCGAAGAAATTGTCCCCTATAGCCTTGGTGATGGTATATGGCCCATATTGGAGTGGGTGAAACTTGCGGTGGGATCCAGTGAGGCGCTCCTTCTGTAAATGTAGCCAAATTTTGTCGCCCACCTAGAACTTGTGTGACACCCGATGTTGATCATGGATTTGCTTGTACTTAGAATTGGCTCTATCCAATATATCATGGACCTACAGGTGGACGTGTTGAATGCGCTCAATGAAGTTGTTAGCCTTGTCAGCGTCAGACTGGATGTGAGACGAATCTGCCTAATTAGCTACAAATGGTATGGCCACATCAATGGGACATAATGGTTGAAATTCTATACCTACCTGAAAGGGGTTGTGGCTCGTTGAGTTGTGGACCACTCTTTTGTAGTTGTACTGGACATAAGGGAGGATTTCTTTCCAAGTGTGTGGATGCTTCAAGTTGTACATGCGCAGAGTGTGTACAATCATCCTGTTGGCAACCTCTATTTGGCCATGAATTTGGGGGTGGAAGGTTATGGACTTAGTAATTTTGGTACCCGGCATCGACCAGAGACTTCAGCAAAATGCACTTAGTAATTTTTTTCCTAATCTGAGACAATGGACTGTGGGATCCCAAAGTGTACCCACACTCGCTCAAAGAAGATCTTAGTAGTGGCCTATGATATGATACTCTTCTTGTAGGCCGCCATAATGGCCATCTTAGAGAATTTGTCGACGAACACGATAACATGGTCGTTTTCATGCTTACTGGAAGGAAGGCCAGACATGTAATCCATGGAAATGGATTCCCAAGGTTGACTACTTGTAGGCAAAAGAGTATATAGGCCTTGATTCTTAATGGTTGGTTTGTAAATGGCGCAGGCAGTGCAGGATTTAATGTACCTCCCAACATCATGACAAAGGTTCGGCCAATAAAAATACTTCTGCAATACTGTCACTATTTTCTCTACTCCGAAATGTCCAAAAACCTTATTGCAGTGCGCCTCCCCAATCATCTTGGCACGCTCGCTCGAAGGAACATAGATGTGCCCCAGGTGGCATAACAGTGCATCTTAGAGGTAAAAATTTGGAACTTTCTTACCTTCCAGGAGTGTGTGGTATGTGTTTCCAAATTTTGCATTGCTCTTATAAAGATGTGGTCACCCCAAAGTCTCGTGCCCACAGGAGTCGACCACAGTGATCAATGCCATGATTGGTGGTCGGCTAACGAATTTTGCAACATTATTGGTGTTTCCCTTCTAATAATTAATGTTCAAACGGAATTGTTGTAGGTATGCTGACCATTTCTGATGGTGATCGTTCTGCAACTTCCCTTGTGTCTGTATCAACTGCAGGTGTCGGTGATCTGTGTGGATGATCATTTCCTTCCCCCATAATGTAATGCTTCCATTGACGGTAGGTCTGCACAATGTAATATATTTCTTTGTCATAGGTGGGACACTTTCAAACTATGTCTAAAAGTGTCTCACTATGGCAAGCCACTAGATGCCCCTGCTGAGTAAGAATTGCACTAATATCATAGTCAGAGGCATTTGTCTCAATCTCAAATGGTTGTTGTTGGTCTGGTAAATTGAGCATTGGTGGAAAGCATAGGTGTTTCTTCAACTCAAAAAATGCATTCTATTGCATTTCGAACCAAAAGAACTTTGCTTTTACTCTGCCCTTGGTGAATTTACTTAAATGCTAAGTGATATGAGAGAACCCCAACACGAACCTGTGGTAGAAATTGGCAAGGCCGAGAAATATGTGAAGCTATGTTAGAGTGGTCGGGGCTAGCCAATCCCGAATTACTTGTATCTTAGTTGGGTCCACATCAGAGGGTCATGCCAATAGTGAATTTCTACATATTGGCACACTTATGTTGGTGCAAGGTTTGGAGGGTGAATGTGGTGGTAACCAAAACTTCAAGTCAATCTTGTTGAAATATTTTGCCCCCTTGAGCTGGTCTAGAAAGTCATCAATTCATGGGATCGAGTACCTATTCCGAACAGTGATATTGTTCAATGTTTGATAGTCAATATAGATTCTCCAAGTCTCGTCCTTCTTCTATACCAATACAATTAGGCTCCCACAGAGTGATGAGTTTGGTCTAATGTGCCCTTTCTGCAATAGCTCTTGAATATGCCTCTTGATCTTATCGTTCTCAAGAACAGAGCGCCGATATATCGGTCCATTGGGTAGCGTCGCACCCAGGGTTAGATCAATGGATTGTTTGACCTGACAGTGTAGAGGTACCCCTGTAGCTGAGGCAAAAATGTCCTTGTTGGTGAGCTCCAGTATTGTAGCAATAATGCTACAACTCCTGGGGCTTCCTGTCTCTCATTTTATCAACCCGGTAGTTCGTACAAACTTGGAAGCGACGGTGCTATATGCACAAGTACTAGCTCTTGTCACAGCTGTCACTTGGTCAGCTGGCACAAGTCCGCTAGGGCTCAAGCCAACTTCTATAGGCTCTCGGAAGAAGCTTGCTAATTGATGGACGAAAGCTATTCTCAAAGGAAAACTACTCTATTTGACAAAATGGACTGAAAGCAAATCAAAGCATGTAAACCTAGGAAACCCTAATTTAACTAGTCTAACCTCTACGATGCAAAGAATGTGAATGAAACCTCTACCAATGTTGTTGTTACCTCTAATAAGTGGAAATGCATGGATCTAAGCTACTTGCATCATAAAAGACATGTTTTTGTATTTTTCCTTTAAGTGTATGGAATGATTGTGATTGTGTGCTAACTAGGGTTTGGTTGTGCAGATGGGATGGAGAAGGAAGGAAAGTGTGGGACAGGTTGGGGAGGCTAGGAGAGGTCCCTAGGGATCCTTAGCATCCATCCACAGAGGTTCCTCGCATTCAGATGCTCAGCAACCGAGTGAGTGGCCTCCTACAGGATGTCTGCAGGGGATCCTACAGGATACGCAGAGATTTCTACAGGATGTCTACAAATTGCTACAGGATGACCTACCGTGAGTGTTTGAAGTGATGGAGGAGTGATGGAATGGTAGGGGGAGATGTGTAAGGTAGGAATAAGGCTGGTGATGGCTCAGAAGTGGAAGAATAGGATAGGGAGTGAGTGTAGGGAGTAGGTTGGAAGATAGAGGACTAGGTCAACGAAAGGGCTAGAGAATGAAACTATGTGAGGAGTGAAAGACTTTGGGAGATAACAGAGCGGAGCAGGGGTCAACGATGTGTTTGCATGCGTGATCAAGATGGAGAATGAGGTAATGGAACGAGAGAGAGCAGTGTAAATGAAACAAATGCTTATGACTGTCACCAAACCGAAAATGCATTAACCTAAACTACCTGTGCGTATAAATTCAATGAACAGCAATCCAAAACGTGAAGAGAAATGTGTATGAAGCGGTGATGAAGGTGTGTGGTGCAGGTGTGAATGATATGGAAGCATCTAACATAACCGTGACTGTATTGCAGCAATCATCAAGTAAAGAAATGCGTATTTTTGGTGGTTAGTTATGGACTGCACCCCAATCTCTAAGGGAGATGGCAGTGAGCCTTAACAACCTTTTTTCTGGAGCTCCAATAGATTATATCTGTCCTCTGCTAACCTAAGCAACTGGAAACAAATTTACCATAAGCAAATCCTATCTAAACTCATGAAAAAGACTAATTCAACAACCTGTAATTCAAATTGCATGTGAAAATGAAAACTCAGAGTGCTGAAACGAAATGCAAACAACACTACAGCAGAGGGGATCTATGGCTCTCAGGTTGGGCCCTAACCTGAGAGCTATAGTCTCCTTAAGAAAACTCAGAGCTAGATCAAAATCTGCCTTCTTTATTCATAATCTGATGTTATGCCAAAACTGGCTTACAACAAGAACTAACACCGAGCTGTGCTCAAAAATTACAATAGTAATGCGAAAGTTTCAACAACCTATCAAAGGCTACGGCCTCTATACTTATGCAAAAACGATCATCCAACAAGTGTCCTTGATTTTAGGAGCTCGGCTGTCCAACTAGAGTTTAACTGCTGATCCTGTAGGACAGTCATAATTGTTGTTCCTGTAGAACAGTTGTAACTGCTGTTCCTGTAGAATAGCTGGCTGCTTCTAAGCTCGGAGGGGAGATGGATTGGAGCTCGGAGTTCTTGGTGGGAATCACGAGGAATGTCCCAAGACCGTGGACATCCTCTCCTAAAAACCAGCAGTGCCACCTCATTGTCTCCTTGTCTCCTTTTTCGTTGTCTTTTGCTCCCTTTTAATGCCAAAACCTGGAATCATAATGCATTAGTCACGTAGATAGAGTGCCTACCCTTCTTCCTACAAACAACATGAATAAACTAAGAAATGCATGCATAAGCAATAAAAAATGAATGGTTTGAGCAGGTAGAATAGGCCAAAATGAGCCCAAATTGTACCAAAATTGGGGCTCATCACTTGTACTCCTCCATGACCTTGTCCATCTAATGTTGTTGTATAAAGGAGCCCTGTTTGGAAGCCATGGACATAATATTCTTCTTGCCCTTAGGGTGAATCATAGGGAAAACAAATTTCCTAGTCTGTGAAATGATCTTACTCATTGCTTTGCAGAGATCAAAGAGATGGTAGTAGGAGGGGCTACCTCTGGTATCCTATACAACTTATTTCCTAAATTAATAATCACATAGCAAGGTCTAGACTCATATACAACATGTTGCTTCCACAAGTATGGTTGCCTAATAATACATCACAAACTTCAAGAGGAGAAACATCACATAGTACCTCATCTGTGAAGGGCTTGATGTTGTAGGGAAGGCAACATTGTTGGAGGACGCGGAGATCTTGTCCTTGGTGAAGCCACCCGATGGTGTACGGTTGTTGATGTGTTGTAGTCAGTAGACCCAGCCTCTTCATGACCTATGTTGAAATGAGGTTCTTTTGGCTCCTGTTTTCGACAAGGAATTGCAGCAGAGAACCCTTCACCCACATTTGTGAGTGGAAGAGGCGTACACCCTCCTCTGGATCCCCAGGGTCATTGTTATGGATCTTAGTGGTGGCCATGGTGGCACTGGGCTCTACGTTAATGATCTTCTTCCCTTTGTCATTCCCCTCATCGGGTTCTGACTCAGAGTCAAAACATGCGTCTGATTTGGAAGCCTTCATCTCGGCCACAAGTGACTACTTGGCCCCACACTCACTTGTGTTGTGAGTGGAGCTCTTATGGAATTCACACCATTTTCCTGTGTCCTTTTTTGTCTTCGGGGTGTTTTTTTTGCTTGCAGCTTCGTTGGGTTGTCCTTAGTTGCCGCGCCTTGAATTTTTCCTTTTCTCTTCCGTTTAGGGGCACCTTCCCCTTGCTTCAGATTCACATATCCAAAGTCTCACTTCTTCCATTTAAACTTCTGCTCAATCTTGACAACGTATCAGTATGTTGTGTCGAGCGAGGAGATGTCCAATAACTCCATCTCGTCCTGGATGTATCTATGTAGATAGTTGCAGTAATTGAGTACAAATGTCACCCAGAATCCTTGATACCCAACTACGTGCAAAGGGTATGAAAAACATTGATAAACTTCAGCATGTCTTGGTCCCTTCCCTGTCGCGGCGTGGTCTATTTTATGTATTTATTCTCATAGCTCCTAACAGGATAATAATTCTCCTTGATAGCATCCCAAAATGAATTCCAAATGGGAGTGGCTAAAAATAGTGAGGGTGTACTTTCGTCCTTCTTCTCATAGTAGGTTTCCCACCAATCCTTGACGTGGGGGTTGGTTTTGAGAAGTGCAAAAGTAATCTTTTCCCATATGGAAAAATCATGAATAGAAAAAATATCCTTCTAGCATATTTAACCATTTATCGAAGGCGTCTGCATCTACCTGACCTTCAAATATGGGAATGTCAAAGTTAACTTGTACTTAAAGGGTGTGGCACTTCCAGAGTGGTTGTTGGAAGAAGATGCATCGCATTTGGGTAGTCATTGAAGGATCTGGGCAAAGTTTTCCATCATCACGTTCCTCTGCCGCTCGAGGGCTTCTTCGAGCAAGAGTTTGAAAGGATCGCCTACCCCCTCATCTTTCTTCTCTTCCGCCATGGGAGGTCGTCAGGATTTGTGAGGTTGATCTTGCAAAGGTTCGACCAGTTCGAGCCCTAAGTCCTTATATCCCGACCTCGTTGGGGACATGAAAACAAAAATAGAGGAAGAGAAGACTGATCTGATACCACTGATCCAAACTTAAAAAGGAATGCAACAAATCATAGATATAACCAAAAATACAGAGATGCAGCAAAAATAACACTTCATTTCATTAATACCAAATATTGATATATGCTTACAAAAAGAATGGAAATAAACTAGCTTGGGCGATGTAGCTTATCTCTGAGAAGAGATGTGGAAAATACATGCCTCTAGACACTATGATAATGAGGCTCAAGGGCCTATTTATTATTGAACAACAAGGGAAAACCCTAAACAAACAAAACCCTAACCCCAGGAGATGGAATGCCAAGAGTTTGTGGGCTTTGTTGGGATTAGTTGGGTAGCCAACTTCTCGGGGTCGTAACTTGGTCATATTATCTTTGCTTGGCTCATACGATACCTTGTTGGAAATATCTCTTTGAGTAATATAGGATTTGCGACAAGAAAGGGCCTACTAAGAACCTCAAAAAAAATTGTTTAGGGGGTCAAAACTGCTCTAGAAGTTCAGGACCCGAAAAACTACTAAAAATAGTAAATGTTGCAATAAACAAGGAAATGGATGGAACAAACTCAATGTCTAGGTGGAATAGAAGGGTGGCCACAAATATCCACCTGGGTGAGTCCTCCCTCCTAAGTAAGCAATGGTCCCCATTGCGTGGAGAGCCTCTATGAGGTGAGAAAATTTATGTTGAACCTAGTCCCTCATGAACCACTTGCCCTGGTAAAGGAGTTGGCCTGCTTTGACAACTCAGTATAGCTGGATCCTTTGTTGGTGAGTGTGCTTTCTTTGTGTGTCCATGATATAATTAGTTTTGGCTTGTTCCATGCAGTCTGGGTTTAGCTCTGTTGGTGTGAGTTGTTCTGCAATGTTGGATGTGTCTAGCAATGGTGGAAAGTATGGTCGAAGGCGGTCTACATTGAACACTGGGTGAAGACCAAGGAATGGTGGAATGTTGAGCTCGAAGGCATTGTCCCCTACTACCTTGGTGATGGTGTATGGCCCATATCGGAGTGGGTGAAGCTGTGATGAGTTCCAGCAAGGCACTCCTTCTGTAAATGTAGCCAAACTTTTTCACCCACCTGGAACTTATGCGGCACCCGATGTTGATCATGGTGCTGCTTATACGTAGCATTGGATTTGTCCAATATATCATGGACCTATTGGCGGATGTGTTGAATGCGCTCAATGAAGTTTTTAGCCCTGTCGAATTCAGACTAGATGTGAGACAAATATACCTTAGTAGATGAAAACGGTATGGCCACATCAATGGGACATAATGGCTGAAATATCAACCCTACCTGAAAGGGGTTATGGCCCATGGTGTCTACATGCCTTTTAACTATGTTACAATGAAGCTCAAGGGCTTATTTACTATTGAACAACAAGGGAAATCCCTAAACAACCAGAACCCTAACCCTAGGAGATGGAACGCCAAGAGTTTGTGGGCCCCATTGGGATTAGTTGGGCAGCCAACTTCTTGAGGTCGTAACTTGGTCATATTATCTCCGTTTGTTGCGTATGATACCTTGTTGGAAAATATCTCTGAGTACTACAGAATTTGCTACATGCCCATATTTTGGACCTCAAAAAACACCGTTTAGGGGATCAACACTGCTCTGAAAGTTCAGGACTCGAAAAACTGCTAAAAATAGTAAATGGTGCAATAAACAAGGAAACATATGAAACCAACTAGAGGTCTAGGTGGAATAGATCGGTGGCCACAAATATCGACCTGGATCAAGTACGTCCAGGATGAGATGGAGTTCCTCAACATCTCCTCACTTAGCGTCGACTATCGATACGTTGTCAAGATCGAGCAGAAATTTAAACAGAAGAAGTGAGACTTTGGATCTGCGAATCTGAAGCAAGGGAAAGGTTACCCAAAACCGCAAAACAAAGGACAAAGCCAAGGCAGGGTGACCCAAGACAACCTGCTGAAGCTGCAAGCAAAGAGTAACACCACAAAGACAAAGAAAAACAAAGGGAAATGGTGTGAGCTACATAACAACCCCACTCACAACACAAGTGAGTGTCGATCCAAGCAGTGACTGGTGGTTGAGCTAAAATTTTCTGAATCAGACACATGTTCCAACTCTAAGTCAGAAACTAACAAGGGGAATGACAAAGGGAAGCAGATTATTAATGTGAATCCCAGTGCCATTGTTTTCACCACCAAGATACATAATATTGAGCTCGGAGATCCAGAGGAGGGGGAGCGAATCTTCCACTCATAGATGTGGGTGAAGGGTTCTCCGCTATAGTTCATTGTCGACAACGGAAACCAAAAGAACCTCAGGTCATGAAGCAGTTGGGCCAACCGACTACACCACACCCACAGTCGTACACCATCGGGTGGCTTCACCAAGGGCGAGATCTCCTCGTCAACCAGCAATGTCACCTTCCCTACAGCATAAAGCCCTTCATAGATGAGGTATTGTGTGATGTTGCTCCTCTTGAATTTTGTGAAGTATTATTAGGCCAACCATACTTGTGGAAGTGTCATGTTGTGTATGAGTCTAAGCCTCGCACTGTCATTATTTATTTGGGAAATAAGTTTTACAGGATTTCGGAGCGGACGCAATGTTGTAAGATCATTTCCCAGACCAGGAAATTTTTCTTGCTTATGATTCACCCTTAAGGCAAGAAGAAGATTGTGGCCACATCTACAACCTCCAGACAGGTCTCCTTTGCACAACAGCAACAGACATTAGAGAACTTTTGAGATCTAAAATGGGCCTCCTAAGAAAAATGTAAAACCAAAATAAACTTTATAAGAACCAATAGGATTCAAGATGATGATGTCAACCATGGGGATGATTCACCATTGTTGGGGTAAAAAAGTAAAAAGATTGAAAAATAATAAAATAATAAAACTATTTTTTCAACTTCTATTTTCAACTTATATCCCCAAGGTTTTACTCAAATTTCGAGCAAGGGTACTCGTTAGATGCAAAATTTAATTCTTCATCTAAGGAGTACCCATGTTGCATACTTTAGATGGACCCTACTACACGGAAAATGAGAAATACATGAAAAAGCATGATTGCAATCAAGTTTTTTATGTATTTCTAATTTTTCATGCAGCAGGGTCCATCAAAAGTATGCAACATGGGTACTCCTTGGATGAGGAATCAAATTCTACATCCAACAAGTGCTCTCACTAGAAATTTGAGTAGACCCATAGGGAGATAAGTTGAAAATACGAGTTGAAAAAGTAGTTTTTTCTTTTTTTCCTCTAAAATTTAATGATGTAATATAATCTTATTTTATTATTTCCACTATTATTTTATAATTTCCTTAGGAGGCCTATTTTAGACCTCAAAATTCCCCTAATGTGGACAAGGTTGTGGAAGAGTACAGGGACATCTTCACCTCCCCCACAGGGGTACCCCTGCATTGTTAGGTCAAGCACTCTATCGATCTGACCCTGGGTGCACTGCTACCCAACAGACCAATCTATCAATGCTCTATTCTGGAGAATGATGAAATTAAGAGGCAGATTTAGGAGTTGTTGCAAAACTATCACCATTAGAAATGGTCCACATATATGCAATAGATCCATTTGAACATCAAGTACAAGAAGGGAAACACCAATAATGTTGCAAACTATCTCAGCCAACCACCGATTATGGCGTTGACCACTGTGTTCAACCCTTGTGGACACGAGACTTCAAGGTGGCCACATCCTTACAAGAGTGATCCAAAATTCAGCAACACATACCAGATGTTCCTGGAGGCAAGCAAGTTCCTAATTTTCACCTCTAGAGTGCAATGTTATGTCACCCGGGACACCTCTATATTCCTCTAAGTGAACGTGCCAAGACGATTTGGGAGGTGCACTACAGTCGGGTCACTGGACATTTTGGAGTAAAGAAAACAGTGGCAGTGTTGCAGAACTATTTTTATTGGCCGACTTTCGATAAGATGTTGGGAAGTACATTAGATCCTGCACTACCGATGCCATTGCCAAACCGGACATTAAGAAGCAAGGTCTATATACTCCTCTTCCTACTCCTGCCTTGGGAATCCATCTCCATGGATTACATGTCAGGCCTTCCTTCTACTAAGCATGGAAACGACCGCGTTTTCGTGGTTGTCGACAGATTATCTAAGATGGCCATTCTAGCGACCTGTAAGAAAATTATCACAACAAAAGCCATTGCTAATCTCTTCTTTGAACGAGTGTGGGTACACTTTGGGATCCCATAGTCCATTATCTCTGATCAGGATAGCCAGTTCCTGAGTACATTTTTGTCAAGCCTCTGGTCAATGTTGGATACCGAGCTCACTAAGTCCACGACCTTCCACCCCCAAATTGATGGCCAAACAGGGGTTGTCAATAGGATGAACGTGCACATTATGCACATGTACAACTCAAATCATCCATGCACATGGGATTAAAGCCTCCCCTATGTCCAACACAGTTACAACAACCCCTTTCAGGTGGGATTGTGATTTGAGCCACTATGCCCCATTGATGTGGCCATACCATTTGCAGCTACTCAGGTAGATTTGGCTCATGTCCATATAGAAGCTGATAGGGCTAACAACTTCATTGAGTGCATTAAACACACCCGCCAGTAGGTCCATGACATATTGGACAGAGTCAATTCTAAGTACAACCAACGCCATGATAAGCGTTGAGTGCCACACAGGTTCCAAGTGGGTGACAAATTTTGGTTACATTTGTAGAAGGAGCGTCTTGTTGGGGCCCACTGTAAGCTTCACCTGCTCTAGTATGGGCCTTACACCATCACTAAGGTTGTGGGAGACAATTCTTTTGAGCTCAGCATTCCCCCATTCCTTGGCCTGCACCCAGTGTTCAATTTGGACTGCCTCCGGCCATACTTTCCATCATTACTGGACACATCAGACATTGCAGAACAACTCACACCAATAGAGCTAAACCCAGACTGCATGGAATAGGCCACAATTGATCAGATCATGGAAACGCATATCAAGAACACTCGCTAAAGGAAGATCCAATTGTATCGGGTTGTCAAATTTGGTCAACTCCTGCACCAAGGCAAGTGGCTCACAAGGGACCAAGTCCAACAGAAGTTTCCACATCTCGTGGAGGTACTCAACGCAATGGGGATCATTGCTTCCTAAGGGGGGAGGACACATACATATGGATATTGGTGGCCACCCACCTATTCCACTTGGACGCCCACCGTTGTTTCTTTTCAGTTTCCTTAACTGTAGCAAAACTTACTATTTTTATCAATTTTTCAGGTCTTAAACTTCTAAAGTTGTTTTGAGGGACTAAAAGATTTTTTTAGGGAAAACGGAGAAACCAGAAAAGTGTAAAAGAAGATGAATTGTTTTGGCCTCCTCTTCGAAATCTTCGAAATGATGTATTATGATAACCTAATGGAGATCATATGGCAAAGTTACAAACCCGGGAAGTTGGCATTCCAACTTAACCCAACGGGGCCCACAATCTTTTGGCGCCTCATCTCCTAGGGTTAGGTTTTTGTATGTTTAGGGTTTCTCATTGTTTCTCAATGATAAAAAGGCCACCGAGCCTCATTGTAACATAGTTCAAAGGCATGTAGTCGCCACATATCTTCTTAGAGATAAGCTACCATCACTTGAGCTAGTTTATTTTCATTTTGTATGTAAGCATATTTCAGTTCTTTAATATTAATGAAATAAAGTTTTATTTCCACTGCATCTCTGTGTTTATGTTTGTATCTATATTTTGTTGTGTTCCTACATAAGTTTGGATCATCTAATATTACAAAACAAAATTATAGACACTCAATAACATTATTACTAATATCAAACCATTATTAATAGTAAAAAGTAACTCGTAATTACCTATAATTATCTCTAACAATAAAATAATATTAGAGAAATGATTATATATATAGATATATTTTATATATGTTGATCTAATATGTTTAGTTTAAAAAGAAACCATAAATATCATATAAACATGGGCATAAATATCATGCTCAATTTCATGTAATCCTCCTACTTTAGTATAAACGCTACACATCATCCCATCCAAATTAAATGGTAATATGCAATATATTTATTTGAAAATAAACCATATTAATGAAATGATTCACTAGTTAAATCTCTTGCTTAGTCATAAACACTAGCTAATTTAAAAATAAACCATAATTAAATGATCCACTAAAACATAGCCATAAATGCTCCCCTCCATCCAATATAGCCCTCTTACTTGGTTATAAACAATGTGCTCCATTCCATGTACCAATCATTTAGATACGTAGCATTCTTATGCTTAAATCACCTTTCAAGTGCATGTCCCAACTAAATAATTTGAAAAAGCATGAAAACACTACACGTAGTGAGAAGTAATTACCTTTCAAGTATAAATGTTTTTTTAACGAAATTAAAACATTTGGGGATTCTTGCTAACTTTTTCAATGCAGATTTTAATTCATTAGAGCAATTTTTCAATCCTCTTTAATGTTAGGGAATATCTTCAATTTAAAAATTAATATTTGTAAATATTTATTTTAAATTTTTAATTATATATATATATATATATATATATATAATTATTTTTAATAATTATTTTTATATATATATATATAATTATTGTTTCATTTTTAATTTTAATTTTTATTATAAATCTATGTTATATTTATGGAAATGTATTGTTTCATTTTTGAAAGATTATTAATTTATAATTTAATAAAATTAAAATCTATTGTTATGAAATCAAACATGTTATGGATTTTGGAATTGTATGGTTTTATTTTTTGAGGAATTTATTGAATATAGGTTTTTTCTAAAATCTAAATAATATTGATATAGTTTAAAAGATTATGTACTAATCTTGAACGTAGTACTCAAACACTTGAACATTTAATTTTTTTTCTCGGATAGTATTCAGTAACGGTAGCAGGAAAATTATAACAAACAATCATATTTTAGTATATATTATCTATGATTTTTTTGCTTATAAATGCATCAGAATTACATATAACAGAGCACTTAAAAACCATGGAACATAAGCATATAAAATGAAAATAAACGAGACATAATCACACATAAGATCAAGACACAGAAATTTGATTACGGAGTTCATCTAACTTAGACTACATCTTTGGGCCTTGCTCAATAGTGGGGAGGCCTTCATTCATTAAATGGCATGGAAAGAGAGAAGTACAAGCAGATTTTTACATAAACATCCTTATACCTCCAATCTGGAAGATAGATGATAAATGGAGAGCCCAGCTCTAGAAAACAAACAACGCCACTGACTTCCTGGCGAAAAATCATGCAGAATTACCTATCCGAACACCTAATTCAGATAATCATGCTTTCTACACCCTCTTGGAACCTCCCTACTACTCAAGGCGAGGTCACGGCCTGCTGTCGGGATGGGTTACTGTTGTGCGCAATATTCTATGCCAGTCTCCCCCTTTTCTCTGATGTGGGAAGTCCATTAAATAATCGGGTGGCTACTCCTCAATTCTCGGGCAGTTCTCAACCGATGACAAGTATAGCCACGGGTTTGTTTTCAGGCAGAGATTCTCGGACCCCTGCGGCAACAATCCCTGTCAAATATAGTAAAACCGCTATCAAACAGTTCACGGACTATTTTCACATTTAAACCTGAAATGGCAGGATACTACAAAGAATCGACGTATTTCCAATAGAGGTTCTCAGGTCGGAATAAGACACAGAAGCATACCTTACAAATATGGCACGAAGCTTCTTTAACTACGCGTTGAACTTCGCAGCTGATACTATCGGCGGTTAGACCCAAAGCCATACATCAAGCAGCTTGTGATACAGTGGACCCATCGGGGTGACTAAGCACAGTGTATAACATATCACATCCAGAAGCCCATCACAAATCGCAATCGGCACTTTCCACTAGTGGATACCAAAACCCACACAACTGCGGACCCATCACGATTATCAAACCTAGTCCATAAAATATCGGGTCTGAAGCCCCATTGCAAATTTCAATCAGCGCTTTCCCTCGGCGAATATCAATGTCCATATAACTGCGATAGCAACGAACCCATCAGGGTTATAAAATATCATGTATAAAAATATCGGGCCCGAAAGTCCTCCATCGCAAATCGCAATCGATGGCGGACAGGGTGATACTCCATGCTCCCACTGCGATCTGTGATTGTGATTTTATCACATCGCAACTAGCTCTACCGGGGGCCGATTCTTAAAACACTTGTCCACCTCCTATATAAGATATGTGACATCGCAATCGCAAATCAGAAATGATGGGGGTTGATTCCTTAACCCGCGACCTCTGTGTTTCTCCGATATGCGATATGCGAGATCCAATGGCAGCCTGCCACTTGGCGCTTCCCCCATTCGCTGAGATTTTTTCCACGTCAACTCCTCCTGCCACTTGGACAAGTCAAACTTGAACTTTGACTTGCTCTAACTTCTTCATATGAACTCGGATTTGAGTGTCATTCGCACCGTTGGAATCAGGATGACGAGCACTTCCATCTGATGTTAAGTTTATCCAAATTATGTTGCTCTGAGTTTTGAGCCTTTTACCATGCCACTGGTACTTTCTAAAGATCCACCTGGATCAATCCTCCTAGATTCTCCTCGATCAATCCTCCTGGATCCTCCTGGATCAATATGATATAGTGCAACTAAAATGATAACCATAGAAACACCATAGCGACTCTCTCTCGGATAACAAAATATAATGTATTATAGGGAATAATGAGTATTTAAGAAGGATTCACCTTGAAGAAACCTCCAACTAAAGAAGAAATTTGTAACAGTATGATAGGTCACCAAATTTGAGCTAGAACATTAGGAATATTAGTTTGGAAGAATCTACCCTACCCCACCACAATATCGTATTCATTTCGACCCCAATAAACTGGCCCTAACTTCATTTGTTTTGGACTATGCAATTCAATCAATGAAATAGCAAAAGAAAATAAGCACCAGATATATGGATTTGTTCGTCCTACACTGGGCGGCAACAGTGACAATATCATGTTACCGCTTCATTTCATTAGCCCTTTATTGGTTATATAGGTTGTTCAACATCACTCACAAGACCTTATCATTGGTTGCCTAGAAATGGATGGGGATGGCTCTTCAGGTGGTTGTGTGAGTGACGAGTGGCTCTTTCGTGTAACATGCTATGGTCCTACCTTCATGCAACAAACAAACTTCCCTAGGGTATTACCAAATCACAACATAAGTTCCTTACACTATATTTCTTCCCCTCAAAGCTTGAGCAGAAGATAAGGAAGGATGGCTCACATGAGCCTAGAGGCATGCTCGTAAGTAATATGCTAGGGTGGGCATGCATGGTAGTAGTGCCTAGTCTAGTATGCCTAGATGGTAGGTGGGGTATGCCTGGATTGTAGGTGGCGTAACTATGTTTGGTTAGGTAGGATACCAGGCAAAAATGAGAAGGCCCAACGATGGATAGGTAAATGACCATCAGTAACAGGCCAAGTAGTTGGAGGAACCAACCCTGTAGGATGACTTGAATCTGTCGAATCATCATCCACCATGGAACCTATATAAATCACAACTGAAAGTGTGGTCACATCCCAACCATGATACATGTATACATAAATAGAACCACAGTGTATGACCTCATTACCAAGTTGTCAAACCTATTCACTAGAACAATAATTCGATGAATTCTAATAGTGAATCTCTAGATTTCGACATAGGGTGCAAATTGTTGCTAGATAGTAGTTATAGTTAGGGAATAGAAGATTATTTAATCAATTACTATAGTCACAACAATAGTTTCACCATTTGAGGAATTCTTGGGACTTCAACTTTAATCTCCTTTGGAATTTGACTATTCTATAACAAACACTTAGAAATTCCAAAGGATGCACAACATCAAGTGTTTTAATTCATTGAATGTAGTAAAGTGGCAAACTCAATTACAAATATTTGTATGAGACACAAAAAAATAACAAGAGGGGCATATCAAGCATAATGTGGACTGCACCTTCCTAGTAGGAAACCTGACCACACAAGGTGTTATAGGCCATTCTATCGCATTTGATCAATAGACCTACAAAATGGATCAATCAACATCCATGAACACCTTGTCATCATCCCTACACAAAGCCCTAAGCATGACTCTTCCAAATCCCTAAGTTTCTAGGTCTAACTGCTTCAAATCAATGCTTTTAAGGCCCAACGCACCCTGGCCCTTTAGGGACCTACGTTCAGCAGCAGGTTGCTCACTTTTTCACCATCGCTGATCAACAACAGGTTTTCCCTTGTTGGAGGTGCGCTAATTCTAGAAATTTGGGAAAAATAAAAATAATACCGAAGGTTCCTCTCCCATAAGCTTCCAAGAGTTGTTGTAACCATTTACCTTGGATAAGAACTTTGTATCCTATCTGATCCTACCTTGTAGATTTCACCTCTTATCCCTTGAGCTCATCCTCTCATCAAGAGTGGATCTCAAGCCTAGATTGGTAAATGGATAATAATTCCTAAACTACCACACTCTCCTATAAATTTACAACCATCTACAACATCAGGGTTGGATTTTGGAGACTAATCATACCCTCATGTTGCTGCCTTGAACCTAAGAGAGTTATCATCTTCATGCATTAGGCTGACATTGAGGTGTTCTTTGAGACAAGGAAGGACAAGTCAAATTGGGGATATCTCTACAAGGATAGCTAATATTCTTGGTTGTAAACTCTCTCCTATTCATATTAATACAAAGAGTGTATTATTTTCCTATATATGTCATGTTATGTTTACATTCATATATTTCAATACTTTGTTGATCCATTGCATAGAGTAATTGGATAATGCTACATAAATGTTGCAAATCTTTGGCTTGTGTTGATTGTAAATGCAGGTTCTAATTATAGCAATTAGCTACAATTAGATCTTACAAGCCAAGAGGAGAGAAGAGATTGTGACGGATCCCAAGTAAGCCTCTTTCCATTCCTAATTTCTCTAAGGGAAACTTTATATTCTTTACTTTCTATTGTTCTAAACCAGTCCACTAGGTCTAGGGAAGATACTTCTATCCACAGTCGTAAATTTTGCATAACAAATTGGTGAATCAACTTGGGAATGATTCATTCCCTTAGTGGTTTCTTTGACCTTTTTGGGTTGTGTTATATTCTTTCCATGACTAACCTACATAATGAACTGGGGGGTTAGAGGGGCGGTGGAGCCCCCCCTTCGTTGTGCCGATTGTGTAGCGGGGGGGTCAAAGGGGGAGCGGCACCCTCCTTGTCCAGGGGGTTCGAGGGGGGCGGGTAGGCCCCCTCTACGGGGTCTGGGGCAGCGCTCGGGAAAAAAAAATTGGACCCTATATTAGGTTGGGCGGACCTACCTATGGTTTTCAGTCCATGGTTTTGGACACAATGGTTTTCGGTCCATGGTATTGGATGCTTCGGCATGTATAAATATGTATTGTAACATTGAAAGGAATATAATGAAAAATCAAGCTGGTAGTATCGGTTTTGGGATCCAGGGGAAAATCTCTGTGTATATGTGTTTTATGTGTTATGCTCTCACATTGTTTATTTTCTATGTTTTAGAATTTGTATGCAGGTAATTTCTGTACGGGGTTAAAACCTACATTTGGTATCAGAGTTGTTTTGGCTTCAAGGGGACACCTTTGTTGCTGAGGGGTTTCGCTCAGGCCTGTGGTAGACCTTGTTAAGTGGGAGATCTGTGGGATCGATTCTGGTGGTGAAAGAAGATGGCGAGCAGTGGAAAGACAGAGATCGATAAATTTAATGGTCAGAGTTTTGAGTTATGGAAACTCAAGATAGAGGATCTGTTGGTGGATAAAGATCAGTGGATCGCGATAGATCCAGGTACCAAACCAACGGGAGTGTCCGATGAAGAATGGAAGAAGTTGGATAGGAAGGCAAAGAGCACAATACGATTGTGTGTCTCAGATTCAATATTGCCGAATGTATCAGGGGAAGCTACGGCGAAGGCTTTGTGGGACAAGTTAGGGACTTTGTACCAAACTAAGTCTCTGGTGAATAAACTGTTCCTACGGAAAAAGCTGTATAACCTGAGGATAAAAGATGGAGACTCGGTGACAGAGCATCTGAATGCATTTAATACTATGGTAAGTCAGTTATTATCTATTAATATTAAAATTTTAGATGAAGATAAGTGCATCAGTTTGTTGTGTTCTCTACCAGATTCGTGGGATAGTCTGGTTATTGCAATAGGTAGAAATGCAACTGCCTTGCAATTTGATGAAATAGTCTCATCCTTGCTAACATAGGAGATGAGACGGAAAAATATGGAGAGGCAAAATGGTGATGCCTTGTCTGTACGAGGACGGTCCTAGAACAAAAACAAAAATAAGTCATCGAGTGGGAGATCTAAATATAGAGGGAGATCTAAATCTCCAGGAAAACCTGTAGAGGTGGTGTGCTGAAAATGTGGAAAGGAAGGGCACTACAAAAGAGAGTGTAAATCTAAAGCACCTGACAAAGGAAAGGGATCTGATGATGCTTCTTCTACAGAGGCGAAAACCACCTCAGATGAAGTTGGGGGATGTGTACTTTTCTTCTTCAAGTACACATGTAGATCATGAGGCATGGTTGATTGACTCAGGTGTATCCTTTCACTTCACTCCTCATAGAGAGTGGTTCTGCGAGTATGATAAATACGATGGTGGTGATGTCTTCTTAGGGGATGATAGGAAGGCTAGAATCGTTGGTTGCGGAAAAGTAAAGTTGAAGTTGCAAGGTGGAAGGGTTAGAACACTTCCGGGTGTTCGGCATATTCCTGCATTAGCCAAAAATCTTATTTCTGTAAGCAAGCTGGATGATGCATGTGTAAAAATAGTGTTTGAGAAGGTTACCTGCAAGATGGTTTGAGAAGCAATGGTATTGATGTGGGGAGTTCGGACTGGAACTCTATACAAGCTGCAAGGTAGCACTGTTGTTGATGGGTGCAATAGTTCTGTGGTTCCTGAAAGTGGAGCAGAAAATCTAGTGGTCTCTGGAGAGAAGACCATGTTGTGGCATCAAAGGCTTGGACATATTGGAGAGAAGGGCCTTCGAATACTTCATGGTAAAGGTATGGTAGAAGGTATGAGTAATATCTCTCTGGATTTTGATTTTTGTGAAAATTGTGTATATGGGAAGCAGAATCGGGTGAGTTTCCCCTCTTGTGGTAAGAGGGCGAAATAGATATTAGAGCTTGTGCATAGTGATGTGTTTGGACCTGTGAAGGTTCCATCACTGGGTAAGTCTGTGTACTATGTATCATTTATAGATGACTTCTCAAGGAATACATGGATATATTTCCTTAAGAAGAAATTTGAAGTCTTTGACAAGTTTAAATAATTTAAGGCTGTGGTGGAAAACCAGACAGGGAATAAGATAAAGGTGTTGAGGACAGATAACGGTGGAGAGTTTTGCAGTAAGGAATTTGAAGAATTCTATAAGAAGTGTGGTATAGCACGGAAGAAGACTACTCCATATACACCTCAGCAAAATGGAGTTGCAGAAATAATGATCAAGACGTTGATGGAAAGGGAAAGAATCATGCTCATTGGTGCCAGGTTAGGACAGGAATTCTGGGTAGAGGCGGTGGAGACAACATGTTACCTAGTCAACAGATCACCTTCATCATCGTTGGGGGATAAGACTCCACAAGAGGTATGGATTGGTAAGAAACCCTCTCTTTCACATCTGAGGGTATTTGGATGTGATGCATATGTACATTTTCCAAAGGAGAAACGAACCAAGTTGGATGGTAAATCTGAAAAGTGCATCTTTATAGGGTATAAGGAAGGTTTAAAGGGTTATAAGCTTTGGAACCTAGAAACAAGGAAGGTTGTGTACAGCCGAGATGTGGTGTTCAAAGAGGTGAAAGATGTTATTAAACCTGAAGTCCAACCAAAGGAACCTGAGAAGATATAGTTTGAGCTAAAGGAGGAAGAATCAGACTCTACAGCAGAGGAGGAATCAGAACATGAAGAGCCACAAACTCCGGGTGTAAGAAGATCAATTTAAGAAAGAAGGCAACCAGAGAGGTATATTCCATCTGCTTTCTATTCAAATTTTGCTTTATCTATTACTGATGATGATCCTAGAACTGTGAAGGAAGCAGTAGATTCAGAGGATGGAAAACTCTGGAAAGAGGCCATGGTTGATGAAATGGCATCTTTGCACAAAAATGATGCTTGGTATTTGGTGGAGTTGTCGGCTGGAAGGAAACCCATTGGCAGCAAATGCGTGTTTAAGAAGAAGACAAATGCAGAAGGAAAGGTGGAGAAATACAAAGCTCAGTTAGTAGCAAAAGCTTATTCCCAGGTGCCAGGAATTGATTTTGGTGATATTTTTTCTCTTGATGCCAAGTTAACTTCTTTTAGATTACTTTTATCTATTGCTGATGCTTTTGATTTTGAGGTAGAATAAATGGATGTGAAGACAACATTTCTTCACAGGGATCTGGAAGAGGAGATCTACATGAAGAAACCTGAAGGCTTTGCGGTGAAGGGTAAGAAAGAACTAGTATGCAAGTTAAAGAACTCTTTGTATGGGTTAAAACAGTCACCAAGGATGTGGTATTAGAAATTTGATACATTTATATGGGGACTTGGCTTCACCAGAAGCAAAGCAGATCACTATGTGTATTTTAAATTAATTGGTGACCATGTTATTTATCTGGTCTTGTATGTGGATGATATGTTGTTGATTGGAAATGAAAAGAAATTATCCAGGATTTGAAGACCCAATTGTCCTCCAAATTCGACATGAAAGATCTTGGTGCTGCAAACTTTATTTTGGGCATGGAAATTAAAAGGAATCGGCTAAAGAGGAAGCTCTGGTTAAACCAGAGGAAGTATGTTGAGACAATATTGCAAGGGTTTAATATGCAGGATAGTAAACCGGTGAAGGTTCCTATTCCTGTAGGTGTAAAGTTATTTGTTGAACAGTGTCCCAAGACACAAGAAGAGGAAGAGGATATGTCCCGTGTTCCATATGCAAGTGCAGTCGGTAGCCTGATGTATGCAATGGTATGTACTAGACCAGACATTGCACATGCAGTGGGAGTATTGAGCAGGTTTATCTCAAAACCAGGGAAGGAGCAATGGACAGTAGTGAAGCGGGTTTTCAAGTATTTGCGTGGCACTAGTGATTATGGTTTGTGCTACCAAGGAAGACCAAGATTGGACCGATTCTTGGATATCCGTGACTTTGTTGATGCAGACTGGGCTGGAGATTTGGGTCAGAGAAGATCTACAAGTGGGTATGTGTTTAACCTATTTGGAATTTAGTCAGTTGGATGAGTAAGAAACAATCTGTAGTGGCACTATCAACTACAGAGGCAGAATACATGGCAACCACTCATGCAAGCAAGGAAGCAGTTTGGTTGCAGAGATTGTGTTCAAGTATGGGGTTACTACAGGGAGCTATAAGGATAGACTGTGACAGCCAAAATGCAATTTTATTGGCAAATAACCCTGCTTATCATTCAAAGACAAAGCACATTGATGTTCAGTATCACTTTGTGAGGGATATGATAGAAGACAAAAAAGTGTTGCTGGTAAAGGTGGACACTTTGAATAATACTACAGATGCATTGACAAAATCTGTGAGCTCTAAGAAGTTCTCTTGGTGTAGAGAAACAATGGGCGTTTCAGGGCTGGAAAAAAATGATTAAGCTCTCTTGTGGCCCCTTGTGGAAAGAAAACAACAAGCGGGAGAATGTTGGGTTTTGTTATCTTTTTTCCACGAATAACCTACGTAGTAAACCGGGGGGTTAGAGGGGGGGTGGAGCCCCCCCTTTGTTGCGCTAATTGTGCATTGGGGGAGTCACAGGGGGTTTGAGGGGGGCGGGTAGCCCCCCTTTACGGGGTCTGAGGCAGCGCCCCGGGAAATTTTTTTTTGGACCCTATATTAGGTTGGGAAGAACTACCTATGGTTTTCAGTCCATGGTTTTGGACGCAATGGTTTTCGGTCCATGGTATTGGATTCTTCGGCATGTATAAATATTTATTATAACATTGAAAGGAATATAATGCAAAATCACGCTGGTAGTCCGGTTTTGGGATCCAAGGGAAAATCTCTGTGTATATGTGTTTTATGTGTTATGCTCTCGCATTATTTATTTTCTATGTTTTAGAATTCGTATGCAGGTAATTTCTGTACGGGGTTAAAACCTACAGACCTTAGCCCTTGTTACACCTCTTGAATAGAGCTCCAGTGCCTCACTTAGTCGGAATTTACCCTAGGAAGGCCTTTTATTAAGCTGCATTTTATTTTTTGTGTCGGAAACCGGCTTTCTCTTGATCAGTGCTCCCCCTGGTCTACTAACAGAGTGTTGCAGCGCTCTCTTGCCCTCTCTTCACCTGCATTGCATAGCACCAGCCTATCTACACCTGTGTTGACCCCTATTTCATGCAAAAACTTGCCTTTTTATGCTTTTCTCTCTAATTAAATTTGTTCCAGTTGGTCTTCCTTGTGTCCCTGAGCGTGTCTTGGTATCTTAGAAGCCTTCATCTTGTTTGTTTTTTGTTATGAGTGCCTTTGATAAGATTTTTTTTAGATTTTTCTTTGTCTTGTCAATTAGGTAATTAGAAAATTGATTGGTTGATCTTTGGGTTACTTGAAGGAATTGGTGTTTTAGTCATCATTCTGAATAGTTTCTTTTATCAATGATTAGGCAAATATCTTAATTTTCATCTGAAAATTAAGTGGAATCAAAAATAAAAATCTTATGCATCATGCATTGCATCTAGGGTTTTGTATCTGAAATTGGAATTAGGAACAATTGCATTAGGGGAATTGGTTAACAATCTTGTGTGTTGTGTTGCATATTCTTTGTTCTCTTCCCTCCCATATATATATTTTCATTGAAATAAAAGTTTCATTTCATCATGTTAGCTTTCATCTTTAGGATATTCAGGGGAAATTCGTGGTGAGCCTTGAAAACTAAAACTTAACTCAAGATAAACTTTAAAATTTATTGAATCAATATTAAGGAGTATTCCTAACATTAACGCAAACACCTAGAGGTCTAGGCTGGAGATGTGTTATCGTGTCTATACACATAGGAACTTTCCTTTTTTACTAGCGTTGCATTTCGAGAGTGATATCTCGTTCCATGTACGTAATTGTATCAAACCATTCTCCACATACCTCTGGGTATATTGGATGGTGCTCCACGCATGAAAAGTATATGGGAAAGCTCTCATCATACGGTTACACATTAGATAACACTAACACATATTGCACTTCCACATACTGTTGAGTATATTTTGGAAGTCCACCATAGGTTGCTATCCTCAGCATAGGTAACCAAGTAGACCACCTTGTATATTGTGATACACTGAACATGACATTCGGGGAAATTTCCTGTCCATACCTAAATCCTTGGTTTTCCAAGGTGGTATATTGCATTTCACAGTTTCTTGGTAAACCTTTATGCCTAGTTAACCCTTTTTTATTTACTTGTGTTGTTAATTTCTAAAGTTAATTGATTGTGGAACAACATCCTCCTCTTGTTGAATTTAAGCTTCTGCGATCCATAAGTTTAATGAGAAGATTTTTCGACGGAAATCACATTATAGTATTTTTTACTATGCGTTTCAAACCAACAAGTGTGGTTCATCGTCAGGACAAGTTGAAGAACCAGATCATGGCTACAGGTTAAATAGGGATAACAGATCTTCCAACGGCTATATTTGACTACGAAACAGATATTTTGACTAAGAAACGGTTAAATTTGGTTGGCCAAATTGATCTGAAAATCACTCGTGAGTGATCCCAGTTAATTAATTAATGAATTAAGGTATTATAGACTCATGTGCTTGTGTGTGTCTATGTTATCTTAGGCAATGAATAAATCAGATTGCAAAATACACATACACTGGAAAATGGAAAACAGTAAGAGAAACATAGTATGAAATGCAAGAACACAACAAATTAATAAGGATTTCACCCTATCCTCCAGGGCTACGTCTCTAGTCCAGCTTTCAGTGGTGGCCTTTACTTATTGTGTCTTTATAGCAAAGTTTTTACAATGAGGAACACAATTTTGAGTCTCCTGAAACAAATGATGCTTAGTAGGGTGGTTCTTGGATTCCCCAAGCCACTGGAGTGCACAGACTCTTTCCTTACCAGGTCTCAACCTCTCTGGTCTTTAATGGGATGAGTCCAAGGTGGTGATCAATTCCTGACAGATATCCTCACCGGGATTGCTTGAACCTCTCAAGCCTGGTTCTGTCTGCTCGATGTTGCCTTAACTCTGCAGGTCAGCTCGGCTCTCTGTTTTCTTCTTCTGCTTCACTGTCTCTTTCTTGCTTGTCTCTGTTCTCCTCCTCCTCTTATTCTGTTCTCTATTTTTTCATGGCTTAAAGCCAATCCCCCTCATGATTGTTTGCTTCCTCTTCCGCCCCTTCGGATCACCTGCTGTTGTTCGCTTGGAGTTCCTTGCCTCTACGTCATCACCACTATGTAACATCTCACAAGGAAGTGGCCACTTGTCCTCTCACGAACTGCGCCAGCTCTTCCTCCAATGGTTCGTATTTCGATTACGCTGTGTATCGATTCATCCGCCAACTCAACGGTCAAATCGGACTTCAGACTTTTATACTCCGCAACTTAATTCTCCCTCCAAATCCGGTCATTCATTGGGCGCAATCTCCGCCGTCAAATCTGGAGCCCCTAGATCCTACGGTGTTCGCTCATATCGCACGGTTAACTTGCTCGGACGTTAGCCAGCGATGAGAGGCGGTTTTCTCTCTCATCCGCTGGACACGCGTCGTGCAATTTATGGAATTGCTCATTCTCCTACCAAATCCGCTTACCGCCCAACATGCCTATGATATTCCTCTTATTTTTGGAGTGCGGGGCCCACCTTTTTCCTTAGCGCTTTCCCTACGGTTTTTGGCTTTCCCTTGTGACCGAGCGCTCGGGGCCTTTCCTTATCGAGGGGTTTTGCTTAGCACTAATCACGCATCAGAAACGGCCTTCGTTTTCCAATCCGAACTTCCCAACTGCTAGTTTGCGTCCTGCGTGGTCTCCATGGGCCTCGGTCAGCGCACTTTGACCGAGGTCCTCGTTGCTCCTTGCTGGCTACAAACTGCCACTGTCCTGATAGCTCTTTGTTCACAAGTTTTTGAAGTCTGTCCTGATTTGATACAGTCATAGAACTTTGAGAATTTTTATGGATCCAATTCGGATCACGACCTTCCCACTGAAAAAAGCTTTTGGACCACCAAAAGTTGGTTTTCAAGCATCGACTAAGTGAGGGTACAATTGTCTCATTTGTCCAATCTCTATCCACTTTGCACTGCTCGGCTTTGAACCCTTGAGCCCAAATCTGAGGTACTCAACATCTCCCCTACACGTCGTCCTCACCTTCCTGTCCAGAACTATGTCTTCCTGTAATTCATTAAGATATTCAGGTAACAGGTCATCAATAGAAGGCAATTGACTCTGCTCTTTAGGATCTTCAATCAGTGAAGGTTCAAACAATCTCAAGCAATATGCATTTACGACTAAGTAGACGTGCATGTAAGCTGGTAGATCAAGGCGAAAAGCATCCTCACCAATCTTCTCAAGTATCTTGAAGGGTCCATACCTGATAGGCTTTAGCTTTTTACCTTCACCTTTCATCCTGTCCTTGCTGATATATAGCCAGACTTGGTCACCAACTTGGAAACTATGCTCCATCCAATGCTTGTCATGCCTTGCCTTGTATTTGGCTTGGCTCTTTTCCAGTTGTTCTTGTACTGCCTAGTGGATCTCTTGGATTTGTTCAATGAACATAGTTGCCCTATCCACATCATTGTGTCCCTCAACTATGGTGTCTTTACCAAAGACAAAATCCAAGGGATACCTTGGTGTGAAACCAAAACAGGTCTCAAAAGGAGATCTCTGTGTAGAAGAACATTTTTCTCTGTTGTAAGCATGCTGCACATAACATAAATGTTCATCTCAAAGCTTAGGATGCTTGCTGCAATATCCCCTTAGTAATTGGATCACTATCCTGTTAACTACTTCTGCCTTGCCATCAATTTGTGGATGAAAAGTTGTGCTTTTCTTCAGTTTGGTGTCCATCAGTTCCCACAGACTTGACCAAAACTTTCCCACAAATCGGGTATCTCGATCAGATACAATGGGAGTGGGTAATCCAAAATGAACCCATACATGTTGAAAGAACAATTTTGCGATTTGTTCAGCTGTAATATGTTTATTACAAGGTATCAAAATACACATTTTGTTGAACCTATCCACAACAACATACAGATAATCATGACCTTTCCTAGATTTAGGCAGTCCTCCAACAAAATCCATGGAAACACTTTCCCAAGGGTGAGGAGGAACTGGTAATGGAGTGTACAAGCCTAGTTTTCTCTTGCTGGGCTTGCTTTTAGCACACATAGGACACCCTTTTACATATCTAGAAATGGTCTCGTTCATTTTTGGCCAATAACAAAATATTTGCAACTATGCAACTGTTTTACTTACCCCAAAGTGACCTGATATTAGAGAAGTGTGTGCTTCTCGAATTATCTTTACTCT
The DNA here is from genome assembly GCA_031772625.1 of Pinus tabuliformis. NCBI lineage: Eukaryota > Viridiplantae > Streptophyta > Pinopsida > Pinales > Pinaceae > Pinus > Pinus tabuliformis. The sequence continues at coordinate 112,440,114 of CM062814.1, read as the reverse complement.
TTCAGTTTGTGGAATGCATAACTTCCCACAATGGTATAAGAGTCGGTCATTTACATGATAATCCAATTCTTCTACTCGTTTGCCTTGACTTAAAGTTGCATATACATCTTTAAAGTCTATATCTTGAGCATATTGTTCAATGTAACTCTCATGTAACACAAAATTATGCTTAAGTATAGTAGATGCATTTATAATGGGTCTAGATAACATATTTGCAACTTTGTTATGTATGCCCTTTTTATTTCTGATGACTAAATGAAACTGTTGTAGAAAACCCATCCATCTATAGTGCCTTGATTGCAGCGACTTAGATTGGGAGTGTAGATATTGAAGTGGTTGATGATCAATATGTATTAATGTCTCTTTGCCCGTTAAGTAATGTTTCCACTTTTTCACACTCTATACTAATGCATACAATTCTTTATCATATGTAGGATAGTTAACCACTGCAGAATTAAATGTCTCAGAATGATAATATATGGGTTTACCGTGTTGTGTCAACACTGCTCCCATGGCATAGTCACTGGCATCCGTTTGGATCTCAAATGGTCTTTGAAGATCAGACAGTGCTAGTACAGGTGTTGTACTAATCTTTTCTTTCAAGGTGTTGAAGGATTTCTGTTGTTTTCCTCCCCACCGAAACACCTTGTTCAATCCCGTTAAAGCGTGTAAGGGAGCTGCAAGTAAGGAAAAGTTAGAAATAAACTTTGTCCAATATTGTGCTACTCCTAAGAAGCTTCTAACTTCTGTAGCAGATTTGGCTTTAGGCCAGTTCACAATGACTGCCACCTTAGAGGGATCTATCTTCAATTCACCACCCCCTACTATATGACCCAAATAATTCAAAGATGTTTTGCCAAATTCACATTTTGAGAGTTTAACATAAAGTTTTTCTCTTTTCAAAACATCTAGTGTCTGCTTAACATGCTTTAAGTGTTCTTCCCATGTTTTTCTAAAGATCAGAATGTCATCCAGATACACAATAACAAAATCATCAAGAAAAGGTCTGAGTAAATCATTCATTAATCTCATGAAAGTAGCAGGAGCATTAGTTAAGCCAAAAGGCATAACCAGCCACTCATACAACCCCTGCTTTGTTTTGAAAGCAGTCTTCCATGCATCTTGTTCTGCAACTTTGACCTAATGGTATCCACTATGCAAGTCTAGCTTGGAAAAATAAACAGCTTCTTTCAATTGATCTAAAAGATCATCTATGCGAGGAAGGGGATAACGATTTTTTATTGTTATCTTATTCAGTGCTCAGTAATCAATGCACATTCTCCACGAGCCATCTTTCTTTCTCACCAAAACGATTGGTGACCCACATGGTGATGTGCTAGGTCTGATGAACCCCTTCTTGAGCAACTCATGTACCTACTTCTTGATTTCAGCATTCTCTAAAGCGGACAACCTATACATTCCAATGTTAGGCAATGGAGCATCTTGCTGCAAAATAATATCATGCACTATTTCCTTTTTGGGTGGCAGACCTTTAGGTTCTTGAAACAAGATATCATACTCTGAAACAACCTTTTCTAAATCAGCTTGCTGTTTAGCATTACAACCCTCAAATACATTGGTTTTATCAGGTTTCTTTTCCTTTACAACCATCAGTAAGAATTGTTTGCATGAATTTATCATTTTTTTCATCTGCCCTGAGTTTATGAAAGTATAATTATTCTTGAGCTTATGAGCTCTTACAAAGTATTCGATTCCATCTTTAACAAGTAGATACTTGTTCTCAACTCTATAGAAAATAGCTTTTCTTTCATAAAAGTAAGGACTTCCTAAAACAATTCCACATATATCCAAAGGAATTATGTCTAACTCAACCTCATCTACAAATGCTGATCCAAAAGAAAACTTGAGTTTGCATTGTCTAGTCACTTGTAGTTGTGCTTTATCATTTAACCATCCTAATGGGTATGGTTTCTTGTGAGGTGTAGTCACTAATCCCAGCTTCTTTACAATTGCTTCAGAAATTAAATTTACTTGTGAGCCACTATCAAACAAAGTACCTATCTTTTGATGTTTGGAAATAACTCGAATATGGAAAAGCTCATGTCTTTTTCTCTGGTTTTCTTCATCAATAGTAGATTGTGCAGAATTACTAGTAGATGCTTCAGAATTCTTACCTCTTATACCTATGGCTGCAATAGTTGTTTCATCTCCTGAGTCTGACCCCAAATCTTTCTGAATAGCTGCAGTAGTCTTCTTCTTCTTGCCCTCGAACTTCTTGGGTCTTAGCTCTGGATGTAGAATCCAACAGTGCTCATCATCATGCCCATCCTTTTTACAGTGAGTGCATGAAGCCTTGCTTTTCTGTGCAGTGTTAGCCTTCCTTGCTTTCCATTTCTGCTTTCTTTTCTCCTTGTTCTTGCTTGCAGTGGGTTGGGATGATCCCCCAACTTCTGGACTTCCATTCTTTCCTCTAGCTTCTAGATGAGTAGCTTGTACAGATACCTCATCTATACTAGTGGGATTAAACATGAGGATAATGTGCCTCATGTAGCTGTGTAGACCACCAATGTACTTCAACAGAGTCTCAGGTGAGTCTAATGAGATTCCTAGAATCAATGCTCTCTTTCTAAATTCTTGAGTGTATCCATGTACACTTTTCCCTTTCAAGTGTTGAAGATTTTTCCAGCTCATCATGGCTTTCTACATGTAGGCCAATGGATAGAACTGCTTTTTATTGCAGAAACAAATTCACTCCAGACAGAGATAGTCTTACCATGTCTCTTCAGGTCAGCTTGGGTCCTGCCCTCCCACCAAACCAAGGCAGTGCCTCTAAGGCATAGGCTTGCCAACTAAATCTTGCTCTTGTCTGAGTCAATACTCTGCACTTTGCAATAAACATCAATTTGTCTAATCCAATTGTCCAGCTTTTCTTCTTTCAACTCTCCATCATATATAGGCAAATCAAATTTGACATCCAGTTTAATCAAAGATGCTTTCTTCTTATGTTCAGGGCTATTAGGAGGTGTGAGAAAGCTTTCCTCTTTCCCTTTGCCTTTCGAGTGGTCATGGAAGTGAGACTCATCTTCTCCTTGATCTTGTTTGGAGCCTGATGCATCTTCATCTTTATGTTTTCTAAAGTCCCTATACATTTCCTCTACCATGGACTTTATGGCTAGGAAACTATCTATGAATTGAGGGTATGGCCCCGTAGAACCTTCCTCTAACATTGTCTTCCGAGGATAGACTCTCCCAATTTCAGGATTAGTTTCGACCAACTCTCCTTCTCCTAATTTGAGCTTTGATCTAGTTAGCATTCAACAGTTAAATCCAACACAAGCTTGTATAACCTTAACAGCCTTGAGCTCTAATACCACTTGATCTGAAAATCACTCGTGAGTGATCTCAGTTAATTAATTAATGAATGAAGGTATTACAGATTCATGTGTTGGTGTGTGTCTATGTTATCTTAGGCAACAGATTCATCAGATTACAAAATACACAGACACTGGAAAATAGAAAACAGTAAGAGAAACACAGTAAGCAATGCAAGAACACAACAAATTAATAAGGAGTTCACCCTATCCTCCAGGGCTACGTCTCCGGTCCAGCTTTTAGTGGTGGCCTTTTCTTATTGTGTCTTTAAAGCAGAGTTTTTACAATGAGGAACTCAATTTTGAGTCTCCTGAAACAAATAATGCTTAGAAGGGTGGTTCTTGGATTCCCCAAGCCACTAGAGTGCACAGACTCTTTCATTTCCAAGTCTCGACCTCTCTGGTCTTTAATGGGATGAGTCCAAGGTGGTGATCAATTCCCGACAGATATCCTGACTGGGATTGCTTGAACCTCTCAAGCCTAGTTGTGTCTGCTCGATGTTGCCTTAACTCTGCAGGTCAGCTCGGCTCTCTTTTTTCTACTTCTGCTTCACTGTCTCTTTCTCACTTGTCGCTGTTCTCCTCCTCCTCTTGTTCTTTTCTCTATTTTTTTACGGCTTAAAGCTAATCTGCCTCATGAATGTTCACTTCCTCTTCCGCCCCTTTTGATCACTTGTTTCTGTTCGCTTGGAATTCCCTGCCTCTGCGTCATCGCCACTTTATAACGTCTCGCAGGGAAGTGGCCACTTGTACTCTCACAAACTACGCCAGCTCTTCCTCCAACGGTTCGGTATTTCGGTTACGCTGGGTAATGATTCATCTGCCAACTTAGCGGTCAAATTGGACTTCAGACTTTTATACGCCGCAACTTAATTCTCCCTCCAGATCCGGTCATTCATCGGGCGCAATCTCCACCATCAGATCTGGAGCCCCCAGATCCTGCGGTGTTTGCTAATATTGCGCGGTTAACTTGCTCGGACATTAGCCCGCGATGAGAGGCGATTTCCTCTCTCATCCGCTGGACACACGTCGTGCAATGTATGGAATTGCTCTTTCTCCTACCAAATCCGCTTACCGCCCAACATGCCTCCAATATTTCGCCGGTTTTTGGAGCGCGAGCCCCGCCTTTTGCTTTAGCGCTTTCCTTACAATTTTCGGATTTCCCTTGTGACCGAGCACTCGAGGCCTTTCCTTCTCGAGGGGTTTTTGTTTCTGATCGGACTTCCCAACTACTAGTTTGCGTCCTGCACAGTCTCCATGGGCCTCAGTCAGTGCACTTTGACCGAGGTCCTTGTCATTCCTTGCTGGCTACAAACTGCCACTGTTCAGAGGTCCTTCCTGATAGCTCTTTGTTCACAAGTTTTTGATGTCTGTCCTGATTTGATATAGTCATAGAACTTTGAGAATTTTTATGGATCCAATTCGGATCACAAATTGACTGGACCGAGGGAGAGGAAAAGTTATTAAACTTATGATTATTATCAGAATTATTGTTATATATATTACGAGCATTTGAATAAAAGTAAAGTTTGTATTCAAAATTTTTGAAAATTAATTTTAATAACTTTAATAACTTTTCCTCTCCCTCGGTCTAGTAAATTTGGCCAGTCAAATTTAACCGTTTCTCAGTCAAAATAGTTGTTTCCTAGTCAAATGTAGCCGTTGGAAGATCTGCTCTCCCTATTTAACCTGTAGCCATGATCTAGTTCTTCAACTTTTCCTAACGATGAACCACACTCATTGGTTCAAAACGCGTCAACAAAAATACTATAATGTGATTTCTGCCGAAAAAACTTCTAATTAAACATCCTCCTCATGGAACAACTCCTTAGCGGAACTTAGGTTGAGACTAATGGGGACAATTCCCGAGTCTACCAATCAAGGAAACCCCTCTAACGAGAATCCTGGTCCTTTTCCTTCTTTTGGAAATATTGGTTCTCCTAATATGGCAATTTTGTCCCTTCATGTATTTACCATTGGTTTTCTAGTTTAGTTATTTTTGACCTCCTTGGTTCTGAATGTCCAAATTACTCCTCAACCAATTTCTCCTCCACCTAAACAACATCAACCTCAAGTTGATCCTAAATTTGACCATTTTCCTTCTTCACTTGTTGTTTCTTCATCCCTTTCTTCCTCCTCGCTTGGTGAAATCATTTATTTTAGTAACCAGGAAGCTAATAATAAGAAGAAAGGACAAACAAGAAGAAGCAAAATAATAAAAGGGACAACCAAGCATCCATTGCCACTGATGCAACTCATGTTAAGAAATCTTTAAAGCCCCACAAAGTTAAATTCCCTTGCATGTTATGTAAGGGTAGCCACTTTCTTAGAAATTTTCCTAGTATTCCCAAGGTTTTAGAAGTGTGGTCCAACATCCCACATCATCCTTTGTCGTCAGCTTCTGGAGATCATGCTAGTGACAAACCATTGACTAGTGATCATAAGCTTCATAGAAAGAAGGGTAAAGTTAAGTTTCCCTATAGTTTATGTGAATGGAATCATCCTATTCACCTTTGTCCTTATGTGGATGAAGCCTCAAAAGTGTTGGAAAATATTATTGTTTCTCAACCACAACTTTTGACTGGCTACCGAAAGCTTTCCCCAATCCTCCACTAGTTGATGAAGTGATTAATTAGAATCCATCTCCAGTCAATACCACTCTCTCTAAATGTGAATTCCATGAGTCTGTTCCCAGCCAACCATTGCTTGAGAAAACGATTGACTCAATTCCACCTTCAGTTGATCATACCTTTCCCATAGAGAGTGAACTCCATACCACTCAGGTTCTTCTCATTTCTTCAGATTCAAATGAATTGGGGGGGAATCCTCTTGTTCCAACAGCACAAGGGGACAATCCTCTCGTTCCAACAATACAGGGGAGAATTTATCCCATTCCCATGGCACAAGGGAGCAGTTATCCCGTTCCCATCACACCCTCTCCAAGTAATATGGCCACTTACTTTGATTGGAGTCGACTGGAAAGATATCATCTTCCTCCTTACATGCATTTCCAAATTATAGTACAAACTTATGATGTTCCCGTACCTAGCACAATCATAGATGAAGGTGCGTCTATTAGTATTCTATCCTCAACTACTCGGCAAGGTTTCGTTTCTCTACACCTTGTGCCCGTTACCCAAAATTTGTTAGCTTTTAACAAAGGAACCAGTCAACCATTAGGGATCCTTACTCAGTTGCCTATTACTTTGGGAGGAAATATTTTCTATAAATATGTGATGGTATTCTAAGGCCCTTTGGATTTTAATTTACTCCTTGGGCCTGACTATGTTTTCAACATGGGAGCTTTTGTATCTTCATTCTTTCATGTGATGTGTTTCCTGCACGAAGGAAGAATCATGACCATTGGCCAACTTTCATTTGTTAGTCCTAATTGGACTCCCATCAACCAGCTTCCCTAAATGGTCCTTATATGCAAGTGGTATGTTCCCCATCATAGATTAATTATGTGACCACATGTTCCATGTCGATGTCCACTGATGATTTAGACAGTGATGTAGTGCATCATTTACTGGGGGAATTAGAGTCTGGTCTTTCCATTGGAACCTTTGAAACCTTCCAAAGCATCGTTCCTCCATCTAAAGAGAACCTCTTGGGAGCCATGGCCTCCTAAAGGTCATGATCAAGGTTCCCTGAGTAGAGTTTCTTTTCTTGTGTCAAGCTTGTTAGAAAATGAAACAAGGTTCGAAGCAAAGTTCCTTTTCTTGTGTCAAGCTCCTCAAAAAATGAAACAAGTTCCTAGAGCAGAGTTCCTTTTCTTGTGTCAAGCTCCTTAAAAAATGAAACATGGTATCTGAGCAGAGTTCCTTTTCTTATGTCAAGCTTGTTTAAAAATGAAACAAGGTCCCATGGGAAAAGTTCTTTTTCTTGTGTTAAGCTCATTAAAAAATGAAACAAGGTCCCTTGAGCATAGTTTTTATCTTATGTCAAGCTCGTTAAAAAATGAAACAAATCCCCTTCCAATTTGAGTCTTTGATTAGATCTCGTAAATTCCCAGTAGATTCTTTCACTTGATCTCATAAATGAACCTTCATTCTATCCGTCTCTTAGTAAACAATAGTCTACTCAGGTACATGAAATGAAGCTTGGGGGGCATGTGTCTCGAATATATTCATTATGTTGGGGGCATGCAAACGTATTTCAGGCATAGTTTCCCATATTTCAAGCTTGTGTAAAAATTAAACCACTCTTACTTTAAACATAGTTTTTCTCCTTCAAGATTGTGTAAAATGAAACCAATTTTGGGCATAGTTTCCCATGTTTCAAGTTTGTGTAAAAATGAAACCATTCTCATCCTGTTTAGGCCAAATGAACCTTGATTTTCTCATTACATCATCACCATTTGCTTGGTTGGTCATACAATTTCACTTGGTTGTTTTACCATTTCCTGAGGAACTAATGTGATGAGTGATCTCATTAGCCAACCTCTTAACCTCTACATGTTTTGAGCAGTTCCATCATGACCAGAAACAATTGCTCCCTTTTATACCACTTGTTCCTCCAGGAGGAGTCCTCTTTCAGCTCTTTTCAGACTCCCTAAACATCAAAAGATTGTCCAGCAGTTTTCTTTTTGAACTCATTAAAGTAAATGATCCAAGTGGATATTGGTGGCCACCCGCCTATTCCACGTGGACCCCCACCATTGTTTCTTTCAGTTTTTTCATTTTCCTTAATTGTAGCACAGTTTACTATTTTTGGCAGTTTTTCGGGTCCTAAACTTTCGGAGCCGTTTTGAGGCCCTAAACAACGTTTTTTGGGAAATATTCCATCAAGCGATTTTTTTGAAGGCCTATTTTTAGTTATATTCCTCGGAGAGATCTTTCCAATGAGCTATCATGCACGTCAAACGAAGATAATATGACCAAGTTACGACCCCAGGAAGTTGGTTGCCCAACTAACCCCAACAGGGCCCATAAAATCTTGGTGTTACATCTACTCGGGTCAAGGTTTTGGTTGTTTAGGGTTTTCTCTTATTGTTCAATAATAAAAAGGCCCTTGAGCCTCATTGTAACTTAGTTCAGAGGCATGTAGTCGCCACATCTCTTCTTAGAGATAAGCTACCATCACCTGAGCTAGTCTCATTTCCTTTATGTTTGTAAGCATATTCATTATTTGATATTAATGAAAGATAGTGTTATTTCTACTGCATCTCTATATTTTTGGTTATATCTGTAAGTTGTTGCATTCCTATTTAAATTCAGATCAGTGGTATCAGAGGGGTCTGCTCTTTCTCTATTTTTCTTTGCATGTCCCCAACGAGGTCAGGATATAAGGAGTTAGGGCTCGAACTAGTCGAACCTTTGCAAGACCAGCCTCAGAAATCCTAATGGCCTCCCATGGGCGAAGAAAAGAAACAAGAGGGAGCGGGAGATCCTATCAAAATATTACTTGAGGAGGCCCTTGAGAAACAAAGGAACGCGATGATGGATAAATTTGCCCAAGCCCTTCAAAGGTTGCCCACCGACGGCGCATGCACATCCAACAACCACTCTGGAGGCTCCACACCTTTTAAGGTACAAGTAAACATTGACATTCTCATATTTTAGGGACAAATAGATGCAGACGTGGTAGATAAATGGTTGAATCTACTAGAAGGATATTTTTCTGTTCATGATTTTTTCAGCTGAGAAAATATTACTTTTGCTCTTCTCAAAGTCAGCCCCCACATCAAGGACTAGTGGGAAACCTATTGTGAGCGGAAGAATGAAATTACAACCTCACTATTTTCAGCCGCTCCCACTTAGAATTCATTTCGGGACGCCATCAAGGAGCAGTACTACCCTGTCAGGAGCTACGAGGACAAATACATAAAGTGGACCACGCTGCGACAGGGAAGGGACCAAGATGTGTCGGAGTTTACCAAAGTTTTTCATACCCTTCGCACGAAGTTGGGTATCAAGGATTCTAAGGAACATTTGATACTCAAGTACCACGGCTGCCTACATAGATACATCCAGGTCGAGATGGAGTTCCCGGACATTTCCTCACTCGGCACGACGTACCGATACGCCGTCAAGATCGAACAGAAGTTTAAACACAAGAAGCGAGACTTTGGATCTGCAAATCCGAAGCAAGGGAAAGGTACCCCAAACCGCAAAACAAAGGACAAAGCCAACGCAGGACAACCCACCAAGGCCACAAGAAAAGGACAACACTGCGAAGCTGAAGAAGGACACAGGAAAGTGGTGTGAGTTCCATAAGAGCTCCACTGACAACACAAGTGAGTATCGAGCCAAGCAGTGACTAGTGGTTGAACTGAAGGCTTCAGAATTAGATGCATGTTCCAACTCTGATTCAGAACCCAACAAGGGAAATGAAAAAGGGAAGCAGATTATTGATGCGGAGCCCAACGCCACCGTCGCCACCACTAGAAGGAGGAACCCGAAGATCTAGAGGAGGAGGAGCGTCTATTCCACTCCAAGATGCAGGTAAAGGGTTCCCCGCTACAGTTCATTTTCGACTAGGGAGCTAAAATAACCTCATTGCAGCAGAGGTCGTGAAGCAGTTGGGCTTACTAACCTGAACACATCCACAACCGTACACCATCAGGTGGCTTCACCAAGGATGGGATCTGCGTGTGAGCCAATAATGTCGCCTTCCATACAGCATCAAGCCCTTCACAGATGAGGTATTATGTGACGTTGCTCCCTTTGATGTTTGTGTTGGGTAGCGGATCCCCCACGCAACGGTTTTGGGGCTCAAAGCCCATAATTTTGGGTAAAAGTATGGTAAAGGTTCCGTGAAGTGTGCGGAGCGCGAATTGTAATGAGTCAAGTCAAAGGGTTGTCCGCCCGAGAAAAATGTAAAATAATAGAAAGTGAGTCGGCCTGCCCATGGTCCGCGGACCAAGGAAAGGTATAAATAGAGCGAGGCTCTATGGGTAGGAGGTAGCTTTTAGGGGAAGATCTGATGTGTTATGGATTCGTGAATGCAATTTGCTCTGAATCTGTAAGTTCGAGTCGTGGGTGGTAGTAGTTAGAGTAGGCTCTGCAACTGTGTGCGCAGAGGCCTGGTAGAGTTTGAAGCTGTGTGCACAGAGGCTTGGTAGAGTCTGAAGCTATGTGTGCGGACCCCTGCAACTGAGTGCGCAGGGTGGAACTGATTGTACTTGACAGAAGATTAATAAAGATATGTGTTTCTAAATTATTGTGCCTTCAGTCGCAAATCTATATGTTTATGCTTATGTTTTGAATTGATGCATATCTTAAGATTTATGGTTATGTGCGCGAGTTATAATTGTAGAATTCTTGAATAAAGACCTTAAGCTGTAGATCTGATCTATAACAACACATTAATCATAAGAATCTGAGTACCTCGTAGCCGAGTTATGCGAAGGCCAGACTGCTGAGCAGAGTAGCGCGAGCGCGCAGATCGATTTGCAACCCTTCAAGTCCTCATCAAGACATTCCTAGGGTGCAGAAACCTGGTTCCAGCACCCTCCCATACTACCTCAGGTGAGACTTCAGTCCGTGCTCCGCGGATTGTTGCCAAAAGGGCTAGTAGTGTGGGATTTGCTTGGCTAAAACACTTCTGAACCTGGGTCAGGCCCCAATAAGCCAACAAATGGTTCCATTGTCAGGACTAAGATCTGCCTAAGGGATTTCTGATGTTGGAACGTTGGAACCCTACAAAGAAAGAGATTGAAGATTGGTTGGATCAGAAGCTTCACGAGTTCGTGGTGTAGGAAAACAAAACCCCACAAATATGTGAGAAAAGGTGGCTGGATCACTACATATACACAGAGATCCACGATATCTTCTTCGCGTCCTTCTCGTCAGAATTGTATGAGTGGATCACGAGGCTAGCAGATGGCCAGGGAAGGTGCAAGCTTGATCAGCACATAGCATGGACTCCAGAGTTGGTGCGCAAGCTAGAGGCCTCTGAAGATAAGATTGCGCGGGCTGTAGATCATTAGCTGGATCAGATAATAGGAGGGTTTATCACTGAGTTCGCGATAGATACAACCGTGAGCTACAGCGAAGCGGAAAGACATTTTCTCAAGGGACCGTGAGGTAAGTACATCAAATTGTTGAATACCTGGATTAAAATGTTGTTATGTGAAAAACGAGTTATGTGAATCCATTGATGTCTAGGGTAACGTGGAGCGGAAGAGGCTACCAAGGGATCGAAGGATTAGAAAACAGTCCCCTGATTTCACTTTTGCGAGAAAGTGAGGAGGAACTCGTTGGGTTCTCTCTGAGAAGTGCGGTCCGGTTGATAAAGCAACACATTCCATAGTTACCACCTCCATCCATGCCATCACCCACTTCATCTACATCAACCCCATCTTCACCTACCCCTCCTCCACTGCCTCCAAGGGTTGGAATGGCGAGTGCAATCAAGTTGCCCATATTTAGAGGCGTAGGAAATGAGGAACCAAACCAGTTCTGGTTCGTGGTAAAGGCAATATGGAAAGCCTAAGGCGTTACAGATGATAACATTAAAAAGGCTACTTTAGTGAGCGCGTTGTAGGATCGCGTGTTGATGTGGTATATTAAACACTCTAGCGATCATCCAAATGCAGGAATAGCGGAGATCCAGGATGCATTGAACAAAGAGTTTAGCTTACCGAAATTAGAAACTCAGTCAATCATCAGATTTAAGGAAATTTTGATGCTTCCAGGCGAGACTCCATGGGATCTGGATCAGCGCTTGAAGAGCATGATCTGCACAGCTAACATGATGTTGACGGATGTGCAGCACCGCGCATGGTTTGTGGCGTCTTTGACACCACATCTGCAAACGGTGTTGTCACAACAGAAGATCTCAACCCAGGCTAAAGCATTAGAGATAACGATAAGGTTGCATGAAACTCCAATACAGGATCCTGGGTTGGGAGTTCAGCAAATCCACGTGCAACTACAAAACCTATGTTTGGAGATGCAGAGTTTGAAACAGGATAGGGCACCCCGACCGAAAGCGCAAGAAGAAGTGTGGTGCATAAAATGTAGAAGCCAGGGCCACGATAAGGATCATTTTCTGGTATTCGCGAACTATTTGGCAGGAGGAGGGCCAATGCCATTGAGACCAGAGGCACAGGCAGGACCAAGTGCGGTGCCCGTGCTCTGGTGCGCGATCTGTCAGGTGGGAGGAAAACACACAACGAACAACTATCATCTATTGCAGAAATTTACACAGACCCCCCAGCAGCTATTTTGCAATTTTTGTAGATCGGTGGGTCATGATGAACGAAACTGCTGGAGTTATGAATTTTTGATGGATCAAACACCTGCCTACAGGATGCAGACTGAGACGCGAGGCCAGGACCCAGCTGCTGCAATAGCGCGCGGAGGATTCTAGGGATGAGGACGGGGACGAGGAGGAATGGGACCCGGACGAGGCCGTGGACAGTTAATCTACTACAATTGTGGAGGACCTAGGCACTACGTGCGTGACTATACGAACCCGACCAGAACCTGTTGTCCGTATTGTTATCAGTTTGATCATGAAGCGGTAGAGTGCCCCACTCTAATTGCACAGATGTGTGAGAAAAGAGTGCTTTAGAATACTCCAATGCATAACATCCAAATGATGAGATCTGAACTGTTAGAAATTTATATATTACGGAGCAATGGAACACATAAAATATTGCAGAAATATAAACACAGAAAACGCACAAAACAAGAGAGACACAGATATACGTGGTTCACCCAGTTTGGGCTACGTCCACCCCGAACAGCCAGTCCTTCCTTTCTATTATCCAGCAAAATGAAGAGACACAACCTACAACAAATCCGCTGTAATATCCTCTGTTTTCTCTCACAGTCTCACCTCTCTGTTTCTCGCTCACAGAATACACATCTATCACACAGCCTCAAATACAATACCCTCATACAAAGAGAGGGGTTGCCTTCTAGGGCAAAAAACCCTGAACTAAACATAAGTTCTACCGTCAGATCATCTGCCTAATGAACGGCCCAGATTGACTAGAAATTACTATACTTTTACAAGGCAATTTTATAGCTGTTTTTAGCTTCAGGGGCAGAAACCCCCCACCAGGGGGGGCTCCCAAAGGTCGCAGCCGCCCCCCCCTGGACTCCCCCTACAGCGAATATTTTACGGGCGGCATTGCCGCCCCCATTTCGAACTGGGGTCCTATGTGGCGATACCTTTGAATATAGAAGATAATTAGGCTCCACACCCAACATGAACTGCGCGAAGAAGACCCCAATGTGAACATGGTGCTCAGAAGCAGTGCAACCACAGGGGAAGATAAGGGGAAGCAACCTGAGGAGAATACATGGGTTCGCAAGGCCCCTACAAAGCAACCTGAGTTTGACTTGGAACGCGACAAGGAGACGTTTATAGAGGCTAAGAAGAGCCTCGCGGAGGCTTCTACTTCAGGTAGTAAGGATCAAACAGAACCAGAAATGGATCCTTCTATGCTAACTACCTTTTTAGAGACATGCATGAAGCTACTACGGGACAATAAAGCAGTTAAGGGACTACAGGAGCTAATAACTAGGTGCGCAGGGTCGGGTGAACCTCGCATGGTCTTAAAACTAGGGAAGCATGCTTTGCACACCGGGCGAGAAATGTGATTGACAGCACAGATTGGTGACTTTGAGATGGATCAGGTCATCCTGGACTTAGGTTCGGATGCGAATGTGCTACCTAAACAAACATGGGAATGCATGGGCAGGCCTGTGTTATAATAGTCTCCTATTTAATTAAGGATGGCGAACCAACAGAGATCTTTCCCATGGGGAGATTACAGGGAGTCACAGTGGACATCGAAGGCACTAGCACACAAACAAATTTTGAGGTAATAGAAATTTTGGATGACAGTAACCATTACCTCGTATTGTTAGGGATAGACTAGACCATGGACATGAATGGAGTCATCAACCTAAAGAGACGAAAAATGATATTCGAGAAAAAATCTCTACGTGTAATAGTTCCACTGGACCCTGCCGAAGGAGCGCGCTACACTGAACCTGTGCGCGATGAGGACAGTGATGATGAACTGGACTGCATCTACCAGATAACATCGCAAGACTAGGATCGAGTGAATCTGAAAGCGGACAAGACAATCTCATGGGAACGCGACAGTTCCTGCACGTCGGATTCAGATGAAGAGATAGAGCGATGGCAGAACCGATTGCATGAAGTAACAACGCTAAATTGTAATATGATGGTTAGATCACTGCGACATGTGACAACTGAGGCAAGGGAACTTCCAACTGATGAGGGCGCAATGAACGTGGAGGAATCTGTAGACCGCTGTGAAAAGGTGATACTAGAACGGAAGCGGCACAGTGCGCAAATAGGGGCACTGCGCACGACAACTGCAAAGGGGTGGAATACACGTCAGAAGACTAGGTGGACCTGGCGCGAATGTAGAAGGCAGGCACGTGCATGATTTGGAGGACAAGGCAGTTTGAGCGTCCACTAGTGGCATAGGATGCAGATGTATGTTATCCAACCACCTACCCGACTAAGAATCAAAGGTCAGAACCTGCCATGACAATAGGAAAAGCGATGCATTCCAACAGTTGTTCACAATAAAGCAAGCAGAAAAACCAGTGAGCAGGACCAGAGTTCGCCAGATAAAACAAACCAATAAGGAACTGAGTGTACCAAGGGTTTGATGGGCATATAGGACCATAAGTAAAAAGAGGAGTGCGAAGGTGATCCTATCATTGATAAGACGAGATGAAATTAGGAGGACAGTGGAATCTCCCCAGACCATAGCCCCCGCAGTTCAGACAGGACGCGAGGACCGGGGTAGAGGAATTCGGCAGTTATAGGAAGCCATTTGGCGCGAGAACTTGAAACTTCGTGAACTTGATGAAGAATGGGCACGATTGAGGAAGAAAAGTGTGATATTGGACGAAGAAATCAACAAACTGAACACCAGAGTCGCACAAGTGGACCGCGCGGAACTAAGGGGACCAGGCCTGGCTGGCCCTATTACTGAATTAGAAGAAGTTGTGACCCTTCTATCATGGCTGCGACCACACCTTGCTAAACAAAGGAGGGTAAGACGCGATGTGCTACTGAATACAAAGGTACTTGAAGGGTGCCTGCAGCCCGGGCTAGCAGGGAAGCGGAAGTCTCGCACGTGTGGTGCGACCACCTGACTATCTATGGAAAGCATAGTCTCGGCACTCCAAGCAGCTGAAAGGAAGCGGGCCATTAAGACAGGAATTTCGAGATAGATACGAAAATATCTATCGCCAAGGAGATATTAATGACTCAGAAGTGGAGGGAAGGGTCGAATTCAAATTCACACGTTCCTATAAAAACCCTTAAGGTAGCCCCACAACAACACTTGGATATTTGCTATTCGAGCCAGTACAGAACAACAAGCACCCAGCTACCTGGCCACCCATGAGTACGTACCCGAGCAAATCCAGGATAGAAACCATGTCTAGAACCAGGGTAAGGTTCGCGGAAGAGCCCTATCTGACCCAGAAGGAGCCGGGAGAGGTGGCCGCTGCCCCAAAGGTTCCAAAGTCCCCACGCATGCTGCGACCCCAGAAAGACAAATAGACTATGGGGCCAGTCCGGGCATCACCGCGATTCAGTAAATTGTCAATGGCAGAAAAGGGCGAGGCAATCACAACTAAACTCGAGGAGGAAGAGGAAGATTTACAAGCCCTCATAGCTCAGATTGAAGCACAGGATGAGGAAGCAGATAATGTTTCCCAAGTACCTTTGGAAATAACACTACCACCATATATCTCTCCGTGGAAAGGGACGTCCAAGATATCGAAGGACCTGGAGGCCACGAAGAGTACACTCCAGACCCCGCTTCTTCCGGATGAAATAAGGTTTGACGATCTGCCGTTGGGATGGGTACTGAATATCAAGTTCGAAGATTGGGATCTCGTGGACAGTGAGAAGTTCCCCCAGTTGGCCGTGGAGAGATTACTATAGCATAAGTGGTTAAGGGGTGTGGAGAAAGCGGGATTACTCAATCTAAGGTGGATACCCCACTATCACCGCGCGGCCATCACAATTTTTTTTATCCGATAGTTACTATGTCTAGTACATGATGGGTATCTTTGGCTGGAGGAACCGATTCCCATCACGACCGATTTAATACACCGAATTTCCCAGCTGCCTACTAAAGGAAACGATCCTGCAGAAATAGCCGGAACGAGTAGCGACGTGGGCCTTGCAGAAGCCATGAAGGTTAAATATAAGCTGGAAAAGTGGAAAAGAGGGTGTTTAATAGCAAGAATCAAAGACTGAGGGGTGTGCATCGCCACCCAATTACTGGCCAATAAGCTCATGAGGAAATGCCGCGCAGACGAGGTGCCAGCCTCTGTCATTGCGCTCGCAGAGCAATGCGTAGAAGGGATTCAATTCAACTAGGTGCAGTTTCTCTGTGACGAATTTTTGATGAATTGTCGGGAAGCCCAAGAGCAAGGTAAGACTTTCCATTACACATGGTTGCTCCTAACAATCCTACTAGTTGCAGGAGAGCAGTCGAAGGGCAGCCAGTTTCCCGACATTGAGAAGAACCTACCTGAAGCCATGTGGTATAACTCGCTCTGGGCTACGAAAGATGCCACGAGGATTCGTGAGATCAAGGTGTTTTGGATATTCATGGAGGCAAGTATCCGAACATGGATCAACTGCAGACCGCGGTTATCCCCGACAGTATACAACCGTTTGCAAAGCATGACCGAGTTCAAGGTGGATATACATAATTTGTATATTCGGGCGTGAAAGGATCCCACTCGAACATGGGTAAAGCTTCTGTTCATTGCAACAGATGATGCAATTTTTGAGGCAATGGCGGCATGGCCTCTAGAGTGGCACACTCCGGACTTGGCCGAATTAGAAAAAATTGCAGCTCAGCAGCGGAAGAAGGAAATCAAGTTGTGCATCACAAAGTTGGCAGAAAGAACGCGCCAGGAACAGAAAACACCCATGCAGCGGGAGGCGACCGAGGCAGTAGCAGAGACCATCACTGCGCCCGTCAAAGAGACTATGGAGGAAATGTCCATGGAGCAAGACATACAGATGGAAGTGGAGACACAGGAATGCATGGGCCTGACCATAGCATCGACTCAACTTAAGAGACCGTGTGTCCAGGAGTAGCCACCAACAAGCAAAAAGACGAAGATAGCAAGGATTTTGGAGGGAGATCTTCTTGCCAACAGGGAACCAGTGCGTGCTATCACTAAGGGTGCTACGGAGGAATTGATGATGAAGTAGGCAACTGTGTTGGGGGCGCTCAGAGCGTAGCTGCAGGCATTGCAGGTGCGACCCCCAGGAGGGATGATACCGCACGATACATCCGTGGCTGAGCAGATGATGCGCGCCCACGCAATGAACACTTTATTGTTACGAACAGGTGTTGTCCTAGCAGAAGCCAAAGGTGACATGAGGAGTTGGGGGTTGAGTTTGGCCGCCCTTCCCAGAGAGACCCTATACCAGCTATAGGATGGGGTAACCGCTGAGCTCTGTGCCAGGGAAGGCTGCGCCCTCCAGGTCTTGATGGAGCAAAAAGGAAATCTAGAGCAGGTCAGTCTACAGCGCGATAACTTGACCGCACACAACCAAGAATTGGAACATGCCGTGACAGAGGTCTATAGTAGTGTACCAGAGCTGGTTGTGCCAGTGAAACTCCCAGCCACCGCAAAGATTCATCACATGGCTGCAGGATTCCGTAAGGCCCAAGAGGAGGCTGCCAAAGCTCAGTGGGAATTGAATTTGCAGATCGCAGAGCTAAGGCTGAAAGCACAGACCACTACACCACTGGAAGTCAGAGAGTAGCACCGTCGCGCCCTTCAAGTAGGATTGGAAGTGATAGAGCGCGCTATACAGGATTGCACAGGATTGTTGGATAAGTCAGTCCTTACACTCACATCACTACAAGAAGACCCAACGCTGCAGAAGGTCGAGACAGAAGTAAGAGAGTTACAACAAGCTTACGACAATGTCCAAGGGACTGCGCAAACGGTCGCCCTCACTCATCTCTTAGCCAAGATGAGGGAGGCCCAAGCTATGAACGAACAGGTGGACGCTGCACGTTAAAAAGAAGTGGGCTTAAAGCATGCATCTAGCCTTGGCTGGAGGAAGCATTCACGATCCCTACTACGATTGAGGGGAAGCTGACTCAGCTACAGGACGCATATGCCCTAGGGCAGGAAGGTGCCTTCGACATTGCATCAGAAAGCTATGCACAAGTGATACAGCGGACAACGAAAGAATGTGTGGCAGATATCAACACAGCACGAACATTGCTGGATGGACTCCGAGCCAAGATCACCGTACCAGTCGAGTGACTCAGGACGAATCACGATGATTGTGTTGGGGGCCTGTTGGGTAGCGAATCCCCCGCGTAACGGTTTTGGGGCTCAAAGCCCACAATTTTGGGTAAAAGTATGGTAAAGGTTCCGCGAAGTGTGCAGAGCGCAAATTGTAATGAGTCAAGTCAAAGGGTTGTCCGCTCGAGAAAAATGTAAAATAATAGAAAGTGAGTCAGCCTGCCCATAGAGCGAGGCTCTAAGGGTAGGAGGTAGCTTTTGGGGGAAGATCTGATGTGTTATGGATTCATGAATGCAATATTCGCTATGAATCTATAAGTTCGAGTCGTGGGTGGTAGTAGTTAGAGTAGGCTCTGTAGCTGTGTGCGTGGACCCCTGCAGCTGAGTGCGCAGGGTGGAACTAATTGTACTTGACAGAAGATTAATAAAGATAAGTGTTTCTAAATTATTGTGCCTTCGGTCGCAGATCTATATGTTTATGCTTATGTTTTGAGTTGATGCATATCTGTAAGATTTATGGTTATGCACGTGGGTTATAATTGTAGAATGCTTGAATAAAGACCTTAAGGGGTATATCTGATCTATAACAACACATTAATCATAAGAATCTAAGAAGTACCTCGTAGTCGAGCTACACGAAGGCCAGACTGTTGAGCAGAGTAGCACGAGCGCACAGATCGGTTTGCGACCCTTCCAATCCTCATCAAGACATCCCTAGGGTGTGGAAACCTGGTTCCAACACCCTCCCATATTACCTTGGGTGAGACTTCAGTCCGCGCTCCGCGGATTGTTACCGAAAGGGCCGGTAGTGCGGGATTTGTTTGGCTAAAACACTTTCGAACTTGGGTCAGGCCCCAATAAGCCAACAGTTTGTGATGTATTATTAGGCCAACCATACTTGTGGAAGTGACATGTTGTGTATGAGTCAAGGCCTCACAATGTTATTGTTACATTAGGAAATAAGTTGTATAGGATATCGGAGGTAGCACCACCTACTGCCATCTCTCTGGTTGCTGCAAAATAATGCAGTAAGCTCATTTCAAAAATCAGGAAATTTGTTTTCCTGATGATACGCCCTCAAGGAAAGAAGAAGACGGTGGCCACAACCTCCAGACAGGGCCCCTCCGCACGAAAACAGCAGATGGACAAGGTCGTGGAGGAGTACGAAGACATCTTCACCTCCCCTGTAGGGGTGCCTCTCCACTGTCAAGTCAAGCACTCCATCGATCTGACCCCAGGTGCTTTGTTATCTAATGGACCAATTTGTCGATCCTCCGTTCTGGAGAATGATGAAATCAAGAGGAAAATTCAGGAGTCGTTGTAGAAAGGTCACATTCGGTCGAGTTCATCGCCCTGTGGGAGCCCAATTGTGTTGGTACATAAGAAGGATGGGACTTGGAGACTCTATATTGACTATCGGGCGCTGAACAAGATCACTATTCAGAATAGGTACCCGATCCCACGAATTCATGACCTTCTGGACCAACTCAAGGGGGGGGGAATATTTCAGCAAGATCGACTTGAAGTCCGGATATCACCAAGTACAAATCAAACCCTCTGATGTGTGGAAGACTAACTTCAAAGCCAATGAGGGCCTTTTCAAATGGTTGGTTATGCCTTCTGGGTTGACAAATGCTCTTGCAACCTTCATGAGGCTTATGTATGACATCTTGTGGCCATTCACCAACTCATTTGTAGTGGTATACTTGGATGACATCCTGATCTTCATCCAGAGTTTGGAAGAGCACCTCCACCACATCCAATAATTTCTCCAAACACTGCGGCAACACAAGTTGTGTGCCAATTTGGAGAAATGCACTTTTGGCATGACCCAGGTTCAGTATCTGGGATACATTATTGATGAACGGGGGGTGCATGTGGATCCAGCCAAGATCCAAGTCATTCGGGATTGGCCAGCCCCAACCACTCTGACGGAGTTCCGCAACTTTCTGGGTCTTTCCAATTTCTATCACAAGTTTGTGTTCGGGTTCTCTCATATCACTTAGCCCTTGAGTCAAGTCACCAAAGGACAAGTGAAAGCAAAATTATTTTGGTCTAAATCTCAACAGAAGACATTCGCAGAGTTGAAACACTGCCTCTACTCTGCACCAGTGCTCACATTATCATACTTGCAACAACCATTTGAGATCGATATAGATGCCTCTGACTATGGTATTGGGGCAGTCCTTACTCAACAGGGGCACCTAGTGGCATATCACAGTGAGACACTTTCAGACACGGTCCGGAAGTATCCCACTTATGACAAAGAGATGTATTCCATTGTGCAGGCCTGCCGACAATGGAAGCATTACCTTTTGAGGAAGGAAACAGTCATCCACATAGACCACCGATCCCTGGAGTTCATACAGACACAAGGGAAGTTGCAGAATGATCACCATCAAAAGTGGTCCACATACCTACAGCAGTTCCATTTGAATATCAAGTACAAGAAGGCCAGCACAAATAATGTTGCACACTGCCTCATCCGACCACCGATCATAGCGTTAACCACCATGCTCAACTCTTGTGGGCACAAGACTTCTGATTGGCCACTTCTCTATAAAAGCGACCTAGAATTGAGCCACACATACCATACGCTCTTGGAGGGTCAGCAAGTTCCAAATTTTCACCTCCAGGATGCTCTATTATGCCACCTGGGACACCTTTGTGTTCCTTCAAGCAAGTGTGCGAAGATGATCTGGGAAGTGCACTACAGTTGGGCCGCTAGGAATTTTGGGGTCGAGAAAACGGTGGCAGTACTGTAGAAGTATTTCTATTGGCCGAATCTTCGACAGGATGTCGGGAAGTACATCAGATCCTGCACTGCCTGTGCCATTTCCAAACCGACCATAAAGAAGCAAGGTCTCTATACTCAAATGCCTACCCCTAGTCGACCTTGGGAATCCATATCCATGGATTACATGTCAGGCCTTCCTTCTACTAAGCATGGAAATGACTGTGTTTTTGTGGTCGTCGACAGATTCTCAAAGATGGCCATTATGGTGGCTTGCAAGAAGAGTATCACAACAAAAGCCACTACTAAACTCTTCTTTGAACGAGTGTGGGTACACTTTGGGATTCCAAAGTCTATCATCTCAGATTAGGATAGCAGGTTCCTCAGTACATTTTGGTCCAGTCTCTAGTCGATGCTGGACACCAAGCTCACTCAATCCACAGCTTTCCATCCCCAAACTGATGGCCAGACAGAAGTCGTCAACATAATGATCGTACACATTCTGCGCATGTACAACTCAAAGCATCCATGCACATGGGATGAGAGCCTCCCCTGTGTCCAACACAACTACAACTAGGCTCTCCGCAGCTCGACTGGCCACAACCCTTTTCAAGTGGGCTTGGCATTCCAACCACTATGTCCCATTGATGTGGCCATACCATTTGCGGCGACTCAGGCAGATTCGGCTCCTGTCCAGTTCGAAAACGACAAGGAAAATAGCTTCATTGAGTACATTCAAAACATCCGCCAATAGATCCATGACATATTGGACAAAGCCAATGCTAAGTACAAGCAACAACATGATCAACATCGGGTGCCACACAAGTTCTAGGTGGGCAACAAAGTTTGGCTACATTTTCAGAAGGAGCGCCTCGTTGGGCCCCACCACAAGATTCGCCTGCTTCGATATGGGCCATACACCATCACCAAGGTTGTGGGAGATAATGATTTTGAGCTCAGTATTCCCCCATTCCTTGGCCTGCACCCAGTGTTCAATGTGGATCTCCTTCAGCCATACTTTCCACCATTACTGGACACATCCGACATTGCAAAACAACTCACACCAACAGAGTTAAATCCAGATTACATGGAACAAGCTGCAACTGATCAGATCATGGACACGTAGATCAAGAACACTCGCCAGCAGAATATCCAACTGTATCGAGTTGTCAAAGTTGGCCAACTCCTGCACCAAGGAAAATGGCTCACTAGGGACCAAGTTCAGCAAAAGTTTCCTCATCTCATGGAGGAACTCAATGCAATGGAGACTATTACTTCCTTAAGTGGTAGGAATGATCCAGTTGGATATTGGTGGCCACCTTCCTATTCCACGTGGACCCCCACCATTGTTTCTTTCAGTTTTTCAGTTTTCTTAATTGTAGCACAATTTACTATTTTTGGCAGTTTTTTGGGTCCTCAACTTCCAAAGCTATCTTGAGGCCCTAAACGACGTTTTTT
The DNA here is from genome assembly GCA_031772625.1 of Pinus tabuliformis. NCBI lineage: Eukaryota > Viridiplantae > Streptophyta > Pinopsida > Pinales > Pinaceae > Pinus > Pinus tabuliformis. The sequence goes on along the minus strand of CM062814.1, from coordinate 112,417,345 downwards.
TGGAAATATTCCTTCAAACAATTTCATTGAAATCACATTTTTAGTTGTAGTCCTTGAGAGGTCTTTCCAATTAGGTATCATGCGCGTCAAACAGATATAATATGACTAAGTTACGAACCCAGGAAGTTGGTTACCCAACTAACCCCAACGGGGCCCATAAACTCTTGGTGTTACATCTCCTCAGGTTAGGGTTTTGGTTGTTTAGGCTTTTCTCTTATTGTTCAATAATAAAAAGGCCCTTAAGCCTCATTGTAACTTAGTTCATAGGCATGTAGCTGCCACATCTCTTCTTAGAGATAAGCTACCATCGCCTGAGCTAGTCTCATTTCTATTTTGTTTGTAAGCATATCTCATTATTTGATATTTAATGAAAGATAGTGTTATTTCTGTTCCATCTCTGTATTTATGGTTATATTTGTAAGTTATTGTGTTCATGTTTAAATTTGGATCAGTAAATGAAAAGACTTATGCCCAATATAAGTTTACCATTTTTCGAACTGGTATAGACTATTTACGAAAAAGGAATACCTTAGTTGAACATGGCTAAGAGGTTCTCCAGAGTATTGTTTTCTACCTTTTTGGACTGAAGACACTATCTACGAAAAGGAACTTTTGGAGTTTTTTTTCCTCTTTTTCAAACTCTTTAAACATGAAAAAGGTGTCAAGTTAGACTTTCATTGGTCTCATAAAAGCATCAAAAACGATGGACTCATTGAACATGACGGGACCGAACCACTCCTTCTCAGGTTTCGTTAAAGATACTCAGAGGGATTCATCTGAAGGATGGACTTACATATCAAGCATATGTTATCCTCCTCGAGCTTGTTAAAAAATAAAGAGGTACTGACCAGAAATGGTTGGGAAATTTTGGGAAAATGGGATACTCCACCTATTGATGGCAGCGAGTTTCTCTTGAACATGACACTCTTCTAGTTCATCTCTGTGGTTGTTGGGTTAGGAAATTTTCTTATCTTTTGGTTCATTGCAGCATATCAAAGCCTCTGTTTTTTTTTTTTGCCAAAGTTGTCAACTCTATTCAATGCCATCGACGTGTTTAAGAGAATTCATTCAGTTGACATCTGTTATGATACTCTTAAGCCTTCATTCCATGTTTTCCATTCCTGAACCAGTTCCATTCTGTCTCAAATCATGATACCCGTGTCGTGTCACTTATTGGGAATACATCAAGGCCCTCCTGCGACGGGTCACTTCCTGTTGACATTAGCTTAGTATCCATGAAGTTGACTTAGAAACTCTTCCTTTAGTACCTTGGGACCTGTATACATCAATGGCAAGTTTCCTCGCTCTCGGTGGTAGGTTTTCATCATTAGCCTTCAGCCGAAAGATTATGCTTGGTGTTCGACTTCAACTCATCCATTCACACCATATGGATTGTACTTTTATACCTTGAGAACCATCAACATCATCGGTGGTTTCTCTCGCGTCTATTAATGACTTACATCATTGGTTGGTAATCAGATGGTGTCTTCCATGTTCGACTCTAACTCATTTATTCACATGGTTAGACTTGTATGTTGGATGATCAAGTGAACGAGATAGAATACCCTAGATTTAGTTCCATCCATTCGGGTTGCATTTTCCGGATTAAGGCAAGATTACAAAGCATGATGGTTATGATCATACACACAATCATCTAATCATGGATCCACACTTTATCATCAGTGGAGACGACTTTTTGATCGTTGTACATGTAATGTTAGCTTATGTGTTGAGCATGGGTATGCCTCCCTCAGCAAAGATGTCATGATGAAAATGTATTATAACAAATGATGATCTTGACCAATTGTTCTTGATCTGAACTTGTCACAAGGTAAAGCAATTCAGTCATCAATTGTCGTTTTTGACTTTGTGCTTTAGGGGGGAATCTGTTATAGGAAATTTTTTCCCATCTGATCAATAGGCCTACAAACTAGATCAATTAACATCCATGAACACCTTGTCATCATCCCTACATAAAGCCCTAAGCATGACTCTTCTAAATCCCTGATTTTCTGGGTCAAACTGCTTCAAATCATTGTTTTTAAGGCCTAGCACATCTTGGCCCTTTAGGGACCTGCATTCAACAACAGGTTGCTCAGTTTTGCACCATCGTTGATCAATAGCAGGTTGTCCCTTGTTGGGGGTGCACTAATTCTAGAAATTTGGGAAAAATAAAAAGAATCTCGAAGCTTCCTCTTCTAGAATCTTCCAGGAGTTGTTGCAACCATTTACCTTGGATAAGAACTTTGAATCCTATCTAAATCTTCCTTGGATATTTCACCTCTTATCCCTTAAGCTCATCCTCCCATAAAGGGTGGATATCAAGCCTAGATTGGTAAATGGATAATAACTCCTAAACTACCACAGTCTCCTATAAATTTACAGCCATCTACAACATCAAGGTTAGATTTTGGAGACTAGTCATACCCTCATGTTGTTGCCTTGAACCTAAGAGAGTTATCATCTTCATGCATTAGGGTGACATTAAGGTGTGCTTTACGACAAAGAAGGACAAGTCAACTTGGGGAGATATCTATAAGATCAGCTACTATTCTTGGTTGTGAACTATCTCCTATTCATATTAATACAAAGAGTATGTCATTTTCCTATATGTGTTATGTTATGTTTACATTCATATATTTCAATTCTTTGTTGATCCAATGAAAAGAGTAATTGGATAATGTTACATAGATGGTGTAGATCTTTGGCTTATGTTGATTTTATATGCAAGTTCTAATTATAGAAATCGGAGCTACAATTGGAGCTTACAAGTCGAGAGGAGCGAAGAGCTTGTGTGGATCCCAAGTAAGCCTCTTTCCATTCTTCAATTTCTCTAAGGGAAACTTATATTCTTTGCTTTTTGTTGTTCTAGACTAGTCCACTAGGTCTAGGGAAGACACTTTTGTTCGCAGTTGTAAATTCTGAATAACACAAGCAGTAGTCCAAGAAAGTCGAACCCAATCAAATATGGATCCTTCATGGTTTTGGAGCATATGGGTATCACATACAACAATTTCATGGGGGGAAAGCAAAAAAAAAAAACTTATTTTAATACAGAAGACCAACCCAGAAATAATAGTTCCATTCAAAAAATTGAGAATTTTTAAGGAAATATGAACCATTACTTGAAACCAATGATACCAAGCCCAAAAGATAACAACACCAAGTTTGACAGCAAACGAATTCAAATTCAATCAACTCACCTTGAATTAACAGAGTCACTTTTTGTTTATCTTTTTGTAGATGCCTATGCAAAATAGAAAAGGAAACCTTGTTTTTAATACAGAATACCAACAAGGAAATAGCAGTTCCATCCAAAAACTTTGGAAGTTTTAAAAAAAATACTAGCTATTACCTAAAATCAATGATGTGAAGCCCACAGGATAACAACACAAATCTTGACAGCGGACGAATTGGAGTCATTTTTTGTTTATTTTTCGCATATGGCTATGTAAAATAGGTGGTTCTTCCCTATAGACAACTATGGAACAAAGGTGGAGCGCAAAGCAACACACCGACATCAAAACTGGTTTCTATGCAATTAAAAAAAAACAACCAACCTGGTACTTCATTTACTCAGGCTTGGGTTGACAATCAATTCACAACGACCTTTATGTACATCACATCTACTTGCAAACCTTAACTAATAAGAATTTTTTTAAATGTTCTTGCAATTTGTCAGTGGTTCTATTCATTCATGTTGCCCAATCGTGTAAGAAACAAATTCTTATTTATTTACCGTTGAAATATAGACCAACAAACCAATGTTTACGACCAATCATGCTATATTTTTTGACTTGATTGTAAGAGTAAATGAAAATATGTACATCAAGAAATTTATGTCATATAAATTAAACTAATAAATAACATTTTGATTTGGATTTATTGAGATGTAGGATGATATATTTCCTGCTTATAAAAAATCAATTAGTCTGTAAGTACGCATTATTAACTATCTAAATTCAATGGCTAACGATAATGATCATTGTTATCAAATTTAAAAGATCGTGCCCTAGATTACAAAGAATATGGTTGAAACAAAGTCTAACGCCGCATGTGAATCGGATAGCCTGAGTATACGCTAATGTCCTTACGTCGTTGATTGGATAATCTGTCGAGCGTTCAACATGAACATACCACTGACATGAATCTAGAAAATGAGGACCCGGGGTCTCGCAAAGTGAAGCGACCGTGGCAGTTGTAAGTACTCCATCCATGTGACGTTGAGTCAGTCTTCCACGTCAGTCTCTTGGACGGGGGACATGTCATCATCAGTATTTCATGGTAAGAGTTAACGAGTTTGTCATAGGGCATTAAATGTCGGCTTAGTTGCATGTTCTATAACACGATAACACACGCACGTAGTGAGTAAATAAATAAAAAATAATAACAATAGGTTATGGTGTTATGAAGCATGCAGCTAAACAAACATTTAATGCCCTATAACAAGTTCATTAGCTCTAGCCATCTCAGGGTAATAAGGGTAATAATTGTGACGCGATAATATATTTAATGGGCATGTACACCCAAGAAATCTACAATCAAGGCTAGAAAATGAAGACCATGGGGTATTATTATTCGCTGAGTTATTATGGTAGTATGCCATACATAATATATGCTTCAAACAAAGTGTAACATCGTAATTTGTCGAGGGTTCAAGCCGATAACCTGCATAGAATACATAAACGAACTGTTAGTCAGCGGCGACCATACGTCAGCCCAAATATTTAATACGAACAACCCAAAAAACCATAGCGAACATTAGAACCGAGGAAAAAAATTATGTACAATTGTCAAACTAATTACATAACACAGGCATTACATATCATTGCGTAACGACAGTGACATAATAAAATTCATGTACCTACTGTCTCATAATACATTTTATATTGTTAAAAAAATTAATCATAAAAATTGAGATAAAAATAGTTAAATATCAGTTTATTCTAAATTTATTATTATTATTATTATTATTGATTATAAAAAGAATTAATATGATGATGATCATTAATGTCTATTAAGATCAATATGGTTTATCAAACCTTAAGAAAGTAAGAGTTTAATTGAGATTTTTTAATATTTTATTTCTATGATCGAAAAGAAGGGAGGGAAGCATTCCTATCTCACCATAGTTTTTTTGACTTAACAAGTCAAGAAGGTTGGTAGTGTGGCAAAGATTTTAAAAATTAGAATATATGTGAGTAAGAGCCACACAATCCAAGAGAAAGTGTTTATCATCTTCAATCCTCTTAGTATCGCAAAGGTGACATACTCTTTTTTATCCCAAGGTGTTTTGGGAATTGACCAAAGCTCGATTTTGCTTTGAAGCTCATGAGAATTAGTTCTTATCTTAGCAACATTCATTTTCTTCTTAGCATTAGTTAAAACAAGTTAAACTTATATACATCTGAAAAACATATAACAATAAAGACATAGTAAAACACCAATAAGCAACAAGAGTTCAATGATACTTGTGGACATGATATCATTTTAACTATATTGAAAAGAAAAAATGACATAACTACCTTTGAGATAAATCTCAATCATTTATCATGACTACTACTAAAAATATTAGGCGGAGGTTAAATATATGCCATCCACTTAATAATTAATGATTATTAAATTAATATTGTGGAAGCCATATTCCAAAATAGATACGCCTATCACGGTAATTAGAAAAAACTGCTATACATGTGCGCAGGAGAGATACAAAAAGTATTTGCTTCATAAATTTAGAGAGAAGATGGACCTGTTAATATAAAAATACGAAGGGATCCAACTCTAAACCATTCAAAAATTAATCTTACCGCTTCTTAATTATAGGAGTATATTCTTACAAATTGCTTACACAAAATGATACAAAAAACAGAGCAAATCAAGAATTGAACAAAATTCACCCTACACTAAAACCAAGGGAGTTTAGAGTTTGTTGAAAGTTGGGATTTCTTTCTTTGCAGTATTTCTTGCCTTATGCTAGAGAAGGGGAGGGGCGGGAATTTTTCTTTAATAAATCTAAAATGGATGGACAGGATGGGGCATTATCATCTTCCTTTTGTTTCTTAATTTTCGTAGGTGAATGTTATTTTTCCAACATCAAGGCCTTATCTAGAGAAGTTTATGAAGAACCATGAATGGGAATTGCATCCGCTTTTGAAGAATTTGTACTCTAATTGCTTTGGAATTGATAATGGCTTGGGTCCTAAACCTCTTTTACTCTCTCTTGCGATTGCAAAGCTCCAAATATGTTATTGGAGTGAGATTCAGGTATGGAGGGAGGCTGGGGCTTGGAGGGAGGCTGGGGCTTGGAGGAAAGTTGAGAACCCCTTGGAGCCTGATTTTTTCTCTTTCTTGAAACTTGTTTAAAGCCTTGCTCATCATTATTCTAAGGAGTTGGATTTGAATTAGAAAGTGATGGATAATCTATGATGATTAACAATTTTTTGCAAAGTGTCCATACTCACTGTATTACATTTAAAGGGAACCTACTCATAATCAAGAGATTGGAGATGGCTCCAAACCTTCAATTCAGGTTGGATTGCCTCAGGCAATTGCTTATCAGGATATATTTCCATGCATATTCTAGCACAAGTGTTATTACCACCTTTAGACTATGCATGACTTATATAATGACCCAACTTGTTTTTAATTGCTTTGAAGGTATCCTCACCCTAAAAGAAAATAAAGAGATGTGGAAGTCTAATCCAAATAGGATCGAAGAGATTTCCATGTTTAAATTGAAAAAAAAAAAAAATAATAAATAAATAACAAAACAAAAAAAAAACATTCCCTTAAAATCCACAAAATAATAACCAAATTTGAAAATCAAATTTCTAATATTTTTACTTATGAAACAAAAAAACAAAACAAAAACAAAACCACTTCATTGCACTAAAACAATCACGACCATCTAGAATTTTCTATTAATCATTAAATTATATTAACAAACAAAATTAACTCTCCTTCATTATAAATAACTACATTAAAAAATGAAAATCTTAATGGACGGCATATAACTTTACTGGTTAATTTTCTTTTTCTAAAGTATATGAGCTAACTAAAGATATCAGAGTTGTCTTTAGTGCGACTTTTTGGGCTTTCTAGTGCCAGAATCTGGTGGAAAATTTTGAGATGAAATCTTGATTTGTGTTATTCAAACTGATTTTTTGACTGTATATATGGATTCAGCACCCTGAAAAACTCCTAAGGCACTTGTATTGTGTAGGGTTTACCCATCAAACCTGTGATTTCAATAAATTCCTGCCGGATTTTAGAGAAATTAGACTAGAAAAAACCCACCGGAAAAGCTTCCAAAAAGTCGCACTAAAGACAACTCGAAAAATATCACATTATGATGACTAAGAATACTAATAACTTAGGCCTGAATAAAGTGTTGCTGCTATCAATGCTAAAGGAAACAAGTCCATCGGAAAAGTAATAATTCATCTTACTTTCTATTTAAAATATTTAGAGTGATATAGATATCCATAAGAAAAATAATAATTCACCTTATTTTATATTTAAAATATTTAGAGAGTGATGTAGATATACATTGGTGGGACTACTTGCAAATTCACCAATTTCACTAATTCCAGAGGTTGGAATTGGTGATAGAGAAATATTGTTTTTAATTTTTACTATATTATTTATATTATTTGTTATTTTAATTTTTGTTATTAAAATTTATTGCATGAATTTTTATACAGTGTGATTTATTATAATAATTTTTTTTGTAAGCTTGGTAGATCTTTCCATTTTCATTAATAAATAAGCAAGTTACAACCACATAAAACAAGTTAGGTGGCCGTAACTTGCCCTACAGGAAACCAACTCTGTTGGGTACCTAACCACATGATAAGCCATCCAGTAACAAAAAGTAATAAGTCTTTCTACCCAAGCTATATAAGTTTGTATATCATGTCCTTGCCCATACTCTATTTGCCTATAAACATATATGGCTTCAAACTGAAAAGTAAAATCTATCCGCATATGTACTAATCAAAATTGAAAACCAGCTAACATTCTAATCATCCTGCTCAGTAGAGGTTGATTCGATCGGAGCCGGATCCTTGGCATTCGAACCAAGTATCATTGTCTGTGAGAACATACAAGGGAAGTGTTTCTCAATGCGGTCGAGTCGTCCATCCTATTTTTGCATTTGGAATTGCAGCTTCTGTAAATCCTATTTGTAGTTGGTAAAGTCATGCATTGTTGTCGCCATGCTCACTAAAATTTGCTCCAGGGCCTTGCCCAGGAGGCTTTTCATAATCCAATATAGGTACAGGATCTCCTTAAAATGTGTACCCGCCCTCGAGTATGCCCAGGGTCCGGCACCATCATGCGTCAATCCTCCATCTCTATCTTTGTCGCACTCGCCTGATGGTTTAGGTCAACTTCTCATTCCTCAATCAATCTTCTAATCTCTTCACTGGCCCACTCTCGGTGTGATGTGGTCACTTCATTAATGAGGCTAGCGACTGGTTTTCTACCATTTCTCCCGCTCGAGGAGCCAGGCTCATCCTCTTGCTCAACCTCTCAAGGCCTTCTGCCTCAACCCTTAGCCTTCACTGCTCTTGCCATCGCAACACAATCCCGATGCCTGGTAATGAAATAAGAGTTGACAAATCCCTGTGCAGGTGAGGGTGTGAGCCTAGAAACCCTTTGCGTCTAGGAGAGCCTTTCTCTTTGTGCACCTGCCATGGGAGAAAGAAACTGTAATTGACTTAAAATTATGCATTGTCTCTCCACCACTCGTAGACCCTGCAGCCACTTGAAGTCCGCTAACCCACCCAGACATTCAATCCCCTAACCCCCAGGCCCCTTTGCATAAAAACCAGAAACAAAAGTTTTTGAGCCCATTATAGCTAGCTCCCGCACCTTTATGACAATTCCCATACCCAAGGTGATGCAACACCTCAACAATGACCTCATAGATGCTTTGACATAGGTTGTGGGTGCAAAACCTTAAAAGTTAGCTAGCCACAGGCCCATTTGCATAACAACCAGAAACAGGGATTATGAGCCCTTCATAGCCAACTCCAACACCATTATGACAATTCCCATAACCCAGGTGACATAGCACCTCAACAGTGACCTCGTAGATGCTTGGGTGACACAACACCTCGACAATGACCTCGCAGACGCTTCGACACAAGTCATGGGTGCGAAGCTCCAAACATCCAGCTAGAGGCCCATTTTCATAACGACCAAAGACGAAAATTTCGAGCCTATCATAGCCAGCTCCAACACCATTATGAAAATTCCCATAACCTGGGTGACACAACACCCAACAGCAACCTCGTAGACACTTCGACACAGGCCAGGGGTGCAAAACCCCGAAATCCAGCCAACCAAGTCATTACCATAAACCATAGTAAAGAATACCCTAAAAGTAAAGCATAAACCGACAGCAACGTAATCCCAAACCCCCTGGTCTTCGAACCAAGCCAAATTGCAACATTCCCCAGGGTTAACACCCCTACCCCGTAGCCCAATTAACCCCATTCGAGAGAGGAGAATTTCATAGCTAATCGACGCTGAGGTGATTCCGGTGAGGATAAAATACTACTGCCAAACTACCAGCGCCAAACCCTTCCACCAACTCAATTTACCCCCACCCGCAGGCAAATTACCCCCATGTAGAACCCAATTCCAAAACCAGACACTCGAATGCATGAAGAAGGGGGGGGGATCAGTTTACCTACCAAATTACCCTCGCCTGGAGCTGAAGAATCCATCGTCGCTTCTGGAGACGATGCGCTTCACTGTTCGCGGAGTCCCTTCGCCGGAGTCACTGCACTACAGTCGTTTGGGTGCGGAAACGACCCACAACCCTCTCAGAACACTTGCCACTGGACTGAAAACTTAACAAAATAACTCAGTCACCTTCCACTATGATGATATCCTTAAGCATATAGAGACCCACCACACCCATCGCCTCAAGCATGTGGGGGGCGGTGGTGGTGTACCTCGACGTACTTGACATTAAAACTGCCTTGATGGGTCACCCTCTGGCTCGCACCCCGATCTGGGGGCTTTATTATAATATTTAAAATCAATAATATTTATAAAAATATTTTACTTTATAGAATTTAAAATTATATATATGCACTTAGAGGAAGGACAACTCGGTTAGTTTTATACTTTAGTGATATAGGGTTTATTATGGTCATTACCACTATACCTTTGGGGCCTATGACATGTCCTTCTCTTTGTACTTAGATTATGTAATTATAATTATTCTATTATAATATTTAAAGTCAATTATATTTATCAAAAATATTTTACTTTAATAAAATTTAAAATTATAATTATAATTATATTTTACTTTTCCTCCTCTTCATAGATCATATCACAACCAGGGATTGAACGTTGGATCTCTTAATTTGCACGATTTCAGCTTAGTTCAATCAAAATAATATAAATATAATTGTTTTGTTATATATTATAGAAAAAAAAAAATTATCAAAACTTTTTTTAAAATAGTTCAAAATTACAAAATTTAACTAATTAAAAATAAAATAATTACATTGATATGTCTTCGGAACAAAAATTAAAAAATAAATAAATAAATAAAATAAAATAAAATAAAATAAAAAATAAAAAAAAATTGTTAAAAAATCTCCTGAGTACAATAATAAAAGTAGAATTTCTAAAGCATTGTGGGATGAAATAGTCTTCCTTAGACTGAAATAGATTGAAAATGAAAATCATTTTTTCTTAAATTTCCTTATACTCACATCAAATCTAAATTTCAAATTATTTGTTGCACTATCAACTTTCTTGATGTTTATGTCAACAAAACTATGGTAATCTTGGAACACTTCTTTTAATACTTTTAAGGCATAAAAATAAAATATTAAAAACTTTTTAAATAATCTATTACCTTATTAAAATCCAATAAACAATTTTAATTTTAATAAACACTATCATAAATTTTAAAAATTATTTTTAATATAAAATTAAATTAAATTAAATAAAACAAATTCATAACTTTTATCATTATTCAAATTTATTTTTTCAATATTATACATTTCAAATATAAAATAAATACTATTAGAATAAAAAACAATATTCATTTGGTATATAATAAAATCAATTACTAAACAAAACGAAAAACATATTAAATTAATTTGTAAAATTGGTATATGATAAAATCAATTACTAAACAAAACGAAAAACATATTAAATTAATTTGTAAAATTGGTAATATAAATGATTCCTTTTAAACTCATTTTATCTTTAATGATATAAAATATAACTTAATATTTTCTAATTTTTTTTTAATCCCAATAATATTGTTACCTTTAGTTTTACCATATGTCAATATTTGAATGCAAGTTTTTGTGAATAGAATTATTTAAATATATGTTTTCTGATCCATTACACAAATTTATTAATTGCCTAGGCATTTTGAATCGTGCTTCATCATTAAGACATAAATGAAGAGAATATGTTCCAGCAAGAATATAAAAATAATTAAAAAATTGGGACAAAAGTAAAAAAAAAAAATTAGTCTTTAAAAAAATAATAAATTCAATAAATTAATCGTTAGAAAAATTAACAAATTTAATAAAAAATAACTTAAAGATAATAAATAAATTAGAAAGATAATAAATTTAATGAAAATAAGTATATTAAGGGAAATAGTATTAAGGATAATTAAGGGTGAAAACTTAATACTAAATAAATAAATATAATTAAATATTAATAATTTAAAATCAATAAATATTATAAATATAAATATTTAGATAATTACTATGTTTAAGGATATGACTTGGCTCTACTCTGCGATGCATGGTTTCGGGTATTTTTAGTGGTTGTAGGGCTACAGTAAAGAGAAGGGTCAACCTCACGTTTGGTGGTCTACTAGCACAGTGACATGTAGTTGTTAGTAAAGAGTTGCATGAATGGGGTTTTCCCAGACTCGAGTTCGAAGGGAAAACATTTCATTGCAGTCACAAAGGATAGCCCTAATTTTGTAACCCTACCAATTGGCCAAATCTTGTGTCTACATAATGGAGAACAGAGCGCGGCATTTTCAGGCATTAAGTTACCTTGAGGTTGGAAGGTGGTATGAGGGGATCAAGCGTATAACCCGGAAAGGAGGAAAGAGTTTAGGAGTCTGCTAAAGGTGAGATGGCAGCATGGATGTAAACAAGGTTGACTACTCAACAAACCCCTACGAGTTCGAGTCCATCTGGAAAGAACCTCCACATCAACATCCCGTGATGGAGTTGGAAGCGATATCTTGATCCCTAGAACATGGGGTCTTTTCTTCTCTTCTAGAGTTGGAGGGGATATCACTAAAGAAGCAACTTGTGAACCCTTATTCGTATGGACAATATTATGAGTCGGAAACCCTTTTTTCAGGGAAAGTTGGAAGCTCGGTATCAGAGAATCAGGTATGGAAAATATTCCCTTTTCCATCAATATGGCGATCCTAGGGTTATTGTGGAATCTTTTCAATTTGTGGTCAATTGTGTCAATCTGAATGAATCGCGGAGCCCGGTGGTGGTGGCTTCTAGTTTTGTTGGTAGTCTGGACATAGGGTTTCTGGTATCGGGGGGAATTTAAGAGGAAGAAGGGGGGTTTTTTGCAGCCCCAACTAAGGAGGTTCAAGAAGGATTTCAGATGAGTCAGGGTTTGGACATCGTTGGGGGAAGTATTAGTTTCTCGAGAGAAAGTATTGAGTTCGTTGGGGTGACTTCAAGGATTGGGGAAGGAAACCCCTTTGTACAGGAGGGTGGTTTTGTCAATTATCAAGATGGTTTCCCTCTGTCAAACTCATTTCCCAACATCTATGTGCTCGAGGAAGGGGTGAAGCAAAGAAAGAACGAAAAGAAGGTTAAATGTGCAAGGGTTAAGGAGGCGGTTGAAATTCTAATTTTGGGAGATGGGATTCGATTGGATGACATTATGGGGACAACAGGAAAGATTTTGGTTGGTTGTGTCAAAGGTAAAAATTACTCTGCGACTAGCTTAACTAAGTGGGAAAAGAAGGAATGGGGTAAAGATATTAACCCTCTCCCAACCGTTTACACTTTAACAAGTGGGTGGTTCGCCTCCAGATTCAAGGAGGAGGTTGAGGTGAGTTAGGTACTCACCAAATTATGGAACATATAAATGGCGCCTATTTTGTTGAAAAGATGGTCACCCCTTTTCGACCCGGAGAGAGAAGAACTTGGAGAGGGTTTGGTGTGGGTGTGCCTACCAGGATTGCCAATGCAATTGTGGGCGAAACATTTTTTTGCTCAATCAATGATAAGTTGGGCTCGTATATTGACTATGATTGATCCTACGAGGAGACCAAAAAGAATGTGTTTGTGAGGGTTCTAATCAACTTAGATACAAGAGAGAATTTTGTGGCAAGCTTAAGCATCTAATACAAATGCTTTTTTCATCTACAAATCCTAGACTATGAAGGGGTTTTTTTTCGGTGTAGGCGATGTCATGAGGTGGGACATGTTTTGAATGACTATCCACTTCCATATCACAGAAGCAATGAGAACAAGAAGTTTGCGGTTTGAGTAAAAACAATGGGTTTCAAGGATAATGGGGGAAATGGCTCACCGAGGTACTTTAGGCATGGGTTGTGAGGAGGCATGGAAACTATCATTATGGAGGACGACTTGAGGGTGTCGCTAGATAGCACAAGGATCAATGTCCCTCCTCCAGTGGCAGTTGTCATAGATGGGGTACATTTAATGAGTACTCCTCTATCCTCCTCCTCTATCTCAAATCTTATTGATTCTATATGCTCACTTGTCATGCAATCGTCTTCTCTTTCTGTTTGCTGCACTTCGACAGGTAATTTTGGTTTTAAACAGGGATTTGTTTCTATCACTTGTCCTTTGGTTATCGAACCTTTATGATGTATGGCACCTTCCCCATTTATCCTTGTAACCGAGGACTCTTCCTCCTCATTTGATCAGGGCCCTTGATATAACTTAAGATTTAGATTGAAGGCCCATAGATCCATAGAAACCATAGGAGGGTTGTGGACTCCCTCACCTTCAAAACTTGCCATAAATCTGAGAGGATGTCAGTCACAAATATCCAAGGCCAAGGTGCAGGCTAGATAAGATATTACAGCCAACAAACAACTTTCTTTGAAATGGTTTCTTACAGTGACACAGACAACTGTCATTGGTTCCTAATGAAGTGTTTATCCTTTAATTGTCAAGGAAGGGCTAGCCCCTCCAAAAGACTGGCCTTAAAACAGCTGGTGTCACCAAAGAAATTGGATGTTATACTCTTTTATGAATCCTTAGGCCTTGGTGAGGATATTTTAAGGGTGTTGGAGAAAATTTTTCCTTGTTGGTTTTTTTGGCTATGGATGTGAAGCGTCGATCTGGGCGACTGGCCCTGGGACTCAACCAAAAATCCACCAAAATTATTAATTCTTAGGGTTGCAAGGGAGTTATTGTTGTTGACATTTTTGCTGATGAAATTTTTTGTGAGCTTTGCATTATTAATGTGTATGGCCCCTGTCATGACAAGGAATCTTTTTGGAACAAATTATTAAATTGTCATTTCATGTAGACTGATAAACTGATAATGGGAGGAGATCTCAATTTTTCTTTGGGCCTATCTAAGATTTGGGTAGAGCATGCCATGGTGGATTCATTGTCATATTTTTTCTCCCATCTGCTCGATACACATAATTTAGTTGATGTCGATCCAATAAGTCCTAAACCCACTTGGCATAATAGAAGGGTAGGGGAGGCTATGGTAGCTTGTAGAATTGATAGGTTCCTGATAAAATCTTATTTTCTGGATAGGATCCCCTTATTCCGCCAATGGGTTGGTCTGGGAGGAAGCTCTAATCACCATCCTATTTTCTAGAAATGAAGGGAGATATAAGGAAACCTAAGGTTCCTTTTAATTTTAACTATGTATGGCTTTAGGATGATACATTCAAGGCGTTGGTTAGGGAACAATGGAAACAATGCTCTCAAGAAGGAGGAAGATCTTTCTCCATACAATTTGCAGATAATCTAAATAGATTGAAAATAGCTACTATCGAATGGGTAAAGGAAAAAGTTAAGAAGGAAGAGGAGATCCTTAAGAAGGTGGAATATGAATTTGAACAACTAAAAGATTCGAGAAATGGGGGATACGTGATGAACGATTCAAAACAACATATTATGTAGATAGAGGCTTCCAAAAGAAGGATATTGGAAGAAATGGAAGAAACATGGATGTTAAAAAGTAGAGCGGTCTGGCTCCAAGTAGGGGACAAAAACACAATATTTTTTCAACAGTCTGCAAGGGGAAGGAGGGCTTATAATACAATATGGGCTCTATAAAACCCTAAAGATGGTAGGGCCTCAAAGTTCAAGACCTCGCTAAGATAGGCACAACTCATTTCCAATCTTTTTTCAAAGCTCTACGGGAAGCATATTTAGCAAAAGTAATAAACATTGCTCATTTCTTCTTGAGATATGTCGACGATGAAGCTAATCATGAATTGATGGAACTAGTCTCGGAAGGGGGGCTTAAGAAGGTTCTCCATGGGTTTGAAAAAGACAAAATCCTAGGACCGAACGGATGGTCGAACAAATTCTTTGTGGAATTTTATGATCTAGTTGGAAGTGACTTGTTAAAGGTGGTCAAGAAATGCAGAAGAACTTGCATAATGTATGAAACTTTTAACTCAACCTGTATAACTCTTATCCCTAAGGCTATGTAACAACCTCAGATTAAAAGTTCATATAATAAAGTTAATAAAGGCAAAATAAGACCAAGGTCATGGGACAATGTTCCAAGCTTAATGTTGGGAAAAACATCCTAGTGGGTGTCATTTCTATTTATTATGGCTAAGGAAATTGACAAAGGCATTGGAAAAGACAAAGAGACATTAATTGGCATTTTATTTATGAAAATAAAGGAAAATGGGAGAAAATGGAGATGAAAGGTCACAGGTTTTCATGAGGAGGAAAATTGAAGGAAAATAGAGGAAATTGGAGAAAATAGAAGCCTTAATGATAAAAAAAAGGTTATGAGGATCAGTTCACAACTTTTGTTGGATAACATTTTGTGAGTTTAGTTTTGGAGCTCTCTCTATTCTCATATACTATTGCACACTTAGAGCATTCTTGGAGCACTCTAGCATTGGAGAAAGCAAGCAAACGAAGGACAAGGAAAGCAAAGAATAAGCAAGGGAGGTTGGATCAAGCAGCTTCAGCTGGAGGATTTGCAGGTAGCAGGTTACATGTGTGATTTCTTAGCTGATGTTTGAATGCATGGTAAATGCATTGGTTTATTTGGTTCATTTTTTGTCATTGGCATGGGTTTTGTCAGGTGCGACAGTGGTTTCATCTTTGCCTTGTCATTTCTGGATAGCCATGGTGCAATGAGATTATTTGGTTTGGTTAAGCTTTGGATTATTGGAACGTTATGGAACCGATTGAGGTGGTCTCAAGAATATTCCCAAGGTTTGGGGGTGGAGATGGTTTAATATTTGGGAAGTCCTCAACAGGTGGGTGGAGAGGAGAAAATTCCTCAAGGTAATGGTGAAGAAATCCTAAAGCATCCAAGCTTGTTTTGGGCTTAGTGATCTCTTGACCGGTTTTGGCGAGATTGCGGTAGCCTGAGCATGAGGTAGTTTAACCTTTGGGGAGCCCTGGTTGTTTATGTTTTGAGTTCCGACATTCATGCTTGGAATATGGCACGAGGGTGATTGGCAGAAAGAAATATTTGGTTCTACCTAATTTGTGGTTGGGTGGAAGTCACTGACTTGGTTGGTTTTTGCATAGGTTAATAAGAGTTATTTCCTTATTGTGTTCTATGAGCATATGTACATGTTATTATGGTGATTTTATGGTTGTTATGTCATGGTTAATAATTTGGTTATGTGTTGGTTATAAGCATGTATTTGCAATGTACTCTATCTATGTCTTGTTCAATATTTGATAAGTATTTGATGGTTAATGAATGCATTGGCTAACAAGTGTTATTGCAGCTATTATGAGAGGGAATTTGACCTTCTTGGTGATTCTCAGATAAGTTTCAAACTCCTATGTTCAAATATGCATTCATGACCAGTATATTACATGTTCATCATATATTTGACAAAATGATTGTCATGGTTAGGCCTAGTTAGGTCAAGTCTTTGATCAAGTTTGGTATGATTAGCATAGTCTTCAAGTCTTTTATCACTTTGGAAAGTTTCGGGAAGTTTTGGGCAATGGTCTGGAGGCTGGCCTGGAAATATGGCTTAGATCCCGCGACCGTGGGCACTAAACTGAGAAGTTTAGTTCACAACCTCACTCAGGCAGGCTTGTGCATGTGATTGGAGGGTCACAACCACACTCATGCGGGATTGTGCATGCAGTTGGGGTGTTAGGTCATTGAAAAGGAATTCTAGCTCAAGGTTGGGTCGCCTGGGGTGGTCTGTTGGCTCCTGAGTGTCAGTTTGTGGTTGGTAAGTTCCAAATGTCGGCCCCACTTCCATAACTGAAGCTTGGAGGTCAGGTCATGTCATAGTAACTCTTTGTCTCATGTTTGCCATGGTAGACTGGTGAAATGGGGTAAATGTGGGAGGGGTGGTTACAGGTTGATTCTCCAAGTTCCTTTGATGATTTCAAACCTGTTTTCCCTACTCAACTATATCCACAAAATTATAGCTAAGACCATTGCAAATCGTCTAAATCCTATCTTATCTCATCACATCTCTAAGGAGCAGTTTGCCTTTTTGGAAAACAAACAAATTCGTGAGGCCATAGAGGTTGCACATGAATGCCTTCACAGCCTTAAGGTCAAAAAGCTTAAAGGTATGGTGATTAAAATTGATCTATACAAGGCATACGATAGAGTAAGTTAGATTTACATTAGAATGTTTTAACTCACCTAGGTTTGACATCAATTTTATTAACTAGAGTATGTGTTGCATCACTTATGTTTCTTTTGTTCTCCTTATTAATGGATCTGCATCAGATTTTTTCCATGCCAAAAGGGGTCTTCGTTAAGGGTTCCCTTTGTCCCCATTGTTATTTATCCTTGTAGTAGAGGGGCTAAGCAAGCTCATAGGGAATGCCAAAAGAAGAGGAGAGCTAAGAGGGGAAACGGTGGCAAGATATATTTCCTTCTCTCATCTCCTCTTTGTGCAAAATGTGTTGTTGTTTAGTGACGGCTCCAAGCGTGATACAACAACCATAAAAATTCCTTATCTTATTCAATAAAGCTACAGGGATGGAGATCAATATTCAAAATTCAATTATTTCTGTAGAGGGTTGTTCTAGAGAGGAGATCCTTTATGCCCAATCTCTATTCCCTTTTCGAACTATGATTTTTGAAGAAGGGTTGAAATATCTTGGTTTTCACTTGAAGCCAAATAATTATAAAAAAGATGTTTTATTATGGTTGATGGCAAAGATTGAGAAGCATATGAAAAGTTGGAGCTTTAGATATCTCTCCCGTGTAGGATGGTTGGTTCTCATAAAATCTATTTTGGAGGCAATCTCGGCGTTTTGGATGTCTTTGTCATGGATTCCTAAGGGAATTCTCAACTCGATTCAAAAAAGTTGTTGTAAATATCTATGGATGGGTGCTAAGGAAGGAAATGTATTTTCATGGGTAAAATGGTACAAGATAACTCTCCCAAAGAAATGGGGTGGATGGGGTCTAAAGAATATGTACTTTTTCTCCAGGGCATTAACATGAAAAGTCAGTTGGAGATGATTTCCACAACGAGTTTGTGGAAAGAGGTGGTGTATAAGAAGTATATATCTCCCATCTCTTTGGAGGATTAGATTAGGAACCCCATCAATAGTAGATTTAATGTTTCTATTGTATGAAAGGTTGTGGTTGAACCTTTTAACATTATAGAAAAAGGGTTAGCTTGGAAAGTGGGCTCGGGGGAGTGGGTGAGGATTAGACAAGACCCTTGGATTGGATGTGGGGATGGGTCCCAGTTGCCTTAGAATATGGTTGAGCACTTGGCTGCACAGGGAAGAATAACTTTAAACAAAGTGGATGACCCTAAAAATGTTGGAACCACGATTGTCATTACACCAAAACCTGTAGGTATTAGTAAATAGATGCATCGCCAGAGTTAATGGGTCCATGAGAGGGAGTTAAGCACATGTCACGAATCACGCGGGGAGCACTAGTTTATCTAATGTCTAATAATATCCCCCCCCAAGCACGAGTCAGGTGTGATTCGAACTCGAGACCTTTGGCTCAGATACCACTTGTTGGAATCATGGTTATCATTACACCAAAACCCGCAGGTATTAGTAACCAAATGCATCACCAGAGTTAATGGATCCACGAGAGGCAATTAAGCACATGTCACAAAGCACATGGGGAGTGTTGGTTTATACAATGTCCAACAAAAAATCTAACCATTTGGGTGCAAGGTTGCCTCCCTCCTCAAGCCATAAATATGCTTGATGATTGGCATCAGACATGGCGTGATTACACAACTTTAAACAACTCTCATGTTAGGATTCAAGAAAGGGAGGACGAGCTCCAATGGATACACTCCCCTTTCAAGGAATACACTCCAAAGGAATAATACCTTTATATAAATGCAAAAAAAGGAACAAAGAGAGGTTGTATGGTGGTGGAAGCTGGTTTGGAAGCTAAAATGTCTAGTTAAGGCTCATCTCTTCCTTTGGTGCCTTTTGGAAAACAAGATACCAACAAGTGATAATCTCAAAAAATGAAATTTTGTTGGGCCAAATTGGTGCCCTTTATGCAAAGTTGTTGAAGAATACATGGACCATTTATTTCTATTATGCCCAGTCACTTGCCTAGTATGGGCCACTGTTCATAATACTTTACCTGTGGGTTGTCAATGGCAAGGAGAGTCTTTATTAGAGGCTTGGTTTTCTTGGTGGAGCTCAGTCACTCCCAATAAACAAAGGAAATTACCTCTTGTCATATGTTGGGGCATGTGGCTGGGTAGAAACAATGTTGTTTTTCATGATAAATTCTTATGTCCTTATCGAACAACTGCACAAGTAATTGTAATTTATGATCTTCTCCCGACAAATGACACAAAGTCAAGGAATGGCACTATTGTGGAGGAACATATTGACATATCTCATCAGGGGCCTATTTTGACGGATCATCCTAAGATGGGGGCATATGTGGTGGGGGTGTTGTCCTCCATGTCAATGAGAATCACTCGTCCTTAAAATTGGTGTAGGATGCGGTACAAACAACTTTGTTGAGCTCTTAAGGTTGGAACTTCTCCTCATTTTTGCTATTGAGAAAGGGTGCCGACAATTGTAGGATTTTGGTGATTCTCGTCTGGTGGTAAATTGGTTCAATCAACAATCTTATTGTCAAGTTCTCACACTCAGGCCTATTTTGGAGGAAGTCTTAATGCTAAAAGAAATTTTGACCATATATATTTTCAACATATTTACAGGGAGAGAAACACTATTTTTGACACGCTTTCCAAGGAGGGCATGTAACAGGCTCAAGGTATATGGCAGATTTATGAACATATAGGTAATGAACATCATGAATACTACCACATGTCCTTCATAGAGGACATGCAGGATGGTGCAGCGCATGCATGACCCAACATTAATCTTACATATATGAATGGGTTTATGCTTTTGTATCAATTTTTTTGGGAGCTACTGGTTGACATGCTCTTTTTGTTTTTTTGTATATATATATGGGTTGTTTAGAAAGACTTTTTAAACAACAGTCTGATGGTTTTTTGTTGAACATAAACACTCTATCTATATCAAGATGTCTGTCAGTAGGTTTGACTATCAGTAGGTTTGACTGCCCACGTACAACAATATTTTGATATGCTTTTATGACACCTATAACATGTAATTTTTATCTCTTTAATGAAAATTATGATTTTTCATTAGGGAAAAACTATTATATTTAAAAATATTTATTTACTTATTTGTATACTAGTTTATATAAATAAAGATGAAATAGTAAAACTAGAACTAAATATCTAATATAAAAAATGTTATTAATAAAAACTAACTATAAGGTAAACGGAAAATTAAATAAAAATAATGAAATAATATATTATCCCTTAATAAATAAATAAAAATAAAGAAATATCTTTATTTATAATCAAGTTGTCTTTAGTGCGACTTTTTGGAAGCGTTTCCGGTGGGCTTTTCTAGTCTAATTTCTCTAAAATCCAGCAGGAATGTATTGAAATCACAAGTTTGATGGTAACCGCTGCACAATCCAAGTGCCCTAGGGTTTTTCAAGGTGTTGAATCCATATATATAGTCAAAAAACCAGTTTAAATAACACAAATCAGTACTTCACCTCAAATTTTTCCACTGGATTAAAGTCACACTAAAGACAACTCCATTTATTATTAAGGGATAATATATTATTTCATTATTTTTATTTATTTTCCGTTTAATATTTAGCCCTCGTTTTGGTTTACCTTTATTTATATTAACTCTTATATAAATAATTAAATGAATGTTTTTAAATATAATAGTTATATAAAAATTTGTAATATTTATTGATTTTAAATTATTAATTTTATTATTATTATTTATTTAGTCTTAATTTTTTATCCTTAATTATTTTGAATACTATATCTTTTAAAACGTAGTCTAACTTAGAGACGAAATGGTCTTTACACTTTTTCTGGTTAATTTTAACCAAAATTTGGTAGAGATTTTAAAAAACTTGAGTTTAAGTTGTTTAATTTGTAAAACTCAATCATATCTTAGCCACGTTGACAAGGTTTTGAGCCATTTTTTTTTTCTTTTTAGTATTTAGGTACTTAGCAAAGGATTACATGGACCAATATTATCTATTGTTGGTATGCCCGAGGGGAAACTAGACTAGTAACATAAGTTCAAAGTTTTTAGATTATTAAGACCTCGTCTATCTAGAGCATCTTGTAAACAAACTTATATAAATAGCCTGGTTGTACCAAACTTTTACATGATGCGACATGGAAAAACAAAAAGATTGCTAGAGATGTAAACAAAAAACCAATAAATCATAAAAACTAGTGGTTAGGGCCTCCAAGCATCTGCAACAGTTGGTCACCATCCTCATCTGAGGAAAAGGAGATGTTAACTTATCTCCATGAATGAATAATCAATTTGTGATATAGACGGTCGATTTTTTCCTCTATCTCTACCAATCCAATTGAATTCTCTTGTTAAGTGTCTACATAATTAGTGACTATTCTCTCCATAAGAATTTTGTTGTGCCAGTAAACATTGACTGCTTGCATATACGAAGAAAACCATGACCAGAACCCAGTCACAAGTAGCAACATCAACATGGGGGTCTGCAATGAAGTGTCAGACATAGCACACTTTGGGTTGCACTTGTTCATTTTATTTCCAGACTAGTTCTAAAATAATTTCTTGGTATCAATCCATGGAGTCATGAGCTTGGGCTTGAAAATGGAGCTGGGAGGTGGAGGCAACATAGCGATCCATCCTGGCAAAGACAAATGGGCAACCCTACCTACCCCCTTTGTGTCTAGTCGTTAGTTTTCCGCGAGGCATAATTGCATGAAAGAGAAGGCTAAAAGCAAAAAGATAGGGAAACAAAACACAACTGTTAGAGGTGGCGTGGAGGGAGGACCAAGTGGGAGAGGAGCTAAGGTGAGATAGGTATAAGCTAGAAGAAGTAGCCGAAGAGATTGAAGGAGAGCGATGTGGAGATCTTAAAAGGTGAAAATTGCTAGAGGCTAGTCCAAAGTGGCAAGGGAAGGCCCAGATGAAGATCCAGGTAAGCCCAGAAAAAGGAAATCTGAGGTGGAAAGGAGAGATACACAATGTAAAATAAATAACAAAGGACACAAGTGGATAATACACACTAAGAGAAGGTGAGAATTGATAGAAGAATGAAGGGCACAAAAAATGGATCCTTGCCATAAAACCCAGGAAAGATATATGAACATGAAAACCAATGAGCCCACAATTTAACATAACTCTACAAAAAGAAATAAAGAAGAAACAAAGTTGAATAGATAGAACCATTACCAGTTGTAGAGGGACATCCAAGGAGAGGTTGAGTTCAAGAACTCTGATGGAGGCTGATGAGGAGAAGTTTGTGTATAAAAACACAACTCCAACAATTTGTGGCATGATCAACTTTGAGAGTAGTACTAATGCCAAGAAACTTAGCACTGGCATGCAAATAATTCAGAGGCCAAAAGAAGTAATTACACTTGTTTAAGATAAACCAAAATGGGAATTGGAATTTAGTATGCCAAAATGGTTGAATTATGTGTGAATGCTTAGAGCTATTTAATTGTTTAGTGGAAGTCCCCATGGTGGGATTGCACAATGATAATGCAAATACAATCCCAATTATGGTTCAATCATGGAGATAATTCATTGTGAATGCCAATTGAGACCTCACGTACTCTCTTATTCCTCCCACAAGGCTCAAATGACGTCTCCCCTTATACCAATTTGTGTCGTTATCGATGATATGATCGGAGCGCATGCATTGCACTAGCTAAGGTGGGAGCTGCAACCTTCTTTCAATTGTACTGTCATCATTTCAAGGTGGGAGGAAATGCCTGCTCTTGGGTACCCTCCTTGGGGGAAATGATATATTCTTTTTAAAGTATTGGTTCAATTTTGTTATTTTTTCAAAAGAAATTATATTTAAAATTTTGCATATATATATATATATATATAGATATAGATATATATATAGGTCCAATAAGGGACTTCACAAGTCTTGCATTTTTTTAAAAACTCATTATAGTTGTAATAGACAAGGATTTCAATAATATTGATCATTGAAGACCTCTAGATCCATATACTACTAGCCAAAATTTTGAAAACAATTACAAAAATTGCTAGTTTTTTTTTTTTTTTAATTGGAAATCTCCGAGCATAACCTTGCTATCATTGCCTTTATACAAAAAGAGATAAAATATGAAACTCTAACTTGATATTCATAGATTTTGGGACTTCTCCACCAATAAATTATGTTAAGCCTAAAGAATCTACAATTTTTTTTTATGTTTTTTTTGGAAATCTTCGAGCATAACCTTGCTATCATTGCCTTTATACAAAAAGAGATAAAATATGAAACTATAACTTGATATTCATAGATTTTGGGACTTCTCCATCCATAAATTATGTTAAGCCTAAAGAATCTACAAAGAGAGAGAGTTTCTCTGTAAATATGCTTTAAGGATAGTTGACTTGACTTTTGTTATTTGTTTTTTAATTTTTTTTTGTTTGACCCACATGGGATTTGAACCTTGGATTTCACAGTTTACATAGTACTTAATAACACAAATATCACCAATTGAGCTGCCCCACATGGGCTATTTATTTAAAAAAAAATTAAAAATACAATTTTGTTATATAATATTATTACATATAGTTTATAAAAATGATTATTATGATTATTATGATTATTAAGATGGGTATTATGACATATCTTTTCAAATTAACAACTAATTTGGACATATGTTGCACATTTTAATAGAAAGTGCTTTTCATATTCAATCCTCTTGAGTGAGCCTAATGGTTAAGAGCATGTGTTTCCTCATAAGAGGTCACATGTTCAAATCTAAAGGGGTAGAGTATGCACACCTCTGTAGACTTTAGTAGTCAAATCATTATATGGTGGCAGGTCCATTGTCCCACAAACAAGGGAGTCTCATACACCAATTCAATGTTTGGTTTGGCCATGACGCTAACAATATATTATTATTATAAAAAAGCTTTTGACACCATTCCTAGAACAAGGCTATGGAAAGAGGCTAGAAGAGATAAATGTTCCTATCGAGTTGAGGGTTATTGTGACAAGGTTGTATGAGAATGTTATTGTCGACATTCAGACCATTGAGGGTTGGTCAAAAGAAATTAAATGAAATACCAAAGTCGAGCAAGGGTGTCCCTTATCCCCTTCCATTTTAGGTATATACATTGATAAGCTAGAAGAGTGTTTGGAAGATGTAGGATGTGTTCGCCCCACACTCTCTGGTATGGTCATAACTATTCTCCTTTATGCTGACGATGTTGTTCTTTTGGCCAGGAAACATTATGATATTGGCAAGCAATTGAGAATCCTCCAAGATAAGTGCTCTAATATGGGTATGGCTATTAATACTGACAAAACTAAAGTCATGATAATTAAATCCAAAAACTTCATTTATGATAACAACACCTTGGAGGAAGTTCCTTCGTACAAATAGTTGGGAATCGACATCCATCATAAGCTCAATTGGAATTGAGAAAATGATAAATGGAGGTTGGATAACTTACTATGGGCTTGAAAACAATTGTAAGTCGATAGATCTTTGGATTTGGAATGAAAACAACTCCTCTTTGAGACTCTCGTCACTCTTGTTATTTTATACGGATGTGAGGTTTGGTGTTGTAGTATATCTTGAGAGTCATGTAGGAATATTGAATAGATCCAAAAGTAATTTATAACCTACAACCTCAATATTAAAGGAAATGCTCCCTATCCTACCCTCGTTATTACAACAAACATTTTCCCCATTGAAAACATGGCTATGACTGGGTATCTTATATATAAGAAGAAGTTATACAACATGGATTCCAAGAGGTTTTGTAAAATTGCTTCTAACTCTAGGAAAAATCTCCATCCTCAACTCAAGCGAGGGTGCCATAAGGATGCCTAGTCTTGGCTGGAACATCGTGGAATAAAGGAGAAGAACATCTTGCTTAATCTAGATAATATTAAAAATATTATTACATCCAAATTTAAGGGGAAACTATGGGGAAATAAAGAGGTAGAAGGAAAAAAGAATATGCAATATTATAAGGAGATGATCAATCGTAAGCTCAAAAACCAAAATTATTTTTTTGTCTTGACTAGTATTAAAAAAAATGAACATTACCAAGATAAGAGCTAATTGTCATGAGCATCAGAGTGAAATTGTGCATTGGTCAATTCCCAAAGTGCCATGGGATGAAAGAGTTTGTCACCTATGAAATCCTAAGAGGACTAAAGATGAAAACACTTTGTCTTAGATTGTCCATCTTATACTCGCATTCAATCTAATTTTCAAAATATTTGTCACACTACCAACCTTCTTGACCTTTTAAGACAACAAAACTATGGTGATCTGGGAACACTTCTCTCGCTTCTTTTTGAGTATAAAAATAAAATGTTAAATAAATATTATTATTAATATTTTCCTTCTTAAGGTATGATAAACCATATAGGTAATACCAAATGTTAATCATCATTAATGATGACCAATTCTTTTGTCACACAACGTTTTAAGAACTGTTCAACCACCAGTTTCACCATAGAACTCATGTTTATTTTATTTTATTTTAGCAATGTCAATTTTATTCTTTACACATATCTTTTAAATTAGGGTAGATCTTAATTTTTTTTAGGTGGAAAATATCTTTATATTCCATACTAGGAATATGTGTGTTCCCATCCTTGAGGGACTATTCATTCATCATGTTACCCATGGGAATTGAACCTCGGTGTGAGGATAACAATCATTCCTCCCAACCACCCAAAATAAACCCAATTGACAATATCTTAATTTTATTTTACTTCCTAATTTTTTTATTGGATAACCATTTTTCTTTAAATTTAAATTTAATTATGTTTTTTATATTCTCTTTGTTTTTATATTATATATAAATATTTATTTTTAATATTATGATTAATTTTGAATTATATAAAAAATATTTATATATAATTTTTTGTTTATTAAATAATGCCTAAGTTTGACTACATCTAGGTCAAACAAGTCAGAAGAGAGGGGAATAAAGGGGCAGATTTTCTTTCCAATTGGGGATGCAATCATCAACATGAAACGTTAGAAAAACGGTGGTCAGTCCAACCCTGGGATGAAAACTTCAAAACCTTGGGGGAAATTCTGAAGTAGAACCTCAAACAGAGCAAGGATAGTAGTTCCCCAATAATTCAAGACCCCGATCGGAATGTGAGTTGACAGTTGGGACAGGCTGGTCATAGTAATGATCGGTACCTCGACAATTAGTACCATCGCCCCCCACATGCTCAAGGCAATGGGTGCAACGACCCTTGGAATGAATGTATGCTGAGGAGGTGGGAAAGGTGGTGAGACAGGAGGTGGGGTGAGGAATATAGGAAGGCAAGGGAGGCAAGCGTCCATTATTGGAGTGTTTTCTTGTGGCGGAAGGTGGTATTGCAGTGGTGCGGGAGGAAGACAGAACCAAAGACGCCAAGCTCGACAACGAATGCCATTCGAACCCGGGTATGTTATTTAGCCTCGCTCCTCCACTGTAATTATGTTATGGTTGGGGTTTTGTTGGGGTGAGAGGAGGGTAATTAGGAAGAAGGCCTCGGGGGTAGATAATTGCTGGTGGCAATGAGGAAGGAAATTACTGGCAATTGCCTGGTTTTGTATCCATACCCCCTACCTGACGGGTAGTGCCTATATGTCATGGGGTAATTGGATGTTGCTCAGTTTCGATACACCGAGTTCCTTAAACCATGCTTGGGGCGAGGCTGACTGTGACTAGTGAGAGAGTGAGGGGCATGAGATGGATGAAGGGGGTAGGGGGAAGTAATTGGTAGGAGGCATGGGAAGCAACCATTTTAGCGGTATGCAAAGTAAGTGCTGGGTTAACCAGAATTCCTCTTGATCCAAAGGTAAGGCCAGAGACTCTGAGTGGAAAGGCAATTGGGTGGAACTGAGGGGCAACGCCATTAATCCCTGGGCAGAGGGGGAAAGGGACCTGAGTTATCCCTGGCAAACTGCAAGGAGAAAGAGGGGACTACACGAATGGCTTAAGCAAGGGAAGGTTGACCCACATGGGAACGAAAGTAATGGGGAGTGGAAAAGTGGAGCGACAGTGGGCTTGGTCTATGGACCTCCCCATGGTCGGGCGCGATCTAAGGACCACCTCAGCTCTGAGGTCGAGAGAGCAAGAGGAGAGGAGAAGCAGGGGGTGGAACATAGCGATGGCAAAACAATTCAGAAAAGAGTCCAAACTACAATGTTGTGTTTTGGTTTAACAAACTCTTGCTGTCACGAGGATTCAGGTAAGATGGTCATGGCTTGTGCTGTGAGGGGACACGGTTGTGGCAGGAGAGGCCCGACACCTAGGAAAGAAAAGGAGCCCAGCACGTCAGAGCCACGTAGGGGAAGGAAGTTGGTAGAACACCTAATCACTAAGGTGACGGAGGCTTATCATGACGGGATGGATCCAGGAATCCGGAAACTGTTAGAAGAGTGGGAGGAGGAAATAAAGCAAGGCAATGAGAGAAAGGAAGAAATGGACAATTGGAGGACCTTAGTCCCGATTCTAGGCAATACCCGAGGAAGAATTACACAGTTTAAGCAAACTCTTTACCTGTATTGGTTAATGAAGAGTTTATTAGGTAAAGCAATGGAACAGATTTATGTGGGAATGACAATGACACTCCAAGGTATGCCGAGTATGCAAGATTTAAGCAAACTCTTTTCCAGTTGCACAAACAAGAAATCGGACTGGATAGAATTGACCACCACATCCCTTGCATACTGGAACTGAATGACATGCCTGGGGCATCCGCCAAGGATCCGACACCTGTTGAATCTGCCTCGGAGGAGCAGAAGGAATAGACCCTTACTCATGCATATTTTTGTTTTATGTGGATAGCTTTTAATTTCTGTGATGCAAATATCAGTTTAGATAGTTATGTAGTGTATGGACATGAAATAGAGACATATCTAGCTTGGCTAGAGAGATTAAGACTTTACTATTTTTGGATGGCTTACAATGTTGACAGGTGGCTAACAAACTTGGTTTCCCTTCGGGGCAAGTTGAGGCCACCTGGTCAATCTTTGTGGTGTAAACTTGCCTTTGTTTAATAGAAAATGGAATGGTCCTGCCAAGCTTAACAAAAAAAAACAATTTTATGTTTATTAAATATTATATATTTAGAAATTATATATATATATATATATATATATATATATATATATATATATATATATATATATATAAAGTTTCATTAAAATTTAATTAATAAAAGTATACAAACTACTAATGTTGTTAGCCTTGTAACAGAAAACCATACCCATACATCCCTCCTCAACACTCCCACGGCGACACGCAGGGGCTTCATTAGCACAACATTGAAATATTTTTTTAATCATAATGTATAATGTTTAAGATATGTTTAATATCAAAATCATGACAAAAAAGAAGTTTGAGTGTTCAAAGGAGCTAGTATCGCAAAAGAAAAAAATAGAGACTTTATCTATCGCAAATTCAAAGATTAAAGATATAGAAAATATTAGTAACTAATCTATTATATGGTAGGGAGCACCTCGTGGAGGGGATGATCTACCTGATGCAGAAGCCTTGGAGTCGCAATTTGTAGCATGGTGATTGTTTCCTGACTGTGCTAGAGCTAACAATCTAGCACTAAGATCCTTCAGTTAGAGTTGAATTTCATCCAGTTGTAGTAGAATTTCTTCTTTGACTTAAATCCTCTCCATCAACATCTTTCCTAATAACTTTCATATACCAGTATAAGTATCATATTCTAGTATTTTGTTTCTCGCGCTTTGGTGTTCCTTGTATTGAAAATCCAATTCTCCAATTTGAAAATCACTCCATACATACTCCCCTTACTCCCCTTAGATTTCTTACTCACCAATCTCAACTTCTTCCCATACGACATTGGCAAACTCTCATACTTACTCATACACTCATGAAGAGGAGCTACTAAGGTGACCTCCCCATGTGGAGGTACCCCTCTGTCACCTTAGAAACTAGAGGAACCATCTCTACCTCAACGACCAAAGCACAAATTCCTTCTATATGACCCGGTAAGGATTTCTATACAATGTTGAAACAATAGAGAACTAGTTGCCTAAGATGTGAAAAGAAAGGTTTAAATAATAAACGATAGGAGACCAAACTTTTTTTTACCACTCACCAAACAGATATAGAACAAACGTAGAGAATACCATGAAAACATTATATTATATATTTACCGTAGTGAGCTAATAAACCCAATCATCATTATAATCATTCCTTCTCCATTCCACATGATTGAAGGATCTCCAGAGCCAACATGAAGGTATTAGATACTAGAATGGAATGGTGTTACTAGCAATTCTCAGCCATTTTTATAAATGACTCAAAGACCAATGACCTTTCACTATAAACTTCTATCTTAATCAAGGCGTGCATGCAGGATATGTTGCAAAGCTTCTATGTTTATATTGAATTGGATACTAAGGTTAGGGGCGAGCACTTCAAAAATATATTAAATATTATATTTAATAATTAAATAAGTTTCAAAAATAAACCATAAAAGGATTATTAATTAAATTATAATTAAATAAATTAAGTATTTAGTTGAGCATTTTGAATTCGTGTGTATAATGATCAAAAAGACCATTAATTCACCATTTGAGTTGTGCCATAAGAGAGACTTATCTTTATAAAAGTTAAACAAATCTTTGTCACCATTTTGTTTCTATTCCATGTCATGGAATTTAGTTGGATGCATGTTCTAGGGAATTGGTGGCATACATAGAATTCAAACAAGTGAGTATTTTCGGATAATATGTATATATATTTTTAGATGGTGTATTCTTATTTATTTTTATATATTGTTTTCTTTTATTTGCATATATGTAATTAATTTTATTTATGATGTCGGTTTGTTGTTTTATGATGTTTTTCATGTTTATTTTATATTTTATATTTTATATTTTAATTTTTTTTTTTTTTTTTATTATATGTTTCTTAAATAATGGTGAGTGAATTTATGTAATTATAGATGAGGATAATGTTGTGTGGCATTATTCAATATTTCATTATCATTATCTATCTTTTATCTTCATCCATCCTTCATACCTATCTTTTGCACATGTTCTCCTTTCACTCTTACTTTTATTTTCACACACATGGGATGGGGTTGGTGGTCAATAAGGGTGGTGGTGGGCCCCTCCTCCACTCTTATTAGGGTTGGGGTGGTGGTTAACAAGGGTGGTGGTGGGCCCTCCTCCTCCACTCTTATGTGGGTACGGGCAGTTGTCAATAAGGGTGATGGTGGGCCTCCTCCACTCTTATGAGGGTGGGGTGAGGGGTGAATATGTACAAATGTACACTTGTAACCCTCACTTCAACCTTTGTTTGTGATTGCATACATCACCATCCAATATCATTGAGAATGAAATGAAGAAACATAACACGTTAGAGCATTACATTGAAAACCAAATTCTATTAACAAACCACATGGTAGAAAGTATTGTGATTTATATAGCATTATAAACACCTAGAATGGTGGTAGTTTAGCCCTGAGAAAAGATGTAATAACTATGCTTATTCAAACAATCCCAAGACAAGAGGCTAAAATTACTTTTTTTAATGATATAAAAAAACTAAAAATGAAAAACTCCCAAATATATGAACTTTGACCCTAGCTTGACTAGAATTGTGTGGAAACATTGAATTAAACAAATTTGACTTGTTTAAAAAAGGTGGAGCCTTACCTAAATCTTAAATTTTTACAATGATTTGGTTTACATCTTTTTAAACTCATTGAAAAGAACATTAATAATACTTACTCATTGTTCAACCCTGTCTTCCATGAAAATAACTTTATATTCAATGTTTTAAAGTTAAAATCAAAACATACATAGTTTAGTATTTTATAATATCATTTTTCAAGTCTTTGCATTCATCTCAACATATTCATTTCTACACTATTGGAGAAAACACAAAGCATCTCAAATATAATGACTATTAATATAAAGAAATAAATGTTTTCAATTGAAGTTCAGCATCCTTGAACTCTTACATAGACATTAGCGATAAAGGTTTTTTAGATAGTTTGTCAACATACGTGTTGAATTTTTAGTAAAAGTGTGTGAATGTGATGTTAGGAATTCGTTTTTAATATTTAACACTTTGCTCATAATTAGGGGTGGAAGGAGGGGGGATTTTAATAAACTCTGAAGGATATACTAAATTCAAGCTTGCTTAGGGCTTGAGACTGAGATCAAACAAATTGCCAGAGTTGTATGGTCTCTTTTTGGGACTTAACTTGGTCAAGGAGCAAATAATCCCTTCTATCATCATTATAGGATATTCTCTCATCTCAATTCAGTATCTCTGCTCAAGATCTCAAGCTAAAAACAACCTTCTTATAGTCCTCCTTCGTAGAATCAACCATATCCTTGAAACCATCCCTATCAAATCCTTTTTCAACATCCTTCGAGGGCAGAATAAGGAGGGAGATGCTCAAGCCAATTTAGCATGCCATCTAGAAGAAGGGAGATGTGAAGTAAACGGCTCAATAAACTGGATGGTGATCCCATGAATTTAAATTATATACTATATATGCACTATATCTCATGTAAAAAGGAAGGACCAGACTCAGTTGAGAACAAGGTAGACAATTAGTATCATATATCAGTGGACGTCCCCACCCACAATAAGAGAACGAAAATGGCAAAGAGTGAGAGAGCTCCGAGGACGCATAGGTAGTAGGCTTGTTTTGATAGTTCACATTGTGTGGCAGACCTCATTCATGTCTATCCTAAAGTAATTTATGAGCAACATCCATTGAGGCTCGACAAAGGATGCCTCCATTCTATATCTTTTAATCAAATGCTTGAAAGGAGTGAAGTTAAGCGGATTCATACTATGGAAGTTGATTTAGTGATCTCTCATGTTGCATGAGAGATGATGGCTTTAGTCCATGCATTCATGGATGTTGATCTCAGCTCCATGACGTAAGACCTAGAAGATTATAGATTAAATCATGGCACAGGTGATCTAAAGAGCCAACATAAGGAGAAGGAGGGTGGGATTGAGCTGTTTTTTGGGGTTCGAGGTTTGAGTCTCCCTTCTTCTAGAACCTAGGAAGCAAATTTGGATGAGAGCTTTCTTGAGAGACTTCATCTGTCTTTACCTCTCGACCGCTCTCCACAAATAGTGTTAATTGTCCCCCTTTGGACTGTCAATTCAACTCAATCCATCTTTTATCAGTTGCAGGTGCACAAGAGTTCTACTACATGGAAGAAGAAGAATCTTGGGACAGTTATTTGGCTTGCAAATTTGTCCTATAGCTCGAACTCCTCTCTGCGAAGGTATTCAGGTCCATTTACATATATACTAAGTGTGCCTTGTGATGAGATTTGTGGCTTCTCCTGGTATTTGTCCTATCTTCTGCAGGGAACTTCTAATCTCCTTCGTGACATTAGTTCCACCCTCATAATGACTCAAGTGGGTCCCTTCAACTGTGAATTTTTCCCTCATCCTCTAATGTATCAACAAGGGGATATCATTGATCTTCAACAACATATCAAATATCTCACAAATTTTTTTTTGACATTGGAAGAAGAACTCCACAATCAACTAAACATATCGGCCTCACTTAAGGAAGACATTGGTTGGTTGCGATGTCACCAATTGGATTTACAAAATGAAATACAAAGGCAACAAGGTAAAATTGATATGATGGAGGAATAGGTAGAGGTTCTTCGCAGAGAGCAAGAAAAACATCAAGCTCGCTGAAATCATGAAGAAAATTGAAGCACGGCTAGCAGCGCTCCTGGAGATTCTTGGACAAAATGTCCATTGACCCCCCTACTTACGTTATGCCAACCCCATGTAAATGCATTTTCCTTTGCAGACAGTTTTACATAATATATAGTAGTAAAACCTTTAATTTTGGTTCTAGCCACAATAGATATAAAGGTTTGAATGTAAATTTTGAATTTCCCCTCTCTTCTTGTCAAGAAGATCTCACTCCTCTGGTTAAAATGTAAATCTCCCCCTTTTTTCCCAGCTATGATGGGGGCGCAGACTTAATGAAACATACTTATCATTTTTGTCCCAAAAGAAGACACTTCGCTCATAATTGAAATTAATACAAGGTTTTCATTTTGATAATTTCCATTTACTCGATTAATAAGGAGCTTCAAATCACTCAATACTTATAGTGCATTGATGCATTTGTCCACAACAAATTTCATGGTTATCCATAGAGCGTATAACTCAACTCTATTAATTCCTCATCACACAACATATTTTAGTGAATTATTATTATTTTTTAAAATAAACAAAATCCCCCCACATTACACATACTTATTGTCCAACTTCATTAACACTTCATATATCTATTATCATGAATTTTGAGCTTCTACCTAACCATTTAGCTTCCTCCAAACCTCTTCAAATTCATTCATTAATTTAACTTCAATAATGACCTTTCATCGACCATTGGTGCACTTCCTTTGTCACATCACATCGCCATCTTGCACACACATTTTCATGCCCCTTTCGTGCACACTACTCCTCACATGTACTTGAATTATACTTGGTACACCTAACTTCAATCAAGCATTCTCCTTGGATGCACATTTTACATAATAAGTTTTTGTATTTTTCAAACTACTGGTTCTAGTAATTAATCAAAGAGAGTCATAATTTGCAATCATATAAGCCTTGCTTCCGCCATGGTTTGCCACTTGGGAAACCAGACCTTCGGTAGAAGAAAATGATTTTAGACAACAACAAAAAGAATGTTTTTATGTTGTTTCATCAATGTCGATATTTTGTTTTGACTGCCATGATATCTACAACAACAACAAAATAATATGCAAAACATAAAAAGCAATCTTGTTGCATATGGAAATAAGAAACTAGGAGCATAAGAAAACTGTGAGAAAGGGTTGATGATGACATTGTAGTTGCATGGAGGTCAAGTTGATATTGGAGACATCTATTGGAGCCGCCAATGTGCTTGGAGAGGTGGGCCCCTTGCCTCTAAGTAGAATAGTTTCAATGTGTTCCAATCACATAGCTAGATCTTTGTGCTCCATGGATTGGTCTTGGTCCTCGGTGATGATGTCATTACGCTAGTGGGAAATCTCACGATGGATTTCATGTGTCTCTTCCAACACCTATCCTAGTAAGGCTATTAAAGATTGATTGTACAAATATATTGATTTTGTCTTCGTGAATGTGACCTAGATATGGGATTTACTCAACGATTGACGTAAGGATATCTGCATCAGTGAACTTGTTATGTTCCTTCATGGCAGCGATGGAAGCCCTGTTTAAATTTAGCTGATTTTTTTTTTGGTGTGAGGGCTCAGAATCATTTGGCTGCAAAAAACTCATGGTATTGAGCCGAAATGTTGCTGACATCCTGGCCGAAGGAGCCCCTGCGGCTTCGCGTCCGTTCTTAGGGCATGCTCAGTGGATGTGGGTAAGCAATATGTCTAACAGGGATGCCTAATGAGGTTTGAAACTGCCATAGGCTAAAGAAATGACAACTTAGAGTTGAAAGAGGGTGAGCAACGGTGTCACAGAGCCTAGATAAAGAGTAGAAAATGAGGGGCATAGGGATGTGCATCTAAGGTGAAAAGTAAGGTATAATTCTTGTCTATATGGTGGAGTACGAGAGATAATTGATGGAGTGCACCAATCTTATGCACAATGAGAGCAAGGATGGTAGAAAAACGTGGTGGATCCTAGAGCATATAGGGAACTGAGCAATATAAAAATGATTGAGAAGCCAATTGCTGATTGGAACATGATTTAGTGGTACCTAAAGTTAGGCCTCATATGGCTAGCTAAAACCAAGATCTATGTTGCTGGTATAATGAAGTTGCCCTTGTTGAAAAGTATTGTTGGAGGTTGTTGTGCTTACAACTGAGCTGTGAATTGAGTCCTGTTACCTAAGCGCTGAGAGTTCTTCCCTGGGAATGAGTTCAGTGAAGCTATATTGACTTTAGTAGCCCTCCTCTCAACGTAGATACAAAGCTCAAAGGAGTTGTAAAGGAGGTCACATAAATTCAGAGAAAAGGGGTGATATAGTTGTGAGGACCAGGTCGGCCCCCAAGGCCGAGAGGGAAACAAAAAGGCGATGACAATGGCTATGGTAACAAGGTGAATTTGTATCGGGGGGAGCAACAGAGAACCATGACATAAACCTGAAAACAATGAAGGAAAACCACTTAATGTTGTAGGTCGTCATTAATTTTTCATGCAAGGATGGTAAGCTTGTGAACAAGTGGGTTGGCTACATGAATGAAGTTGAGTCTTGCTACCCAAGCATTGAGATTTATTTGTTGGGAATGAGTTAAGTGAATCTCCACTTGGCATAAATACATAATTCATAGGAGACATAAAGGAGGTCACATAAACTGGGAGAGAAGGGGTGGCTTAGTCGCGAGGACTAGGCCAACCCTCATGACTATGATGGAAACAATAATGCAATAAAAATGGCTCTGGTTACGGGGTGAATTTGCATCGGTGGGAGCAGTGGAGAACTAGGGCATAAACCCGAAAACGATGAAGAAAAGCCGCCTAATGTTGCATGTTGTCATTAATTATGCATGCGAGGGAGATAATCTTGTGAACAAGTAGGTTGCCTGCATGAATGAGGGGATGGGATGGCGATGTTTCCATCCCATCACCCCTTTTATTACTCGTGTACACCCTGATCAAGGGACATTCAACACAATAAGTTAATCTTTTAACCAAAGGACCCTCTTTTCAAAAACAACTTTAATATGAATCCAATAGAGTTTTCAAGGATTATCACGATTCCACCATGATCCAAACTTCAACAATGATGGAATGCATTTTGTCTAATTCTAAATTAATCCATATTCTTGAAAAGTCGATTAGAGCCTTAGATCAATGGAAACTTTTAACTTATTCTAATATATCACTCAGACATCAAAGGAAAGTTTTCTACATGATCAGAAGGCTCCACGTTCTACTTTTGCATACTTCTTCAAAGGTCACATACCTTTTTTATTTCCTTGTGAATTGCATTTGTTTTTTCTCTCACCATACCTATGCTACAACATTAATCACACTCATTTATATCATGCTTTTCCAAGTAAACGTATATCCTGATTGTAGTTTTAATTATTACAAAAAGGAGTAAGTGAATAAGTGAATAAATAATTGTTATTATTATTATTAATTTAATAGAATTTTGACCTAAGTTATAATGCTTAAAAATTTCACCATAACACTTTATTCTTATTTTTAGAAGTTTGGATATTTATAAATGAGTTAAAATATATAAATAAATAAATAAAAAGAATTTTTAAATCTATTTATTAATTCATTAAATAAAAAACTTATACATTTTTTCAGACTTAAGATTTATGTGAATGTTAGCTTGTTCCAAATGATTTTTTGGATTCATCGCATTCATGTTGATTTGGAGATCGACGTTTCGAACCCACAATTTTGGTTGATCTTCAAGATATAAAGGAATATGGAAAACTGATCAAACCTTAGTAATTAATAAATAAGTAATTTTTTTGGGTTTTATTTTTATTATTATAGAAATTTGCCGACAATGAAAATTTATTAAGAAAAAATTAATTTTATACAAATAATATAAATTGAGTGATTCTGTTATTAATAAAATTATTAAATTGATATGTATTAATGATAATTAACATGATTTTCAAGGATGAATTAATATATTTGTTATATATTATAGAAAATAATAATCTATATGTTGTTATATTTAATTTATTCTTTCTATTTCAAGAATAGCTTATATATTTTTAATATTAAAATATTAAATAGTTAGTATTTTAGCAATATGAGGATATATATTTGTGAAAGGATCATTAGATACTAAATAAATCTATGGAGAGAATTAATGATAAATGTGACTTAAGTTCAGGAGGTTCGCGAAGATATGGATTTAGATGTTAATGTGGGAATCCAATTTTCACTTATGATCCATCCTTCATCCCTATTGAGATTTTTTGGATGTTTATTGATTTCAATGGCCTCTCTAAATTTTTTGTGGGAGTAGTGATCAATTTTAGCAAGGATGCGGGTATTCTCAATGCAAATATGATGTTTGGTTTTGTCTAAATGCTCTGCAAGTGCAAATTTTTTTGATCGATTGTGTTTTATGTCTGCAAAATGTTCTAGGATACAAGTATTGATGGATCAACCAATCTCCCCAACATATGGAATTCCACAAGAACATGGAATCAAATAAACACCTTTTTAACATTTAGGGTCAATGGGATCCTTAATAGAATTCAGGCAGCTACGTATGGTATTCAAATGTTTGAAGGTAGTCACGATTCTATGTTTTTTAGTATATGTGGAATTTTGTCAGTGGTCCCAAGAATATATGGAAGGTCACTTTCCTAATGTAGTTATCCAAATTTTTAATTTGTGACAAGTTTCTTTGGTAGCCTTATTCAGAGCCTTGATTGCTTGATTTTGTTTGTATCCATTTTTCAAGAACACATTTATGAGATGGGATTTCTCCTTATCTAAGTATGCTTTATCAGATATTCACATAACTCTTGTTGCAAGAGTGTTTAGAATCCCTAATTTTTGGTTGGGATGAAGGTGAGAAGTGGCATGAAGAAATTGTTTGGTATGGGTATTCTTCCGGTAAACTTGGTGAGATATGGAACCATCTGAATTTTGGGAGATGAGGATGTCAAGAAAAGGAAGACTATCATTAACTTCTACTTCCATAGTGAATTTTATAGATGAAGAAAGACTATTTAAATGTTGTTTAAAAGTTTCTAATGTTTCATGTCCATGTGGCCATATGATGAAGGTGTCGTCCACAAGCCTTTTCCATAATTTGGGTTTCAAGGGTGCACTTTTTAGGGCTTTTGTTTCAAAATATTCCATGAATAAATTGGCAATAATGCGGGATAGAGGAGAGATCATTGTTGCTCCGCAAGTTTGCTCATATATCTCACCCATGAAATTGAAGAAAGCGGATTTGAGGAAAATTTCAATAAGTTTTGCAGTGTCATGATCAATTATTTTACGGACAACTTCCATGTCTCCATTAATAGGGATATTAGTGCATACTGAAGTGACATCAAAACTAACTAAAATGCCATTTTTATCAAGCTTAATATTCTTGATTTCATTGATAAAGTGGGTAGAATTTTTGACAAATGATTCAGTGATACTAACCAAGGGTTTAAGTTTTTTGGCAAGGTATTTGTCCAGATGATATGTGGGACCACCAATAGTATATACTATAGGTCTAATTGGAATCCCATCTTTGTGTATCTTAGGAGCCCCATAAATTCTAGGGGTATAAGGACAACTTTCAATTAGTGTTTTATTACCCTGTATGTTGCTAGCTTTAATTAAGTTGTTAACTTCTTTTGCAATTTTCTTTAAAGGATTTTTATTTAGCTTTTTGTAGCACCAACTATTGTTGAGATGATATATCATTTTAAAATTGTAGTCTTTTCTATTCATGATAATTGTATCTCCTCCCTTGTCAACTTTTAATACTACAATGTTAGGATTAGATTTTACGAATTTTAGAGCAAGGTATTCATCTTTGCTCATGTTACTTCTAGGGGGTCTAGATTTTCAAAGTATGATGGAGAAATCTTGCCTAATTTTCTCTTTGGAATTACCAGGCATGTCCTTAATGCCATATTCTATGTGACAAAGGATATCTTCTATTGGAATTTTCTTGGGAGCCATGGAAAAATTTAATCCTTTGTTTAAAAGTTTAATAATGGGTTCATTTAAATGGAGGTCAAAAAAATTGACAATTAGGTTTAATGAGTTAGTTAAAGGAAGGGACGGTTTATCATTGAGTAGATGAACAAGGTCTGTATCGCATGAAGAAGATTCAAGTGTAAGATAGGGATAGCGAGTTTGACTGTTGAGAGAAATACCCACATCGTTAAATGGAGGGTGCGTGGTATGGGGATGTGAAGATAACGTATCGGTGGAGGGAAACCTGATATCAATGTCATTTGTATGTACCCTATCCAAATGCGTCGTTGCAGGTAATGTTTGATGATTCGTTGTAACACTTCCTGTTGAACTATCATGTTTCACTTCGAATTCATGAAAGCTGATGGGTTGTTGAGTGATCAAGTGAGTGGAGGATAATGCATGGGAGCAAGGAGGAGATTCTATTGGATCTGCAAACTGTGTTGAGGCCGAATGGAGGATATTAAAATTAACTATTGCATTTTTATTAATAATTAAAGTGGATTTGTGAGGTTTTTATTTAATTTGGTATAAGAATTATTAAATAATCAACTATTTGTTAGATTATTGCAGAACAAATGCAGGTCGACAATTGAGTTTAAAAAGGTTTTTTTTTTGTGAAGGAATGATTCTGGAGTTCTATGTAGAGTCACCGTTCGATGTCATGCTATTTACAGGATCAGTGGATACGATAGTCGAAGGGAGGGGAGACCCATTATTCTGGTGAAAAAGTTTAGAAAATTTCAAAGTTTGTTTTTTGCAGGTTAAGTCTTCAAATATGAGAGTTTTTAGAGTAGAGGCGACATCAATCTTTCTCCATAACATAGGATCGATTTGGTTGGCTAATGCTAAGTGAAGATAAAATCCTTTCCTAGATAGTAAATCAAGTTCAGATATGGTCCTTTTAATTTCATTGCATAGAAGTGCCAAGCTAGCTCTTGTGAAAATATGCTTGTTTTTATAGTTTTTTAGAGAGTGATTAATTTTTACAAAAGTAGGAATGATAGACGAATCTTTGCAGCATTTTAGGAAGGTGAGATTAATTTTCCTCTTAGCTATAAGCATTCTAATTCGTTATAAAGAGCGAATTTATTTCATTTTGTCCCTTTCGTGTAGGGTGATAATTTCATATTTAAGATTTCTGCGACAGTTAGCTTGTTCCAAATGATTTTCCGAATAATAAAAAATCATAGAATCATGACTACCTTCAAACCTTTGAATACCATCTGCAGCTGCTTGAATTCTGTTAAGGATCCCATTGACCCTAAATGCCAAAAATGTGTTTATTTGATTCCATGTTCTTGTGGAATTCCATATGTTGGGGAGACTTGCCGATCCATCAATACTCGTATCCTAGAACATTCTGCAGACATACAACACAATCGATCAAAAAACTTTGCACTTGCAGAGCATCCAAACAAAACCAAACATCATATTTGCATTGAGAATAACCACATCCTTGCTAAAATTGATCACTACTTCCACATAAAATTTAGAGAGGCCATTGAAATCAATAAACATCCAAAACATCTCAATAGGAATGAATAATTGATCATAAGTGAAAATTGGATCTCCACATTAACATCTAAATCCATATCTAACTGAACCCTTGAACTTAAATCACATTTATCATTAATTCTCCCCCTAACTTTATTTAGTGTATTCCTTTCACAAATATATATCTAAATATTGCTAAGATACTAATTATTTAATATTTTAATTATTCTTTAATGTATAAAAAATACATTAATAACTATTCTTAATATTTTAATATTGAAAATATATTAGCTATTCTACAAATATAAAGAATACATTAAATATAACC
Source organism: Pinus tabuliformis (assembly GCA_031772625.1). NCBI lineage: Eukaryota > Viridiplantae > Streptophyta > Pinopsida > Pinales > Pinaceae > Pinus > Pinus tabuliformis. The sequence continues at coordinate 112,376,098 of CM062814.1, read as the reverse complement.
ACACATAGTTTATTATTTTCTATAATATATAACAAATATATTAATCCATTCTTGAAAATCATATTAATTGTCATTTAATACATATCAATTTAATAATTTTATTAATAACATTACCATTCAATTTATATTATTGACATAAAATTAATTATTTTTAATAAATTTTCATTTTCTTGTCCTTGAAGATGTATGTAGTAGGTTATTATTATGTGTGTTTATTTTAAAATATGGCTTCGAGAATTTTATTTTAATTATTAATAATTATTAGAAAGATAGTAAGAATTTAACCTCTATGAAATATTTATGAGATATTTTTACCAATAATAAAAATAAAAAGTTGAAAATTATCTCAAAAGTATTATGTTCTTTTTTATTTTCAATTTAATTAAATATATATATATATCCACAATTATCATTGAACTTTTATAATTATTATTTTACTATATTTTTTCTTAATACATATATTTAACTCATATATTAATTATTTTATAAATATTATTATTATTATTAATTACTTTTTATGTTTTTCTTTAATTAAGTATCCAATTATTTAATTTCTATAACTATCTAGGTCCTAATTATAAATCAAGTTAAGTAATTGTAGCGTACATTTCTAAATAGGCTCAGCCGTGTCTAGGGTTAGATGCATCTTCTACTCAAAATTTGTTACATGGTGCTAAGGTTGTTGCAAGTACCTCCTGCCATTGCCTTGTGATTCTCAACAGGGTCGGGCGAATCACAGAACGTTACATCGGTCCAGCGAGATCGGGTTAGGGTATCAGGCGGAGGCTTTTCTGGGACTTCGATTGGGAAAAACAGCGGGGTAACGCAATCGTTTCCAACCAGGTTCTCGTTGGCAAGGAATATCATATTGTCAAGCGGGTGAGCTGTTGGATCGATACCAGAGCCCAGAGATCCCAGAAATTTGGCAGCTTTCAGACTATGAGAATTCATGTTGGAACACATCGAGGAGGCTTCGAAATCCGGGCAACCATTTTCTACAGCCACTGTATTAACCACAGAAGAATTCGACGTCCCAGAGTCATCCTGGTTGGACGTGGGCTTGTTGTCGTTGCTAATAATATCAGATCTCATTGCATCATCGCTGCAAACAGAACCCGGCTCGGGACTCGAACCGTCGACCTCTACAGTATCAACTGCATTCAGATCTAACATCATTTCCATTGCCTAAACCTTCAAAGTTGCTTTCAGCTCCTATGTCCCAGGCTGTTAGTTGATCTATGCCTCTTCTATGATGAGGTTCTGCGAGGGTCAATGAGCTCGAGAAAGAGGTGCCGTGGTTTAAGCAGGACAGATGGGAAAATCTTCAGAGGTCTTTGAATGCAGAGATTTCTTGGTACTAAAAGTAGGATTTTTCCTACTAGGGTTTTTTGCAGATTAAAAGGCTTACTGAGACTCTGTGGCTGGGTTCTAGATCTAATCTTCTGCGGCTAGATCTAGATCTAGATCTAATCTTCTGCCTTATTTCTTTGCGGCTGGGTTCTAGATCTAATCTTCTGCGGCTAGATCTAGATCTAATCTTCTGCCTTATTTCTCTGCGGCTAGGTCTTGGCTCCTACGCTGTGTTTCGACACTCTCCGTTGTCTCACGCTATGGGGTTATCAAAGGCAACAACCAATTTCATAGACGAACCACTTGTTCAATCTTCTGCGGCTAGATCTAGATCTAATCTTCTGCCTTATTTCTCTGCGGCTAGGTTCTACAGGCAAACATGGCTCCTAGCTTCACGAAAATAGTTGTTGGCTCAATTCTGTCTGCTTCTGGAGGGCAAGCTCCTGCCCATATTGTCAGTGAAGGCCCAGCTCCCACTGTTCAGGTGGTCTAGGCCTCACTCGATGAGGCTTTGAAGTTTTTCGAAAGTGCCCTAATCCATTGGTTCAATGGTTTTTGGCCGCGGCTAACAGCTCTCCACAATTGGATCTCGGAGGTATGGAAGCCTGTCATTTTTGATGAAATTAATATCCACCCCTGTGCTAGGGGTTTCTTTATAGTAGATTTTAAAAATCCTGAAAGTAGACAATGTATTCTAGATTCCAGCCCTTGGTTTTGGGAAAACTCAGGCCTATTCATGAAGCCATGGAACCCATCATTCGATCCCTCAACAACAATCATAACCTCAGCACCAGTTTGGGTGAGATTGCCAAGCCTACCATTGCATCTCTGGAATCTCTCCTTGCTAAAAGCCATTGGAAATGCAATCGAGAAATTTTACTGCAGGTGCCCAGAAACATAGGAATATGTGAGAACCACCTATGCACACATCTGTGTGGAAATGGACTTCAGCACCGGATTCCCAACTGAAATAAACCTAACAAGTAAAGACTATGTGTGGAACCAGAAACTCGATTATGAAAGTGTCCTCTTCAGATGTCGATCCTGCTTTGAGACAAGCCATCTAGCCAAAAATTGCCCAAAAGCCTCCCAGAAAAATTCTGCTAGAAAAAACCACCACAGATCTACATGGTGGCAAGGAGCACAAGAAGAACACTACACTGTCATCAAAGAAGAATACTCTAGAGAAAACTCTAAATCACAAGAAATCGGGCAAGAAAGAAACAACTCTCAAGACAAGCAAGGAGAAAGGCCCACCCAAGATTCGAATACTGCACAAAGTAAATCTTCATTGAACAACAAAGACCAAACTTCTTCTTCGACTATCTTCAAAAGGACGAACACAATAGATCACGAAGCTAAGACACCAATGTCCTAAGAACCAGAAGAGATGAAGGAGATGCAAGATAAAGGAAGTTGGAAGACACTAGAGAAAAAAAGAAAGCTACAACATCAATCTCGCCAAGAAACACGAGGAGCCAGACAATTAAAAACTAAGAAAATTATAGGTCCGATAGACCAATTTGGTCTTAGTGGACTTTAACTATCATCATCATCAGCATCAGCAGTAAAAAATAATAAAAAACTAAAATTGCATATATCCCATCTTAAAACATGACAATTAATAGGAATGGGAGATATATTTTGTATAATTATTTATTTATTTATTTATTATTATTGATATATTTATTTTTAAAATAATAAAAAATAATAAAAAATTTCAATTTCTATAATTTATAATAGCTCAACTTTAATTAAATATTTTTTTTTATATAATTATATTTTAAAATTAATTTGTTTGTTTAGGGTAGCTCAATTGGAAATGGTTGTCGAAATGAAGTCTCATCGAATCAGAGGGTTCAAATCTTGTGTTATCCTCAGTGAGCCAGTGAGAAGTTAGGCATGATGAAGATCTAGTCCTACCAAACTTACAAAAAATATATTTTAAATTAACTAAAACATATTTTGAATGCTAAAATAAAATGTCTATTGAGAAATGAAATGAACTGCTATGCAACTAAAAAATAACATTTTCTCATATCTATTATCTATTTCAGAAATATCAAAAATACATTTTTCTTTTGAAAAAATAATAATAAAAATAATATTTGGAATTGGAAAAAAATTTAAGCTAAAAATAAAATTTATCATCTAACAACTTGTCATTTTACTCAAAATATAAAGGGAAAAGAATTTAAAAGAAAATGTTATTAATATATTTATTTTTAAAATAATAAAAATATTTGTTTTTTCAAGTTAGCTCAAATTTAATTAAATAATTTTTATATAATTATATTTTTAAATTCATAAATTTTTATTTATTATTTTTTATTATTATGTATGACTAAAACATATTTTGAATGCTAAGATAAAATGTCTATTAAAAAATTAAATGAAGAAATATAAAAAACATGTATATATTTTTTCTTTTAAAAAAATTAATAATTTTTTTTGGTAGGTAAGCACCCACGGGGGATTTGAACCAGTAACCTATGGCAAAGAGTGCCTACTAGTGACCTATCGCAAGGAGTGGCTTAACATTGCACCCATTCACTGTCAATCCAACCAGTAACCTATGGCAAAGAGTGCCTACTAGTGACCTATCGCAAGGAGTGGCTTAACATTGCACCCATTCACTGTCAATCCAAAGCCCCGTGGACAATATTTCTAATTAGCAAATAAATTTAAATTAAAAATAAAATTTGTAACCTAACAACCTTTTATTTTAAAAATTGAAATAATTACTTCAATATTTATGTAGAGGATGTTGTATAAACATGCATTTCTAAATATGTAAAAACTAAATATTACAATTCTATAAAAACTATAAAAATATGTTTAAAAGTTTGTATCATTTTATGTTTAAAAGACAAAATGTATCTCTTCACTCTCATATTCTATAAAAGATATTTGAAAAACACTTTCCATTGTAAGATTTGAAATCCAAAACTCAATTCACTCATTGACATTTTGTAAAAAAATTCCAAAAAACACTCTCTAAAAAATTATAAACCTCACTAAGAAATTTTTTTTTCAGAGAAACCTCACTAAGAAATTATAACCTCCTTGTTTTGAGAAAATGTAGCAAACCAAATATAAGTTAAACAATAAAACCAATAAAAGCAAATTTATAAAATATATATTGTATATTAATTTTACACTATTATAATTTTTATCTCTTTAGAATTTTATTTAAAAAATTAAAATAATATTAATTTTGAAGCTATTGTGGTTTTAGTATTATTATGGTAAAAAACTAAACAAGAGCCATGTGCACAAACTAATCCATTTATTTGAAGACATTTCGAATATGAAAAAATTATGGTAGAAAGTTAATCAACAATCATGCACAAAAACTAATCCATTTATGTGGAGGACATTGCACAAGCATACATTTTCAAATATGTATTCAATAAAAAATTAAAATTTAAGATAATATAAATTTCAAGTTTGTGTTGTTTCTATGTTATTATGGTAAAAATTAATATGTAAAAAAGGTAATACCAATTTGAAATTTGTGCTCTTTCAGTGTTAACATGGTAAAAAACTAACATCTAAAAAATGAGATATTTTGCAACTCTAAAAAAAAAAAAAAAAACATGTTTAAAAAATTTGTATATTGCTAGACTTACAATAAGAAATAAAAAATTAGGATAATACCAATTTCGAAGTAAAACTTCTATTAAGATAATACCAATTTCCAAGTAAAACTTCTTATATTGTTAGACTTAAGTCCAAAATAAAAAAATCAAGGTAATACCAATATTGAAATTTGTATTTGTTTCAATATTATTATGGTAAAAATCTAATCAATGTTAATGAACAAAAACTAAAAACAAGTTTAAAACTTGTGTATCATTAAATTAAATGCAAAATGCTCCTCTTAGCTCTTTAGCATTTTGTTAAAAAAAAAGATTTAAGTTCAAAAGACAAAACTGAACATTTTACTTAGTTAAAAAAATTAAAAATAATTTCTAAGAAACCATCAACCTCACTGTTTTGAGAAAAATGAAGCAAAGCAATAACGTCAATTTGTTGAAATCTAGTTGAAAAGACCAACTAAATTTCTAAATACATGCTTTGATTAAATTATTCCATGTTTCCTATGAAATTAAAAATAAAATCCATTACCATATAAAACAAATAGTTATTATTGAGTAAAAACAATGACAAACAAGAATAGACATCTTCATCCAAATTTCAGAACTGCTTAGATACTTCATTTATTCCATCCAAATTATTTTTAAAACAAAGTTACTCCCATCCAATAATGACAAATAATGACTAAATTTCTACAATATTTTTACAAAAAATTACAGGCACCTTGGGTGCAACACACAAAATTGGTGCTATTCATGGGATTTGGGCAACACAAAAGTGGTTGGGCGTAATTGCGGGATGTCACTGCATGTCCCATAGTTATCATTGTGAAAAGTTTTAGCCTTTGTTAGAGTGCCAACAAATAATAAGAAAATAATGATTAATTGAAATCTAAAAATTGAACAATAATCGAAATAAATAAAAAATATTACAAAGATTGCCAATTTTAACTTCACAAGTTATTATTTTCCAAATCTCTAATATTTGATGCACACAATAATGAGAAAAGATCTTTAAGATTGAGTAGAATGAAGAATGAGATGTATATCTATAAGACAATTGAGAAAATCACATCTTCTTTTTAGAATTGTATAAGACAACTGAGAAAGTTACATCTTATTTTTAGATTTCTTTTTTACTAATTTAATTATCTTCATTGAAATGGAAGTTTTGTTGTGTAGTTGTTGTTTTAAGTGAAAATAAATTATAAAAAGGTGAAAGGAAAAAATAAAGTCAAATTAAAAATTAACAAGAAAAAAAAAACTATGATTAATGGAATTGAAATTTAAAAGATAGAAAAAAACCATAAAGAAAGTATAAATCAAATTGAATAGTAATATAACTTAAAAAAAATATTGGATTTTTTCTTTCTTTTTAAAATTAGAAAAAATTATAATTCATCAAAATAGAAATAATAAAAAAAAAATATAAAATTAAAAACAAAAAAAATTAGTAATTAACAGAAAAATAAAAGTTACTAAACAACATCTATAATAAGCGACTAATTACTTTACAAATAAATAAATTTAAATAATAATTAAAAAGCAAAAAAAATTAATAATAATAAAAATAACAAAAATTGATTTCTAATATTAAATTAGTATAAATTTTAAATCAAAAATAAAATCCCCGGATGCGGGTGATTAAATGTTCGAAGGACATTCGGGCGGCGTTTCATGTGGGCATCTGTCAGCTCGCATACGCCACGAGTAAGTTCACTTGGGAAGGGGAACGGGCCTGCATAACCACATTAATGCGGCCATTATGGTGTTCATCTGCCGTCATTATCGCCGCGTCTTGTTGCTCCTTAAACGCTCATTGCATTCCAGCTCCAATGCATTCCACCGTCGAGGTTTCACCTGCAGTTCTGGGCGTTTCTTTGCATCTCGTTGCAGGGGTTCACAACACTGTTAATGTGCAGGGATTGTATGGTTATTGGGAGGTTCTGCAATTACCCAGCGCACAACAAGCCAACATGCGGTGCGAAAGAGTCAGGCTACTGAGCAGAAGGGGGGGCTTTGGTGGTCGCGCTGTCTCGCAGCGCTCCTCCGACACTCTGGAACCTGAACGGCGAAGTCCTCCGTCAACGAGGAGTGGCAGAGAAAGGGGTCGTGGTAGATCAGGAGAGGTGGTAAGTGAGCTTGCCGCTCACCAGACAGCGCGGTATCGCTTCCCTTGCTCGTTCGACAACGCCATTTTTATTATTTCTGTCTCTATTGAAAAGCTTGAAGACAACAGCAATTTGGGAGCGGCCCAAGCTGTTGAACCTGTGGAGCAGAGAATTGCAAACCCGGAGGAGCGCCTGCGCTCAGTCTCGGAGGATGCTTCATCGCCAATTCTGGCAAACCCCGCTGGCCCAGGTGTGTCCGTGCGTGGCGATCCCACCGGCTCGGTTGCTCCTCATTCGGACTCGGAGGACCTTCTTCGGTACGGGTGTCTGGTTGTTGAGGAGCCCTATACCACAGATGATGACTAGCCTAGCTTATTCTGTTTTTGTTGCTATGTTTTGGCTCCGATTCTTGCAAGTTAATGTGTCGTTTCTACATATATCAACTGTTTCTGTCTGTCTCTGGGCAGGGTCTGTCCATGTTTCTGTCAGTCTCAGCGTCTGTCTGTCAAAATGTACTGGTCTGGTCACTATGGAAAACTGTAATGTGTCGGAGAACTGCACTGATCTTATGTGTTTTTGTAAAATGTCATCCTCAAGCTGAACTCTCAAGGCCACTGCCTCGCTGTAACTTTTTGTATCCATAATAGAATTAGTCTTATTGAGAAAAAAAAAAAATCAGAAATAAAATAATAAGTAATCTAAAAAATTAAATACAGAATAACATTTTCAATAAGATAATAATGAGCTTAAATGAATTTCGTGAGATAGCAATTGATATCTATTGGCGAACACTGAGTCCATGATGCGTCACTGGTAAATTTGAGTAAAACCCATAAAAATGAATATATATATATATGGTGGCAAGTTTATTAATGAAAGAATATATACTTGAATTAGCTTATGAACGCTTAGGTTGCGAGAAAGAAATTGATGTGTAAGATAAAATTAATTTTAAATAAATAAAAAATAAAATAATTATAACTTATTTTTTTATTTAATATTTATATTTTGTGTAATAGGTTAATATTTATATTTTGTGTAATAGGTTTTAAGATTTTTTTTTAATTAATTTTACTTATGGTTTGATTATTTTCTAAAAGTAGGTGATATAATTTTTAATAAGATTTTGATTTTTCATGATTTTAATGGTTTGGAAAATTTTGGCAACACTTAAATGGTGTAAATTATATATTTTAAATTTGTGATTTTTATTAGATTTGAAGGAAAAACATGATGAGAATTTAAAATAGTTTAAATTATAATTTGATTTTGGCATTTGTTTAATTATCATATTTAAATTTTTTAAAGATTTTTAAATTGCGAAAAATTCACAATTCAATTTGTGATTCCAACAACTTTTTATTCAAAAACACTTTTAAACATTTAACAATTAAACTACAACTTTAATTTAAATAGAAAAAATACTTGTCAATATTTCAATCTTGAACCAGGAAATTGAACCAGTGATTTCACATCAAAAAATACCTTAACATATCTAAAATCCATAGACAACTCAATATTAATATTTGAAAATCAAATAACTCATTTATTTTGTATTGAAATTTAAAATCAAATAACTCATTTATTTTGTATTGCAATTTAAAAATCGCATAAATAATATTTTTTACCATTTATTATTTTAATAATATTATAAAAAATTAATAATTATATATCATTCTAATTAGGAGTTGTCTATAATGCAACTTTTTGGAGATTCCGGTGAAAAAATTGAGGTTAAATCTTGATTTGTATTATTTAAAATGGTTTTTTAACTGCATATTTGGATTCAGCACCCTGAAAAACCCTGGGACGCGGACATTTTGATTGTGCAGAAACTAGCTATCAAATTTACGATTCCAATAAATTATTGTGAGATTTTGACCAAAAAACATCTACCAAAAAAACTTCCAAAAAATCACATTATAAACAACTACTTCTAATTATTTTAACGAGCAGCAATTTATTTATCAAATTCCATTTATACACCCTATGCACTGCTTTATATTTCAAATTTAAGTAACTTTAATGGTACAAATTCCCATGCTCTGTAAAGTGTATGTGCTGCTCCCCAATCCCAGATAAGTTGCCACATCGGTAGATCATATCCTCGGGCAAAAACAATACCAATTATAAAGTAAACGACAGAGATAAAATATTATCTCGACAGCCACACCACTACTTGGCCATTTGCGTGACTCCATCTCTTTTTCATCGCCGCTTCCTCTTCTCCTTCAGACACGTGGCAATCTAGCACGAGACTAAGTCATTGACTTGTAACAATCGCCGACAACTCCAGACCGAGTACCAGCGGTCCGACGCGGACACGCTCCTGTCCACGTTGCAAACGCCGCGTGGGTGATCCGAGTTACCGGAAAACACCGAAACGGCTCCCCAACCGCCCCAACGGGGACATTTTTCCGGGCGGCGAAGACATTCCGGGTTCCACTTCCACTTCCCTACCGTGAAGAGGCTTCTCCTCGGACCCAACAACAAAAGCCGCAAATAAGGTGTGTGTTGCTACATATGTCGCACGCCCACCCAAGCTCGTTCGAAATTCGTGGATCTATCTATGCAGTCTGCAACTCCAGTATTTTCCTGCTCCTCGAACCCATTGTTGCAGAGGGGCAGAGTGGAGATCTGAAGGAATTTTGTCTGTTAATTGAAGGCAAAAATGGGGAACTGCGTGGGAACAAAGGGGAGAGCACCGGTGGACCAATATTACAACACCAATGCCGGTGGCAATCACCAACCAGAGCAGCCGAAGAAGATGACGACGGGAAATCCTCCTCATGACGCCACCAGCGCCACTGCTGCTCCCATTTCGCCTCGCAGATACTACCCCGAGACCCACAAATACCCCCCCGAGATCTACAAAGCAGCATCAGCAGTGCCCGCCCCTTCGCCAAGGCTGGTCACCGGGCAACCGGATGGGCCCGTGCTGGGCCGCGCTATGGAGGACGTCCGGTCGACCTACACGTTCGGGCGCGAGCTCGGGCGTGGGCAGTTCGGCGTAACCCACCTGTGCACGCACAAGGTGACCGGCGAGCAGTTCGCGTGCAAGACCATCGCGAAGCGGAAGCTGGCGAACAAGGACGACATCGAGGACGTGAAGAGGGAGGTCCAGATCATGCACCACCTGACGGGGCAGCCCAATGTGGTCGAGCTCAAGGGCGCCTACGAGGACAAGCAGTCGGTCCATCTCGTCATGGAGCTCTGCGCCGGAGGAGAGCTTTTTGATCGGATCATTGCCAAGGGTCACTACACCGAGAGGGCTGCATCCTCCCTCTGCAGGACCATTGTCCAGGTCGTCCACACTTGTCATTCCATGGGCGTTGTCCACCGCGATCTCAAGCCAGAGAATTTCCTTCTTCTCAACAAGAACGAGAATTCCCCTCTCAAGGCCACCGATTTTGGGCTTTCTGTCTTCTTCAAACCAGGTACACTTCTAATTAATTACTCTGTTTCTCCCCCATTAAAAAAGATTGTAACTAACTTCTGTCCCCCTTTAATTTCATTGTTTTTCCCATTGCTTTTATTTCATCAAATTCTGGTTATTTGAATGTTAATCTGGGGGAGCCTGCCATGCTGGTTTCCAATCTTATGGACATCTCTTTCCTGCGTTTCACAATAGTAAACACTATGTTGTATTAGCACTCAGTTCTGCCAAGTTAGTATGGTAGATAAATCTTTAAACTAAATACTATTGAATTTCATAGCAAGATTGAAATTGGTCTCATTATTGTAAATCTCTGCTAGCGTTGCTATTTTAACTTCAACAAATCTTAAAAATAATACTGGTGGATTTCATAGCAAGATTGAAAATGCCCTCATTATTGTAAATCTCTGCTAGCGTTGCTATTGTAACTTCAACAAATCTTAAAAATAAATACTGGTGAATTTCATAGCAAGATTGAAAATGGTCTCATTATTGTAAATCTCTGCTAGCGTTGCTATTGTAACATCAACAAATCTTAAAAAGAAGTACTGGTGAATTTCATAACAAGAATGAAATTGGTCTCATTATTGTATATCTCTGCTAGCGTTGCTATTGTAACATCAACTTTGGGACTTGCACTTGAAAGCTGACAAGAAAGAAGAAAATGAGATTGCTGATGGTTTTGGTGTCCTCATATGCCTTCATGGCCCCTCTTTTTCTTGTGGTTGTTATCTATGTGATATCCATTACAGGCTATCTTATGATAGTGGCATATTTCCCTATGATGGTATTTGGTTCCACCAAGGCAATGCTCTCCTCCTCCTAATGGGATTAGAATGTATGTGCTGGGATGCATATACACTCCCACCTTCACATGCAGATATTAAGATTTCACATTTGAATCCTTACTTGAATATTTAACATTCAAAGTACTCCTTCTTCTATAATTATAACTTTAGTGTTTAGGATTTCTCTGGTTTCCTGTTTTTTGGGTGTTGCTTTCAGCATGGTCCTTATTGACAGATTGACACATCAGCAGATACAAATTTGCCCTGTCATGTCTGATCCAGTCAATTCAGGGTTTTGTTTTGGCTGTATCATATGCTGACTTGGCCTCTGGTTGATTTAGTGTCCAAGTTGTACCAGCTTTGATAAAAAACAATATGTAACGCAGTTTATAATGTATGTGCTCATATAGATAGATATACACTCCCACACCCACGTCCACATATATCCAGTCAATAGTATGATGCTGTTGGCGATGCATAAATTATTTTAAGTTACAAAAAAATTGCAAGAGATCATAAACTCTGTATGCGTTAGTGTTTTCACCTTTTGCAATGATATATTCACGGTAAGGTGTCTGATAAGGTGTCTGATCTTTCCGTAGGCATGTATCTGTGTTTAAAAAGAATTGCAATAGTAGTGATTACTGCATCCATATATGTTTATTATGGATTTAGGTAAGATTACATGGCGTTTACCCTGTCAGTTAGGAGCTATGAGTACTCCCTCTTCTATAATTATAACTTTGGAGTGTTTAGGGCTTCTTTCTTTTCTCTATCGTTGTAAGCCTGGGTCTTGTTGGCAGGTTGACTAGTCAGCAGATGCAGATTCAGTTAGTAATGTCCCAAGTCAGCTCTTTTGGCTGACTTGGGTGTGTCAGATGCTGACTGGGCCTCTGGCTGAGTTACTGTCTGAGTCAGACTCGTTTTGATCCAAAATTGATCTGCCTCGGCTGAGTCATGACACTGGTTATAATTTATGTGCCTGTATAGATACACATTCTCACACCCACATATGCATATATCCTTCCGCTAGCACAATGCTGTGGTCATACATAAATTGTCAAACATCATAATAAAATTGCAAAAGAGCATAAATTCTGTATGCTTTAGTCTTTTTTGCAATGATACATTCATAGTGAGGTGTCTGATCTCTCTGTGAGGATGCATTTGTTTTCCAAAAGACTTGCAATAGTAGTTCTTACAGCATCCATAAATGCATATCGTGAATTTAGATAGGAGTAAATGGCCTTCGCTTTTTCCTTTGAGTTAGGAACTATCAATACCAAGTATTCAAAATTATGGATATCATGTTTTGCTTTTATCTGGTTTTTCAACAAGTTAAAATTATCATATAGGGAACACGGGTTGGGCCCTTGGGGTGTGGGAAAATCTCAATTATATAGGATGCTGAACCTATGGGAAAATGCAATTTCAACAGTATATTATGGTAGAGGTGTAGTTGGTTGCCTCACAGGCAGATGGAAACAATGTTGCATGAAGCGGAAGCGTTTTTTGGAAGCGGGGACACCGAAGCGTCATTTTCCAAAAATCTAGGAAGCGAAGCGTCTGCTATATATATATATATATATATATATTTATTTATATTTTTTTGCATTTATACTCAAAACAAACATCCCAAATACCAAATTAATTGTAGAAGACATGAAAACATGCATATTTTTGCATAAATCAAGATAGATATAACATCCATTGTACATTAATGATTAATTATTCGAGCATCAACCATTTAGATGCATCAACCATCTAGAATATAGATTCTTCTCCTCTTGTCTAGCCTTTGCCTCTACCTCGATTGTCTAGGGATATTAGTCAACATTGCCCAATTTTGATCAAACTACCTAATTCAAGACTTTAAATATGGTAGAAAAAGCTTAACATGCTTGATTGATGATTTTGACTTGATTGAAAGGTAATTTTTTGCTAAGGGCGTGCCGCGTGACAAAGGAGTTCAACAATTAACACCACCAACACTAGGGTACATATAGGGCTTGGTGCTCTTGATTAAATGCTAATCGCATACCTTCATACTTGATATAATCTAATGAAATGCCACAATCCCATTGATCCTGAATTCCTGAACACTGTTAAGTCTGCTGAATTTTGAATAGAATATGAAAGTCTATTTTCTCCATATGAAGTCCAATGAGGCTGGAACCACTCTCAAACATCTTGAGTCATTTCATGGTAATGTTAAAAATTTAAGTAAAAGGTCATGTCATGGTAATGTTAAAAATTTAAGTAAAAGGATGAAAATGAAAAATAAAGGAGAATGTCACTTTTACTTTAAGAATTTAACATTACCATGAGGGAGCATCTGCTATATTTATATATTTTTTTTGCCTTCATTCGTCACCCTAACCCAAGGTGGACCCACCCCCAACAAGCAAACTCACTTAAAATTAAAAAAAATGAAAAAAAAAAACGATTTTCTAAACGCTTTTTTGGAAGCTTTTCTGGAAGCGTACGCTTCCTCCTCCGAAGTGCCACGCTTCCGACGCCCGAAGCACCGTACGAAGCGGGCTTCGGCGCTTCAGAAGCGGCGCTTCCGTACAACGCTTCCAAATTTCCAAGAAGTGTCTAAAAATGCCGAAGCGGAAGCGCCGCTTCCGGCCAAGCTTCCTAGGCGCTTCCGTACGAGACGCGCTTCGGGGCTTGGAACCGGGGGGGGGGGGGGGGGCGCCTCGTGCAACTATGGATGGAAAACCCTGAATATACACTGGATTGTACATGGAAAATCAAATGGAGTTATAGTCACGATTTAGACATCGTAGGAAACAATTTTGGCAATTGATCAATTAATTACATTTCTAGCAGAGATTTGACACTAGTGTCAAAATTTCAGAGCGGGAAGGTGGAATATAGGGCTTGCAATGTATGGAGGGAAGTGATAAATATGGAATCGGAAAACAAGACTATGCCATCTCAAACGGGGTTTCCCAACTAGTGCCCTTCCTAAAGCCATGGGCCATGTTATCCATTAAAAGTAACATGGCCTATCCTTTAGTCTATCCTTAACATGGCACATCCATGACTCCATATGCCCAAAGAAGTAGGCACTGGTCCAATCTAGCAGGCCTTGGAGAGGGAAATCCTACAAGACAAGAAGCTAGACTAAGTGCTAACAATGGAACAATGTCCCACTGTCACCACACCCAAGGCTCCCTGCTCTTTATGGATTTTCACTGTTAGTTTGGGCATGGATGATATATGCAAGTGTGTATTTGGTTCTCTTGTTGTTATTGGCATGCGTTTTTACATGTGTGACAGTGGTTTTCATCCTTTCCTTTCCATTTTTGAATAGCCATGGTGTGATGGGGTTCTTTCATTTGGTTGAGCTGGATTGACATACAGTTTTGAAACTAGGTGAGGTGGTCTTAGGAAAATTCCCAAGGGCCTAGGAATCCCTCGACCAGTAATGGTAGAGTACATGGTAAAGCTTGAGGGTGGAGATGGGAAAATTCCTCAAGCTATTGGTGAATAAATCCAAAGGTATCCATGCTTGTTTAGGGCTTAGTGATCCCTTCATCGGTTTTGGTGGGATTGCGGTAAAGCCTGTTAGTGTATGTTTATTGTTTGGCCTAGGAATCCCTTGACCGGTAATGACAGATGTTGTAACATGCATCTTCATTGTTTATAATTTTCGTTTTTCATTTAAAAGTCATTGAAAAATAGATAAAGCACAAAAGGGGCGATGCAATAATTGCACATTGAAATAAAAAGAAAACAAGTATAAAAGAATCGGCCTCGAAGTAGCCAAGGTTGCTATACAAATTACTGTATAAATGGTTATATGGAGCTAGACCCGATATATATATATATGTGCATATTGAAACAAAAAAGAAACAAAGTAACATAGCGGAATCGCTAAAGGAACAATTATAAAAGAATCGGACCTGATATATATATATATTGTGTTTAAAAGTCTCATCGGGTCCGTTGTATCGCAAAGCACTAAATAGCCAGACCCGAAAACATATATATATCGCGTTTATAATTTCGGCGGGTCCGCCGTGTCGCAAATCGTTAAGGTTCAAGTATATGGGTTCTGTTGATTGCGATATGCGATGGCCGGACCCGTTATAATATATATTATGTTTAATTCTCCCGTCGGGTCTGCGATCATCGCATAACGTTTATGACTTATGCCGATTGTGATTTGCGATGGCGAACCAGACCCGATATTACATATACCATGTTTTATATTTCCGGCAGGTCTGCTAATCGCAGTTTGTTAAGGTTTTGGGTTAATACCCCAATTGAAATTGCCGATTGCGATTGCGATGGGTTATAAACCTGATGAATTATTAAATACAGATCTATGTATAATCAAGTCCGTAAAGGTATTAAGGCATATTTAAAAGGCAAATGGGCAGATTCGATAGTTTATGCAACATATTTAATTCAGTTTAAGCTCCGCAATTACCAAAGGTTTGCATTAATTCCACTGAATAAAGGGAAAATTAGTGTTAAAGCCGAATCCGAAGAAAAGGTGATTGGTCGGGTTATTTGGTGTTCTCTCCAATCAGATTATTCCTGACATATATATATGGACCTCTTTCAAAGCTTTTGGCGCAGTTTATATATGTTCCAAGTCTTAATATTGTATATATAATAAAGTTGAATAATTTCAAAGAGAAAATAGTTTTATAATTGCTATAAAGCAGTTTATTAGCTGTTCCAAGAAATCAGTTCCAAAACTGATTTGATAGAAGAGATAAAAGCCCAAAAAGGGAATTGTAATGGTTTTTGTTCGAATTTTGGAGAACCTGGAGACTAGGCTACTGTATTCCTGATATAATAGTTGATTAATGAAAGAATCAGAGGTTTCCATCAATTGTTGGGTATAATTTTGTAACCCTCTTTGTTATGTGTCATGTTATCTTTTCTTCTTTCAAGTATAGTAATGAAGCTGCAGGTCTTTATTTGCTTATGTAGATGAAGTTAAAATTCCTTAAAAGAGTGCTCCTATACTGGAAGTTTCCACCTTCCTTTCTAAGTTATAGATAATAGTTTTTGTGAAAGACTAGCATATTATCTTTAACTTCTCCAAGAGTCACAGGTAGTAGTTTCTGTGTTAAGCAGCATATTGTCTATGATTCAATTCTCATTTTCATAATTCTTCTAAGTTACAGATAGTAGTTTATGTGAAAAACCAACATATTATCTTTAACTTCTCCTTCAAGCTTTCTTCACTCATCATTTATATCTAGCAACAAATGGCATTCTGAAATGTTCCGGTCATACATTTATTAAGGGTTGAAGACCAAGTTTTCCAGGTCCTTCATTTGAGAACACAACAAACATTAAGTGACAGAAATAATATTTATTAATGTCTTAAGCACAATTTCTCTACAGCCAGGAATTTGGTTTCTTAAGGTACAACATTAATTGGCACCGTTGTCGGGGAGAGAAGATAAGAACACTTTTCCCTGGGTTTTCACTAGTTTCCTCTGGTTGTTCAGTGAGGAGGAAATACTTGGCTGTTTCAAATTGTTAAACACACACATGGCAAAAAGAGTATGAAAGATAAAACATGATAGTACATTTTTTATTAACAAATGATATACATTTATAGTACATGGTGTGACCATTGGGTTCCACATCCCAAGGTCTCTTGGACTTCCTTAGTCTATTTTGCTTCCATACTAACCCATAGAGGATTAGGTGTCCAACATCCCCCCCCTTAATCTGAAGGGTTATGTATGAGTCCAAGAAGAGAGTTGTAATACAAAATGTGCAAAAATGCATGGCAGCACTAGGCTGAATGTGCTCTCTGAAATGTTGGTATAAGGGGGTGGTTTAAGGATGACCACCAACATTGGAACGCTTAGTGCAGTTTTCGAAACTCTGCCAAATCTGGCATGAAGCTGAGGTCTTCTGCTAGAGGAAGTGCTCTCATGTTTTGAAGAGGGAAGCCTTCAACCTTGGAAGGGAGGCCTCACTCTGCAAAAAAGGGAGAACCTCAACCTGAAAAGGGAGGTCTCAACCTGTGATGGTTTAAGGATAACCACCAACCGAAGGCATGCTCATGGGCATCTTTGTCGTTAGCTACAACTCTAAATCTGGTATGGCAGGTTGTGGCTCAGGCTCGCTTGATGTGGCTTTGAAGCTTGTAGATGACCATCACTTCCCCCCTTGTCAGATACAAGGTGAGAAGATGAAGAGATATCAATTGCAAGACTTTTCAATATTCGAGAACAAATCCTGTTGTATGAGCGAAATATCTTCTTGGCTATTGAAGCCCATTGCCAAGAAGTGATCCATCCAAGATGAATCTTTGTTCTTGCAGGAGGTTTGTTTTTGAAGCATTTGTTTGAAGAATGACTAGTTTTATGACAATGCTCACATGGATGAAGATCAAAACAATGATCTTTCATATGACCAACTAGGTCATAGTGCTGGCATTTAACAATTTTTGGCTGCAAATGTGGAGGAGCAGAATCTGGAACAGGTGAAGCTGAACTGCCAAGAAGAAATCCAACACTCTGAAATTGGATGGGCTTTGAGTAATCTGGAATATGAAAGGATGCCTCCTTATCATATCCAAGACCTGTTCTATGCTTGTTGTGGACAAGCTCTTTCCAAGGTCTGATGATGGACTTGGGAAGTGCAGACCGAACTTTTACATCTGTATGCAAATCTGTTGCTGGAATGGGCGCATGGTGGGAGTCAACCTCAATGTTATTGATTTTACCACTTGCTGGTTGCTGATGGGTGTCATGATGCTTATGTTGTTGTAACTCATCTCTCTGTAACTGTGATTCAAGTTGCAGAAATTCTATCTTCTCTTGTGCATTTTGCAAACAGGTTTGAATTTTAGAGAAAGAATCCATGCTAACTTTTATCATCCCATTAATATTGGAATGTATTAGGGTATTCAGTAACTCTAATACATCATCCATTCGATCCATTTTAAAACAATGCTTCAATTACAAATGCACTTTCTTAGAATGTAAAAGTACAAGTAAACTTATATATATCACACAATGCCAAATAGCTGCAACTTAAAGAATATAAACAACCCCTAATGCTTATGAAAGTTGTGCACCAAGATCATTAATGCGCAGTACTGTTGCAAATAGAAACATGAACTCTGTCATTCCCTTGGACTTGAATAATAAAATGCCAAATGTTGTAGAAGTGTTGATCAATAATGAAAGACAAATCGAGACATTCAACTTTGTTCATGCATAGGGTGTTTTCCAGTAGCATAACCAAATCCTGACTTTGTCATAAAATCATTTGCTTGACTTAAATGCTCATACATGAACTGTTCTTAAAAGCAGTCGTGCTTTAGGCATATGCTGGATACCGCAGATGGTCTTCCCTGCGTATTATATACTTTAGCCCAATAGTCAAACTCAGTTTGATTATCTGAGATGGAGAGAGAGAGGAACTCACCAACATCATAATCTATCTCTCAAGAGAAGCTTTTCTTGGCTGGTACCAACTCCCACACTCGGCTATTCATTTACAACTTTAATATTCCACACTTTGCATTTCAACTGCAGATTCAACTTGTGAATATAATAATCTTTATTTTTATAAACTTCTTAAAGAGATGTAGACAACGGCCATCAGAGATGCATTGTCGAAACTTAGCATCCACTTTTCTCAATTTAGCATCGCAACAAAAATACTGTAGTGTCTCCACGACATTCAATTCAATGCAGCGTTCAACGAGAGCCGAGTGCACATAGTCAGGATAACATTTTTTTTGACATGCATACAAGTAGTGATGTTTTATTCTCCTACACATAGATTTATTTTTTTGCTCTTTTACGTTAACTATGACTGTTCATGTACATGATTTGGAGCTTTCTCTCACTGTTCTACATACAGGCACAACTTACCACACTATGTTGGCTATTCTGCTACTTCTTCCCATAGACGGCGCCAACCTGAGCAAGTTAGTGAGCATCGTCCCTTAAATTCGGCCTTTGGGGGAGGTATTAAAAATCGGGAGATTTAATACAGTGGCAGGGCGGTATGAATACCATGGAGCAGTCGACTGTGCAAAGGGGTTGCGCAGGTGTGAAGTATGCAGCGCTAGCAGAGGCGGAGTGTGGACCGAGGTCGAGTTTTGCTCCGATCGAGGGTCAAGGGACAGAGGTCGAGCAATGCAGTGTGGAGCAGGATGACCGAGGTATATGCGCTGCATTACATTGTGAGCAACGTTCAAAACAATGAGCGTAGACAGCGTGATATGGAGAGAGCGTAAGCGCCACGATGTCTGCAATGGGCATTGAGATTGATGTACAGGTCACAGACATTTTGTCAAAGCCCCGAGGAAAGGTCAAATCTGTGACTTTCCCGAATGAATTGGAGTCGTTGAGAGACCTTCTTATAAGGGTCCTGCATGTTGCATGCATTGAGCTCTAGGAGCTCTGGGGGGCTTGGGGTACTTACTAGAGCAACATACGACCACAGGGCGACTCACCCTCCCCTGGTGGTGCGCTATGAACGAGATGATTAGTTCTTCTGTGGGCCGGGATGATTAGTTCTCCCATGGCAACTGTGGAACAGGATGATTAGTTCTCCTATGGGTCGGGATGATTAGTTCTCCTGTGGCAACTGTGGAGCAGGATGATTAGTTCTCCTATGGGCCAGGATGATTTGTTCTCCGTGGCGACTATGGAACATGATGATTAATTCTCCTGTGGGCTGGATGATTTGTTCTCCGTGGCGACTGTGGAACATGATGATTAGTTCTCTTGTGGGCCAGGATGATTAGTTCTCTGTGGCATCCACTGACAGGATGATTCGTTCTTTTGTGGACATGATGATTAATTCTCCTGTCGAGGCATCCTACCTATGCAGTCTAGGACTCATGGGAAGTACCTCTCATCTAATAAATGAGCAGGGAAATGAGGATAGGGACCATAGTAGTACTATCGATGATTGCATCGCTGTATCTACCGTACTCCCTATGTTAGGATGACCTCCATTGATCTGGGATCAGTATGAGTGGTTTGAGACACTCTCTTGTGACATTGATCTGGGATCAATATGAATGGTTTGAGACACTCTCTTGTGACATTGATTTGTGATCAATGAAACTGATCTGGGATCAGTATGAGTGGTTTGAGACACTCTCTTGTGACATTGACCTGGGATCAATGAAACTGATCTGGGATCAATGAAACTGATCTAGGATCAGTATGAGTGGTTTGAGACAGTCTCTTGTGACATTGATCTGGGATCAATGAAATTGATCTGGGATCAGTATGAGTGGTTTGAGACACTCTCTTGTGATATTGATTTGGGATCAATAAAACTGACTTCGGGTCAGTAAGAGTGATGTGACACACTCTCTTCAGATGAAACTGACTTCGGGTCAGTAGAGAATGGTATGAGACATTCTCGATCAATTCTTATTCTTCATGGTTCAACAGAGCATAGCAAAGCAGAGCAGAGCAGAGCTCAGCAGATTAGAGCAGAGCAGAGTAGTGCAGGGCACTGATGGCAGAGATAGTACAATCGGACATATGGATCAACGGATGGAGTTCTCCCTAGTTGAGAGGGAGTGTTAAAATTGGCAACTAGGGCCAAACTCCATGTGGGTCATCTTATTTATGGCAGCTGATATTTTTCTTGGATCCCTCTCATCGAGAGGTGTAGGATTGATTTAAAGATCATCCGATTATAATAAGTATTCATGGAGTTATAAATTTATTTGCGTTATAAGACAATTCGTCAAGGTCGATCAACAACCAAATAAACCCCACATGTGCTCAACGTTTTAGTATAAATAGAGGTGGCCTTCAAGTCATTTCAACACACTTGGGATCTCTTCCTCTTTCTACTTGTCTTTGGGTTTTAGTAGGAGAAGAGATCCTAAGGAATAACGTTGCCTTGATCCAGAGGGAAGAAAAGCCAGAACTGCTGGAAAAGTCGGAACTGCCAGAAAAGCCGAAAAAGCCGGAACTGCCGGAAAAGCCGGAAAAGCTGGAACTGCCGGAAAAGACGGAACTGCCGGAAAAGACGGCACTGCCGAGACTGTCGGAACTGCTGGGAACAATCGAAAATACCGGAACTACTGAGAACAGCCGGAACTGCCAAAACTAACTAACATTGGGACAGCTTTGTGGTACTTAGCAGCAAATACACCAAGCATGCAATGTTACAGCTAGCATGCAAGGGACAACTAGCATGTAACAACAAGCATGTTAAGGACAACAAGCAAGCAAGATGCAGCCAACACATAGGTCAGTATGGCAACATGGTGCAGCAATGGCACATAATGCAGTACGGTGATGGGTACAGTCATGATTAATGAAGCGTGATGAGATGCAGTGTAGTGATGATGGGTGCAACATGGTGTGGCGCGGTGAGGTGCAGCATGATGACGAAATGCAACACAACGATAGGTGAAGGAGTCACCTTGGAGAATTAGTTGAAGCAGCATGTCTTCAACTGATCTCATGTATCATCTTCTTAGAGATGATCTATGCTCTTATCTAGATAAGTCAAAGTGTTGACTTCTGTTGGAAACGTACTATCTCTCTCTCTGTGCTGAACTATTGAAGAACATATAAGAAGAATTGATCAAGGGTTTCCCCACATTGGGGTTTGTCCCTGGCTAGCGCCACATCTTGTGTCCTCTTGTCTTGGCTTGTATTCTGCGATTTATGCTTATGTTCTATCTGCAATTTACTTTAATGCTGATGTGATTGCTAATCTGGAAATGATATGGAGCTAATTGTGAAAATTGAAATAAATTGCTCTAGCATAGAGCATACCTAAAATTAACACTCATCAAACTGAACAATATGGGATCAAGTTGACTTTTGAATTTTGGTATCACTTGCATTGTGAACATTGTGAAAATTCCTACATTGAAGGAACCCCTACTGCAGCAAATATGAATCTACTTCACCTACTTGATTTTTTAAATTACATTCATCAAGTTATTCTTCTGAATACTGAAGCAAATTACTTTTGCAGCCTACACTAATTAAATATTTGATCTCATGAAACAGAAAATAGAGCAAAGAACAAGATACATAGGACACTTATTTTTGGACACAATAGTCCACGAAAAAACCCAATGTGGGAAAACCAGTGCAGCAGCTCTGAGGGTTTTATTATTATGCAGAAGAAATATCTAAATACAACTCTAGGATGCTCATATAGCAATCCTTTACAGAGAAAATACCGGCGGAAAATCTAAGTGAGTTTTACCTCACTTCACCCGACAGAATTCCGGCTGAACTGGCACAAGACTGGCTAACCCCGACTATTTCTGCGCTGGTTCTGCATCAGCCTTGCATCACCTTCTTTGCCCTCTGTGTCCATTCTCCCGGCTACTGCGTTGCCTCTGCGTCTGCTCTCCCGGTTGTTCCGGCAGTTTCGGTGGTTCTGGCAGTTCTGGATTCTGCGTGACAAGCAACTTTTTTGCATCAGCTCTCCCGGCTACTGCGCTACCTCTCTGCAAGCTCTCTCTGCCTCTTTGTCAATATCCTTTGGAAAGTCCTCCCGGATTCTCACTGCTCCTCTGCTGCAAAATCTCCCCAATCGATTTTCCTCCTAAGAACTTCTCACCTCAGAAACTCGAATTCCTCAATCTTTCTGTGTATGTTTCCAAATGAACCCCAAGCCTCCATTTTATACTTTCCCTGTTGAGTTTTCAACGACCGAGATTAAGTCTCTAATCAACGGCTAAGATTAAAACATGACTTGATCCGCCTTCTAGATCGTTCTCATCCATATTTTGATTAATACCCATTAATATTTTAATTTCCCTAAGTTTAGACTTCAGAACTCCATTGAAAATATTAATTATTTTAATAAAATACAATTTGGGTGGAATTTCACCAAACGGTTTTTGGGTTCTTTAGAACTCATGTGCCTTAGCCTCTTCACCAATTTTCTAGGCTAGAGCACTTTTGATGCTACCAAAAACTAACACCCCCTCTTAGCGAGGAAAGTGCTCTAGAAACAATGTCCACCTGCATGCTGCTTTGTTTCCGAAGCACCTCCTTTTTGCACTGTTGTTGCCACCAACACTGTGTTATTGTTGCTATTGTACTATTGCCCATGACACTGCCACTTCCATTGCGGCATCTGTACTACAACTCCCTCTCAAACGCTGCACCTGCCATGCTGCTAGCACTGCCACTACTAACACTGCATCTGTACTGCAATTTAGTGGTTGAGAGAAGCAATTGAAAACCATCCAAAATTAGTTGAACTTAACTGTGTTCAGCATAATACAATGAATGTGGGAGTCTGATTGCTTCTGACCCTCTGAATCTTCTACTCTACTGCTTACTTTTGCACTACTACCAACCTTGCTCTGCATTGAGCAGTCTCTGGTCCCCAGCTACTGCATTTGTCCTCCAAACACTCCACTGCATCATCTGACACCAAGTCCCTTTTCGCTATTGCTGAATCTTGGACTCCCATAGCAAGAAATTGATCCAAGAGGTGGACTCCTCAAGGATCCTGCCCACATGTAGTACTCCCGACTACAACTCAATATCGCCCCATCTCCTGCCTGGAGATGCATGGGCACTCATGGCAGACTCATCCTCGTCAATCTTTGCTGAAGTAGCCTTAGGATCATGTTTCTCATCCTTGTCCTTTTGCTTCAAAGGACATTGTGATGCAAAGTGACCCATCTCGCCACATCTGAAACATTTTACCTTTGAAATGTCCTTCTTTCGCTTCTGCTTCTATTGTCCATTCGATGCTAGAGCTGTGTTCTCCTCCTCCTCCTTGGTCTTTGTGCCACTCTCACTGCTGCCATTGAGGTTGACCTTCACTAGGTCCCTCTTTAACTCCTCTTGTTGAAGAGCCACCCACATCTCCAACCATGAAGGTAGTTTTTCCCTGCCCAATATGCTTTGGACGAAAACTTGCCATTCAACTAAGACTCGATTCAAGGCTATCCTCACCATTGCGGTTGGCTGAGGAGTGGACCCCACTGTAGCACTCTGGTCTCTAGTGTCCTGAAGATGCTGAAGATATAGGTCCACCCCTTCTTTTTGCATCAAGGTCCGCTGCAACTTCTGCTCCAAATACATCTTCTACTGTTTGGAAGAGCCTTCATACAGAGAAGACAAGGCTTTCCACATCTTTCAGGCTGTATCCTTGCCCCGTGTTGACCACTACGTGTCAACTACCCATAGCAGTACACCCCTTTTTTTCGCAAAAGGGGCAGCACTGGATCGACATGTCCGTGCCATTCGATTGTCATCATCAGCCCGATCATATTTATGTTGTAAACCCAGTCTGCATGTGTGAATTGTAAATAATCTTAGCAGAGTTGAGTTATGTATGTAAATTGCCTAGGTGGACCTAACTTTCTAGTGATAATCTACGTTCTGGAAGGTTTTTTGTCTCATCGATCCATGATCGGCAGAGTTGTCCTTCAGCCTAACCCCAAAGCCGGAATGAATTTTTGTCATTAGAATCTTAGGGGAATCCTAGTGCGTTGATCTGCTAGATTATATTTGGTCGCAGAAGTGGGTGGTCTATGAGGGTCTATGTCAAATGGGTTTTCCCCCTTGAGATGTAAATTTGTAAAAGTCATGATATAAAGTGTCTTGAGGGTTAAGAAATGTTTTAATCCCCTCATAGGTCCTAAGTCCTAAGTCCTAGGTGATTTTTCCAAAGGCTAAGTTCGAGGATCCATTAAAAAATAAAAATTAAAAATAAAAAAATAAAAAATAAAGATATAAATAATTAAAAAAAAAAAATTAATTAAAAAAATTAAAAATTAAAAAATTAAAAATATATATATATATAATTAAAAAAATAAATAATAAAATAATAAAATAAAATAAAAACTTAAAGATAATAAAATAATAATATTTTTGAGTAAATAAATGCAGAATTTCAATTTTTTAATGCATTAAAAAATTCGACGGATGAGATTAAGAGATATCTTGATCCTCATCAACGGTCGAGATCATTTTGACGTGGATCACTCGAACTAGCTGTTGGGAATTTTTCCTTTAAATAGGGTGCTAGGGGCCATTTGAGATCAGATTGGATCTAGAGTCTGGTGCTAAAGAAAGCTCTCTTGTAGTCATTTTTGTGCAATAAAGAAAGACTTTGGGGTTAAAAATCTTGCTGGTGTTACTCTTCTGAAAGTGCTGTAAGATGATTTATTTTTCTGCATAATTTTATTTTCCGCTGTTGATTTAAGCTTGATGAAGATTGATTCAGGCAAAGGTATCTTGTCTGATCTCTGGGGTTTGAATGATAGTTTAGATTCTGAAACATAATGGCAGGTATCTCCATTTGATCTGGGTTTCACTATTGTTTTCACCCTCTATGTTAATGGTTGATTTTAAGCTGTGCATGAAATCTTAGTTTTGAGTTTACCGGGCGTTAGGGGAAGTTCTCGGCTGAACCAGCCAACTCCCAGATTATGTTCTCTGAAAGAGCCTAGCCAGTGCTTGATCCCGGGCTTATCATCTGAAATTTTTTATAAATGCATGCAGGGTTTTCTGAAGCATCTCACAGTAAATGAAAATTCTGAAAATATTTATGTGGTATAACGAGAAATCTAGCTATTTTAGAGCCTACAAGTTATAAATGTTGTAATTGTTTCGCTGATCTAGGGTTTTGGTTTCGTTTTCTGCACACATTATTTTTGGGTTTTCTGTTATTTGTCATTGCAGGTTGCAGGTATAGGTTTTATTTTTTGAAAAATATTTCAGGGTTTCATCACAAAATCTGAAGTAGCTTGCAACCCGGGGCTTTCATTGTAGATTTGACGGAGCAAAGATTTCCAGCCTTCACAGCTAGGTTTTGATTTCACACTGATCGTATTTTCTGAGGGCAGCAAAGTATCTTTTTTTTCAAGGCTGATCTGGGCTCATGCGGAAGGATTTATTACTGTTTGCAAGCTATTTGTGGCTTATAAATTTTTTTTTGAAGGTTTTTGAAGGCAGCCGTAAGACCTTTGAGTGCATATTACTTTTATTTTTTATTCATCACCCACGCTGCCAGTTACAGAACTGCACACATAACCTCCAAGCGCTGTCCTGCTCAGCTCCTTGCATCCTCCATCTCCATGCGCTGTCTCCTCATCCGCTGCATATGAATTCCTGATGATGGTTTCAAAACCTTGCTGTACCTGCACGCTCCTCTAGCAAACTTTCGCCAGACCTGCAAACAAATCATTGATTTTTCTTTTTTCCTTAACGCAGCTGAACCTTCCATTCACGCTGCCCACTGCCTCACGCAGTCCTTGTGCCATTGAGCTCTCAGCGCCTTCCTCTGTCCCGTGGTCCTCCTTGTCGCCGTCTTCCTTCCGTAAACCTGCAAAATACATCAAAAACCAGCGCATAAGAAAACAATAACCAACGATTTCAATCTGTCTGCGTTTTGATTTACAGAAGCTGCGTTTTGATTTACGGAAGCTAGTGTAATGTGTATTTCTGTATGGTTTTGTTTTGAATGGAATCATAAATAAGGAGCTCTTCCAGCAACCTTCGCCCTTCATCCGTGGACTTCTCCGCCATCGAAAACCAGCACGTTGCCCTTCCGTTCCTCTCTCTGCCTGCAAAACGAACGCTGCCCACGTCCCTCAAAATCCAAACGCCGTACCTGCAGCAGCAAAACATTCGACTTCATTGTATATGTGTTAGTTCTTTTTAGGTTTGGGTTTGTATACATTTCGATTTTCATGTTTAGTGTTAGCATGAGTTTTATTTCAAGTTCATATAATTAAAATTCAGTACTTTGATTTCTTTTTAGAATTTAGACTTGATTATTTTTATTTGTTATATAGTTTAGAAATTAATTAGCTTTGTTTATTTTTCAGTTTCATTTAATTTAGATTTAAACTTTTGTTTTTCTTTAATTTTTATTGATATGAGTTAGATTTTAATTTTATTTGGTTAGGATTTAAACTTTATATTTTTGTTACATATATGTAGATTAGGTGTTAGTCTTCATTTTGATTTCCTTTTAGTTTTCTTTAGTTTAAAAAAAAAAAAATCATAAAAATTAGAAAATCATAAAAGGCAAATACGATTTCTTTTCTTTTTATGTTAGGAATATAGTGTTGTTACATAGTTTTTGTTTTAGATTTTTATTTATGTAGATTTAATTTTGTTTAACATAGTTTCTTTTGGGTTTTTAGATTTTGTATCATTTTGTTTTGACTTTTAATCAAAAGAAAAATAAAAAATCATAAAATTAAAAAAAAAAAAATTCAAAAGCATAAAAAAAGTTAGTCCTTATTTAGGATTTTGTTTCTATAGATTAAGTTAGTTTTAGATTAGATATTATTTTTGTTTCATTTTGCATTTAAAATTTAAAAATCATAAAAAATATAAAGATATTTTTGGGAAAGTTTTTGCTAGTTCAAGTCTTTTTTTTTTCACTTACTGGTTCACGGATACCCGGGTCAGTGGGTAGCCGCTACGTCCAGGGTTTTAAACACTGAGTGGACACCACCCGAAGGGCATCAACACCCCTCGGCCTATTTACTGACCTAACCCCAAGAGCTTTCGCGATTCGACCCTGTGACCTCCCATTGGCGAGGCACTTGATTTGACCGATTGAGCTAACTCTTGGGGCATGCCAGTTCAAGTCTTGGCTCAGGAATTTGTTATGTTTTATCTTTTCTGCTGAGGCTAAAATTTTGATGTGGGAATAATATTTATCATTTTCATGTGGTTAAACATTTTTAGATGATCATTTAAAGATTAGCTATATGAATCTGATATCTGGTTAGCATTTAAAATTACGTGGTTATTTAAAGCGCTTTATCTTTCGAAATTTTAATTGCTGGAGTATCATTAAGCCATTAATCCCTTATTGATTATCTCGCATGTGGTAAAAGTTAATCTTTGTTGTTTGATGGTAAAGCGATTGTTAATGAGTTCATATCTCTGCAGCATTTGATAAATAATCGTTTAATCATTTATTTTATAAGGCACTGGTCTATTAATTTAATAAAATCAATTTAGTGCTGGTTTCCCTTCGTGTCTCCCAATTCAACTGGTTCACAGTTGGTCATCCATTTTCCTATAGGGTCCTGGTTTCTCTTCGTGTCTCCCAATTCAACTGGTTCACAGTTGGTCATCCATTTTCCTATAGGGTCTACCCCCCTTAGCCGCGGGAGACAGGCTTAAACGGAAAGATCGGGGATCAGGGTGACAGCCCCCGGTCTGAGCGTTGCCATGACAATCTGTGCGACAACATTTTTTGGCGCCGTTGCTGGGGATAGAGTTTTTTTGGCCCTAGCGTTTCAACGACATTTATCATTCTTTCATCTTTCGCATATCTCATTTGAGCTGGCAGAGTCAACATTTTTTGGCATCATTTGGATCTTTTCATCACCTTATCTTTCGTCATATCAAGAACTTCTCTTCAGTTCGTTTCTTGTTTGGGTGGCGACTCCATTTTCTTATTTTTCCCAGACAAGAAGCCTCCCTCATATCTGCTTATTGGTTGCTTTTTGGATCCTAGAATTAGATTCATTGTTCAAGTAGCGATTCCACTTCTTTCATCTATTGAACGGAGATCTCGTTCTATCATCCATTTGGTCCCTCGTTATTCATCATGGATTATTTGTTTAAACCATGTCATTTTACTGATGACCTCCATGATATTCCGGAAGTGGCCATTTCTAAATTACCTTTGTTTTCAAGTGGTGATTCAGTCGCTGTTAAAAGACATCTAGGCTTGTTTACTCGTATAATGATCATATATTGTAGACCCCCTCAATATAATCATGAAGATGTCAAAATGCGTCTTTTTGTCTTTTCTTTAGAGGGTGATGCTTTGAATTGGTTTAATAATTGTCCTGGAGATTCTTTCACTTCTTTACAAGACATTGTCAATGCTTTTAAAGATAGATATGGTTATCCAGATAGCTCGCCTTGTGCCCCTAAAATTGTGCAACAGAATGAAAGTAATCTTATAAAAGGTCCAGCTGTCGGTGAAAGATTCCAAGACAATTCTTCATATCAGAATGTGCAATCCACATGTACCATTGCAGATCAAATCCATGATAGTGGAAACGCAGGGACAAATGACAATGAAAAGGAAGATCAAAGGCAAACTATACAAAAACTAATGCTACTGGTAAAAAATATGGAGATCAATCAAACTAATTATGCTAATGATGTGAGAACTTTGTGCACCCATCTGGAAAAACGTAATAGGGAGATGGAGATCATGCAAAATCAGCATACTAAGGAA
Source organism: Pinus tabuliformis (assembly GCA_031772625.1). Lineage (NCBI taxonomy): Eukaryota > Viridiplantae > Streptophyta > Pinopsida > Pinales > Pinaceae > Pinus > Pinus tabuliformis. The sequence continues at coordinate 112,346,622 of CM062814.1, read as the reverse complement.
ATTGAGGCCATGAAGATTAATCATGATACAGAAATTAGTTTTATGCAAAGCAAGATGTCAGGCTTAGAGGAAAATATGACGACCATGAAAGCTAATCATGATAGGGAAATTAATTCTATGCAAAACAAGTTATTAACTATGGATGAAGAAATGACTATCATGACATTCGATCATAATAATCAGTTGGCTACCATGCAAGCAAATCATAAGGAAGAAATAAACTCTATGCAGTATTGCTTGATGAACATAAAGGAAAAGAACGATAAAATAATAAAAGATATGGAAGAAGACCATGCCAGGCAAATCAATGCTATAAAGGTTGATCACTCTAGTCAGATAGATGCCATTAAAATACAGGTTCAGAAGTTCAACAATTGTCAGAGGATGAAAGAAACCAGGAAACATCAATAGATCAGGAGCCTTCTCATTTGCTGCAACAAGCTCCATCTTATTATGAGGAGGTCATTGGTTCGATTGAAAGGTGGTTAATTGAAGGTGATCCAGATAAAATTAAAAACGATAAAGATCAGATGCAAGATGAAGAAAGACATGTCACACATATCTTACATACTTCATCTAAGAGCTTTGAAACAGAAAGTTCCACGTCATCAGTGATACAGCCTGCCACGAAGAGAAAGCGCAAAAGAAAGAGAATGAGAAAAAGATTTGATGCATCAGACGGCCGTGAGCAGCTTGACTTTCGAATAGGAAGAAGTCCTACCATATGCAGAATTGGACATGGCACATCCGACAAGCAGTCGACAGATTTGCCTGAAAGCAGGCAAATGCTCAGTATACACTATATTGAACACATTTGATGCCATGGGGCATCCTTTGTATTGTATTTCTAACCCTACTCCTTGTTTTTTCAACATTTTCATTTTTGTTTTAGGATTAGATTTACTTTTTCATGTTGTTAGATTAGTTAATAAATGAAGAGCTTATATCTTTCATGTGCTTAATGTTGTATGATGATTTTTGGATGGACGCTACTTATGTTTTGTTGTGTGTTGCATGGGTGCAGATTCTGGATTCTCACATTCCTACAGTGCAGCAACGTGTCCCCAAGTAGAGCCAGATGTTGACCACTACGTGTCAACTACCCATAGCAGTACACCCCCTTTTTTTCGCAAAAGGGGCAGCACTGGATTGACATGTCCATGCCATTCGATTGTCATCATCAGCCCGATCATATTTATGTTGTAAACCCAGTCTGCATGTGTGAATTGTAAATAATCTTAGCAGAGTTGAGTCATGTATGTAAATTGCCTAGGTGGACCTAATTTTCTAGTGATAATCTACGTTCCGGAAGGTTTTTTGTCTCACCGATCCATGATCGGCAGAGTTTTCCTTCAGCCTAACCCCAAAGCCGGAATGAATTTTGTCATTAGAATCTTAGGGGAATCCTAGTGCGTTGATCTGCTAGATTATATTTGGTCGCAGAAGTGGGTGGTCTATGTCAAATGGGTTTTCCCCCTTGAGATGTAAATTTGTAAAAGTCATGATATAAAGTGTCTTGAGGGTTAAGAAATGTTTTAATCCCCTCATAGGTCCTAAGTCCCAAGTCCTAAGTCCTAGGTGATTTTTCCAAAGGCTAAGTTCAAGGATCCATTTAAAAATAAAAATTAAAAAAAAAAAAAAAAAAAACAATAAAAAATTAAAGATATAAATAATTAAAAAATTAAAAAATATTAATTAAAAAAATTAAAAATTAAAAAATTAAAAAAAATATATATATATATATATATATATATAAAATTAAAAAAATAAATAATAAAATAATAAAATAAAATAAAAACTTAAAAATAATAAAATAATAATATTTTTGAGTAAATAAATGCAGAATTTCAATTTTTTAATGCATTTAAAAATTCGACGGATGAGATTAAGAGATATCTTGATCCTCATTGACGGTCGAGATCATTTTGACGTGGATCACTCGAACTAGCTATTGGGAATTTTTCCTTTAAATAGGGTACTAGGGGTCGTTTGAGATCAGATTGGATCTTAGAGTCTGGTGCTAAAGAAAGCTCTTTTGTAGTCATTTTTGTGCAATAAAGAAAGACTTTGGGGTTAAAAATCTTGCTGGTGTTACTCTTCTGAAAGTGTTGTAAGATGATTTATTTTTCTGCATAATTTTATTTTCAGCTGTTGATTTTAGCTTGATGAAGATTGATTTAGGCACAGGTATCTTGTCTGATCTCTGGGGTTTGAATGATAGTTTAGATTCTGAAACATAATGGCAGGTATCTCCATTTGATCTGGGTTTCACTATTGTTTTCTCCCTCTATGTTAATGGTTGATTTTAAGCTGTGCAGGAAATTTTAGTTTTGAGTTTACTGGGCGTTAGGGGAAGTTCTCGGCTGAACCAGCCAACTCCTGGATTATGTTTTCTGAAAGAGCCCAACCAGTTCTTGATCCCGGGCTTATCATCTGAATTTTTTTATAAATGCATGCAGGGTTTTTCTGAAGCATCTCACATTAAATTAAAATTCTGAAAATATTTATGTGGTATAACGAGAAATCTAGCTATTTTAGAGCCTACAAGTTGTAAATGCTGTAATTGTTTAGCTGATCTAGGGTTTTGGTTTCGTTTTCTGCACACATTATTTTTGGGTTTTTTGTTCTTTGTCATTGCAGGTTGCAGGTATAGGTTTTATTTTTTGAAAAATATTTCAGGGTTTCATCACAAAATCTGAAGCAGCTTGTAGCTCGGGCTTTCATTGTAGATTTGACGGAGCAAAGATTTCCAGCCTTCACAGCTAGGGTTTGAGTTCACACTGATCGTATTTTCTGAGGGCAGCAAAGTTTCTTTTTTTTAAGGCTGATCTGGCCTCATGCGGAAGGATTTATTACTGTTTGCAAGCTATTTGTGGCTTATAAAATTTTCTTAAGGGTTTTGAAGGCAGCCGTAAGACCTTGAGTGCATATTATTTTTATTTTTTATCCATTACCCACGCTGCCAGTTACAGAACCGCACACATAACCTCCAAGCGCTGTCCTGCTCAGCTCCTTGCATCCTCCATCTCCACGCGCTGTCTCCTCATCCGCTGCATATGAATTCCTGATGATGGTTTCAAAACCTTCCTTGTTGTACCTGCACGCTCCTCCAGCAAACTTTCGCCAGACCTGCAAACAAATCATTGATTTTTCTTTTTTCCTTCACGTAGCTGAACCTTCCATTCACGCTGCCCACTGCCTCACGCAGTCCTTGTGCCATTGAGCTCTCAGCGCCTACCTCTGTCCCGTGGTCCTCCTTGCCGCCGTCTTCCTTCCGTAAACCTGCAAAATACATCAAAAACCAGCGCATAAGAAAACAATAACCAATGATTTCAATCTGTCTGCGTTTTGATTTACAGAAGCTGCGTTTTGATTTACGGAAGCTAGGGTAATGTGTATGTCTATATGGTTTTGTTTTGAATGGAATCGTAAATACGCAGCTCTTCCAGCAACCTTCGCCCTTCATCCGTGGACTTCTCCGCCATAGAAAACCAGCACGCTGCCCTTCTGTTCCGCTCTCTGCCTGCAAAACAAATGCTGCCCACGTCCCTCAAAATCCAAACGCCGTACCTGCAGCAGCAAAACATTCGACTTCATTGTATATGCGTTAGTTCTTTTTAGGTTTGGGTTTGTATACATTTCGATTTTCATGTTTAGTGTTAGCGTGAGTTTTATTTCAAGTTCATATAATTAAAATTCAGTACTTTGATTTCTTTTTAGAATTTAGATTTGATTATTTTTATTTGTTATATAGTTTAGAAATTAATTAGCTTTGTTTATTTTTCAGTTTCATTTAATTTAGATTTAAACTTTTGTTTTTCTTTATTTTTTATTGATATGAGTTAGATTTTAATTTTATTTGGTTAGGATTTAAACTTTATATTTTTGTTACATATATGTAGATTAGGTGTTAGTCTTCATTTTGATTTCCTTTTAGTTTTCTTTAGTTAAAAAATAAAAAAAATAAAAAAATAAAAAATCGTAAAAATTAGAAAATCATAAAAGGCAAATACGATTTCTTTTCTTTTTACGTTAGGAATATAGTGTTGTTACATAGTTTTTGTTTTAGATTTTTATTTATATGGATTTAATTTTGTTTAACGTAGTTTCTTTTGGGTTTTTAGATTTTGTATCATTTTGTTTTGACTTTTAATCAAAAGAAAAATGAAAAATCATAAAATGTAAAAATCATAAAAAATATATAATAAAAAAATAAAAAATAAAAATTCAAAAGCATAAAAAAAAGTTAGTCCTTATTTAGGATTTTGTTTCTATAGATTAAGTTAGTTTTAGATTAGATATTATTTTTGTTTAATTTTGAATTTAAAATTTAAAAATCATAAAAAATATAAAGATATTTTTTGGGAAAGTTTTTGCCAGTTCAAGTCTTGGCTCAGGAATTTGTTATGTTTTATCTTTTCTGCTGAGGCTAAAATTTTGATGTGGGAATAATATTTATCATTTTCATGTGGTTAAACATGCTTAGATGATCATTTAAAGATTAGCTATATGAATCTGATCTCTGGTTAGCATTTAAAATTACGTGGTTATTTAAAGCACTCTATCTTTCGAAATTTTAATTGCTGGAGTATCCTTAAGCCATTAAGCACTTATTGATTATCTCGCATGTGGTAAAAGTTAATCTTTGTTGTTTGATGGTAAAACGATTGTTAATGAGTTCATATCTCTGCTGCATTTGATAAATAATCGTTTAATCATTTATTTTATAAGGCACTGGTTTATTAATTTAATAAAATCAATTTAGTGTTGGTTTCCCTTCGTGTCTCCCAATCCAACTGGTTCACAGTTGGTCATCCATTTTCCTATAGGGTCTACCCCCCTTAGCCGTGGGAGACAGGCTTAAACGGAGAGATCGGGGATCAAGGTGACAGCCCCCGGTCTGAGCATTGTCGTGACAATCTGTGCGACAACACCTCACAAGTGTGAGACCACATGATCTCGAACTCCATCAAGAATGAACCTCTTTGCCTTCCCCTGCTCGGCTTTGTACTTCTTCTTCTGATCGTTGTCAACAGGAACAATTACAACACTTTTGACGTAGGCCTCGAGATCATATTCCTCCAGAACAACTAAGATTCTAGTCTTCCATATGATATAGTTGGAAGCTTTTTCCAACCTGTCCTGGTCTCTGAGCTCATGTGATGCCATCTATCCCAATTGTCGAATTGACTTCTCTAGTCACTGCTCAGCTGCTCAGCAAGTGAGAAATTCAAACTTTCTGGCGGAAAAGTTCTATGAGGAGAAAATTCCCCTTCTACATGTCTTCGCTCTTTTCCAGCGGATTTCTGCCCCGACAGAAACTGCGCTGAGGCTTCGCGTCAGCCCCTCTACCTCTGCAAACTCACGAACTGGAAATTGTACCTCTCTATCGTCTCACTTAGAGAGAGATTTCCTCGGATCTGCTTCCCGACAAGGACTGCGCAATCGCTTCAAGGGGATTCGAATTGCTGCCAAGTGCAGCTTTCGACTTCATTGCTCAGCACTTGATTTGCTCTTCTTGTTTCAAAATCAACTCTCTGATAACAAGTGAAAATTCGTACACTGAAGGAACCCCTACTGCAGCTTTCGACTTCATTGCTCAGCACTTGATTTGCTCTTCTTGTTTCAAAGTCAACTCTCTGATACCATGTGAAAATTCCTACACTGAAGGAACCCCTTGATTTGCTCTTCTTGTTTCAAAGTCAACTCTCTGATACCATGTGAAAATTCCTACACTGAAGGAACCCCTATTGCAGCAAATATGAATCTACTTCACCTATTTGATTTTTTAAATTACAAACATCAAGTTATTCTTCTGAATACTGAAGTAAATTACTTTTGCAGCCTACATTAATTAAATATTTGATCTCATGAAACAAAAAACAAAGCAAAGAACAAGATACATAGGAGACACTTATTTTTGGACACAATAGTCCCCGAAAAAACCCAATGCGGAAAACCGATGCAGCAACTCTGAGGGTTTTATTATTATGCAGGAAAATATCTGAATACAAATCTAGGATGCTCATCTAGCAATTGTTAACAGAGAAAATACTGGCGGAAAATCTGAGTGAGTTTACCTCACTTCACCTGACAGAATTTCGGCTGATTCGACACAAGACTGGCTAACCCCGGCTATTTCTGCGCTGGTTGTGCGTGAGCACTGCATCACCTTCTCTGCCCTCTGCGTTAGCTCTCCCGGCTATTCCGGCAGTTCCGACAGTTTTGGATTCTGTGTGACAGACGTCTTTTTTGCATCAACTCTCTCGGTTACTGCGCTGCCTCTGTGTTAGCTCTCCCGGTTGTTCTGACAATTCCCGACAATTTCTGGCAGTTCCGACAGTTTTGGATTCTACGTGACAAGCAACTTTTCTGTGTCAGCTCTCCCGGCTATTGCGCTGCCTCTCTGCAAGCTCTCTCTGCCTCTCTATCAGTATTCTCCGAAAAGTCCTCCCGAATTCTCACTGCCCCTCTACTGCAAGATCTCCCCAATCAATTTTCCTCTTGAGAACTTCTCACCTCAGAAAATCGATTCAAGATCTTCCCAATCAATTTTCCTCCTGAGAACTTCTCACCTCAGAAAATCGATTCCCTCAATCTCTTTGTATATGTTTCCAAATGAACCCCCAGCCTCCATTTTATACTTTTCTTGTTGAGTCGTCAACAACCGAGATTAAGTTTCTAATCAACGGCTAAGATTAAAACATGACTTGATTCGCCTTCTAGATCATTATCACCCATAGTTTGATTAATACCCATTAATATTTTAATTTCCTTAAGTTTAGACTTAAGAACTCCATTAAAAATATTAATTATTTTAATAAAATACAATCCGGGTGGAATTTCACCAAACGGTTTATGGGTTCTTTAGAACTCATGTGCCTTAGCCTCTCCACCAATTTTCAAGGCTAGAGCGCTTCCGATGCTACCAAAAAATAACAAACATGAACCACCTTGGGAAATGTGAAAAATTGACTTTGTGAGAGTGCCATCTATGAGAACTATTTAAGGGATATTGCACCAAGGCTACATGCATACTCAACAGACACATAACTGTGCAATAAGACATAGGCGCACCTTGATGCAGGTTGGATTGGCCCATACACTTGTGATCACCCCGACAAAAGCAGGCTCCCCTAGAAACATGAGACCTCAAGTAAGCCCATCCAAGGTCCTCCAATCCTTTCTAGGATGAAAGGAGCCAGAGATGAACCCAAAGTGATTGGCCATGGTCCAACCAAACACAAGGTCTAGGATACCTAATACAAGTCCTCACATGGTTGTTACAAGGCTTTTGACTTGTGACCTTGGGCTTACAATTATGTGTACCCCTGCTAACATGAGAGGTAACACTTCCATCTAACTTTGAATTTGCGCAAAGCGTTCAAGTGCTTGAATAAGATTATTCTGAAAAATAGGTATTCCCTGCCAAGGATCAATGATCTGAGTGACCAACTATGGGGGTTGTATCAGTGGATGGTTATGCCATTCAGATTATGCAGTGCTCGAGTGACGAGTATGAGATTGATTTGTTGCTTTGAAACCATTCCTAGATTTCTTTGTCATTATTTACGTGGATGATATTCTGGTGTGTAACAAGAATTGGGAGGAGCACTTGCAACATTTCGAGATGAAACTCTGAACTCTCAAAGAGCGCAACCCTTGCAAGCTAACATCACTGAATGTGAGTTTACAGGACATCACAAGCTAACATCAGTGAACATGAGTTTACAGGACATCACTGGTGTATTTAGGCCGTTGTTGTTTGCCAGAGGCAGATTTTTCATTGCCTCAAGAAAGATTAAGGCTATTATGAATTGGCCAAGCACAAAGAGCTTAATTAAGCTTAGGATTTATGGTGCTAGCAAATTATATGAGAGTTTGTGAAACACTTCTCAGTTGCTGCAATGCCTTCTAATGCTTAAAGAAAAGAGCCAGAGCATTTGAGTGGACCATAGTTCAAGAGCAAGTATTGGCATGGAAGATTTCTAATGCACTAGTTCTATATCTATTGAACTTTCTGTTATTTTTTGAAATTGAAGTTGATGCCTTGAGTTAGGCAATAAGAGTAGCATTGACATAGCATGAGGCTGATAGCATGTTATTTGGAAACTTTCGTTGCACACTAGTAAGTTACCCCACTTGTGACAGGGAGCTATGAATGTCATATAAACACTGGGGGCAATATGTTTTAACTTTTGGTGAAATAAATGATTATTGTCTTGGATCAGAAACCTCCGCAATTCCTATAGACACAACTGAAGTTGTGTGAAAGCCAAAACTTTAAGTGAATGGCTTTCTTGCAATGTACAATAAATGTACAAATAGCTGCATAGTTAATTTTGTTTCAAGATCTTCTGTTGCTTCTTTAACAGGGCCAATGAAGTTAAGTCCTTTTGTAAATGAACAATATAATTTTTTTTATGTAGCTGACCCAGATTTTCGCTCAATAGTAGAAGCCCTGCAAAACCTGCCAAGGTATTTATGGCCTGTATACTTCAAAGACTGGTCTTGATTAAGGATTGCTGTGTAGACTGGACAATGTCTGTGTTCTAAAAGGAGTTGCTTGACACTTTCAAGTGAGATGACAGTAAATTTGCAAAGGCATGTATATTGGCTATGCTGCAGACTAATGCCAAGAGGTTTTATTTGAACATCTTTTGTACCAAAATTCAGAGCTAGCACATTTCTCCCGAGTTCTTGATCTGCAATCATCACCTTTAGTTTGAGCATCCCAATAGCTTTCCGAGCAACTAAACAACACAGTTCTGAGTTTCGATGAAGGAGGTATAGCCCTTTTTCTGTACAGGCTAATTCTATGGTAATTGGAGTTTAACCAGTTGGTAAATTTCTGGGATGAACTACTGCCAAATGTTTACTAATTTTACGTGTATATCACTTCCTCCAGATCTGCTTTCAACTTTAGTTTGAGAGAAAAAATCTGACATGCGAATCCAATGTTGTATGATGAAGATATGCCCATTTATGATAAGGATCATTTTCCTGTGCAAACCTGTTGTGTGCCTATCCTTATTTGGTCTCCGGAAATAGGGCTTGTGGGTCCCTTGTGAGTCTTGCAGATGAAAGTTGCAGATCCTTTTAGCCCACAAATGAGGGTTGTAGGGCCTTTGGGTCTCTTAAATGAGGGTTGGAGATCCTTTATGAGCGTTCTAAATGAGAGATGATGTCCTTTGCAAGTTACACAGATTAAAGTTACAGGTCCTTTGGATCCTGCAATAAGGATTGTGGAGTGATTGGGTGTTGCAAACAGGCATCAGGGTTGTTTCAACTTTCAACCACACAACTTCTAAAATATATATATATATATTCTTCAAAAAATCCACAGCAAAAATTAGCACCGACTGACAAACTAAAGGGCAAATTTGACAGGCCAAAAATTTCTCAAAGTTTTTGATGAAATGTGGTCATTCAATATATCAAAATAATTGATGGAACTTGTATTTCTTGGTGAAACAAGTCTGAGCAGAAATATTGAAGCCATTTAGATCAATAGTCAAATGAAGTTGTGGGCCATTTTCTAATACCTTGCATTCAACAAGTCTCAACTTTCTTCTTAATTAAATTGAGCATATCATACCTTTGTTGGAATATTTATTGTCTGAAAAGATGGATTTCAGATCATTTTGAGCAGTATTGAGCAGACCATTGGCTATAAGCACGCAACAGTGTATCTCTCCCAAATTTGGAACTTTGATTTCTGTATACTACAAATTCAATTCTTTTAACTGCAGCAACATGTCCATAATATAAATAACTTAATATTGGCTTATGCTGCAGACTAATACCAAGAGGTTTTATTTGAACAACTTTGGTACCAAAATTCAGAGCTAGCACATTTCTCCCTAGTTCTTGATCTGCAATCATCACCTTTCGTTTGAGCATCCCAAAGCTTTCCAAGCAACTAAACGACACAATTATGAGTTTCAATGATAATTGCAGTTTAACCAGTTGGTAAATTTCTGGGATGAACTACTGCCAAATGTTTACTAATTTTATGTATAAATCACTTCATCCAGTTGTGCTTTCAACTTTAGTTTGAGGGAAAAATCCGACATGCTAATCCAATGTAGTATGATGAAGATATGCCCATTTATGACAATGACCATTTTCCTGTGTGAACCTTCTGTGTGCCTATCCTTATTTGGACTCCGGAAATAGGACTCGTGGGTCCCTTACGAGTCTTGCAGATGAAAGTTGCAGATCCTTTTAGCCCACAAATGAGGGTTGTAGGTCACTTGTGGGCTAAAGGGATCTGCAACTCACAAGTGTAAATAGGGGTCCTTTGGGTCTCTTAAATGAGGGTTGGAGATCCTTTATGAGTGTTCTAAATGAGAGATACTTTGCAAGTTACACAGATTAAAGTTACAGGTCCTTTGGATCCTGCAATAAGGATTGTGGAGTGACTGGGTGTTGCAGACAGGTGTCGGGGTTGTTTCAATTTTCAATCCCACAACTTCTATATATATATATATATATATATATATATATATATTCTTCAAAAAATCCACAGCAAAATTTAGCACCAACTGACAAACTAAAGGGCAAATTTGACAGGCCAATTTTTTTTCAAAGTTTTTGATGAAATGTGGTCATTCAATATATCAAAATAATTGATGGAACTTGTATTTCTTGGTGGAACAAGTCTGAGCAGAAAGATTGAAGCCATTTAGGTCCACTAATCAAATGAAGACGTGGGCCATTTTCCAATACCTTGCATTCAACAAGTCTCAACTTTCTTATTAATTAAATTGAGCATATCATACCTTTGCTGGAATATTTATTGTCTGAAAAGATGGATTGCAGATCATTCTGAGCAGTATTGAGCAGACCATTGGCTATAAGCAAGCAACAGGGCATCTCTCTCCAAAATTTGGAACTTTGATTTCTCTATTCTATAAATTCAATTCTTTTTACTGCAGCAACATGTCCATAATTTAAATAACTTAATGTTGAATCTTGTGTTCCACTCACTGGAGGATCTTATCAGGTGTTGCATTGCTATCCTCATAGTCATTGATGTGAGAGGAGATGTTTTGCTGAACTCCTCCACTTTCACCTCTATATCTAATGCAGTACAGTGGTTCTCTCTCATTTCTGGGTTTTTACTTTTACTCTGTTTTCTGTTATTTTCACTTGTACTATTTTATCTTTTAGCTTTTAGGAGCAACCTTGGCATTCTCACCTTATGTTTGTGACTAGTTGTATTCTCAAGTCCCGCTGGCTTATAATTTTGGTGACCTGTGGACATAATGAACTATCTTATTTAACCTTGTTGGAAAGTTTGAAAAATATCCAATTTCTTCAATTCGAGATTTAAGAACTCGTTTTATTATGAAACTTATACCATATTTTGCATATTGTTAATGCTTCTAAATGAACACAAGAAATTCATCCAAGAAACGTAACTCACATACAACTGCTCTTAAGAACACCTTTTGTCAGACCGATTTTACTAACTGAAGGGGTAAATAGTAAATACAATACATTTTAAAGATTTTTATGCTTACTTGGGAACTTGATTGTTTTCCTTGGTCATCACTGCAGACATAGATGGACTATGGAAACAAAATTAAAACCTGATTTATGATATATTGCTAACTACGATAGGCTGTGCTTCGACACCCTCTTATTTTACAAAATAAGTCATACCGCCTAATAATACTTTATAAAGTTCCTCTATAGCCTTTGTAATTTTACCCTTTTTTAAATGATGATAGCTACTTTTCCTATCTTTCATGGATCATCAAGTCCCAGAATAAGCACAAATATGTCTAAAATGTTGATTGGAGTAGAGAAGTAAGGGTTCTGCTTGCCTAGGTGTTAAGGCTAGCGGAGGGACCCACAAGACAGCCACTTTATTAGAATATTGATTTATTTAACTATTTCCTAAAGTTATACTTGGGAAAAATTTAAAAATCCTCAGTTAACTTGTGATTTAATCTCAGTGCTTCATCACGATTTAATCTCAACTGTTGAGAGTAAAGGAGGGGCTTAGGTCAAAAGTGTAAGAGGAGATAGAGCGAGTAAGTGGCCAGATTGATGAGTGCAAAGAGTGTGTGATTGGCTCAACAAGAGAAGGGTTTTCAGCAGTCAGCAAGCAGATTAGGGATCAAGAGGCAGGAAGGAAGAGGTCAAATAGCCTTAGCCCAACTCAGAACCAACACGACCGTACAACGAGTTGTAGTGCGCAAGGAAAAATCGACCTACACAGCTGTACAATGTGCATCTGTGTGCAGAAGAGTAGATCTACACAAGCATTGCACAAGGGTTGTCTTGATTTTGATTCAGATCAGTTATAGTGGAGTTGCTGTAGAAGGGAAACATTCCCTTGTTATATAATTTTTTGAAAAATTATTATTTGCTGAGCTAATAGAAAACACACACAGTTGCAGGTTTTCCCCAGAGTTGGGGTTTCCTGGATATATCTTGTATTCTATGTGTTGAATGTGTTTGTCTTATGATTTATTATTAATTTCCGTTGTGCAGTTAAGTTAGAAAACTCAATGTATTTGCAATTTAAGTTTTCAGAACAATAGTTGTTTGTATTTATGGTTTTTACACTTAGAAAATTGTGAATCAATTCCTTAGATTTAAAGGAAATCAAACATGGTACCAGAGCATAGCCTTTGATTGAAGACCAAACATAGTTTTATCTTCAAGAGCAAGTTTTGCGATTCAGAGGGTGCGAGTTTATCAAATTGATTCAGCCGCTAGGGTTTTTGGGCAGTGCACATTGTTTCTAGGTAGTGTGATTTGGTAGTATGGAGTATCAGGGTCTTAGATTTGAGGAAAGATTGGACGACGCGTCCAACTTATGTTCATGGCATGAAAGTATAGTAGTGGCGCTGGAGGAGCAAGGGGTGGGAGTTTGTTGATAATGTCCCAACTCACCCATTGACCCTCAGCGACGTGGACAACCATCATTGGTCTTTATCAGGGTTCAAGCAAGGCCAGGAAGTTGGTATTGAAGGACAAGCTCATGAACATTAAAATGTCAAAGTCAGATTTTGTGGTGCCTTTCCTCACCAAATTTATCCAATTGAGGGAAGAGTTCGCTGGTCTGGACAAGACAATTCTAGACAGAGATCTGGTAAATTTTGCCCTGTTGGGTTTCACCAAATCATGGAAAGCCTTTACGGATGGGATTTGTGCTAGAGAAAAGCTTCCAGATTGGGAGCGATTATGGGGTGACTGTGTCCAAGAGGAGATTTGCAGACAAGCAGGGTCTTGTGTTAAGATCGAGGAAGATGAAGAAAATTTTGCCCTAGCTAGCAAAGGGGGCAAGTTAAAGGGCAAAAGGAGCAGAGGTGGTGGAGAGTCGAGCTCTAAGAGCAAGAAGAAGAAAAAGGATCTTAGCAAGATCAAGTGCTTTTTGTGCCACCAATTTGGGCATTATGCTACTAAATGCCCTAACAAGAAGAAAGGGTCCAAGAAGGACCAAGTAGCAGTCTTTGAAGAGATATATGAGTTCTCTTTTCATTTTGAGGAGGAGTTTTCACTCATTGCTTGCATGGCAAGCACAGTGGCTACCGGTTTATGGTATGTAGACAACGGTGCATCCTGTCATATGACGTGAAACAATAAGTATTTCAGCAAACTATCAAAAAGGGACATGCGGCTCGACATTGACATGGGCAATGATGGGAAGTACCGAGTTGAGGGTACTAGTACGATCAGATTTGAGAGGGAGTTTGGAATCCCTCTATATCTTAGAGACGACCTTTACATACCTAGGCTCAAGAAGAACTTCGTTTCAGTTTCAACATTAGAGGATAAAAGGTACGAGGTGACCTTTAGACATGGTAGGGTTTTCATAAAACCCTCAGACTCCAAGGTGGCTAAGCAAATTACGGTTAGGCATAAGAGCCTATATAGATTGCAGTTTGAGACAACTGCAACATTAACCAGGAAAGGGAGCCGTGACTAAAGAAGAGAGCTTGCAGAGTTGTGGCATAAGTGCATGGGGGCATTTGTACTATATTGCACTGAAGATTCTCGAGGAGATAGTGACAGGGCTGCCATACTGCAGTGTGGACTAGCATGAGGTGTGTAAGGGTTGTATGCTTGGCAAGTATGCCAAACCTCTTTTCCAAGCAGAGATAATAGGGCCAAGGGTATTTTGGACCTCGTTCATTCAAGTTTCGTGGCCCTTTCTTTATAGTATCCCTTAGTGTGTACAAGCATTATGTCATCTTCATAGTTGATCAATCAAGGAAGACTTGGATATTTTTTTATGAAAAAGAAAGATGAAGTCTTCTCGAAGTTTTTGGAGTTTAAGGCCTTGGTTGAAAACCAAACTTGTAAGAAAATGTTGATTTTTAATGTACTTTGGACAAGTGGTTTCCCATGGGTTAGTCTCTACCCTAGCGAAAAGTGTCCAAAATAATAATTTTCCTAAGTGTGACTTTATAAAGTGAAAGTGACTTTATAGGTGGTAAAGTCGATGTTAAATTATAAAGTGAAAAGTGACTTTAGACATAAAGTACAATGTGGGTACTTTATTTAATGGGTGAGTTAAAAAATAAAAAGTGAGAATTGAATACACATTTATTCTCATCCCTTGATCTAAATGAATCTGAGCCATTAGGTTTTAGGGTTGCCTAAAAGTCATTTAGGGAAACAAAAGAGGGAAATGAAAAGAGAGACTACATTCATTCTTCATGAGCAGATTGGAGAAAGGAGGTTGAGAGCTGGAGAAAAGTTGTGAAGGAGAAATTTGTTGTAGCGAGTTGGAGTGATTTATGGGCAAAGCTGGGTGTGAAAATCAATGCATAGAAGACAACAAAAGGTACAATATGAACAACATTGAATGCTATGAACTGCACGTTGTTCGACAAAAGATTTTGAAAAAAAATCTGTATAGTCTGTACAGCAGTATGGAAATCCGTATGAAGTCCATACAGTCGTATATGTACAGTACATATTTTCAGCGTCAAGTGGGCACGAAAATCGAGGCAAAGTGGGCACGATTTTCAAGGAGTTTTGTGCTGATGAGATAAGTTGTATTTTGTTGTTTTATTTTGTTTGCAAATTTATTTTCCCTAAACTTGAAAGATAAATAAACTTGAAGAGCTCCCTAACAGGTTTTCCCCTGAGAAGATTGAAGGGGTTTTGCCTGGGTCTATGTTGACCAAAAATTTGTGTATTTTTGTGTGTTTTGCTGGTCTGGTTATGTCCATATTTATTTTCAACATGTCTTGACAGTGCCATGTGTTTTAATCTAGAAATTTCATTTCCAGAATTCTATATGTTGAATGTATGTTTATGGGAAAGGGCATTTCACTGAATGGAAGTGATAAGGTGAAATTAAAACCGGGTTGGGATTGCGGGAAACTTTTTTTTGTCATCAAATTTCAACATGGTATCGGAGCTACAGGCTGAAAATTGCAGTTTGAACAATAGAGAATAGTTTGGGACAGCAAATAGTGGTTTGGACAACAAATTGAATTTTTGGACAACAAACTGATATTTTGGTACAGCAAGGTGAAATTTCACACACACTGAACTTTTGGGACAACAAGGTCTGGTGGAAAGTTCATTTCTCCATTTTTTTGGTTTTCTAAATTTTGGACAGCAGTATGGCCATGTTCTTAAGGATAGAGGACAGACTGGATGGGATATCCAACTATGCCGTTTGGAAGGACAGATTCCGAACAATGTTTGAGGAGGTAGCAGTTTGGGACATAGTGTGGCAAATGGTTGTACCTCCTACTGCTACAGATGAACTTGTTGAATTCACAAAAAATAATGCAAAGGGAAAAAGGATTTTGATGGAGAGTCCGAAGGATCATGTGGTTCCTCAAGTGAGAGGAAACACATATGCATATCAATTGTGGACAGCTCTAACCACTTTCTATCAGAGTACCAATAAGAGCAGGAAGATGGTACTCAAAGAGCAATTGAAGAACGTCAGGATGACAAAGGCTGAAAGTGTAGTTCATTATCTTGGCAGGGTCAAACAGGTACGTGATCATTTGATTGGTATTGGTGAGGCAGTGGCACCCACAGATTTAGTAGTGGGACTTCCTAAGTCTTGGGAGGTCTTTGGATATGCTGTTACCTCTAGGGAGAATCTTCCCAATTGGGACAAATTCTGGGATGATTGTGTGCAACATGAGATACGAAAGACTGATAATGGTAGGGTGAAGATAGCAGATGAGGAGGATGTAGCCTTGACAGCCAGGGGGAAGAACAAAGGGAAGGCCAAGAAAGGGGCCTCATCAGATGGGGCTAAGGGAAAGGAGAAGAAGAAGAAGAAAGATATGGATACTTCCAAAGTCAAATGTTGGGCATGTCAAAAGATGGGACACTATGTTGCTACGTGTTCTGAGAGGAAGAACAAGGGGAAGAAGGGTACTGCAACTTCAACAAAGGTGGAGCAACTTGCTTCATAGTTTGACCAGGACTTTGCATTTATTACTTCTACATCTAGTAGGAGTACATCATTCGATGTGTGGTACATAGATAGAGGGGCTTCTCGCCATATGACAAGTGCACGGGAGTTCTTTTCAAAGCTTGCAGAGAGGGCACTTGATATTGAGATTTCAGTGTCTGCTGTGGAGGAGAAAGGGTTTGACGACACTTTCTTAGGAGGGAAGGTATTGATGCATCCTAAGGGAGCTTCCATCACTTCGACCAAAGTGATTGGAATCTGCTCTGGGAAACTATACAGGTTCAATTTCCAGTTAGCAGGAGCATTGGTGAGTAGCACATCTGGTAGCGCACTCACACTAGTACCACCAGCAGTAGAGACTTGTGTGAGTTATGGCACCGGAGGATGGCGCATATGCATCATGGAGCTTTGAGAGTACTGAGGGAGATCACTATTGGAGTTCCTGATTTTAGTGTCGAGCATTATGAGGTCTACATAGGGTGCGCTTTGGGCAAGTTCCCATTCCCAACGAGCGATAACAGATCTAAAGGTATACTAGACTTGATTCATATTGATGTTAGTGGCCGTATGTCTCATGTGTCTTTGGGTGGTTATGAGTATTATGTTATATTCTTTGATGACTACTCTAGGAGGACTTGGATATATTTCTTGAAGAGCAAGGGTGAGGTCTTCGGTCTCTTTAAAGATTTCAAAGCTCTTGGGGAAAAGCAGACAGGTAGGAAGATTCAGGTCCTGAGGTCAGACACTGGTGGTGAGTACAGAATGGGGTGTCTAAAAGGAAGAACAGAGCTATTGTTGGGGCTGCTAGAGTGATGATTCATGATTAGGGGTTGCCTTTGTTTTTGTGGGTTGAGGCCTGCAATACTGTTGTTTATCTTCAGAACAGGAGTCCTCACAAAGTATTGGGGAATATGACTCCGGAGGAGGCTTTCACTGTTGAGAAGCCTCATGTGGCACATCTCCGTATCTTTGGATGTCTTACATATTCTTATATGCCAAGGAGCAAAGGACGAAGCTGGAACCCATGGCAGAGAAGGGTATCTTTATGGGTTACAACAAGACTTCGAAGGCTTATCGGATCTTCATTCCTTCTAAACGGAGAGTGGTGATTAGGAGGGATGTGAAGTTCGAGGAGGAGAGGGCCTATCGGAGATCACGGGAGTATGATGAGAGAGAGTCACAAACTTCTCCTCAGCAGGGAGGTCAGGTACAGGGAGCAGGACCTTAGGGTTCTGGATCGACTGGTACAGGAGGTACTTCAGTGTTAGTGACATCTGGGGCACCAGTGGCGAGTTCACCGAGCACTTCTTTAGGGAGTCCACTGGTACATAGTTCACATGGCACTTCAGCTGACACAGGCACAAGTGCCAGTACAGGTTCTTCAAGGACAGGTGCTGGTACAGGCACACCAGGGTCAGTTGGCAGACCTTCAAGTTCACCAGACTGGGGGGCAGAGGATGAGGTTCCCTATGGGGAAGCTTCTTCAGGGAAGAGGATGCCCAAGTGGCTTCAAGACACCTTGAAGGAAGAGGAGTCCGTTGGTCCTTCGAAGAGGGTGAATAGGGAGAGTTTGCCATCTGAGCGGTTTTGCAGTTATGTAGCCAAGGCTACCAGTAGTGTTGACTCTGAACCTACTAGCTATGAGGAGGCTGCCAGCTAGGAGGTATGGGGAGAGGCTATGGTTGAGGAGTATGCCTCTATCATTAAGAACAATGTCTGGTAAGTGGTGCCTAGGCCTGAGGGCAAGTCAGTTGTGACTTCCAGGTGGCTCTACAAGATCAAGCATGCTGCGGATGGCAGCATTGAGAAGTTCAAGGCGAGGTATGTGGCTAGAGGGTTCTCACAGATAGAGGGAGTTGACTATGATGAGACATTTGCTCCCGTAGCTCGACACACTTCTATCCGGTCCCTTATTTCTATTGCTGCAGAAATGGGTTGGCAGATCCATCAGATTGATGTGAAGACCGTATTTTTGAACGGAGTTATAGAGGAGGAGGTGCATGTTGAGTAGCCACAGGGCTTTGAGGTACTTGGGCGGGAGACCCATGTATGCCGGTTGAGGTGAGCACTCTACGAACTTAAGCAAGCTCCAAGAGCTTGGTATTCGAGGATTGATACTTACTTGCAACAGATGGGTTTCACGAAGAGTGATGCAAATCCGAACCTATACTACATTGTTGTAGGGGATGATCCGTTCATTCTTGTGTTGTATGTTGATGACTTGTTCATTACTGGGGTAGAGACACTGATTAGTGGTTGTAAGGAGGATCTTGCTATGGAGTTCGAGATGAAGGACATTGGGATGATGCATTACTTTTTGGGGCTTGAGGTGTGGCAGGAAGAGGGGCATATCTTTCTGGGGCAGGGGCAGTACGCTGTGGATGTGTTGAGCAGATTTCACATGGCAGACTGTAGACCCATGTCTATACTTATGATCACCAACTGGAATAAGCTTCATGCTTCAGATTCTAGTTTGGTGGATCCCACATTGTATAGGCAGCTTATTGGGTCCTTGATGTATCTGGTCAACACTAGGCTAGATATATGCTTTGCAGTGAACACACTTAGCCAGTTCATGGTTGAGCCTAGGAAGGTGCACTGGGTAGCTGCAAAGCACATTCTTCGCTATGTGCAGGGGATTGTTGATTGTGGTCTGGACTATAGGCGGGGAGACGGAGTGAGGTTGGCAGGTTACACAGATTCAGATTAGGTAGGCTGTGCTTCTGATAGGAAAAGCACTTCAGGGTGTTGCTTCATATTAGGTTCGACAGTTGTGTCGTGGTTCAGTTGAAAGCAAAATTCAATTGCTTTAAGCTCTTCTGAGGCTGAGTATATGGCTACTAGTCAGTCTGGTTGTGAGGCCATTTGGCTTTGCAAGTTGTTGTATGGCCTATTTGATCAGGAGTTGAGACCAACGATTATTCACTGTGATAATCAGAGTTGCATTAAACTCACAGAGAATCCAGTGTTTCATGACAGGTCAAAACACATTGACATCAGATATCATTTCATCAGGGACTATGCTCAGAAGGGGGCAGTGAAGTTGAAGTATATATCAACAGATGAGTAGGTGGCCGATGTTCTCATGAAGTCCTTGCCAAGAGGCAAGCATGTCCATTTCAGGGATAAAATGGGTGTGGTGACAAACACTTTCCTCGGTAAGACGAAGTGTTAATTTTTAATGTACCTTGGACAAGTGGTTTCCCATGGTTTAGTCTCTACCTAGGGAAAAGTGTCCAAAATAATTATTTTCCTAAGTGTGACTTTATAAAGTGAAAGTGACTTTATAAGTGTAAAGTCAATGTTAAATTATAAAGTGAAAAGTGACTTTAGACAAAGTACAATGTGAGTACTTTTATTTAATGGGTGAGTTAAAAAATAGAAAGTGAGAATTAAATGCACATTTATTCTCATTCTTTGATCTAAATGAATCTGAGCCATTAGATCTTAGGGTTTCCCAAAAGTCATTTAGGGAAACAAAAGGGGGAAAAGAAAAGAGAGACTGCATTCATTCTTCATGAGTAGATTGGAGAAAGGAGGTTGAGAGCTGAAGAAAAGTTTTGAAGGAGAATTTTGTTGCAACAAGCTGAAGGAGTGATTTCTAGGCAAAGCTGGGCATGGAAATCAAGGCATAGAAGACAACAGAAGGAACAGTATGAATAACATTGAATGCTGTGAGCTGCACGTCATTCGAGAGAATATTTTGAAAAAAAAAATTGAAAAAATAATCTGTACTATCCATACAATGGTACAGAAATCCATATGGTACATATTTTCAGCTTCAAGTGGACATGGAAATCAAGGCAAAGTGGGCATGATTTTCAAGGAGTTTTCAGCTAAAGAGATAAGTTGTATTTTTTTTGTCTGCAAATGTATTTTTCTTGAACTTGAAAGATAAATAAATTTGAAGAGCTCTCTAACAGGTTTTCCCCGGAGAAGATTGAAGGGGTTTGGCCTGGGTCTAAGTTGACCAAAATTTTGTGTGTATATCATATGTGTGTTGCTGGTCTGGTTATGTCCATATTTATTTTCAACATGTGTTGACAATCCCATGTGTTTTAATCTGAAAATTTCATTTCCAAAGTTCTATATGTTGAATGTATGGTTATGGGAAAGGGCATTTAATTGAATGGGAGTGATAAGGTGAAATTAAAACCGGGTTGGGATTGCAGGAAACTTTTTTTTGTCATCAAATTTCAACAGGAAAAATCAAGGCGTTGAAGTCTAATAATGGTGGGGAGGACACCTCAAATGCATTCAAGGAGTTGTGTGCGAAGGAGGGCATCAGGAGGGAGTTGACTACACTATATATTCCTTAGCAGAACAGGTTGGAAAAGCGCAAGAATAGGGCCATAGTTGGAGTGACTAAAGCCATGTTGCATGACTAGGGGTTGCCCAAGTTTCTTTGGGCTGGGGCATGCAATACAATAGTTTTCTTGCATAAACAGAGCCCACACAGTGTTGGGGCGAGTTACACTAGAGATGTTTATAGGGAAGAAACCATATGTATCACATTTCTAGATATTCGGTAGCCTGGATTACTATTATGTACCAAAGGAGAAAAGGAAGAAGTTGGAGCCCACAATAGAAAAGGGCATTTTTTTGGGCTACTATGAGACATCCAAGGCATACAAGGTGTATATACTAGACTTAGGAAAACGGTGATTAGAAGAGATGTGAAGTTTGAGTAGGAAATGGCTTTGAAGGAGTGTCCTTAGAGTGTGAGCAGGCTACAGTGTAGGAGGAGGAGTAGGAGGCTCAACCAACACCTCAGACTACAACTGTACATGTTGATGGGTAAGTCGAGGAACATAAGGACGAGCGGGGACACGCAGTTGGAGGAGAGAGTAGAGCCCACTTAGGTCGTGATTCCTAGCACAGGGAAAGGAGATTGAGATGGGCAGATTAGACGATTCATGAGGCACAGAAGCAAGTTGGTGCTCCTTGTACATCGGTTCGAGAGAGCAGGTAGCCACAAAGGTACACATGTGAGCCTTCCAGCTATCAGGGGGTAGCCACTTAGTAGGTGTGGAGATGCCATGGTGGACGAGTATGCCTCCATCATGAAGAATGATGTATGGGAAGTGGTGTTGAGGCTATAGGGAAAGTTTGTGGCGGGCTCTTGCTGGGTCTACAAGATCAAGCATGGGGTTGATGGGAGCATCTGGAATATAAGGCAATATTTGTGGCAAAGGGGTTCTCACATGTAGAGGGGATTGATTATGATGAGACCTTTGCCCCGATGGCCAGATATTCGTCTGTCAGGGCTATTGCAGCGCAGATGGGGTGGAGGATCCACTAGATGGATGTTAAAACACGTTCCTCAACGGGGCTGTTGAGGAGGAAATTTATATTGAGTAGCCGGGGGGATTTGAGACATGCAATAGGGATACTCACATTTGCAAACTCAAGAGAGCTTTGTGTGGGCTCAAACAAGCTCCTCGAGCATGGTATGCTTGGATTGACAGTTGCCTTCAGGGATTGGGCTTCACCAAGAGTGAAGTGGACCCCAACCTCTACTACATTGTTGTTGGAGGTGAGTCACTTATTCTGGTGGAGGAGAGAGTAGAGCCCACTTAGGTCGTGATTCCTAGCACAGGGAGAAGGAGAGTGAGATGGGCAGATTAGACGATTCATGAGGCACAAAAGCAAGTTGGTGCTCCTAGTACATCGGTTCGACAGAGCAGGTAGCCACAAAGGTACATATGTGAGCCTTCCAGCTATCAGGGGGTAGCCACTTAGTAGGTGTGGAGATGCCATGGTGGACGAGTATGCCTCCATCATGAAGAATAATGTATGGGAAGTGGTGTCGAGGCTAGAGGGAAAGTTTGTGGTGGGCTCTTGCTGGGTCTACAAGATCAAGCATGGGGTTGATGGGAGCATCTGGAATATAAGGCAATATTTGTGGCAAAGGGGATCTCACATGTAGAGGGGATTGATTATGATGAGACCTTTGCCCTGATGACCAGATATTCGTCTGTCAGGGCTATTGCAACGCAGATGGGGTGGAGGATCCACTAGATGGATGTTAAAACAACGTTCCTCAATGGGGTTGTTGAGGAGGAAATTTATATTGAGTAGCCGGAGGGATTTGAGACATGCAATAGGGATACTCACATTTGCAAACTCAAGAGAGCTTTGTATGGGCTCAAACAGGCTCTACGAGCATGGTATGCTTGGATTGACAGTTACCTTCAGGGATTGGGCTTCACCAAGAGTGAAGCGGACCCCAACCTCTACTACATTGTTGTTGGAGGTGAGTCACTTATTCTGGTGTTATATGTGGATGATTGATAGGCATAGATAAGCTCATCCAGGAGTGCAAGAGAGATCTTGCAGGCAAGTTTGAGATGAAGTATATGGGGCTGATGCACTATTTCCTTGGCTTGAGGTTTGGTAGGGTGATGGCGAGATCTTCTTGGGGAACAGCAAGTATGCCCTGCAGATTCTTAGGAGGTTTCACATGCAGGATTGTAGGACCATGACCACGCCTCTACTCACAAACTGGAGGAAGGTGGATACGTCCAGATTGGAGCAAGTCGATCCTTCACTTTATCAACAGTTAATTGGGTTGCTGATGTATTTGGTAAACATGCGGCCAGATATATGGTTTGCAGTTAACTCTTTCAGCCAGTTTATGGTTGAGCCTTCTAGGGCGCATTGGGTTGCTGCCAAGCACGTAATGAGATATCTCAGGGGGACAGTAGACCACAAATTGTAGTATAGAGTCTAGACATGTTGATGAGATGAGGGTTAAGGGCTTCACGGATGCAGATTGGGCAAGGAGCTTCATAAACAGGTATAGCACACCAAGATGCATATTCAGTGTTGGATTAGTAGTTGTTTCTTGGCCCAGCTGGAAGTAGAGATCAGTTGCATTGAGCTCAGCAGAGGTCAAGTACATGGTTGCCAACTTGGCAAGGTGTGAAGCTATTTGGTTGAGGAAGCTTCTCATGGGCTTGTTTGGGATAGAGTTGGAGCCCACCATGATCCACTGTGACAATCAGAGCTGCATCAAGCTCTTTGAGAATCCAGTGTTTCACGATCGCTCAAAGCACATCGACATACGCTATCATCACATCAGGGATATTGTCTAGTATGGTATAGTTACACTCCAATACGTACCAACAAAGGAGCTGATCGCAGACATTCTGACCAAGGCTTTGCCAGGGAGCAGATTTGTTTACCTCAGAGAGAAGTTGGGTGTAGTGCAGAACACCTTCCTCTCTAAGAGGGAGTGTTGATTGGAGTAGAGAAGTAAGGGTTCTGCTTGCCTAGGTGCTAAGGCTAGTAGAGGGACCCACAAGACAACCACTTTAGCAGAATATTAATTTATTTAACTATTTCCAAAAGTTATACTTAGAAAAATTTAAAAATACTAAGTTAACTTATGATTTAATTTTTAGCTGTTGAGAGTAAAGGAGGGGCTTAGGTCGAAATTATAAGAGGAGATAGAGCGAGTAAGTGGCCAGATTGATGAGCACAAAGAGTGTGTGATTGGCTCAACAAGAGAAGGGTTTTCAGCAGTCAGCAAGCAGATCAGGGATCAAGAGGCAAGAAGGACGAGGTCGAATAGCCTTAGCCCAACTCAGAACCAGCACGGTCGTACAATGTGTATGCGTGCGTAAAATAGCAGATCTATGCAAGCATTGCGCAGGGGTTGTCTTGATTTTGATTCAGATCAGTTATTGAGTGGAGTTGCTATAAAAGGGAGGCATTCCCTTGTTGTATAAATTTCTGAAAAAATTATTATTTGCTGAGCTAATAGAAAAATACACACAGTTGCAGGTTTTCCCCTAAGTTGGGGTTTCCTGTGTATATCTTGTGTTCTATGTGTTGAATGTGTCTGTCTTCTGATTTATTATTAATTTCTGCTGTGCATGCTAAGTTATAAAACTCAGTGTATTTGCAATTTAAGTTTCCGGAACAGCTGTTGTTTGTATTTCTGGTTTTTACACTTCGAAATTTGCGAATCAGTTACCGGGTTTTAAGAAAATCTAACATAAAAGCCTACATTCTATGTGTGCAGTCAATGCCTGAAGTCATTGCTACATGCCTCTCATGTTGAACTTCTTTAACTTTCCAAATGTTTGTATACAACTGATTTCTAGCAGTCATGTTTCAGATATTTTTTAGTAGCAAAAGTTTGATGTTTCACTAAACATATGCATTGATGCTCCCCTTTATAGCAATAATGGTAACTTCCTTTTATTTTTGCTTTTCTGGAAAATGCAACCTGTAGTACTTAAAATATACATCGGAGTTAAAACACAGACATGAGTTAAATGGAAATCCTATCAAAGAGTCTTTATCCTTTTGAAATATATCAACTCTGGCTTTGACCTGAATTGCCTGATCAATTTTGAACTTCTGCAGCTTGGCATGTCAAATTATAGAACGTGGAGAAAAGTGCAGCTTCTAATGTCTTCGTGAATTTCTCAATATACTCCAGTTTAGTGCCAATTGACAGGAGATAAAGAGTTGACTCTCATAACCCAGTAGAGGGAGGCATTATTATCTGAGATTGAGTGATGTTGTTTTTCATCCATGACATGGCTTTAAACTAACCATTGCAATAATAATTCTTCCATGTTCTATTGTATACCATACTGCTTGTTGCAGTCACATCTACCCTGAAATTTGAAGACAAGTTATGGTCAGAGAGAAATGCCTTTTTGCTGTCTTTATGTTTTCCTTATTTATTTGGTTTTTGACTAAACAACAGGTTTGTCTTTTCAGTGGTGGGCAGCATTAAAGACTTTGTTGAATATTATTACATAGTCTATACTTTGTCATATTTTAAATTAAGTTTAATTTAAATTTTCAATCTATGTGCCTGATCAAATCTTGTCATTAACAGGGATCTAATCTGATTGTTCAAGCTGATTGCGGGCAACCTACGTTCCTGTAGCCTTCTATGTACAGCAGAAATACCAATTCTGGTCCTTCTATGATCTTTATATCCCTATGGGATTCTGATAGTATCCATTTCATGATTGAAATTTCCAAGGGATTTGGATCCAGCTGAAATCCCATGATCGTATAACTCGTACATGACTTGTGACAGATTTCACACAAAACTAAAACAATCAACACAAGAAATTCAAGAAATAACGTTAGATTTAAACTCAGTTTTAAACTTTTAAAGGAGATTAATAGATGCCTTATAAGGCTTATTACACTGCATTCTTTCTGTTTAGATTCATGCATGCCTTTTAGGTAACTATTCCTGAAAATTGTAACTTGACTAGTCCTCAAATCCTAAAATTTGAAATTTTGATACCATCTACACCTTCTCCCACTCCTACACCTAGACCCAGACCTACACGCACATCCATGCTTCTGGTGGATACTATGCAAATACAGGAACAACAAAGCAGAAAAGAGGAAACCAAAGTGTTTTTGATACGATAAAAGTGTGTATGATCTAAGAAAATCTGTAATTGTTAACCTTTTTCTCTTTGAATCAAGCAAAATTTACTATTGTTTTTGTTTCCTTCATCTTATTTTCCTTTTGCCAATCATGTGTTCTAAAATCATCTTTAAATTTTTAACGGTTTTTCCTTTGAAACAAATGATTTTACCTCTTTTTTAGTTACTCTGTTTTCCCCATTATGGCTACTGTTTCAGAAGAACTTTCAGATTCTTTAGTCCAAAGTATTAGTCACTAATTAGTTAGTGGCAATACAAAAGTAGTTATTTTGCTGGAAGGGCATTATACAAGGCTGTTCCTCAATGATCCAATCATTCCTTTCAATTGACCTTAAAGCTATGCTACTGGATCCACATATGGAGGATCCAGGATTTGCATTTCTGCAGATTTAGATCCAGGTCCAGATCTGCTCAGGATATGTTTCCATTTCCAATTTTTAAATATTGGAGGATCTGTTCAAGATCTATTTTCAGCCACCAGAAACATCTGGCAGATTCCTCAAAAAAACCATTCCTGTCAAACACATTAAAAAGGTAAAATTAAAAATTAAAAAGGTAAAATGTGGGGTCCTAAAAACCATAATTTTTGCCTATAAATAGTGCCTCCCTTCATCTTAAAACAGATAGATCTAAGTTTATCGTAGCAGTGTGCACTTGAATTTGTGAGAGCAATTTAGAGCAAAAAATATTCGGAGATCTGAATTTTCTCTGTGTGTGGTTCATCAATTTTTTTATGTATCATTCCCTGTATCTGGGTCCTGACTTATACAAAAATTCCTGCGGTTCTATTTCCAAATCCAAAACCATTTCATGCAACTTAGCCTTGAAGGCAAAAGCTAAAGTTTTGTTATGCTGTTGGAGTAATTTGTTTATGTCTCCCTGTTTGCATTTGCTTTGTAATTTATACACTCCTGAGCTTGATTCTACCCAATTCACCCTAGTTGGAGATGTTTATTACTTGTGAAATCTATTCGGAACAATTCTGACACAAGCTGCATCTATATTGTTTTATTCAATTCTAGCTTTAGGAGTATGGGGAATTCAAGAGAACATTCTGATTTGATCAGATTGGGATGTTAGAAGAATTTTATCCGCTTAGCATGAAGGGCCAGTAAATTATGCTGTGCGACTCTTTCAGGGATCATAATTTGTACTTCAGCAGGTGTAATTCCCACTTTCTAATGATAAACATGTGCACTTGAACATATTTTGTATGCTGAACTGAAATGCATAGGGCAGTTGACCTTGGCTGCATTTTGGTTTTTGAGAATATTGTTATCGTTACATTCTGATTCTTTTCTTTGTTGGTTCGTTCAGAGTATACTTGGGTTTTATATATGTGTTTTGTGTGGCTCAGGTCAAGTATTTAGAGATATTGTAGGCAGTGCATATTATGTTGCTCCAGAAGTTTTACGACGAAGCTATGGGCCAGAAATAGATATTTGGAGTGCTGGAGTGATACTATATATTCTTCTTAGTGGGGTGCCCCCTTTTTGGGCAGGTTAGTACTACAAAGAACATATGTTGGAGTGCTATTACAGGACAGGAGTTATGTGTTGATTTAAAATATATAAGAGGTGAATTTTTCTTTGGGCATTTTAAAGAAATACAGTTAGATTATGCATCATAAGTTAAAAGTTCAAGATTGAATTGACAGAGTCAGAGCAAGGTATTTTCGATGCTATCTTGAATGGACATATTGACTTTGAAAGTGATCCATGGCCATCAATATCTTATAGCGCTAAGGACTTGGTCAGAAGGATGCTCAAGTTTGAACCAAAGGAGCGACTTACAGCTATCCAAGTCTTAAGTAGGTTGCAAAGTCTGCTTGTTTTTTTGCTTGATATGGTCTCATGTTCTTGTTCATACACTAAACATAATGCATGTTGCAGACCACTCTTGGATCAGAGAAGATGGTGAAGCACCAGATACACCTATTGACAATGCAGTTTTGAATAGGATGAAGCAATTCAGAGCAATGAACAAGCTCAAAAAAGTTGCTCTGAAGGTATGATATTATATCAGAATGTGAGTATCGTTAAATGTTTTAATGGTTTATGGTTTTTAATCCATGCGGGTTTCTCTTCCAGGTTATTGCTGAAAACTTGTCAGAAGAGGAAATAATGGGTTTGAAGGAGATGTTCAAGAGCATGGACACCGATAACAGTGGCACTATAACTTTTGAAGAGTTAAAGATAGGTCTTGCAAGGCAAGGCTCAAAACTCTCTGAAACTGAAGTCAGGCAACTGATGGAGGCTGTAAGATCATTGAATTCCTCACTTGTGTTGTCATTCATGTTAAAAAGTTTCCATTGAATTGATGCTCGGCAATACTGCAATTCTTTTGAATCTATCTTTACACTGTCTTGATTGTTTTTATCCGTGTTATCCTGTTCATGTTTCAGGCTGATGTAGATGGGAATGGGTCAATTGATTACATTGAGTTTATCACAGCAACGATGCATATGAACAGAATGGAGAGAGCAGATCATATATACAGGGCCTTTCAATACTTTGACAAAGACAGCAGTGGGTAAGCTCCGATAAATTTCACAGCGGAGATATCTTAACATTTGAATTTTGTTCGAATAGAGCACGTGTCAATGCTTTTGGAGGGCATTCATTTTGTACTACTTTACAGGTATATCACAGTGGATGAGTTGGAACAAGCTTTGAAAAAGTACGGAATAGATGATGACAGAACAATTAAGGAAATTATTGCCGAGGTGGACACAGACCATGTAAGTAGATCTTTGTTATGTTTCATATCTGCCTGTACACCTCTTAGCCGATAATTAATTCATTGCTTAATTATATCTTCAGGATGGACGGATAAACTATGATGAGTTTGCAGCAATGATGAGAAAAGGAACCCCGGACGGAAATCCCAAAAAGAGACGCTGAGATATTTATATGACGGGGCTCCAAGACATAAATGCTTTCCAAGTAAATTTTGCTTCTATGCCGTTTTAGGTTCCTGTGATGAGCTCTTTATTGTTTTGTGATCACAATTGTGATCAGTCACAACATGAACCCATTACATAAACGTTTTCAAGGATAACAAATTAGAAAGAATTTATGAAATAATTGATTCCCTCTTTTGTACAGCGTGTTCTGGTGGCATTTGCAAAGGTTGTTACAGGGCAACCTCTCCTCCGGGATCATTTAAGCCTTTGCTGCTTGTTTGTTGGGAGAGGGTATTCTTGGTGCATATTAACCATGAAGCTGCAACATGAAGCTAATTTCTTTTCCTAAATCAAAGAGCTTGGAGAGATCATTTTGTTCAGTATAGTTGTATTGCAGTTGGCTAATCAAGTGTTTGTAATTATATTTTGGCCGGATTGCTGTGGAATGTGTCCAGCCATATTGTAAGGTCGCTCTTTCTTTGGGAATATAAGCGCATCGATGAATCAATGTTGTGGCATATTTTCAAAATGGGTGTTACTATTTCTAATCAGAATTATGGAAGAGTAATAAGTTTTGGTTTTGGAAACTCTGGTCGGTGGCCAAGTTAGATTAATGATCTGTTAATTTCGGCTCCAATCTTTGAATTTTATGAATAATGTTATTTGAACCTTCTGTAGCAACATTCCAGAGTCATTCAATATCTCTCTTGATGAAGTTATTTTGCTTTTCGCTTTTCATATTTTATTGGAGGCTTGCTATTTGACCGACATTTTCTGCAGCTCGGCTCAACCTATTCAACTAACTTTAAAATGGTACTGTGATAACTGACATAGAACTTTTCTTTGTAAACATAGACACATTCTGGCGTCTGCTTATGAATTGCGTTCAAGAGTCACGTAGCCAGATGCCTAGAGCAGATTACCAATAAATGAATTTTCTGAATACTGTCCTCTTTTAATCTCTCTTTTGTTTTGGACATGCTATGTTGGTATTGCAGATATATCAACTGTATTTCTTGTTGATATCCTGAATGCTCTTGGATTGTATGGGATTAATCTCACCAGAACTTCCACAGTATTTGAAGCACCTCTCTTAAGTACGAGTTGAATAGTCTTTGGGATTTTACCCTCACCGGCAATTTCATTTGAAGCACTTCTCTTAAGCACCTCTCTTGAATTATGAGTTGAGAAGTTCAGCCTTAATTTTCGAAGTTACAATTAACAGTGGGTGTTATATCACTTTGCATTGCAATGCAAATGCCACATGAATGTTATTTGGCTTAAAATGCATACAACAGTAAGGCACCCATCTCAATGCATACAATAACAAGGTACCTACTTCCAACTGAAGTCCATTGCGATAAAGACATAATAAGATACCTATTTCCAAGTGAGGTTCATTGCAATAAGGCATAATAAGGTACCTATTTTATCCTCGTCTCAATTAATAATAAGGTACCTATTTTTAAGTGAGATTCATTTTCAGTAAGGCATATAAGGTTCCTATTTTCAAGTGAGGTCCATTGCCAATAACGCATACCCTCGTTGTAGTATGTTGATAAAACTACAATGACATGTAATCTTTATGATGGGTTGATTTGGGAGTTTAGTGAAACTAAATTCATTATGTTAATATATGAGAATAATAATTATGGTAGATTCATCTTAATTTTGAATTTATTGTCTCACGAGATACATCAAGATCGTTGTAGTGAAAGCTTCTTTAAATTTAAAAAATTAAATGAAAAATTTACAAGAGGGATTAGATCCCCTCTATGTGTATGATCAATTCAAAGTTAAAATTTAAATGAAAAAATTACAAGAGGGATTAGATCCCCTCTATGTGTATGATTAATTCAAAGTTAGAGATGGATTTATGCTCATTCTTAATATATGTGTGCCATCTGTCAGTTTCTTATTGAGCATGGAAAAATATTACACCTCTCTAACATTGAGCAACACCATTGAAATGTTTTACTCATTTACTTTCAATTACTTTATATAATAGTTCACATTGGGAATTTACTTGATGTGGACATTAAAATATTTTTTAGATGCCACATCTCTCCTCCATTTAGGCATTCAAGGAAATTATATATCTCTCTCATACTTGGAAATATATTAATATGAAGTTGACATAATTTTTTTATTTATTTAAGATGTACATTAAAATATTTTCATTATGACCAACATTTAAACAATTTTTTATTATTAAACATTCTTTTTTAAATGTTTTATATCAATTTCATGTTTTTTTTGTAAATCAAGAAATTTTATTAATTTAGGAAAAATTTACATCTATGAGAGCATCATTTAAGTCCTTAATCGACCCCAATCCTACCAAACTTGTTGGCCGGGTGATATATATGGAAAGAAGTAGACAAAAATAGCAAAAAACTAGTTGTCCATACATCAATAGCCCAAGAGGACCAAAAGCAACCCAAAATCCATATGCAACCCACAAGCATATTTCTACTTACATATTACCAATGTTTTGGTCCTCCAGAACGTTTTCATTTTGATGGAGGAATGCCTCATGCACATGGACCTCCATGTGCTCCACGCGCCCCTCCAAGTGATCTATGCTCTCTTGCAGCCTCTTTTGGTCATGACGAAGGGATGCCATTTAGTGCAACATCTGCCATTGATTATGTTAGAGGTCATTCATGAAGATGATGACATCATTTTTGTCATTGTGTCGGTCTTGCGCCAACTGTTCCATGAGAACTGTAATATAATGAAGATGGGCCTCCAAGGAGTCAAAAGGAGGAGGAACGAGCACTTGACCAGGTGATTGTTCACATGATTGGTTAACTTCCTCCTTGAATTCTGGACGCTCTGGTGGGTTGCCCCCTGTTCACAAGCGCCAACCCTCTCTCCTCACCCTACCACGCTATCTTTGCATATTGTTGCTCTCAGAGTACTTGCGCCACACACCCCACCTAAATGCACTAACTGTTAGGATATTCCGACACATAGGAAATAGTTAAGTTCAACTTGGTCTAGTATAGAGTTAGGTATAGAGTTAGGTAAAGTGTGTTTCTTTACCGTTGTACATTTTGTAACTTACAATCCGACGGTCACGATATGTAGTGATCCAACGGTTCACTCTCTCCTCGGTATTACCGACACTTGATCCGTGGCTTGACACCCGATTGGTCCATGAGTTCTATATAAAGCGCATGGAGGGTCATTGTTCGGGTAATCCGTGCATGAGAGAAGCTTATGTAAATTTTCATTCTTTGATTAATAAATTGCCTGTAGTAGCCACGTTGGCGCAGGCCGTGGACTGTTTCCCTCTTTGAGGGTTTTAACCACGTCAAAAATACTGGTGTATTGATCTGTGATCTGGTTGTGAGCGGTGTCCTTTTGGTGTTCTTTCTGAGGAACTTACCCTGTAAATTCCTACATGGTATCAGAGCTATTTGAGGGCCGTGTCCGTTGGTGATCCAAATCTGAAGCCGGTAGAACTGCATGCGGCTGTCGTTTCCTAGATTTGCTGTTTCTGACTGCTTTCGGGCCGAGAGGACTGCTCTGTTGCGTTCGGAGCATCTGTTCCAGTGAGGAACCCCTTTCGTTTCACGCGAAAAGGTTTCCGGTAGCCCTAGCTGCGTCATTTTTCAGATCGGGAGGTATACAGTTTTTTGCAGTTTACTGTTATTTTCTCTCTGCTTATTTCGGTTTCGGTTTATTTAGCCCTTTTTTTTTTTAACCGGATCTATACCTTTCATTTCTGCGTATGCTCTTTGCCCTGCGACTTTGTGCGATCTGGGCAAATCAGAAACAGAAAGGAAGGATTTTTCTCATGCGTATGCTATTTTCCCTGCACCTTAGTGTGATCTCGGAAAATCAGAAACATTGAGAAAAATATTTAGTTTTTCGGCTAAAGCTAACTTTGAGCCGCAAGGTTCATTTTTTAAAAATATCTAGTTTTTTTGCTAAAGCTAACTTCGAGCCGCAAGGTTCGTTTTTCTTTGCATATTCGTGTTGGGTTTTGTGTTTTGTGTTTTGTAGGGAAAAAGAGCTTTCTCAAGGCAAGCACGCAAACCAAGGCCCCCCCCCCTCTCTCTCTCTCTCTCAAATTTTTTGTATAGATCAATTGGTTCAAAGCTATTTTAAGAGAGTAGAGGTCTTGGGTTCAAGTCTCCATTTTGTGGGGGCGGATTTTTTCATTCCCGCACATTCGCGCACTTTGCCGGCAACTTCAACAATTTTTTTTCAAAAAGCCATAACTTCTTCATCCGGAAGCCTTTTTCAGAGCCGTTTTTTTTTAAAACAGCCTAATTTTTCGAGATTTATCCATTGGAACACTTACTTTCAGCATCTTCAGCTTCAGTTTTTTCTAAAAAATGGAAAGTCCATGCCAAGTCATTCTTGACAGCACTAACTACTTCCAATGGATAGCCTACATGGAAGATTTACTTAGAAGTAAAGGTCTTTACAGAATAGCCACAGACCAAGAGAAGAAACCAAAAGATAAAGACAAGGCTGCAAAATGGGAAAATAGACAAGATCAAGCACGTGGTTTGATAGGGATGTCTATTTCTCCTGATCTTAGATTCCATATTGCAGAACTTGAGACTCCTCATGAAGCATTGGAAAAAATCACTAAAGTTTTTGGGATTAAAAATGAAATTAGAGCCCATCAACTTGAAAATGAGTTGCTTACTTTGGATCCTAATAATTTTTCTTGCATTGAAGATTTCTTGTCCAAATTCAAGACCCTTAGATATCTCTTGGAAGGTGTTAAGGTTAAGAAAGAAGATAGTAACCTTATTTATTCCATCCTTACTAAGTTGGGACCAGCCTACTCTGTATTTGTTTCCACTTTTCATTCTACAAGGGAAGCTTTCATTTGTCAAGGAAAAGACTACAAGGCCCCTTCCTTTGACTCCTTTTGTGATTCCTTAATAAGAGAACAAGAAAAACTCTTACACCTTGGTCTTCTTAATCTTGGAAACTCTTCCAAGAAAGCGTTAGCCGCCCAGCAGCAACCAAATTCAAAGAATCCTAAGAAGTCATATCCTAAAAAGAATGGTCCTAAACCAAACAAGGGTCCTAAGCAAACTCAGCCTCAAAATGAAAGATCATTTCAGCAAAATGATAAGACCAATAAAAACAAATGGAAGAAGACTGATAGACATTGTAACTTTTGTAATCGAGATGGCCACTTAGAATCTAAATGCTTTAAGAAGATGGAAGCCTTGGAAGCCGCAATGAAGAAACATAACATCCATGTGGAGCATACTTCAACTTCAACTTCCGGAATGGCACTTTCTGCATGTCGTTGTCAATCATCTCAGTCTGGTTATGCATTAAATGTATCTTCTTCTTCTCCTTCTCATGAGTGGCTCATTGATTCTGGAGCCTCTTATCACATGGCCAAAAACCAAGCCATGTTTTCTTCTTTAAATGATTGTAACACCAAAAATATATATGTTGGTGATGATAGATCTCTTAATGTTGTAGGGACTGGAACTGTTCATCTAGACAATGGTCAGTTTAATGATGTATTATGTGTTCCAACCTTATCCTGCAACCTTCTATCTGTATATCAGATAACTCATTCAGGTGAAGGTAAAATTGTTGAATTTTCACCTCATGATGTTGTAATCAAGGATCTAAGAGATCCTAAACAGATTCTAGCTACTGGTATTGCTGATGATTCCACAAGGTTGTATAAGTTTCACAACTTTGGGTCATCAAATCTTCCCTCAGTATTTGTTGCTCATAATGATGAAGTGAGCAAACTTTGGCATGAGCGATTTGGTCACTTAAACTATCGCTCCCTTCAGCATCTATGTAAAGAAAATATGGTGACAGGTCTTCCTATGGTATCTTGCAGAGATGGTGTTTGTTCCGGATGTGTACTCGGAAAACATCATCGGGACAGTTTTGAAAAACGTGCCTCTTGGCACGCCTCAGCCCCTTTACAGCTTGTGCACAGTGATTTATGTGGTCCCCTTCCTGTTGCTTCATTCTCTGGCTGCAAGTATTTCTTAACTTTCATTGATGATTTCTCCAGACGCACTTGGGTATACTTCTTAAAACTCAAGAGCGAAGTATTTAACACATTTTTGGCCTTCAAAGCCTTTGTTGAAAAACAATCTGGACATCAAATTCTTAAGCTAAGAACTGATAATGGTGGAGAATATGTTAAAAACACATTCATCAACTTTTGCACCGAAAATGGAATTCAAATGCAACATACTGTTCCATACACTCCACAACAAAATGGTGTAGCTGAAAGGAAAAATCGCACCTTAAAGGAAATGGCTAATTGTATGCTGCAATCTAAAGGACTCAGTCTTAGTTTTTGGGCCGAAGCAATTAATTGTGCAAATTATATAATCAATCGCACTCCTACTAAGGTTCTAAAGAATATCACTCCAGAAGAAGCTTGGAGTTCCATTAAACCAGATGTAAGTCACTTTCGTGTTTTTGGAAGTGAAGCATGGGCCCATATTCCAGATGAAAAACATAAAGCTTTAGAACCTAAGAGTGAGAAATGTACTTTTGTTGGATATTCTGAAGATGTAAAAGGTTATAGACTTATTCCATTTAAGTCCAAAAATGTTATCATTAGAAGAGATGTAAAATTTGATGAAAATAAATCACCCTGCGAGCCTAGTCCGGCGGATGTGCCACCTCTTCCTATCTCTTCTACTTTTGAAAACATTTCTTCTTCAGATGATGAAAGTGAGGATGACAATCCTCCCCCACCTTCTCAGGATCCTCAACTTCCAAGATGGGTCCGTGCTACTCGGGATGCAGCAGGTGATCTTGCCGGTGATCCTACAGATCAGCGACGTACACGTTCTCAGTTTGAAAGAGCCTCTTCTTTACTGGCTCAAGCTCCAGTAAATCATGATCCTGACACTTTTGCAGAAGCTTCAGGCCATCCACATTGGGAAGCAGCTATGAATGAAGAATATCATTCATTGTTGACAAATGATACATGGGATCTTGTTCCTCTACCAAAGGGACGCAAACTTGTTAGATGTAAATGGGTTTACAGAACCAAGTATGGACCAGATGGGAAAGTTGATAAACATAAAGCTCGTCTTGTTGCTAAGGGCTTTTCACAGGTTGAAGGCATTGACTACACTGAAACCTTCTCCCCTGTTGCCAAAATGAACTCTATCCGCCTTGTTCTTTCCCTTGCTGCCTCTTTAAAATGGGAAGTCCATCAGATGGATGTTAAATCTGCCTTCTTGCATGGGGACTTGCATGAAGAAATCTATATGGAACAACCCATTGGCTTCATCCAAACAGACTCCAGCCTTGTATGTCGACTTAAGAAATCTTTTATGGTCTCAAGCAAGCTCCTCGGGCTTGGTATGCCAAAATGGATAGCTTTCTTTTAGAATCTGGCTTTTCTAGGTGTTATTCTGACAATACTGTCTACACCAAGAAAGTGGGCAACTCTCTTATCATCCTTGTTCTTTATGTTGATGATCTTATTCTTACTGGTAGTGATCCCAACCTTATAAACCATGTGAAGTCCAGCCTTAAAAAGAAATTTGAAATGACAGACTTAGGACACTTACACTATTTTCTCGGTCTTCAAGTCTTGCAATCCAAGGAGGGTATTTCCCTTTCCCAGTCCAAGTATGCTTGTGATATTCTTCGTCATTTTCACATGGAAGACTGTAAGCCAGCCCCTTCTCCCTTTCAGTCTGGAGTCAAACTTTCAGTCTCTTGTACTTCTCCTGAAGTTGATGCTACCTTATACCGTCAACTTGTAGGAAAACTCTTGTATTTAACCCATACTCGTCCTGATCTTTCCTTTGCTGTTGGCCTTGTTGCTCGTTTTATGCAAAACCCCCGTGAAAGTCATTGGAAAGCAGCCAAAAGAATACTTCGTTATGTTCGAGGTACAATACAGTTTGGGATTCATTACAGTGCCAAAGCAGCTCCTCTATTAGTTGGTTTCACTGATTCTGATTGGGCTGGTGACCCTGATGATCGGAAGTCTACTGCCGGTTATGTCTTCACTCTTGGTTCAGGACCTATTACATGGGCTTGTAAGAAACAGGCTGCCATTTCTCTTTCGTCAGCAAAAGCAGAGTATCGTGGTGCCGTGGAAGCTAGTAAGGAAGCCTTGTGGCTTCGTCAGATCCTATCAGAGTTTGGCTTTGAGCAGCAGCATCCAACCACACTTTGGTGTGATAATCAAAGTGCCATTCAGCTATGCAAAGATCCAGTCCAGCATCAGCGCAGCAAACACATTGAACTACACATGCACTTCATCAGAAAGCTCATTCATGACCATGTTCTTGAAGTGCAATATTGTTCAACAGATGATCAGGTTGCAGACATCTTCACAAAGGCTCTCACAGAGGCGAAGTTCACTAAACTTCGATATATGCTTGGAGTTCAGGAAGTTGTCACTAAGGGGGGATAGGCTCTAGTGCCTCCTTCCTTCTCCTATTGTGTCATATTTGTAAATCCTTCAATCCTATCCCAAGTTGTTCTTAAGGGGGGATGTTAGGATATTCCGACACATAGGAAATAGTTAAGTTCAACTTGGTCTAGTATAGAGTTAGGTATAGAGTCAGGTAAAGTGTGTTTCTTTACCGTTGTACATTTTGTAACTTACAATCCGACGGTCACGATATGTAGTGATCCGACGGTTCACTCTCTCCTCGGTATTACCGACACTTGATCCGTGGCTTGACACCTGATTGGTCCATGAGTTCTATTTAAAGCGCATGGAGGGTCATTGTTCGGGTAATCCGTGCATGAGAGAAGCTTATGTAAATTTTCATTCTTTGATTAATAAATTGCCTGTAGTAGCCACGTTGGCGCAGGCCGTGGACTGTTTCCCTCTTTGAGGGTTTTAACCACGTCAAAAATACTGGTATATTGATCTGTGATCTGGTTGTGAGCGGTGTCCTTTTGGTGTTCTTTCTGAGGAACTTACCCTGTAAATTCCTACACTAACTGCTATAGTGAGAGGTAGCTAGTTGCCCACACCAATTGTCACGACTACAAATGCGTCAATACCTTCGTTGCTCACTTCTTAGTCCGCCAACCACTTGACGTAGCTTCGGAACAACCACAGACAAGCACCTTGCAAACTTGACTAATTGGCCAAGCTAAAGGATCTCCCCACACCCCAATAAACATCAATAAGCAATCCCACACTAGGCTGAGATAGAAAACACCAGCGTGCGCCCTCTCATCACGCCCACCAGAGGCCCAACCAAGTAAATAAAACATAATAGCCAAATACATGAGCCCAAAAAGAATGAGAAGCTTTTGTCGACAAAGTTGGTCCCTTTGCTCCAGCGTTTCCGCAGACCATCAATCGTCCTTCCAGACTGCAAAACCCAGGGAAGCGCCCTTGGCCTTGAATGACAGTTAAGGCTTCTAATTAACACAATTGCTGCTCACCTAAGGCCTTAACAGATAGAGGCAGAGCAAGCCCTCACCAGCGTTGCACTGCTCTCGCCAAAACACAACCCCGACCAATGTTCCAAGCACAAACCAACGAAATTCATATTCAGACCTTGGGCACGAAGAGAATGAGGGTCTCGCGTAGTCGAAACTAACTCCTCCACTACATTGACTTCCCATAGCCCTCCAATTTGCCTATTCAACTCGCAAGGGCCAGGGTCCTAGACAATTTGCAAGAACCAGTGACCCTTGGCATTATCAATGCCCAAACTTGATGTGACCAGGAGGGCAAGGTGTGGCTGCACTCGACAATGCACCACACACCCCACCAGAATGCACCAACTGTTATAGTGAGAGGTAGTTAGTTGCCCACACCATTTGTCATGGCTACAACCACCTCAATACTTTTGTTGCTCACTTCTTGGTCCATCGACCACTCGATGCCGCTACGAAACACCCATAAACAAGCACCTTGCACCAGGACGTGGTTAACTGGCCAAGCCAAAGGATCTCCCCACACCCAGGCAAACATCGGTTAGCAGTCCCACACTGGGCCGAGACACATAGCACCAATGTGTGCCCTCTCACCATGACCGCCAAAATCCCAACCAAGTAAATAAATAAAACACAAATATCTGGACACAATAGCCAATCCTTGAGTTCGAAGAGAATGAGGAGCTTTTGTTAGCAACACTGGTCCCTCTACTCCAACTTTTTCCTAGACCATTAGTTGTCCTTC
This sequence comes from Pinus tabuliformis, assembly GCA_031772625.1. Lineage (NCBI taxonomy): Eukaryota > Viridiplantae > Streptophyta > Pinopsida > Pinales > Pinaceae > Pinus > Pinus tabuliformis. The sequence continues at coordinate 112,307,730 of CM062814.1, read as the reverse complement.
CAGACTGCAGAACCCAAAGAAGCGCTCCTCGCCTCGAATGAGGGTTAAGGCGCTTAATTAACACACATATTTCTTTATCACCTAGGGCCTTGAAAACTAGAGGTGGAGCAAGCCCTCACCAGCCTCACACTGCTCACCAAAACACAACCCCGACCAATGTTCCAAGAACAAACCAACAAAATTCACGTTCAGACCCTAGGTACGAAGAGAACGAGGGTCTCACAGAGTGGAAACTAACTTCTCCACTACATTGAATTCCCGTATCCCTCCAATGTTCCTATTCAACTCGCAGGGACCAGGGCCCCAGAGAATTTGCAAGAACCAATCACCCTTGGCATTATCACCACCTGAACTTGATGCGACCAGGAGGGCAGGGTGTGGCTACACTCGACAATGCACCACGCACCCCACCAGAATGCACCCACTGCTATAGTGAGAGGTAGCTAGCCGCCCACACCAATTGTTATGGCTACAACAACCTCAATACCTTTATTGCTCACTTCTTGGTTTGTCGACCACTTGACGCAGCTACAGAACACCCACAGACAAGCACCTTCCACCCGGATGTGGCTAATTGGCCAAGCTAAAGGATCTCCCCACACCCCAGCGAACACTAGTACGCAATCCCACACTGGGCTAAGACAGACAACACTAGCATGCACCCTCTCACCACGCCCACTAGAAGCCCAACCAAGTAAATAAATAAAACACAAATATATGGACATAATAGCTAATACATGAGCCCGAAGAGAATGAGATTTTGACGACAAAGTTGGTCCCTTTGCTCTAGCTTTTTCCGAGACCGTTAGTCATCCTTCCAAATTGTAGAACCCAGAGAAGCATCCCTGGACTCGAATGAGGGTTAAGGCCCCTAATTAACACATACTGCTTTCTCGCCTAGGGCCTCGGTAGCTAAAGGTGGAGCAAAGCCCTTACCAGCGTTGCACTGCACTAGCCAAAACACAACCCCGACCAATGTTCCAAGCACAGACCAACGAAATTCACGTTTAGACCTTCGACACAAAGATAATGAGGGTCTCGCGCAATCGAAAATAACTCTTGCACTACACCGACTTCCCATAGCCCTCAAATTTTCCTATTCAACTCACAGGGGCCAAGGTCCCAGACAATTTGCAAGAACCAACCACCCTTGGCGTTATCACCACTCGAACTTGATGCGACTGTTGAGCCTCAAACCTGCACCTTCCTATACACCCTCTCAGCCTTCTTTTTCCACTTACTTCATCCACCAAGCTGTTAAAATCATTGCATTATAGTCTAAAAAAAGAGCTTTTTACATGGTTTTCTGACTATGCTTATGACTGTTGTTTGGTTTAGATTTTTGTTCAGACAGCTACGGAAACTTGTCAGTTTCCGCAGCCAGCATAGGTTTCCGCAGCTAGCACAGGATTCCGCAGCTATTTTGTTAAAAGCTATGCTACAGGTGTCCTATGAAGAAATGATCCACATGGGCAAGCTACAGGTGACGGGTACATGGAACGTGTCCCTTCAAATCAACCAAATCATCCATAGAAGGTCACGGTCAACAAGGGTCAAAGGCAAAGCCAACCAAGGATTTTAGCGGTGGCACGTCTCTGTTTTGAGCACATGAACGTTTACGTGGCACAGTCCTCAGCCCACAAAGACACCGGCATACCTGGAGATCATCCCCGTAACCTGCTACCACTTCGAAGCTTTAATAGACATGATGACAGTTACGCTAGATCTCGGCTGAGGAGATCTACGCGTCCTTGGCAACACAGTTAATAGCATAGGATTTAGTTAGTTAGTTTCAGTACTTTTTCATTATAAATAACGCGTTGATGAACGTTGTGTGGAGGCTTTTGCGATGTAATTTTTGGAACTGTTTCTATTAGCACCCCACTGTACTTTGTTTTATATATGTTGCTGCTGCTTTAATACATGAGAAGACTACTTTGCTGAGCTCGTTATTGTGACTGTTCGTTGACTGGCTGAGGTGGCAGAGGGCCCCTGCGCACTAAAGCCCTGTATAGTTGTTTTCATTATGTTTTTGTCTTCATAATCGTTAGCTTGTATATAACACGCTGTTTAGATGTTTTTAAATTCACTACTGTTTACATGCTCACTTCCATTTTTATAGTTGTCAGCTGATCAATGTTTTTCTGCAGGTTTTCTTACGCAGCCCGGGCAAATTTTCATCTTTTTGATAACTATTGACATATGAAATCATCTTGTCCTTCCTGCTAACTTTCATTTTCTGAAGTTTAATTCCAGCAATGTTCTTTTTTTTCAAGTTGTGATTTGCTTATTTATTTTTCTGTTACTTGGACATCATACTACTAATCAGTTTATGGTTTCTTTCTATAGTCAAGTGACTCTATTAGTAAGAAATCAGAATATTACTTATTGTAGTGTGATTTAGTTATCATATTGCTTAAACTCATTCATGATTGCTTCCCACAAGGTAGATTAAGCTGAAGGGTAAAGGATCAGAAGAGTTGAAGTAGTGTGATTAGTTTCCTTTTCTGCAATTTAATTTCTTGCCATCTAAGATATCATATTGCTTGACTTGTTCATGATTTCTTCCCACAAGGTAGATTGAGCTGAAGGGTAAAGGATCAGAAGAGTTGAAGTAGTGTGATTAGTTTCCTTTCTGCAATTTAATTTCTTGCCATCTAGATATCATATTGCTTGACTTGTTCATGATTGCTTCCCACAAGGTAGATTGAGTTGAAGGGTAAAGGATCTGAAGAGTTGAAGTAGTGTGAATTAGTTGCTTTGTTTTTAGTTTGAGTTGCTTTAAGTTCAGTTTTTACTTTCTTTTTCATTCAGCAGCAAGGATACTGGGCCATTGTCATTAGTTCACTGTTTAATACATTGATTTCCTCTTAAGAATTGATTTCATTACAGTTGTTTTAAAGCTTTCTTTTTGAACACTTTTAAGTTTTGGAAAATCACTGTAGAAATCACCATCACCATCCATACTTAACTTTCATTTTCGCCATCACACATTAGGGAAAGATAAATCCAAAAACAAACTAAAAAACTAAAAAACGACAAAAGACTAAGGAAATGGTTATCTAGTACATATAGTACACTTCACTTCGTCAGTTTACGAACCTCGGATTGACATTTTAAATAGCAATTTAGAACACACTAAATTGACCAAACATTTTGGCGCCGTTGCCGGGGAAGTGAAATTAGGTAGCCAATTTCTTAAAAAAAAAAAAACACAAGAAAATTTCAAGGAAGGAAAATCGATAACCTCTCAAAGTATGCTCTCCTCTTGCACCTAGAGTGATCTGGAGGATCAGAAAAGATAAAGTTATTGGTTTAATAGTTTCTTGAGTATGCTCTCTTCTTGCACCTAGAGTGACCTGAAAGATCAGAAAGAGAGTTATTAGCCCGACTTGAAGAAAAATAATAAAAAAATGACATGCATAGAGCAAGAGACTCTAGGGGAAGGTTTTTAGCTAGAGCCAAGAGTTCGATTTTTACAACTCCTTCTACTTCAAGGAATAGACAAGAGACACCTCCATCATCTCCTAGCCCTAGGATTCCTGGAATTCAAGAGGCAGTAGTTGACTCTCCCACACCATCCATTGAATTTGAATTAGGAATAGATCCTTTCTTTTCTTCTACAAGGAGACACATTGTAATTGAAGAAGTAGAATCACCTGAGGAAGAAGAGGGAGAAATTCCTCCTCGTTCGCCATTAGTAGAAGAACCAGAGGACTCTGAAATCTCTGAGAAAACTACCATGACAGAAGAGGGAGTAAATGGATTTGGTAGAGGTAGAGGTGGAGTAGGAGGAGGAGGAAATAATGGAGGAGGTAGAGGTAACAATGGGGGAAATAGGGATGGAGATAACTCATTCGGATTTCCTATAGTCGATGAGGATTCTCGAGCAACAATGAAAAATATTTCACCATCTGTCCTCCCAAACTTTCATGGGTTAAGAAATGAAGATCCTGAAACATTTCTATTTGAGTTTGAGGTCATGTGTCGAACCTATGATTATCTGGAAGACTCTCAAAAACTCAAGTTGTTTCCTTCAACATTGAAAGGAGCAGCTTTAAAATGGTTCATGGGATTACTCACTCAATCCATTAGGACTTGGAATGATATGAAACAAACATTTTTGGATAGATACCTGGACTATTGTATGCCCACCAATCACAAGGATGAGGTATTCAAAATGGTACAAAAAGAAGACGAAAACTTGGAGGATTTACTTGAAAGATTTCAATACAACCTAAAAAGAGCAAAAATGAGTAACTTAGATGAGGAGACCTTGAAAGCCCTTCTATTAAAAGCTATTAGAGATGAATGGATAGATATTTTGAACATGATGGGAAAAGGAGATATATCTCAACTTCCACTTCATGATATAGCAGAACTGTGTGTCCATCTCTCAAGAGGAAAATCTAAAACTGGAAAAGGGCCTAGAGATCCTTCTCTCATCAGAGCAAACAAATCTGCAACTGGATTAGTAAGTAGGGCTGAGATTGGCAACATGCTTGTTGAATTTAAAACTGATATCTTAGGGAGTCTTAGTGAGCAACTAGACACTCTTAAGATCCACAATAAGCAGAAAGAAGAAGTTGAAGCTTTAGCCATCTTTTGCCCAAAATGTAGAAAAAAACATGCTCTCAGGGAATGTCCCTTGGATGCGAAAGTTGTAGAAACATGTGTGATCTGTTCAGAGAATCATGAGACCAAGGATTGTCCTTCAATTCCTGGGCTCAAAGCTGTCTTTCAAGAAGATCCAAATACAATTGAGTCTCTCTGTTTTGTTGCAAGGAGACCTTGGCAGGGGCAACAAAATCAAGGGTTTAACAACTCTATGAACTTTCAATCCCCACCAAATTGGAATCCTTGGCAACAACCTTGGTCCCAACCTCAGAATCCTTTTCAATCATGGGTACAAGGTATGTAAAATCCTTATGGGAGATTTGCTCAATTTTATCAATATCCTCCATCTTTTCAAAACCAACAAGCTCCACAACTTCCAAATCAAAACCCACAATATCATTGCCATTTCAACAACAACAACCTTCTCAACAAAACCCAAATTCTCAACTCTTGCTTCCATTCCAACAGAAGTCAAATCAACTTCCTTCTCAGCCATTACCAAACCCCAATAATAAAAACCCTCAAAATGCTTACATGATAGAAGGTCAACAATTTCCTGCCTATATGATTGTTCCTCTCAATGATGTACAACTCAGATCTGGTAGAGTTCTAGATAAACCTTCTATAGATGCCCAAAATCAAAACATTTCTGAGGAAGAGTCTCTTGAAGCCAATAAGGGTTCTGAAGCATCTCTTCAAAACCCAAACACTCAGAAAGAAAAAGAAAAAGAGCTAACTGCCACAACTCCTATAGTTGTGCAACCTGCATCTTCATCCACACCTCCTTTTCCTGAAAGATTACAAATTGACAAAGGGGTGGAAAAACAAATCTTGTTGCCTGACTATGATTTTCTAGATGAATTGAAGAATGTCTGTATCAAGGCTCCCTTGTTACAAGCCATCAAAGAGATTCCTATTCTAGCAAAAACAATAAAGGAGTTGAGTCTTAAAAGACCAGGAAGAAAACCTAGAGACACAAGAAGAATCCACCTGGTAGGGAAAATTGCAGACATCATGATGGGAAAAATTACTATGCAGAAGTATGTAGATCCCGGTAGTCCAATTGTCAAAACACATATCAATGGGGTTGAAATTCCAAATACTTTGATTGATTTAGGGGCTGCTATCAACATTATGAGTAGACAGACTATGGAACAACTGAAACTTCCTAATCTTCTCTTTACACCTACTTTACTGCAACTTGCAGATCGATCAATTATTAAACCAGATGGTGTATTAGAAGACATTTCAGTCTCCTTAGACTCTTGGGAATATCCAATGGATTTCATGATTTTAACTCCCAAGAGTAATTTAGGAGGACATCCTCTCATCTTAGGAAGACCTTGGCTAGCCACAACCGATGCTTTCATCAGTTGTAGGTCTGGGGATATGTATATTTCTGATGGTAATTCGACAAAGAAATTCAATCTGTATCCTCCAGCAAAAGCAATTACAGAAATAGGAGATAATGAGTGGGATGATGATGAAGATATTATAGAACCTGTCTTTACCATTTCTGAAGTTAGTGAAGATAGTCAAATTCTGAACACATCAGAAAATTTTGAAACATCTTCAGAATATGACCACACACAATTTCAGTTAGATTCTGACATTGAGTATCTATCATCTAGACAAATGTCTCTTTTCTCTATGGAAGAATTTGGTAGTTCCGCCATTGAGATCTTTCCAGGAAAAACATTGAATATCAACAAAAATTTGGAAAGATCACAACAGGAAGAACTAACCAAAATCTTGCAAAAACATTCTACTGCATTTGCATGGGAGTATACTGATATGAAAGGTATTGACCCTAAGACTTGCATTCATCACATCTACATTGAGGAAAACAATAGACCAATCAGACAACCTCAGAGAAGGATGAATCCAAACCTTAGGGAGATCGTGAAAGAAGAGCTCCAAAAGTTACTTAATGTGAACTTCATTTATCCAATTTCAGATAGCCGATGGGTTTCTCTTTTGGTTATAGTACCTAAAAAGAATGGTAAATGGAGAGTATGCATTGATTACAGGGAATTGAACAAAGCAACTCTGAAGGATCACTTTCCTTTACCCTTTATCGATCAGGTATTAGATACTTTAGCAGGCAAAAAGTATTTTTCATTTTTGGATGGTTTTAGTGGTTACAATCAGATTCAGGTAGCACCTGAAGATCAGGACAAGACCACATTTACCTGTCCATGGGGAACTTTTGCTTACTGAGTACTTCCTTTTGGATTATGTAATGCACCCGCAACATTTTAAAGGGCAGTACTAGGAATCTTTTCCGATCTAATCCATGATTGTGTAGAGGTTTATATGGATGATTTTACAGTTTATGGTAATTCGTTTGAAGAGGCATTAGGGAATTTGGAAAAATTCCTTATAAGATGTAAAAAAACAAACCTATCATTAAGTCATGAAAAATGCTTTATGATGTTTACTGAAGGGATTGTTTTAGGACATCATATTTCAGGAGATGGGATTAAAGTTGATAGATCAAAAGTTGAGGTCATCTCCAAGTTGCATATTCCAAATTGTCAAAAAGATGTTAGAAGTTTTCTTGGATTTACTGGATACTATAGAAGATTTATTGAAAACTTCACCAAAATAGCATCTCCACTCTTCAAATTACTTACAAAAGACTGTGAATTCAAATGGGATCCTAATTGTCAATCTGCATTTGAAACTTTGAAAACAAGAATATCTGAAGCACCCATTTTGAGAGGTCCAAATTGGAAACTTCCTTTCCATATTTCTACAGATGCTTCAGATACAGCTCTAAGAGCTGTGTTGGGACAAAAGGATTTAGTTCACTATGCCATTTACTACACCAGTAAAAATTTGACTCCCACTGAGTTAAACTATACTGTGACTGAGAAAGAGTTCTTAGCTGTTGTTCATGCAATCAACAAGTTTAGACATTATATAACAGGCTATGAAACTTTTGTCCATACTGATCATTCTGCAATTAGATATCTCATGAAAAAACCTGTTACTAATGGCAGAGTTACAAGATGGATTTTACTTTTACAAGAATTCAATATTACTGTGTTGGATAGGCCAGGGAAACAAAATACAGTAGCTGATTTCTTGTCTAGAATCCAAAATACTAACGAAGATTCTCCTGTAGAGGATAAGTTTCCAGATGAATATTTGTTTGCAGTAACTACTAAGACTCCTTGGTATGCAGATATTGCTAACTACTTGGTTACAGGGAAGCTACCTCCACATCTATTTCCTGGTGAAAAAAGAAAAATTATTCAGGAGAGCTCAAGTTATTCATGGATTTCTAATGAATTGTTTAAAACAGGGCTAGATTGTGTGATCAGAAGATGTGTTCGGGAAGACGAAATACCTGACATCCTCAAGGCATGTCATGATGAACCATGCGGTGGACACTTTGCTGACAAAAGGACGGCCTATAAAATCTTTTCTTTAGGATATTATTGGCCTTCCCTTTTCAAAGATGCAAAACAATATGTCAGAAGGTGTGACAGCTGCCAAAGAGTTGGGAGACCGACTCTTTCGAATGAAATGCCATTACAACCACAGGTACTCATCGAACCCTTTGAAAAATGGGCTTTAGATTTCATTGGACCCATTAATCCACCATCTAAACAAAAGAAGTATATATTGGTTGCACTGATTATGTCAATAAATGGGTAGAAGCTAAAGCATTGCCTTCTACCACTGAAAATTCAGTTGTTCAATTTCTTTTTGAGGATATTTTTACTCGTTTTGGTGTCCCAAGAGAAATTGTGACAGATCAGGGAAGTCAATTTACATCTAACTTGATGGAGAAGCTGATGGAAGAATACAAAATCAAGCACATAAAATCTACTCCTTACCATCCGCAAGCAAATGGCCAAGTGGAATCTACAAACAAAGTTCTTGAGAATATCATCACCAAAACTGTTCACCTACACAGAAGAGATTGGGCAGAAAGGCTCCCTGAAGCCTTATGGGCCTACAGAACTACATGGAAGAACACAACAGGACATTCTCCCCATGAACTTGTTTATGGGAAAGAAGTCCTGCTCTCCATTGAGTTTCAAGTCAAGACTTTCAAGATGGTAGTTCAGTTGGGGATGAATCTATCAGAAGCCCAAAAGCACAGAATGGAGCAGCTGAATGAGCTAGATGAGATCAGACAAGATGCAATTTTAAGGACTGATCTAGTTCAACATCAAAGAGCTAAGTGGCATGACAGATATATCAAAGAGAGAGTTTCAAGAGGGAGATGGGGCGTTACTGTTTGATTCCAAGTTTAAAGACTTCAAAGGAAAATTTCAGACTCATTGGCTTGGGCCATATGAGATTGACAAAGTCTTTAACAATGGAGTGATAAGAATCAAGACCATTGATGAGTTTCAAACTCTTCTCATTGTGAATGGCCACCGATTGAAAATTTATCATAAGCCACTCTCAAAAGAGGAATTTGTCAAAATGTTCCAAGAGAATTCTGCAATAAGGCTGGTGGAGAAGAATCCTTCTCCCCCATCAACCTAGCCTTTGTTTCTTTGCTAAAAAAAAAAATAAAAAAATCGTATGGGCCTGAAAACCAATCATAGATTGGCAGTCTTATACAGAAAATATAGAGTGAAAATCAGGGACACCTGACACTCTATATTTTCCAAAAAAAAAAATCTCCTCTTCTTCTCTTGCCATCTTCACTCCATCTCATTTGCCATTTCACTTCACCTCCATCTCATTCTCATTTCCATTTCACTTCATTCCACTCCATTTTCATTTCATTCCACTCATTACATTTCACTCCATCAATAAAAGTACCTTCCAGGACTATTTTCATTCAGTTAGTTCTTCTCTAACTATCTTTGTGCAGTTAAGGGGGTGCTGTCTCAGTTTCCGCAGCTGGAAACCGTTTCCGCAGCCAGAAGCAGTTTCCGCAGCTAGAAACAATTTCCGCAGCCAGCATCACTCTGTTTTCAAAATTCACAGTCAACTGTTAGTGCCATAATCATGAAATGCAGGTGTAATTGAGCTAAAGACATGGGGCATCTCAAAGACATCAAAGAAGAGCAATTGGTTAGAAGCCTTGAGCTAGAAATGACAAAGTTTCCAAAGGTATGATTAAAAATCTTTATCAAATAACAATGCAAGTCGTAATTATGCATAGTTATTAAACCATAACAAGTTCTACTATGTGCAATGATTTGATACGATAGCTCCACTACCACTCCTATTCCACGATATCACTCCACACACCTTGCATTCATTTTCCAACGGTCTCATGATTATTTCGAGTTTAAACTCAAGACTGACTGCACTTCTATTTATTACCCGTATTCTTGAGACGTGACTTATTGTGTTATGGCTCTTCTTAGCCGTAATTTCCGCAGCCGTCTGTTGAGACGTGTAAAAATTTCATACACAGTCACCCGATTCGAAAGAATCCTGCCGTTATTCCACTCGTTTACCACTCCACTAATACCATACTCCTCGCATGCATCCACATTTTAAACTTGTTCACTGCTACTCACCCTCTGTTCTTCCGGTAATCTGAGTACTTCCATTCCCTGTTCTCCATTTTCGACTTCTCCATTTTCGACTGCAATCACTACAGTCATCCTAAAACCCCTACTGCAGTCACTACAGTCTATCCTAGACCCTATATCAGAGCCGTTTTTTTTTTTTTTTTTTTTTTTTTTTTCTTTTTTCTCTGAACCCTCACACGCAGAAGAACTCTCAGTTGGAATTTAAAGCAGCAGATGGGAAAATTACTGAGAGCCGAGCCAGAAGGACCGAAATACTTGGAGGGTTATCCTCAAACTAAGGAATTGCTGAAGAAAGCCAGATGGCTATGATTTATCCAAAAGTTTAAAGGGCATAATAAGGAGGTGACCAAAGCTTTTGCGCGGTCTTTTGATGGAAAAACAATGGAGATTGGAGACTTAAAGTTTACAGTGACTGAGGCCACAGTAGCAGCTGCCACAGGCCTACCTCAAGAAGGTGAAAGGTGGTTTAAAAAAGAAGTGTGGACGATCAAATATGGAGAATCATGCTAAAAAACCAAGGTATGGATACCACCGTATTTACAAGAGGCATCCCTATTCATGCACTAAAAGAGGAATGGTCTAGTTTACTGTTAGTCATCCAGAAATTTATCACGTGTGAAGGTCGTTTTGGTTCTATGTATATGTATCATGCCAGACTAATGATGAATTTCATAGAGGGTCACACTCTTAATTTGCCTCATTTTCTGCTATTAAGTTTGAAAAAGATGAGTTTTACAGTTCAAAAACACGTAGGCAACATTGAACCTCATCTTTACCATCATGGATTCATAAAAAATCTTATTGAGGACCAGTTAAAGAAAACTAAGGATACTTGGGAGCAATTCTTGACAAGGAACTACTCCCAAGAGCCGTCTGAGGCCTCTGGAAGCAGTCCACCAAAGATTCCAAGAAAAGTAGGAGGAAAGAAAAGAACATTACAGTCCAAGACTTCCCTACAATAGAAATTCAAGAAACTGTCCAAAAAGAAGAAGAAGATAGAGCTAAAAATAAGAAACAAAATAAAGAAAAATGCAAAAGAACCATTCAAGAAGTCTATCCATCCCTTGAGCAATCCATAGAAGAGGATTATCAACCTCTGTCAGAAAGATTAGTACACCTTCAAGCTGTTGCTATATCCAAGAAAAAGCAAAAAGGAAAACAGAGTGCACAAGAGAAGAGTATTAGTCCATACTTAAGGAGGAGCACTAGGTTAAAAGGGAGAGGGAATAAAACCCAAGAAAAACAGTCTCACTTTATTGATTTAGGTGAAGAGACACTTGAAAAATCTCCAGCTCAGCCAAGCATTGAATCAAATCCTCCACGTGAGGAAAGCCCTTTTCAGCCAGAAAGAGAGAGCAGTCTTCCTCCTCCACCAGATTTTGAGCCTAGTCTGAGAAAGACACCTGAGGTAGATCCTAATCAGCAAGAGGTGTATAACTACCTGGAATCCTTAGAACAATCAACTGCAGGACCGAGTACCACTTTGCCACTTGATGCACAAGTTCAGTCTTTGAAACAGGAAGTATTTGAATTAGAAGTCCTAAATAGGTATATCAAACAGGAACATGAAGCACTCAAAGAGCAGAGTAAGGTAGACAAGATTGTCCATGATAACACTATGCTCCATTTAGGACTGTGGCAAAATAAAAACAGGAGGCTGAAGAAAAAGTGCAAAAAGTTAAGCAGAGCATTGATTAATCTCAAGTTCAAATGTCTAGTCAGGAAACCAAGGATGATGTTAGCATCAAAGAAGAAGAAAAGAGGGCTAGATGTCCTTGCAGAAGCCTCAGAACATATGGATTAGAGGGAAATAACTAAGTTTTGATTGCATGAGGACATGCAACACCTTCACAATGGGGGTATGTTGAGCCTCAAACCTGCACCTTCCTATACACCCTCTCAGCGTTCTTTTTCCACTTACTTCATCCACCAAGCTGTTAAAATCATTACATTATAGTCTAAAAAAAGAGCTTTTTACATGATTTTCTGACTATGCTTATGACTGTTGTTTGGTTTAGATTTTTGTTCAGACAGCTACGGAAACTTGTCAGTTTCCGCAGCCAGCACAGGATTCCGTAGCTATTTTGTTAAAAGCTATGCTACAGGTGTCCTATGAAGAAATGAGCCACATGGGCAAGCTACAGGTGACGGATACATGGAACGTGTCCCTTCAAATCAGCCAAATCATCCATAGAAGGTCACGGTCAACAAGGGTCAAAGGCAAAGCCAACCAAGGATTTTAGCGGTGGCACGTCTCTGTTTTGAGCACGTGAACGTTTACGTGGCACAATCCTCAGCCCACAAAGACACTGGCATACCTGGAGATCATCCCCGTAACCTGCTACCACTCCGAAGCTTTAATAGACATGATGACAGTTACGCTAGATCTCGGCTGAGGAGATCTACGCGTCCTTGGCAACACAGTTAATAGCATAGGATTCAGTTAGTTAGTTTCAGTACTTTTTCATTATAAATAACGCATTGATGAACGCTGTGTGGAGGCTTTTGCGATGTAATTTTTGGAACTGTTTCTACTAGCACCCCACTGTACATTGTTTTATATATGTTGCTGCTGCTTTAATACATGAGAAGACTACTTTGCTGAGCTCGTTATTGTGACTGTTCGTTGACTGGCTGAGGTGGCAGAGGGCCCCTGCGCACTAAAGCCCTGTATAGTTGTTTTCATTATGTTTTTTTCTTCATAATCGTTAGCTTGTATATAACACGTTGTTTAGATGTTTTTAAATTCACTACTGTTTACATGCTCACTTTCGTTTTTATAGCTGTCAGCTGATCAATGTTTTTCTGCAGGTTTTCTTAGGCAGCCCGGGAAAATTTTCATCTTTTTGATAACTATTGACATATGAGATCATCTTGTCCTTCCTGCTAACTTTCATTTTCTGAAGTTTAATTCCAGCAATGTTCTTTTTTTTCAAGTTGTGATTTTCTTATTTATTTTTCTGTTACTTGGACATCATACTACTCATCAGTTTATGGTTTCTTTCTATAGTCAAGTGACTCTATTAGTAAGAAATCAGAATATTACTTATTGTAGTGTGATTTAGTTATCATATTGCTTAAACTCATTCATGATTGCTTCCCACAAGGTAGATTAAGCTGAAGGGTAAAGGATCAGAAGAGTTGAAGTAGTGTGATTAGTTTCCTTTTCTGCAATTTAATTTCTTGCCATCTAAGATATCATATTGCTTGACTTGTTCATGATTGCTTCCCACAAGGTAGATTGAGCTGAAGGGTAAAGGATCAGAAGAGTTGAAGTAGTGTGATTAGTTTCATTTCTGCAATTTAATTTCTTGCCATCTAGATATCATATTGCTTGACTTGTTCATGATTGCTTCCCACAAGGTAGATTGAGCTGAAGGGTAAAGGAACTGATTGCTTCCCACAAGTTCAGTTTTTACTTTCTTTTTCATTCAGCAGCAAGGATACTGGGCCATTGTCATTAGTTCACTGTTTAATACATTGATTTCCTCTTAAGAATTGATTTCATTACAGTTGTTTTAAAGCTTTCTTTTTGAGCACTTTTAAGTTTTGGAAAATCACTGTAGAAATCACCATCACCATCCATACTTAACTTTCATTTTCGCCATAACACATTAGGGAAAGATAAATCCAAAAACAAACTAAAAAACTCAAAAACGACAAAAGACTAAGGAAATGGTTATCTAGTACATATAGTACACTTCACTTCGTCAGTTTACGAACCCCGGATTGACATTTTAAATAGCAATTTAGAACACACTAAATTGACCAAACAGCGACCAGGAGGGCAAGGTGTGGTTGCACTTGATAACCCCCCTTCAATCAGTTAACTAAATTTTCCTCCAGCAGAGCTTCGTCCATGCCAATCACCCTTCCATTATTGAATGCCAAACTTCAGGCATACAAAACTACTATAACTCCTTCGTGAAGGTTCACCAACCTTGCGTTCAGAGAGACTTCTCGAATACGCTTCATATATTGCCAGATGGATGGGGATTAAATGCTTCGTGTTGTATGCCACTTTCCTCATTAATCTCCCCTATCGAGGTATATCAACTCCATGTTGAACACTACTTTTCAATGGTTAAAATTTATTAATTATCTCTATAATTTCTCTCCATATATATATATATATATATATATATATATATATATATATATATATTTCCGATATTGAAATATTCTATTTAATGTAAATATTGAATTTATATATAGCTTATATTGATTTTTTTAAAATATTTTTTGAAATTTAGATATCGAAGGAATTACACGAAGTAAAAAAACATCTATTTACTTTTATCTCTTTGTTTATATATAGAGTTGATATAAAATTATTTTATTTAAGGTAGACATTGAACTAGTTTATTTATGGATGACATTACGTTTTAGTTTTATTATAAATATCTTTTAAAAATGTTATAGGTCAAATCTATCTTCGTCATAAAAATAATTCCCCTCATTTATTAAATGGAATTTAAAAGATTATACATTGAAATCATGAATTAACTTTATTTTATATTTATGAATTTGGAGGGTTATAAAGAAAAGTCATGTGTATTAGTATGCTTTCTTTTGCTCCTCTATATTAAGCAAGCTATATATTTGAATCACTTAGAAGGGATACATTGTTGAGAAATCTATAGGGCAATGGTTAGAGTGATTTCTCTTTTCTTGATAATGTTATGCTCTTGACCTGCGAGAAGATATCAGAATACCAAATATGCGAAGAAATATACCCAAAACACAGAACAATAAGAAATAACAGCATGTATTTTATTATTCAGAAAGGAAAGCAATGTTCACTTGCCTCTTCGAGGGGGCAACCTCCAATAGAGCTGGGCTCAATTACAAAATAAGACACGGCGCTCCTCAAGGGGAGTCTCTATCATTTATATAGGATTCATACATGCAATACCATGGGTCAATACCATGGTTCTTATTAATACCATTTATCTAATACCATGGCCCATTTGCAACTAACTGTGGTCCCTTCTTTAAATGCGGGTCAACCACTTACAATTATTAATATGGACTTTATTGACTCTTTAACTAACTATAACTATGACTCGACCCTATTACATAAATAAGGGGGTTAGGGTTGGACCCTAACATGCCCTCCCCCATAAAAATAGCCTTGTCCTCAAGGCTAAAGTTGCGGAAACTGCTGAAGAACAGTGGCTGGTTCCCAAGTCGCATCTTCTGGAGAGGTGTCTTTCCACTTGACGAGGACTTCCTTGATCATGCGGCTGGCATGTGTCATTCTCGCGTGTCAAGAACCTGTTCAAGTCGGAGCCAGATTGAACCTTCTTCATCCAATTCCGGTAGACTGGTTTGAATTCTGCAATGGTTCCCAACCACTTTCTTGAGGCATGAGACATGGAATACAGGATGGATTTTTGCAGTGGGTGGCAAGGTTAGCTTGTAGGCTACTTCTCCGATGCGCTGCAGTATTTGATACAGTCTGTAGAATTTTGGAGATAATTTTTGACAACCCTGGTCTTTGAGTGATGTTTGCTTATATGGTTGCAGCCTCAAGAATCCCTGATCCCCTTCTTGAAATTTGCGCTCTGAACGATGTTGGTCTGCATGTTGCTTCATGTGATTTTGAGCTTGATGGAGATTCTTTTTGAGGTGGGCAAGCATGGTTGCACGGTTCTGTAGGAGTTGATCCACTGCTTGTACCTTCGAGCATCCCTGGATATAAGAAGTAGGTGAAGGAGGGATTTGACCATAAACTGCTTCATATGGAGTCATCTTGGTGGTGGAGTGATAGTTAGTATTATACCACCATTTGGCTAGAGGTAACCACTGTACCCATAGATGTTGCTTTTCTGAAGTGAAACACCTGAGGTAGGTCTCCAGACATTTGTTGACTGCTTCAGTTTGACCATCAATTTGGGGATGATAGGAAGTACTGAGTTGTAGTTGGGTACCTTGTACCCTGAAGAGTTCCTGCGAAAATTCACTGGCGAAGATCGGGTCACGATCAGACACAATGGAAGTGGGCATGCCATGCAATTTGAATATCTGGTCCATGAAATATTGAGCCACCAAAGCGGGTGTAAAAGGGTGGGGTAGGGTGCAAAAATGAGCATACCTAGAAAGTCTGTCCACAACCACCATGGTGACTGACTTGTTGCCTGACTTCGAAATACTAGTAATGAAATCCATAGAAACCTCCGTCCAGATTGAGGCAGGGATGGGCAATGGCTGTAAGGTGCCTGGGGATTTGACTGTTTCTCCTTTGTGGTGTTGACACACATCACACTCAGCTACAAAAGTAAGAATGTCCTTTTTCATGCCTGTCCAAAAGAATGAACGTCGAGTGCGAGCATAAGTCTTCTGAAAGCCTGAATGGCCTGCAGTGGGAGATGAGTGCAACTCTGCCAAAATGTGACTTTTGAGGGTGGATGTTGGTGATATCACTACTTTGTCCTTGTAGCGAAGAATCTCATCCTGCCAAGAGTAGCCCGCTGTGGAATTTGGATCTGCCTGTAATTTATTAATGAGTTGGGAGAGTGAAGGATGTGAAAACCATTCCTGGCGAGCCTCTTCAATCCACTTCGGAATGGGAAGAGAGATTGCTAGCAGGGTGCTTTCCTCCTCAAATTGGCGTGATAAAGCATCAGATACAACATTTTCGCACCTTTTCTTGTAAATTATCTTGTAATCATTTCCCAACATTTTGGCTAGCCATTTATTTTGTTGTGGCAAGGATAGGCGTTGCTCCAAAAAATATTTAAGGCTTTGATGGTCTGTACAAATTTGGAAACACCGCCCCAATAAGTATGGTCGCTAGGTATCCACTGCATGTAAGATGGCCATCATCTCCTTCTCATAGGTAGATTGTCCCACTTAGTTGTTGGCTAGTGAAGGCCAAGGGTCGAGCTTCCTACATTAAAACAGCCCCAATACCCGTACCTGAAGCATCACATTCAATCACAAAAGATTTGGTAAAGTTGGGTAGTGCCAATACAGGAGTGGAACACATGGCATGTTTGAGAGCTATAAATTCCTGTTGCGCTTCATCATTCCAGAGGAATGAATTTTTCTTGAGAATTTGAGTGAGGGGTCTAGCAATGCGACCATAATTGCGGACAAATTTGTGATAGTAGCCGATGAGACCCAAAAATCCTCTCAAACTCTTCAAGGTCTTTGGTTGAGGCCAATCCTGCATTGCCTGGATCTTTTTGGGATCCACCCTAACACCTTCATGCCCCACAATGTGGCCCAAATACTCAACTTCTTCCATGCCAAAAGAGCACTTGGACAATTTGACAAATAATTTATGCTTTCGGAGTAGTTGCAAGAGCAGATCTACATGCTGAAGATGTTTTTCCCAAGTGAGGTTGTAGGTGAGGATGTCATCAAAGAAAACAAGGACAAATTTTTTGAGATATGGTTTGAGCAAGTGATTCATGAGGCTCTGAAAAGTGGATGGGATATTACAGAGACCAAATGGCATGACCAAAATTCATAATGGCCTTCATGAGTTCGGAAAGCAGTGTTTGGAATGTCTACTTCTTTCATGCGAATTTGGTGATAGCCCAGGTCGAGCTTAGTAAAGAATTGAGCCCCATTTAGTTCATCCAACAAATCATCAACAACCGAGATGGGACATTTCTCTTTGACCGTCAACTTAATGAGGACCCTGAAGTCTGGACACATGCCATTCCCCATATTTCTTTAGCACCATGACCACAAGCGATGAATAAGGACTAATGCTAGGACAAATGACACCAGCTTCCAGGAGTTCCTTGATGATTTTTTCAATTTCATTCTTTTGGGCAAAAGGATATCTATATGGGCGCACATTTGGTGGTTGTGCCCCTGGGACCAAAGCCATTTTATGATCATGTTCCCCTCTCGAGGGTGGAATCTCATGAGGCTTGTCAAAGACGTGCAGATGGTTGTTTAAGACCTATTGCATCTCCAGATGAATATGAGGAGAAGTGGGTTCGAAGACCTGGATGGCATTAAATTGGGCTATAACTCCATGGTGGCCCTTTTTTAACAATTTTTCCATCCTATGCGAGCTGATGATAGAAGGAGCACCTGCCTGGAGTTCGCAGAGGGTATGCGTGTGGTCATTCTGCTTAAAGCACATATATAACTCCTGGAAATCCATTGTGATTGGGCCGAGTGTGCGGAGCCATTCAACACCCAAGACAATGTCATGCCCACCCATGTTGATGGCAAACATGTGGGTCTTTAGGTGATAAGCCCCCATTTGAAGTTTGAAATTTTCACATCAGCCTTCGCATTTCATTGTCCTCCCATCAGCAATTTGGACCTGGAAATTAGAGACTGCTCTGACAAAACAATGCACTGCTTAGGTGACTCTTCGATGGATAAAGTTATGCGTACTGCCACTATCAATCAAGACTACTACATAGCGATGCTTAATAAAACCTCTAATTTTGAGAGTTTGGGGAAAAGAAATTCCTGCCAAAGCATGAAGCGAGATAACTGGTTCTTCAAGTGTAGCTGGGAGCTCATTGTCCAGCTGGTTGTCCTCATCTTCCTCCTCTGGTCCCTCAAATGGTGGAGCTTCCTCAGATGAACTGTGATTAGTAGCATGAATTTGAAAGAATTTGGGTTCCTTGCATTTATGTCTTGGGGAGTATTTCTCATCATAGTAGTAACACAATCCTTGCTTTCTTCTTTCCGCCATTTCCGCTGGTGACACCTTTTGAACCTTAAGTGTTTGGGTAGTGCTCGGAGCCTGGGTGGGGCATCCCTTGGCTATGAAATTTGGACGAGTCGACTGGGCCGCTAACGCGCGTTCTACTTCCCGAGCTGTCTTGCAAGCTGCCAACCATGAGACTAGGTGGTGCATTCGGACGTGGGCTTGTATGGCGTCTTTGAGACCACTGATAAAACATTCCAAGTAGAATTCATCTGCTAGACCTCCTGTGCGGAAGGCTAATGCTTCAAAGGCTTTAATATATTCTTGCACTGTGCATGTTTGTCGGAGCTTAGTAAGATGACCCAAAAAGTTAGATTCATGGTCAAAGCGATCAGAAAGGGCTTTTGAGAATATCTGCCAAGTCATTGGCCTTGCATAGCAACGTTGATGCCACTACCACCATTGCCATCTTTCTTGGTCCAAGTGCAGGCTTCCCACACTTATCTTAGTCGCATCATCTTTGATGTGATTCAATGTGAAATATTGCTCCATTTGTGCTAGCCATATGGCCGGATGAGAGCTATCAAATTTATACATGTCCAACTTGGGTGGTCGAGGCTGGGACTATTGGTGGTTTCCATAGAAGTGAAGAGAATGGCTAGACTCGCCCTCAAGGTTTTCATTAAAATCATATGCCTCCAATTGTTCCCCCGACTTGCCCTTGGTGATTGTGTCATTTAAGGACTGGATCTGCTTCGTTAATGCCTCCAACTTTTGTTCAAGGGTGTCTATCTTCTCATTGGCCATAGCTTGAGCTCTGGTTTGTACCATGCACAGATCCAATGCACTTGTCGTTACTGTGAATTTTTTTTGGGACCACCCGAAATTTTGACGCTGACAAGTGAATGGTACCACCTTGCTCAGCTCGTCGACCTAATTCTTATGGGCTAAGTCTCCTATAAGCATCCCGGGAGCATCTCAGATATATTTTTTTTGGTACTCCAAAAGGAGTTTTACTCCTCGCTTATGAATACTGCAGTGGCTGATTCCCAGAAAAGTTAATTCTGCCCAATGTCCTGCGAGAATCACACCCAGGTATAGGAGCCACACAAATAGTCAGATCTGTCGGCGAAACCCTCAACTGCAGAGTATGAGTAGGAATGTGGCAGTGATCGAACCCCTACTGCTAGATCTGAATGGCGGATCTGATTGTTGCGATAGCTACAGAACCCAACCTGCTAGATCTGAATGGCGGATCTGATTGTTGCGATAGCTACAGAACCCAACCTGCTAGATCTGAATGGCGGATCTGATAGATATGAATGGCAGATCTGATAGATCTGAATGGCAGATCTGATAGATCTGAATGGAAGATCAGGTTGTTGCGGCTACGATAGAACCCAACTTGCTAGATCTGATCTGGCAAAGATGATGTGTGATCTAGAGAGAGACAAGGGAACTATGGTCTCAAGGAGTGTCAGGTGCTACAGATCGCAATATACATAAGGGTCCAACAGTGGTACTTGGCCCAATCTTTCAGGGCACTAACCAAGGAGGATCAACCATACCCTTAGCCATACAACCTAACTACCATATCGTACGGGCAAGTAATCTCCCCGAGTGATGTTCTCGGTGTACTGTAGCAGCGAGACGGCCGACGGTTTATCTATGGCGAGGTTTCAAGAGAGCCTAGGGGCTTCTGATATACCCAGAGGGTACTTGGAAGATAGTTCGTGCACGGTTCTCTATAATGCGCTACTACTCAAAGGGGTACCCATAGGGGTTACAAGGGAGTCCAACAAGTGTGACCACCTCTTGTATTTCCTGCATGCATGCCTCCCCAAATCCATAGGTTTATGCGCTCAATGACAGATCCTGTGGTTTAAAGACGCCGAAACACATCTCTAACCAAAAAAAATTCTGCTAAAAATGGAGATCCCATTGGCCCTGGAAAGTACTCTGATACCACTTGTTATGCTCTTGACCTGTGAGAAGATACCAGAATACCAAATATGCGAAGAAATATACCTAGAACACAGATTCACAATAAGAAATAACAACATGTATTTTATTATTCAGAAAGGAAAGAAATGCTCACTTACCTCTTCGAGGGGGCAACCTCCAATAGAGTTGGGCTCAATTACAAAATAAGACATGACGCTCGTCAAGGGGAGTCTCTATCCTTTATATAAGATTCATACATGCAATACCATGGATCAATACCATGGTTCTTATTAATACCATCTATCTAATACCATGGCCCATTTGCAACTAACTGTGGTCCCTTCTTTAAATGGGAGTCAACCACTTACAATTATTAATATGGGCTTTATTGACTCTTTAACTAACTATAACTATGACTCGACCCTATTACATAAATAAGGGGGTTAGGGTTGGACCCTAACAGATAACTACTGGTGATGCCTTTTTACATTTCCTTATTAACTTATTCACTTATTATTATGTTTTTGTATCATCAAACAACTACCAAATCAAGAAGAACAATAGTACACAAGAACACATAATGTAGGTTGCAAGCTAGGGCCAAAACCTCTTCACTTGAGAGGAAAACCCGTAAATCTCTTCTCTTCTTATATTTTCTTCAATTGACGAATTCCACAACCTCTAGACCAAGACCAAATATCCTCCAAGACCAAGTCCAACCCTTCCGAATGATGTGCTTCCTTTGATTAAGTCAAACCCAGGCAAATCTCTTCCAGGAGCACAAATTCGACCCCCAACTTCAGAATTTCGGCCTTTATTGCAAGTATGAAATTTTGCCCCCCCCCCCCCCCCCAGCAGCAGTTGTTTACACACGTGAGCTTGTTCTTACCTCCCAATACTCCCTCAAACCTTCGCTTGGATTTCTCCTTCCTTTAGTACGTGAGGATGACTCAATGTGACCATCGTTGACCTTCTTTCTCTTCCTTCTTTAAGGTCGAACGTGCAGAAGATAAAACCCTAGTCCAGCAACAGAAACCCTAACCTCCCTTTGCACGTGTGAGAGAGAAATAGCCCATAACAAATTTTCTTCGTCCTCTTCCTTCTTCACTGCCTTTCTTGCTCTTCTTATTCACTTGGATGAGTGAGTGAATGAATGTGCTCCAAGGAGGTCAAGTTACCTCCTTTATATAGGCTTCTTAAGGTGTACGTGGCTCCTCAAATTAGGCCAACTTCCCAGTTGCCAGGGTGACTTGGTCTTGAAGGGTATTTCGACACTTTTAATGACAAAAATAATTTTCTTTACATGTCACAATGTGTTCGATGGGGTCTTCAACTTATGACAATGACTCTTTTGACTTCTTGACCTAGGACAATCCCTAGAAGCACTCAATGGGTGTTTGACCTCTAAAATAAAAGATCTTGAGCATGAAACCCATGCTCCAAAAATAATAATAATTATTTTTCTTTCATTTTACAGTATACAAGAATCAAAAGTACATTTCATATTTATGAAGACCAAACCTAGTTACACAGTTTTCAACACTCCCTCTTAACTAGGGAGGTATTCACAAAGGGTACATGGACATTCTCAATCTGAAGATATTCTCATAAGAAGAGTCAGATTGGTAACCCATCTATTTAACTTCATACCAACCAACATTGTCACATAGCAAGGCCTTGACTAACAACTCTATCTCTCCACAAGATCAGAGCACAATGCTGGTGAGACCAATGATTGATAGACACCATCATCATTGTCTTTCTCAGAACATACCCCACTCGGGTTCTCTCAGAGTATGTTCCATCAAGACTATTTTTATCTTGGATAGTTAGTCCTCAAAGAATATCGTTCCCCTACGACTATTCTTATCTTGGATGCCCTACCTCATCCTCAAAGAGTATCGAATGTTAGATGCTTACCCAATCCTCCATTCTTACTTCCCAAGTGAAAACAAGAATGACTTGCCGATCTCTCCCTCTCAAACAGGGAGGATATATCAACCAAGCCAAGCTTGTCTCTCAAATACACAAGCTTCTTGTATGGAAGAGATTTTGTCAAAATATTAGCTATTGCTCATTAGTGGAGATATACCATAGCCACAATACGCTATCTTGTACTAGCTTCCGACTGTAATGATACTTGTTATTTATATGCTTTCTCTTTCCATGAAAAATTGACTCTTCAGACAATTTTATACAACTGGTGTTATCACAATGTATCACTATAGGGTCCATTGGTCCTTCAAACAAGTCGGACAACAACTTCCTCAACCAGACAACTTCTCTGCTTATTTCACAGGCTGCAATATACCTAGCCTTAACACTATTGTATCTTGATTTCTGATCATCAATGAGATCATGGAGGATCCCAAACTAAAACATCCTCATGTAGTTCTCCTTCCATCCTGCTCACTACCTCCCTAGTGAGAATCTGTATATCCAATCAAAAGGACATCATTCCTCATATCATATTTCAAGTAGTAGTGGATGGTTCCTTGTAGATATCTCAGTATATGTTTTACTGCTATCCAATGATCATGCTTCGACTCCACTTGGAATTTACTGAGAACATTTACTGCAAAACATATGTTTGGTTGTGTATTCACCAAATACATTAGTGAGCCAATCAATTGTCTATATATGGCGGGATCCACAGGGCTCGATTTGAAACTCCTTAGTTGTTTGAAGTTTGTGATCATCGGGGTTGACATTGGTTTGCAATCCATCATGTAAAACCTATTCAACATCTTGATCACATACTTCCCTTGACCTAGATAGATTTCATCAGGTCCTTTCCAGACTCCCAGTCCCAACAACTAGTGCATTAGCCATAGATCCTTCATTTCAAATTATGTTGCTAGATGCTTGTTACATTCTTCAATTCAACCTTCCACACCTATCAAGAGAAGATCATCCACATATAGAAGAATGATTACCGGTTGTCCCTTCACCACCTTAATGCAAAGGTCCGGATACGCAGAACTCTTTGTGAAGCCTAATCTTTGTAGGTATGCATCCATTCTGGCATACCATGCCTTTGGTGCTTGCTTGAGGCCTTATAATGCCTTCTTCAATCTGCAAACATATTCCTCTCTATCTTTAACTTAAAATCCCAATGGATTATGTATATAGGCTTCCTCATCAATTTTTCCATTCAAGAATGTAACCTTCACATCCATTTGGTAGATGTTCCATCCCATCGATGCTACCAAAGAGACCAATGAAAGTATAGTTGTATACCTTGTCATCGGAGCAAATGTCTCTTCATAATCAATGCCTTCTTGTTGTGAGAAGCCCCTGCCACAAATATTTCCTTATATTTATCAATACTTCCATCTGTTGCATGTTTAATATTGTAGAGCCATTTGGAAGTTACCACATATTTGTCTTCAGACCTAGGTACGATCTCCCAAACTCCATTTTTCATTATCGATTGATACTCTTCATTCATGGAATCCTTCCATTCTTGGTGTGTGACAACTTCTTCAAAGGTGGATGGCTTTGCTTCTATCAATTTCATCATATAGGTTGCATACCCAGAATATCATTTGGGCTTCTTTCTTTCCCTAAATGTGCCTTGAATTTCTCCATGACCTTGTGCATGAAGTAGTGTAGACTTCAACCAGTTAGGTCTCTTTCTAGTTTTGGGGATTACCACCAGTTGTATAAGTTTACTGGGACCTTTGTCTTCATGATTTGATTCTTCTTCCTCCCTAGTAACTTCCTCTTCAAATACTGGAATTTCTTCATCATCAGAGTCCATAGGGAGATCCTTTGATTTCTTGAATGCAATACTTTTGTCAAATATGTTATCTCGACTGACTTTTATTCGGTGTCCTTCCTTTATGTAGATCCTATAAGCCTTAGAAGAGTTACTGTAGCTAACACATGTTCCCTTCATGCTTGATGGATCTAACTTCTTTCTTTTGTCCTTAGGTATATGAATATAGACTAGACAACCAAAAATTCGGAGATGATCCATGCTTGGTTTCTTCCCAGTGAATACTTCTTCAGGAGTCCAGTTATTTAGTTACTGGTGGGGACTTTGATTTTGTATGTATAAATTGTCTTTGTTGCTTCATCCCACAGAAATTTCAGCAAATCTTGATCATGTAGCATTGCTTTTACACTTTATTCAATGGATCGATTATTTCATTCTACAACTCCATTTTCCTTGGGATTGTATGGGACTATCAACTCCCTCTTAATCTCATAGTCCTTACAAAGGGCTATAAGTACTTTGGAAGTATACTCTCATCCATTATCAAATCTTAATATCTTGATTCTCCTTTCTGTAAGGTTCTCTACTTCAACGTTTAATTCTTGAAATTTTGTAAAGACTTCATCCTTGGATTTCATTAAGTAAATCCAAGTTTTCCTTGAATGGTCATCTATGAATGTGGCATAGTATAGATGACCTCCAAGTGACTTAGGAGTCATAGGACCACAAACATCGGAATGAATAATATCCAAGATTTATTTTGACCTTGAATCACTGCTTCCAAATGGTCTCTTGGTGTTCTTATCCAATTCACATCCCTTGCATACTCCTTCGTGATCTTCTTTAAGTTTGGGGATTCCATCTACTATTGAATTTAGGGTTGGAAGGATTTTGAAGTAGAGATGACCGAATCTTCTGTGCCAAAGTTCACATGGGATTATTTCAATGTGAACATGCTTGAGTAAGGGGAGTTAGCAGCCTGTAAAGTCTTCCTTCACAAATCCCAATCATTCTTGCATTTTCTATGTTTGAGTTTTTACCCTATACTACAAATTTTCCATCAATGAAATCCACTCTATCACCTTTACCTTCTAGACTTGAAATAGAAAGTAAATTCTTATGCAAATGTGGAAAAAATAGGATGTTGTTGAGATGGATATTTCCTCCATTCTCCAACTCTAATGAGGTTGATCCAATTCCTCTCATAGGAAATCTCTTATTATCACCAAGCTCTATAGAGTAAGAGGACTTTGCTTTTGACAGTGTTTTTAGTTTCTTGTGATGGTCGGTCATATGTCTTGATGCTCTACTATTGATCACCCAAATGCTCTCAACTTGAAATGTGCCAGTGAGTGTTGAGAAGAGTCCTCCATCCTTAGTCTTGATCACTTCCTTTTTTGTAGTAGATATAAGATTCCATACTTATTTGAAGCTCTTCTTGAGATGGATTGCTGCCTTTGAACACTTCTTTAGAACCTTCTTTGGTGTGGTAGATATATTCATAATGCCCTTAGCCAACCTTAGCTCTGAAATCATGTTGAGAAATATATAGGGCAATGGTTAGAGTGATTTCTCTTTTCTTGATAACTGCTTGTGATGTCTTTTTACTTTTTCTTACTTATTAGCTTCTTCACTTATCATCAAATAGATACCAAAGCAAGAAGAACAATATTATAGAAGAACATGGAATGTAGGCTACAAGCCAGGGCCAAAACCTCTCCACTTGAGAGGAAAACCCGTAAATCTCTTCTCTTTTTATAGATTCTTCAATTGACAAATTCTACGACCTCTAGACTAAGACCAATACCCTCCAAGACAAATCCAACCCTCCCGGATGATGTGATTCCTTAGATCAAGTCAAACCCAGTCAAATCTCTTCTAGCAACACAACTTCGACCCCTAGCGTTAGAATTTCAGCCTCTACTGCAAGTCTGAACTCCCCCCCCCCAAGCAGTAGTTGTTTCCACATGTGTGAGCTCGTTCTTGCCTCCCAAGGCTTCCTCAGAGCTTCGCTTGGATTTCTCCTTCTTTTAGTGCTAGAGGATGACTCAATGTGACCTTTGTTGACCTTATTTCTCTTCCTTCTTCAAGATCGAATCTGAAGAAGACAAACCATATTCCAGCAGTAGAAACCTTAGCCTTCCTTCACACGTGTGAGAGAGAAATAGCCTAAAACAAGTTTTCTTCATCCTCTTGTAGATTCAAACTGCTAAATGTAATTTACTAAAATAATAAACTTGAATCTAATATACCAACCACATAAACAATTAACAATCGAGAAATCACGAAGCATACAAGAGAAAGAATACAATCAACACATTACACAATGATTCCCTGGGAAAAGCCACAACGAAAAACCCCTGTTATCTGTATATTTCATTAATCATAAAATAAAGAAGAAATACAATGCTTGTTCAACCTGAACGATCTCTGCACAAGTATAATATATCTCACTGCCTCATAAGTTGAATCTGGCCAACACTTAACCAATTATGTTGCCCTTCAAGTCCCTATTTCCTTGCATTGTTTCTCAAGGAATTAGCCCCCTATTAATTAGGGAAATCCCCATCCTGAATTGCGCAATCTGTATAGGCCCTTCTCTGACTGCATGCTCCACCTGTACAACTCAAAAAATTATACAACTCATAGTACATTGCCCTTGAACTCCAATCTCAACCAGGTAACTCAAATTTCATGCATGCATGAGCTAATTATGGTTGATTTATCAGTTAACTAGTTGAACACATGAAGTTGAACCCCATTGTTAGACCTCCTACTAGTTCCTCCAACAGTTGGAACTAATTTAACTGACATTAAATCACTTTAACTAAATTAAACTATTACAACTCAAATTAAACTCAACCTAGGCTCCTAAAAATTAGGAACAACTCTACATGACTCAAGTTAGGCCCTAAACTCTAATTAACTTAGCCAACCAAGTGAAATTAACTTAGTTAACTCATTCTTGTTGGCTTGTGATGTGGAATTACAATTTTCTCCTAATTTAATTCAAGGGAAAATTAAATCAGGATTTTCTTATTTCCATTTTCAACACTCCCTCTCAACAAGAAAGGGATTCACATCTACCCTAATCCAACACCTTTGGAATGTATTGCATGCAACACCCCTCACCATTGTTGCTGCTACTGCAACATTTGCAATTGAGAATAAAATAAATAACAATAATCACTGAATCAACCTGCAACTGTCTACTGGGAAAATTGTGTTGTTGTTGACTCTGCTACTAAGCCTCCTGCTCTGTTGTCAACACTGCTTTGCACTCCTTAGTATCTAACTGACAATGATCCAATTCTACTAAACATTGTGAGCCCCCATAGTAAGGTAATGATCAATGAGACAAACACATCTCAATTAACCCTACACAAATTTCTGCAAATCTTGGGACTATTGCTTCACATTTCCCCACCTCACACCTGGAGCTATGGCTACATGTGCTCCCTCTGCCCACTTAGCTCAAAATTTTCCCCTATTGGAGGTCTATGCTTGAGCGGATGTTTCCACTTTGTCTCCTCTCTGCTTCTCTAATTGTGGTTGCTCCACAACTTGCTGAGGCTACTTCTAAGGCTCCATTTTGAGAGGTAAGTTATGCCCCCTCTCAACCACCAAGTCTCTAACTTTTTCCTTGCTCCTCAAGGCTTTACATTCAACTTTGACCTCAAGTGCATCTAGGTTCTTAACTCGCACATCGATCTGTTTCACCTATCTCGTGGCGATATGCCTAAGGAAAACCTTCCCTTTTCTAAATATCACATCGTAGCCACAATCTTCCAATATCGTGATGGAAACAAGATTCTTCTTTAGTTCCGGAACAAACATCACATCCTTGAGTCTGAGAGGGGAGTCAAACTCCCACTGAAAAGTAACTATACTGATATCGGTCGCGTTATACCTCCCGTCATCTCTAAACTCAATGTTCTTCTTGATGTCTTTCTCCTCCAAGTCACTGAAGAGATCTCTATTCCCTGTCATATGGAATGACACACTGTTGTCAAGATACCACATGCTTCCATTACTATGATTTCCATGCATGGAATGAGGGTAAAATCAAGCTAGAGCTTCACTTGTTGCTGCTACTGCATGCTCCTTCTTTCTTGCCTTCTTCTGTGGACATTTCATGGCATAGTGTCTGAATTCATGACAGTGAAAGCACTTGATATTGGACAAGTATTTCTTCTTGCCTTCCTCACCTTGGGACTTCTTTCCCTTGGCTTTCTTTCCTCTGAAAACTAATGCAAGGTCCTCTTCCTCTTTTTTGGATGAGCTCCCATCTCTATTGTCCCACCTTATTTCCTCCTGCACTAGATTAGACCATAACCACTCCCAACTTGGTAGTTTGTCTCTACCATTCACGGAATCCTGATAATTGTGTCAGCTCTTGGGAAGAACCAATAGAGCTAGAGCTACCAAATCTTCTTTAGGGATAATCACACCGACCCCGCCAAGTTCATCACGACACTATGTAAACTTGCTCAGGTACTACGGAATTGTGTCATTCTTTTGCATCTTGATGCTACAAATCTTGTCCTTTAGTGTCAGATTCCTTTGGTCACTGTTGTTCTCAAACAAGTTGGTCAATTCTTTCCACATCGTGAATGGAGTTTCTTTACCATGGAGATTCTAGACAATATGATCTCGAACTCCCTGCAATATGATTCTCCTCGATTTAGCCACATCCTTCTTAAACTGAGCGAGATCTTGGGCATCAGATGCTGGGGGTTTAACTACATATGTTGATGTAATCTAGTAGCCCGTTATCATCTAATACCACCTCCATACGGATCTTCCATGCCACAAAATTTGTGGTTCCTTCCAGAGCATACTCGAGCCTGAGTCCAATGGAAGTCATCTTCTCACTCCTGGAGAAAACCTGGAAAAATAATATTGTAATTCGAACCTCCTACACAAACTTCAAATTATCTTCTCTTTTATTGTGATTCTAGCGCTGATACCATGTAGAAATTCCTTGTAGATTCAAACTGCTAATTGTAATTTACTAAAACAATAGACTTGAATCTACTCTACCAATTACAGAAACAATTAACAATCGTGAAATCACGAAGCATACAAGAGAAAGAATTCAATCAACAAATTACACAATTATTTTTTGGGGAAAGCCACAGCTAAAAGCCCCTATTATCTGTATATTACATTAGTAAGAAAATAGAGAAGAAATACAATGTTTTTTCAACCTGAACAATCTCTGCACAAGTATAATCTATCTCACTGCCTCACAAATTGACTATGGCCAATACTTAGCCAATTTTGCTACTTTTCAAGTCCCTATTTCCTTGTGTTGCTTCTCAAGGAAATAGCCCCTTATTAATTAGGGAAATCCCCAACCCGAATTGCACAATCCCTATAGGCCCTTCTCTGATTTCATGCACCATTTATACAAGTCAGAAAATTATACAACTCATAGAGTACTACCCTTGAACTCCAATCTCAACTCGAGAACTCGAATTTCATGCATGCATGCATTAATTATGGCTGATTTATCAGTTAACTTGTTGAACACATGAAGTGTTAGGCCCCTATACTACTAGTGTAACCCCTTATTGTTATTAGTACAACCCCCTTATTATATTGTTGTACCCCTGTAGTCCCCATATTGTTACTATTGTGCCCTTACATTATTATTGTTATGTCGTCTCTGATTATATTATGACCTCTTAGACTCCTATATATAGAAAGGATGTCTTATCGTTTGTATCATCCAAGAATTGTTCATTTGTGTAATGTAAATGAGGTTGCTCCCTCGAAGAGGCTGAATTCTAAGGCGTTGATCTATCTTTTCTATCTTTTGTGAGCTGGTTTCATAACATTTGGTATCAAAGCTTTGGATTCTAGGGTTTTGCTGCTCCAAACAGGTCATCGTGCCATTTTCGCAATAACTGTTTTGATACGAAGTTTCAAAAGATAAAAAGAAAACCCATTTGATATGAAATGGGTTGGAACATCGGATCCGAATTTCAGAGCTTGTCTCGCTATATTTTTGGAGATATGATCTGAGGAAGTTAGGGTTTTTGAAAACTCTAGAATTCCATCTCAAACAAGTCATCATGTAATTTTCGTTATAATTATTTTTCTGAGAAGGTTCAGACCCTGAAAATAAATCTCATTTGAGCTGAAATTGTGGTGAAGCTCGGGCCCGAATTTCAAATCTTGCTTCGCTATAATTTCGGAGATATAGTCCAAGCCATTTAGGGTTTCTGCAGGCTCCCGAATTACATCCTAAACAGGTGACCTTGGAAAAATCCTCATAACTTTCGCTCTACGCATTAGATTGAAATTTCGAAAGAAGTTTAAGAAAGAGGACGAACTATAGGTTTTTGTGTATTGGTTTCAGGTCCTAAGGTTGAAACAGTGACACGTGACACTTCTTACAAGTTCGCTCTACTGAACCAGTCTATAATCAGGTCATCGTGGGAGATTTGACATAACTCTTCCTTGGAGAATCCAATCTTGATCAGAATTGTGGGGTTAGAAAGAGAACGTAGAGTGCTACTACATAGTGAAATTTTAGAAGTTGGAGATCTACATGACAAAGTTACAATCATTTCAAGTTAGAGCTCCTAAAATCAAGAAAAGACGATATGAGGAAGTTTGATGGCAAGGATCTGGTGAATTGGATACTACAGATGGAGAAATATTTTGATCTACATGGTGTACCACTATTACAAAAGGTAAGTATTGCATCTAATTATTTAGAACCAAATTAATTTTTATGGTATAAAGGGCTTTTTTCTCGTAAACCACTTGTCACGTGGTCAATTTTCACGGAGGAAATGATAGCTCATTATGAGGATACAAAGAGCAACACCTTCTTTAGCCAATTGATAAATCTCAAACAAAAGGGTTCAATGGAAGATCACATTGAGGACTTCCAAAAATTGAATATAAGAGAAAATTATATTCCAGAGAAGCAGAGGATGGATGTCTCCATAGGGACTTTAAAGGATAACATTCAACATGAGGTTCGTCTTTGGGAACCTAATTCATTGGAGAAGGCATTCAGGTTGGCAAGAAAAGTGGAAAGCAAAATTATGATAACAAGGAATTCTACCCGTCACAACTATAAAGATTGAAGTGTTGTTTCTCCTAGCCTTCCACAACCTACAAGGGTGACACCACAACAATTGGAAGAAAAAAGAGCAAAAGGACTTTATTACAATTGTGATAACAAATACATTAAAGGTCATAAGTGTGCTGAGAAGAAATTATTTTACATTGATTATGAAGAGGAGGAAGAAAATGATCAAGAAACATCAAAAGAAGAGGATATACACCAGGAACCAATCCCAGAGAAAGAAGAAATGAATCCGACCATATCTTGTAAAGCATTGGCAAGAATTACCACTCCTCAAACTCTTAAGATAGAAGGACATATCAAGAAGTGAAAGATCACATCGAGAAAGAAGAAATGAATCCAACAATATCTTGTAATGCATTGGCCGGAATTACCACTCCTCAAACTATCAAGATAGAAGGACATATAAAAAAAAAATGTTCATGAAGTGAAAGATCACATCGAGAAAGAAGAAATGAATCCAACCATATCTTGTAATGCATTGGCCGGAATTACCACTCCTCAAACTATCAAGATAGAAGGACATATCAAGAAGAAAAATGTTGAAGAAGTGAAAGATCACATCGAGCATCAAGAAATGAATCTGACCATATCTTGTAAAGCATTGGAAGAAATTACCACTCCTCAAACTCTAAAGATAGAAGGACATATCAAGAAGAAAAAGGTTCAAGCAGTGAAATATCACATCGAGCATCAACCACAAGTTCTCCAACTTTTAAAGTATAACGCCACTTTGGTGCATAATCGAATGAAACAATAGGTAGATCAACATCGCAGTGAAAAATGTTTTGATGTAGGTGATTGGGTATTTTTATGGCTACATCTCAAGCAATCTATTTATGAGAAGGAAATGTTGGCAATACTACATGCACTTAAGAAATGGCGACCTTACCTAATGGGAAGACACTTCAAGGTAAAAATGGATCATGATAGTCTTAAATACTTTTTAGAACAAATATTATCTTTAGAAGAATAGAACAAATGGGTCACATATATGTTGGGTTCCGACTTTGACATCATCTATAGAAAAGGGAAGCAAAATTTGTTGCAGATGCACTTTCAAGAAAGGATGAGGATGTGGAAGCATTGTTTTGTGTTATTTCTATTATCCAATTAAATTGGATAAATGAAGCAAAGGATGAATGGAAGAAGGACGAAGAAGTGTGGCCACTCATTCAAAAGTTGCAGAAGATCCCAATTCAAACAATATTGCCAGAACTTAAAGAGGAAGGAAAAATCATATTGGAACCTGGAGCAGTCACAGGAACAAGAACTCGACAGCTACGAAATTGATCAATTTTAGAGTATCTCATCAAGTGGAAGAACTTACCCGCTGAAGATTCCACATGGGAGGACAAGAATTTTATACATAAGCATCAAAAACTACTCAAGCATTGAGGACAACACTTTTTGAAGGAGAGGGGCATGTTAGGCCCCTATACTACTAGTGTAACCCCTTATTGTTATTAGTACAACCCCATTATTATATTGATGTACCCATGTAGTCCCCATATCTTTATTATTGTGCCCTTAAATTATTATTGTTATGTCGACTCTGATTATATTATGACCTCTTAGACTCCTATATATAGAAAGGATGTCTTGTCATTTGTATCATCCAATAATTGTTCATTTGTGTAATGTAAAGGAGATTGCCCCCTCAAAGAGGTTGAATTCTAAGGCGTTGATCTATATTTTCTATCTTTTGTGAGCTGGTTTCATAACATGAATTTGTACCCCATTGCTAGACATCCTACTAGTTCCTCCAACAATTGGAACTAGTTTAACTAACATTAACTCAGTTTAATTGAATTAAACTATTACAACTCAAATTAAACTCAACCTAGGGTCCTAAATTTAGGAACCACTCTATATGACTCAATTTAGGCCCTAAACTCGAATTAACTAAGCCAAATAAGTGAAATTAATTTAGTTGACTCATTCTTTTTGTCTTCTAATGTGGAATTACAATTTTCTCGTAATGTAATTCAAGGGAAAATTAAATAAGGATTTTCTTGTTGACATTTCCAACACCTCTTCCTTTTTCGTTGCCTTTCTTATTCTCCTTCTTCACTTAGATGAGTGAGTGAATGAATGTGCTCCAAGGAGGTCAAGTTCTCTCCTTTATATAGGCTTCTGTGGCTCCTCAAATTAGGCCAACTTCCCAGCTGCCATGCCGACTTGGTCTTGAAGGGTATTTTGACACTTTTAATGAAAAAAATAATTTTCTTTACAAGTTACAATGTGCCTAATGGGGTCTTCAACTTATGACAATGACTCTTTTGACTTATTGACCTAAGACAAACCCTAGAAGCACTCAATGGGTGCTTGACCTCTAAACTAAAAATACCTTGAGCATGAAACTCATGCTCCAAAAATAATAATAACTTTTCTTGTTAGGATATTCTGACACACAGGAAATAATTAAGTATAACTTGGTCTAGTGTATAGTTAGGTAAAAAAAATTTCTTTAATATGTACTTTTTGTAACTCACAATCTGACAATCATGATATGTTCTAGACATGAAGTGATCTAATAGTTCATTCTCTCCTCAGTATTACTGACACTTGATAGGTGGCTTAACACCCGATTGGTCCATGATATCTATTTAAAGAGCATGGAGGGTCATTTGTAAGGTGATCGTTCATGAGAGAAGCTTATGTAAATTTCCTTTCTTTTAAATTAATAAATTTCCCGAAGTGGTCACATTCGCTCAGGTTGTGGACTGTTTCCCTCTTTAAGGGTTTTAACCACGTCAAGAATACTGGTGTATTGATATTTGATCTGTTTGTGAGAGGTGTCATTTGGTGTTCTATCTGAAGAACTTACCATGTAAATTCCTACATGGTATCGGAGCTATTTTAGGGCCGCATCCGTTAGTGATCCAAATCCAAATCCAAATCCAGTACCACTGCATTCGACTATCGTTTCCTAGATCTACTGTTTATTACCACTTTCGGGCTGAGAGGACTACTCTATTATGTTAGGAGCATCTTTTCCAATGAGGAACCCCTTTCGTTTCACGCGAAAAGGTTTCCGGTAGCCCTAGCTACGTCATTTTTTAAATCTGGAGGTATATAGTCTTTATTTGCAGTTTTAGTTATTTATCTCTCTGATTATTTCGGTTTATTTATCTCTCTATTTTTTATTACCGGATCCATAAATTTCTTTTTTTCGTATGCCCTTTTCCCCGCGACTCTGTGCGATCTGAGCAAATCAGAAAGAGAGAGGAAGGATTTTGCTCATGCGTATGCTCTTTTCCGTCGCGCCTTAGTGTGATCTCGGAAAATCAGAAACATTGAGGAAAATATTTAGTTTCCAAAGAAATCTAACTTCAAGCCGTAAGGTTTTTTTTTTTTGTATGTTCGTTTTGGGTTGTGCGGGTTTTTGTTTTGTAGGAAAAAAGGGCTTTCTCAAGTAAGCATGCACTCCAAAGATTCAGTGACTAAAAAAAAACTTCCTCGTTTCCAAAAATTACCAACCTTTTAAACTAGCTCACTTGGTCCAAAGTTACTTTATGAGAATAGAGGTCTTGGGTTCAAGTCTTTCTTTTTGTTGAGTTACTTTTTCAAAAAACACATGTAACTTATGTTTTAAAGTTACTTTATGTAAAAGTGTTCTCACCCATTATAAAAAGTGAGTAACTTATAATTCTAAAGTCTCTTTATCTTTTATTTAAGTTACAATTTAGTGGGTAGCTCATAAAGTACCATGGTAAAATTGACTTTCACTTATTTATAAAAGTGGGTCACATAAAGTCTTTTTTTAAAAGTGAGCTAATTAGATTAAGGTTGGAAAGGGCGGGGGGTTGGATTTTAAATATAACATTATCATTCACTTTCGCACATTCACGTACTTCGTCAGTATCTTCAACAACTTTTCTTCAAAAAACGATAACTTCTTCATCCATATGCCTTTTTTTAATCAGCTTAATTTTTTGAGATCTTTCCATTTGAACACTTAGTTTCAACATCTACAGCTTCATTTTCTGTTAAAATGGAAAGTACATGCCAAGTTATTCGTGACAGCACCAACTACTTCCATTGGTTGTCCTACAATGAGGATTTACTTAGAAGTAAAGGTCTTTATAGAATAGCCCCAAACCAAGAGGCTAAACCTAAAGATGAAGACAAGCAAGCCAAATAGGAAAATAGGCAAGATCAAGCACATGGGTTGATAGGGATGTCTATTTATCCAGACCTTAGATTCCATATCGTAGAACTTGATACCCCTGATGAAGCAATGAAACAACTCAATAAAGTTTTTGGAATTAAAAATAAAATTAGAGCCATCAACTCGAAAATGAGTTGCTTATGTTGGACCCCAATAATTTATCTTCCATTGAAGATATTTTGTCTAAGTTCAAGACCCTTAGACTTCTCTTGGAAGGTGTTCAGGTTAAGAAAGAAGATGGTAGCCTTATCTATTCCATTCTTACTAAGTTGGGACCATCCTACTCTGTAGTTGTTTCCACCTTCCATTCTACAAGAGAAGCCTTTATTTCTCAAGGACAAGACTACAAGTCCCCCTCTTTTGATGCATTTTGTGATTCTTTAATAAGAGAACAAGAAAAACTCTTTCATCTTGGTCTTCATAATATTGGAAACTCTTCTAAGAAATCCTTAGCAGCCCAACAATAACCAAATTCAAAGAATCCTAAGAAGCAACATCCTAAAAAGATTGGTCCTAAACCAAACAAGGTTCCTAAGCAATTTCAGTCTCAAAATGAAAAATCAATTCAACAAAATGATAAGGGAAATAAAAACAAAGGGAAGAAGACTGATAGACATTGCAACTTTTGTAATCGTGATGGCTACTTAGAATCCAAATGCTTTAAAAAGATGGAATCCTTGGAAGCAACAATGAAGAAGCATAACATCCATTTGGAGCACTCTTCAACTTCAACTTCATATTCAGGAATAGCACTTTTTTCATGTGTTTGTCAAGCATCTCGGTCTGGTTATGCAATAAATGTCTCTTCTTCTTCCCATTCTCATGAGTGGCTCATTGATTCTGGAGCTTCTTATCACATGGCCAAAAACAAAGCCATGTTTTCTTCTTTAAATGATTGCAACACCAAAAATATATATGTTGGTGATGATAGATCTCTTAGTGTTGTAGGGACTGGAACTATTCATCTAGACAATGGTCAATTTAATGATGTATTATGTGTTCCAACCTTATCCTGCAACCTTCTATCTGTATATTAGATAACTCATTCAAGTGAAGGTAAAACTATTGAATTTTCACCTCATGATGTTGTAATTAAGGACCTAAGAGATCTTAGACAGATTTTAGCTATTAGCATTGTTGATGATTCTACAAGGTTGTATAAGTTTAACAAGTTTGGGTCATCAACTCTTCCCTC
This sequence comes from Pinus tabuliformis, assembly GCA_031772625.1. Classification (NCBI taxonomy): domain Eukaryota; kingdom Viridiplantae; phylum Streptophyta; class Pinopsida; order Pinales; family Pinaceae; genus Pinus; species Pinus tabuliformis. Next base: position 112,270,826 of record CM062814.1, on the reverse strand, counting down.
GGTATTTGTTGCTCATAATGATGAAGTGAGCAAACTTTGGCATGAGCGATTTGGTCACTTAAATTATCTCTCCCTTCAAAATCTATGTAAGGAAAATATGGTGACGGGTCTTCCTATGGTATCTTGCAGAGATGGTGTTTGTTCCAGATGTGTACTCGGAAAACATCATCAAGATAGTTTTGCAAAACGTGCCTCTTGGCACGCCTCAGCCCCTTACAGCTTGTGCACAGTGATTTATGTGGTCCACTTCCAGTTGTTTCATTCTCTAGCTACAAGTATTTCTTAACTTTCCTTCATGATTTCTCAAGACGCACTTGGGTATACTTCTTAAAACTCAAGAGTGAAGTCTTTAACATGTTCTTGGCCTTTAAGGCCTTTGTTGAGAAACAACCTGGACATCAAATTCTTAAGCTAAGATATGATAATGGCAAAGAAAATGTTAACAACAAATTCATCAACTTTTGCACTGAGCATGGAATTCAATTTCACCATACTGTTCCATATACTCCACAACAAAATGGTGTAGCTGAAAGGAGGAATCGCACCTTAAAAGAAATGGCTAATTGTATGCTTCAATCTAAAGTTCTTAGTCTTAATTTTTTGGCAGAAGCAATTAATTGTGCAAATTACACAGTAAATCACGCTCCTACTAAGGTTTTAAATAATATCACTCCAGAAGAAGCATGGAGCTCAATTAAACCATATGTAAGTCACTTTCGTGGTTTTGGAAGTGAAGCATTGGCCCATATTCCCGATGAGAAACATACAGCCTTAGAACCTAAGAGTGAAAAATGTATTTTTGTTGGATATTCTGAAGATGTCAAAGGATATAGACTTCTTCCACCTAAATCCAAAAATGTTATCATCAGAAGAGATGTAAATTTTGCTTAAAATATATCGGCCTACGAGCCTAGTTCGATGGATGTGCCACCTCTCTCTATCCCTTCTACTTATGAAAATATTTCTTCTTCAGATGATGACAATGAGGGTGGCAATCCTCCCCCACCTTCTCGGGATCCTCCTTCGTCTCCTCAGCTTCCAAAATGGGTCTGTGCTACTCGTGATGCAACAAGCTCTCTTGCAAGTGATCCTATAGATCAGCGACGTACACGTTCTTAGTTCGATAGAGCCTCTTCTTTAGTAGCTCAAGCTTCAACAAATTGTGATCTTGACACCTTTGTAGAAGCTTCAGGCCATCCAGATTTGGTCGCAAATATGAATGAAGAATATCTTTCATTATTGGAAAATGATACATGGGATCTTGTTCCTCTTCCAAAGGGGGGAAAACTTGTTAGATGCAAATGGGTTTACATAACCAAGTTTGGACCAAATGGAAAAGTTGATAAACATAAAGCTCGTCTTGTTGCTAAGGGTTTTTTACAAGTTGAAGGCATTGACTATACCGAAACCTTCTCCCATGTCATCAAAATGAACTCTATCTGTCCTATTCTTTCCCTTGCTTCCTCTTTCAAATGGGAAGTCCATTATATGAATGTTAAATCTTCCTTCTTGCATGGGGACGTACATGAAGAAATCTATATGGAACAACCTCCTGGCTTTATACAAACAGACTCCAACCTTGTATGTCGGCTTAAGAAATCCCTTAATGGTCTCAAGCAAGCCCCTCGGTCTTGGTATGACAAAATGGATAGCTTTCTTTTAGATATTGGTTTTTCTAGGTGTCATTCTGACAATACTGTCTACACCAAGAAAGTGGGTAAGTCTCTTATTATTCTTGTTCTTTATATTGATGATATTATACCTACTGGTAGTGATACCAACCTTATAAACCATGTGAAGTCCAGCCTTAAAAAGCAGTTTGCAATGATAGACTTAAGACACTTGCATTATTTTCTTAGTCTTCAAGCCTTGCAATCCAAGGAAGGTATTTCCCTTTACCAGTCCAAGTATGCATGTGATATTCTACGCCACTTCCACATGGAAGACTGTAAGCCAGCCCCTTCTCCCTTTCAGTCTGGAGGCAAACTTTCTGTCACTTGTACTTCCCCTGAAGTTGATGCTACCTTGTGTCATCAACTTGTAGGAAAACTTTTGTATCTGACCCATAACCGTCCTGACCTTTCCTTTGTTGTTGGCCTTATTGCTTGGTTTATGCAAAACCCACATGAAATTCATTGGAAAGCAGCTAAAAGAATACTTCGTTATGTTCGAGGTACAGTTCAATTTGGGATTCATTACAGTGCAAAAGCATCTCCTCTATTGGTTGGTTTCACTGATTCCGATTTGAATGGTGACCCTGATGATCGGAAGTCTACTGTAGGTTATGTCTTCACTCTTGGTTCTGTACCTAATACATGGGCTTGCAAGAAACAAAGTTCCATTTCTATTTCTTCAGCAGAAGCATAGTATCGTGGTGTCGTAGAATCTAGTAAGGAAGCCTTGTGGCTTCATAAGATCCTGTCAGAGTTTGGCTTTCAGTGGCAACATCCACCTACACTTTGGTGTGATAATGAAAGTGCCATTCAACTATGCAAAGATCCAGTCCAACATCAGCGCAACAAATGCATTGAACTACACATGCACTTCATCAGAAAGCTCATTCATGACCATGTCCTTGAAGTGCAATATTGTTCAATCGATGATCAAGTTGGAAACATCTTTACAAAGGCTCTCACAGAGGCAAAGTTTAGTAAACTTCGATTTATGGTTGGAGTTCAGGAAGTTGTCACTAAGGGGGGATAGGCTCTAATGCCTCCTTCCTTCTCCTATTGTGTCATATCTGTACATCCTTCAATCTTATCCCAAGTTTTTCTTAAGGGGGGATGTTAGGATATTCTTACGCATAGGAAATAGTTAAGTATAACTTGGTCTAGTGTATAGTTAGGTAAAGCGTGTTTCTTTAATATGTAATTTTTGTAACTTACAATCCGACGATCACGATATGTTCTAGACATGAAGTAATCTAACGTTTCATTCTCTCCTCAGTATTGTCGACACTTGATCTGTGGCTTAACACCTGATTGGTCCATGATCTCTATTTAAAGAGCATGGACGGTCATTTGTAAGGTGACCGTTCATGAGAGAAGCTTATGTAAATTTTCTTTCTTTTACATTAATAAATTTCCTGAAGTGGCCGTGTTGGCTCAGGCCGTGGACTATTTCCCTTTTTGAGGTTTTTAACCACATCAAGAATACTGGTGTACTCATCTGTGATCTGTTTGTGAGAGGTGTCCTTTGGTGTTCTATCTCAGGAACTTACCTTGTAAATTCCTACATTTCTTTCATTTTACAATATACAAGCATTAAAAGTACACTTCATATTTATGAAAACTGAACCTAGTTACACATTTTTCAACATACATAAGGAAGATTTAACATTGTAATAAAGATAAACTAATTTGGAGACTGGTAAAGGATATTTATAACTAAAGTTGTCATGCTTAGTACTTGGTAGGACTTGTTTGATTTGGAAAGACTTAGTAAATATTTTGGGAAAAAACTCAACATTTGGAGAGTGTTCGTTAAGTATCAGTGAGTGGTGAGTCTAGGACTAAGGATGAAGTGAGTACTCGATTTAGTTAAGATTTGACAACTCAACAAGTCCTCGTTGAGACAAATTGTGTTATTTATAATCTAATCAGCAATTTTTTCCTTCTTCCTTTTTGGTCGACTTTCGATTAAAACATTAAGTTTAAAGATGCATAAAATATACTTTATCTAAGGTGTAGTGATACATAAACTTTGATCCTATAATTCCAATTGCAACTAGCCTCGACGTTGAGAGAAGTGTGATCCTCCCTACCCAAGTTCAAAAGGTTAAGAGGAGTGTTATCCTCCCTACCCAAGTTCACAGGGTTGAGATAAGTGTTATTCCCCCTTCCCACTATTCAATTATCAAAAGTGACATGTGGAGTTCTTAATGAACATATTGCAAACAAAACTTTCAACTTTTATAGAATTTGGTTTACCTTGGGTACCATCCTCGAAATGGTATTAAATTAACTATAATCATCTCATAACATTTATATTAACTACAATCATTGCATAACATTTTATCTTCGACATGTAAATAATATGTGTTAGGTTAGAGTGACCACTACAAGGTTAGATTATATTTGTTTGGGTAAATCTAAAGTTGGATCAACATTTTTGGGCAAAGAAGATAAACTTTGAAGTGAGAAGCTCAGAATTTGTCAACATTTGGGATTTTGCAATTCTTGTCAATTCTTGGTTGTTAACAATAATTTTTATTCCCAAATCTAAGTGTATATTAACTTGTTGGCAATTTTTTTGATGTAGTAGTTTGATGTTGACCCTCATAATTATTCTACACATCAAACTATCTGTGTTGAATTTAAATACACTTGTGATGTAAATGTTGTAAATACTTTGTACATGTTCTATAGAGTCCAAAGGCAAGCCTTTACTACAAGGTGATGAAGTCTTACCAGAATTCCTTAAATCCATATATGTAAAGAGAGATACATGTTTGATTGATTATTAGAAAATTAAACACTACCAAAAAAAAATCATTAATGAACCCGCTTTGCAGTGAAGATACATGTGCTTAGATTTTGAGTTGAAGTTTCTCAAATCACTTGTTGCTTATGCTAACCTTGAACAAAATAATAAAGGATTTGTTCACCCCACCATTGGGATAACATATATGATGAATACATGGTTTTTATTTAGGCCTTAACTTTCGGGTTTTTTTTTTTTAATTGAGCATGGACGTTGGGATAAGTTATTAGCCTACACATGTGAGACAAATGTATTTAACAAGAGTGCAATAAATCACGAAAAAAATAACATAAAGTTTTAAAATAATTGATTAAGTTTACAGTTTTTGGATGTGAAATTTAATAATTAAAGTGGTGTTGAATAACATGTTAATTTTGTTTGTATGGTTATGTGTGGATTTAGAATGATTTTAATATGTTAGTCGAGTAAATTATAAAGCACCTTTTGATATGTCATAATGGTTCAATGATTAAAACTTTCTTATTTAATCTAATGTTTTATTTACGAGTACCTTCCAATGAAGCAAACCTGGACATAGTTATCCATTAGTCGTATGCCACACCCAACATTCTAATGCCTTTAAATAACACTTGAACTATGACCAAGAGGTAATAGTGATGCATTAGGCATATGCAGTACCTAAAGTTCTAATGCCATTAAACTTGCACTTGAACCACCCTCTCTCTCTTTCAATATATATTTATATATGAGTCGGGTTTGCCTTTTTGACTTTTTTCAAGTCAACTTACTTAGACCCTCCACATGTTTAGAGCTACTTTTCCTTTTGGTCTTTATATGCCAATAACAACCTCGATTTATTAAAATGCTTTTAAACTTAATAAAATAAACACTATTAGCACATTGAGCTTTAACCTCTATTGGAACCTAGAATACAATCTAAAGTTGAATATCTATTTTTTTTGTCTCTCTAACTTGAAATAGAGTTTTTCCTTTCCTTAGTACAACTATTCATACTCTATTGTTTTTTGTAATTTTCTTTTTAGCTTTGTTTCTTGCTCTCCACTTGGTAGTACATTGTGTTAGGTTGAGCCTAGGGTTTTGCTATAAAACAACTAAGCTCTACATAATCAAGATAGAAAAGGGTACTTATAGTTAAGGATTGACCTCTTCAGACCTATTGGTGATCTGACTATGGTGAACATATATCGCAAATATAATATTACATAATATATAGAGGTAGTCATGTAGACGTAAGGAAACGATGTTACATGGTGCTTGAAAGGATTGTGAAAACTAATCATAAAAATAACTTAGCTATGTTTCCCATTATGGAACCCCCACTTAATAATAGAAACTAGAGATAGAATAAAGGGAAAACTTATTTACTATGCCCTAAGAAATTTACTATGCATATAATTTTTTTATTACCTGCTCTTGTAAGGGTTGTTATGAAAACTATGGGATGGTAAGGAGGTGTTGGTAATTATTTTTACCTATTTTGAAATGAGCCACACCTAGCTATTGACATTGATCATAACATACCTATAGCACAACCTATTGAGGGAGAGGCATAGCACATGGATGATGTTGCCTCATAAGTAGACATAAAGAACACAAGGTTACCTAAGCAGATGTTGTCAATATTCTTAAGGTTAGATAAGGGGTTGTATTGAGGTTTAGGAGAGGGAGGGGTGGTAACCTTAATAGAGGTAGTCATGTCTCCCCTTAGTAGGGGTAGGCCTCCCATACTTAAGGCAGAGATGTCTACCTAGATTAGTTATTTGTATTGAATACTACATTATTTCTCTCTTATACTATGGGAAAATAATGAATGCATGATTTCTCTAAAGTAGGTGTACCAACCATCCATTTATATTAAGTCGGACCAACCACAAAAAAAATCCACATGTGGGGACCCAAAGGTTACTCGAGCCTTTTAACATCCCTATGTAGGGATTGACCTCTCTTACATTGGTCTCACATGCCATAGTGCAACAAATCCTTGGTAGCTATAACACTTGAACCACTCTTTGGTTGGCATTGCACAACATGAACTAAGAGAATTCAACAACCCATACCACGCCAATCTACCCAAAAGATGCAAATCACATGCCTCTTCTAATTCAATGTGCCACAAATTCATTTGTGAGGCTAATGTAACAAATATCTTCTTTTTCACTCACTCAGTTTTTAATTGACATTTGAAGTTATTTCCTATTCTACTATAAAATTCTCTTTACCATATATCCTTTTCACTTTGTCATATACTTACTCAACTTTACAATAGGTGAAGATTCTAGGTTTGAACAATTTTGGTTTCATTATTTGTAGGTAGTTTCATTTTGATCTAATGTATCATCCTTAATTTTTGTGTATAAAAGAGGAGAAAATTTCCTCAATTGGCCTACAACATGGTAGTGATTCTATCTCAAAGGCACCCATTTATAATCATCTCTGATTATTCACATTCAATTACTTACTTAAAATAAATAAGATTTTGAAACTCCTCTCATAAAATTTTGGTACATGTTGTTGACTTGTTATTCAATAATATTTTTCATTGGAAGGACTTTCCACTTTTTGCTACAAAGTGGTGACTAAATTTTGAAAGAAACCCTAAATATATAGACATTGCCTCTTATCAAAATTTTCTTTGACCACAATTATGTGCACACTTCTTGTCCAAAGTTAAGGTTTTCTCTAGCGCCAACAAGAACAAACTCAAAATCCCTTTAGTGGAATGACTCAATGTTGAACAACCAATGGGTAGAGCCAATAAGACTCCACAAGATTATACTTTTTCCATCCAAAACTGCTGGATAATAGTTAGAAACCCATTTTATTGTCATATCTTAGGAAACAACTCCCTTCTTGTTAATTCCCAAGACTAGTGGCCTTTTGAAACAAGAAAGAAGAGACATGAATCAAATTATTTAGATAAGGAAAATGATTAAATCTCTAATATATCAAATGGGTAGAGAGGAAGAATTATAATTCTGGATACTTTAGCAATTAATAATTTAATGGTTAGTTGATAAATTTAGCAGAAGTGTCCTCAGGCATGTAATTTTATTGATCAAGGAAAAAACATTACATAAGGGGTGAAACACATAGTATATATATAATCTCTCTAACCTCATCTCAACTTGCTATGTGTCCTTGATCAATTACTCAAGGATGATCACTATGTCAGGGTTGTAACAAAGCCTATCTATCCTCTATGGAACACAACACTTCTAGCATAACTTTATTATTCTAGGAAAATACTATCTATAATAACTTTATTGTTCTAGGAAAACTGTTGAAAAGTGTAACTAGGTTCGGTCTTCATAATTACATGTAATTGTGATTTTTATGTAAAGATATGTAAAGAAGAAAAATAAAATATTGTAATACTTGCATTATGGATTTCATGGGCAAGAGATTTTATTTTCCAGTCAAGACTCCCATTGAGAGTCTTTAGGGATTTTTTCATCTCGAATAAAAGAGTCATTGTCATGTATTGAAGTCATGTTACACATTGGATAGAGTCACACTTGTCTATGTAAAACATTCCTCCAAGACCTTGTCACTAGCCCTCCTCAAGTCGGCCTACAATGAATGGAGTTACTTAGAAGATGATGTCAAATCTCCTCCTTGTGATCATGTCAGCCTAAAGGACATGAGGCAGTGCATATATATAGCCACACTCGGCCTCACTTAGAAGCAAGAAATTCGGTGAACAAGATAAGCAGAAGTGTGAAGCAAATCTAGAGAAAAGAGCGAAGATCAAGAGAAAGATAACGAAGGGAAGGGATATTTCTAGTATATTTGATTTGGGCATATACTCTCTCCCATGTACAAGGAAAGGAGGTCCGATAGCATAGAAAGAAAGTCGAAATTACTATACCTTTGAAGTAACATTGTTTGGGTATAAGATCTCATAGAAGGAAGCCGAAGAAGAGCAGTAGAGATCGAGATTCTATAGGGTAGCGGAGAAAGAAGAGTAGAGACCAATGTTCTCTAGGGTAGTCGAGAAGGAAAAAGTAGAGACCGATGTTATCTAGAAGGAAGCCAAGAAGAGCAGAAGAAGCAGAGAAAGAGAAGAAGAAAAACATCCAGGCTAGTGACAAGGGTCTTGGGAGGACACTAGAGTCAAGGGTCTTTCTCATGGTATTGGTATTCATCAATTGAAGATCTATAAGAAGATTTTTCTTATTGGGTTTTCCTCTCAAAGAAGGAGAGGTTTTGGCCCTGGCTGACAAGCCTACATACTGTGTCATTTGTCTTCTATTATTTGGTAATTGTCTTGATGAAAGGAACACATTAATAATATAACAAAGAAAATATCATAACTAAAGAAGTATATCACAAGCAATTATCAAGAAGAGAAATCTCATTATTATTAATGCCCTAGATTTCTCAACATGGTATCAGAGCTAAAATGTTGAATTCAAGAAGGGGCATTCAAGCAATTTAAGGAACAAAAAGAAAGAAACAAATATATTCATCAGACCAAAGACCTAGAAACATATCCAAGGCCATTATCAAAAGGAGGCTAGAACATTCAAGAAGGATCGAGAAGCAAGCCCTCTCACATCAATTCTTCAAGGAGTAATCTTCAATCACCCAAGTAAGTTTATGACTTCATATGATACTATCAAAATGTATTTCTGCAAGGAAAGCAACAAATTGGTTAGGGATTCAAACTTCCTTTTATGGAAGAAAAGAAATTATCTAAATCTCATTGGAAATGAGGTCATGGATCACATCAAGAGGTCAATAATCCAACCTACCAAAGAGGATACTCAAGAACATGGCACATTCATGAAGGGGGAAGTGAGGGCCCAAAGGATTCTAATAGAAGCCATCAAAGACTCTCTTATCCCATATGTATCCAAACTCGAAACTTCAAAAGAGATATATGACAAATTGGTGGAGTTGTTTTTCATAAACACTGCATGTAATCTCATTGAGGTTGGAACTCTATAAGCTAAAGATGACAAAGGAAGATGGAATACCCTCATATTTATGAGGATTTCATAAATAAGAGATCAACTGCAAGATCGGGGAGAATTCATGTCTGATAGAGAAATGACAACAGTGGTACTAAATGCACTACTAGAAGAATGGGGGAACTTTACTTCAAGTATTTATGGGAAGAAAGAAGCTACTCCATTTCAAGATCTATGGTCACTATGTAAGATCGAAGAAACTAGAATAAAAGCAAACACTGATGTAGGATCAAATGAGCAAAATCAAGCCTATGCTGCTATGAAAATAAGAAAAGGAAAATTTGGTCCTCAAAAGAAGAATAAGAACATGGATAAGGTACAATATTATGAATGTCAAGAATATGGGCACTATTGAAGAAATTGTCTTAAGCTTAGAAGGGACAATAACAAGAGAAATAAGGAAGTATCCCATATTATCGAAGAAGTAGAAGAGCCTGAAACAAAGAAGAATAAGAAGGAGGAAGTACAAGATCTCTACTATGAGTAAGAAAATATCCTTCTCCAAAAAGGTACTCTTCTATTAGGAAGCATTGTAAATAAGGTAGGATGTACTATATTAGAAAATTAACATCATGGCAGAAGCATTAGAAGTAAGAGCTCATGACATACATGATGAATGTCTGGAACAAAACCTATGAAAGTCAACCATGTAGGGTATAGCTCTTAGAAACCACATTGAAATCTCAAGTGATAATTATAGAAGTCATCTGGAAAAAGGATTATCATACAAAAGATCGCATCGACATGATAAAAGATATACAAGAAATATTCAATGAAAAGATTCATCGATCTAGAAGAAAAGTAAAGTATTTCTTCAAAGAATTCCAATCTTATGGAATTCATAGAATAATGGTATGATAACATGACAATGAAGCAAATCAAGAAAATGAAACTCCTTCAAAGAAAGTTGTTGCAAGAAGTATGGATAGCCCAGAGAAAAGATGAGGTATGTATGCTCAAAATTAATATTGTGAAAGTCATGTCATATGGTTACAAATAATATGGATCATTGCTCTTAAAAGGCATGATTGAAGAAGGAATCTCCTCCCTCAAAAGGATGCATGAGTCACATATTTATTAGATGAAATCAACATAATATGTCCTCATATGAAAACATGAGGTGTTCTGATTACAACTGAGGAACTCTGAAGCTCCTGGAAATGAAGAAAGGAAGGAAGAGATCATGAAGTTGTGCAACTATGATAAAGGAAGTCAACATCCAAAGGACCAAGAAGATTTGACTATGAAATCCCCCAGAAAGATATGAAGACTCAAATAAAAATCTGGAAAAATATGGAGACCCTTGACAATACATATCTTTAGGGAGATGTGTCAACATATATGTAGGATGTTGATGCCTACAAGAAGATGTCATGATGAAAGACCATCACAAGAACATGTGGCAATGCCAGATGGAGACTGATGAATTACTTTCCGATGAAATGAATAATGAAATGACTGATGGATAAAAGTGATGAATGATTTATGCCCTATAAATAAATCCCCAATACATGAAAACTCCGCAACTAGAACAAAAATTCATGACATAGAAGAAAGAATTTCTCCAAGCAGTTGACCCTTAGTTTGAGAGGGAGTCTGAAAAGTTTCTTACTCGGAAGAAACCTATAAATTCCTAAGCCAAGAGGGAGATTAGTTACATTCCTTGTGTAGTAATGAGTAGATTCCTTATGAAATAGTTATGTCCTCCCTAATTGAGATGGAGAGATAGACACATCATTTTGGTCTTCACCTGGGAAGACAGAATGTGAGGATTGGGTAATCATTTGGCATCTGATACTCTTTGAGGATGAGATTGGACATCCAATAGAAGAGTATTCGTGGGGGACCGATATTATTTAAGGTTTGGGGAGTCCAAGATAAGAATAGTCCTCATGGGACATATCCTGAGTACCCGGGCAGGGTATGTTCCAAGAGAAACAATGATGAGGGTGTCTATAAATCATTGGTCTTGCCAGCATTATGCTCTGATCATATGGATAGATTTGTTTAGTCAAGGCCTTGCAATAAATTTTGGTAGATATGATGCTAAACAAATGGGTTACCAATATGATTCTTCTTATGAGAAATTCTTCAGATTGAGAATGACCAAGTACCATTATGAATACCTCCCTAGTTAATAGGTAGTGTTGAAAAGTGTAACGAGGTTCGGTCTTCATAATGACATGTAATTGTGATTTTTATGTAAAGAGATGTAAAGAAGAAAAATAAAATATTGTAATACTTGCATCATGGGTTTCATGAGCAAGAGATTTTATTTTTGAGTCAAGACTCCCATTGAGAGTCTTTAGGGATTTTGTCATCTAGAATAAAAGATTCATTGTCGTGTATTGAAGTCATGTTACACATTGGATAGAGTCACACTTGTCTATGTAAAACATTCCTCCAAGACCTTGTCACTAACCCTCCTCAATTTTCCCTACAACAAATGGAGTTACCTAGAAGATGATGTCGAATCTCCTCCTTGTGATCATGTTGGCCTAAAAGACATGAGCTAGTGAATATATATAGCCACACTCAACCTCACTTAGAAGCAAGAAATTCGGTGAACAAGATAAGAAAAAGTGCGAAGCAGCTCTAGAGAAAAGAGCGAAGATCAAGAGAAAGATAGTGAAGGGAAGGGATACTTTTGGAAGATCTGATTTGGGCATATACTCTCTCCCATGTACGAAGAAAGGAGGTCCGAGAGCATAGAGAGAAAGTTGAAATTACTGCTGCTTTGAAGTAACATTGTTTGGGTATAAGATATCACAGAAGGAAGTCGAAGAAGAGAAGTAGAGACTGAGATTCTCTACGGTAGTCGATAAAGAAGAGTAGAAACCAAGATTCTCTAGGGTAGTTGACAAGGAAAAAGTAGAGACGAATGTTCTCTAGAAGGAAGCCAAGAAGAGTAGAAGAAGCCGAGAAAGAGAAGAGGCAGAACATCTAGACTAGTGACAAGGGTCTCTGTAATGGTATTGATTTCATCAATTGAAGATCTATAAGAATAATTTTCTGATTGGGTTTTCCTCTCAAAGAAGGAGAGGTTTTGGCCCTGGCTGACAAGCCTACACACTATGTCACTTGTATTCTATTATTTGGTAATTGTCTTGATGAAAGGAGCACATTAATAATATAACAAAGATAATATCATAACTAAAGAAGTATATCACAAGAAATTATCAAGAAGAGAAATCTCCTTATTATTAATGCCCTAGATTTCTCAACAAAAACTACCAAACTAAATAATATTTAGGATTAGGAGGTTAACATTTCCCCCTTTAATCCTAAAGTTTATTTTTACAAATGCCAAGTTCTTTTCTAAAATTGGTGAATATTATTTTTCCCAATCGCTCAGTGAAAATGTCCAAAATTTGATCTTCAAATGGACAATATTCTAGCTTAATGATGTTGTTGATGAGAGTTCTGATGAAGTGATACATGGTGTTGACATGCTTGGTCTTATTATGAAAAATTGGATTCTTGGCCACTTTTATTGTTGATTGATTATCAATGAATAATTTAGTTGGTGTTTTCTGAATAGCACCAAGATCTTGGATAATTCTATGGAGCCTATAATTTCACATGCTACTTCCCAAACTCAAATGTATTCTTCTTTTATTGAAGAATTTTCCATTGTTGCATGCTTTTGACAACTCCAAGAAACTATTGTTGAATCCATATTCATTAGATAATTTGATTTTGATTTTTTGTCATCAATATCTTTTCCAAAATTTTCCTTTAAATATGAAACAAGTGTAAAGTTGTTGTTATTCTTATAAAAATTCCCAAAATCCTTTATTCCATTTATTTTCCTAAGGACCCATTTTGCTACATTCCAGTGACTTTCGCTAGGTATCTGCATGAATATGGAAAGAATTTTGACTACCTATGACAAGTCTAGATTAGTAGTTGCCAAGAAAATGAGGCTTACATACTCTCCACCAATTCCCCCCTTCAAATTTTGAAAGTTTTGAGTTTTTCTCCATAGGAGAAGAGAGGGTTTACAATCTTCCTTGCCAAATATCTTCAACAATTTTGTATAATGTTTGTTTTGAGTAAGGAAGATGTGATGATGTTGTTGTGAAACTTATACTCCAAGATAATACTAAAGTGGCCCCAAGTTTGTCATTTTGAATCCCCTTTGAAGTTCATGTTATATCTACTTGATGTGATCTTCATGATCGCTTGTAATAATTATGTCATCAACATAAAGAACAATGAGAACCAAGTTTTTTCCTTTCATTTTGAAAATTATAGAGAGTATTATCAAACTCACCATGATGAAAACCGAAATTCTTTAGGAATTCATCAATTTTGACATACCATGCTTAGGGTGCATGTTTTAAGCCATATAAAATTTTAATGATTTTACAAACTTTATGCTCTTGCGCTTCAACTTAAAATCCCAGGGGTTGAATCATATAGGCTTCCTCTTTCAAATCACCATTAATAAAGGCACCTTTTACATCCATTTGATGAAGTGTCCAACCATACTGTGCAACCAAATTTATCACCATCCTTATTGTGTTCCAATTTTTTGTTGGAGCAAATGTTTCTTCATAGTCAATCCCTCCTTTTCGAGCAAAGATTTTAGCCAAAAATTTTGCTTTGTACTCATCTACTTCACTATTTGCTTTGTACTTAATTCTGTAAACCCATTTGCAGCCGCTGGGTTTAATATTTATTGGAAAATCAACAAGTTTCCATGTTCCATTTGCAATTATTGAATCATATTCATCTACCATGGCTTGCTGCCTTATGCTTCATCACTTCTACAAAAGTTGTTGGTTCAATGGAATCATGAGTGACTAAGGCAAAATTCGATTAAGTCATTAGAGGAAATTTCAAACTAAAAAAGCCCATGAAAATTTCACGTAATTTCCATGTCATAATATCTAAACCAATCAATCTCCTTTAAATTTAAAAAGAGGTACATGTCCTAAATAATTTTAAATTGTTTAATTTGGGCATCTGTGAAATATTTTATTATTAATTTCAGTATCAATGAAATATTTTATTATTAATTTGGGTATTTGTGAAATATTTTATTAATGTTATTTAGCTACCTTACCCATATGAATTAGAATATCAAAAAAGTTATTATTGCAATGTAAATCTTGATATTAGTGGAAAAATATAAATTAACAATGCAGGCCCATTTGAAATTAATAACCATGCCTCAAAAAAACACCAAAAAGATAGTTATATATATACACACACACAATTATAGTTAAATAGTTAAATTTAAGGGGAGGCAAGAGTGGGAGGGGTCCTTTATAGCCCCAAGGAACAACTAGAGACAAAATAAGCATGGGGATTGGGAGTGGCCACCAACAACAAGGCTTAGCTTTTCACCTAGTTGAAAGGATTGGACCTGGCTCTCACTCTTGGAATAAAGAGAATAAACATTGTTGGGGATTCTTTGTTGGTTATAATAATGTTATCAAGTGTACATTATTTTGACATCAATTCCCTCATAGTCAAAAGAATCAGATACCAACTGACAAAATTTGAGCAATATTTCTTTCATGTCATATGTCACTTGAATAAGGATGCCAACAAAATGGAAAATTGTGGAGTGCTCTTGGGAGCAGGGAGATATGAGATTGATGGGAGAGATGGCAGCCACCTTCCCACGCTTTAATTAAATGAAGGTCAGGGAAACAATAAATTTTGGAATGACTAACGATGATAAAGGGATGACGCATGGAAACACATTCGGAAGGTCAAACAAGTGGGGAGAGAATAGGATGTGTTACCACTCAAAATAGCATGGGACCTAAAAGGGAATCATAAAGGGGTGACTGCCAGATCAAGGGAAACGATGGAGACTTAGCCCACTGTTACCTTAGCTAAGGCTCCCTAATATTTACGGAATTTCACCAATGGGAGGAGATCTGGTGTATAGAGGGTCACTTGTGAAGGATAGATCACCATTGGATATGAAGTGACCTCAATGATCCTTTCCTAGAAGGGAGTCAAGAGTGGGGTTTGCTTGCTTCTTAAGAAAGGTACAAGGATTTCTAGTAGGAGGGGAGGATTTAAGGGCTACGTGAAAGGAGCGTGACTTCTGAATGAGCTTCCCAATCCCTAAAATCCTTGAAAAACTTGGATTCCCAAGTTGTCTTTGAAGAATTGACTTTGATGAGAAATAGGACCACACGGGAATAAGTGGACTCGGCTTAAGTTAAAAGGAGGGAGTTTAGAAACCAATGATGGTTTTAACCTAAAAAATGAGGGGGAAAGGATCAAAGAAATAATTTCCACTTAAAGATGCCAAAATGATACTATGAGGTGCTAACCTAGGGATACCCAAGGCAAAGTTTGATCTCAAGGCTAGGGCTTGGGATATCTCACAATCCCACTGTCAGAATTCCTTCAAATTTGGAGGATACCTTGAGGACACACCATCGTAGGGGAGGCCATGAGATTGAACTTTTTCTATGGGTATTTTGTCAGGAAAATGATGCCCTAGGTGACCCAGCATGGATAGACCTAGAGAGAAGCAAGAAAAGGTGAAAAAAATATGCTTTAAGGTAATCACCTATGGAGGACCAATGCCTAATCCTTTGGGAGAGAGGATTCATGGAAGATAAAGGGTTTCAATTTATTGCCACTTGTCAAGGAGGCCCAAAAAGCAACTTTGTTGGGTATTTGGGCTTAATAGAAGGAGCTTCAAGGTCTTTATACTTCGTTCAACAATATTTGATGACTTATCAAGACAAAATTTGTAGGAATTTACAGGGCAAGTTCCTCAGATAGAACACCAAAGGGCACTGCTCACAAACAGATCACAGATCAATACACCCGTATTCTTGACGTGGTTAAAACCCTCAAAGAGGGAAACATTCCACGGCCTAAGCCAACGCGGCCACTTCAGGAAATTTATTAATAAAAGAATGAAAATTTACATAAGCTTCTCTCATGAACGGTCACCTTAAAAATGACCCTCCATGCTCTTTAAATAGAGATCATGGACTAATCGGGTGTTAAGCCACAGATCAAGTCCATGCTCTTTAAATAGAGATCATGGACTAATCGGGTGTTAAGCCACAGATCAAGTGTCGGTAATACCGAGGAGAGAATGAATCATTGGATCACTTCATGTCTAGAACATATCGTGACCATTGGATTGTAAGTTACAAAAGTACATGGTAAAGAAACACACTTTACCTAACTTTATACTAGACCAAGTTATACTTAACTATTTCCTATGTGTCGGAATATCCTAAAATCCCCCCTTAAAAACAACTTGGGATAGGATTGAAGGATGTACAAATATGAAACAATAGGAGAAGGAAGAAGGCATTAGATCCTATCCCCCCTTAGTGACAACTTCCTGAACTCCAACCATAAATCGAATTTTAGTAAACTTCGCCTCTGTGAGAACCTTTGTAAAGATGTTTGCAACTTGATCATCAGTTGAACAATATTGCACTTTAAGAACATGGTCATGAATGAGCTTTATGATGAAGTGCATGTGTAGTTAAATGTGTTTGTTGCACTGATGTTGGACTGGATCTTTGCATAGTTGAATGACACTTTGATTATCACACCAAATTGTAGTCAGATGCTACTGCTGAAAGCCAAACTCTAATAGGATTTGACGAAGCCACATGGCTTCCTTACTAGCTTCTACGGCGCCACGATACTCTTCTTCTCGTGAAGAAAGAGAAATGGCACTTTTTTTCTTTCAAGCCCATGTAATAGGTCCAGAACCAAGAGTGAAGACATAACCTATAGTAGACTTCTGATCATCAGGGTCACCAACCCAATCAGAATCAGTGAAACCAACCAATAGAGGATATGCTTCTACACTGTAATGAATCCCAAACTGAATTTTACCTCGAACACAATGAAGTATTCTTTTAGTTGCTTTCCAATGACTTTCATGTGGGTTTTGCATAAATCGAGTAATAAAATCAACAACAAAGGAAAGGTCAGGATGGGTATGGGTCAGATACAAAATTTTTCCTACAAGCTGACAGTATAAGGTAGCATCAACCTTAGGGGAAGAACAAGTGGCTGAAAGTTTGGCTCTAGACTAAAAGGGAGAAGGGGCTGGCTTGCAGTCTTCCATGTGAAAGTGGCGTAGAAGATCACAAGCATACTTGGACTAGGAAAGGGAAATACCTTCCTTGGATTGCAAGACTTCAAGACCAAGAAAATAATGCAAGTGTCCTAAGTTTGTCATTTCAAACTGCTTTTTAAGGTTGGACATCACATGGGTTAAAAGGTTGGGATCACTACCAGTAAGGATAAGATCGTCAACATAAAGAATAAGAATGATAAGGGACTTACCCACTTTCTTGGTGTCGACAGTATTATCAGAATGACACCTAGAAAATCCAGTATCTAAAAGAAAGCTATCCATTTTGGCATACCTAGCCCTAGGGGCTTTCTTGACACCATAAAGGGATTTCTTAAGCCGACATACAAGGCTGGAGTCTGTTTGTATAAAGCCAGGAGGTTGTTCCATATATATTTCTTCATGCAATTCCCCATCCAAGAAGGCAGATTTAACATCCATCCAAGGAAAATTTTAAGGATGGAAAATTTTCTTGAAGTTTAAAACATTGGCGAATCTCACTGATCCCTAATATGCAAATTATAAATGTTTATTGATATATTTGTAAAATTAATCAAATTTATAATTATTTTATATATAGTCTCTATATAATGTTGGCGATTTTTAAGGTAAAATAATTTTATATTCTAAAATTTGGGCGAATCGTCTTTTATAAAATTGGAAATTGGCGAATCTTTTTTGTGGAAAAATAATGGAAAATTAGCCCACTGGGCGAACATTAGCCCCTAAAATTTTCCATGCCAGTGATCCATCTGATGGACTTCCCATTTGAAAGAGGCAGCAAGGGAAAGAACAAGGCAGATAGAGTTCATTTTGGCAACAGGAGAGAAGGTTTCAATATAGTCAATGCCTTCAACTTGTGAAAAACCCTTAGCAACAAGACGAGCTTTATGTTTATCAATTTTTCCATCTGGTCCAAACTTAGTTTTGTAAACCCATTTTCATCTGACAAGTTTTTGTCCCTTTGGAAGAGGAACAAGATCCCATGTATCATTTGTTAATAATGAACGATATTCTTCGTTCATAGCTGCGTCCCAATCTGGATGGCCTGAAGCTTTTGCAAAGGTGTCAGGATCATAATTTTTTGAAGATTGAGCCAGTAAAGAAGAGGCTCTATCGAACTGAGAATGTCTACATCGCTGATCTGTGGGATCACCTGAAAGATCACCTGTTGCATCCCGAGTAGCACAGACCCATTTTAGAAGTTGAGGAGCTGAAGGAGGATCCTCAGAAGGTGGGGGAAGATTTTCATCCTCGTTGTCATCATCTGAAGAAGAAATATTTTCAGAAGTAAAAGGGATAGAGAGAGGTGGCACATCCGCCGAACTAGGCTTGTAGGCCGATATATTTTCAGTAAACTTTACATTTCTTCTAATGATAACATTTTTGGACTTAAGTGGAATAAGTCTATATCCTTGACATCTTCAGAATATGAAACAAAAATACATTTTTCACTCTTAGGTTCTAAATCTTTATGTTTCTCATCTGGAATATGGGCCCATGCTTCACTTCCAAAAACACGAAAGTGACTTACATCTGGTTTAAGTGAGCTCCATGCTTCTTTTGAAGTGATATTCTTTAAAACCTTAGTAGGAGTGTGATTTACTATGTAATTTGCATAGTTAATTGCTTCTGCCCAAAAATTAAGACTAAGTCCTTTAGATTGAAGCATACAATTAGCCATTTCCTTTAAGGTGTGATTCTTCCTTTCAGCTACACCATTTTGTTGTGGAGTATATGGAACAGTATGTTGCATTTGAATTCCATGCTCAATGCAAAAGTTGATGAATTTGTTGTTAACATATTCTCCGCCATTATCAAATCTTAGCTTAAGAATTTGATGTCCAGATTGTTTCTCAACAAAGGCCTTAAAGGCCAAGAACATGTTAAATACCTCACTCTTGAGTTTTAAGAAGTATGCCGAACTGGGTTTGGGGAAATCATCAATGAAAGTTAATAAATACTTGTAGCCATAGAATGAAGCAACTGGAATTGGACCACATAAATCACTATGCACAAGTTGTAAAGGAGTTGAGGCATGCCAAGAGGCACATTTTTCAAAACTATCCCGATGATTTTTTCCGAGTACACATCTAGAACAAACACCATTTTTGCAAGATACGATAAGAAGACTAGTGACCATATTTTCTTTACATAGATTTTGAAGGGAGCGATAGTTTAAGTGACCAAATCGCTCATGCCAAATTTTGTTCACTTCATCATTATGAGCAACAAATACCGAGGGAAGAGTTGATGACCCAAGCTTGTTAAACTTATACAACCTTTGGAATCATCAGCAATGCCAGTAGCTAAAATCTGTCTAAGATCTCTTAGGTCCTTAATTACAACATCATGAGGTGAGAATTCAACGATTTTACCTTCACCTGAATGAGTTATCTCATATACATATAGAAGGTTGCAGGATAAGGTTGGAACACATAATACATCATTAAATTGACCATTGTCTAGATGAATAGTTCCAATCCCTACAACACTAAGAGATCTATCATCACCAACATATATATTTTTGGTGTTACAATCATTTAAAGAAGAAAACATAGCTTTGTTTTTGGCCATGTGATAAGAAGCTTTAGAATCAATGAGCCACTCATGAGAATGAGAAGAAGAATATACATTTAGTGCATAACCAGATCGAGATGCTTCACAACCACATGTAGAAAGTGTTATTCTTGAAGATGAAGTTGAAGTTGAAGAATGCTCCAAATGGATGTTATGCTTCTTCATTGTTGCTTCCAAGGCTTCCATCTTCTTAAAGCATTTGGATTCTAAGTGGCCATCTCGATTACAAAAGTTGCAATGTCTATCAATCTTCTTCCCTTTGTTTTTATTTGCCTTATCATTTTGTTGAATTGATTTTTCATTTTGAGACTGAAATTGCTTAGGACCCTTGTTTGGTTTAGGACCATTATTTTTAGGATACTGCTTTTTAGGATTCTTTGAATTTGGTTGTTGTTAGGCGGCTAAGGCTTTCTTAGAAGTGTTTCCAAGATTAAGAAGACCAAGATGTAAGAGTTTTTCTTGTTCTCTTATTAAAGAATCACAAAAGGCATAAAAAGAGGGGGACTTGTAGTCTTGTCCTTGGGAAATAAATGCTTCTCTAGTAGAATGGAATGTGGAAACAAACACAGAGTAGGTTGGTCCCAACTTAGTAAGAATGGAATAGATAAGGCTATCATCTTCTTTCTTAACCTTAACACCTTCCAAGAGAAGTCTAAGGGTCTTCAACTTGAATTAAAAATCTTCAATGGAAGAAAAATTATTGGGGTCCAACATAAGCAACTCATTTTCGAGTTGATGGGCTCTAATTTCATTTTTAATTCCAAAAACTTTAGTGAGTTGTTTCATTGCTTCATTAGGGGTATCAAGTTCTGCAATATGGAATCTAAGGTCTAGAGAAATAGACATCCCTATCAACCGATGTGCTTGATCTTGCCTATTTTCCCATTTGGTTGCCTTATCTTCATCTTTAGGTTTAATTTCTTAGCCTGAGGCTATTTTGTAAAGACCTTTACTTCTAAGTAAATCCACAATGTAGGACCACAAATGGAAGTAGTTGGTGCTGTCAAGAATAACTTGGCATGGACTTTCCATTTCAACAAAAACTGAAGCTCTAGATGTTGAAACTAAGTGTTCCAATGGAAAGATCTCGAAAAATTAGGCCGATTAAAAGAAATGGCTTCCTGATGAAGAAGTTATGGCTTTTTGAAGAAAAGTTGTTGAAGATGCAGACGAAGTGCATGAATGTGCAGAAATGAATGATAATGTTATATTTTAAAAAAATCCCCCCCCCCCCCCAAAAAAAAAAACTTAATCCCCCTCTCCCCCTCCCACCCCTCCAAACTTAATCTAATTAGCTCACTTAAAAAAAAAAATTATGTGACCCACTTTTAAAAATAAGTGAAAGACACTTTTACAATGGTACTTTATGAACTACCCACTAAACTGTAACTTAAATAAAAGATAAAGAGACTTTAGAATTATAAGTGACTCACTTTTTATAATGGGTGAGAACACTTTTACATAAAGTAACTGTAAAACATAAGTTACATGTGCTTTTTGAAAAAGTAATTTAACAAAAAGAAAGACTTGAACTCAAGACCTCTATTCTCATAAAGTAACTTTGGACCAAGTGAGCTAGTTTAAAAGGTTAGTAATTTTTTGAAAACAGGAATTTTATTTTATTTTTTATTTTATTTTATTTATTTATTTATTTTAGCGTGCTTACTTGAAAAAATTATTTAGCCTACAAAATAAAAAACTACACAACCCACACGGACATACAAAAAAAACAAAACCTTATGGCTTGAAGTTAGCTTTCGTGGGAAACTAAATATTTTCCTCTATGTTTATGATTTTCCGAGATCACACTAAGGCGCTCGGAAAAGATCATATGCATAAGAAAAATCCTTCCTTTTTGTTTCTGATTTTCCCAAATCGCATAGAGTCGCAGGGCAAAGAGCATATGCAGAAATGAAAGATATATATCCGGTAATAAAAAACAAAAAGCTAAATAAACCAAAATAAACAAAGAGATAAATAGCTAAAACTGCAAATAAAGATTGTATACCTCCAAATCTTAAAAATGACATAGCTAGGGCTACCAGAAACCTTTTGGTGTGAAACGAAAGGGGTTCCTCACTGGAACATATGCTCCCAACACAATAGAGCAGTCCTCTCGGCCCAAAAGCAGTCAGAAATAGTAGATCTAGGAAATGATAGTCACATGCACTTGTATCGGCTTTGGATTTGGATCACCAACGATGCGGCCCTCAAATAACTCTGATACTATGTAGGAATTTACAGGGTAAATTCCTCAGATAGAACACCAAAGGACACCATTCACAAACAGATCATAGATCAACACACCAGTATTCTTGACATGGTTAAAACCCTCAAAGAGGGAAACAGTCCATGGCATAAGCCAACGTGGCCACTTCAGGCAATTTATTAGTAAAAGAATGAAAATTTACATAAGCTTCTCTCATGAATGGTCAGCTTACAAATAACCCTCCATGCTCTTTAAATAGAGATCATGGACCAATCAGGTGTTAAACCACGGATCAAGTGTCGGTAATACCGAGTAGAGAATGAACAGTCGGATCACTTCATGTCTAGAAGACATTGTGACCGTTGCATTGTAAGTTACAAAAGTACATAGTAAAGAAACACACTTTACCTAACTCTAGACCAAGTATACTTAACTATTTCCTATGTGTCGGAATATCCTAACAAAATTGTCTCTAGGAACATTCATTCATTCAAACATGGCCCATACATGATATATCACTATTTCGAGATTCAATTTCCACAATTTCGTTCCAAGAAAAGCAACAAATTAACCTTAGAATAGCAAAAATTGCAATATCATGAGTGCAGCGACATCAAGAATCAAAATAGCATTGACATAGTACTTACATGTAAGAAGAATATATCCGATTACCAATATATGGAAATCACCGAAGCTCCAAGACAAAGAAGATTAACCAAACATCAAAATTCATCCATTCATCAAAAAAATTTCATCCTCAAAAGATAGCGAAAATCTCACAAGGCGATATGATCCATTCCAAGCGATGATCCAAAATGAATTCACATCACTTCTACTTATACACTTCTTAGGAGTTCGAATTACCTAATTATGAATACATTAGCCCCTAAAATGAAATAAAGTGCAAAATAGCTTACTTTTGGTGACAAACCCGCCAAACTAGCTCAAAAAAAAATAAGCCTCTCAAGAGGTCAAATGATGAATAATACATGTCTTTGGGCCCTCCAAGGAGCTTGATGAAGTCCAGAAGTGTCATACTGATGAATAGGACTCTCAAAAGTGATGGACAAGGGGGTGGCCCCTTGCTCTCCAAACAATAAACCTATGGTGCTCCCAGTGGGTGTGGGGGCATCAAAATAACTTCATGGGTCTCCAAGTAGATCGAAAATACCTATAGACCATCTATAAGGGCTCATATGATAATATAAGTGATGCCACATTAGCATACAAGTCATGGGTTGTCTACCAAGTGCATGGTACAACTATGGGGCCGGTTAGGCATGATGAACCAGATGCATCTTGCTCGTCCAATAAGTGAATCTCGTGCAATTTCTGACCATCTTTGGGGATCCATGGAGTGTTTTCTATTGTTGTGGAGGCCCACTCCTCTCTACGCACACCCTACATGTGCCAATGTAGCCCTATGGAGAGTTAGGACCCCGTATAAGGAGACAAAACTCAAAATGGAAAACATCTGCAATCCTACATAAGATCCAATGCGTCCCCTAGCCTTCCAGCACAACAAGTCATTAAATTAATCAGGTTAAATAAATTACAAACCATGGACAATAAGTGGACACTTCATAATGGCATGTCATTCCATAGCGGGCTTTGGCATGTGCTAATGTCTCCAAGCTCCAAAGGGGGTTAACCAAGTACCTTATTAGGTGGTTTCTGCCTTTAGAGGGGATAATATGTCCAGGGTACATCTTTCAAATGATGGTGGCATGTGATAAAGAGTTGAATGGAATGGGGAACGAAAGGGCAATCTTGGGCCACATATCGAGGTACAAGGGAGCAATCATGGAACATGAGGTGCCCCGACCTTGATTTTTCCACCCTTATTTATATGCCTTTTTCCTTTTATGATTTTTCTTTGATTAACTGCTCGGGGATCAAAGGATAAGAGCATGATGTATAAGATATAGCACCGAATACCCCCTTTAAGGTAGGTTGGTTCATTTCCCACCAAGGGTTGGGATAATCATGGATTCCTAAATGATAAAGGAGGCTCATCTAGGGCCTATGGAACCAAGGTGATGTTCGTGGGTATGGGGTAGAACTCACGTATTGGATTTCGCTCGTGTGCTAAATATATTTTTCCCGACCATCTTTTGCATTTTGTGGTACATTTTCCTGTTGAATGTGGTCATTTATGCTTTTACTTTTTCTTTTCAACTATTTCAACCTCCAGGGCATCGTTTCAAGCCTGACCCAAGGTGGGGGCAAGGGAAAGGGGAGGCTAATCCTGTGTGGACCTAGTGAGGAAATGTGGACCCAGGTGGAAAAGATGATGAATGGGGTCATAATAAATGGAAGGGGAGTGATATATGTGGATGATGGAGCGGGACCACATAGCCAAAATTGGGGTTTCCCATGTAGTACCACCCTAAAACCAAATGGTCAATGAAGGAGATCCCACGAGACTAAGATCCAAGGGTAACATTGATCAGGAGCTCAGGACCAAGTGTTGTAAAATGCTCCAAAAAGAAAGTGCTCAGAACTGGTTTGAACCTGAATGACTGGATAGAGCTCGTCCTCTTGATTCCGGCGCCGCAAATGGTTCGAAAAACGGTCTCTGTATGCAGAAGTTATGCCAAAAACAAAATCGCCCAATGACTCTTAATTTTTGAATTTTTTCAAAAAAAATTAAAATAGAATATTCCACGGAATATTCTTTCTAGGCAGCGAATGGCAAGCTGCCACGTGGCAGGCCCGGAGGGCGCCAGTGGCCCAAGGTGACATCAGCACTAATGGGCGCTTGTTAAAATTTTTGGTTGAATTGTGGTTTGAACCCACGACCTCCTTACCACAAGCCATACGTCTTACCACTAGACCACAGCGAAAGGACTTGGCATGATGGCGGCAGAATTTATTTATGAAGTTTAAACTTCATTTGGGCAGGGCCAGCCCCCCATGCCATAAGACCTAGCCCGGGAACCGTGGGCCCAAGCCTACTCGCCAGCGCTTAACAACGGTCACCGCTTATTTAGTAAACATGGTCACATATGCGTGAAGAACGGGACTAACTCCGTGTTAAACTGCCCGTTGACAAACGGTTTTGCACGTAATCCAATGCTAAACTACAATCCGAAATTCTAGTCACATGGCATTAAAAATCAACAGATACTGCCAGTTAACATAGCGGCATAATTGGCAAAGGCGCCAAATTTGGGCTGTCCCGCCATATTTGGTGGGCCTATCTGGCCTCCAGCTACTGTTAGCTGGAGTGATTTTAGGCCAAATTGGAGGAAATCTTCAATTAGCCATAACTTTGGCTAGGAAAGTCCTTTTTGGACAATTTTTTTTTTTATTTTGGGTATCTTCGACCTTTTGAAGCCATTGGCATAGGCTTCACAGCCATCTGAGGTCGTTTGTAGGTGTTTTAGCTTCGTGGAAGTTCCAGGAGCCACAAGGGCCAAATCAATTTGGGAGTTGCATTGGGAATTGTGCAGCCATTGAATGTGGAACGAAGGTCATTCCTAAAGGTTTTCAGCATTTTGAATCCATTTCTATAGCTCGTTTTTCATGTTGAGGCATTCTTCTAAATGTTTAGCTTCAGGGAAGCTTTCAGGGCCACCAAGGCCATCTCAGTGCTTGAGCTGTTTGGGGGCTATGTTCATCCATTTTTGGTGATTCAAAAGCCTATGTCTGCTATTTTTGACCTTCTGAGTCTAATGGCAGAGGTTTCAGAACCAATTGAGGTCATATTCACCTCGAAATTCTCCATGCAAGTTTAAAGGGCCACCAGGGCCAATTGGGGAAAGCACTGTATAAGGTACAATTTCACTGTTTAGTGTTTGGGAAAGAGCATGTTTAGCTAATTCCTATCTTTTGATTCTGTATTTACAGTCAGATCTGTCTTTCGAGACACTCATATTCTTGTATTAGCCTTTGTAGCATTTTTAATACAAGAGGACAAGCCTAGTTTGAGAGGTTTGGTCCAGCAGATGTAGCCCAGAGGGGGTGAACTGCTTTATCATTTTGATGTCTTTATTTGCTGAAGATGATATGCTAAACAAAACTGATATAAAGTGTTAAACAGCAAATATACATAACTTGCATACACACATAATCACCTATTCAGCTGCAGAAAGTTATTTGTCTTATTCCGCAAGACATCAAACTTCAAGTATGTGTATGTCAAAGACTTCTAAGTGTTTACTTCGTTATTTCTTTAGGCAGAGCCTGTAGAGGGCCAGGTAGCCTCTAGAACTCATCCTCTCTTTAGAGGTGACATGTCCGATGAATGCCCCTACAGTCTATCTCTGTATAAGAAATAAGAAGTTTTCACATTTTCAGAGGTCACTTGGAGTGTATAGCTCACATTTGCAATTATGGGAAATGGATACCTTGCACCCTTAAACAAGTACATTCCATTTTCAGATCAGATGGTATCAGAGCACTAGGTTTGCTTGACTGACATCACTAGCTTGATTGTGTAGCTTGAAAGGTGTCTTAAGCAGTGTTGAAGATTGACTGCTTTATTATTCTGCAAACTACTTGTTGTTTGAGTTTGCTGAAGCTCTTTTGTTCATTTTTATAATGACAACTTCCATAAGTGAGTTCTCAAAATCATCCTCCTTCACAAGATTCTTTGATGAAGGCTTGAAGCAAGAATTTTTCATCATGATGAATATGGTGAGAGAAATGTATGAGGATGAAAGGCAGAGCTCTAGACTTCAAGAGCAGTTGAATTCCATGAGGGAAGAGAAGCAGTTGCTTTCTGACCAATTGTAGGAAATGGAAGACCTACTTCATATTGCAAACATGAAGCTAGAAAGGATGCATGAGTTGGAGACACAACTCCTTGTTGCCAAAGAAGCCTTAGCCAAGTATCAGCTTGAAGAAGAGGTAAACAATTCTAGTTTGTCTTCAAATTCTTATAAAAAATTTTATGTTGGTTCTTTTGAGAAACATACCAGAGGCATAGGGTCCAAGTTGATGTCCAAAATGGGATATGAAGGAAAAGGATTGGGCAAACATGCACAAGGTATAGTTGAGCCAATAATGGTTGAGGTAAGGCCTAAGAATTTGGGTCTTGGCTATGGACAATCTTATGGAGAAAGTTCCAAAGCAGCCATGAAGGCAATTGAAACAGTTCCTAGAAGAAGTTTCATTTCAGGTTCTCTATCTCAAGGTTGTAAAGGTTGTATCCTTGAGGAATGTGATAGTTTGAAACATACCTTGCAAGAAGAAGGTGTGCATAAGAATGCACTTAAACAAGAGAATTGTGAAAGCTCTAAAACCATTGAAGGGATTGATGGTGTTCCAAAAGGAGCTTCTTCTTCATTTGATTCACCTCCTCATGAAGGTAATGAAGGTGAAAGAGAAAGGTATAAATCTGATTTCAATCATATTTCCTTTGATCATGTAAAGCATGATAAATTTCCACACAAGCATTCGAAAAGAATTGCATGTTCTTTTTGTGGTTTGGTTAACCATAGTGTTTATAGATGTTGGAAAAGAATGGCAACATACAAGAAACTTTTGAAGGAAAGGAGGCAAGAAGCCAAAGTTCCATTGAACAATGCAAATCATGCTGTCAAGAAGATGAACATGTGTTGCACTTATTGCCATAAGCAAGGACATACTGTTGAAAGGTGTTGGACTCTGAATCCAACAATGCTTCCACGAAAATTGAAGAAATTGGAGAAAGAGTAATGCAAGAATGGGAAGGAACTTTCCATCATTGATATGTGTAAGGATGATACACATGCAGATATCGATGTGCAGTTAAAGGAAGCGCCTTTGAAATGGATTGGTAAGAAATGGTTAGAATTTTTATCCAATTAAAGTTGCATGTCTTTTGATTGAATGCATTTCTTTGTTAAGGGAATGCAAGTTGCAGGATGGAAAGCTGAGTATGAGACTCACTTTATCGCAACGAAAGTTATATTCATTTCAGCTTTGAAAGTACATGTACATGTGATTGAGGATATTGTACTTATGATTGTACTTAAGAGAAAGTTGAAGGATAAACTGCATGCATGAGAATGATATGCATGAGCACAGGGATTATGATGATTTCCTTGTATTTTAAACATGTATGCGTGATTAACTTGAAGGGTTGATTACTTTGTTTTTAACCATGCATGTAATGTAATATTGACTTGGAAAAAGTTAATTTGATCTCCAAGATTGTAAAGAGGAGAAATGATGAAGTGTTTCATCTTTGTAAAAGCCTTCTCATTTGGGAGGCAGCTCTTCTTTTGGAGCGGAGGTGCCATGAATGGGCATCGTGACAACTAGCAAGCCCACATGTTCAGGGGAATATTTCAGCTCATATATCAGCAAGTTTCATTGCTGGTTCCTGCAATTTCATATTTGTCTGGCGAACAAGCTTGGTCGGGATTCAACAAGTATTTGGCTTATGCAGCGAAAAGTCGCCATGACGACAGTTGGCAAGGCAGGACATTTGGGCATCAGTATGCTCTTTTGGTTGAACGGAAGAGGATATTTCTGTTCCTCAAGTACTGTACAGTTCAGTTCAGAGATTCAGTAAGATTTTGGGGACCAAAAGCCTTCTCATTTGGGAGGTGTGATCAGGAGCTCAGGACCAAGTGTCATAAAATGCTCCAAAATGAAAGTGCTCAGAACTAGTTCGAACCTGAACGACTGGATAGATCTCATCTTCCTGATTCCGGCACCATAAACGGTTCGAAAAACGGTCTCCGTATGCAGAAGTTATGCCAAAAACAAAATCAACCAATGACTCTTAATTTTTGAATTTTTTCAAAAAAATTTAAAATAGAATATTCCACGGAATATTCTTTTTGGGCAGCGAATGGCAAGTTGCCACGTGGCAGGCCTGGAGGGCGCCACGTGGCCCAAGGTGACATGAGCATTAATGGGCGCTTGTTAAAATTTTTGGTCGAATTGTGGTTTGAACCCACGACCTCCTTACCACAAGCCATATGTCTTACCACTGGACCATAGCGAAAGGACTTGCCATGATGGCGGCGGAATTTATTTATGAAGTTTAAACTTCATTTGGGCGGGGCCCGAACAGGGCCAGCCCGCCATGCCATACGACCCAGCCCGAGAACCATGGGCCCAAGCCTACCCGCCAGTGCTTAACAACGGTCACCGCTTATTCAGTAAACGTGGTCACATATGCGTGAAGAACGGGACTAACTCCGTGTTAAACTGCCCGTTGACAAATGGTTTTGCACGCAATCCAATGCCAAACTGCAATCCGAAATTCTAGTCACATGGCATTAAAAATCAACAGATACTGCCAGTTAACATAGCAGCGGAATTGGCGGAGGCGCCAAATTTGGGCGGTCCCGCCATATTTGGCGGGCCTATCTGGCCTCCAACTACAGTTAGCTGGAGTGATTTTAGGCCAAATTGGAGGAAATCTTCAATGAGCCATAACTTTGGCTAGGAAATTCCTTTTTGGACAAATTTTTTTTTATATTTTGGGTATCTTCGACCTTCTAAAGCCATTGGCATAGGTTTCACAACCATCTGAGGTCGTTTGCAGGTGTTTTAGCTTCGTGGAAGTTCCAGGAGCCACTAGGGCCAAATCATTTTGGGAGTTGCATTGGGAATTGTGCAGCCATTGAATGTGGAACGAAGGTCATTCCTGAAGTTTTTCAGCATTCTGAATCCATTTCTACAGCTCGTTTTGTCTGTTGAGGCATTCTTCTCACTGTTTAGCTTCAGGGAAGCTTTCAGGTCCACTAGGGCCATTTCAATGCTTGAGCTGTTTGGGGGCTATGTTCATCCATGTTTGGTGATTCAAAAGCCTATGTCTGCTATTTTCGACCTTCTGAGTCTAATGGAAAAGGTTTCAGAACCAATTGAGGTCATCTTCACCTCAAAATTCTCCATGCAAGTTTAAAGGGCCACCAGGGCCAATTGGGGAAAGTATTGTATAAGGTACAATTTCATTGTTTAGTGTTTGGGAAAGAGCATGTTTAGCTAATTCCTATCTTCTGATTCTGTATTTATAGTTAGATCTATCTTTCGAGACACTCATATTCTTGTATTAGCCTTTGTAGCATTTTTAATACAAGAGGACAAGCCTAGTTTGAGAGGTTTGGTCCAGCAGATGTAGCCCAGAGGGGGTGAACTGCTCTATCATTTTGATGTCTTTATTTGCTAAAGATGATATGCTAAACAAAACTGATATAAAGTGTTAAACAGCAAATATACATAACTTGCATACACACATAATCACCTATTCAGCTGCAGAAATTTATTTGTTTTATTCCGCAAGACATCAAACTTCAAGTATGCGTATGTCAAAGACTTCTAAGTGTTTACTTCGTTATTTCTTTAGGCAGAGCCTGTAGAGGGCCAGGTAGCCTCTGGAACTCATCCTCTCTTTAGAGGTGACATATCCGGTGAATGCCCCTACAGTCTATCTCTGTATAAGAAATAAGAAGTTTTCACATTTTCAGAGGTCACTTGGAGTGTATAGCTCACATTTGCAATTATGGGAAATGGATACCTTGCACCCTTAAACAAGTACATTCCATTTTTAGATCAAACATCCAAAAGAGGTCTAGGGGACATAAGCACAGACCTAGCCTACTCTTTCTGTTGAATCCCCCCATTAGTCCATGCCCAGAAGTGTCCATGATAAGTAAACTCAATACTTAATTACACAATCTCTACAACCAAACTTCTTCCTTGATTACATGAGTGGATACCATGTATTCTGCCTCCGTAGTTGATAATGCCACTACAGATTGTTTCTTACTCATCCAACTGACTGCACCTCCAAATAGGTTAAACACATACCCACTTGTAGATCTTCTCTGATCTAGATCTCCAGCCCAGTCTGCATCAAAAAAGCCAAGAATATCCGAAACTCTGTCTAGTCCTAGTCTTCCTTGGTAGCACAAGCCATAATCACTAGTGCCACGCAAATACCTGAAAACCTGCTTCACTGTTGTCTAATGCTCCTTCCTTGGTTTTGACATAAACCTGCTCAATACTCCCACTGCATTTGCAATGTCTGGTCTAGTACAGACCATCGCATACATCAGGCTACCGACTGCACTTGCATATGGAACACAGGACATGTCCTCTTCCTCTTCTTGTGTCTTGGGACACTTTTCCACAAAATAACTTTACACCTACAGGAATAGGAACCTTCATCGGTTTACTATCCTGCATATTAAACCTCTGAAGTATTGTCTCGACATACTTCCTCTGGTTTAACCAAAGCTTCCTCTTTGCCCTAACTCTTTTAATTTCCATGCCCAAAATATAGTTTAGAGCACCAAGATCTTTCATGTCGAATTTGGAGGACAATTGGGTCTTCAAATCCTAGATAATTTCTTTGTCATTTCCAACCAGCAACATATCATCCACATATAAGACCATATAAATAACACGGTCACCAATTAATTTAAAATACACACAGTGATCTGCTTTGCTTCTGGTGAAGCCAAGTCCCCGTATAAATGTATTAAATTTCTGATACCACATCCTTGGTGACTGTTTTAGCCCATACAGAGACTTCTTTAACTTGCATACCAATTCTTTCTTACCCTTCACCGCAAAGCCTTCAGGTTGCTTCATATAGATCTCCTCTTCCAAATCCCCATAAAGAAATGATGTCTTCACATCCATCTATTCTACCTCAAAATCAAAAGCAGCAACAACAGATAAAAGTAATCTAATAGAAACTACCTTGGCAACAGGAGAAAAAATATCACCAAAATCAATTCCCGGCACCTGGGAATAACCTTCTTCTACCAGTCGAGCTTTGTATTTCTCCACCTTTCCTTCTGCATTCATCTTCTTCTTGAACACCCATTTGCTACTAATGGGTTTCCTTCCAGCCGGCAACTCCACCAGATCCCGTACCTCATTTTTCTGCAAAGATGCCATGTCATCAACCATGGCCTCTTTCCAGAGTTTTGCATCCTCTGAATCTACTGCTTCCTTCACAGTTCTGGGATCATCATCAGTAATAGATAAAGAAAAAATTGAACAAAAAGAAAATGGACTATACCTTTCTGGCTACCTTCTTTCTCGAGCTAATCTTCTCACAACCGGAGTTTCTGGATCTTCATCTTCTGATTCCTCTTCTGCTGTAGAGTCTGATTCTTCCTCCTTTAGCTCAAACTCTATCTTCTCAGGTTCCTTTGATGGCACTTGATGTTTAATAACATCTCTCACCTCTTTGAACACCACATCTCAGTTGTACACAACGTTCCTTGTTACTGGGTTCCAAAGCTTATAACCCTTTAAACCATCCTTATACCTAATAAAAATGCATTTTTCAGATTAGCTATCCAATTTTGTTATTTTCTCCTTTAGAACATGTACATATGCATCACATCCAAATACCCTCAGATGTGAAAGAGAGGGTTTCTTACCAGTCCATACCTCTTCTGGAGTCTTATCCTCCAACGCTGATGAAGGTGATCTATTGACCAGGTAACATGCAGTTTCCACCACCTCTGCCCAAAATTTATGTCCTAACCCGACATCACTGAGCATGCTTCTTGCCCTTTCCATCAACGTCTTGTTAATTCTTTCCGCAACTCAATTTTGCTCAGGTGTGTATGGAGTAGTCTTCTATCATGCTATACCACACTTCTTACAGAATTCTTCAAAGTCCTTCTTACAAAACTCTCCACCTTTATCTGTCCTCAACACCTTTATCTTCTTCTCTGTCTGGTTTTCCACCAGAGCCTTAAATTCCTTAAACCTATCAAAGACTTCAGATTTCTTCTTAAGGAAATATATCCATGTATTCCTTGAGAAATCATCTATAAATGATACATAGTACACACACTTACCCAGTGATGGAACCTTCACAGGTCCAAACAAATCACTATGCACAAGCTCTAATATCTGTTTCGCCCTCTTACCACCAGAGGGGAAACTCACCCGATTTTGCTTCCCATATACACAATTTTCACATAATTCAAAATCCAGAGAACTATTAGTCATACCTTCTACCATGCCTTTACCATGAAGTATTCGAAGGCCCTTCTCTTCAATATGTCCAAGCCTTTGATGCCATAGCATGGTCTTTTCTCCAGAGACCAATAGATTTTCTGCTCCACTTTCAAGAACCACAGAATTTTCGCACCCATCAATAACAGTGCTACCTTATAGCTTGTACAGAGTTCCAATCTAAACTCCCTGCATCAATACCAATTCTCCCCGAACCATATTGCAGGTATCCTTCTCGAACACTGTTTCTACACCTGCATCATCCAGGTTGCTTACGGAAATCATATTTCTCGCCAATGCAGGAATATGCAGAACATGCGGAAGTGTTCTAACCCTTCCACCTTGCAACTTCAACTCTACTTTTCCGCTACCAACAATTTTATCCTTCCTATCATCCCCTAAGAAGACATCACCACCATCGTATTTCTCATACTCGCAGAACCACTCTCTATGGGGAGTGAAGTGAAAGGATGGACCTGAGTCAATCAATCATGCCTCATGATCTACATGTATACTTGAAGAAGCCAAGTACACATCCCCTCCTTCATCTGAGGTGGTTTGAAGAAGGCATGTTTTTGTTGGCTTGTGATTTAGTCAATCATTTGTACACCCAAATGTAAGAGACATGATGATGACTCACATGATGTGAATTTATGTCAAGTTGTTTTTTTTTTACGTTATGTTGTTTTTGACAAGATGTCAAAATAATATTTTCAGCAGCAAGAGTCGCCATAGAAGTGGCTTGGTAAGAAGTGGTTTGACTTCTTGACACAACAAAACATACTTTCATTGGTACATATGCAAATTTCAGTTAAGTATGCATATATTTATGATGTAATCTCACGTTTGTTTGAGCCACCTTGGGTCGATGATCAAGGAAGCGATGTTCAGCTACCTTCTATAAACTTCTCAACAAAAATTTTGAATGAGTTCAAGGAAGACAGTTCTTAACAGGAGGACAAGCACATCCAGGAAGGGAAGTGTCAACTACCTTCGAGTTTTGGTTCAAAGGCACTAGCCATGCAAGGCAAGTGTATGGAGGCTGAAAGAAGAGGGTGTTGTACTCTCATCTACTGTACAGATCAGTATATCAGTCTTTTGGGGTCCAAAAGATTCCTAATGGGGAGGAGTGATCAGATATTGATCCATGACCTAAATGATAGCTCAAATTTCAAAGTGTTCAAAAGAGTTTCGAATGTGAGCGACCGGATAGATCTCATCTTCCTGATTCCGGTGCCGTGAACGGTTCAAAAAACCAATACCATATGAAGGAGTTATCGCAATTTGAAAAGTCCAGTAAACTACAATTTTTGGACATTTGACCAAGATTAATTTGGTTTTTGAAAATATTACTAAGATTAATATTCCCTGGAATATTCCCTTTTGGGGTACGTGCTAAACCTTTCCTTAAATGTCTTTCTTTAAGTTTCGTATTGAGCACATGGGTAGTATTCGGAAAGCGGGAAACAGTGTCTCGCGCGGACAAAAAGTTGTAAATGGTATTCTACTATTTCATGCGATTAACCTTAGCGGTCAACATGTCACATGAGAAAACCACTTTTCTCGTGCACTCTCGATCTGATATCGATCATGCAAGAATCTGCGCGAGATTGTGCGACAACCATTCGATTGGACAGGTCACATCAACAGTGGAGATCTTCCGGACTAGTTGGTGAGCAAATGATGCAATATCCGTTGGATCGAGCAGGATAGATCAACAGTGGAGATTCCGTTATTTGAAAAGCTTCTGATACCAACGTAACCGCCAGTTGCAAACGGTTGACACGCAGTTGCATGACCGCCAACTCTACGGAGGATTATCCCTAACCGCCGGGATTATACCACCTCATATGCGTGCCCAAAAAGTTATTGTAACGGCTCACCTCTAACGGTCATCTTGGCAGAGCGGATAAACTTTGGCAGATATGCTAAATTTAACTAGAGTTAGGTGCAGTTAACCAATTTTGGTGGAGTATCCCAAGGGGATATTTCCTAAATGCACTTCAAGAGCAGATTTCAACCAGGGGGAGAGAGAGAGTGAAACAAGATGCTAGCTAGGCTAATTGGAGCCTTCTGAAGCCATTGGAATAGTCCAGAGAAGCTGAAGAAGTCATCTTCATAGAGATTTTCATCTAGGGAGATTTTGGAGCTCAAGGCCACCAGGAGTTGGAGGAAGTTGTAGGAGCTACCAGTACTCGTTCTCAGTGAACCAACAGTCATTCCTAACTGTAATGAGCCTTTTAAATCCATTGGAGGGATTTACAGAACCATTTGGAAACTTCCAAAGGCTGAGATGCTACAGGGAAGTTTCAGGAAACCTAGTGCCAACCATGGAGGAAGGCCTAGTTTGGGGATGTAGTGCTCATTTTGAGCAAATTATTAATCTATTTTCAGTTTCTGATATGTGCTGGAGACAGTAGACAAACTTTTAGCGACAGTTAAAGCATTTTGAAGGAGTCAAGTCTAAGGGAGCTTAGATCTGTTTGCCAAAGTGATGACAGCCATGACAGGGATATAGATGGTATTATAAGCCCATTAGTTCAGTTCAGTAACCTTTGGAGTTAAGTGTGGAGCTTGTAAAATAAACTTTTCCATAATCCCAAAGATCCAAGTCAAGATGACAAAAGCTCAAGGAGACGTTGCCCATGATATTTAGGTGAACTCCTAGATTAAATTTGTTGTTATGTGTGGTTGTTTATTTACTACATTATATGGCTGTTATATGTGTTTAATATCAACATAAACAAATGGACTTAAAGCACTTAAACAATTAAAATAAAACACACCCCTGTTTCAAGTATTTAATTCCACAAATGTCATATATATGCTAGATCATTTATTTGTTTAACTCAGTGGGAGGTTCTTATAAGCATAACAAGTTATCAAACCCCCATTTCAAATTAGTGACAAGTCTTTAACCAAATGCAATTAGATTTCTTTTCATTCCTTTGAATACTCTGTTTTTGTGTGAGAAATGCAGTATGATGAGTCCACTAGTGAATCGTTGTATGCATGAGTACTTTCATCTACTTTATACCTAGATTAATTTGCTATTTGAATTGCTTTCTACCTAGTACAACATGGTTCTTTCATTTGCTTTTTATCTAGAATAGTCTAATTGTGTTTATTCCATAAGTATAGATGTTGTTTAGAATATCTTGTTTGAATAAGATTGAGTAAGTAAAAGTGTGAGAGCCTTCTTCTTAACAATTGAATTCAGACAGTACTTCTTTTCAGTTTAATAGAATAGATTTCTCTTGCACTTAGTGAATTAGAGTTGTAGCCTAAAGACTCAAGACAAAAATCCCAAAATAATCTAACACAAGTAGAAGTTAGAAGCACTTTCATATCATCCATAAACTAATTCAATAGAGAATAACTCTTAAGAAATTAGCTGATAACTTTAGGGATCGAGACATTAATATAATCAACAACACCATCTCCATACTAATCTTAAGTTTAGACCCTAACAGGAACATAACAACATAAGGAATAACTTCTAGCACATATAGTGCATCTGTACTTCATCAGTCTACGCACCCTGGTTGACAATTTATGATTGACAATTTAAAGGCATTAAATTGGCCAAACATTTTGGCACTGTTGCCGAGGAAGTACAAATAGAAGTTAAGAAAAAAATCAAAACATGATATGCATAGGGATAGAGACACTAGAGGTAGATTTGTAGGGAGAAGAAGTTTAATTCCCACAAATCCACTCACTTCACCTAGACTTTGAGAATCCACACCACCTACTCAAACCCAAATTCCTTTTAGAGGTTGACAAAGGCTTCCTGAAATATCAAGATCAGAAATCCAATCCAAAACTGCACCCACTTCCTCTATTGAAGTTCTACTTGAAGAAAATCCTACATCCCCAACTACAGGAGTAATTTTTCTATCCTCCGCTAGTTAGCAAATTTTGGGAGAAAAATTAGAAGTTCCAAGTGAAGAAGAGGAATCAGAAACTTATTTTGAGCAACCATTGATAGAGGAACTAGAAAGACTAGAAGAACACTATATTAGTTCTGAAGAATCTATCATGGCTGAAGAAGGAGAAGGAGAAGTGCACAATGTCCATGGAGAAGAAGATAGGATTGGAGGAAGAGGAAGAGGTAGATATGGAGATAGGAAGAGAGGAGGGGGTAGAGGCAGAGGAAACCAAGATCCTTTTGGATTCCCTATTCTTGATGAAGATACAACCCTCACAATGAAAAATATATCACCCTCAATTCTTCCTAATTTCCACGGAAAAAAAAAAACGAAGATCCATATACATTTCCCATCGAATTTGAAGTATTATGCTGATCGTATGACTATCTGCATGATGCTCAAAAATTAAAATTGTTCCCTGCCACATTAAAAGACTCAGCATTAAAATGGTTCATGAGTCTAGGAGTGCATTCTATAACAACCTGGGGACAAATGAAAGAGGATTTCTTAGGCAAATATAGATATTATTGTATGCCTAGTAACCTTAAAGATGAAGTCTTCAAAATGACATAAAA
Source organism: Pinus tabuliformis (assembly GCA_031772625.1). Classification (NCBI taxonomy): domain Eukaryota; kingdom Viridiplantae; phylum Streptophyta; class Pinopsida; order Pinales; family Pinaceae; genus Pinus; species Pinus tabuliformis. Next base: position 112,233,075 of record CM062814.1, on the reverse strand, counting down.
AGAAGATGAAAATCTTGAAGACTTAGTAGAAAGGTTTGTTTATAATGTTAAAAGAGAAAAAATGGATAATTTGGATGAAGAAACCTTAAAAGCCCTCTCACTCAGAGCTATTAAAGATGAGTGGATTGATCTCCTTAACCTAACCGGGAAAGGAGATATTTCCCAACTACCATTTGTAGATATTTGTGATTTATGTGTACATATCTCAAGGGGTAAAGCATGAGTAGGAAGGGGTCCTAGAGACCCTCTCTTGTCAAGAATTAACAAATCCGCAGTTGGGACAGTCAGCAGGGCAGAATTATGAAATTCGCTTAATACATTCAAAACAGATATTTTAGGGAGCCTAAGTGAGCAGATAGACACCCTTAAAATACAAAACAAGAAAAATTCTGAAAATGCTACATTATCTATCTTTTGTCCCAAATGTCAGAATAAACATGCTCTAAGAGAGTGTCCCTTAGATTCAAAAGCCATAGAAACTTGTGTCATATGTGCAAATAATCATGATACGAAGGAATGTCCATCCTTACCAGGTCTTAAGGCTGTATTTAATGATGAAGGAATATCAGAACCAGTAGACCCTCTCTAATTTATAGCCAAAAGACCATGGCAAAATCTCCAACCAAATCAATCACAAGGATTTAGACCACAACAATTCGCCCAGTCTTCACAAAATAATTGGAATTCAACCTGGCAGCCTTGGGCTCAGCCACAGTCACAACCTTGGAATCAAGGATGGAAAAACCCTTATGGAGCCTATGCTCAATATCAACAATACTCACCATCTTACCTTCCATCAAAATTTCTACCACCATCTAATAAAATTCTCCAAGCTAACCAATTACCACAAATTCCAGTTCATAATCAAAACCCACAGCTCTCCCTACCATTTCCACAAAAACCAAATCAATTACCTGCTCAACCACTTATGAATCCTAATAATAAAATACCACAACAACCGGTATACAACATGGAGGGGCATAATCCTCAAACTTATGTAATAATTCCACTATACCTAAATAATGTTCAATTAAGGTCTGGAAGAGTATGACCAAGAAAACCCCCTGTTTTCATTCAAGAAACAAGATCTGATCTTCAAAAACATAAAAACCAAATAGAAGAAGGGGATACCTCTCTCCCTTAAAAGGAAAACAAACAAATAGAAGAAGTTCCAATAAACACTCCCATCATAGAACAACCCTCGGTATCAATTAGACCACCTTTCCCTGAACAGTTGAAAATTGATGGAGTAGAAAAACAAATTATCTTGCTTGATTACAACATGATGGATGAATTGAGAAATGTTTGTATTAAGATTCCTTTACTACAAGCCATAAAAGAAATACCAATTTTTGCAAAAAAAATTAAGGAACTAAGTACACAAAGATCAAGGAGAAAAAGAAAAGATATAAAAAGAATTCAGTTAGTTGGAAAAATTGCAGATATTATGATGGGGAAGACGACAATTCAAAAATACTTAGATCCAGGAAGCCCCATTGTAAAAATTCACATCAATGGAACTGAAATACCAAACACACTAATTGATCTAGGAGCAGTCATAAACATAATGAGCAAACAAGTTATGGACACACTTAGGCTTCTTAACCTTCAATACACACCAACCTTATTGCAATTAGCAGATAGGTCTGTGATTAAACCTGATGGCGTATTAGAAGATGTTTGTGTATCCTTAGATTCTTGGGAATATCCTGTTGATTTCATGGTCTTAACACCCAAGAATAATTTAGGAGCACATCCATTAATTCTAGGAATACCTTGGTTAACTACAGCTGATGATTTCATCGGTTGTAGATCAGGTGACATGTTTATCTCAGATGGAAATTCTACGAAGAAATTTACATTATATCCTCATGCAAGAACAACAATAGATATAGAAACTGAAGAATGGATAGAAGATGAAGAAGATATACAACCTATTTTTACTATTGAACAAGTAAAATAGGAAGATCAAATTCTAAATTTACTGGAAAATAATGAGTCTTACTCCCATTATGATCATAGTCACAATGAGCATCTCTAATCTAAACAAGTATCATTGCTTTCCATGGAAAAAATTGGGAATTCCTCGATATAAAATTTTCCAGGAAAAACCCTGAATGTCAATGAAAACCTGGAAGAAGTGAAAAAAAAATAGTTGATAGAAATTTTATAGAAACATTCTTCTGCTTTTGCATGGGAATACACTGATATGAGAGGGATTGATCCTAAAACTTGCATACATCATATCTACATTGAACAAAATGCAAGACCAGTTAGACAACCTCAACGGAGAATGAACCCAAATTTAAAAGAAATTGTTAAGGAGGAATTGCAGAAATTGTTAAATGTAAATTTCATCTACCCAATATCTAATAGTCAGTGGGTTTCATCCCTAGTAATCGTTCCAAAGAAAAACGGAAAATGGAGAGTATGCATCGATTACAGGGAACTAAATAAAGCAACATTAAAGGACCACTTTCCACTACCTTTTATAGATCAAGTCTTAGACACGCTAGCAAGGAAAAAATATTTTTCCTTCTTGGGTTTAGTGGATATAACTACATTCAGGTAGCCCCTGAAGATCAAGATAAAACCACATTCACTTGCCCATGGGGAACTCATGCTTACCGAGTACTTCCCTTTGGATTATGCAATGCTCCAGCAACATTCCAAAGAGAAGTCCTCAAAATTTTCTCTGATCTTATTAATGATTGTGTGAAAGTGTACATGGATGATTTCACAGTTTACGGAGATTCTTTCAATGAAGCACTGGAAAATTTGGAAAAAGTACTAATAAGATGTAAAGAAACAAATCTCTCGTTAAGCCATGAAATTTTTTTCATGATGTTTAACGAAGGAATTGTTTTAGGTCATCATATTTCAGGAAATGGAATCAAGGTAGACTCATCCAAAGTTGAAGTCATTTCTAAGTTATCAGTGCCAAGTTGTTAAAAAGATGTTAGAATTTTCCTCGGTTTTACTGGATATTATAGAAGATTCATAGAAAACTTCACAAAAATTGCATCCCCACTCTTTAAATTACTCACCAAGGACTGTGAATTCAATTGGGATTCTGAATGTCAAGCTGCCTTTGAAACTTTGAAAAAGAGAATTTCTGAAGCACCTATCTTAAAAGGACCTAACTAGAAATTGCCTTTCCATATCTCAACAGATGCTTCAGATTCAGCCTTAGGGGTTGTGTTAGGACAAAAAGATCTTACTCCTTATGCAATCTATTATACCAGTAAAAATTTAACTCCTGCAGAGTTAAATTATACTGTAACTGAAAAGGAGTTTTTAGTTGTAGTTCATGCCATTAACAAATTCAGACATTACATAACTAGCTATGAAACTTTTGTTCACATAGACCATTCTACCATTAGATACCTAATGAATAAACCAGTCACTAATGGAAGAATAACCAGATGGCTCTTACTGTTACAAGAATTCAACATAACCATTCTAGATAGGCCAGGAAAACAGAATACAATTGTCGACTTTTTATCTAGAATACAAAATGAAAATAATGATCAACCCATAGAGGATAAATTTCCTGATGAATATCTTTTTGTAGTATCTACTAAATCACCTTGGTATGCAGATATTGCTAACTATTTAGCTACAGGAAAAATGCCATTTCATTTATCTCCTAGAGAAAAGAGAAGAATAGTCCACAATAGCACATCTTATTCATGGATAAATGAAGAGTTATATAAGACAGGACCAGATCTCATCATCAGAAGATGTGTTCGAGAGGACGAAATACCAGAAATACTTAAAGCTTGCCATGATGAGCCATGTGGGGGACATTTTTCTGACAAAAGGACTGCTTACAAAATATTTCTTTTAGGATATTATTGGCCTTCCATTTTCAGGGACACCAAAGAATATGTTAAAAGATGCGACAATTGTCAAAGAATGGGAAAACCCACTCTTTCAAATGAAATGCCACTACAACCACAGGTACTCATCGAACCATTTGAGAAGTGGGCAATAGATTTTGTTGGACCAATCAGCCCACCTTCGAAGCAAAATAGGTGTATTATGGTATGTACTGATTATGTCACTAAATGGGTAGAAGCTAAAGCACTTCCTTCTGCTACTGAAAATGTTGTAGTTTCATTTATTTTTGAGGATATTTTTACTCGTTTTGGTGTTCCAAGAGAAATTGTAACAGATCAAGTAACACAGTTCACATCCAGAGTAGTGCAGAAGCTTGTGGATCAATACAAAATCAAACATCGGAAGTCCACTCCATACCATCCACAAGCCAATGGACAAGTTGAGTCCACAAATAAAGTGATTGAAGCTATCCTCACCAAGACTATACATCTACACAGGAAGGATTGGGTGGAAAAGCTTCTAGAAGTTTTATGGGCCTACAGAACTACATGGAGAAATACTACAGGACATACTCCCTATGAACTTGTTTATGGGAAGCAATTCCTACTTCCGATAGAATTCTAGATCCAGACCTATAAGACAGCAGTCCAGTTTGATCTTGATTTATTAGAAGCAAAGGATGACACAACTAAATGAACTTGATGAAATTAGACAAGAAGCATTCCAAAGAACTAGCCTAATTCAACAACAGAGATCTAGATGGCATGATAAGTACATTAAGGAAAGGAAATTTCATCCAGGAGATTGGGCATTACTCTTTGATTCAATGTTCAATAACTTTCAAGGGAAATTCCAAACCCACTGGCTTGGACCCTATGAAATTGAAAGTGTTTTTGACAATGGTGCAGTCAGAATCAAGACTATTGATGAAGATAAAATTCCTCTATAGTAAATAGACATCGACTCAGATTGTATCAGAAGCCATTGACAATAGAGGAGTTTGTTAAAATGCTCCAAGATAATTCAGAACTTAAAATGATCAAGAATAATTCTTCTTCTTTTCCACCTTAGAATTTTTTACTCAGTTTACTCTCTATATATATATATATATATCTATATATATATATATATATATATATATATATATATATATATATATATATATATATATATATATATATATATATATATATATATGCATATAATAATATAATAATAAAAAAAAAAAAGTATAAACATGAAAACCAACATGTTGTTGGCAGGTTTATACAGAAAATTTAGAGTGAAAACCAATTTTTGTTGGCACTTCAAATTTTCCTTTCAAAAAAAAATAATAAAGTTCCTTTATTAAAAAGTTTTTCTTTCTCAACTGCAAAATCAGCAACTTTCCGCAGCTTGGACAAGTTTCCGTAGCTATGACAAGTTTCTGCAGCCTAATAATTTTTCAGCCTACAAGGACACTTGGTGATTTGAATTAAAGGACAACTGACAAAGAAAAGTACCTGCAGGAGATCTCAGAACAACAAACAAGGTTAGCAAAAGTGGATCAAAGGTATGTGCTACTTTAATTTAGCAATAGGGATTGATATATTGCACATATGACTAAGAAGACATAGTACTACCGAAGACTAAAATGAAAGCATTATAACTTAAGGATGATGGCTGCCTAACAAAATATCATAAGCCACCACTTAAAAGTCATGTCACGTCCTCATTCCAAATCCATCAAAGTAATTATCAAATCATCATTTTAAATGTGCCTAACGGTCCGATTCATTCCTATAACCCTTATCATAATCCACTTGTTCTTACACTCCTCTGAATTTTCATAGCCACTCCATCCTTTCGCTCCTTAGAAAAACCCTACCAATGCAATTCTCCTGTCAAGGTAACCACTCTTTGAGGCAAAGCATCCTCCATAATGGGGATAATTGTTCGAACTGAGCAAGCAGGGAAGAAATTCCTAGAGGGATACCCTCAAACCAAGGAGCTGCTGCAAAAGAAACAATGGTTGCAGTTCATTGAAAAATTCAACGGCTTTCACAGGGAAGTGACCAAGACATTTGCGCACTCGTTTGATGGAACTGAAGCCGAAATAGGAGACATTAAGATCACCATAATAGAATCCATGATAGCAGAGGCTACAAAATTACCAAGGAGCGGCGAAAAATGGTTCAAGAACAGGGGAATTAATGGAGAGGATTGGAAGGTCTTCCTCAAAAATCCAAATATGGACACCACTGTCTTCAAGAAAGGTATTCCCAGCACAACCCTTAAGAGAAAATAGAGAAATTTATTGCTTATACTTCAAAAATTTGTCACCTGTGAGGGTACGTTCAGGTATATGTATTTTTACCATGTTAGGATTATGATGCATTTTCTTGAAGGTCACCAAATGAACCTTCCTTACTTTCTCTTAAATAGTCTCAAGAAAATGTCTACAAAAGTTCAAAAGAAAATTCAGTGTATAGAAAACACCATGTATCATCATGGCCTGATAAAGATATTAGTTGAGCTCCATCTTCGAAGTATAGGGGATAACTAGGAGAGTTTCTCGGTTAGGAACCATTTTGAAGAAAGATCCCCAGAAAAAGCTAGCAGCAGTAGGACCCTCAGAGGAAGGAAGTGTTGCCCATAGTAGACATCTTACAGAGAATGAAAAAGGGGAATCTTAAAAGGAATAAATTTAGCAAAAGAGCAAAAGAAATACCACAAATCAAGACCCTTTCTCAAGGACAAAACTTAGAAACTAAAAGAAAGAAGGTTCAGGGATCACAAACCTCATGACTGAGGAGGAGCACAAGGTTGAGCACAGTCCAACAGACAATCCTGAAAGCTACATAGTACATTGATCTCGAGGAAAATGATCCAACTGAGGATAAGCCAATTGAGAACGAGCCAACTGAAAACCCTGAAAGTCTTACAAAAGGGACACCAAAATCATCATCGATGGTATCACCACCACCTTGCAGCTCACCTCTGAGAAGCCCAGTGCATAGTCCGAGTATTGACCCTATCCAGCAGGAGATATATGACTATATAGAGTCGTTGGAAAGAAAGGAGACAACAACCAAGGAAACAATTCAGAGTCCTGGAGAAGGGAGCAACTAGTTAAATGAACCACAGGAACACTCAACCACAAACATTTTAAAGCAAGAGATTTTTGAATTAGAAACGTTGAACAAGTATCTCAAGAATGAGAATCAAGCATTGAAGGCACAAAGTGAGATCCATATTGCAAAAGGTGACAATCTCATCCTCCATTTGAGCTTGTGGTATAAAAAGAACAAAAAGTTGAAGAAGGAAAACAGGATGATGCAAAGAGAGATTATCAGCTTAAAATATAAAATTCTCATGAGAAAACCTAGGATGCCAGTAGCTTCCAAAAAGAGGAAAACAGTGAAACTTGGAGGTGATGAACAAAAGACACAAGTGACTGACAAGGATGAAGTGTATGAGGACATACAAAACCTCTAGCCTGGGGGAATGTAGAGTCCAAAGATTGTCTTACCATGACACCCCTTTTTGCCTATGTTTCCTCTCTTTTCCTACATTTTCCACCTAAATAATGCCACATCCACCAGGTTTTGATAAAAGTAAGTAATAATATGTCTTCTTCTTCATGTTTGACTATATGCCCTATTGTTTTGTTAAAGAATGCAATTAGCTACAGAATTGGTCTGTTTCCGCAACTAATCTAGATTTCTGTAGTTGTCTCCATTGTTTGCAAGGTTCAGAAGCTCTAGGTCAGCGATGAAGTATACAGATGGATAGGGAATGGTCCCATCATGGATCCCTTCATATCCCCTTGAATTAGAGCTGCAGCCTAAAGACTCAAGATAAAAATCCCAAAATAATCTGATACAAGTAGAAGTTAGAAGCACTCTCATATTATCCATAAACTAATTCAATAGAGAATAACTCTTAAGAAATTAGCTGATAACTTTAGGGATCGAGACATTACTATAATCAACAACACCATCTCCATACTAATCTTAAGTTTAGACCCTAATAGGAACATAACGACATAAGGAATAACTTCTAGCACATATAGTGCATATGTACTTCATCAGTCTACACACCCTAGTTGACAATATATGATTGACAATTTAAAGACATTAAATTGGCCAAACACTTGTAAAGTCAGTAACGAAAAGAATAAAGTACTTTCATACACTAAGAGAGGATTTCATACGACCGCAAATGTCACTATGGCTTAGTTGCAAACTTCTGTTTGCTCGCCGTATACTTGTGGGGAAATGATCCCTCTTTTGGTTTCCAATAATAAAAGCTTCTCACATAGTGATCTCCTTTTTGAAATGTGGCAATCATTTAACAATCTCATTTGCTTTAAGTTTACTAAGGTGATCAAAATTCAAGTGGCCAAATCTATAATGTCATAGTTTTAGAGAACTAGGAGATAAATCCATTGATGATTCGAAATATTGTTGTGAGGAATGAATGTTCCTTGTAACATTATAATTGTTCCTTCTTAATAACCCTTCATTATTGTTTTGATTTATTTTTTAACTAAGATGATTTTGATCCATCCATCTTCTATGATAATCCGATGAGCTCCTTGTTTAATGAGAACGAAGGAACAAAATTTTCTTAAATGTTGGAACATACCATACATTTGAAAGTAATATGTTTCCAAATCCTGGAGGAGAAAGGCAGACTCATCCCTTTCCTTGAGGTGTGTGAGTTGTGTCATTTTACAAATAAATTGCATTGAGTTCCATATCTTGATATATTAAAAAATATTTTTTTTGTAACCATATGATGAGTATCTTATGTATCAAGTATCCAAAAATCTTGAAATTATTTTCTTCGCAATTTGTTGGTGGTCATTGAATCTACATATACATTCTCCTTATTTAATATCATTACATAATCATCTTCCACATATTATACATCATGAGCTAATGTTGAAGCATTAAACTTAAAATGTTGACTAAAAGTTTGTTTATTTTTCGGCAAATTCTCATTTCTTCTTCTACAATCCTCTACCACATGTCCAATGCGAAGACATATTTTACATTTAAGTTGAGACACATCTTCACTTTTTTGAAAAAAAATATTGAGATTTCCTGAAATGTCATTGGTTTTGATGATTTCTTCCTCTTCCTTGGCTTCTTCCATGACCATGACGAAAGCCTTGATTTCTTCCTCTTCCTCTATAATTGTCACTGGATAAACTTCTTCCTCTTGTATTATATGAACTTATTCCTTTGATACTTTCATTATCAGTTCCTCTTCCTTGTGTATTTTCATTGGATGGGCCTCTTCCTCTTGAGCTTTTTCCTTTCCTTGAATTGGTAAAGAGAAGATCTTCCGTTGAGTTCTTCTTTTTACCAAATGTCTTACCATGTTGAACAAGCAAGTCACCAAGGGAATCAAAAGTTTGATTCTCCAATCTATTAATAATTTATAATGTTTTCAAAAAAAATTATAGGAGGATGGAAAACCATTCATTAAGATGGGGGTCATAAAACTATTTCCCATGTATTTAAACCACATTTCAAGACTTCTTGTCATATATTCTTCAAATGAGAGACGTACCCCCAAACGTCTCCCCCTTTATCGATATTTTGATTAAGTAATTTAGTAGGAAACTCAATGTTTTTTGCTTTGGTTTGAGTATTAAACATATCTTTAAAAGTTTTCCATGCAGTCTAAGTATCAGATACATTCTCAATATGTATATACAACTCATTAGTGACTGAAGATCTTAGAAGTGAAAGTGCCTTTTCATCTCTTGATTCCCATTTTGCTAGTTCTCTAGCATCAACGTGCTTGATTGGATCTTCGTATCCATTACAAATATCTTTCCACGAATCACTAAAAACAAGTGTATTTTGGTGATATGATGACACCAAGTCTTGTTGCTCTTGGTTCCTTCCATTTTTTTGATTCCACAAATAAATTTACTAGTTTTGACATGATGAATTATTTATCAAATCCACGCGATCAAGAAATTCAATAATATAGTGCACAATAGACGCTGCACACATTGTAAATGAGTGCCATAGGGGCTTGATCTTGATCCTCTAATAACCTTAATAAAAAAGACATTGATAGAGTATGTTACTTGACTTTTATCAACACTTTTAATTACAAATTATGTAGAAAAGCCTTGAAACCTTTCAATTGTTGATGAGCGCAAACTAATCTGCAAAAGGCAAAAGATTCTCTACCAAAATTCTGCGGAAAGAAAACAATGAGTAGAAACACAATCACACATAGAAATTTATCTAGGGAACCCAACTAGGAAAAAACCCTCTTGCTTGTATTATCAATGAGCAATCTGATCTATTACAGAGAAATTGCTTCAAGCCTGAAGCTCCTTTCAATATTGATAAACTCTATCTAAAGGCTTTCCCAACACTTAGGAAAATAAGGCTTGCTAGGAGATCCTATTTCCTAGTGCAAATTTGCCCCTAAAAATAGGAATTTATCCTTTTTCCTTGCACAATTCCCGAGAGAATTGCTCTACTTGATTCTCAAGCTCTACACACAAAATCTTGTGTACAATAATTAAATATATTTATTCCTTCATTCAATCTCAATAGGCAATTCGAATTGTGTGACCTAATAGGGCTATTTTAGCAGTTGCAACTAGTTAATTGAGAGTAAGTTGAGTTAACCAAATTCAAGTACCCAACTAAACTCATAGTTATCTCCATTCTAGAACTAGAGACCAGTTGACTAATGGACACTAGAGATAACTCAGCTAGTTAGCTAATTTTAGCCATCAACTAGTCCACAACTCATTGAAAGCTATCTAACTCAAATTCACTGACAATAAACTAGTGATAGGCGACATCACACGTGTTAAATGATAACTAACTTGAATTTCTATGAGACTGAATTCAAATTTACAACTTTGAATAAGGCACGAGTTAAAGAAGACATTCCTTGCTACAATTTCAACACTCCCTCTTAGTTAGGAAGGGCTTCCTGGAAGAACCTCGTCCACCTGTATCTACCTTTAGCTCTACCAAATTTTCTATTGCTATAGCTGCTCCCTCCGAACTAGAAAGAGCCATGTACCCCGTGTATCTCGGTGTCTGCTTCTCGGTGTTGGGAGACTCAACTATCTTCTGAGCTCCCTTAACCAAATCCTCTGCCCACCTGGCTTGAAATTTCCCTATACTGGAAGTCTTTGATTGAGTGATTGCCTCCACTTGCCTTGGGCTATGGTCCTCATCATCATCATCTTGCTGGTCAATCCAATTGCCAACTAGCTTAGATTAAAACTAAGATATTGTTATTACAACATGCTTGTTGGATTTCTTGTTTGGACATTTTGTAGCATAATGCCCAAATTGATGGCAATGAGAACACTTGATCTTGCTAACATCCTTTTTTTTCTTTCCTCCATTCTGACTAGATTCGGGATTTCCTTAGGTCTTCTTTCCCTTGGCTTTATTCCCTTTGCTAACTAGTGAAAAGTTCTCCTCCACATCATTCCTAGTTGAGAATCCATCTCTTATATTCCTCCTTATCTCTTCCTGCACGAGATTTTACCACAATCTCTCCTAATCATGGAGCTTATCTCTGCCATTCACTGCCTCTTGGAAACTTTGTGAAGCCCTGATCTGAAAATGGGGTACTAAAGGCTTCTTTTCACACTTACAAGAACCTCTCCCACTTCCAAAGCTTATATATTCCCAAGATCTAGTGATTAACCGATTGCGTAATTAATAAGTGCTTGAAAATAGGTGTATGTTGGTGTTTGTCTTTAAACTGTTTATGTGCTTTAAGTTTATTTTCTTGAACTGATATAAACGTACAACAACAAATAAAGCAGCAAATACAATGCAACAACAAGCAATTACATATAACAGCAATATACTATGGAGTTCACCCAAAACTCTTGGGCTACGTCTCCTTGAGCTCTAGTCAAATTGACTAGGCTCTTTGGAATTATGGCAAAGCCCTTTTACAAGCTCCATGCTAAACTCCACTAGTTTACACTAAACACAATGGGCTTAGAACACCATCTCATCCCTGGCTCTGAAGCTCTCCGGCTTTCTGGCTCTGGCTCTGGCTCTGGCTCCGGCTCTAGCTCTGGCTCTGGCTCTTGGCTCTGGCTCGTGGCTCTCGCTCTCGCTCTAGCTTTGGATCTCTCTCTAGCTCTTGGCTCTCGGCTCTGGCTTCTCTGAGCTCTCTCTCGGCCTCTGTGTGCCTCTGTAATTCGCTTGACCTCCAAGTGATTCTTCAACAACCTTCCAGTGACCTCTTTCAGTCCTCCAGCTCCCTCGGCAACCTTCAGCACTTGTGCTCTCTGTGTTTTTATCATGCCTCGGTTACAACCCTCTATCATTGAAGAACCTGACTGTTTCCTCACAAGAATCCATTTACAAATGGAAAAGAACAGGCGAGCAGAAAAACTCGGGTGTTTTGCCTTCCTTTGGCGGTGTCAGCCAAATAACGGAAATACACAGGAAACGCACGCAAAACACATCATGCACCTTTAGCCCAGACTTCAAATATTATGGAATAGGCCGTATAAACCTATTAAGTCCGTCCAAATATCGCTTATCGCTATCACTTAGGCAGGAAGTCTAAAAAGCTCAATACACGGGAATACACAGAAATCATGAATTCTCGGATTTCAAAATCTATGAAATCGGGTCTATAATCCCTTTTGGGTCCGCCATCCATCACAATCCAATCGTCGCATGGCCAAATGGCCAAAAACCCATTTACACGGGAAATACATTGAAAATCCAAATTTCCAGATTTCAAATATTATGCAATCGGGCTTACAATTCCCATTGGGTCCACCCTTTATTGCAAGTCGCATATCGGCATATCGCAGTGCATTGGCCCTTTGTATCAGGGGTTCGTCGATATCGCCGATCACTATCGGCCCCGTCGCTATATTGCAATCGGCATATCGCATTAGTAACGGCCCAGGGGTTCTTTCCTTTGGTCATGCCAATCGTCGATCCGCTGATCAAATCTTGACCATTGATCCACGACCGCTAATCCAACGACTGACAGTCCATTTCGGGCGCGTAACTTACACGGGGATTAACCGCCCGAAAAAGCGGTTTCCTCTCTCCTCTGTCATGCCACGCGTCAGTCAATGTATGGAATCGGGCAGAGCCCGTCCAATACCGCTTACTGCTCGAGGCCCGCCCGAAATACCGCTTACTGCCCCTTCCTTTCAGGACTCAAAAGGTTTGCCTGTTTAATTTATAAATCTTTCGGGTCCGCCGAAGGCCTTTGCGCCTGTTTTAAGTCCTTTCCCGTTGTTTATTGCGATGCGATGGGTTCTAAGGGTTTTTTATGTTTAAAAACACATTTTCCCTTAAGTCCCATTTATATAAGAATTTTCCTCCTTTTCAAAGGATAAAGGCAAACTTATTTTTGTGATAAAGTCTTCATCTGAAGTCTAGTTTAGCCCATTCAAGTTGCAGTAGATTTAGAATGAAAAGATCTACACAATGGGACTATTTCCAAGAGCATCCTTGGACTTTCATTTTCCTCTGTGAGGAAAACTTTAGACTTAGAAGTCTATCTGAGATCCATTTTGGATAACGCCTTCCAATTAAAGAACTTTTGGTCTCCAAAAGACTAATATATTGATCTGAACAGTAAATGAGAGTAACAACACCCTCTTCTTTCAGCCTCCATACACTTGCCTTGCATAGTGCCTCTGAACCAAAGCCTTTGACCACTCTCCTTCCTGAATGTGCTGGTCCTCCTAGGAAGAACTGGTTTCCTCCTTGACTTCATGCAAAACTCCTGCTGAGATGGTCACAGAAGGTAGTTTGAACCTCTCTACCTTGATCATTGATCCAAGGTGGCTCAAACAAATGTGAAGCTACATCTTCTTCATAAAATTTTCATTTGTATCTGTTTGACAAGCTGTCAACAACAACTGTTAACAAAAACAGAAATACAGACAACAACTGGATGGCCTAAACTCCTGCTTCAACAAAAGAAACAGACTTTCAGATCTTGTGAATACCTCCATGTCTTACATCTGCATACAAATGATTGACTAGATAACAAGCCAACAAAACATGCCTTCAAAACAAATGACCCTTCAAGTCAAGCATGTAGAAAAAGACCATTAGGACTCTTTTTCAAAAGATGAAACACTTCATCATTATCTCCATCTTCGAGACCAAGTTAACTTCTCCCAAGTCAACATTGCATCACATGCATGTCAAAGTAGTCAACCCTTCAAGTTAATCACACACACACATGTTCAAAAACAAGGAAATCATCAGCATCCCTTTGTTCATGCACATCATGCTCATGCATGCATTTCATCCTTCAACTTTCGCTTGTACTTTCGAAGCGGAAATGAAATATAATGTTACAGCAACAAAGTGAGTCTCCTACTCAACTTCTCCATTCACCTTCTTGGTAAAATCCTGCAACTTGCATTCCATTAACGAAGAAATGCAAATAGATGCATTTTCAAAAGACATGCAATCTTAATTAGATAAGAACTCTAACCATTTCTTACCAACCCATTTCAAAGGTGCTACCTTTGTCTGCACATCAGCATCAACATGTGAATCATCCTGAAACACATCAATCATGGAATCTTCCTTTCCATTTCTGCCATCTTCTCTTTCCACTTTCTTCAGTTTTTGTGGAAGAATTGTTGGATTTAGAGTCCAACACTTTTCAGCAAGATGCCCTTGCTTATGGCAGCAAGTGCAACACATGTGCATCCTCTTGACAGTGTGATTTGCCTTGTCCAATGGACCTGTGGCTTCTTGCTTCTTTTCCTTCAAAAGTTTCCTGCATGTGGCTATCCTCTTCCAACATCTAGAAACATGATGGTTATCCAAACCACAAAAGGAACATGCAATTATTTTCCCATACCTATATGGAAATTTATCATGTTGAACATAAATAAAAGGAATATGATAAGAACCATATTTATACCTTTCTCTTTCACCTTTATTACCTTCATGAGGAGATGAATCAAATGAAGAAGTGGCTCCCTTTGGAATACCATCAATCTCTTCAAGGCTTTCAGAGTTTCCACAACTCTCTGGTTCAAGTATGTGCTTCTGAACACCTGCATCCTATAAATGATGTTTCAAGCTATTGCATTCCTCTTGAATACAATCTTCACACTCTTGAGGTAGAGGACCTACAATGAAACTCCTTATTGGAACTGTTTCAATGACCTTCATGGCAGCTTTGGAACTCTTTCCATAAGACTTTCTATAGCCAAGACCCAAATGCTTAGGCCTTTCCTCAACCATTATTGGCTCAACAATACCTTGTGCATGTTTACCCAAGCCCTTTCCCTCATAGCCCATCTTGGACATTAGCTTGGAACCTATGCCTCTGGTATGCTTTTCAAAAGAACCAATATAAGCATTCTTAGAAGAATTTGAAGACAAACTGGAATGGTTTACCTCTTCTTCAAGCTGATACTTGACCAAGGCTTCTTTAGCAACAAAGAGTTGTGACTCCAACTCATGCATCCTTTTCAGGTTCATATTTGCAATATGAAGTTGCCTCTCCATTTCTTGCAATTTGTCAGAAAGCAACCACCTCTCTTCCTCCACGGAATTCAACTACTCTCTAAGTATGTTGCTCTTCCTTCCATCCTCATACATTTCTCTCACCATATCCATCATGGTGGCCAAGTCTTGCTTCGTGTCTTGATCAAAGACTTTTGTGAAGAAAGAAGAATTTTAGGACTCACTTGTAGAAGTAGTCATTATGCCAATGAACAAAAGAACTTCAAACAAGATTAATAAAGAGTTTATTCAGCAACCTTTTGCAACAAACTTCTTGTGCTTCAAGGATTGCCTTGCGTTCCTTTGGGATAAAAGAATGCCTTCAGCCCTTCTTCCTTCTTGTCCTTCTTGGACTGAGCTATCATTAGCTTTCCCTTCACCTCTGCAAACTCAAACAATAGTCAGTCTGCAAACAAGCATACAGTCAATCAGACAATCAATCCTTGACTGCCCAAACACCTTTCAGACAAGCAATCTTTGCTCTGTCAATCAAGCATTCTGATATAACATTCTTTGAAGGCGGGGTTAATCAATCTCAAGCTCTGATACCACCTGATCTGAAAATGGGGCACTAAAGGCTTCTTGTCACGCTTACAAGAACCTCTCCCACTTCCAAAGCTTATATATTCCCAAGATCTAGTGATTAACCGATTGCAGAATTAATAAGTGCTTGAAAATAGGTGTATGCTGGTGTTTGTCTTTAAACTATTTATGTGCTTTAATTTTATTTGCTTGAACTAATATAAAACATATAACAGCAAATAAAGCAACAAATACAATGCAACAACAAGCAATTACACATAACAACAATATAATATGGAGTTCACCCAAAACTCTTGGGCTACATCTCCTTGAGCTTTAGTCAACTTGACTAGGCTCTCTGGGATTATGGCAAAGTCCTTTTACAAGCCCCACGCTCAACTCCACTGGTTTACACTAAACACAATGGGCTTAGAACACCATCTCATCCCTGGCTCTGAAGCTCTCCGGCTTTCTAGCTCAGCCTCTGGCTCTGGCCCTCGACTTTGGCTCTAGCTCTAGCTTTGGCTCTGGTTCTTGGCTCTGGCTTGTGGCTCTTGCTCTCGCTCTGGCTCTGGCTCTTGGCTCTCGGTTCTGGCTTCTCTGAGCTCTCTTGGCCTCTGCATGCCTCTGTAATTCGCTTGACCTCCAAGCGATTCTTCAGCAACCTTCCAGTGACCTCTTCCAGTCCTCCAGCTCCCTCGGAAACCTTCAGCTACCTTCAACACTTGTTCTCTCTGTGTTTTTATCATGCCTCGATTACATTCCTCCATCATTGAAGAACCCGACTATTTCCTCACAAGAATCCGTTTACAAATGGAAAAAGAATAGGCGGGCAGGAAAACCCGGTCGTTTTGCCTTCCTCTGGCCATGTCAACCAAATAACGAAAATACACAGGAAACACACGCAAAACACATCATGGGACTTTAGCCCGGACTTAAAATATTATAGAATTGGCCCTATAAACCTATTGGGTCCATCCAAATATCGCTTATCACTATCACTTAGGCGGGAGGTCTAAAAACCTCAATACACAAGAATACACATAAATCCCGAATTCCCAGATTTCAAAATCTATGAAATTGGGTCTATAATCCCTTTCGGGTCCGCCATCCATCGCAATATTGCAATCACATCGTCACATGGCCAAATGGACAAAAACCCATTTACACGGGAAATACATTGAAAATTCGAATTTCTAGATTACAAATATTATGCAATCGGCCTTATAATTCCCATCAAGTCCGCCCTTTATCGCAAGTCGCATATCGACATATCACAGTGCATTGGCCCTTTGTATCGGGGGTTCGCCAATTGCCGATTGCCGATATCACTGATCACTATCAGCCCTGTCGCTATATCGCAAACGGCATATCGCATTGGTAACGGCTCAGGGGTTCTTTCCTTTGGTCATGCCGATCGTCGATCCACAGATCAAATCCTAATCGTTGATCCACGACCGCTAACCCAACGGCTGACATTCCGTTTCAGGCGTGTAACTTACACGGGGATTAACCACCCGAAAAAGCGATTTCCTCTCTCCTCTGTCATGCCACGCGTTAGTCAATGTATGGAATTGGGCGGAGCCCGTCCAATACCGCTTACTGCTTGAGGCCCGCCTGAAATATCGCTTACTGCCCCTTCCTTTCGGAACTCAAAAGGTTTGCCTGTTTAATTTATAAATCCGCCAGGTCCATCGAAGGCCTTTGCACCTGTTTTAAGTCCTTTCCCTTTGTTTATTGCGATGCGATGGGTTCTAAGGGTTTTTTATGTTTAAAAACACATTTTCCCTTAAGTCCCATTTATATAAGAATTTGCCTCCTTTTCAAAGGACAAAGGCAAACTTCTTTTTGTGATAACTTCTTCATCCGAAGTCCATTTTAGCCCATTCAAGTTGCAGTAGATTCAGAATGAAAAGATCTACGCAATGGGACTATTTCCAAGAGCATCCTTGGACTTTCATTTTCCTCTGTGAGGAACACTTTAGACTTAGAAGTCTATCCAAGATCCATTTTGGATCAAGCCCAAGAAGAGAAAGGCTCACAAGTTTTGTTGGTGGAACTGTCTCTCCAACACCTCCAAGTTCATCCCTCACTTGAGAAAACGAGGATAGATATGTAACAATGGGCTCATCATTGCCTCTTCACATGTTCCTCAATTTGTTCTTCAAAGTAAGTTTTCTGGCATCATTATTGCTTTTAAACAGATCAATAAGGGCCTTCCACATCTGGAATGGAGTTTCCTTCCCATACAAATTTGGAACAATATGGTCTCTAACTCCTTCTAGGATCATCCTCCTAGTTTTGGCAGTGTCCTTCTTCCATGGAGCCAGCTAATGTGCATCTGATGCAATAGGTTTAGGAATATCAGTCTTTATGTATTCCAAAACCCCATTATCATCTAAGACAACCTCCATTATGTCCTTCCATGCACAAAAATTCGAAGTCCCTTCCATTGCATGCACTATCCTCAAGCCATAGCACATGATTTATGCACTTGTAGAATTCCTGCACTAATTGGTCTCCTCTTCAACACACTTTGAATCTGATATAGTAACTTGGTCTCTATCTCGTTTACAGCTCTAATACTATGTAGAAAATCCTTGAAACCTTGCAACTGCTATTGAGAGCAAACTGATCTGCAAAAGACACGAGATTTCTCTACCAAAATCCTATGGAATGAAAAGAATGAATAGAAACACAATTACACATAGATCGATCACACAGAGAAATTTATATGAGGAACCCAACTCGGAAAACCCCTCTTGCTTATATTATCAACTGAGCAATCTAATCTATTACAAAGAAATTTCTTCAAGCCTAAAGCTCCCTGCAATACTGATGAACTCTATCTTAAGGTTTGCCCAACGCTTAAGAAAATAAGGCCTGTTAGGAGCTCCTATTTCCTAGCGCAAATTTGCCCCTAAAAAATAGGAATTTCTCCTATTTCCTTACACAATTCCCAAGAGAATTGCTCTGCTTTCTTCTCAAGCTCTACACACAAAATCCTGTGTACAATGAATAAATATATTTGTGCCTTCAATCATTCTCAATAAGCAATTTGAATTGCATGACCTGCTAGGGCTAATTTTAGAAGCTACAACTAGTTACTTGAGAGTAAGTTGAGTTAACAGAAAGTCAACTACCCAACTAAACTCATAACTATATCCATTCTAGAACTAGAGATCAATTAACTAGTAAACACTAGAGATAACTTAACTAGTTAGCTAATTTTAGCCATCAACTGGTCCAAAACTCATTGAAAGCTATCTAACTCGAATTAATTGACAATAAACTAGTGATAGGCCACATCGCACATGTTAACTGACAACTAATCCAAATTTCTATGAGACTAAATTTGAATTTGCAACTTTGGCTAAGGCACAAGACAAAGAAACCATTCTTTGCTGCAATTTTAACAAATTACAATTTGATTGAGTCAAACTTTCAAAATTTGGCCCAATAATGATCATACTACTTTGAAATGAAAAATATTCAAACTTCATGCCTCCTTTAAACTAGAGAAAACTTAACTTTTAAAAAGTTACAACAATCCTTATAACCCCACAACACATCAACTCTTATAACTCCAATTTTCTATAAAAATATAAGAATTTTATGAATTTAACCCTTACACCTCCCACTTCACCTTTTACGACATATAATTCACCCTTATACCTTATACGTTTAGGTGTTGTCTATCGAGGCATCAAATTTTCCTAGACAACCAAAAATCACCGGACCATTTTTTTTCCAAAAGTTCTAACAATAGGAGTGTTTAAATCCTATTTTTGATGGTGGAAATGGATTTTAACACTATTAAAAACCCCTAGGACACCCAAAGTCTTGAAGTTTGGCAACTATAACCCGAATTTCCAAAAAATTATACCGGATTTAAAAAAAAACCCTACCAATTTTTTATTATTATTTTCCAGACAAATTTGAAGCCTCATTAAATTAGTACATAAACAAATTTTCATTTATGGCATATAAATTCACCCTTATAAGCATAAACAAATTTATATGAAAATAAACATTTTTACAAATCTTTTTTCACATTTATGGTATAAATGCTTTTAAAACTTTAACGTCATGTATCATGTTTACTGGACTTTTAAAACTACAATGACATAGTTTTCCTTTATTACACCGTAAGACGTTGCTTTTGAGAAAAACTACCCTAGGTGCCACCTTGCACCACTCTCCACCTTCAGATTTAATGTTAGGCGATTGAACGTCAGATTAATAATCAGTTAATAGTTAATAATAGTTAATAATAATTACCTCCCTCTTGAAACCTATTTGGCCAAGAGATTGTTGGCATCTTGGGAGAAGCTTTCTCTCAGGTTTTTAATGTTTGCATGTTGGGAGAAGCTTTCTCTCAGGTTTTAATGTTTGTTTTCAGTGATAAGAATAAGTGCAGCGGATTTGATTTTGTGACATTCATAGATTCATGAGTAGACGCAAAATTGAAAGTCGTTAATTGATTTTTGGGGTGAATTACAGACACGGATGACCAACCAAATGAGAGAGTCAACATTAAAGTGGTAAATTGGTAAATGAGGAAGTCAATATTAAAGTGGTAAATTGGTAAGTTCTTTACGTCATCCACTATTCAATTCGATTAGTAGTACACAATGGAAAAAAGATAATTAATGTTTTAGATATTTATTGCTCAGTGTAGTCACTACTCCGTTGTGAGTAGTTGCGGCAATGTTGGATTGTTGTGTCCCCCGACCATATATTTGGCCATATGTAGAAGTGTTAAAATCATTTTGGGAGGTGTGTTGAAGAAGACCATTAAAGGTTGTTCTCAGATTGCTCTCTATTGTACTGCCCTGCATATAGTTAAAGTTGTGGAAGCACACATTGTCGAGAACCTCGAGTGCATTACCAGGAAAATCAATGAGGATGAAAAGAAGTAGAATGATGTAGAATAGCTGAATAATTTGCCCCGTGGCTGAAAGAGCATGAGGAAGTAGATATTCGTTAGGATTCTGGTAGTCACAGAACAAACATGACTCTACAGTGCATGCCAACAATGTTCCAACGACCATATATATATATATATATATATATATATATATATATAAGAAGGGTATTATATGCAAGGATGTTCCAAAAACAAGATTTGAATACTGATTTTATAAGAATGATAACTAGATTTGAAGTTTTAGCCAAATGAAGATTTCAGTATTGTAGACCAAGGAAAAGAAAACTACGAGTTCATTATGAAAATCAATTCAACATTTAAGTCTAATACAAACCTTTTATATATATATATATATATATATATATAATTTTTTTCTCCTTGTGGAGGGGGTGTAACATGATTCCACTTGACCGTAGCCATGTTTAAGCCAAAAAGTATGTATATATTTGGTGGGATATGTACTCACATTTCCGTTTTTTCTCTGTGAATCCCAGCGTGACCTTGTTTGGACTTTGCTTCAACAAATAAATTTTTGGATTCTTCTACTGGATAAATGTGTATTAGATTTATTAATTGCTTTTTTTTTAATGTAACTTGTTTATACAAACTTTGTTGATTTGTACTTTTGTTATCTTATGGTGTAGTTCAAGAGACAAAATAACTAGTTTTTTGGGATGCTTTTTCAATAATCTAAATCATATCATATAATTTTTTTTATGGGGTGGAAGAAGATTGTTACTAGTAAATCTTCCTCAAATCTTAATTCCTTTGGAAAATTTTAATTGACCCAAATGATTTTCATCATTAATAATTTAACATCATAATTTGAAATAATTTATTTATTTTCTATTTTTTAATATAAAATAAATTTAATCAACATTTTAATATAAAAATAGATTTTCGAATGCTAAATATTTACTTTATAAGTATTAAATAACTTAAAAGTTGTTTTCTCGAATTTCATAAACTAACAAAATCAGAGGGAAAAATCAGCTCATTGAAAAACCCGCGTAACCATTTATGAAATCGCCTCAATGGAGCACCAATTATGTCGTCCAAAGGTAGACAACCAGACGACAGTTTGGCAATGTGGATTAAAAAATTTAAATAACATAAACTATTTTTTTGAAGGGTGAAGTATTGGTATTTCGAGAAAAGCTAAAATAAAGTTATAAACTTTTTGAAGGGTGAAGTATTGGTATAAGTTATAAATTTATTATTTGATTTTTATTTAGCAGGTTGTTTATAATGATATGGTAAGATATTTGTATTATTTAGATTTCAGTTTTAAAAATAAAAATGGTATTTCAAATTAATTATTTTACATAATAATTATATTGTGTTTAGTAAAATTAAAAGGGGATTGTTCTAATTTATTTGGAAAAATATGTTCTAAAGTTTTTTTGGATATCAATAAATTAAAGTGAGTAAGAAGGAATATATATAGCTTGAAATTTTTGGATATGAATGGTGTGGAAATTTTTTTTTGACATTTCGAGTAGATATTCCACTCATCTTCAGGGACTATAAAGAAGATAGATATTAAGCCTGAAAGTTAATCAACCTTTTAAACAATGAAAGTGTGAAGACTAGAATAACAAATATATTAAAAATTATGAATGGTTAAGTGGATGGAGGGTCAACAACTTTTAAAGGAAATGAGAGATTAATGGTCAAAGAAATACATACAAAAATAAATAAATGAGAAATAAGACAAAAATTAAATTAAAAGGTATATTCCATTGATTTAAAGGTGAGAGACCATTACCATTTTTTTGGGGGCATCCTTGCATGGAAACTAATATAATTTTTTTATTATTAAATAAAAATTTGAAATTCAATTATAGCCTGCCAAAACGAGAGAGATCATTGACAAATTTTTTGGGCATCCTTGCATAATATAAAATATAAAATTGAAATTTAATTATAGTCCCCAAAATGAGAAAACCTATAGAGATTTATAAAAATTTAAAAGACCTATGCCATTTAGAAAAATTGAATATGTTAATATTTTGTTTTGGTTGAAATTTTTTAACATGAAAATAGTATAATTTATTTTCATTGCGTTCAAAGATTGATTTTTTTTGCAGCTTAGTAATGAAATAAATTATTTACCATTTGAATTAAATTCAATAATCTTAGATTATAAAAAATAAATAAAGTCATTTTAAATTTTATAATAATTTATTTTCCATAATTAGTCGCTTGAAATTTACATGATTTTAATTTCTGTATTCAGGCTTCTGTGATCCATAAAGTTCTACAACACTTTTAAATTAATAAACTAAAATTTCAAAAATGCTTATGAACATACGTGGTAGTGTATTTATACAATTCCAAAAATATGGGAATATGCTCCAGCTCCAATGAGGTTATGCTCTGATTGCAATATCCTTACCAACTTATTATTAACCGTCCGGTTTTCCTCCCAACCATATCTAGGAAGAACTCCCCCTGGAACCCCCGAGCTGTATAAGCTCACAAGTAGTACCAAAGTATGGCAGTAGAGAGATATACAAGGCAAACTGAGGAAGATAAATTTCATTTCCTCTCAATACCACTCATGGACAACTCCACGAGGTTGAACTACTTAGTAATTTAGTTTAGGAATTTCAGATTTATTTCAACAACATTTGGCTACTCTCTAAGAGTTTCCCTCTGAAAATCCTCTTCAAGTCTCTCCAACTGTTGGTATTACAATGCACCTCTCCCAAGTGTAAATACACGAGACACATATATAGGAAGAACAAAAAATTCTTGTCATAAAGGAGGAGTAATATGCATGCCTTGTATTCCATTCAGAGGAGTGTAACTTATGCCATTAAGGAGAGGTATGCATGTCTTAGTTAAGGAGAGTGTAACAGATGCATTAAAGAGAGCGTAAGAGGAATCTCTTATGACATGTCTTTAATGAGTGTAAGAGGAATATGGCATTCTTTGATGAGTGCATAAAAAAGAGTGTAATGTATTATTAAAAGAGAGAGAAAGTTACATAGAGCCATGAGAATCATCAAGGAGAGAGGTGTGAAGTGATTGAGGAGATGAAGGCGACTTGTAATTCCCTTTTAAAAATTATATCAATCTCATAAAAGTTAATAATAATATTAAGAATATTGAGGATTAAGTCGATATTGAACTATTAGGATTGATTAATGATAATTTAAGTGATTTTCCTTCAACTATACTTGATTACCCATTGATTGAAGGTGATTTACTATTTTTGGAAAGTCATACTTGAGATGTTAGACATGACTTTCTATTTTTAGAAAGCCACTCCAGAATTGTCATAAATGATATTTTATTAAGGAAATTCATGCCTGAGTTGCCCATGAGTGGTATTTTTCTTCCGGAGAGTAGGGATTTCGCATCACTGTTGCATACATCTCCGTGCCTTAGTAGATTGAGGACTTTGCGCCCTGATCTACTCCAAGGATCCAAGATTCCACACCTTGATCTTTTAAATATTTAGGACTTTGTGTCCTAATCCTTTTATTATAGATCCAAGACTCCACATCTTTATCTTTCATGGATTTAGGACTTTGCGCCCTAATATTTTTATTATAGATCCAAGACTCCATGTCTTTATCTTTCATGGATTTAGGACTATGCGCCATAATTTCCATGACTTATCATCTACTCTACTTTGAAACTTTGCGCTTCACCTTAAGGTACTAATTGTGAGCTCATACCCAGCTGATGGTTCGTTGGTAAGGCCTTGTTCCAAGACCTACACACATCATAATATCATAGATCAAATGAATCAAATGAATTTCTTATTCACATTTTACCAAAGATTGTGCATGACTTCCACAGTCATTTTGGTTCTGGAGAAATGACTTCTACATCCATTTATAATTTGAACATCCTTTTTTTCAAATAGCCACGTCCCCTGTCACATCTTGCTCAATACAATATTAAGCATATATAATAATAAAAATAATGTATCATGACTTCCACGACCATTTTGGTTATGGAGAAATGAATTTTGCATCCATTTATAATTTGAACATCCTTTTTTGTAAATAGCCACGTCCCCTCTCACATCTTGCTCAATACAATATTAAGCATATATAATCATAAAAATCATGCATCATGACTTCTACAGTCATTTTAGTTCTGGAGAAATGACTTCTGCATCCATTTATAATTTGAACATCTTTTTTTGCAAATAGCCACGTCCCCTGTCACATCTTGCTCAATACAATATTAAGCATATATAATCATAAAAATCATGCATCATAACTTTTACAGTCATTTTAGTTCTGGAGAAATGACTTTTGCATCCATTTATAATTTGAACATCTTTTTTTGCAAATAGCCACATCCCCTGTCACATCCTGCTCAATACAATATTAAGCATATATAGTCATAAAAATCATGTATCATGACTTCCACAATCATTTATAATTTGAGCATCCTTGTTTGCAAATAACCATGTCCCCTGTCACATCTTGCTCAATACAATATTAAGCATATATAATAATAAAAATCGTGTATCATGACTTCCACAACCATTTTGGTTCTGGAGAAATGACTTTTGCATCCATTTATAATTTGAACATCCTTTGTTGCAAATAGCCACGTCCCCTGTCACATCTTGCTCAATACAATATTAATAATCATAAAAATCATGCATCATGACTTCTACAGTCATTTTAGTTCTGGAGAAATGACTTTTGCATCCGTTTATAATTTGAACATCTTTTTTTGCAAATAGCAATCTTGCTCAATACAATATTAAGCATATATAATCATAAAAATCACGCATCATAACTTCTACAGTCATTTTAGTTCTGGAGAAATGACTTCTGCATCCATTTATAATTTGAACATCTTTTTTGCAAATAGCCACATCCCCTGTCACATCCTGCTCAATACAATATTAAGCATATATAATCATACAAATCATGTATCATAACTTCCATAGTCATTTATAATTTGAGCATCCTTGTTTACAAATAACCAGGTCCCCTACCACATACTACTTAGTATAAGATTATGCATATATAATCATACAAATCATATATAATCCATAAATCATAATTAACCATATGTTCCACATAACCATGATCATCCATGGATCTCCGTGTCTCAATCCTGGATCACCATCCTTGGCATACACCTATGTCCAAATTAGGATACCAAAAGAGAAAAAATCGATAATATGCTCTTAACTAAAATCAGTTCTTATACACACAACCATAGATATTATCATAAGAACATAGTAACTAGGTGACCCAAACTAGGTCTATAGAATATAAGCATATACATAAGTTTGACATGCATAATCTTATATCATTGCATCAAAATGACCCTCTCCAAGTGTCATCAAAGTTATCTCACCAAGAAGGGACACTACAGTGTCTTACGCTGACCTCCTATACACCATAGTGGGTATCCTTGGCTATAATTGTTTAATTTTCAAAATGAAAATAGAATAAGGTCAGATAATGATCAAATAAGACGTTGAAGTAATAATATGGCATTTAACAAAAGAAATTTTAATTGCTAACAACCGACGAGCGATATAACTCATGTATCAAAGACAAACTCAGAAAACATTACAATAGAAAAAAAAAAGTAAAGAAAACATAACATATGAACACAAACAAAAATATATGTATTTTGGGGAGAAAATTGACTCAATGATAACATGCAAGACCGATGCAGCATGTGCAACTATTCTTTCTTTCTCGAGTTAGTTCTTCAATAATAAAGGAACTCAAACTAATTATTAGAACCATCAATTATGAAAATCAACATGAGAGCACAATGATTTTAAGTCTCATTTATATCCCAAACACGAAAACATTACTCGCACCACAGATAAAAGAAAACATAACAGTTTGAAATACATAAGCAACAAATTGCTCTTAGCCTCAGAGGCAAGCTCCTAAAATTGTCCTTCAACCAATTGCTCAATATTTTAGTCACTTAATCCAATAATAGATATAAGAGCATCAAGGAACTCAATTAAATGAAACTACTAAATGCAAAACAGGTCCTATACTTAGCATGATTTAACTGCCACAAACAAATACACATACAAAAGGGAATTAATAAAAAATGCAGATTTATATCATTCAAGCAACGAAAATTACTGAATTAGGTACAATAAGATCTAGAAAACAAAAATGGTTATTTTGTCAACAACACCCTCATTATGACAAAGAAGGCTTTAAATACTATTAACATAAGTAATTGTCTTGAACTAATCAAACGTCGGAATTAAAAATTAAAATAAAATCAAAATAAACCAATCAAAGTATCATGATTGCCTCCGTGTAACAACCCTGGTGAAAATTCCAAGTAATAAAAGTAAATAAAGGCAAAATAATAACCACGGATGATGAGACACTTATTCCAAGCTGAAAGTTGGGAAGAATCCTAGTGATGGGGATCACTTGTGATTGGTTATGGTTAAGGAAATTGGCTAAGGCTCTGGAAAGGAATATTGGCATTTTTGGCACAATTATTTATGAAATAACGGAAATTAGGAGAAAAGGGAAGCGAAAGGTCATAGGTTGCATGGGAGGAGGAAAATGAAAGAAAATAATGGAAAACGAAGAAAATAAAGGCCTCATTCATAAAAAGGCTTTTGAGGATCAGTTGGTAACCTTTTGTCAGTTCAGTTTTGGAGCTCTCTCATTAATCTCTCTCTCTCTCATACTCTTGGAGACTTAGAGTTTTCTTGGAGCACTCTTGGAGGGTGTGAAATACTTGGATTCTTGGAGAAAGAAGGCAAAGGAAGAGTAGGAAAGCGAAAGAGGGCATCAAGATTAGTAGCTACATCAGATTTTCTTGCAGGTAGTGAATTGCATGTATGTTTCCTTCACTAGTTTTGGCATGCATGGCGTATGCATGTGGATTTTTGATTGTGATCTATCATTGGCATGGAAGATGGCCGAAATTGATAGTGGATTGCCTAGCCTTGCCATTTCCTAGATAGTCATGGTGATTGTGGGTTTATTTCCTTGTTGAGCTTTTGGTTGGTTCTCATGTTTCCTTATCTTGGGTTGAATTATTAGTCCTGTAGCCTTGGTTGGACAAATGCTCTGGAGCCCTGGAGCAACTTGGGTTAAGTTACTAGTCCCGTAGCCTGGGTTGGACAAACGCTCTGGAGCCCTTGATGGGTTGAGCTACTAGTCCCGTATCCTTGGTTGGACAAATGCTATGGAGCCCGGTAAAAGCTGTGTGTTGAGCTACTAGTCCCGTAGTTGTGTTGGACAAACACTTTGGAGCCCTGGATGGTTCAGATAAAGACCAATCTAATGATGGTTTTATGATGTCTGACCGTGAGGTGGAATAACTATTTGATGGGTTGAGGTGGATGGCCTCTTGAAGCCCTGGATGAGTTTTGATTGATGTATTCTATGATATCCCACATTCATGCTAGGAATATGGCACGGGGGTGAATGGATGAAGAGAGATTAGACTCAGCCATTCTACGGTCGGGTGGAACGTGGAAGTTCCATCCCGGGTTTGGATTTTGCATCATTAATGAAATTTTATTTCTCGTGGTATTTCTATGAGTATTATGATGGACAAAATGTGCTTTACATGACTGTGATTTCATGGATAATTATGTCCCTATTATGCTGGTTATATATGTGTTTTTATGACAACAGCCATGTGTGGCTCTCATCAATGTATCTATGACCTAATGGATGGAATGGTAGTTTATGTGTTGAGGCATCAATGGTTCTTAGCGATTCTCAGCTAAGTATGAGACTCCTATGCTCAGAACTATTAATTACACTTGTAGATTACACATTTTCAATATGTTTGACGAAATGCCTATCATGACTAGTAGGGGTCCAGTCAAGGTCTTGAATAAATATTTGCTTTAGTACTGTCATTTCCATGTTAATTTACTGATTTGAAGAGATGGTTCAACTCTGGGTAGTGACTTGGGCTCTAGGCCTGAAAAAGTGGCTCAAATCTTGGAGTCGCTGGCATAGCATTGATAGTTTTGGTCTTTGGTCGCTGGCAAGCAAGCCTATGGGAGCGACTTTGTGTTTCTGGTCATCCTCATGCGTATAGCATGGGAGCGATTGAGCTTTAAAATGTCCAAAAGCTCAGTGGGACCCCAAGGCAAGTTGTCTAAAGTTGGATTGGTTCCTAAGGGTCATGTAGCTAATGATTAATGTCTGTATGGTGTGTTTCCGTTGGTTCCACTTCCTTAATGTGACTTAGGAGGTCAAATCATATCATAGTGGCATCTCGTCGCATGTTTACCTCGACTAGCCGGTTGCTTGGGTAGTTGTGGGAGGAGGGTGTTACACTTTTTGACTTAGACACTTTATATTGCTTCAACATAACCACATGAAAGGAACTTTGAGCTCCATGCATTTTAGCTACAGTGCCTGAGTTGCGATCAAAGGGATTTCACTCCAATCTTCTAGTTTATCGATAACTGATTGCATTGGTTGAATAGGTTGAACAACTTGAGTAATTGAAGACACATGCTCCAGGATGATGTTATGATTTATAAGCCTTATGATCTTAGAAATCATGTCCCAATCTGTCGGTACTAGCCAAGACACACTTTTATATTTAGTTATCGCCACTTTCAGTTGAGATCAAATTTGATAGCTTGCCGCGGGAAGATTTTGTATTAGCTTATTTATCTTAGATAAGATAACGAAGTCTCTGTAGAGGGCACTGACTACTATAGATGGGGAAATAGATTCCCCCCTTGCACAGCTAAACAACCGAGGTCTTACTTTGTAGCCTTCAATCTATCATAGAACCCTTCATTGGAAATCAATCAGTTCTCCTATCCCCAGAATGATGGGACGCCAAATCTGCCTAAATAGTTCCAATCGAATTTGAAATACTCAATCTCTTTAGAAGCCCTCTTGAACTCTTCTCGCATGAGATGCATTGCACTACATTTTTCTTTCATCATACAAAGGGATAATACACAATCATCCCTTGAAGGCAGATCCATTTTAGCAAGAGTTTCATCTTCCAGAGTGTTAATAAAATCGATGAGCGGGTCGATGTCCTTTAGTCTTTCTTCCAGCTCTGAAGCTATACTTTGGCCTCTACACTGGCGCTCCTTATATCCCCTTTTCACAATCAGAAAGTATCTCTACATAGGCTCTTATTGATAACATTTTATGCTTATTTTCCCTCCAAATTTCTGGGTTTTTCCTTTATGAGGACCTGTTTTCCTATGGTAGTAATTGTGGTCACCTCATGCAAGGATTTGACCTTGCCCTGTTTCTCCTTAAGTGAATTTTGAATTTGTTCTATCATGTCATTTTTTTGTTCTAGCAATATTTCCTCCCTCTTCTTGACTCCTCTTTCTTTTCTAGCTCTGTCAAGTTCCTATTGTAATTGAAAAATCTTTATGTGTAAGAAATTTGAGCCTTCAACTTCCATTACTTGGGAGGTGGCAAGGGCTCGATCAACCTTAGCTTTATACTTTGCAATAATTTTGAGATGTTGTTCTTCTTTTGCTTAGAACTCTTCTTTAGAAACTTCCAGCTAACTGTGTTTTCTCTCCATTTCTTCTTCCTTAAGTTGGACGAAAGTTTTTGTCTCCTGTAGTTGCTTCTTGTTTTCTTCTCTTCTTTCAAAAGCTTGTATTAAAATATGAGGGTCCTAGTTAGGGGTGTTCATAATATTATGTAGGATTTTAATCTCCTTTTCCTTTTCCTCCAATAATTTATTAAGAGGTCCAATTTATTTAGGTTGACCAACTTGACGAATTACCATGTCTTCCAGCTCTTTGATCTGGTTAGCTCTGGTTCTCAGAGCTATTCATGCAATATGAAATTGGTCAGATACCTTTCTAAACATGTCTTTCATATTTCTATTTCTAGCTATTGAGTCAAGTAATCGTTTGGCAATGATTTCCCCAACTTGCTTGTGTAAATTGATCATATCAAGGTCTGACACTTTGCCCAAATTAATTGCTAAAGGGGAATCTACCAATTGTTTATTCTCACCGAGTTCCAGTTGGATTACCGTGAAATTAAAAACATTCGTCTCAAAATTAGTAGAAGAGATAAACCTTGGTCCAAATGTGGAGACCACATCCTTGAGCACCCTTTCTTCTACTAACTAAGATTGTTGTGGCAACAATGTTAATTTTGTGCCCACTATCTGCATTGACTTTCCTTCTGTAAAATTATGTTTGATATCCAAGACTCGAGCCTCAGAATCCTTTAGCTAAATATCCTCAATTCATAGTTGCGTTTCTTTATTTAATTGGTCAACCCCTCTCTCGAACAATTTAGTGTCTATATCACCTTATTTTGCTTTCACACGATGCATTACTTCTTCTGGGCTTAAAACCTCATATTTCCTCTCCGATACCGAATCAAATACGACAGGTGATGACTGTTCAGTTTCTGTCTCAATAACCTGTATTTTAGTTGACACCAGAGCTTGGTCATTTTCTTCTTTATTTCCCATGGGTATCTACATAACCACCTATTTATGACCATAAAACGATGAAAGGGTATTTGCCATCTTTTCTATTTATGGATTGCTTTCACGTGTGTATGTTGATAACATTGCATGTTTCCTCAGTTCAAAAATAATCGGTAGTGGGTCATAGTGCCAACATTCATCCTGCACCAAACCAAATGACAACATTTCGTTTTCGATTGCATATATAGCATTTTTGTTTATTTTTTTTTTGTTTTTAACTAAAACGGTTATGATTTTATTGATTTAAAAAACCTTGGGTCTATGCCCAAGCTGCTCCAATTACATTACAAATTTCAACCTGTTGCTGTTTTAAATCAGCAAGATTTTTCAGGGCATTTGTATAGTAGTTTCACTGTTTACAATTAGCAGTCCTTTCAGCAGAGAGCTGCCCTTGTTTGCCAGCTGGTCCGCTTCACCGTTTGACTTTCTAAGGATGTGATAAAACTTACATGTATCAAAATCTAGAAGGACTCTCTTCAGCCTATCCAGTATTTTGTTAAGGCTGGCATTACTGAATAGGCTTCCCATCTTCAGGCTCTTTATTATTAACTCAGAGTCTCCAAAAACTTGGAGGTCTTTAACTCCTTTATCTCTTGCAATGTGGCAGGCTTTGAGTAGCCCAAGAATCTCTACTTGATTGTTAGATTTCTGGCTGAGTCCCCAACAGAAGCAGTCTTTTGCTATCCCCTCGATGGAGTATATGACCCCCCCTGCACCTGCATCTCCGGGGTTCCCTTTGGATGCTCCGTCAAAGAAAATTGTGGTTAAATTTTGTGACCGCCACCAAAGTTGGAATTTGTCATCTTCTTCTCTTATACGCCATTCCTGGTTTGCCTTTTGTGGAGAGAGGAGCTGCTTATGCGGACTGGGCTCTAGCTCGCCAAGCCATCTTTTTTCTTCAGGCAAGAGCAATGGGTCTTCTTTAAAATACTGCTGTTGGATTGCTTCCAATAGGAAAGATTTAGCTTTTGCTGCAACTTGCAGTGGAGTGTGCCTCATCTCTCTGAAAATCTGCTGATTTCGAGCTAGCCAGAGCTGCTAGCACACATACTTTGGGATAGCTGTCCATATCTTTTTCCAGATTGATTTAGGAGGGATGCACTGAGGATATATACTGTTCCAAGTGACATATAGATCTGCAACAGAGGTTTGTGAAGGCATAGTAATCTGAAAATTATGTAAAATAATACTCCATACCTCTTTTGCAAAATTGCACTCCAAGAAGAGATGCTGGGCTGTTTCAGATTTGCTGCTGCATAGAACACATCTGTGCGGTCCTACTATATTCCTTTTTTCCAGGTTGTCACCAGTTAAGACTTTGATATGGGCCAGGGTCCAGAAAAAGAAGTTCACTTTTGGAAGGGCTAGAGGATCCCAGACATTCTTCCAAAAGGCCGGATTTTGACTGCTATTTCTTGAATCCTGCAAAGCTCTATATCCTGCTGCTGTCGTGTAAACTCTGGTCTGGCCCCATCCCCATTTGTCTTTCATGTTTCTGTTGGTGGGCGCTGCTTCCTCCAGCAAATCTTCAATATAGCATTTTTGTTTTTAGCGATTAATGGTGGGATTGAGTATGGATAACTAAAGAGTGTTCGTTTTTTGTTTGATACAAAATGGAATTCATTTAGAGCAATTTTCTGTCTAAACACTTCATAAGCAAAAAAGTAACGGTGAAATATATTTGGGTAATTTGAAAGGTTCTCTTTCGAAACCATATAGACAGATTAAAGAGAAATTTTGATAAAGGAACCGACTTCCCATACTTTCCTCCTCAGTAAGTCTAAGGATTCTTCTTTGTTCCTTGAAAATCCTTTCTGAGGCTTCTCCAGTGAATTCAACTTTCAAGTAAAAAGAAAAACAATCTATGTACTAAGTGTAAGAATCAGGGAAGCGTCCTGGATAAATTACATTAATCCATCGAAAGACTTCCTTTTCTATATCACTTACATCTTTAACAATAGTGAGGAGTTTGGTAGACACAAAGTAATTAGGGTAATTAAATAAGACCGAATGGACTAGATATGTGCAGTGACGACATGAGTTGAATGGAATAGCAATAGAAAGGTCAACTGTAATAGATCTGACTAGGTATTTTGCTAAATTGATTATTTGCTGATGAAGGTTCATGGTGATAAGCCGAATGACCAAGAAAATAACTTCAAGTCATCAACTATCCCAAAACTGATAGAGAAAAGGGATGTTAAGGTCCGGTAAAGGGGTTTAACAGATTGGTAGGAATAGGGAATTGCAATTATAAATCTGGGTCAGGGTTTTGGAGCAAACTCTTGAGGAATTGAATCCCTGGTCTAATCCCTTATCTGTTATATCGATTCCTGAAGCTAGGATGCCAAGAATTTTAGAAATAACTTCTTCGTTAAGCTCGAGAAAGACCTTACAGTTTGAGGGAGAGACAATGGCTTAAGGTTTAAGTTCAAAGAGCTTGACGAGCATGAGAATAGAATCCAGGTCGAAGTGAACAGGGGGAAACGTAGCAGATAAAACCCCTGATTTCAAGAAATATTGGTCTTCATTGGAGATACTTGAGGGGGAATAATTTATTATAATTTAATTGTCATTTTTTTGTTTTTGTTTGTCAAGTTGTTAAATTTTTCCAAAGATTACATCAAGTTGGACTTGTGGCTTGAGAAACCGCGACCTAGGGGCATCTAAGCCGTCAAAATCACCCTGGGTCGCACCTTGCCTTGGTGACACCAACCCTTAACACGACTGGATTCTTGCCCACAACATTTTGAACCAGTGACCTTCACATCACATAGTGACCTAACAATACACTCCACAACCGTTTATTCTATACTCCACAAGCTAAACTAATTTAATTGTTAATTTATTAATAATAATAATAATAATAATAATTTATTCATCTTTATGAAATTGCATAATGACTTATCATTATTATTAAAATATAATTTATTTATTATTTATAACAACTAGTGTGCCATATATATGAAATATTTATAGATTTTTTAAGTTATTATTTTGCTTTTTTTATATAGAAATGACTAATTAAAAATAATCTTAAATTTTATTTTAAAATTAAAAAGTCATTTCAACTCAAATAATTTATATAAAGGGAAAAAAGTTAACTTTTTAAATAATTATTAAAATATTACTTTATTAAAATTTATATATTTCAATAAAATATTATTTTTTAAAAATTGATATGATATGTAATTTTAGCTTCTTCCGAAGGTGGCAAAACCTATCAAACTCAGGTGTCAAACCAACAGTGAGGACAACCATCTCTGGCTGCTATCCGCGAATGTCGATTTGACTCATCACCGTTATCAAGGAAAACCACGCCACCTGTAATAACCCGTTGGTGGTCCGTAAGGGAGCAGGCTTTCACTCCTGCCAATGCCTCTGGGTCTTGGGCCGTTAAGCTGTTTCCTTACGTCCGAGGAAGACGAGCTCTTAGCCGAGCAGAAGCAGTTTTACGGCATACTATGTAATTTTAGCTTCATAACCAAGCTCCAAATTAATATATGAAACCTTTATTTATGAAAAATAAAATAAATATTTTAATCAATTTCCTAACATAATAATTATTTTTTATTTAACCCACAATTAACCATCATTATACTTTATTTAACTTTAAAAATTAACAATTATTATCGGAAAAACATGTTTTTATGAAAACCATTAACCATCGTACTTGATTTAACTAACAATATTATCATCGCCACAGTTGTTTTGTTTTATGAAAAGCCATTGCAATGTCGAGAGCCTTCGATACAGTCGTTTTTATCAAAACCATTGCAAAATCGAGGGATCGAGTTTTGAAATTGACAAATTAGAAGATTAAAAACTGTATAAAAATTATCAGCAAATCTTTGACACAATGGATTAAGACAAGGAGAAACCGGGGCCTCAGATAAGCTGCGTGACACTTGCGCCTTCCTTCCCGAAACCGACACTCACTCTCGAAATAAAAGCACGCGACACTGATTTCAAACGCGAAGATGTCACATATATATCTCATCTGAGCTCAGAAAATTTATACTCATGGCGCCATTGGCCCTACCTCTGCCGTTACTCTGCCCCTGCTCTTCTCGTCGGCCATTGCAGGTTCACCGCCATTGCACCCATGCAAATCTCCTGCAAAGCCTCAGTACCCACTCCAGATTACCTCGCCTTCCAACAGGTCTCCGTGTACGATGTTTCAGGGGTGAAAATAGCGAAAATTTGGGCGAGACAGACACGTTTTCGAAGTATTCGGGATATGTATTCGAAGTAGGAACGTCAGAGGCCGAGCTGTTGGATAACTATGATCCGAACAAAATCGCTTTAATTTATCGTAACCGACCCCTTCTTCTTTTACGGCGTTTACTGCAAATAGGATCGACATTTGGACGCTGGGCTGGGCTACGCTACATTGACGGTCTACTCGGGCGTTCGGATTCTATGTTCAAGGTACTTTTCAGTGTTTGCAGTTATTTATTTAGTTTTATATCACAATTTGTACACAAGCGTAAAATTTAATGTCAGATTTTGGCCGCTCCGTCGAATTTGACGCGAATCTAACAATATCTTGAAATTTAATGTCAGAATTGGGGTCGCTTTGTCTAACTTTACGTAAATTCGACAATATCTCGATATTTTATGTCAGTATGAGAGCCGCTTCGTCGAATTTGAAGTGAATTCGACGGTATCTTGTAATCCAATGTCAGGCCCCCTTCGTCGAATTTACTTATTCGATGGCATCCTGCAAAGTCAATATTAGAATTAGGGTCGCTCCGTCAAATTTGACTTAATTTGACGATATATTGAAATATAATGTCAGAATTATGGTGCTCCGTCGAATTTGAGGTAATGATAGCAATATCTTGAAATTTAATGTCAGAATTAGGGCCGCCCCGTCGAATTTGACGTAGATTCGACAATA
Organism: Pinus tabuliformis; assembly: GCA_031772625.1. Classification (NCBI taxonomy): domain Eukaryota; kingdom Viridiplantae; phylum Streptophyta; class Pinopsida; order Pinales; family Pinaceae; genus Pinus; species Pinus tabuliformis. The sequence continues at coordinate 112,196,921 of CM062814.1, read as the reverse complement.
TCTTGAAATGCAGTGTCAGAATTAGCTCCTGTCCGTCGAAGTTGACTAAAATTCGACAATATCTGACAGTTGATGTCAGAATTACTTAAATTCGACAATATCTGACAGTTGATGTCAGAATTACTTAAATTCGACAATATCTGGATATATTTTCCTTGCTGCATCAAAATTCGACGGATTTCTACCTTTTACTACATTCGTAGTATTACTTTAACAGGTTGTGGTCATGTAATGCCAGAAATAGGCCACTCCGAAGCAAAACGATTTGCAGTATAGATGGATAAGTGGATGGTGTGAGAACAAAAAATAAAGCTGGAAAACCTGCGGACTAAGTGCCTAATCAAACCTTGGGTAAATGGAGTCAAAGAGGCCGAATGCATGAAAAAGTAAGGCAATAAGGGTTGGCTGCTATGTGTGCCGGAAATCACCCTTACTTGTTGAAATCGATTGCAGAATATTATATGCTTGGAAAGCAAGGTGTGCAATTCTTGATATTACCATGAAGCTGATGCGATATCAAGCTAGCAATCACTAGGTTTATTAGGTGTTAGCTTTATACAACAACAATAACGATAAGTGAGATCAAATCTTCACATTACATTATCCAAATAAAACATGGTTCATTGCAAAGTCTTCATAACAAAATTATCCAGGGTTTCCTAAAATAAAAATCAACATATCAAAACATTACAATCATAAAGCCTCACATAAGCAAGATGCTATACCTCCATTCTGCATTAGCCTCCAAGCATATGATATGTAAACATAGTCCAAGGGGAGAGCTTCTCAATCCCTAAAATCTCAACAACCATTGCAATGGAGAGAAAGCTCCTATTTATGGAGGGAGTCTGTTCTCATATACGATAAACTTATTTGCTTACTAAATTCATGAGAAGTAAAAAAAAATAATATAAAATGGACTCTGGGGTATTTAGAACTAGATCCCTTCTCAATCCATGGTTGACCATGTCAAGCTTTGTGGACATAAACCACTCGAGGAGAACTTGCCCTCATTAAAATTAGGAAAAAGTACAATGTTCATTGCCAACAGAGGGCATACAACTAAAAGTAGGCATGATATTGATAACTAAGTCAACATGCCAAAAGTCCATATATAGTGTGCCCTCTAAGGTGGATGCATGCAAAAATAGAATAAAAGAGCTTCAACCTAAGAGGATGTGCTCAAGGGTCCACTTGGAAAAGGTGAAAAATTGCATTGTCCAAGGTGCACGAGAGATAAAATAATAAAATAATCCTTCTAGGAGAATGCTCCATAGCCACCATGCAAAAATAACAAGTATTCCACAAGATGCAAGCAACCAATGCCAATGCACATGCGTGAATTCTAAAGCAACCAACTCCATGTATGAATGTGAAAGGTGCCAACTAGATGGAGAGCTCCACATGAAATGGAGTGGTCAACACCAAAAACAGTATGTAGACTATCTCCAAAATTGTGTCATCCTAGGTAATGCTCCAAAAATAGAAAGAAGACCAAGCAAGAGCATGCAATGTGCCAAGTGTGGCCCTCCACAAATATACCACACACCTCTTGATAAAACTACTCCATAACCACCTCCAATAAAATAATATATGAACCAAGTTAAAGGGGTGAGCACACTCTCTAAGAGAAGTCAAAATATGCCAAATGTAGCTGAAATATCCATGCAATAATGATGAGAGAGCACCTAGGAGAGGTTTGACCTAGAAAATTGTGCCTCGTAACTACCTCAACACATAATCAATAAAATAATTACTTTAGGAAGAAGTGCCAAAGTGATTAACCTCCATCAAAACATGTTCCAAACCATGTATTGTTTTTCAAATACCATCAATTGATTTCTCCAAACCATGTTCCAACCTCTCCAACAATAAAAGAAACCATGCAAGACTTAGTAATTGTGGTAATTGTGCCCAAGAGTGAAGTGCTGCATCAAAACCCTAAATCTCCAATCAATAAAATATTTATCATACGCAGTGCACTTTAGGATGAAGTGCCAAAGTGATTAGCCTCCATCAAAACATGTTCCAAACCATGTATTGTTTTTCAAATACCATCTATTGATTTCTCCAAACCATGTTCCAACCTCTCCAACAATAAAATAAACCATGCAAGACTTAGTAATTGTGGTAATTGTGCCCAAGAGTGAAGCGTTGCATCAAAACCCTAAATCTCCTCCAATTTAACCCCTCTAAGTTAAAGACAAAAATCCACCTAGAAAAGCTTACAAAATGCACCCTCAAAAGGTGCATGAGAGATAAAACAATAAAATAATCCTCCTAGGAGAATGGTTCATAACAACCATCCAAAATAGAAAGTAGTCCATGTTACCCATAGAAGTGGGTAACCTCTAGGAGAAAATTTCCTCATAGCAACATTATCTCCTTACAATTCAAGGGTCCACCTAGAAAAGCTCACAAAATGCACCCTCAAAAGGTGCATGAGAGATAAAACAATAAAATAATCCTCCTAGGGGAATGGTTCATAACAACCATCCAAAATAGAAAGTAGTCCATGTTACCCATAGAAGTGGGTAACCTCTAGGAGAAAATTTTCTCTTATTTGTTTCGCTTGCCAACCAACAACCATATGATGATCCACATATAGCTAGCCTCAAAGCCCTTCCATCCATGCTCTGATTAGTGCTTTATTTCATCTAGTCTACTCATTCGATGAAGGTGGGTCATCTATTTTAAGGTACATTAACCAATTTGGTAATGAAGTGCTTTCATTTAATGTTTAAGGACATTCTATTATGAATCACAGGTTGAACTGGATGATAGATGGCTTGTGATTGTATTCTTGTTACCATCCTTCACCTTGGTGGTTATCTCTTGTCCCTTGTCTAGTGTGACCTTTCTTGAGGCCTTTATTTCCATTGTCTAGGTTTATATTTTAGCCCCTGTAATGTATAATGAATTTGTAAGACACGTTCTTCATGTCATTTTCATCGATTAGCCCTTGAAAGAATTATTATTAGACATGTTCTTCATGTTGGATTTCGAAATTTGAATTTTGAATTTTTGGCTCCAAAGTAGTCAAGTTGGCCATAGTGAAGAGACACACCCATTTGCAAAGGAAAAAAACTATATAAAGAACATTTGACCTCCCCCACAAGACACCATTTGACCTCACACAACACAAGACAGTTTATGGGCTTCCAAGCGAAGGAAAAGAAGGTTGAAGAAGGACAAATTCATCTCTAGCATGTATCTGTCTCTCTCTTGAACTTACACGTATGAATTTCTGGGAAGTTTCTGGGCAACATATTTTGGGTAAGCTGAAATTATGGGTAGACCGAGTTTCTGGGCATATTCTGGGAGGCCAAAATTGGACCTTGGCAGATCAGAGAGGTCTGAAATAAAAGAGCAGAAATTTGACTTGACTTAACGTGACTAGAGGGCTGCTTGACTAGGTTTGACCATCACTGCTTGGGTTGTTTGCATAGTTGAATAACAACATTAGATGTATCTCTTGTTGAACTGAAGAATTTCTCTAAGGAAAAGGTTGCTAGATTTCCCCCCCAAGTGGGTTTTCCCAGGGTAAATCTTGTGTTCTCTTTGTGAATTGTGTTCTCTATTGTCCTTATGCTTTTATGGTTGAATTTCTGAAGTGTAATTGCTTAATGATAAATTGGAATTGTTAAAAGAAGATCTACATGTTAGAAGTAATTATTGGTATTTTAGAAATTTGTGCTTGTATCTGTTGCACTCGAAAAGTCAACATGGTATTAGGGCTTTGGTGATGGAAAGGACTCTGAGATCACTCTTGAAGAAGCTTTGGTAAAAGATACTCTTGAAGAATACCTAGATCATGGGTTCCTCTCTGAAGTTTGAAAACAAACTAGAAGGAGCTACAAATTTCAGGGCTTGGAAGACAAGGATTGATGTTATTCTTGCAAAGAATGATCTCTTGGGTATTGTAAGAGGCAAGGTCCCTAAACCCCAAGATAATGAAGGAAAAAGAAATTATGAGAAGGATGACATCACAACTATGAGCATCATTGTGGAATCTATCAAAGATCACTTGATTCCTTATGTTTCAAGTCTTCAATCTTCAAAGTAGATGTACTATGCCCTAAATGGATTATACACTATCAACAACATTGGTTAAGCAATGAGTTTGAAGAATGAGCTTCATGATGTTAAGATGACAAGAAATGATATTGTTACCACAATCTAGCAGGCTTTAGAGAGGGAAACCCTACAAGACAAGAGCTAGACAAAGTGCTAACAATGGTGTTTTGGAGAATTTGGTATCTATGGATAAATACTAATTCCTTAGATAAGTTTCCATATCTAGAACAATAGTTTAAAGCACTTTAGCCTTTTCCTATAAGCAATAGATAAGACAAAGAAGATGAGAAGACCTACTTGTAGTTCCGCTTTCCTCTTGTCTCCCTTGTATCGATCCTGTTGCTCCTTCCTGTACTTAACACACTTGAGAACTACTTGTAAACACAAACAGAAGACAAAGAACCGATCAAAGCAAAAGATCTATTGAATACAAGTGAATGGAATCAGGTACATTCACACACATATAAGCATCATATATCAATACAAACATATGGGAAAAAGGTTCAAATACTTTATTGAATAGAAGAAGGAATTACAACCATCATGTCTGATTCAAAGTCATTCCTCTAGCTTGGATCCCATCCACATCACATCAAAAGCATGACAAACTTGTAGCATAACAATACTTGTCTCAAAGCCAATTCTCATAGCAACATTATCTCCTTACAATTCAACATATTCTAGCCCTTGATCACTTAGATGAGTGTTCAATTTATAGGAAGATGAAGGAGGTTATGTCATAAATGGGGGTATTGAATGGCCTTCCATACTTAGAATTAGTTCCATGGAGGAAGGGATGAGAGGATAGGATGCATCTTAACTCATTCCTCATCCATTTTCGAGCTCATAGGAGTTGATAAGTGAGGGAAACTTCTAGATGACTCCAAGAGATAAGAATATTCCCCAAACCCTATGTGAATTTCGCTCAATCTCGCCCAGCGCAGGTGAAAGAGGGCCTAAGTGCTCTGCAGAGCACCTTGGCATGGACTCAACTGCTCTGCAACGCACCCTTACATGGACCTACCTGTGCTGGTCCCTTTAGAAGTCATTTCAGGATGTCTTTAAGTCATGAAACTGTCTGGGAAGGAGGCATTCAAAAGGGTGACTTGTTTATGGCATGTAGCAACTGAAATTAGGGTTTGATGAGCCCTAAAACACTGATCTGGATGATGGGAGTGATGTGCCCAAATGGATTTGTAACAACTGCCCCCTAAAGCATGAAGTCGAAAAATGTAAATGTCGAATGAAATGCTTTACGATGTGATGAGGAGGTTTCGAAGTGGAAGGTGACCTGTATCAATTACAATACAAATATCATGATTTTTTGATTTTTTCATGAATTGCTGAGGGAAAGCATACCGATGCTTAGCATATAAACTTTTGTTACATGTACACAGACAGTCGTCTACAGATATAGACCCATGATCGAAATGACCATCAATGTAAAGCCATTGTACATATGATTTAGTACTCCTGAAATCGCAGCCTGGATGGATGAAACTAGATCTGGGGTCTTCTATCTCGTTCAATCGTTCGCTCAAGTATGAGTCTAACCATGTGAATATGTGATCTGAAGTCGAACATGGGAAGACATCGTCTGATTACCAGCCAATGATGTAAGCTATTAACAGACACGAGAGAAATCATCGATAATGATAATGATCCTCAAGGTACTGCAGTACATTTTGCATGGTGTGAATGGATGATTTGATGTCGAACACCACACAAAGTCTTTTGGACGAAGGCCATTGATGTAAACCTATCGCCGGAAGCGAGAAACCTGCCACTGATGTATGCAAGCCTCAAGGCACTGGAAGGGTGTTTCTAAGTCAACTTCTTGGATAATGTGCTGATGTCGACAAGAAGCGACTCGTCGCAGGAGGGCCTTGATGTATCTGACATCAACAACACAAAATGAGTGTAGTGATTTTGGAGACGAAATTTGACTGACGACACAAAGTTCAGGAATAACGGTCATGAAAATGAAGGTTTATGGTATTGCAAAGGATGAATTTTGACTGAATGACTTCTCTTGAACATATTGGCGACACTGAATGAATTGGTAGCATTTACCCAAAACCAAAGTAATGGATGGTGTGATAGACCATAGGTATGATAACCATCAAGCAGATAACCCAACCCAAATGGTTTGAATGAATTGGCAACATTGACCCAAAACCAAAAGTGATGGATGGTGTGATAGACCATAGGTAAAAGTCCAACCCAAATAGTCACGGAGATGAAGTGAAAGTGTCATGTTCAAGAGCGACCTGCTACCATAAAGTGGTTTACCCATTTTTCCCATTTTCCCCAGTCATTGATGACCAGTACCTCTTTATTTTTAATCAAGCTTGAGGAGGATAACATATGCTTGCTGTATAATTCGACCCTTCAGGTGAATCCATCGCTATGTGATGTTTTAACGAGTCTAGCGAAGGTGAAACTCAGTCTTGTCTAGATGGACAAATTTGTCACGATTTGATGTTTTAACGAGTTTAACGATAAAGATAACTTGGTCCTTTTCATGTTTAGAGAGTTCGAAAAGGGACAAAAAGAAAACTCCACAAGTTCTTTTTCGTAGATTTGTCTCTCAAGCCCAAAAAAGCATAAAACAATACGAGAGAGAACCTATTGATCATGTTCGATCAATGTATTCCTTTTTCGTAATTAATCTATCTCAGCCCGAAAAAGGGTTAAACTTATATTGAGAAGATGTCATTTCCAATTCGTTAACGCGCCGGAAAGGACAAGCGCTCGACAATCTTTTCATATTTCGAGAGTCTGAAAAGAGCTTAAAGAGGACTCCACTTTGAGGAACGAGTGGTGTCTAGGATAGCAACTGGTTCTGGTGATGTTGGAACTTCTCAAAACATGTTGATTTATGTGAAGAGGCTGGCTAATAAGACCACTCATTGTAACTATTTCTCAAAAAGGGTAAAACAACCAAGTGAAAGCGTATGATCGACCAAGTAACTAGTGGTGATGGAAGGAGAAAAACCAAGGCTCATATGATGGAAGACGCTGATAGAATGGCAATCACGAGGGTTAAAATGGAGATGGGTTCATTTTTACACAAGCTTGAACCATAGGGAACTATGCTTGGATTCAGTTTCATGTTTACACAAGCTTGAAACGAAAAACTATGCTTGGATTCAGTTTCATTTTTACACAAGCTTGAAACGAAGAACTATGCTTGGATTCAGTTTCATGTTTACACAAGCTTGAAACGAAAGACTATGCTTGGATTCAGTTTCATTTTTACACAAGCCTGAAACGAAAAACTATGCTTGGATTCAGTTTCCATGCCCCCAGCGTGATGAAAGGGAGAGTCTCCTGTAACCAGATGGAAGTCGTTGCGGTGAAGCAAGACGGTTATCCAACACCTTTTTAGCTTCGTCCAGATAGGGACAAAGGTGAATGGGGTGATTCCCTTCACATAACCTACAGGGAAACTTAACTTTACCATTAGGTGCATGCCCCCCAAGCTTCATTACATTCACCTAAGTAGACTCCTTGCGGCTATCAGGTGGATGGAATGAAGGTTCATATACGATATCAAGTGAAAGACTCTATTGGGATTTTACGAGATCTACTCAAAGACTTGACTTGGAACTTTGCTCTAGGGGACCTTGTTTCATTTTTTAATGAGCTTGACACAAGACAAGGAACTCTGCTCAGATTCCTTGTTTCATTTTTTAACGAGCTTGACACAAGACAAGGAACTATGCTCATACCCTTTGTTTCATTTTTTAACGAGGTTGACATAGGACTAGGAACTATCGTCATATCCTTGGTTTCATTTTTTAATGACGTTGACACAAGACAAGGAACTATCCTCATGGGAGCTGTTTCATTTTTTAATGAGGTTGACACAGTAAAAGAACTATCCTCAATTTCCTCGATCACGACCCATAAGAGGTCATGACATCCAAGAGGTTCTCATTAGATGGGAGAACAATGCTCTGGAAGGGATCCATTGCAAGGAATCCATTAGAGAGATTTGGTTCCAGTGCCCCCAGTACATAATGTACAACATCACTGAATTGATCGTCAGTTGATGTAGGCATGGAACGGGTTGCCTCATAACTAACCCGTGGCGAGGATGATACCATTGGTACAAAAAGACCACTTAGGGAAGATGGTTGACTGGAAGCCATATTTGGACTGGGAAATGAAAGCTGGTCAACGGTGACAATTCTGCCTTCATGCGGGAATCAAATCACTTGAAAGAGTGTTGAAACAATAGCTCCCATGTCATAAACATAGTCGCGCCCAAGAAGTAAATTGTAATCTAAAGGGCCTGGGACTACCATCACATTGAAATAAACAAATTTTCCTCCCAAAGTAATAGGTAACTGAGGGAGGATTCCTAATGGTTGACTGGTTCCTCTGTTAAAAGCCAACAAATTCTGGGTAACTGGCACAAGCAGCGGTGAACCGAGCGCTTGCCAAGCAGTGGAGGAAAGGATACTCACAAATGCACCTTCATCTATAATAGTGCCAGATACAATCATATTACAAACCTATACTATGATCTGGAAAGGCACATAAGAAGGAAGACAGAATCCTGCTAGTCGATTCCAATCAAAGGAAGTGACTAGACTACTTGGAGGGGGTATCGTAAGAACGGGAGAATTATCCCCTTGAGTTACGAGAACGAGAGGATTTTCCTCCTGTCTTGATGGAACAGGAGGGTTGCCTCCAAGCTCATTGGAATCTGAAGAAACGAAAAGAACCTGAGTGGTATCATATTCACTCTCTTTGGGAAAGGTACGATTAACTGAAGGTGAAATCGGGTCAACTGTTACCTCGACCTGTTGATTTGGGTCGGGTATAGACTCATACTATTCACTTTTAGAGAGAGTGGGTTTGACTGACAGATGATTTAAGTCGGTCAATTCATCAACTAGTGAAGGATTAAGGGAGAGTCTCCTATAACCAGATGGAAGTCGCTGCAGAGAAGCAGGACAGTTATCCAACACTTTTTTGGCTTCATCCAGATAGGGACAAAGGTGAATGGGGTGATTCCCTTCACATAACCTACAGGGAAACTTAACTCTACCCTTCTTTCCATGAACTTTACTACCACTAGTTGATGGTGTGTCACCAGCATGATCTCCAGAAGTTGATGACACAGGATGATGTGAACGAGAAGACCATTCTTTTAAGATCTGAGGAATATCAGGACAATTTCGAAGAAGATGGTCTCCCGCACAAAGTTTGCATGGATATCGAACTTTGTGAGGCTTGATGGACGGTTTCATCAGTTGTTGCATTCAAAGCAATGGTTGCTTGGTTGCCCCTCTGTTGAATTCCCTTCTTCTTCTTCTTCTTCCCTTTCTTCTTCTTAGCCACCTGGTTACTAGCACCAATACTTTCACTAGGCGAAGAGGAAGAAACAATCGAGGAAGAAGGCAAAGGCTCAACTTTAGGATCAACTGGAAGTTGATTTTGTCCAGTTGGAGGAGTACTTGATTGCGGAGAAATCACGACATTTTGAACCAAGGAGGTTGAAAACAATCATACTGGCAAGCCAATGGTAAATCCCGGAAGGGACAATGTAGCCATATAAGGAGCACCAATATTTCCGGAAGGAGGAAAAGGACTAGGATTCCCAAGAAAAGGAATTCCTCGATTGGTGGACTCTGGATTTGTCGCCATATGTTTCAACCTAAGATCAACTAAGGAGTGAGCGTGGAGGATGTTATCCTCGGTCAATTAATTTTATTTTAATCAAAGTAACATAACAGAACAAAAGTGGGATAATCTAGGCAAAAGGTTTACCAAGCAACTGTGAACTGCAAAATACCTCCTGGCGAACCAAGAAGTACGCGCAGGCAATCTTCCCGAACGCTGTGTTTGGTGTATCGTAGTGTACAAGGTGGCCGACTCGGTTACCTAAGGATGGATAACAACCTAGTGTTGTCCTCCCATATATACCTGAAAGTACGTGGAGGCCCCATCCGTATTAGCGCTGTCTAATGCAAAACCGCACAGTGAGAGCATTCCCATATACTGTACGTACTGTAACACCACCCTATATACTCGAAGGTACGTGGATGAACTACGATATACTCACGTACGTGGAATGAGGTATTACACTCGGGATGTATTGCAGACAATTTAGCGACAGTTGCTATGTTTTACGACGCCGAAACACATCTCTAACCTAGACCTCTAAATGTTTTTCGTTAAGTGATAATGCTCCATTAGGTTAATTCAGATAAATTTTAAGTTGATCTTCTTTAGAATTTGCCTTTCAAGGTTCACCACGTGATGTATGTTTGCAATTCCTAAAATGCAACTAATATGATAAGCATTATTTTCATTCAATTGAACAATGAAAACCTTAGCTAGTAGGGATAGAGCAATCAGATCTTTGACAAAGAGCAAAGAGCACATCTAATGCAATTTCCCTAGCTATTCCTTTCAAGCATTCACAAACTACAATATGAACGATGCAAGTTTTTCTTTTCGAATCCCTTAATGTTATGATGAACAAAAAGGAAACTAATGCACATACAATCAATCAATCTTTTTATAAGAACGAAGACTTTACGACAATTAAGTTTCGAAGGAAAAGAAAACTTTTATGACACTTTCTTTCGAACAAAGATTAATTGACTATAATCTAACTTTGACGATGGATCGATAATGACAAAGAAAACATTTAAGAAACATTAATCAATCAAGTCAAAGTAGGGCTGGAAAGAGGAAATACAAGTTGATTTCAGAGACATACTACAATCATTGATCTTTCAGCAAGCATAAACAGAAGGAAATTTGGAGAAAAAATCCAATCCAAAGGTGGGGCCTAATTGCGCTGCAGAGCACTGTCTCTCACTCAAGGGTGCTCTGCAGAGCACTGTCCCCTGACCAAGCCTGCGCTGATTCCTGAGAGGCCACTCAAGAGTCATCTAACCTCAATTTTTGACCAAATAACACTTCAACAAGGCTGAAATACAATCAATGAAAGGAAGTAAGGTCTGCTAGAGTGTCCTAGGATGTGGATAAGCTACTAGGAAGGATGATCTTCCCTAGTATGGTCGCCAATTTGTTTTGGAGAATTTGGTATCTACGGATAAATATTAATTCCCTAGATAAGTAGCCATATCTAGAACAACAGTTTAAAGCACTTTAGCCTTTTCCTATAAGCAATAGATAAGACAAAGAAGATGAGAAGACCTACTTGTAGTTCCGCTTTCCTCTTGTCTCCCTTGTATCGATCCTGTCGCTCCTTCCCGTACTTAACACGCTTGAGAAGTACCTGTAAACACAAACATAAGACAAAGAACCGATCAAAGCAAAAGATCTATTGAATACAAGTAAATGGAATCAAATACATTCACACACATATAAGCATCATATATCAATACAAACATATGGGAAAAAGGTTCAAATACTTTATTGAATAGAAGGAATTACAACCATCATGTCTGATTCAAAGTCATTCCTCCATCTTGGATCCCATCCACATCACATCAAAAGCATGACAAACTTGTAGCATAACAATACTTGTCTCAAAGCCAATTCTCATAGCAACATTATCTCCTTACAATTCAACATAGTCCAGCCCCTGATCACTTAGATGAGTGTTCAATTTATAGGAAGATGAAGGAGGTTATGTCATAAATGGGGGTATTGAATGGCCTTCCATACTTAGAATTAGTTCCATGGAGGAAGGGATGAGAGGATAGGATGCATCTTAACTCATTCCTCATCCATTTTCGAGCTCATAGGAGTTGATAAGTGAGGGAAACTTCTAGATGACTCCAAGAGATAAGAATATTCCCCAAACCCTATGTGAATTTCGCTCAATCTCGCCCAACGCAGGTGAAAGAGGGCCTAAGTGCTTTGCAGAGCACCCTGGCATGGACTCAACTGCTCTGCAACGCAACCTTACATGGGCCTACCTGCGTTGGTCCCTTTAGAGGTCATTTCAGGATGTCTTCAAGTCATGAAACTGTCTGGGAAGGAGGCATTCAAAAGGGTGACTTGTTTAGGGCATGTAGCAACTAAAATTAGGGTTTGATGAGCCCTAAAACACTGATCTGGATGATGGGAGTGATGTGCCCAAATAGATCTGTAACAAATGGGGTAGAGGCCTAATATCACCTCATCCAAAACCCCCTGCTCTTTATGGAATTTTACCAATGGGAGGAGTCCCGATAGAAAGGAGATCACTTAAAATAGATATGCTAGGTATAAGGCACAAAGTGATTGAGCTAAAGCTCATTTTAGAGAGAGACTCAATAATGGTTCAAGGCTTCAAAGAAGCAAACTTCTCTCAAAGAAGAGCCCTAGAAAAGAAGGCTCAAGACCTAGGGTTTTGAGATTTTTCGATGGTGATTGGTATTCACAAGGTCAAGGCTCGAGGAAAAAGGTTTCTTACAATGATACTCAACTAAGCCAAGGCTCATGAAACCTTGAAGAAAGTCCTCAAGTTGAGGGGAAAAAGACTAAGGTTTCCCTTTTGGAGCAACACCTAGGGAAAGAGATTTTATGGATGAAATTTGAGTGGAGGCCCACCAAATTGATAGGTTTGGTAGCCTAGGCCTGTATCTTGATGTTTAGGCTTCCAAATCACCAAAAAGCCTCCTCCCTAAAATTTCACTGCAAGCCCTAGATTTTTGCCTTAACCTTAAAAAAGGAACGAATTTAAGGAGAGAAATTTATGGAGAAAATTTTGAAATGATCACCAAATACTTGGATTGGTGCCTTGTCTTTTAGGCATATGGAGTCGAGGTTGTGATACATAAGCCAAATTTGTTGCTAAGGAGGTTGAAATTTGATGCCCTAGGTATCAAAACTCTAGCGGATCTACTCAATGATTAATGGAGTTTGATGGAGACTTATAAAAATTCCTCCACTAGGAACATTCATTACATGTTATACAATGAGTAACATATGCAATTCTCGACTAGATAGCTTTCCAAAAATTATCTTCAACAAATTAGGGCACAAATAAACATAATCTAGAAGCAACAAGTCCATACATTAGACATGTTCAAAATGATTAACTTCAACAATAGGCGCTTACATAATAACATGTAGTATATCCATCCATTCACCAAAGAAATAGCTCCAAAGACAATCCAAAATAGCTTCCAAACATCAAAATGCATTTCAAGAATTTCCAATAGCAAATGTTGATTTGGGGTAGCATCAGATGTGCTCTAGCCTTGAAGATTGGTGGAGAGGCTAAAACACATGAGATCTCCAAGACCCGGAAATGGTTTGGGCAGAATCTAACCAGTTTGGGAGATATTAAAATAATTAATATTTTTAATAGAGTCCTTAAGTCTAAACTTAGAGAAAATAAAATATTAATGTGAATCAATATAAAACTGAGTTAGAATGGTCTAAAAGTCATGGATCAAGCCAAATCTAATTTTCGCTATTGATTAGGGACTTAATCTCGGCCGTTGAATTGTCAATGAGAAAAGTATAAGAAGAGGCTTGAGGGTTAGTTGGAGAATACATTGAGTTAATCAAGAATTTGATTTTCTGGGGTAGGGCTTGCTGAGGAAATCGAAGGAGTGATCAAAGTTGCAGCTGAGGGGCAGTGAATACAGTAGCAGAGAGACATAGATAGTACCTGTTGTCGCGCGGATTGACACGACAAGGCTCGGACCTGGGGCTGTCACTCTGATCCCCGATCCCTCCGTTTAAGCCCGTCTCCCGCGGCTAAGGGGGGTAGACTCTGCGAGATAGTGAAGACCAACTGCCAAACAGTTGGGTGGGAGACACGATACACGATATGATAAGCACTAGATGGATTTAGAGATTTAATAGACCAGTGCTTTGTGGAGTCAATGCTTAAATGATTACTTTTTAAATGATAAAGACACATGGACCATGAACAACAATCATCTATCATCAGCTAAGACGCAATGCTCTCAAAATGACAAAAAACGATATCCAGCAGCTAAAAATTTTGAAAAGATGAATACTTTAAATCACCACGAGAATCATAAACCATCAACCAGATATCAATTTCGCATCTCGGCTTGAAAATTTAGATCTCAGAAAAGATATGACAATTCGCGAAAATAACTTGATCTAAAATTTTCCACAATATTTTTATATTTTTTTTCAATTTTTTTTTTATTTTTTATTTTTTATAAAATCTTAAAAAAAATAAAATCTAAAAATAATCTAAAACTAAACTAATAAAACTAAGCCTAAAGTCCCTTTTTTATTTTTTTATTATTTTTTTTTATATCATAAAAATCTACTAAAAATTAAAATCTAAACAAAAATTTAAAGTTAAAATCTAAATTAAAATAAAACAGAATTTAAATCTAACTAAAATTAATCTAAAACATTAAAACTAAAGCATAAAATAAAAATAAACTATATAAAACTAAAATATTTTTATGATTTTTTAATTATATGAAATCTAACTATATGAAACAAATTAAAATCTAAAATCAAATATCCTAAACTAACCAAACTCAAAGCTAAAGTCTAAAAGTTAAATTACAAAATCTAATTAAATGAACCCTTTTTATTTTTATAGATTAAAATCTAAACGCATTAACCAAAACTATACATATCGAAAAAAATAAATTTAAAAGAAATGCATCTACGCTAGCCTATAAAAAAAACGATTGCACAAATTGAAACTATGTACAAATCCGTAAGAAACCGACTGGGCATCAAACCAAGAATATCGTATAAACCCACCGACGGCAACAGGCTCGTAAATAAATCAAAAACGCAGGCATACCCAAATTCGATTACCTGTTCTGCGTGGTTAGCTGAGGCGCGTGACAGGGTTCGAAGGCGAGAACGACTGAAACATAATGCTGGTTTTCTTACCTGTTGCCGGCATGAAATGAAGCTCGATGCACAGCCGAAATCGCTGCTAGCCGGTGCGAAGGGAGACTGGGTAGAAATCGATGGATTACCCTTGCAACCACGCGAGTTTTAAGAGCAGAATGCTGAATGCTTAGCACTGGTGATACGCTGGTGAAACATTGTCATGGAAAAAATGCAGACGTATGAAGACGGCGGAGGTACATATAACCTCTAAAAAACAACGAACAGGCTTTTCCCAAAAAAAACAAATCTCGATTTTTTATGCTGTTGACTGAGCCAGTGGTGTGAACGTCTGCGTGATGGATTGTTATACGGTTTCCAACTCGACGGACGATGACAATTGCGTGGGAATTATTGAGATCTTCGTTTGCAGATGCTTCCAGAGTTGACTAACTTCAGATATTTGTGGAATAAAAAATTATGATTTCCAGCAGCCGGATCCTTTTTCGACGTCGGACTCATGTGCAAGAGTGAGCACGTTTTCCCTTCTCAATGGCGGATGACTGTGGACTGTTTTGGCGGACAGGGATGTGATCACAAATCTTTCTGCTCATAAACCCCTGAAAAGAGGCCCTGTACCTAAAATTTCAAGACAAACAAAAACCCTAATGAAAAATCTGAAACCCTAGATCCGAAAAATAAATTTGAAACCCTGAAACAGCTGATTAATTTACAGATGTGGCCCCTTAACAGCCAGATTCATCAATAGGCACAGTAATATTTTCGAAATATCAGAAAAATTTGAACTTCACTGTGAACAGAAAGAAAAATCTCTCAATGTAAAACACGAAATAAAACTTAAAAGATTAACCCAGGGAACAATCAGCTGGGCTCTGCACAGAAAGTGCTTGCGGGAGTTGGTTGGTTCAGCCGAGAACTTCCCCGAACACCCACAAAATTTCCTACAAAAATGTTTTCCTGCACATCTCAAGCAACCATCAGCAAAGAGAGAGAGAAAGCTGCTAGATCTCAGGAAATAATGGAGATACCTGCCATTATTTCAGAAACCCTAGCCGCCCTCAAACCCTAGCAGGTGAACAAGATACCTGTGCTCACACTACTCTAAAAACAAGCTATGATTAATGGCTGAAAACTGAAATATGCAGAAAATTAACGATCTCACAACATTTCCAGAGAGTAACACCAACACGATTTGGACCCCAAAGTCTTTTTATTAACCAGAAAATCAGATTACAAGAGAGCTTTTTCAGTACAGACTCACAGATCAGATGAATTGAAATGACCCCCTAAGACCCTATATAAAGGAAATGATCCTAACGGCTAGTTCAAGTGATCCATGTGGAAATGATCTCGACCGTTGATGAGGATCAAGACATCTCTTGATCTCATCCGTCGATTTATTCACTTAAAATATTATTATTTTATTAGTTAGGGTTTTTGCTTGATTTTTTAATTTTTTATTATTTTTCATTATTTTATTATTTTTATTCATTTTTTAATTTTTTAATTCATTTTAAAATGGATCACTGAACTAAACCTTCGGAAACATCACCTAGGACCTAATACCTAGGACTCATGAGGGGATTTAAAACATTTCTCGACCCTCAGGACATATTACATCATGACTTTTACAAAATTACATCTTAAGGGACAAACCCATTTAATACAGACCCTCACAAAACACCCAGCTCTGCGACACAACGATAATCTAGCAGATCAACACACTAGGATTCTCCTAAAGTTCAAATGACAAAATCAATCCCGGCTTTGGGGTCAGGTTTGAAGGAAAACTCTGCCGATCCGTGGATCGGTGAGACAAAAAACCTTCCGGGACGTAGATTATCATCAGAAAGTTAGGTCCACCTAGGCAAATTACATACATGACTTCATGTCTGCTAAGATTATTTACAGTTAATACATGCAGACTGGGTTTATAATAAAAAAGATCAAGCTGCTGATGATGGCAGGATGGCACGGACATGCTGATCAGGTGCTGCTTCTTTCTGTCAAGAAAAATGGGGTGCACTGCATGGGTAGTTGACCAGTAGAGGTCAACATCTGGCTCTACTTGGGGACACGTTGCTGCTTGCAAGAATGTGAGAATCCAGAATCTGCATCCATACAACACAAAAATAAGTAGCGTCCATCCATAAATCAGCATATACATTAAGCACAGGAAAGAAAAAAGCTCTTCATTAACTATCTAAAGCAGAAATGAAAATGCGGAAAAAAACAAGGAGTAGGGTTAGAAATACAATACAAAAAAAATGCCTCACGGCATCAGATGTGTTCAATATAGTGCATACTGAGCATTTGCCTGCTTTCAGGCAAATCTGTCGGCTGCTTGTCGGATGTGCCATGTCCAATTTTGCATATGGTAGGACTCTTTCCTATCCGAAAATCAAGCTGCTCACGGCCGTCTGATGCATCAAATCTTCGTCTAATCTTCTTCCTCTTGCGCTTCTTCTTTCTGGCAGGATGAATTACTGATGATCTGGAACTTTTTGTTTCGAAACTATCAGATGAAGTGTGTAAGATATGCATACTAAGTCTTTCTGTGTCTTGCATCTGATTTTTGTCGATTTTGAGCTTATCTGGATCACCTTCAATTATCCACCTAATGACCTCCTCATAGTAAGATGGAACTTGTTGCGGCAAATGAGAAGGCTCCTGGTTTCTCTTATCATCTGACCATTGTTGAATCTTTTGAACTTGTATTCTAATGGCATCCATCTGACTAGAGCATTCATCCCTTATAGCACTGATTTGCATGGCATGGTGTTCTTGCATGTGTTTTATTACTTTATCATTCTTTTCCTCTATGTCCATCAAACAATGCTGCATGAAATTTATTTCTTCTTTATGATTCGCTTGCATGTCAGCCAACTGATTGTTATGATTGAATGTCATAGAGTCAATTTCCCTATCATGATCAGCTTTCATGGTCACCATATTTTCCTCTAAGACTGACATCTTGCTTTGCATGCTTCTAATTTCTGTTTCATATCTAATTTTCATGGCCTCAATTTCCTTAGCATGCTGATTTTGCGTGACCTCCAACTCCCTATTACGTTTTTCCAGGTGGGTGCCTAAAGTTTTAACATCATTGATAAGACTAGTTTGATTGCTTTCCATGTTTCTTACCAGCATCATTAGATCTTGTATAATTTGCTTTTGTTCTTCCCTTTCACTATTATTTGTCCCTGATTTTTCACTATCATGAACTTGATCTACAATATTTCCGGTGGATGACACATTCTGACATGATGAATCGTCTTGGGATCTTTCAGCTGAACCTCTTATCAAATTATTTTTATTTTGTTGCACAATTTTAGGGGCAGAAGGCGAGCTGTTTGGATAACCATATCTATCTTCAAAAGCACTTACAATGTCATTTAAAGAAGTAAAAGAATCCTTAGGAAAATTGTTAAACCAATTCAAAGCATCATCTTTTAAAGAAAGGACAAATAGACGCATTTTGATATCACCATGATTAAACTGAGGGGATCTGCAATATATGAGCATGATGCGAATAAACAAGTCTAGATGCCTATTAGCAGCGATTGGATCACCATCTGAAAAAATAGGTAATTCAGGAATGGCCTCCTCCGGAAGATCATGGAGACGGTGAGTAAAACGACATGGTTTAAATGAATAATCCATGATGAACAATAAGGGATCAGATGGACGATAGAACTAGCTCTTTGCTCAAGAAAATCAAAAGATGAAAGAAGTGGAGTCGCCACTTGAACAATAAAACTGATTCTAAGATCCAAGAAGTAACCAACAAACAGATATGCGGGAGGCTTCTTGTCTGGGAATAATAAGAAAATGGAGTCGCCACCCAAACAGGAAACAAACCCAAGAGGCGCTGCTGATATGTGATGAAAAGATGCCAAAATATTTGAATCTGCCAGCTCAAATGAGAGATGAGAAGATGAGAAGATGAATGTCGATGAAACCCCAGGAACAGAAAAACTTTGTCCCCGGCAACGGCGCCAAAAATGTTGGCGTTGCCGGCTCAAACGAATGATAGACAGATGCACGATGAATGATAAAAAGTCGTTGAAACACCAAGGACAGAAAAACTCTATCCCCGGCAACGGCGCCAAAAAATGTTGTCGCGCGGATTGACACGACAACGCTCGGACCGGGGGCTGTCACTCTGATCCCCGATCCCTCCGTTTAAGCCCGTCTCCCGCGGCTAAGGGGGGTAGACCCTGCGAGATAGTGAAGACCAACTGCCAAACAGTTGGGTGGGAGACACGATACACGATATGATAAGCACTAGATGGATTTAGAGATTTAATAGACCAGTGCTTTGTGGAGTCAATGCTTAAATGATTACTTTTTAAATGATAAAGACACATGGACCATGAACAGCAATCATCTATCATCAGCTAAGACGCAATGCTCTCAAAATGACAAAAAACGATATCCAGCAGCTAAAAATTTTGAAAAGATGAATACTTTAAATCACCACGAGAATCATAAACCATCAACCAGATATCAATTTCGCATCTCGGCTTGAAAATTTAGATCTCAGAAAAGATATGACAATTCGCGAAAATAACTTGATCTAAAATTTTCCACAATATTTTTATATTTTATTTCAATTTTTTTTTTATTTTTTATTTTTTATAAAATCTTAAAAAAAATAAAATCTAAAAATAATCTAAAACTAAACTAATAAAACTAAGCCTAAAGTCCCTTTTTTATTTTTTTATTATTTTTTTTTTATATCATAAAAATCTACTAAAAATTAAAATCTAAACAAAAATTTAAAGTTAAAATCTAAATTAAAATAAAACAGAATTTAAATCTAACTAAAATTAATCTAAAACATTAAAACTAAAGCATAAAATAAAAATAGACTATATAAAACTAAAATATTTTTATGATTTTTTAATTATATGAAATCTAACTATATGAAACAAATTAAAATCTAAAATCAAATATCCTAAACTAACCAAACTCAAAGCTAAAGTCTAAAAGTTAAATTACAAAATGAACCCTTTTTATTTTTATAGATTAAAATCTAAACGCATTAACCAAAACTATACATATCGAAAAAAATAAATTTAAAAGAAATGCATCTACGCTAGCCTATAAAAAAAACGATTGCACAAATTGAAATTATGTACAAATCCGTAAGAAAACGACTGGGCATCAAACCAAGAATATCGTATAAACCCACCGACGGCAACAGGCTGGTAAATAAATCAAAAACGCAGGCATACCCAATTTCGATTGCGTGGTTACCTGAGGCGCGTGACAGGGTTCGAAGGCGAGAACGACTGAAACATAATGCTGGTTTTCTTACCTGTTGCCGGCATGAAATGAAGCTCGATGCACAGCCGAAATCGCTGCTAGCCGGTGCGAAGGGAGACTGGGTAGAAATCGATGGATTACCCTTGCAACCACGCGAGTTTTAAGAGCAGAATGCTGAATGCTTAGCACTGGTGATACGCTGGTGAAACATTGTCATGGAAAAAATGCAGACGTATGAAGACGGCGGAGGTACATATAACCTCTAAAAAACAACGAACAGGCTTTTCCCAAAAAAAACAAATCTCGATTTTTTATGCTGTTGACTGAGCCAGTGGTGTGAACGTCTGCGTGATGGATTGTTATACGGTTTCCAACTCGACGGAGGATGACAATTGCGTGGGAATTATTGAGATCTTCGTTTGCAGATGCTTCCAGAGTTGACTAACTTCAGATATTTGTGGAATAAAAATTATGATTTCCAGCAGCCGGATCCTTTTTCGACGTCGGACTCATGTGCAAGAGTGAGCACGTTTTCCCTTCTCAATGGCGGATGACTGTGGACTGTTTTGGCGGACAGGGATGTGATCACAAATCTTTCTGCTCATAAACCCCTGAAAAGAGGCCCTGTACCTGAAATTTCAAGACAAACAAAAACCCTAATGAAAAATCTGAAACCCTAGATCCGAAAAATAAATTTGAAACCCTGAAACAGCTGATTAATTTACAGATGTGGCCCCTTAACAGCCAGATTCATCAATAGGCACAGTAATATTTTCGAAATATCAGAAAAATTTGAACTTCACTGTGAACAGAAAGAAAAATCTCTCAATGTAAAACACGAAATAAAACTTAAAAGATTAACCCAGGGAACAATCAGCTGGGCTCTGCACAGAAAGTGCTTGCGGGAGTTGGCTGGTTCAGCCGAGAACTTCCCCGAACACCCACAAAATTTCCTACAAAAATGTTTTCCTGCACATCTCAAGCAACCATCAGCAAAGAGAGAGAGAAAGCTGCTAGATCTCAGGAAATAATGGAGATACCTGCCATTATTTCAGAAACCCTAGCCGCCCTCAAACCCTAGCAGGTGAACAAGATACCTGTGCTCACACTACTCTAAAAACAAGCTATGATTAATGGCTGAAAACTGAAATATGCAGAAAATTAACGATCTCACAGCATTTCCAGAGAGTAACACCAACACGATTTGGACCCCAAAGTCTTTTTATTAACCAGAAAATCAGATTACAAGAGAGCTTTTTCAGTACAGACTCACAGATCAGATGAATTGAAATGACCCCCTAAGACCCTATATAAAGGAAATGATCCTAACGGCTAGTTCGAGTGATCCATGTGGAAATGATCTCGACCGTTGATGAGGATCAAGACATCTCTTGATCTCATCCGTCGATTTATTCACTTAAAATATTATTATTTTATTAGTTAGGGTTTTTGCTTGATTTTTTAATTTTTTATTATTTTTCATTATTTTATTATTTTTATTCATTTTTTAATTTTTTAATTCATTTTAAAATGGATCACTGAACTAAACCTTCAGAAACATCACCTAGGACCTAATACCTAGGACTCATGAGGGGATTTAAAACATTTCTCGACCCTCAGGACATATTACATCATGACTTTTACAAAATTACATCTTAAGGGACAAACCCATTTAATACAGACCCTCACAAAACACCCAGCTCTGCGACACAACGATAATCTAGCAGATCAACACACTAGGATTCTCCTAAAGTTCAAATGACAAAATCAATCCCGGCTTTGGGGTCAGGTTTGAAGGAAAACTCTGCCGATCCGTGGATCGGTGAGACAAAAAACCTTCCGGGACGTAGATTATCATCAGAAAGTTAGGTCCACCTAGGCAAATTACATACATGACTTCATGTCTGCTAAGATTATTTACAGTTAATACATGCAGACTGGGTTTATAATCAAAAAGATCAAGCTGCTGATGATGGCAGGATGGCACGGACATGCTGATCAGGTGCTGCTTCTTTCTGTCAAGAAAAATGGGGTGCACTGCATGGGTAGTTGACCAGTAGAGGTCAACAGTACCGAGAGCATCAACGCAGAAGTCGGGAGAGGGTTGACGCAGAGCCAGCCAGAGGCCACGCAAAGGCAACCAGGAGCTGTGCAGAGCCTGAGGAGGGCCAACATGGGAGACGCAAAGGCTCCAGAGGTTGACACAGAGCCCCGAGAGGCTGACGCTGGGCCAGAGAGGCTGACGTAGACCCTAGAGGTTGACGATGGGAGATTTTGCAGGGCAGATTGGAGCTGATATCTGTCTTCGACTGAGAGGTACTACTGCCGAGGGCATTTTCTGTTGGGTGAGCCATTTCTGGCACCCGGATTGTATTTTGAAACTGCTTAATAATAAAACCCTCTGATAGTTGCACCGGTTTTCCCACATTGGGTTTTTCTGGGGACATTAGTCCAAAAATAACTGTCACTTGTGTTCTTGTTTCTTTCAATTGATGATCTGTATGTGTTCATTGTTGATACCGTACTTGTATTTATTTTCAGTATTCACATCGTAAATAACTTGTTAAGTAAATGAACAAGTAGGAAGAAATAAATCAGATAGTATAGGAAGAATTTCTGACAGATAGACTTAGAAATTCCAACAACCAAGAAGGAACAAGTGTGAATTCTCTTATGAGGTTCGAATTCTCCAAGTGATGATGATGAGAGGATCAAATGATCTTTCTCTTATTTATACATGTTTATTGAACTCTAATTTAGCCTAAAAGCCCCTCTTAGTTGTAAAATGATGTGCAAAGCTAATTGAGGTTACAAGCCAACCTCATAGGCAATGTAAAATCATAAGAGATCACCTACAAGGCCACCTAGGTACACAAGGCTAGGAAGATGCTTGCATAGATGAATATCATCAATTTTAGGACAACAAGCCTTCACCAAGCCCCAAATAGAAGCCTAGGGCTAGATTAGGATTTACCTAGGGTATAAATTACCTAGGGTTTGTGATATCAACCCTAAAATAGAAGAATTAGCCATAGGATACGGATGATTTTGAAGCAATGTGTTACCAACCACATATGAAACCCTTCCACAAGCCAACACATGCACCCTAGTTGAATTTTGGCCCTAACCCTAGTCTAGCGGCTTGCTTTACAGGGCCAAAAATTTTAGAGAGGAGAGAGAGATTAGCTTTTATGTAAAATTTGTGGTGTGATCACCTATGTGGAAAGGCCAGTGTTTGATCTTAGGTGATGGAGTCTAGAGGGAGATCTACTTATGAAAAATAAAACCCTAGAATGGAGTAAGGGATAATGAAAAACCCTAGTTTTATACCCTAGCTATCATTTTATGAGGGAACAAGGTCATTGAAGAGAGATTAACATGAAGGATCACTTAAGGGGTTGTCACACAAGTCTTAAAAGGGTAATGCATACAATATCATTGCCAAGATTTAATAGAAAAATATTCAATAAAAACTAGCACATAGAAACCCTAACAAGATCCATTCCATGCAATAGCCATAAAGATATTCAAATACATAGAATACTTACAAGAAAATGCATGAACCAATCCTTTATTGTTCCAAAATGACATCTCCAAAGCAAGAGAAAGTCTCCATAAGCAAATACTCCACAAAAGATCACATCTCCACAAGAAACAAGTCTATTTTAGCTAGGCTGAAATCTCTTAGAAAGGTTGAATTGATCCACAAGTGATGATGAAAATGAAAATGAGCTGACCCCTATTTATATGAGGTCACCTTTACGAATTTGTGACTAATGAAATCCCTAAATCAAGTTTAACATAAGAAAACCTTGGGTTACAAGCCAACCCACTAGCTAAATGACAAAATAACCAATAAATTCCTACACGTGTGACCCCTAGACTCAAATAATGCTGATGTCATGCCCTTTTAGGGCTCAAAATGCCATGTCATGGTGTGATGAGGTGTGAAAAAGTGTCAATGTGCTTGTATTATCCAAAATTTGAGGAAATTCCCTCAAATCCACCTCAAGATCTCCTATGGGGTCCCAAATCCAGCTGGGGTGCCATCCCGTGGGCTCCATGGGTCTCCAACTGTTAAAATGAGGCCTCCTCTCTCCAGTGTTAGGGATTTTCTAGGTGCAACTAGCCCTCCCAGGTTCCTCAATGGGAGACCATCCTCATCTGGGTTCTGAATCAAGTCTTGCCCATTAGGTTGTGTCATGGCCAACCTGGGAGCATGCTGGGTCTAGTGGTGTCATCGTGAAGAATCCTCTATGCTAGGTGAAAGTAGACCAATGTCTTGGGTCCTGAAGGTGCTCTGGGACGTGTAATATCTTCTCATGTTATTAGGAGGCTCAACTCTTTGAACGCTGCATCTACTAAGCTATATATCTCTTTGAAAGGCCTGGGTACCTGTGTTAGAAAATCAGAAAGGAAACAATATTTTCTTATACTTGATAATTACTTGTGATGTTCTTAACTTCTTATTAGGTTTCTTTTGTATCTTCTTTCTTTTAGTTCATCAAGCAATTACCAAAGCAATAAAACAAAAACAATGGACGCCAGATGTAGGCTCACAACCAGGGCAAAACCCCTCTCTAGGGGAAACCTAGTCAGTAATTCTTCCTTCAATAGTTTTCCGGAGATATTCCAAGACTCTTGACCTTGACACAAATTATCCTCCACACCAAGTCAACCTTCTTCCTTACTTGCAGATGATCCTTCTTGACCTAGCAACAACAACAATAGTGGCAACACTTTCTTTGACCCAACAACTTCGACCTTGCCTTAGAGACTTCGATCTTCATTGAAAGACTTCGATCTTCACTCAGAACCTTTGATCTTGGCCCAATACAGCTTCTTGAGGTGGCAGCTTCTAGCACCAACAACTTCGACCTCTACTAGTAGCAACATCACACAACAACTGGCTACGACATCAACAAGAGAACTTCGATCTTCCAAACTAGGGCACGAGAGAGAGAGATAGTTGCACCAAAGATTCGATTTTCCCTTTTTCCTTCTCCTAGACCAAACTCGCACTTCCTTCTCCTCCTTCTTCTACTTCGCACTTCTTCCGACTTCAAGAGATATCGAACTTGCTTGTGAGAGTGTGCTTCAAATGGAATTCAAACTGCTCTATTTATAGTCCTTTGGTGAGGTCGAATAGCCCTCCTTGAGGCCGACTTGGTGTGGAGACAACATAATTCATATTTGACTCAATACTTAACCTTTTTACATGATTCAAAAGCCCAAGAAGGGTCTCTTTAAAAGTACAATGACTCTATTGACTCAGAATAAATCCTAGAAGTCCTCAATGGGGACTTTGACTTAAAAGATGGTGACCCAAGCATGAAACCCATGCTTTAATAAGTCACAATAATAATAATAATAATAATAAATCTTTTCTTTATTCTTTTGGCAAGTACATTATAAGATGACTCAAATATATTTAATGAAGACCGAACCTAGTTACATTTTCCAACAACTTATGGAGTGGGTGCCCTCGAGGCCTGGGTTGCAATGGACCTGTTGACCACTACGTGTCAACTACCCTTAGCAGTACACCCCCTTTTCTTCGCAAAAGGGATAGCGCTTGATCGACGTGTCCATGCCATTCGACAATCATCGTCTACCTGATCATGTTATGTTGTAAACCCAGTCTGCATGTGTGAATTGTAAATAATCTTAGTAGAGTTGAGTCATGTATGTAAATTTCCTAGGTGGACCTAATTTTCTAGTGATAATCTACGTTCCGGAAGGTTTTTTGTCTCACCGATCCATGATCGGTAGAGTTTTCTTTCAACCTAACCCCAAAGTCGGAATGAATTTTTTCATTAGAATCTTAGGGGAATCCTAGTGTGTTGATCTGCTAGATTATATTTGGTCGCATAACAGGTTGGTCCATGAGGGTCTATGTCAAATGGGTTTCCCCCCTTGAGATGTAAAATTGTAAAAATCATGATGTAAAATGTCTTGAGGGTTAGAAAATGTTTTAATCCCCTCATAAGTCATAAGTCCTAAGTCCTAGGTCCTAGATAATTTTTCCAAACGCTAAGTTCGAGGATCCATTTAAAAAAAATATATAAAAAAAATAAAAAAAATAAAATAGAATTTAAAAAATAAATTAAAAATAAATAAAAATTTGAAAAATAAAATAAAATAATAAAGTAATAACAAGTCAAAATTTTGAGTAAATAAATGCAGAATTTTAATTGTTTAATATATTAAAATGCATTTAAAAATTCGACGGATGAGATTAAAAGAAATCTTGATCCTCATCGACGGTCGAGATTAGTTTGACATGGATCACTCGAATTAGCCGTTGGGAATTTTTTCTTTAAATAGGGTGCTCTAGGGTCATTTGAGATCAGATTGGATCTGAGAGTCTGGTGCTAAAGAAAGCTCTCTTGTAGTCATTTAGTGTGCAATAAAGAAAGACTTTGGGGTTAAAAATCTTGCTGGTGTTACTCTTCTGGAAGTGCTGTAAGATGATTTATTTTTTTGCATAATTTTATTTTCAGCCATTGATAGTAGCTTGATGAAGATTGATTTAGGCACAAGTGTCTTGTCTGATCTCTGGGGTTTGAATGATAGTTTAGATTCTGAAATATAATGGCAGGTATCTCCATTTGATCTCGATTACACTATTGATTTTTCCCTCTATGTTAATGGTTGATTTTAAGCTGTGCAGAAAATTTTAGTTTTGAGTTTACCGGGCGTTAGGGGAAGTTCTCAATTGAACCAGCCAACTCTCGGATTATGTTTTCTGAAAGAGCCCAGCCAGTTCTTGATCCCGGGCTTATCATCTGGAATTTTTTATGAATGCATGCAGGGTTTTCTGAAGTATCTCACATTAAGTTTAAAATTCTGAAAATATTACTGTGGATTATTGACAAATCTGGCTGCTTAGAGTCATTAATCTATAAATACTGTAATTATTCAGCTGATTTAGGGTTTTCAGTTTTGTTTTCTGCACATATTTTTGGGTGTTCTGTTTTTTGTCATTGCAGGTATAGATTTTAAAATTTTTTTAAGGTTTCCATCAAGCAATCTGGAGCAGAAAATATTTAAAATTTCAGTCAAGTTTATGGGCTACGGGTCTGATACCTGTATTTTCATTTTTCATTGTTGCTGAAGGTTTCATTACTGTTACGGAGAAATTTTCTGAATTTTTTTTTGGCATCCTCTGCTACCCTTCCTTTGCACGCAAGCTTTTCCGCTGGCCATTCCCACGATCCACGCATTTTTGTACGCTGGTAAACGATTCCCTCTGCCATCATATTCCATTCTTCAAACGCTGTCCTCTACTCCTTTATCCCTCCCTTATCCCTCCTTCAACTCCTCTCTCATTTGCACAGTCCATTATTCCCGTACGCAGCCTCACCTGCCTAGCTTGCATGCGCCCTTCCTCCATTTCCTGCACTTGCAAAAAGCGCTGCCAGAACTGCGTGTTTTATTTTCTCTCCAAGTTGCCAGATCCGCGTGCCTTCCATTACTCCACGCACCAGCGTAACAATTAACTGCTGCCGTATTCCATCTCCAACCTGCACGTAGCCCGTAGCAATCTCATCGAGCAAACCCTTCTGCCGTCCATTACCTGTGCAACAAATAGCAAACAAAGCGTTCAAATTTTTTTTTAACATATTCTACAGGTTCTGTTTCAGGTTTTGTTTAGCGTTTCATTTAAAAATTAAAATTTTAGCTTTAGATTTAGACATGTGTTAGTTTTAGAACTATTAAATTTTAGTTTTAATTTTAGATTTGTTTAATTTCGTTTAGTTTTTTCATTTAACTAAAAAAAAATCATAAAAATTATAAAAAGCATAAAGAGTTTCTTTTTGTTTATTAGATTTTAATTTTATATAGGGTTTAGATTTATTTAGTTTTGTTTAATTTGACATTAGAAATAAATAAATAAATAAATATAATAATAAAAAAAATTAAAAAGAAGAAGTTGTTTTATTTTTAGTTTCATTTTCATTTTTGATTTAGGTGCTTTTGTTTATTTTGATAAATAAAAAAATAAAAAATAAAGATTTCCTAGATTTGATTTAAGTTTTTTTTTTTTTTTTTATAGATAGATTTTAGTTTAGATTTAATTTTGTTTAAAGTTAGATTTAAAAAATAAATCATAAAATCATAAATATATATATATATATCATAAATTGTTTTAAAATTTTTTTCCTTTCATTTTTAGAATTTTAGTTTAGAATTGATTTAGGCTTTATTCTAATTTTTAATTGTAAAATATAAAAAATATAAAAATTTCCTTTATGGTTTTAAATTAGATTTTAATTTTGTTCTATTTTGATTTTTTAGCTTAGAATTATGTAAAAATGTATAAAAATTAATTTTTTTTGAAAAAGCTTAGCTAAAAATTGAAAAATCATTTTGGTGTCTTTTTGTGGTATTTTTTTATAGCTAAATGCACTTAAATGTTTATTTATAAGTTGGCTATATGAAAGTGGTAGCTGGTCAGCATTTAAATTTTGTGGTCGCTTAAAGCATTTAGTCTTTTAAAATTTAATTGTTGGATCATTATTAAAGTGTGGAGTTTATTGAATAGCTTGTATCGCTTGGGATATTCGATGATAAATGATTGTTTTACAAGGTTCATATTTATGCAATATTTAATAAATAATCATTTAATCATTAGCTCCTTAAGGCAGTGGTACATTAACTGATAAAATCAATCAAGTGCTTGTTTCCTCTTGCTGTGTCTTCCAACCCAACTAGTCCACAGTTGGTCTTCATTCATCCCATAGGGTCTACCCCCCTTAGCCTCGCGAGACGGCTTAAACGGAGAGATCGGGGATCAGGGTGACAGCGCCCCAGTCTGAGCGTTGTCGTGTCAATCTGTGCAACAACATTTTTTGGCGCCGTTGCCGAGGATAGAGTTTTTCTGTCCCTGGCGTTTCAACGACATTCATCTTCTCATTTCTCATCATTCTTTCATCTCTCATTTGAGTTGACAGAGTCAACATTTTTGGTATCATTTGGATTTTTTCATCGCCTTATCTTTCATCATATCAGCAACTTCTCTTCAGTTCGTTTCTTGTTTGGGTGACGACTTCATTTCATTTATTTTTCCCAGACAAGAAGCCTTTCCCATATCAGCTTGTTTGTTGCTTTTTGGGTCCTAGAATTAGATTCATTATTCAAGTGGCGACTCCACTTATTTCATCTCTTGATTTTCTTGAGCAGAGTTCTCTTTCTATCATCTATTTGGTCCCTCATTATTCATCATGGATTATTCGTTTAAACCATGTCATTTTATTGATGATCTCCATGATATTCCGGAAGTGGCCATTTCTAAATTACCTTTGTTCTCAAGTGGTGATTCAGTCGTTGTTAAAAGACATCAAGGCTTGTTTACTCGTATAATGATCATATATTGTAGATCCCCTCAATATAATCATGAAGATGTCAAAATGCGTCTTTTTGTCCTTTCTTTAGAGGGTGATGCTTTGAATTGGTTTAACACTTGTCCTATGGATTCTTTCACTTCTTTACAAGAAATTGTCAATGCTTTTAAAGATAGATATGGTAATCCACATAGCTCGCCTTGTGCCCCTAAAATTGTGCAACAAAATGAAAGTAATCTTATGAAAGGTTCGGCTGTCGGTGAAAGATTCCAAGACAATTCTTCATATCAGAATATGCCATCCACTTGTACCATTGTAGATCAAATCCATGATAGTGGAAAAGCAGGGACAAATGACAATGAAAAGGAAAATCAAAAGCAAATTATACAAGAACTAATGCTGCTAGTAAAAAATATGGAGATAAATCAAACTAATTACGCCAATGATGTGAGAACTTTATGCACCCATCTGGAAAAAAGTAATAGGGAGATGGAGATCATGCAAAATCAACATGCTAAGGAAATTGAGGCTATGAAGATTAATCATGACACAAAAATTATGCAAAGCAAGTTATCAAGCTTAGAGGAAAATATGATGACCATGAAAGCTAATCATGATAGGGAAATTAATTCTATGCAAGACAAGTTGTTAACTATGGATGAAGAAATGACTATCATGACATTCAATCATAATAATCAGTTAGCTACCATGCAAGCAAATCATAAGGAAAAGGTAAACTCTATGCAACATTGTTTGATGACCATAAAAGATACGGAAGCTAATCAGATGTCTTCAGAAAAAGTTATTGACCATGGAAGAAGACAATGCCAGGGAAATCATTGCTATAAAGGTTGAACACTCTAGTCAGATAGATGCCATCAAAATACAAGTTCAGAAATTTCAACAATGGTCAGAGGATGAAAGAAACCAGGGAATGCCAATAGATCAGGAGCCTCCTTATTTGTTGCAATAAGCTCCATCTTATTATGAGGTCCTTTGTTCCATTGAAAAGTGGGTAATTGATGGTGACCTGGATAAAAGGGAAATTAATAGTAAGGTTGATGCTCACACGATTAATCCACCAGTCATAGAAGATCAAGTTATAACTAATGGCACCTGTGAGATTGATCCATCATCCTTGGCAGGGCAGATGCAGAATGAAGAAAGACATGTCACGCATATCTTACATACTTCATCTGAGAGCTTTGAAGCAGAAGGTTCCACATCATCAGTAATACAGCCTGCGACAAAGAAAAACGCAAAAGAAAGAAAATGAGAAAAAGATTTGATGCATCAAACGGCCGCAAGCAGCTTGATTTTCGGATAGGAAAAAGTCCTACCATATGCAGAATTGGACATGGCACATCCGACAAGCAGCCGACAGATTTGCTTGAAAGCAGGCAAATGCTCAGTATACACTATATTGAACATATCTGATGCCATGGGGCATCCTTTGTATTGTATTTCTAACCCTACTCCTTGTTTTTCAGCATTTTCATTTCTGTTTTAGGATTAGATTTACTTTTCTAGATAGTTAATAAATGAAGAGCTTATATCTTTCATGTGATTTATGTTATATGATGATTTTTTGGACGGACGCTACTTATATTTTGTTGTGTGTTGCATGGATGTAGATTTTGGATTCTCACATTCCTACAGTGCAACAACGTGTCCCCAAGTGGAGCCAGATGTTGACCACTATGTGTCAACTACCCTTAGCAGTACACCCCCTTTTCTTCGCAAAAGGGATAGTGCTTGATCGATGTGTCCATGCCATTCGACAGTCATCGTCGACCTGATCATGTTATGTTGTAAACCCAGTCTGCATGTGTGAATTGTAAATAATCTTAGCATAGTTGAGTCATGTATGTAAATTGCCTAGGTGGACCTAATTTTCTAGTGATAATCTACGTTCCAAAAGGTTTTTTGTCTCACCGATCCATGATCGGCAGAGTTTTCTTTCACCCTAACCCCAAAGCCGGAATGAATTTTGTCATTAGAATATTAGGGGAATCCTAATGTGTTGATCTGCTAGGTTATATTTGGTCGCAGAATTGGGTGGTCCATGAGGGTCTACGTCAAATGGGTTTTTCCCCCTTGAGATGTAAAATTGTAAAAGTCATGATGTAAAATGACTTGAGGGTTAGAAAATGTTTTATCCCCTCATAAGTCATAAGTTCTAAGTCCTAGGTCCTAGGTAATTTTTCCAAAGGCTAAGTTCGAGGATCCATTTAAAAAAAAAAAAAAAAAAAAAAAAAAAAAAAAAAAAATTAAAAAATAAATAAATAAAAATTTGAAAAATAAAATAAAATAATAACAAGTCAAATTTTTGAGTAAATAAATGCAGAATTTTAATTGTTTAATATATTAAAATGCATTTAAAAATTCGATGGATGAGATTAAAAGAAATCTTGATCCTCATTGACGGTCGAGATTAGTTTGACATGGATCACTCGAACTAGCCGTTGGGAATTTTTTCTTTAAATAGGGTGTTAGGAGTCATTTGAGATCAGATTGGATCTGAGAGTTTGGTGCTAAAGAAAGCTCTCTTGTAGTCATTTAGTGTGCAATAAAGAAAGACTTTGGGGTTAAAAATCTTGCTGGTGTTACTCTTCTGGAAATGCTGTAAGGTGATTTATTTTTTTGCATAATTTTATTTTCAGCCATTGATAGTAGCTTGATGAAGATTGATTTAGGCACATGTATCTTGTCTGATCTCTGGGGTTTGAATGATAGTTTAGATTCTGAAATATAATGGCAGGTATCTCCGTTTGATCTGGATTTCACTATTGTTTTTTCCCTTTATGTTAATGGTTGATTTTAAGCTGTGCAAAAAATTTTAGTTTTGAGTTTACCGGGCGTTAGGGAAAGTTCTCGGCTGAACCAACCAACTCCTGGATTGTGTTTTCTGAAAGAGCCTAGCCAGTTCTTGATCCCGGGCTTATCATCTGAAATTTTTTATGAATGCATGCAGGGTTTTCTGAAGTATCTCACATTAAGTTTAAAATTTTGAAAATATTACTGTGGATTATTGACAAATCTGGCTGCTTAGAGTCATTAATTTGTAAATACTGTAATTATTCAGCTGATTTAGGGTTTTCAGTTTTGTTTCCTGCACATATTATTTTTGGGTGTTCCGTTTTTTGTCATTGCAGGTTGCAGGTATAGATTTTAAAAGTTTTTTAAGGTTTCCATCAGGCAATCTGGAGCAGAAGAGATTTAAAATTTCAGTCAAGTTTCTGGGCTATAGGTCTACTAACTGCATTTTCATTTTTCATTGTTGCCGAAGGTTTCATTACTGTTACGGAGAAATTTTCCGATTTTTTTTTTTTGGCATCCTCTGCTACCCTTCTTTTGCACGCAAGCTTTTCCGCTGGTCATTCCCACGATCCACGCATTTTTGTACGCTGGTAAACGATTCCCTCTGCCATTGTATTCCATTCTTCAAACGCTATCCTCTGCTCGCTTATCCCTCCCTTATCCCTCCTTCAACTCCTCTCTCATCTGCGCAGTCCATTATTCCCGTATGCAGCCTCACCTGCCCAGCTTGCATGCGCCCTTCCTCCATTTCTTGCACTTGCAAAAAACGCTTCCAAAACTGCGTGTTTTATTTTCTCTCCAAGCTGCCAGATCCGCGTTCCTTCCATTATTCCACGCACCAGCAAAACAATTAACTGTTGTCATATTCCATCTCCAACTTGCACGTAGCCTGCAACAATCTCATTGAGCAAACCCTTCTGCCGTCCATTACCTGCGCAACAAACAACAAACAAAGCGTTCGATTTTTCTTTTAACATATTCTATGGGTTCTGTTTCAGGTTTTGTTTAGCGTTTCATTTAAAAATTAAAATTTTAGCTTTAGATTTAGACATGCTTTAGCTTTAGATCTATTAAATTTTAGTTTTAATTTTAGATTTGTTTAACTTCGTTTAGGTTTTTCATTTAACTAAAAAAAATAAAAATCATAAAATTATAAAAAGCATAAAGAGTTTCTTTTTGTTTATTAGATTTTAATTTTATTTAGGGTTTAGATTTATTTAGTTTTGTTTAATTTGACATTAAAAAAAAATTAAATAAATAAATAAATATAATAATAATAAAAAAAAGTAGTTGTTTTAGTTTTAGTTTCATTTTCATTTTTGGTTTAGGTGCTTTTTTTATTTTGATAAATAAAAATATAAAAAATAAAGTTTACCTAGATTTGATTTAAGTTTTTTTTTTTTAGATAGATTTTAGTTTATACCTAATTTTGTTTAAAGTTAGATTTTAAAAATAAATCAAAAAATCATAAAAAAAAAAAAAATCATAAATCGTTTAAAATTTTTTTCCTTTTCATTTTTAGAATTTTAGTTTAGAATTGATTTAGGCTTTATTCTGATTTTTAATTGTAAAATATAAAAAATTCCTTTATGGTTTTAGATTATATTTTAATTTTGTTCTATTTTGATTTTTTAGCTTAGAATTATATAAAAATGTATAAAAATTAATTTTTTTTGAAAAAGCTTAGCTAAAAATTGAAAAATCATTTTGGTGTCTTTTTGTGGTATTTTTGTATAGTTAAATGCACTTAAATGTTTATTTACAAGTTGGCTATATGAAAGTGGTAGCTGGTCAGCATTTAAATTTTGTGGTCGCTTAAAGCATTTAATCTTTTAAAATTTAATTGTTGGATCATTATTAAAGCGTGGAGTTTATTGAATAGCTTGTATCGCTTGGGATAGTCGATGATAAATGATTGTTTTACAAGGTTCATATTTCTGCAATATTTAATAAATAATCATTTAATCATTAGCTCCTTAAGGCACTGGTACATTAACTTATAAATTCAATCAAGTGCTTGTTTCCTCTTGCTGTGTCTCCCAACTCAACTGGTCCATAGTTGGTCTTCATTCATCCCATAGGGTCTACCGCCCTCAGTCTCGAGAGACGGATTAAACGGAGAGATCGGGGATCAGGGTGACAGCCCCTCGGTCTGAGCGTTGTCGTGTCAATCTGTGCAACAACAGGACCACTTGACAAAAATAACATGTAGATAATCTTCCGGATACATCGCATTAGGTTTCTTTTCTGATCGATGTTTCGAACCAGAACAACGGTGGTTCATCTTCAGGAAAAGAAACCTAATGCGATGTATCGGAAGATTATCTACATAATGCGATGTATCCGGAAGATTATCTACATAATGATGAAACTCGCAGAAACCTCAAAGACCAAAAAAAATAACATGAACATAAGTGAAGGAAATCATCCATTATAGACTAAGATCATATATGCATCTAAGTGGAACAAACTTGAATATTAAGGGCATGTCAATACTTCAAAGTTCAAACAGGGATCACCTTTCGATATCTAACTAGACCAAGTTCTGAAAAGTTGTTCCCTACCTCGATAGAGGTGGCTAATGGCCAACCCTAGTAGGTGTTTCTAATCCTCAAGGGGAAGTGAGAGATACATGGTCAACCCCTCAATCAATTGGTGTTAGTGGAAATATGTGGTAATGAAGGGGAAAAGGCTTAATGGCCGAGTGCCATGGTAAGGGGACAAGCTGATAGGGTGTGTCCATATCTCAAGTATATGAATGTAAAGTAGGGATCAATTTTGGAGGCATGAGTTACCCTACTTGATCTGAGTTTTCCACCCCTCTTGTGCGCCTTTTACTTCTTCTTGATAATGCTTTGTATTACTGCATATAGCTCAAGGGCTAGAGCTTTCTCTTTATGATGTAGCATTTTGTTACCCCTTACAATGAGACAATTTATCGCTCATTAGGGTTGGGACATGCAAAGGTTCCTTTTGATGTAGTGGAGCATCATGTGCCCAAGAACTGGATGATGGCCAAATGAGGAAGGTAGAGCTTGTGCTAGGCTTTTGCCTACGTGCTAACTTATGTCCCTGGCCATCTTTTGCATTTTGGTTTTGTTTTTTTTTCTTTTGTTGTGGCCATGATATGATTTTTCATTCTTTTCGCTGCATCAACCTCCAGGACAATAGTTTTTTGGCGTTACTCAAGGAGTGTGGACATATGGGTGTCAAATCCCAAAGAACCAATGACAAGTTAAACCTGAAGAATGGAGGTGAGATATGGGGCATGTAATGTGTCATGGAAAGTGTTAAGTATGGTGTAGGGGATAAGGAACATGCTGTCTCAATCCAAGTTTTCCAAGTAACGCCCCTCCTATAACCTGAAAGTCTCAAGGGATGTCCATTGGACTAGGGCTAAAGATTTACCCTTGGGAAGTTGAGAAAACAGATTTACAGTCAAGATCAATCAATCTTCCAGATCACCCCTTTATCCATACTAAATGCCCAAAACAAACAAGTATAAGCACTTGATTGCTAAATGATCAAAGTACCTTTTCAATAGTATCCCACCTTCATCCAAATGGAAATGCTCGATGGTGAGAGTTATATGGCTGATGCAAATGGTGGAGGGACATGACATATCATTGTCAAATAGTGGGTGTAAGGGGTTGCTGGCTGGCTGACAAATGTAGGAGAAATGTTTTTTCCTATGGGGTTACCCATTTTGGTGGGTAACAAAGCCCCAACTGTTTCATGAATTTCAAAGATATAATATTGGTTGGTGCCCCTGAGTCAAGTGTGCAATTGTGAAGCAATTGATCATTCACCATTAAAGTAAGACAGAATGTAGAGTGGCTTCCATTTCTTCCTCCTTGATTCATGCCTTTTAATGCCACGGGACTATCTTCATTAGCTTCGTCAAGGCCAAAAAACTTCCTCAGTTTTTCATTTTGTGCTGGAATATTCATTAATTCAGTCAAAGGCACTGTAATTTTGAAGTTGACAATTCTTTCGCAAATCTAAATTTAACATATCAGCACTTTGCACAACTTGGCTGTTTCAGCTGCTGATTGGGTTGCTTTTGGAGAGCCTTATATGTCAGACAAGGGCCTTTCTTTGTGGCATAGCTCAGAGTAGCAAATTTACCCCTTTCACCTTCTTTGACGTTAAATTTGTGGGATATCCTTGCTGATTTCTTAACCTAATTTTTTGTTTTTTTGGGGCATAAGTTTTTAATGCAGTATCCCTGAATCGTGATTTCTTGTTGGAAGGTCTTACACCCAAAAGTGCTGTAGACTGTCAGCCTTTATATTTTTCCTTTTTATTTCAGCCAAACCGTCCTTAGAAATGGCATAAGATCCATCATTTAAAGTACATAAATAGTCTCCATCATCCACAAAATTTAGATCATTTGAAGCATCAACATTTTCAGACACCTTCATCTGTAGCATTCTTAGTTGGATGGATCCACCACCTAAAGTGTAAGCACATTTCTTTTGCATGAGGCTCCTTTCAAATTGTATTGCCTACACCAAAAACTTCTTCTTCCACCATAGTGGTGGTATGCATAGATGTAGGAGGTTTTTGTTTTTCCATTCTTTTGTTTCTGTCTAAACCAAAATTTTTCCTTGGCTGATTAGTTGCCCTTTGCTGAAATTGACTTTGTCACCATCTCTCCATCTGAGTGACCCTGTTTACTAAATCTGTAATGGTTGAGAGGACTTTATCCATATTTTCTGCCAACTTTGTAATCACATCTGGGACTGGATCATTGGAGTTCCTGCTGCTTGGCTTTGTTTCAGCTTTATAGCTTGATGGGACTGAACAAATCCACCTTTCCTGAATCTGAAAGGTTCCTCTCTATCTCCACCACCATATCCTGAGCTTCTTTCAAATCCTTTGGACGTTTGTCTCTCAGTAAGAAATGAAAATGTCTATCCAATGCGCCAATGTAATGGATAAGGATGGTCTCCTGTGGGGGTTTGCTATCTTTATGGAGCTTCAGAAGAATCTTATTCAGAAGTTTGATTGAATTCTTTCACTGTTTCATTTTCTTTTCATTTGACTTCATTTGGAATGGCCAATAAAAATCTGCGATCCTTCTTTTCTTCCCATAGCCAAAGGAAAGCTTCCTGACAGTCATCCCAAGTGCTAATGCTGCTTGTTATCCCTCATTTTGACAGGGGTATTCCTTGTAAATTTCTTCACTAAATCTGGTGTTTTGAGCTTTCATAACAGGGGTATTCACTTGTATTTATGGATATTGATGAGCAGGAGGTCTATGATGACATGACAGGATACTTCTTGGGAAGTTAGCTTCATTCTGATTTTCGGGCATTTCCACATTTTTCAAGGCAGTTCAGACTTATTGAGGCATTGGTCACACCTTCTGAAGCATTTTTGGGCTATTTGTGCATACCATGGACAGCCTTGTCACATACTATGTGGAGGATCCTTGAGCTCTCTCCCTTCTCATCACTTTTGGAGCTGATTTTCACTTGTTTGAAGGGCTGATCCACACATGGCAGCCTTATGACAGTTTGGGGGGTATATTGGTAGCACATAATGACTTGAAGGGGTCACTTAGATGACTTTTGATGACGTAGTGTTCACCTGAAATATTTTGGCTGACGTGGACAAAATATTATGAAGAATTATTAGCCAGATTTGAACTTGTGACCTGTGGGCTCCTTGTCAACAACATGCGTTGGGTGGATGGTTCAACTGATTGAGCTAACTCTTGGGGCTTCGACAACTCTCATATTATATCTGAGTTGTCCAGTTTTAAAATATATGGATGTTAAAACTTAAATTGTCTATAAAAACATTGAAAATGAAATAATCGATCTTGTCAACCATGCAACTCTGTCCCCCACTGTGACATTAGTGAAGAGTTGTCAAGTAATTTTCCTCTGAGTAGTGTAATTGCTGAGCAAGCTGTAGTATTTAGAATCCATTAAATTCCTCAACAGTGGCAGCATCATGCTGGAGCTGTACCTCTATATTGGGTAGCTTTTATCAGATATTTGTAATTGGTCTAGGCTCTGGTCATTTATAAGAATCAAATTATGTAATCATTAAGAATGCTTGGATTTCTTATATTTCTGAAACTGGCTGGTAATTTCAAACTTTGACATCATGAGATATTTTCTGGTCTTTCTCCTTGTGTATATGCATATTTCTACAATAGGAAATTATCTCATGATCATTTAAATACTGACCTGTATTCTACCAAAGAGGCCAAGATAGTGTTTTAAACTGATTGTTTATGATTTGCAGAAACGGGCAGCTGAACTTCGATCTGCACTAGTACAACTTGGGCCTGTAAGTATGTACAGTTTCTTACTCCTCCATATGGTACATTGTGAATCACTGTGTATGTTTTGAATTTTCTACA
The DNA here is from genome assembly GCA_031772625.1 of Pinus tabuliformis. Classification (NCBI taxonomy): domain Eukaryota; kingdom Viridiplantae; phylum Streptophyta; class Pinopsida; order Pinales; family Pinaceae; genus Pinus; species Pinus tabuliformis. The sequence goes on along the minus strand of CM062814.1, from coordinate 112,158,242 downwards.
ACAACTGGAGTAATTCGTGGGCATTACAAATTCAATAGAACATTCTGCTCTAAGGCTATCTAAAACGAGAGTATGATACTTGGATTTGAGTTTTAGACATGTTTAATTATATAATGTACTTCCCTAGAGTAGTGCTTCTTTATGAGCTAACTTTTCTTAAAAGTCATCTGAAATGAAGGTTTAGTAAAACTACATTTGCAGTTTGAGGATTTAGTCATAATGAGACCAATATGTATGCTAGATGAGTACTCAGTGTTGTATCTTTGAAGACAGTTCTAGGCTCGGGAACTGTGCCAAAGCATCTAAGTGAGGGATTTAATTTAAATGGATGACCAATGATTCAAACCATTTACACTTGTACAATCCAAAAACTTCTGAGATTTTCAAAGTGCTGATTTTCACTACTAACAACATATAATCCTTCAATTGATTGTGACAGAGGAAAGAAGAAGATATATGATAATTAAACATTCATCTTGAATACTTAATTTATCAGATATAGTAGAAGCGTGTAGAGAAATTTCTACAGCCAACACATATACATTCAAGAGATGACAAAAGGCAACAATTAAATGATGTAGAGGTACTAATTTAAACAATCTGTTTAATTAGCTATTCTCAATGATGATTATAACTTTGCAGTGGGCTGTCAGGGAAGTTAATACTTAACTTAACTTTACCCTAACTCCTATTTTACCTTCAACATATGATGAAAAAAAGAAATGAATATACTAGAAAAACTCACATGAACACAATTGCTGTTAAAAACGTAAAACTGAAGTCAGAGTCCTTTGATTATCTTCAAAAACTTTCATAAAAGTACAATGATGTTTCTTGGCTTTCTCAAAGGTTCAACCTTTATTACTTCAAATTACAATGTATATATAGAGTGTAATTAAAAATATCTAATTTAATACAATTTTTTACAAAAATAAAGTTCTATCCAAAATGATTTGGATATATCTAATTAATACAATTCAAAAGAAGGATTCTGAAACTGATTCTGTAGAAACAACACACTATTCGAGGATGCTGTTTGCAACTGCTGCCTTGAAATCTGCTCCTGCTTTTCATGCTCCCGTCTATTGTACTGACACTTGAAAAGATGCATTATGTTCCTGCTTTTTCTGTGCTGCTACCTGAAATTCTGCTTTCAGTTTGTTATCACTTAGAGAAAACCCTGGCTGTAAGGGAAAAATTCTAAGGTAACCTCTAACCAATCTTTTGAATTGAAAGCTAGCCCTTTCAATTCGAAGGGGGATCCCTTCTATAACTCAGTCAAATCTGACTGGTTATGTACTTAGAACAATGGCTAGATCTGATTGGATCATATAAAATTGGTTTGGAAAGGAAAGGTAAAACCATTGGGCATGGAGTCTCTGATACAAAGACACTAGCTATAGGTTGTACAAATCAGTCTAACAGAGGCAAGATAGCTGCAGGTTTCTTAGACAAATCATTAATGAGAGATGGTAGGAGACAATAGAAGTAAACATCAAAAAACAGAGCAACCATGTGAATTTTGCAATTGACATTTAAGTTGAAAAACATATAGGAAATCTGAATAACCTGAAATAGAGCATTTACACAGAATTCTGTTTCATAACCTTTATTCAAATTACTGAAGATCAATGGATTCAAGCTTTGACTAAGAAAGAGGAAAAACACCATAAGAAATTGACTAGAAACCTTCAACACATGAATCTATGAAATGTTGTAATATTGCTTGCAGCAAGTTCTATTAATATCAAAATAATATACACCATGTTTGATTTTCAAAAAATTCCGAACCCTTCTTCATTCTACAGAGCTTGTCTTTATAGAAAAGATTACAAACTAAAGCAAGTTTCTTGTTCATACTTAATTACAAATTGCTAAATATAAAAGAGTGTATATCTAATCCAAACTAAATACATTACATTCATTCCATCATAAAACAAAATAAATAATATTCTGTATTTGAAGATCATGTTGTTGTTGGAGTCATGGCTGAAGCTAAGGATCCCCAAGTCGAATTTGATGAGGTGGCTCTCCAATTGAAAGTTGATTAGGTGTTTTTCTAAAAATAGAAAAGATTAATTCTGGCGAATTCTTGAAAAATAGGCTTCAAAGATCAATTCGAATCTCTCAAACTGTGATAGTTGTACAAAATCTGAGAGACTTTTTTGTTTATGGGTCTGTTCCGGACAAAAACCTCTTTGGGTTTTCAAAAATTCATCCCCAGTTGTTCGTAAACTGATTTTTAAAACAGTGGCTAAAACAGGACAACAAAATCCGGAAAAAGGCTTCAAAGATCCCTTCGAATCTTTCAAATCGTGACACCTGTGTAAACACTAAACGAAGCTTTTTTAATGAGCCTGTTGTCAACAAAAACCTCCTTTGGTTTTTAAAATTTCATTTCCAACTGTTCAGAATCCGCACCCGAAGTTATTGCCTTCTACAGGAAAAAAAGAGTAAAACTGACCATTTTTACAAAAATGTGCTGCTACTTTGGTTGCTAGCGCTTTTACCTTGTTTATGGCAAATCGGCGCTGACACTCTCGTTGTCAGCGCTTTAAAAATTATTGACTAAAATTGTCATAACACAATTCACTCGAAGTTTGAGAAACTTATCCCCTTTTTCATTTTCTGGACATGAAAATTTAATTACCCTCCTATAGGCTCAATCTACTTCGGTGTACTTCTCAAAAGTTGGCTTAGTGATAAACAAATGATGGACCTCATGCAAAATAAATAAATCATTCTCTAAACCTTCCAGAAAAGCTTTACCACTAATGATCCCTTTTACCTTAGCAAACTTTGATTTATCTGTTGCTATGTCATGTAACTTGTACTGGTAATTTTCTAGTGGAATCAATTGGCCACGAGAATCTCTTAAGGATGGGAGTCCTTTTTGCTGGAGGATAGAAAACTTTTTGTGGAACTTCTTGATTTGAGCTTCTAAGTTTTGGCATTTGTTTTCCAGCTGCAACATTAAATTTCTTTTTGTTAATACCTTTCTAACTTCTAGGACTATGTCTGTCCTATCTTCAATTCCCAAGTCTTCAAGTTCATCTTTAGTTTTTGAGTTTAGCACTTTGATGATCCTTGTTGCTTCTCTTGGTTTGTGGTCCAACTCTTCTTTGATTTCTGTTATGGATGGTTTTGCTTTTGTTCTAGTTGTTCTTGTTCAAAAATTATTTCAATAGATGTCCACAACTCTGAAATGGTTGAATTGATGTCAATCTAGATTTTTTCTTTTGCTTCAGATAATGTCTGTGCACTGATTGATTCATCTGTGTACTTTTCAAGCTGTTTAGTTAACTTGAAATTCTTCTTCACTTCTGAGATGTATGCATTATCTGCCTTAAGTTTATTTTCTTCCATTCTTTGCAGTGATGCCTTTAATTTCTCTATTTCAACATTTCTTAATGACAAATCTCCCATAGCCTTTGACAACTTTTCAGTGGCTTCTTCGCTGGTTGATTTTGTTTGTACTGCAGAAATTCTTGCACTCATTTGCTGTTCCTTCTCTTTTAAGAGTTTTTCCATATCTGCTTCCATCTTTTGAATCTGAATATTCTGCTCAACAATCATACACAACATATTTTCCTTTTCTTTCTCTAATTGCCCCACTTCCTGAGTTTGAGGATGCTCTGTTGTTGGTAATTTCAACTGCTTTCTTAATGCTTGAATATCTTCATTCTTGCTCTTAATAATTTCTTCAGCAACATTAACATCATTAGGATCTAATCCTAATTTGATTACCAGATCTTCCAATCCTTTTATCCTTGTATCTTTAGCTAATGAGGACATATTTTCTAGCTTAAGCTGAGAATGGATATTGTTTAGAGAAGCTTGCAACTTTGAAGCTGTCATGGCAAAACTTGTCAAGGAGGAATAAATCATCTCACCTGCCTATTTATGTAGATCAATTTGATCTATTGGATGAATCTGCTTTGTATCAAAAGAAAATATAGAAGTCTTGTAATCCTCTGCACTTTTAGGAACTGGAACCTTTGGCTCAAGAAATGCCAATTGAAATTGTCCTCTGTCAAGGTCTAGTGCAGACAACAATCTGGTTTGAGTGGTAGAAGATTGTTTCCAAAACTTGAATAGGTAGAAGTCTTTAGTGCTTCATTCTTCTTCTTCATTTCTTTGAATCTTGCGAAAATACTTTGTTGTCCTGAAGAAGGGGAAGCAGGGGAGTCAGGAATTGTTTCTTCAGCTTGCTGTAGAGAATACACAGGCTCGCTTGATAGCACAATTGTAGTAGATTCTTTTGGATTTCTGACCTCTGATGATTCTTCTTCTACATTCATTGTTTTTCTCCTTTTAAAAACTTTAAATTCTATTGGTTTAAAACTTGAACCTGTAGGAGACATACTCTCACTTGGTCTCTTTAATTCTTTTTCCTTTAATCTTGGAGTCTCTAGGGTTGTCTGACTAGAAATTTGCTCCTCAACCTCTTGCAAAGTGTTTTCCTCCCATACTTCCTGATTTGCATACTGCTCAATTTCTGGTTTTGATATGTGAGTATAGGGAGTTGACTTTTGTTCAATTCTCATGGATGAAATTACTCCCAGAGGGTCGTAAGGCCAGCTGAAACTTAGCTTGAATTTCATCTGCCTTAGTAAATTCCCAACTTGTTAATTTTAGGCAACAATGGTATGTTCTATGCTTTAGAGTAATTTTACTTCAATGTCTTTATTAGCTCAGTATCAATATTCAGATTAGGAATCACATCAACATGATAGTAAAATGCAGATAGAACATAAACATAAACAATAGAAGACAAGCCAAGACAAGAGGACATAAGATGTGGCACCAGCCAGGGACAAACCCAATGTGGGGAACCCTTGATCAAATCTTCTTTTAGTCTTCAATAGTTCAGCAGAGAGAGATAGTACAATTTACAAATCGGATAATTTATAACAACAACAAAAGAGCCCTAAACAAAAAAGTCAATGCTGGTCAACAAGGTCGATTTGACCCTCAACAAATTGGTCAACTTTAGTCAATGTCGGCCTCCAAACATCAAGATGAACTAGCCCTCAAAACAACCCAAAAACAACCTAGTCAAAATCTGGTCAAATAGCCCACCTGCGGTCAGTGCTAACCAAAAAAGTCAACACTGGTCAACAAGGAAGATTTGATCCTCAACAAATTGGTCAACTTCAATCAACTTCGGCCTCCAAACAACAAGATGAACCAGCCCTCAAAACAACCCAAAAACAACCCAGTCAAAATCTAGTCAAATAGCCCACCTGTGGTCGGCCGTAGCTGCAGTCAATGCTGCTCAACAATCAACGTTTAGCCTCGATTTCTGTGCCCATAAATGCAGCCTGCCCAAATAGAGATAGCCCTCACAAAAACGTAGTCAAAGGAGGTCAACGCATGCTGGTCAACACTTGGTCAAACTGTCTAAAAATTCGGTCTCTTGAAATTTCGGCCTCCTGAAATTTCGCTCTCCTGAAATTTCGGCCTGTTGAAATTTCGATCTCTTGAAATTTCGGTCTCTTGAAATTTCGGATGTGTGGAGAGAGAGAGGCCCAGAAATCCGTACGCAATCAATGAGAGGGTGAGAAGTGTGAAGATGAGTGTGTCTAAATGAGGCTAAGTCACCTTCTATTTATATGCAATGTTGAGGATGAATAGACGCGACTGTTGGGCTTCTGAGCCTACATAAGTTCGCTGATCGACCTTGACAATTTGACCATAATCAAAATAAATTCATAACTTCATTTGTACATGTCAGAATCGGATGATCTTTAGATCAATCCTACACCTTTCGGAGAGAGGAATCCAAGAAAAATATCAGTTGTCATAAATAAGATGACCCATGTGGAGTTTGGCCCTAGTTGCCAATTTTAACACTCCCTCTCAACTAGAGACAACTCCATCTGCTAATCCATCTGGCAATCTGTACTATCTCTGCCATCAATGCACTGCTCTGCACTGCTGAACTATGAAGAAGAAGTGGTCTAGAATGTATCATACCATTCTCTATTGACCCTAAGTCAATCCCAATCAAAGGAGAGTGTGTCATACCACTCTTACTGACCCGAAGTCAGTTCCAATCAAAAGAGAGTATCTCATACCACTCTTACTGACCCGAAGTCAGTTCCAATCAAAAGAGAGTGTCTCATACCCGAAGTCAATTCCAATTGATCACAGATCAATGTCAGTCATCCTAGCATAGGGAGTACAGTAGTACACGATGCGTCCATCGGTAGTACTATGGTCCCTATCTTCATTTGCCTACTCATTGTCCAGATGAGAGGTACTTCCCATGAGTCCCAGTTTGCATGGGTAGGATGTCTCAGCAGGATAAGGATGAACCACTCATCCCGCCTACATGTCGCCAAGGGTTATCACAGGGGAAGGTTGAACCACTCACCCTGTACACAACAAACCACTAGGGGAAGGTTGAACCACTCACCCTATGGTTGCTCATCGCTCCAAGAAATACCCCAAGCCCCCTGGAGCTCCCAGGGCTCAATTTTCATCTCATACAGGACCCTCATAAGGGGGTCTTTCCACGACTCCAAGTCGTTCTCGGAAGGCCAAGAACTTGACCTTCCCGAGTGGCTTTGTCAGAATATCAGCGACCTTCTCATCAGTCCCAATGTGATGGAGCCTTATTGCTCCTCGATGTACCATATCCCAAATAAAGTGGTACCTGATATCTATATGCTTGGAGCGATCATGAAACACGGGATTCTCTGATAATCGGATCCACTTTGGTTGTCGTAGAGGATCACGGTGGTATCCAACACATGTCCAGACAACTCACTGCAGAGCTTCCTCGACCAGACAACTTCACAGGAGGCCATACTAGCAGCTATGTATTCAACTTCGGTGGTGCTCAAGGCAATCGATTTCTGCTTCCTGCTCATCCAGGATATTGAAGCAAAACCCAAAAAACAACATCCAGAAGTGCTCTTGTGATCCACCACATTGCCAGCCCAATCAACATCAGAATAAAGATGCAGCCTCAGAGCTTCGACAGTGTATCTCAGTTCATGAGTGATTGTGCCCCTAAGATATCTCAGAAGATTCTTGGCGCCAATCTGATGAGGTTCAACCATATATTGGCTCAATGTGTTAACTGCAAAACATATGTGCGGACGGGAGTTCACCAAGAACATCAATGCTCCTATGAGTTGACGATACTCAGAAGCATTTCCCAATTCATGTCCATCAACACTACCACATAACTTCTTAAAGTTAAGTTCCATCGGAGTAGTCACAGGTTTGCAGTCTGCCATCCCAAATCTTTCCAATATCTTCACAACATATTTTCCTTAAGAGAGGAAAATTTCACCTAGCTTTTTCTAGACCTCCAACTCTAGGAAATAGTGCATCGGTCCTAGGTCCTTCATCTCAAATTCAGAAGCCAAATCCCTCTTACATTTGTGAATGAGAGGGTCTGCACTTCCATCAACTCCATGCTTGATTTTGTAGAGCCACTTAGAAGTGACAACCGATTTGTCCTAGGGCCTAGGGACCACATCCCGACATCATTCTTCATAATTGACTCGTATTCTTCATTCATAGCATCCTTCCATACTTGATGCTTACATCTTCTTCAGATGATGAAGGCTCATTATGAATGATAGTGCTCATGGTGGTCAAATATCCTCGATACCTGTCCGGTTTCTTGCTTTCACGGAAAGCCCCCCTTGGTGCAATGTGTCTCTCAGCATCTTCGAGAGTCTCCCTAAGCCATGAGGATCTCCTTTTGGAGGAGGAGGTCTCATGAGGAGGAGAATCAACATGATCCATAGGTTATCAACATCATGCATCGTTTCGTCTTCTTTTGCGTCTCGATTTCCGGTGTTAGCTTCTTTGCCCTTCTTTAGGATAGGAAGGTTGTTGATCTTCCTGAGGGCCATATCTTCGTCGAAGGTGACATCATGATTTATCTCAACTTCCTTTTGACCAGTCACATAAATTCTATATCCCTTAGAATTTTCACTATAGCCCACAAAGATTCCTTTCTTCCCAGATGCACCCAATTTGCTTCTTTTCTCTTTCGACACATGAAAATATACTTGACTGCCAAAAATTCTAAAATGAGAGACATTAGGTTTCTAACCAGTGAGCATTTCTTCGGGAGTCTTGGAGTCTTGAGGGTTTATCTGTAAAGCCTAGCAAATTGATTTTAGGGTTATGGAAAACATAATCTCATTATTTCGGGCAACTATGGCTCTTTGACTTGGTAGGTAACAACTTTCACACTAGGTAACGAATTCAGGGAAATGATGAGTTTGGGGGAAAATGAATTGGGGTAACATGGATTCCCAGAAACTGAATTCATCATTGGCATCTTCGAACTTCTGAAATGCCCAATTATGTAGCTCATATAGGTCAAATTCACATTGAGTCTATGATTTTAAATTGAGTATCGACTAGAGGGAATTCGTCTAAATTGGGCATGAGAGGTAGGATTGGGCTTTCAATGGAAACCTTAGATTTACCCTTTTTGTTGACCATTTTGAAAATAAAAAGAACAAAGAATCTTTGAAAGAGAATACCCGGTGAGCTGGCAACTGATGGCACTGGTTACTTGTTGCAATCTGAAAATTTGGTGTCATTGAGTACTCTGGCAAACACTGGCGAAATGAAGAACAATGCACTTGACAAAAGTCAATTTGGATTTACAAATGGGTTTGAATAGGTGTGGTTTGAATAGCCGTTATTGGTGTGTCAATAAATGACAATCGGGACGTTGGCAGGAGGGATTTAATAATTTAACAGTCAAATAGTTAAATTATCGGGAAATATAGCGGAGGTCAATTTGGCAGAAATGGTGGGAGTGATGGTGGAGGAAGGAAGCGGTTTGCAGGGGTAGCGACAATAAGTGGTTTATGTGGCGAAATGTTGACACATAATGTCTGGAGGTAATTGCAAAACCATTTTGTGGAACCCCCCCTCCTCGTTAACTATCGGGAGTGCGGGGGGTCTTGCAATTCTTTATTATCCGTTGATTGGTGCGGCGGTGATCCAAAGCGTTCAAAGTTGCTCAGTCGATAACTTTCTTAGTGACACTTTTATTTATATTTAAAAAAACATTTAAATGAAATATTCGCGCCTATATCAAACTTAAAGCGACATTTTAACATATGCTCGTCTTTATTACAAAGTGCATGACAAAATTAACTTTTTTTGGAAACTATACAATTTAAAAGATAAATTGCACAGGTAAAAAGCAGTTACAACACTCAACGTATCTAATTTTTCAGCATTATCAATATTTTATGAACATGTTTTCTGAAATAATAGGGTGTGTTTATCTCAATTTGGATAGGAACGTAAAACATGTTTTTGCTTGTGTCCATAATCACTTAATATAATATGGAGTGGTTGCAAATCTGTCTGAGAAGTAGAAGCATAAACATACTTGGAGCATTATTGTTCCGTTTTGGAAATGTTTTTGAAATTTCTTTCCATAAAAGAAGCAAACCATTTAAGAACCAACATTTAGGGAGTGAGAACACCAGTTCCTAAATGTCACAACCCAAGGCATAATCACCACTATGAAGTAATATATGGGGCATTTAAAAATTAAAGAAACATCACCCATAAATTAAGAAACGTTAAATTACGCCTCAACATGTGTTAAAGGTATTGTTGATGCAATGCTATAGGTGTACAAGCTAGGTCACAATGCTACCACAAAATCTAACAGCCTAGTGCAAAGCCTCACTATGCAACCTAATTCATAGGTCAACAAAGAGATCAACCACCTCTTGTAGAAAATTTAGTTTCTTGTTGTAGCCCTCCTCAGTTTCAGTTTTCTTTTCATATGGCTTAATGCTCACAACCCCACATAATCATGCTGATATATATAAACTTAATGCAAATTTTAAAAGAAACATTACAGGCTACCACTACTATTTCACTTTTCAGTTGATAGAAAATTAGAGACAAGCATTCACACAAGTTTGACACAAAGATTTTTGGTCAATCTCTGACCCTGGGAAAACCCACAAGGGGAAAACCCGTTTGAAGGAGATTTTTATTATTCTTTTCTTAGGGAAATTTTACACAACAATAAAACTTAGGGGTACTTATCTCCCTTTTAGAACTCTACTCAACTCCTTGAATTTTGTACCACTGTTTGAAAATTAGTGCACACTCCAACAATCTCTTCCCCTCCGTCGTGTGCCATTGTCAGTGAGCTCCATCCTAGATTTTCGTGCTTGTTGCCCTGAATATCCTCCTAAAAATTCAGGGGTCCAACCAACATTAAATGTCCTTGAAAATTGTGCTTGTAATTAGCAATCTCTGCCTCTAACTACGTGCTTCTATTGATAGAATTTCAAGACAGGTATTTGGTTAACTCCAGAACGGAGTGGGGCTCAGGGGAATGCTCCAAGCCACATTCCATGGTACAAGGGTAGCTATAATAAGGGAAGCCCACACCTGGATATATCAGTGTAGGAGGGAGCAAATGGTGGTTCATTGTGGAAATTATATCACTATAGCAACTGATCTGCTTTTCCTACTTATTTCACCATAAGTTATTCATGAAATTACTTGAATAAACATTAAAATAAATACTGCTGCAGAGATCACACCATAATACAGAAACAAACATATGCACAAGAATCAACACATTGACACTGTTATTTTGGACTAATGTCCCCGGAAAAACCCAATGTGGGAAAACCGGTGTAGCAAGGGAGGATTTTATTATTCAGCAATTTTCTAGTACAACAGGGTGCCAAACTAGCTTACCCACAAATAAACAATTTTTTCAGCACTTCTTCTGAACCCAGCGCCAGCCCTACTGGCCTCTGCGTGACCTAAAACCATCTGCGTCAGCCTGTTGAGACTCTGCGCAGCCTCTCTGGCCTTCTGCGTCACTCCTGCAGCCTCAGCGTGGATGACGCAGGCCCTGCTGGCTCTGCGCAGCCTCTGCCGCCTCTGCGTGGCTTCCTCTGGCCCTGTGTCTGCCTTTTCTGCCTCTATGCTGATCTCCCGTCTCTCTGTTCCATATTTGCTGCCTCCTGACTGCTCTCCAGACCATTGGTTCAATTTCTCAGCTAACCCCACTCCAGAAATTGAACTGATTGGTCTCCCTCAGTGTGTTCTCCAAGTGACCCTCAAGCCTCCTCTTATACTTTTTTCGTTGACAAATCAACGGCCGAGATGGAGTCCCTAATCAACGACTAAGATTAGATCTGGCTTGATCCATGACTTTTGGACCATTCTAACACCGTTTTATATTAATACACATTAATATTTTATTTTCCCTAAGTTTAGACTTAGGGACTCCATTAAAAATATTAATTATTTTAATATCTCTCAACTTGTTTATAATCTGGCCAAACACTTTCTGGGTATTGGAGATCTCATGTGCTTTAGCCTGTCCACCAATTTTCGTGGCTAGAGCACATCTGATGCTACTCCAAATCAACACTCCCTCTTAGCGAGGGCTGTGCTCTAGTAATACTCCTCACTGAGTATCACCTTGATCATCCGGCATCGGTCCTTGTGCTGACGCTAAGCCTCCCTGCCCAACATCCTCTGCATTACTGCATCCTGTACTGCTGCCCATGACTTTGCTATTGCCACTGCTGCATCTGTATGACAACTCCCTCTGCATCCGTTCTGCTGCTGGTCCTTTCTCCCAACACTGCATCCGCACTACAACTCCCGCTGCATCTGTGCTGCTGCTGGTCCTTTCTCCCAACACTGCATCTGCACTGCAACTCCCTCTTCATTCGTGCTGCTACACTTATTTCTACTTCTGAAAGGGGTTCTTTACCATCCCCATATTTTCCCTGAAGTAGTCAAATTTTGACTTTCCAAGGGCCTTGGTGAGGATATCTGCCACCTGTTCTCCTGTAGGAGTGTAGCTGAACTGTACAACTCCTCGTTGGACACAGTCTCTGACAAAGTGACACCGGATATCAATATGCTTCGACCTATCATGAAACACTGGATAATTTGGTGCAACTCTGATTATCACACATGATCCTAGTCGCCTCCATATTTCTTCTGAATAGGTTCACCGACAGTTTTCTAAGCCATATGGCCTCACACGAAGCTGTGCTTGCTGCCATATATTCTGCCTCAGATGAGCTCAGAGCCAAGGACTTCTGTTTCCTACTGCACTAGTAGGTCATTCTTGATCCGATGTTAAAACAGTACCCAGAGGTACTTTTCCGATCCACTGAACTTCCTGTCCAATCTACATCAGTAAATCCACTCAACCTGATATTCTTGCCCTTGGTGTAGAAGAGCCCATAATCAACTGTTCCCTATAAATACCTGAGAACGTGTTTGGCTGCTGCCCAGTGTGCCCTCTTTGGTTCCACCATGAACTGACTAAGGGTGTTGATAGCATAGCAAATATCTGGCCTGGTATTGACCAGATACATCAGGGACCCTATGAGCTGCCAATATAGGGTGGGATCGACATCCTTGTCTTCTGATGCATCAATCTTCTTCCAATTGGTGATCATTGGCATAGCCATAGGTCTACAGTCTCCCATCCCGAACCTTTTCAGGATTTCTGTAGCATACCTTCCTTGCCCAAGGAAGATTTCTCCTTTCTGCTGCCAAACTTCCAACCCTAGGAAGTAGTGCATTCGTCCCAGATCCTTCATATCGAACTCTATGGCTAGATTCTTCTTGCAGTCCTCAATGAGTCTAGATGATCCTGTCAGAAAGAGATCATCCACATATAATACTAAGATAAGCGGCTTGTTCTCTACGACCAGATAGTAGAGATTTGGATCCACGTCACTCTTGACAAACCCCATCTTCTGCAAGTAGCCATCTATTCGACCATACCACGCTCTCGGTGCCTGCTTCAGCCCATACAAGGCTTTCTTTAGTCTGCATACATGAGACTTCTTCTCATGAGTTTCAAAGCCCTCTGGTTGTTCAATGTATACCTCTTCTTCTATTACCCTATTCAGAAACGCCGTCTTGACATCCATCTGATGGATCTCCCATCCCATTTGGGCTGCAAGAGATATCACAGTCCTAAAAGATGTATACCTGGCTACCAGGGCGAAGGTTTCCTCATAGTCAATCCCTTCCTGTTGAGCATACGTCTTAGCCACAAACCTAGCCTTGTATTTCTCAAAACTGCCGTCCGCAACATATTTGATCTTGTAGATCCATCTTGAACCTACCACAGATCTATCTTGAGGCCTTGACACCACCTCCTAGACATCGTTCACCATTATGGAGTTATACTCCTCTACCATCGCATCTAGCCAGACTTGATGCTGAGCTGCCTCCTTGAAACTGGCAGGCTCTCCATCCTGAGCTACTAACGCTTGATATCTGTCTGGCTGTTTTCACTCCCTCTTACTGTTCCTTGGCTCATTGATGAAGTTCTCTGCATCACGCAGAATCTGACGAAGTTCCCTGCTAGTTCTTCCTCTGCCAGCAGGTGCTTCTGTTCGCTCCTCCTCCTCCTGAGAATCTTCCTGACCTAAGGAAGAATTCTTCACTTCCGTTGGTTGAAGAGGCATGACCAACAGATCCTCTTTCGACTGCTCCTCAGAAGGCATTTCGTGAGATCTTCTGAAAGCTCTGTCCTCCATGAACTTTACATCTTGTCGTACTACTACCTTCCTGCTCCCTGGAAGATAGATTCTGTATGCCTTAGTGTTCTCGCTATATCCCACCAGATATCTCTTTTCTGCAGTTTGATCCAGCTTCTTCCTCTTTTCTTTGGGTATGCGGCAATATGCTAAACTCCCAAATATCCTGAAATGACTGACTTCAGGCGTCTTCCCAGTGAAGACTTTCTCTGGAGTAATCTTGCCCAATACCCAATGAGGAGTCCTGTTCTGAACTTAGACAACTGTGTTGCATGCCTGCGCCCACATGAATTTTGGCATATCTTGATCATACAGCATGGCCCTAGCTGCTTCTACAATAGTCCCGTTTTTCCTTTTTGCCACCCCATTTTGCTCCGGATTGTAGGGAGCTGTCCACTCTCTTCTGATGCCCTCCTTAGCGCAATAATCAGTGAAGTCCTTATCGACATACTCACCACCATCATCTGAGCGCAAGAATTTTATTTTCTTCCCAGTCAGATTCTTCACCAGAGCCTTGAACTCCTTGAATCAATAGAAAACCTCATCCTTGGTTTTCAGAAAATAAATCCAAGTTTTCCTCGAGTGGTCATCAATGAAGGTAAGGAAATACTCGGCACGTTGAGAGCTTTGACAGACATAGGTTCGCAGATATCTGAGTGTATCAGTCCTAGTACACTCTTGGCCCTGTGTTTGCTCTTAGGAAATGCCGCCTTGGCATACTTTCCTAGAGCGCATCCCCTCCATACATCATCTCGTTCCGTACTCAGATTCGGAACCCCTGTTATAGTGCTCATGAGAATTCTTAGAACTCCATGGTGCAAGTGACTCATCCTTCTGTGCCATAGTTCGTTCAAGTCCTTGTCCCCATCACTGCCTATTAGTGCCATTGGTGATTCTAGTTGTAATCTATACAACCGATTACTTTTGATCTCGATCTGCACTTTCTTTTTCCAGCTTAGGTGTTTGACGTATACCTTTTCCTTGATGAAGTAGACGTCATAGCCCTTGCCTTGTAGTTGTGACACAAAAAGTAAGTTCATTCCCAATCCTGGTACATGCAACGCATTTGTGGTACGGAACCACTCTCTTGATTCTGTCTGAAAAACTATGGCACCCTTTCCTACTGGAGTACACTTTGCCTTCTTCCCCATGGTGATCTGAAAGTTCATCTTCTCTTCTCGATATTCTGAGAAACACTCCTTGATTCCCGTCATATGCCACGAGGCTCCAGTGTCTATATACCATAGTTTTGATGATGCAACACTAGTCATGCACGCCACTTCTTCTTCCAGTCTGGAAGCCAACATAGAGAAATCGAAATCTCTTTCTCTTGTGCAATCTTTTGAAAATCTGCGTGAGTCCCTTGAGGTGGATGCCTCTGCATCGTGGTCTCGACCCATAACTGATTTTCCCTTTCTGTCTCTGATTACTTGCTCTGATACCATGTGGAAATTCTATCACTACAGCGACTGATTTACTTTTCCTACTTATTTCACCATAAGTTATTCATGAAATTACTTCAATAAACACTAAAATAAACACTACTGTAGATATCACACCGTAATACAAAAACAAACATATGCACAAGAATCAACACATTGACACAGTTATTTTGGACTAATGTCCCCTGAAAAACCCAATGTGGGAAAACCGGTGCAGCAAGGGAGGATTTTATTATTCAACAATTTTCTATTACAACAGGGTGCCAAACTGGTTTACCTACAGATAGACAAATTTTCGAGCACTGTAGAAACCACTCAGCCATATTAAGCACTCACAGCAAATTAACACACAATAATCAAACCAGCAACACACAAAAGACAAACTGGCGGAAAAGGCAGAGAGCCATGATGTGGTCTCTCATGCTCATGTATTTCTCTCTTGTTCAAATAATTTAATAATACATTTAAATACATAAGCAAGTGGTCTTAAGATAGTGTGTCTATCTTAGACTCACTTGGTTGAGACATTTTCTCAACTTACACACTAATTTAGGAGAACTAGTTGGAGAGAATCTCTCCTCCTAACTAAACTCCTTAGTTTGAGAAACTAACTCTCATGATTTAATTTAATTAATTATTTTATTTGGATTTATAATTGTTTTTAAGAGAGTGAGGCTAACATTCCCCCCCTCAATGATAAATCCAAAAAGAACAAGGAACCATCTTCCAAGTTCTCAAGTTGCTCCTAAAAAATCATTTGCTTGAAAAAACTGCCAAATCTGGATGCTGAAGAAACTGCAATATGAAGAGACTATGAGTCAGCTGCATGATTGATTCATCTCTGAATGACGCTTGACAACTCCATCATGTGCCAAGCCGCAAAAGGATCCAACTATCCTTTGCTTGAAAACAACATCCGGTGTCCACTGACACAATTTGATGAACGCCCACTGGCATATTTGCTGATGATGATCGCCCACTGGCTGAAGATGTTGAAAAACAACTCAATGTTGCTTTTGCTATGATGAAAGCTGCTCACTGCTATTTTTGTTGTCGATCGCCCACTGGCGAATTCGCTGATGCTCACTGCTGATGAAAAAATGCCCATTGGCTGCTTCGCTGATGTTGTCGAGACTTTCAGTCTGACAACCACTTGTCAATTTCATTGACATTTTGCCCCCTTTGTTAGCTGAAAGAAGAGACAATCTTCTTCAAATTATATCTGAATTCTGAACTCCCCCCTTCAGGTGTAGGAGAGTTTCACTGTTGTACTCCCCCGTTCAACTGCACGAGAGTACCGTCTTCATTTGACTGTTCGCTGCAATATGTGTGAGTGAATCCGCTTATAAAACTTGTACAATCTTCTGGTTGTGGATGACCATTCCCAGGGATCAATCCATGAATAATCAATCTTTAATCTGGCAGGTTGGTCTTGTTTGCAACATTTCTGTGATGAATGATTCTACTTGCCACAATGGTTGCAAGGAAGGAGATCAAAACACTGATCTTCTTGATGACCGGTTCTTTGACAATGAGAACATTTTGGTTTGTCTGCAACTTGAGTTTACATGCATTGCTGTTTGTCTGCACTTTCAGTTTGTGTGCATTGATGTCTATTTGCAACTTGGGGAGAACTTGATGAGGTGATTTGTTCAAGTAATCCGGCACTGACGCACTGAATTGGCTTTGAATAATTAGGGATATGTAAGTCGTCGTCATCTTCGACATATCCTAAGCCGCACTGATTTCGATTACTTTGGATTTCTTCCCATGGCTTGATGATGGGTTTGGAAGAAAGGTGAACTGGAACAACTTCAACACTTGAAGCTGGTTGGATGAATGAGTTCGAATGAACAACTGTATTGGGATTGGTCAAAGACTTAGAAGCAACATGCTTCTCTTGCAACTCTGTTCTCTACAGTTGCGACTCGAGTTGAAGGAACTCAATCATTTCATGTGCATGTTGAATATGCACTTGAATGTTAGCAAGAGTGGTTTTGCTGATATGCACCATGTCGTCAGCTGAGGATAACATTAAATTGTGAAGAATTTGGGATAGTTGAATGTGTGTCGCCATGTCGCCTTGCATACTTTGAAGTCAGGCTCGCTTGTTGAAGAAGTCGGGCTTGAAAAATTGCTGAGTTGATCACTGAAATGACAGGCTTGCTTGTACTGTGGCTGATACTTTTAAACACTTGCTTAAACTGCTGATGCTTTTAAACACTTTGCTTGAACTATTGATTTCACGCTCGCTTGATGACAATAGTTTTGAATGAAATGTTATGAGTGCTTTAATGAACTTTATACAGCCCTGCTTGGTGTGCGTTGAAATGTCGCACTTGATTTGATTACTTGACACGCTCGCTTGATCTTAGTGTGCTAGCTGTAGACACATGCTTGTTTTGATGCTCACTTGAAGATTAGAAGTCAAGCTCGTTTGCTGATGATTGCGTGCTTGAACTTACTTGATTGTTTTATGAACACGGTCACTTGCTTGATTGTTTTTGCTTGAATTACTTGTTGTCTTGACTTTTGGTTGATTACTGCACTTAGTGATGCACTGAACGTGCTGAAAATTGATGGGTGTCGAACACTGTCGAAAATGCTCCCAAATGACAAATGATGAATTCAATGTTCAAGTAACAACTAACTTGACTTAACGTATGCACTGTAACAAATCAAATGAGGGTGTCGGTGACAACTGAAAATGCACCCAGACAATTAAGTTAAAACATTGCAAGTGATACAAAAAGTGTTAAAAATGTTGATGGCGATTGTACTTTGAAATGCTTGAGTGTGTAGCATCCTTAATTAGCTGTTGTGAAATGTTGTTGCAGAAGATTGCTTTTATCAAGTCGATGATGTGACACTTTGTGTTTATTGTAGGAATTTACAGGGTAAGTTCCACAGAAGAATACCAAAAGGACACCGCTCACAACCAGATCTCAAATCAATACACCAGTATTTTTGACGTGGTTAAAACCCTCAGAGTGCAAGGAGGGAAACAGTCCACGGCCTGTCCCAACGTGGGTACAGACAATTTATTAATCAAAGAATGAAAATTTACATAAGCTTCTCTCATGCACGGATTACCCGAACAATGACCCTCCATGCGCTTTAAATAGAACTCATGGACCAATCGGGTGTCAAGCCACGGATCAAGTGTCGGTAATACCGAGGTGAGAGTGAACCGTCGGATCACTACATATCGTGACCGTCGGATTGTAAGTTACAAAATGTACAACGGTAAAGAAACACACTTTACCTAACTCTAACCTAACTCTATACTAGACCAAGTTGAACTTAACTATATCCTATGTGTCGGAATATCCTAACATCCCCCTTAAGAACAACTTGGGATAGGATTGAAGGATTTACAAATATGACACAATAGGAGAAGGAAGGAGGCACTAGAGCCTATCCCCCCTTAGTGACAACTTCCTGAACTCCAAGCATATATCGAAGTTTAGTGAACTTCGCCTCTGTGAGAGCCTTTGTGAAGATGTCTGCAACCTGATCATCGTTGGACAATATTGCACTTCAAGAACATGGTCATGAATGAGCTTTCTGATGAAGTGCATGTGTAGTTCAATGTGTTTGCTGCGCTGATGCTGGACTGGATCTTTGCATAGCTGAATGGCACTTTGATTATCACACCAAAGTGTGGTTGGATGCTGCTGCTCAAAGCCAAACTCTGATAGGATCTGACGAAGCCACAAGGCTTCCTTACTAGCTTCCACGGCACCACGATACTCTGCTTCTGCTGACGAAAGAGAAATGGCAGCCTGTTTCTTACAAGCCCATGTAATAGGTCCTGAACCAAGAGTGAAGACATAACCGGCAGTAGACTTCCGATCATCAAGGTCACCAGCCCAATCAGAATCAGTGAAACCAACTAACAGAGGAGCTGCTTTGGCACTGTAATGAATCCCAAACTGTATTGTACCTCGAACATAACGAAGTATTCTTTTAGCTGCTTTCCAATGACTTTCACGGGGGTTTTGCATAAAACGAGCAACAAGGCCAACAACAAAGGAAAGATCAGGACGAGTATGGGTTAAATACAAGAGTTTTCCGACAAGTTGACGGTATAAGGTAGCATCAACTTCAGGAGAAGTACAAGAGACTGAAAGTTTGACTCCAGACTGAAAGGGAGAAGGGGCTGGCTTACAGTCTTCCATGTGAAAATGACGAAGAATATCACAAGCATACTTGGACTGGGAAAGGAAAATACCCTCTTGGGATTGCAAGACTTGAAGACCGAGAAAATAGTGTAAGTGTCCTAAGTCTGTCATTTCAAATTTCTTTTTAAGGCTGGACTTCACATGGTTTATAAGGTTGGGATCACTACCAGTAAGAATAAGATCATCAACATAAAGAACAAGGATGATGAGAGAGTTGCCCACTTTCTTGGTGTAGACAGTATTGTCAGAATGACACCTAGAAAAGCCAGATTCTAAAAGAAAGCTATCCATTTTGGCATACCAAGCTCGAGGAGCTTGCTTGAGGCCATAAAGGGATTTCTTAAGTCGACAAACGAGGCTGGAGTCTGTTTGTATGAAGCCAATGGGTTGTTCCATATAGATTTCTTCCTGCAAGTCCCCATGCAAGAAGGCAGATTTAACATCCATTTGATGTACTTCCCATTTTAAAGAGGCAGCAAGGGAAAGAACAAGGCGGATAGAGTTCATTTTGGCAACTGGAGAGAAGGTTTCAGTGTAGTCAATGCCTTCAACCTGTGAAAAGCCCTTAGCAACTAGACGAGCTTTATGTTTATTAACTTTCCCATCTGGTCCATACTTGGTTCTGTAAACCCATTTGCATCTAACAAGTTTGCGTCCCTTTGGTAGAGGAACAAGATCCCATGTATCATTTGTCATCAATGAATGATATTCTTCATTCATAGCTGTTTCCCAATGTGGATGGCCTGAAGCTTCTGCAAAAGTGTCAGGATCATGATTTACTGGAGCTTGAGCCAGTAAAGAAGAGGCTCTTTCAAACTGAGAACGTGTACGTCGCTGATCTGTAGGATCACCGGCAAGATCACCTGCTGCATCCCGAGTAGCACGGACCCATCTTGGAAGTTGAGGATCCTGAGAAGGTGGGGAAGGATTATCATCCTCGCTTTCATCATCAGAAGAAGAAATGTTTTCAAAGATAGAAGAGATGGGAAGAGGTGGCACATCCGCCGGACTAGGCTCGCAGGCCGATTTATTTTCATCAAATTTTACATCTCTTCTAATGATAACATTTTTGGACTTAAATGGAATAAGTCTATAGCCTTTTACATCTTCAGAATATCCAACAAAAGTACATTTCTCACTCTTAGGTTCTAAGGCTTTATGCTTTTCATCTGGAATATGGGCCCATGCTTCACTTCCAAACACACGAAAGTGACTTACATCTGGTTTAATGGAACTCCAAGCTTCTTCTGGAGTGATATTCTCTAGAACCTTAGTAGGAGTGCGATTGATTATATAATTTGCACAATTAATTGCTTCGGCCCAAAAACTAAGACTGAGTCCTTTAGATTGCAGCATACAATTAGCCATTTCCTTTAAGGTGCGATTTTTCCTTTCAGCTACACCATTTTGTTGTGGAGTGTATGGAACAGTATGTTGCATTTGAATTCCATTTTCGGTGCAAAAGTGATGAATGCATTTTTAACATATTCTCCACCATTATCAGTTCTTAGCTTAAGAATTTGATGTCCAGATTGTTTTTCAACGAATGCTTTGAAGGCCAAAAAGGTGGTAAATACTTCGCTCTTGAGTTTTAAGAAGTATACCCAAGTGCGTCTAGAGAAATCATCAATGAAAGTTAAGAAGTACTTGCAGCCAGAGAATGAAGCAACAGGAAGAGGACCACATAAATCACTGTGCACAAGCTGTAAAGGGGCTGAGGCGTGCCAAGAGGCACGTTTGTCAAAACTGTCCCGATGATGTTTTCCGAGTACACATCCGGAACAAACACCATCTTTGCAAGATACCATAGGAAGACCTGTCACCATGTTTTCTTTACATAGATGCTGAAGGGAGCGATAGTTTAAGTGACCAAACCGCTCATGCCAAAGTTTGCTCACTTCATCATTATGAGCAACAAATACTGAGGGAAGATGGGATGACCCAAAGTTGTGAAACTTATACAACCTTTTGGAATCATCAGCAAGACCAGTAGCTAGAATCTGTTTAGGATCTTTTAGATCCTTGATTACAACATCATGAGGTGAAAATTCAACAATTTTACCTTCACCTGAATGAGTTATCTGATAGACAGATAGAAGGTTGCAGGATAAGTTTGGAACACATAATACATCATTGAACTGACCATTGTCTAGATGAACAGTTCCAGTCCCTACAACATTAAGAGATCTATCATCACCAACATATATATTTTTGGTGTTACAATCATTTAAAGAAGAAAACATGGCTTGGTTTTTGGCCATGTGACAAGAGGCTCCAGAATCAATGAGCCACTCATGAGAATGAGAAGAAGAAGAAGATACATTTAATGCATAACCAGACTGAGATGATTGACGATGACATGCAGAAAATGCCGTTCCGGAAGTTGAAGTTGAAGTAGGCTCCAGATGGATGTTATGTTTCTTCATTGCGGCTTCCAAGGCTTCCATCTTCTTAAAGCATTTAGATTCTAAGTGGCCATCTCGATTACAAAAGTTACAATGTCTTTCAGTCTTCTTCCATTTGTTTTTATTGGTCTTATCATATTGCTGAAATGATCTTTCATCTTGAGGCTGAGTTGGTTTAGGACCATTCCTTTGAGGATAAGACTTCTTAGGATTCTTTGAATTTGGATGCTGCTGGGCGGCTAACGCTTTTGTGGAAGAGTTTCCAAGATTAAGAAGACCAAGGTGTAAGAGTTTTTCTTGTTCTCTTATTAAGGAATCACAAAAGGAGTCAAAGGAAGGGGGCTTGTAGTCTTTGCCTTGACAAATGAAAGCTTCCCTGGTAGAATGGAAAGTGGAAACAAATACAGAGTAGGCTGGCCCTAACTTAGTGAGGATGGAATAAATAAGGTTACCATCATCTTTCTTAACTTTAACACCTTCCAAGAGATATCTAAGGTTCTTGAATTTTGACAAGAAATCTTCAATGCAAGAAAAATTATTAGGATCCAAAGTAAGCAGCTCATTTTCAAGTTGATGGGATCTAATTTCATTTTTAATCCCAAAAACTTTAGCAAGTTTTTCTAATGCTTCATGAGGAGTTTCAATTTCTGCAATGTGGAATCTAAGATCAGGAGAAACAGACATTCCTATCAAGCCACGTGCTTGATCTTGTCGATTTTCCCATTTTTCGGCCTTGTCTTCATCTTTGGGTTTCTTCTCTTGGTCTGTGGCTATTCTGAAGAGACCTTTACTTCTAAGTAAATCTCCCATGTAGGCGACCCATTGGAAGTAGTTAGTGCTGTCAAGAATGACTTGGCATGGACTTTCCATTTTTGAAAAACAACTGAAGCTGAAGATGCTGAAAGTGAGTGGTCCAATGGATAGATCTCGAAAAAATAGGCGGTTTTAAAAAAAACGGCTCTGAAAAAGGCTTCCGGATGAAGAAGTTATGGCTTTTTGAAAAAAAATTGTTGACGTTGCCGGCAAAGTGCGCGAATGTGCGGGAATGAAAAAATCCGCCCCCACAAAATGGAGACTTGAACCCAAGACCTCTACTCTCTTAAAAGGTCTTTGAACCAATTGATCTATACAAAAGATTTGAGAGAGAGAGAGAGAGAGAGAGAGAGAGAGAGAGAGAGGGGGGGGGGGCCTCGATTTGCGTGCTTGCCTTGGGAAGACTCTTTTCCCCTACAAAACACAAAACACAAAACCCAACACGAATATCCAAAGAAAAAACGAACCTTACGGCTCGAAGTTAGCTTTAGCCAAAAAAACTAGAAATTTTAAAAAAAATCTCAAAGTTAGCTTTTAGCCGAAAAACTAAATATTTTCCTCAATGTTTCTGATTTTCCGAGATCACACTAAGGTGCAGGGAAAAGAGCATACGCATGAGAAAAATCCTTTCTTTCTGTTTCTGATTTGCCCAGATCGCACAGAGTCGCAGGGCAAAGAGCATACGCAGAAATGAAAGGTATAGATCCGGGAAAAAAAAAGGCTAAATAAACCGAAACCGAAATAAGCAGAGAGAAAATGACAGTAAACTGCAAAAAAAACACTGTATACCTCCCGATCTGAAAAATGACGCAGCTAGGGCTACCGGAAACCTTTTCGCGTGAAACGAAAGGGGTTCCTCACTGAAACAGATGCTCCGAATGCAACAGAGCAGTCCTCTCGGCCCGAAAGCAGTCAGAAACAGCAGATCTAGGAAACGACAGCCGCATGCAGTTCTACCGGCTTCAGATTTGGATCACCAACGGACGCGGCCCTCAAATAGCTCTGATACCATGTAGGAATTTACAGGGTAAGTTCCACAGAAGAATACCAAAAGGACACCGCTCACAACCAGATCTCAAATCAATACACCAGTATTTTTGACGTGGTTAAAACCCTCAGAGTGCAAGGAGGGAAACAGTCCACGGCCTGTCCCAACGTGGGTACAGACAATTTATTAATCAAAGAATGAAAATTTACATAAGCTTCTCTCATGCACGGATTACCCGAACAATGACCCTCCATGCGCTTTAAATAGAACTCATGGACCAATCGGGTGTCAAGCCACGGATCAAGTGTCGGTAATACCGAGGTGAGAGTGAACCGTCGGATCACTACATATCGTGACCGTCGGATTGTAAGTTACAAAATGTACAACGGTAAAGAAACACACTTTACCTAACTCTAACCTAACTCTATACTAGACCAAGTTGAACTTAACTATATCCTATGTGTCGGAATATCCTAACATTTATGAACTTAAGTGATTACAAGATTGTTGATTTCAGGAGCTTGATCGATGACTTGTATATGTAAACTTTTCTTATGTGCATGTAGTTGTTTTTTTGACGCAATAAAAAAAGAGCTTTTTACAAACTCGACACAAGTCATGCAAATACATTCACGACACAGTGTGTACCTATGATCCCCTTTTTCAATTTCTGGCAGATCTAGGACACGATCACCACAAAAAGATATGTTTTTATTAACCTTCAAGATACATCATCATGACAATGTTTTTAGTGAGGCGTCTCATGCACAGAATGAGAACTCTTTGGCGTCAATTTGTCTTCAAAAACTGACTCAACCTTCTAGAAATTAAAATATTCACTTATCTTGCCAAATACAAAATAAATTTACCTTATCACTCCAAAAACAAAAAATTCACTTATGACTCCATTACATGAAAAAATCTTTCATAACCTTATCTCTCCAAAATATTAAAATATGTCCTTATTCCTCCAAAGATTGATATCACTTTACAAAAAAAATCACTTTATGATGTAACTTAAAAAGTGAATTAATGTTTATGATTTTACTTTATAAAAGTGAAATGAATTCAAAAATCAAAATTTTGTGCACGCTCCCTTCTTGAAAAAAATAACACACACCTTGTTGGAGAGACTTTAGATTTGGTGGCCCCTCGGGAAAAGCCATTGGTCGAATTTCTGGAGGAAAGAGGAAGAAATTTGAAGAGTGAGCTGGGCCGCGGTATGGAAAAAGCAGATACAACAGAGCAGGTTTTGGTTCAGGGTTGATCGAATAGCCTCAGGGCAATTCCCGAGCACTGTTACCGGGGGATTGACCAAAAACCCACTAGATTATGAGTCCAGAAAGAGGACTGAATCACCTCAAGAGAGACTGAACTGCTTTGAAAATTGACCAAGGTTCTGCGCAGATCATGCCCTAACTA
Source organism: Pinus tabuliformis (assembly GCA_031772625.1). Taxonomy (NCBI): domain Eukaryota; kingdom Viridiplantae; phylum Streptophyta; class Pinopsida; order Pinales; family Pinaceae; genus Pinus; species Pinus tabuliformis. The sequence goes on along the minus strand of CM062814.1, from coordinate 112,133,435 downwards.
TGTTTTCGACTTGTCTCAGGAACACCTCCAACTGGGTCCCAGGAGCATCGAAATTGCCATACGGAATTGTTATGATTTTGGCCTCAGAACAAATCCGCACAGCCTCAGAAGGATCCCAATTGTATTGCCTTAGAAAGACTTGATCAGTCTCAAGAGATTGGTGACAATTTTGCCTCAGACAACCATCGCTTCTAAATTCAACGATCAGAGGAATTCGACCTTCATACATAACCAACTTGAATACAATGAATTAAATCAATTTGAAAGCAATACCACAGTAACTTCTAATTCCGACGAACTTCAAAACAATAGTGCTCTGTCAATATAGCATGAACTTCGTCAATATAGCAAGCACTTCCAAGTTTAGTGAAAGCCCAGCCACACTTCTACTGCACAGTTGGCATACTCAACCAAAATGGAGTCGATGATGTTATATCTCTGATCCTTACGCCAACGTTGCACCACGCACATTCAACATCACAGTACACGTAGAGCTTTATGTATCCCTCATAAGGAGGCGCGGAAAATACCAAGAGTTAAAAAAATGAGCAGGCTCTGCTCCAATACGCGGCCATCCTCTGTGTGGTTAGGCTAAAGATCAAGTAGAGCGTGGAGAGGCTCGGCTCTGATTCTTCTGCCTCCGGTCATTAGATCGCAAGTCCTCCACGCGTAAAGAGCTCGATCTTTAAAATGCTATTGGCATGCCTATGGCGTTCGAGAATTGAGAGCACACAATAACACCTCAGCTGTGGAGGTAGTTCTCAAAATGACAGCGGACTCATTACGCAACCTCTCAAATCTGTAATTGATGTTCATTGCACCAACTACCACTTAGGGCAACGCGCAGTTAAGGCAACGTGCAGTGCTATCAGGAAATCAAAAAGACGTGTGAGTTTGATATTCAGATGGGTTGTTAACTCGCCCAAACCCTCGCTTCACAGTTTCTTGATGTGTCTTCCTCTCGAAGAAATATCAGCTGCAATCCATTCTCCAATCTCCAAGATAAAAAACTGACAAGTTAACCAATTCTCTCAACCTAGCTCTGATACCACATGTACTGATACCACATGTAGAAACCACTCAGCCATACTAAACACTCACAGCAAATTAACACACAATAATCAAACCAGCAACACACAAAAGACAAATTAGTGGAAAAGGCAGAGAGGCATCATGTGGTCTCTCATGCTCATGTATTTCTCTCTTGTTCAAATAATTTAATAATACATTTAAATACATGAGAGTAGTCTTAAGATAGTGCGTCTATCTTAGACTCACTTGGTTGAGACATTTTCTCAACTTACACACTAATTTAGGAGAACTAGTTGGAGAGAATCTCTCCTCCTAACTAAACTCCTTAGTTTGAGAAACTAACTCTCATGATTTAATTTAATTAATTATTTTATTTGGATTTATAATTGTTTTTAAAAGGCTAACAAGTACTTTTTCTGAACCCAGCGTCAGGCCTACTGAACTCTGCGTGACTTGAAATCCTCTGCGTCAGCCTGTTGAGACTTTGCGCAGCCTCTCTGGCTTTCTGCGTCACTCTTGCAGCCTCTGCATGGATGACGTAGGCCCTGCTGGCTCTGCGTAGTCTCTACTGCCTCTGTGTGGCTTCCTTTGGCTTTGCGTCTGCCTTTTCTGCCTCTGTGCTAATCTGCCGTCTCTTTGTTTCGTACTTGCTGCCTCCTGACTGTTCTCCAGACCATTGGTTCAATTTCTCAGCTAACCGCGCTCCAAAAATTGAACTGACTAGTCTCCCTCAGTGTGTTCTCCAAGTGACCCTCAAGCCTCCTCTTATACTTTTCTCGTTGACAAATCAACGACCGAGATTGAGTCCCTAATCAACGGCTAAGATTAGATCTGACTTGATCCATGACTTTTGGACCATTCTAACACAGTTTTATATTAATACACATTAATATTTTATTTTCCCTAAGTTTAGACTTAGGGACTCCATTAAAAATATTAATTATTTTAGTATCTCCCAAACTGTTTAGAATCTGCCCAAACCCTTTCTGGGTATTGGAGATCTCATGTGCTTTAGCCTCTCCACCAATTTTTGTGGCTAGAGCACATTCGATGCTACCCCAAATCAACTTTCATGAGTTACCCTGACTTTGTTTTTCCACCTTCTTCATATGCCTTTGGCCTTTGATTAATTTTTCTTCATAACTGCTTGGGGCTCTAGGGGATGAGAGGATGATGTGTAGGATGTAGCAATAGGTACCCTTTTTTGAGGTGGGGCATTTCATTCCCCACCAAGGGTTGGGACAATCATGAATTCCTTAATGATGGAGGGGGCTTATCTAGGGCTTGTAGGAACCAGGGTGATGGCCATGGATAAGGGGTAGAGCTCATGTTTGGCTTTTGTATGTCCCGACCATCTTTTGCATTTTGTGGTACATTTCCTGTTGAGAGTGGCCAAATTGTGCTTTTTCTTTTCTTTTTAGCTGCATCAATGTCCGAGGCATCGATCCAGGTCTAACTCAAGATGTGGACAAGGGGAGGGGAGGCTAACCCTATGTGGACACATGGACTTGGATGTGAAAAATGATGAATGGGGTTAGAATGAGCGAAAGGGAGTGATGTATATGGTGTCAGGAAGCAGGATCACACAACCAAATCAGGATTTCCCATGTAGTTTCAACCCTAAAGCTAATGGCCAATAAAGGAGATACTGCGGGACTAGGATACAAGGGTAACCACCAAATTGAGTGGAGGAGACAAGAGTACAAAACTAGCCCACTCTTTCTACCAAATCCCCCCACCAATCCATGCCCAAAAGTGTCCATGAAAAGTAAGGAAATTACTCAACTATACCAATGAAAAGCCATACCTTCGGGGTCGAGAGGCCCATATTCAAACATACAATCATAACAGATGGGCGAGAGACCACATGGGTGGCTAAGGTGGCAGAGATAATGGCACATCTGGCTATCTAGTGGCTGCAAGGGGCTACTGGTTGCCGATTGAGGACCATTTAGGAGAATGTTTTTCTCCTATGCATATTATCCATAGGTAGTGGGTAACATCTGGCTCCAACTGGGACATGAGCTCTCGGAAAGGTGTACAAAGCTACTTAGACGGGAGGTCATGAAAACAACAACAATCTCTTGGTACTGCAGACTTGCTACCTGCACATATTAAAGACCAAGCACACGGGGCAACATGTTCTTGTGGTGTCTTATGATCACCCATGCTAGGTATTAGGGCATAAAATGAACAGGAAATTAAAATGCAAATTTAATCTAAATGCAACTAATCTATCATGATAATATCATATGATGTTAGTTCTAATGAGAAAATGTGCATGCAGTGCACTCTACCCTAATATGCATATAATACAATGTCAAGTGTCAAGGAAAGGGGTGATACGACTCAACTTGACCGGTTGTGACCAAAGCTCATCGTTAAGTTTGGCAATGCAGTAATAATCTTCCCCGATCTTCACGTGAATCTTAAGGGGCACAATATTTTTATCTACCAAGACCACATCCCCAACCTTATATTCCTTTTTAGGCTTCCACTTCCTATTTGCTTTGTGATTTGGTCGCTTGAGAATACAAACTTCTTGTGAAGGGAGTATGGGAGAAGGCTTCTCAACCTCATGTGTCTTGTAATATAGGACGAGCCCCGACTTGACCACATCTGTAGGGTAGGCAGACTCTCTATAGAGAATGAAAGGGGTCCCATCAGATTGCGGAATGGTGATGTATGATAAGTCCATTTGAAGTTGACCACCAATAGTGGCTCCCTATTTTCTAGATAATAGCATCCCCCAAACATCAGGGATATCTATGACCACAACATCCATAAGCAATGATATATTGGGGTTCATAGCCAAAGAAACCTTAAGATCTTTTATGAGGCCCTCTACTTCAATGGGTTGGGAGTTGAAACCACACACACTTTTATACCTTCGAGTGATGTTAAGACCCAATTGCTTCATGACCTTTAGTGGCATGATGTTTGCGGAAGCCCCTGAGTCTAACATGCAATTATGTAGTAGAAGGTCATTGACAACTAAGGTGAGTAGGAATGGCTTGGGAAGGTGAATGTTTTGCAATGCTACGGGTAATTCCTCCTTTTCAAACCCCAGGGACTTCTTAACTTGACATTGCTGTCAAGGAAGCTTCACAATCTCCTTTAATGGAACTTGTACAATCATCTTCCCTATAGCAGTCTTTAATTTGATATCAAGATCAAGCTCAACCTCTTTACCCTTATCCTTTTTGGTGGGTTCTTTCTTTTGAGGATCCTTTTTGGGATCAATTTTCTTTGGGGGATTTTTAAGGAGAGGTTCTTTGTGAGGGACCTGCTTGGGAATTGAGTAATCCTTGTTGGTTTCCTTGGAGATTGCGGGGTTTTCGTTGTTGTTCTTTTGTGAATATTAGACCCCTTTGAATCTTCCACTATCGTCGGTGTTGAGGATTGACTCCTTTTTTTCTTCTTTGATAGTAACCTCACTAATGGGGGGATGAGTTTATGAATGTCTAAGCAAAATGTCAAAGGCTTCAGATTCCACGATATTAGCCTGCTCGCTGAATTCTTCATCATCACTCTCATCCTAATCACTTGTTCATCTTCAGAGGATGAATCTTGCTCCACAACGTTTGTTGGAGCCAAAGTGTTGGTCACTTGAGAAGAGCTTAGCTTATCCTCTTCATTTTGCTTCTTAGGAAAAGGTTTCCCTTTTGGGTTATAACTTGATTTTTGGGCCTTTTCCAAGGTGGTGAGCTTGTTCATGTAGAGCCTATCTCGTGAGTTCATTTCCTCATTGAGCTTTTCCATTTTCTTGAGAAGCACTAAAAGGGTTTCTTTAGTTTGATCTTTGGACTTTCCCTTCTTCACTTCAGCCTTAGCTTTAGGGTATTCCTCTATATCCATCTTGGAAATTTGTAGGTTTTGTTCAACTTCCATGACCATCTCTTTAGCCTCAACCAAGGTCTTAGGTTTCTTGTACCTTAAAGCATATGTTAAATGCCCCCCCCCACAACTTTGATGAATTTGTCAAGTATACTAGCATCAAAGGGTTTCAAATGGTCGAGAATTTCCCTAACTACCCTATCAAAATTTTGGATGAATTCTTTGATGTCTTCCCTTCCCCTAGATATTTGGTAAAACTTCTCAATGTTGAAGGTTCCCTGCGCATCACATGACCATCTTCTCATGAACTTATGCTCAAATTGGTCAGAATTGTCAACGCATCCTGGGGGAAGACTAAGGTAGCACTCCCTCGCTTGCCCTTCAAGAGACAAAGTAAAAAAGATCACGATCCTGTCTTCATCAAATATCATCCTAGGAGAAATGTTCCAATAGATTTCTTCGACATGGTCACGGGCACTTATGGTTGTTGGCATTATGATGCATGTGTTGTACTTGATGGCAACCCACTTGTAGCAGAACAACTCACTTGTATATGGTAACTAGATGAATCTACGTAACTAGATGAATCTACAGGAGAGATATCAGATGTGACAGAATGCATGGCAATTGTGTTTATAGATGTGAAAAAATGCAGGGCAGTTCAAAGGAATCAGTGCAGAAGTAATGTACAATGGCAAATTGCATTACAACAGGTCTATTCAGAGGGAACAAAGTAATGGTACAAAAGAATAGGACGAAGGAACAAAGGACTACAGATCAGAATCAAGAAGTTGAAGAAAAAGGACATTTTCAGGTATGTTAAGTTGTATACGCGGGTTCATTGTACAAAAAGAGCGTATACACGTGGGTTCACTGTACAAAAAGAGCGTATACGTATGCATGCACTTTCACAAGAGGAAAAGCGCATATGGGTTGGAAAATCAAGGAAATTCAAGATTAAAGAATACCAAGGGTCAATACCATGGTATTAGCCCACAATATTGAGCGAAATAACGGTTACTTGATCCCGTCCACGAATACCACAGGTTCTAAGTGTTGTTTTTGTCCGAGGTATTGAGAAAGGCTAAAACTATATAAGGAGGAGAAGATCAAAGGGCCAAGTGTACAAGTAATGAATATCTTATGAAGTGTTAGATCAAAAATGCATGTTATGGGTTTCTGATGCTTTGCTTGATCTAGACTAAGTATGCACCTGAATGTTTGATGATGGATGAGATCTAATGATGGATCAGGGTCATAATGACTTATCATTATGACATTGGATAATGGATAGGCTAGATTTGAGTGCTAACAAATGTTTTGTGCTTTAAATGCTATGATATGGGTATATCTGAAGACTGGAATAGCTGCGGAGTTATAAGTTTTTATCTGCAGATCTGTACATTGGTTCGCCTTGGTGAAGGCACGTATACACGCTGGTTCGACACTTCCAAGTAGCGTATGCAAAAGAAAATCCTGTTGTTGAGAGATGACTGATCTATTTGATCAGTGTTGCTGTTTTACTGTTGTCTGTTAATGATGTCTTCTTAGATCTAAAAGTAGAACTGAATGCATAAGGAGATTGAGTATGTTTGATTGATTGATTAAGTGAGAAGGGTGATCTTTGTTGTTGTTTATTTAGATATCTGTAATTTGACAGTAGATCTTCAAATTGTTACTGGTTGGTACAGTTGTGGTTCAGAGGTTTTATGATTCAGTATCTTTAGAGGTATACGCAGGTTGGGCTAAAGGAAGTAGCGTATACATGCAGGTTGGCTTCATTGAAGGAGCGTATACATCCTGACACATGACTTTTGATGTTGGTGCAGTGTTCCAGGTTCAGATCTGTGTACTGGCTACAATGATTTGTCTATTCTAGTTGATTGGTTGAATTTGATTAACTTTGAATGAATGGTTGATTCAGTTATGATTGTTTGATTCTGTATGTCAGAGGTTTCAGTGACTGATTGATTCAGTTGTGTCAGAGGTTTAGTGATTGTTAGATTCAGTATGTCTGAGGTTTCAGTGATTGATTAGTTATGGTTGATTCAGAGATTGATGATTGGGTTTCAGTTATATCAGAGATTGATGATTGAGTTTCAGTGATTGGTTGATGTAGATGTATTGCAATGGTGATTGATCTTGAGTTTCAACGTTATTGATGGGTCCAGTGTGAAAATTTGATGAAACATGGCTTACATATTGTGTTGTTATGTACTAGGAGTATCAAGTCTGAAAATTGATGAAACGTGGCCCCTGGAGGATACTGAGGGTTGGAGCCTTCAGTAAGGAAGTTGAAGCTTCCTGTCAGTAGTGGCTGGTGATTTGATAAGGGGGTTGGAGCTCCCTTCCAGTAGCAGCTGGAGAACGAGTGAAGGTTGTAGCCTTATGTAGTCCAACGCCTACTAGTAAACATGTAGGCTAGTACAAGAGCTAGGAGGTTGTAGCGCCCTTCCAGTAGAAGCTGGAGAACGAGAGAAGGTTGTAGCTTTCTGCAAGTGGGTGCCTGTGTACTGGCATGAGTCTGCATCAGTACAAGATTGTAAACAGATTATTCTTTATATTAAAAGAAGACAAAGACAACAACAACATGTGGTTTTTCTCCCGCATTGGGTTTCCACCTTAAATCTTGTTGTTTATGTGTGTTGCTTATGTGTGATGGTTTATTCTGTTATTACTGCACATGGTTACTGTTTAATGTTTAATAAAGCACTGATGCACTGATTAAAGATCAACATATGATGAATTAACTGAATCATAAGTTCAGTGGATATACGCTAGTTTCCTTAAGAATAGTTGCGTGCACACGCGAGTTCCCTTCATTGAAGTAGCATATATAAATTTGATTATGGAAATGAAAAGTTATTGATTTGCAAATACTGATTCACCCCCCTCTCAGTATTATTCCCAACAATTGGTATCAGAGCAGGTCCTTTGGCAGAAGATTGATCGCTTGAAGGAGATCCGTAGAAACAATGGGCAAGAAGCTAAAGAAGAAAGCGCCTCAGAAGAAAAAGACATCTCAAAGGAACAATGACAATAGGAGAGACGATTGGCTATTATGTGGAAGCGGCTCTCTAGATTCAGAATCACCTCAGAATGAAGATGAACAAGCAAAAGAATGATCAGGTATGAATTTGTTGACCTCTGGTGATACATTTCTCTGTTCATTTGAAGATAATGAATGTGATAGCGAAACAACTGAATTTGCTCTTATGGGTGAAAGAGAAAGAAATCAAATAGAGGCAGAATTTAGAAAGCTTACAGACATAATTAGAGATCAAAAAGATCTAATTGATAAAAGGAATGTGCTTACAAAGAAGAAGTTACCAGGTTAAAAGAACAGTTGGAGGAAGGAAACAAAATAAAGAAGCAGTACAGAGAAAAGGAAGATCAAAGTCAAACGCTACAGGATGGAGTGACATCATTGAGAAATGAAGTAAATGAAAAGGATACAACAATCAAGAAACTTAGAGAAAGATGCAGTTACTATAAAAGTCTTGAAGTTGAGATAGTCTCTCTAAAAGAAGATCTTGAAAATTCAACTAAGCAGAATGAAAAACTACCTCAAGAAGATGAAAAACAAGAAAATGAGATTCTCAAATTAAAACAAGTGGAAGAAGGAAGAAAAGCTGAAGAAATCATGAAGAAGTAGTATCTTGAAAAGGAAGAGCAAAATCAGGTAGAGGTAAATATCCTAAAAGGTAAATTAGAAGAAAAGGATAAACTTTTACAATTTCAAGATAGTACTAAGATTTTGGATGATATTCTTAGTAGTCAAAGGTCTCCAGCCATCAAATTTGGTCTTGGTTTTCATGAAATTGTTAAAGGAGAATTTAGCTCACAAACTGAAGCAAGGAACTCTAATGCAAATTCTGAAATGCTCAACAAGGAGATAAGAGGTCAACCCCATCAACATCCAAGGAAAGAAAGTCTTCAAATAAAATAATTTATTCCTAACTATGGAAGTGATAATCGGTTCTTTCCTCTGATGAATAATGTTGAATGTTTTGTATGTCATAATTTTGGACATGTTGCAGCAAGATGTGAAAGTAGAATGGTTCAAGCTAATAACCGTCACACAAAAAGATAATCAGCTTCCAGGTACTTTAAGGGACATTGTTTTTCTTGCAATATGTTTGGTCACAAAGCCATTGACTGCTTTAGAAGGAATATGAAACATATAAGATGTTATGCTTGTAACAAGTTTGGGCATATAACAAAAGAATGCAGGAGCAAATTTCGGCCAACATACCAAAAGGAGCAAACATCATCACACTCCAAGGTATGGAAGAAGAAGGAAGTACAGTCAGAAATATGTGGCATAGCTCAGTATACAGACAGAACAGACTCAAGAGGAACTGAAAGTATGAAATTTCAGTGTTCTAATTCTCATACATAGTTATCATGAAGACAAGTCGCGTATATACGCGAGTTAGACACTGCACAGTCGCGTATATGTTGGTTTGATGTAGAAGCAGTAAGACAAACTCAGGAAAAGGGGTCTGATATGGTTCAGTCAATTATCAATCATCCTTTCTGTTCTGATTGATGATGATTACAATCTATTGATGATATGTAGAAGTGATTTTGACCCTCATAAGTTGTTGATGACTTGATGAATAACTAGTTGATAATGATGCCTTGATGATCCTTACTGATATATGTACTGATCAAATCTGACAGTGAATAGGTGACAGGGTCAGGGGGAGAATATTCTATGCTTCTAATAATGCATTGTTGGCATTATGTTTAGAATTCTTTGGTACATAACGGTTCTTATCAATGGTGAGGATACTTATGTTGTTGAAGTATTTAAATGATACATCATGCTATGTTGCAGTCATGAGTTGACTATGATGAAATCTCAGATGATACTTATATTGCTTGAGCCACATAGTTGTTATTCAGGTCATATTTATGGATGCTTGTGGATGACTCTTTTGATGATGCATACAGTACATATGGTATGTTGCTTACATGGTGATCTTCATAAGGATAAGGAGAAGAACAAAGCTTGAGTACACCTTAATTATTTGACAAGTGTCATTTATTTTATGCTGCTATCACCATGCCTTCAAAGATGCATAAAGTTCATATGGTGCAATTATGGTGTAACATTCCCATATTTCTAGGCTCACATGATATATTGGTTGAGGATTGTTGCTCTTGATGGTATCAAGAAAGTTTGACAAATCACTGTGAACTCATGGTTTTCTTTTCTCATTGATGAGAAGCTAGATACATATTGCTATCTCTATGATGGATACATATTATGCTGGATACATGGATGATCACTTAAGTTGCATATGTTGGTTGGCCAAGAAAATGGTGGTATTGCAGGTTTCATCAAGACAGATGTATTTGAAGACATGGTTATTTGGAGACATGGCTTACTTAGTCACATAATGATGATGACTTCTTACTTTATGATGTTAGGTTTGATTATCATGGTTGATTCTTATCAGATGTGGATATTGAAAAATCCCTAGTGAAGATACATGGTTGATATTTTGAGGGTAGTTATGGAAAGATCATGTAGTTCTTGTTACAACAATGATGATATTATGGTCATAGATGTTGACTATGGTGGTTTCACATATATATATATATATATGATATGATGTGAATGGTTTGTATCACTGCTTGGAAATATAACATATGCTTAGGTGATTCATGGAAAGTTATGGAGCAAGGTGATCTTGATAAGATCAAGAAGATGAGTTGGTACCTATATATATGGCATACTTTGTCACAGGTTGATGATATTAAAGGTACATTGGCTTATCTTGCAAACTGATGATGGACATATACAGGTTGCTGGTCTGGATGTTGCTGACAGATGCTTATGGTGCAGATCATATATGATGTATGATAGTTGCCGATGACTATTATGGTCTTGTTTAGATCTTTGGTTTTTGTTATAAATGTCATGTATAGGTCATATAAAGGCCCATGATGTAATAATATGTCTCTGTCTATCATAGTCTTTTAATGAGTCCTTTTTGGTCATATGATGTAATCTGTACCCCCACTATGCATGGGAAGGATGATGTAATAATTGCTATATGTCAGTCATGTATAAACAATTAGTATATCTCCACTTGGTTGGGTAGATGAGTCAAATTTTGTATATTCCCACTTGGTTGGGTAGATGAGTCAAATTTCGTATATTCCCACTTGGTTGGGAGATTGATGTATGTATGAGTCATTGGTGATAGGAAGGTCATACTCACATAGTTGAGTTATAGAGTCATGTTATTCTTTTGGAAAATATTTTTGCAAACTCTGCATGTGCTCAAGGGGATCATGGACAGTTTAGTGCAACTTAGCGTATACAAAGGGGGAGTTTAATCAGAGAATTCAACATGTGCCTAGGGGGAGCATGATCAATGTTCATATTTAGCTGTTCAGATATGGAAGTCTTCATTTTGGTCAGCCCTTTGCCCTTGATCTCAAAAGGAGAGAATATCTTGGTTTGCCCTTTGCCCTTGATGTCAAAGGGGGAGAGTATCTTGGTGTTGCTTGATACATCTAACAGGTTCTACAGCTTGAAGTAATCAACACCAATATGGTTTCCATCAAGTCCAAAGGGGGAGATTGTTGGCATTATGATGCATGTGTTGTACTTGATGGCAACCCACTTGTAGCAGAACAACTCACTTGTATATGGTAACTAGATGAATCTACGTAACTAGATATATCTACAGGAGAGATATTAGATGTGACAGAATGCATGGCAGTTGTGTTTACAAATGTGAAAAAATGCAGGGCAGTTCAAAGGAATCAGTTCAGAAGTAATGTACAATGGAAAATTGCATTACAACGAGTCTATTCAGAGGGAACAAAGTAATGGTACAAAAGAATAGGATGAAGGAACAAAGGACTACAGATCATAATCAAAAGTTGAAGAAAAACGACATTTTTAGGTATGTTAAGTTGTATATGCGGGTTCACTGTACAAAAAGAGCATATACACGCGGGTTCACTGTACAAAAAGAGCGTATACGTATGCACACACTTTCACAAGAGGAAAAGTGTGTATGGGTTGGAAAATCAAGGAAATTCAAGATTAAAGAATACCAAGGGTCAATACCATGGTATTAGCCCAAAATATTGAGCGGAATAACAGTTACTTGATCCCGTCCATGAATACCACAGGTTCTAAGTGTTATTTTCGTCTGAGGTATTGAGAAAGGCTAAAACTATATAAGGAGGAGAAGATCAAAGGGCTAAGTGTACAAGTAATGAATATCTTATGAAGTGTTAGATCAAAAGCAATTATGCATGTTATGGGTTTCTGATGCTTTGCTTGATCTGGACTAAGTATGCACTTGAGTGTTTGATGATGGATGAGATCTAATGATGGATCAGGATCATAATGACTTATCATTATGAGATCTGATAATGGATAGGCTAGATCTGAGTGCTAACAAATGTTTTGTGCTTTAAATGCTATGATATGGGTATATCTGAAGACTGGAATAGCTGCGAAGTTATAAGTTTTTATCTGCAGATCTATACACTGGTTCGCCTTGGTGAAGGCGCGTATACATGCTGGTTTGACACTTCCAAGTAGCATATGCAAAAGAAAATCCTGTTGTTCAGAGATGACTGATCTATCTGATCAGTGTTGTTGTTTTACTGCTGTCTGTCAATGATGTCTTCTTAGATCTAAAAGTAGAACTGAATGCATAAGGAGATTGAGTATGATTGATTGATTGATTAAGTGAGAAGGGTGATCTTTGTTGCTATCTATTTAGATATCTGTAATTTGACAGTAGATCTTCAGATTGTTATTGGTTGGTACAGTTGTGGTTCAGAGGTTTTATGATTCAGTATCTTTAGAGGTATACGCAGGTTGGGCTAAAGGAAGTAGCGTATACACGTAGGTTGGCTTCATTGAAGGAGCATATACATTCTGACACATGACTTTTGATGTTGGTATAGTGTTCCGGGTTCAGATCTGTGTACTGGCTACAGTGATTTGTTTGTTCCAGTTGATTGGTTGAATTTGATTAAGTTTGAATGAATGGTTGATTTAGTTGTGATTGTTTGATTCTGTATGTCAGAGGTTTCAGTGAATGATTGATTCAGTTGTGTCAGAGGTTTAGTGATTGTTAGATTCAGTATGTCAGAGGTTCAATGATTGATTGATTCAGTTATGGTTGATTCAGAGATTGATGATTGGGTTTCAGTTATATCAGAGATTGATGATTGGGTTTCAGTTATATCAGGGGTTGATGATTGAGTTTCAGTGATTGGTTGATGTAGATGTATTTGATGGATGTATTGCAGTGGTGATTGATTTTGAGCTTCAATGTTACTGATGGGTCCAGTGTGAAAATTTGATGAAACTCGACCTACATATTGTGTTGTTCTATACAAGGAGTATCGAGTCTGAAAATTTATGAAACGTGGTCCCTGGAGGATACTAAGGGTTGGAGCCTTCAGTAAGGAAGTCGAAGCTTCTTGCCTGTAGTGGCTGGTGATTTGATCAGGGGGTTGGAGCTCCCTTCTAGTAGTAGCTGGAGAACGAGTGAAGGTTACAGCTTTCTGTAGGTCGACGCCTATGTACTAGTAAACATATCGGCTAGTACAAGAGCTAGGGGGTTGTAGCCCCCTTCCAGTAGAAGCTGGAGAATGAGAGAAGGTTGTAGCCTTCTGTAGGTGGGTGCCTGCGTACTGGTATGAGACTACACCAGTACAAGATTGTAAACAAATTATTCTTTATATTAAAAGAAGACAGAAACAACAACAACTGGTGGTTTTTCTCCTGCATTGGGTTTCCACCTTAAATCTTGGTGTTCATGTGTGTTGCTTACGTGTGATGGTTTATTCTGTTATCACTGATCATGGTTACTGTTTAATGTTTAATAAAGTATTGATGCACTGATTAAAGATCAACATATGATAAATTAATTGAATCATAAGTTCACTGGATATACGCTAGTTGCCTTAAGAACAATTGCGTGCACACGCAAGTTCCCTTCACTGAAGTAGTGTATATAAATCTGATTATGGAAATGAGAAAGTTATTGATTTGCAAATACTGATTCACCCCCCGTCTCAGTGTTATTCCCAACAATGGTAGCATCACCTTGAAGTTGGGAACCTAGTTATTATACTTCTCAGGTAAATGTTTAGGGTCATCACTCTAGTTTAGAGGGGCAAAGACACTAACCAAACGTCTTTCACTTCTAGTCATTTTAGGTTGGTCTTGGTTAGGTCAGTGTTAGAGTATGTTGCCATTTGGGGGTAGAATCTCTGACCTTTTCAAACTCAGGGAGAAGGGCAGTTCTAATAGGTGATGGAGTTTGTTCTTCCCTTCTTGCAGCGACCCTTGTTAAAGAAGGGATGTTGTCACCTTCAAGCAAACTAGGGGTTTGGACAATCAATGGAGTCGTTAGAGGAATATTTGAAATGTTGTCTATGAATCAATTTGATCTGAAATCTTGTAGGATTGATTATTTGCGCAACTTTATCAACATTAACTAAGGTTGCACAAGTGTGAACGAAAGAGGGAAATTGATTATTAATATGCCATAAACATAAACTTGAGAGCAACAAATAATATGATAGCAGAAAGAGAAGAAGCAAACACAACAAATTGTTGATGGAGTTCGTCCCTCCTAGACTACGTCTTTGGGTCCGCTTCCAAGTGGGCGTTCGTTTTATTAGGAAATCTCCATAAAGTTTCTTTACATCAAATTTCACCAACTGAATTGTGCCCTCAGTGTCAGCTTTCCAACGCCTATCTCAGTTCTGAAAAAGGCCCAAGGACGACCAAGTTACGCCCAAAAGAACATTTGTTAGGACATACAAATTCGACTCCAGAAGCTCTCTTCACTCTTAACGCACTGGTGCAATGGCTAACTCTTTTATAAGCCTTGGGCAGATTCCAAGGTCGAACCTCCCAGGCTAAAGATGGCTTGAAGTTGGTATTTTGTTGGTATTAGGTGAACAAACTTTAAAGGGGTGTAATGTAAGTTTTCCACCTAGTGCAAAGATTGTTATATCAAGGTTTCGGCATAGTATATTTTAAACATGATCAACACTTGGTGCATTTGACTTTATTACAATGTTTTAACATATCCCAAAAACTTCGACGGTGTAACAACTATATACAAACTTTGGAATTTTGTTTAACCAAAGTCTTCGACCATTAATTAACCTAACAGACTATACCATATGCAATCACCGTGGATGAACATGTGGCTTCCCCGTGGCTTGTGATTGGTCCCGGATACCTACTCCTCGGCGGTTATGTGTTGACGTGTCGTTGTCATATCCCATACTTCGGGCCTTTTAGATGTCGTAACTCCGGGGTTGCCACTTATATCAATTTTCTGCCGTAGGTTGACCCCATAGGTTAACATCACATAATCGCTATACGATGAACCTGCATTAACCCACATTCCATAGTCTACATATCATATGTTAAGATTTCCACCATATGACTTTAGCATAGTTTAAACATAGTTGTTGCATCAACACCAAAATGTTATCGCTCAAACTAGCAAGGGTCCTAGGAGGGGATCCTATAGAGGAACTACTAGGTCAAGGGGCAATAACGAAGCGATAACCGACTGTCACCTCAGCTAAGACTCCCTACTCTTTACAGACTTTCATTAATGGGAGGAGACCTAGTATAAGGTGAAATTACTAGATGAATGGATCAATAAGAGGATAGGGAGTGATTCCTAAGGCCTATTCACAAGAGAGGCTTAATTAAATAGCTTGCTTGCTTCGAAAGCAAGGTGATGGGCTCTCTAGGAGGGGCTAGGAGGATTCTTGAGCCTAGGTTTGGGAGATATGCCTTAACAAGGGGCTTCTTAGACCTAACGATCGTTGTGGATAAGAGAATTCTATGTAATTCTTGTGGAGTTGAACTTACAAAGTTGTGGGACCACACAAAGCCAAGTGAACCCAAAACTAGGTCAAGGGTGTGGAGTTGATCATGTCAGTGAGGTGTTTGACCTAATTAGGGTAGGGAAGAGGATGAAAGGACTAATTTTCTTTTGAGATTTGTATGCAATGATTCTAATGAGAACACTAACCCAAGACAATCTAGGGCAAGAATTGGTCTTGCAGCTAGGGCTTGCTATATCTCGAGATTCCACTGTCGGATTTGCTTCAAACTTGGAGGACCTCTGGGAAAAACCCCAATGCAATATTGGACCAAAAATCGAGGTGATTGGATGGCTAGAATGGAATTCGATTGATGCCTTAGGAGACCTATAGGGATAGGCCTAGAAAGAAAAGGAGGAGGCGAGAATTTTTGTTTTTTAAGTGATCACCAATGGTTGGATCAGTGCTTTGCCTTTGGAAGAGATGGAGTCAAGGTGAATTTGTGATTTGGAGAGAGTATACCCAATCAAGGAGACCTCTAGACAACTTCGCATGGAAATTAGGGCATGAGAGCAGTTGCTAGAAGATTTTATACTTTGATATGTAATAATTGATGACTTGTCAAGGTGTTTCAAAAAAATATAACCTCTAGGAACATTCACCCGTTCACACATGACGCATGCAATGTATGCAACACTTCAAAAGACCAAAATTTCCACCATTTCGCATAGAGTAGCAGTGAATTTTAGATCTATATAGCGAAAATCCCGACAACATTCATGTGACAAAGTAAATAACAAGAATAAACATGAAAAATATCATTTACATGTACAATGAGTACATCTAATTATCAAATTATGCCAATAATGAAGCTCTAAGACCAAGAAGATAGAATCCAAACATCAAAATTCATTCATGAAACCAAACTCGTCCTCAAAAGGGAATGCGAAATTCTCCAAGTAGCTACTAAACCCAAATCCAAGTGATGATAAGAGAAGTGAATCACCTCTCATTAATTTATACCATCTCTAATGAGTTCGATTTTCCTATTTGGCCTAATTAAGCCCTAAATAATAAAATAATGTGCAATAACAACATCCCTTGGTGACAAGCCCACCAAGATAGCCAATAACATAAAAATAAGCCTCTCAAGAGGGTAGAATAATCAACATAATGAGTTTTTTGGGCCATTGAGAAGGCCTAATGAAGTCCAAAGTGTGCCATGGCGAGAGAATGGACTCCATACATAGTGGACAAGGGGTTGGCCCTTTGTTTTTCAAGCAAGTCACTGTGGTCCTCCCAAGTGGGTGTGGGGTCACAAGGACATCCTCACGGGTCTCCAAGTGGATCAATAATGCCTGTAAACCATTTGTAAGGGCTAGGGTGATGACATAAGCACTCCCTTTGTCTCCTGCAGTGAGACATCCTCATCTGGACCTTGGAACATTTGCCAAGTGTATGGTGCAAGTGTGGAGCTGACTGGGCATGGTGAACCAGGTGTATCATTCTCATCCAAAAGGTGGAACACGAGCAATCACTGAGTGGAGCTGGGGATCCATGAAGTACTCTCTATTATGGTGGAGGCCCATGGCTCTCAATGCTCACCCTACAAGTGCCAATGTGGCCCTCTAGAGGGCTAGGACCCCTTATAGGGAGACCAAGCCCTAAATGGAGACCCACCTATAATCTTGCATAAGATCCAATGCGTCCCCTTGCCCTTCAATACAAAAAATCATTAGAATAATCAAGTAAAAGAGCTTACAAGTCATGGAATCAGTGGGGCACTTTTTGGTGGCATGTCCTTCCATAGTAGGCTTTGGCATGTACAAGTATTTCTAAGCTCAATAAGGGGGTTAATCAAGGACCCTATTAGGTGCTTTCAATATTTAAAGTGGGTGACATGTCCATGGTACATCCATCAGGTGGCAAATGATATGGTGATGGAAAAGAGTGGGGGTCAAGGGAATGCTCCAAGCCACATGCCATGGTACAAGGGTAGCTATAATAAGGGAAGACCATACCTGGGTATACGAGTGTAGGAGGGAGCAAATCGTGGTTCATGAGTTACCCCGACCTTTGCTTTTCCACCTTCTTCATATGCCTTTTGCCTTTGATTGATTTTTCTTCAGAATTGCTCGGGGCTCCAAGGGATGCGATCATGATGTGTAGGATGTAGTAGTAGGTACCCCTTTTTGAGGTAGGGCATTTCATTTCCCAGTAGGGGTTGGGACAATCATGGGTTCCTTAATGATGGAGGGGGCTTATCTAGAGCCCATAAGAACTAGGGTGATGGCCATGGATAAGGGGTAGGGTGTGAAAATTCCTAGACTGAAAGGAACCCAAGGAACCCAATGAACCCCTACTGCAGCAAATCTGAATCTACTTCACCTACTTGATTTTTAAATTACATTCATCAAGTTATTCTTCTGAATACTGAAGCAAATTACTTCTGCAGCCTACACTAATTAAATATTTGATCTCATGAAACAGAAAACAGAGCAAAGAACAAGATACATAAGACACACTTATTTTTGGACACAATAGTCCTCGGAAAAATCCAATGTGGGAAAACTGGTGCAGTAGTTCTGAGGGTTTATTATTATGTAGGAGAAATATCTAAATACAAATCTAGGATGCTCATCTAGCAATCCTTTACAGAGAAAATACTGGCAGAAAATCTGAGTGAGTTTTACCTCACTTCACCCAGTAGAATTTCGGCTGATTCGGCACAAGACTGGCTAACCCCAACTATTTCTGCGCTGGCCCTGCGTCAGCCTTTCAGGATCTACGTCAGCCCCGCGTCACCTTCTTTGCCCTCTGCGTCAGCTCTCCCGGTAGTTCCTGCTGTTTTGGTAGTTCTGGATTCTGCGTGACAGGCAACTTTTCTACTTAGCTCTCTTGGCTACTGCGTTGCCTCTGCTTCGGCTCTCCCTGCTGTTCTGGTTGTTCCCGTTAGTTCCGGCAATTCCCAGCAGTTTCAGCCGTTCCGACAGTTTTGGATTTTGCGTGACAGGTAGCTTTTCTGTGTTAGATCTCCCAGCTATTGCGCTGCCTCTTTGCAAGCTCTCTCCGCCTCTCTGTTCTGTATGTTCTAGAAAGTCCTTCTCCCGGATTCTCTTTGCTCCTCAGCTACAAGATATCCCCAATCGATTTTCCTTCTAAGAACTTCTCACCTCAGAAAATCGTTTTCCTCAATCTCTTGTGTGTATTTCCAAGTGAACCCCAGGCCTCCATTTTATACTTTTCCTGTTGAGTCTTCAACCCCCGAGATTAAGTCTTTAATCAACGACTAAATTTAAAACATGACTTGATCCGCCTTCTATATCATTTATATTTTGATTAATACCCATTAATATTTTAATTTTCCTAAGTTTAGACTTAGGAACCCCATTAAAAATATTAATTATTTTAATAAAATACAATTTGGGTGGAATTTCACCAAATGGTTTCTGGGTTCTTTAGAACTCATGTGCCTTAGCCTCTCCACCAATTTTCAAGGCTAGAGCACTTCTGATGCTACCAAAAACTAACACTTCCTCTTAGCGAGGAAAGTGCTCTAGCAACAATGTCCACCTGCATGCTGCTCTTGTTTTTGAAGCACCTCCTTTCTGCACTGCTGTTGCCACCAACACTGTGTTGTTGCTGCTACTGTACTGCTGCCCATGACACTGCCACTGCCACTGTTGCATCTGTACTACAACTCCCTCTCAAACGCTGCATCTGCTATGCTGCTAGCACTGCCATTGCTAACACTGCATCCGTACTGCAACTCAGTTGCTAAGAGAAGCAACTGAAAAACATCCAAAATTAGTTGAACTTAACTGTGTTCAACATAATACAATGAATGTTGGAATCTGACTGCTGCTGATTCTGACCCTCTGAATCTTTTGTGCTGCTGCTGACTCCTGCACTACACTGCTTCCAACCTTGCTTTGCGCTGATCAGTCTCTGGTCCCCAGCTACTGCATCTGTCCTCCAAACATTCCATTGCATTATCTGACACTAAGTCCATCTCGCTATTGCTGAATCTTGGGCTCCCGTAGCAAGGAATTGATCCAAGAGGTGGACTCCTCAAGGATCCTGTCCACATGTAGTCCTCTCGACTACAGCTCAATATCGCCCCATCTCCCACCTGGAGATGCGTTGACACTCATGGAAAACTCATCCTCGTCAATCTTTGTTGAAGCAACCTCAGGATCATGCTTCTCATCCTTATCCTTTTTCTTCAAAGGACACTGGGATGCATAGTGGCCCATCTCGCCACAACTGAAACATTTCACCTTTGAAATGTCCTCCTTTCGCTTCAGCTTTTGCCGTCCCTTCAATGCTATAGCTGCGTTCTCCTCCTCCTCCTTTGTCTTTGTGCCACTCCCACTGTCGCCACTGAGGTTGACCTTCACTAGGTCCCTCCTTAACTTCTCCTGTTGAAGGTAGTTTTTCTCTGCCCAATATGCTTTGGACGAAAACTTGCCATTCATCCGAGACTCCATTCAGGGCTATCTTCACCATCGCGGTTGGCTGAGGAGTGGACCCCACTGCAGTAAGCTGGTCTCTAGTGTCCTGAATATGTTGAAGATAGAGGTTCACCCCTTCTCCTTTCTGCATCAAAGTCTGCTGCAACTTCTGCTCCAAATACATCTTCCACTGTTTGGAAGAGCCTCCATACAAAGACGACAAGGCTTCCAACATCTCCGGGCTGTATCCTTGTGCTGCAAGTGTGAGGCCACATGATCTCGAACTCCATCGAGAATGAGCCTCTTTGCCTTCCCCTGCCTGACCTTGTATTTATTCTTTTGATTGTTGTCAGCAGGAACAACTACAACACTATTGACGTAGATCTCGAGATCATGTTCCTTTAGAACAGCTACGATTCTGGTCTTCCATATGACATAGTTGGAAACACCTTCCAACCTATCCTGATCTCTGAGCCCGTGCGATGCCATCTCACCCGACTGTTGAACTAACTTCTCTAGTCACTGCTCAGCTGCTCAGCAAGTGAGAAATTCGAACTTTCCGGCGGAAAGTTCTTTGGGGAGAAAATTCCCCTTCTACGTGTCTTCGTTATTTTCTAGCGGATTTTTGCCCCAATAGAAACTGTGCCCTTCAAGCACTGCGCTGAGGCTCTGTGTCACTCCCTTTGCCTCTGCAAACTTATGAACTGGAAATTGCACCACTCTGTTGTCTCACTTAGAGAGAGATTTCCTCGGATCTTTTTCTCGACAAGGACTGCGCAATCCTTTCAAGGGGATTCGAATTGCTGCCAAGTGCAGCTTTCGGCCTCACTGCTCAGCACTGGATGTGCTTTTCCTGTTTCAAAATCAACGCTCTGATACCAAGTGAAAATTCCTAGACTCAAAGGAACCCCTACTGCAAAAAATCTGAATCTACTTCACCTACTTGATTTTTAAATTACATTCATCAATTTATTCTTCTGAATACTGAAGCAAATTACTTCTGTAGCCTACACTAATTAAATATTTGATCTCATGAAACAGAAAACAGAGCAAAGAACAAGATACATAGGACACTTATTTTTGGACAAAATAGTCCCTGGAAAAACCCAATGCGGGAAAACCGGTGCAGCAGTTTTGAGGGTTTATTATTATGCAGGAGAAATATCTGAATACAAATCTAGGATGCTCATCTAGAAATCCTTTACAGAGAAAATACTGGCGGAAAATCTGAGTGAGTTTTACCTCACTTCACTCGGCAGAATTACCACTGATCCGGCACAAGATTGGCTGACACCAGCTATTTCTGCGCTGGCCCTGAGTCAGCCTTTCAGGCTCTATGTCAGCCCTGCGTCACCTTCTCTGCCCTCTACATCAGCTCTCCCAGCTGTTCCGGCAGTTCTTGGCAGTTCCCGGTAGTTCTGGCTATTTCGGATTTTGCGTGACAAACAACTTTTCTGTTTCAGCTCTCCCGGCTATTGCGCTGCCTCTGCGTCAGCTCTCCCGGCTATTCCGGTAGTTCTTGGCAGTTCTGCTAGTTCCGACAATTTTGGATTCTGCGTGACAGGCAACTTTTCTACGTCAGCTCTCTCGACTAATGCGCTGTCTCTCTGCAAGCTCTCTCCGCCTCTCTGTTCTGTATTTTCCGGAAAGTCCTCCCAGATTCTCTCTGCCCCTCAGCTGCAAGATCTCCCCAATTGGTTTTCCTCCTGAGAAATTCTCACTTCAGAAAATCGATTTCCTCAATCTCTCTGTGTGTATTTCCAAATGAACCCCAGGTCTCCATTTTATACTCTTCCTGTTGAGTCTTCAACGGCCGAGATTAAGTCTCTAATCAACGGCTAAATTTAAAACATGACTTGATCCGCCTTTTATATTATCCTCACCCATATTTTGATTAATACCCATTAATATTTTAATTTTCTTAAGTTTAGACTTAGGAACCCCATTAAAAATATTAATTATTTTAATAAAATACAATCCGGGTGGAATTTCACCAAACAATTTCTGGGTTCTTTAGAACTCGTGCTTTAGGCTCTCCACCAATTTTCAAGGCTAGAACACTTCCGATGCTACCAAAAACTAACATAGAGCTCATGTTTGGCTTTTGTCCACGTGCTCAATTTGTATGCCCCGACCATCTTTTGCATTTTGTGGTACATTTCTTGTTGAGAGTAACCAAATTGTGCTTTTTCTTTTCTTTTTCGCTGCATCAACCTCCAGGGCATCGATCCAGTCTCGACCCAAGATGTGGACAAGGGGAGGGGGAGGTTAACCCTATGTGCACCTAGTGGACACATGTGGACCTAGATGGGCAAAATGATGAATGGGGTTAGAATTAGCAGAAGGGAGTGATGTGTATGGTGTCGGGAAGAGGGACCACGCAACCAAATTAGGATTTCCCATGTAGTGTCAACCCTAAAGCTAATGGCCAGTAAAGGAGATCCCACGGGATTGGGATACAATGGTAACCACCAAATTGAGCGGAGGAGATAAGAGTACAGACCTAGCCCACTCTTTCTGCTGAATCCCCCCACCAATCCATGCCCAAAAGTGTCCGTGAAAAGTAAGGAAAATTACTCAACTATATTAATGAAATGCCATACCTTCAAGGTTGGGAGGCCCACCTTCAAACATACAATCATAACAGATGGGTGAGGGATCACATGGCTGTCCCAGGTGGCAGAGATAATGGCACATCGGGCTATCTAGGGGCTGTTAGCTGCCGGCTGAGGACCATCTAGGAGATTTGTTTTCTCCTAGGCATACTACACACAGTTAGTGGGTAACAAGGCCTGCTATTGATGTGGTATTTTTGGGCAATTTGGTGGATGCTTTGTGGTGGAAACTCTCTCCTTATCAGGTTGCACTTCAGATCTGTTGGAACAAGACAGGCTAAGGGTTTGTACTAGCCTAGAACAGGTGGTCGAGAGGCCTATTTAGGGTGCAGACCAGTCCCAAGGGCCAGCGAAGGGCAACAACTTGCATGTTAAGGGGAGTCACAATTGAGAAGAGGAGACTTGGAGCAGATAGGTGGGACTGTAGTGGACTATAAGCAGCCCTAACCAGATGAAGTTCGTATAGCAGTGTGAGACCAACTCAAGAGGAATGTTGAAGATGTATTTAAGTTGAGTTAGATGCTAGTGGATGTGAAGTCCGAGGAGAGGAAAATTTGTTTGGGCATTTGTGGTCTGTTGGAGGGTAGCATGAAAGTCCCCAATCAGAGCCCTAAGTTGCGGACCTTAGGAAGGACTCTAAGGGTTGCTAGGAGTGGTAGATTGAAGGAGCTCAAGGTTTGGCCAGCTAGGAGCAGTTTTGTATAGCCTGTGTTCATTGATGGAGAAGCGACATTCGATGATGACTCTATGTTAGTCTTCATTGGAGTAGCGCATGAAGACTATAGTGGGAGGAAGTCCCAAAAGAGCTAAGGAGCAATAGTGGGCAAAAGTCTAAAAGTGTTGTTACCTTGAAGGACAAAGGAGAAGCTAGTGAGCGTGAAGACCCTATGTGTTGGTTGTAGATGGACTTATGATCAGCTAGAGGGCAAATTGGAGAGCCGAGTTTAGTGGCCTAAAGGAGTTTGTGCATTGATAGAGGCAGATGCTGCAGAATGGAAGTGAAGGAACCGCATTGTACAGGATATGACAAAGCAACTGTGATTGCAGGCTACATCAGGTAGACCATCAATGTATCTTGTATCTTGTAGTCTTGTACTAGTGGATATTTGAGGGCCATTATCCCTGGTACAGGAGCCCTAAACTGTTTTATTATCAGTTTGATTAATATAATGAAGTTTGGTTGTTGTATAAACTTGTAAAAAGTTGTGTATATTTTGTGCACTAGTAGATTTACTACGGTATATTATTCCATTGTGCAAGGTAGTCTTGTTGTGGTACTTGGATTGGTAGCGTCAGTGATTTAAGATTCTATCCTAGACTCCAGTATCTTGGAAAAACAACAAAGTTGAGCAGCGTGCAGATGTTTTGGAGCTGTAGCTGTGTTGCATACTAAATTGCAGGGCTGAGATTGTTGACTATGGTCTTTTCCTGAACTAAAGATGTTAAGGTTTGGTAGTGTCAATACTTGAGCAGAGTTGATTGATTATGGGTATACATGCTAAGGGACAGAGCTGAGAAATATTGTCGACAACAATGATTAGAATAATGTTTGCATGGACCATGGTGATTACACATTGATGCAGTGGCAATGAGTTAATCTTGAGCAGGTTTTATGGTTACTAATTGTTAGTGGAATTATGAACAAAAGTTGCTAGGGTTTATTATTGATTTATATTGTTAAGTTAGGGTTTAACAAAAAATCGTTGAGTAGTGTTTGGACCCTTGATTAATACAAGGGTTTTTAGTGCTTGCTTAAACCAAGATTATATGGTCAGATGGTTGATGACATGATGATAAAAATAAGGAGATTTGATTGAAGCTAGGGTTTGATGTGCAGATTGAGCAGAGGAAGATTTGATTGACATAGTTTATGTTGCAGTTCTCTTATCTCTGTTCTTTTGTATTGATATCGAGTACAAGTGGATCCAGTCTGAAAATTGTGAAACACGGTTCGACGACTAATTAGGTTAGTTGGGTGCTGCAAGGCAAGAGAGTGGAGTCTCATTCAGGTTGGAGCCTAAGAACATTTCAGGGCGGCAGGGTGGTTCTAGGGCAGGTTGGAGCCTGCACAAGGCATTGGAGCATCCGTCTAGTTGCAACGGTACACAGGGTGTTGGAGCATCCTTCAAGTTGGAGCCTGTAAACCAGGGCATTGGAGTGTCCTCCCAATTGCAGTTGGTAAATAGGGTATTAGAGAGTCCTACAGGTTGGAGCCTCCCTCATTTGGAGCAGAAAATATTGATGTACATTTTATTGAAAGACAAATATTAAGAAATGTTCGGTGGTTTTCTGTCTCGGAGGGGTTTCCACCTAAAAATCTCTTTGTCTACTATCTTTATTATTGTGCATTATTGAATGATGTTGATGAATGTTTGTATTTATCTGATGTGAATAACAATTAATGCTTTGTGAAGTTAAAATATACTTATTGGTAAGAAACACTGATTCACCCACTCTTAGTATTTCCAACATCCCGTTCTTGTAAATTGTTGTAACATGAAAGTTATATTTTATTGCAAGTATTGTGATTCCATTTTGAACATATATTTCCTACAAGTACGTTATTATTGGCACTGGTCTACTCATATATACTTTCCTTGTGGGATTTATTGAGTGTTCCACGGGGACTTGCCCTCCCCTCCCCCCCCAGGGGTCTAGTTTCCTAGCTCCCTTGCGCTCCGGGCACTTGGGGATGAGAAGGGGTCGTTTCCCCATGCTCCCAAAAAACATGGTACGTAGGGGGACGTGCCAGGGGGTCGTTTCCTTTTGCTGAGAGGTCGTTTCCGAAAAAGGGGTCGAGGGGGGATGTGGGGGGTCGAGGGGGGTCGTTGGGCTCGATTTTTTTAAATAAACTTTTGTTTATAATTAAAATTTAACATTAGTTTTATAACTTTAAGGTTTCAAACTTTCATTTAATCATTTTTTAATAAATTTAATTCATTATTCACTGCCCTGGCCCCCCACTCCATTCGCAAGACGTCAAACCTGCCACCGAGCAACACTCCTCCCCCGTTGCCATTCAGCTTGCTGGTTTGTCGCCATTCAGCTTGCTGGTGGCCATTCCGCTGGAGCCTGGAACACAAGCGCTGAAGCAGTGAAGCCAAGCCACTGTTGCGGGTCCGCTAGAGCCTGGAACACAAGCGCTGAAGCAGTGAAGCCAAGCCACCGTTGCGGGTCCGCTGGACCCTGGAACATTGCAGCTGCACTTCAAACTTGAACGCTGAACCGTGAATGCTGTCACCTGCTTGAACGTTGAACTTTGGAGCCTGGACGTGGACGTGGAACACCGCCTGTCACCTGAACAGTGAGCACTGAAGCACGCTGAAGTTCTGAACGCTGACTACTGCCTCTCCATCCTGAGTCGCCTGTAACGGACCACGGTAAGTACCCACGCCACAGTGGACTGCTGTTTGTAAATTTTTACCATTTTTTCTGTAATTCTCAGTCCTGTAGCTGTATTTTTTATTTTTTTTACATTTTTATTTTTTAAAACTTGACTTTCTTTCTAAAAAAAATTGAAACTTGATTATTTTTTTCATTTTTTTTGTAAATTTTTTTTTTTTTTTTTTTTTTTTTTTCAGAAATTAGTTTTGTCTGTGTATTAATTTTAGGCTGTGTTTTTTTTTTTTGGTTCAGTTTTGACTGTGTTTTTAAAAAAAAATTGAAATTGCACTGTTTTTTTCATTTTTTGTTGTAAATTATGATTTTTTTAATTTTTTTAGTTTTGACAGTGTATTAATTTTTTTTTTTTTTTTAAATTTAAAAAAAAATAAATTTCAGTGTTCAATGTGCGTGTTGTAGCCTATGTATTAGTCAGCGTGTGTAATGTTTTTAATTATTTTTATTTTCCTTACAGGCTGCAACCTACATTTTGATTTGTCATTCAACTTACAAAGTTACAACTTACAACTATGAGTCAGAGTCAGACTTCTTCTAGGAACAGTGAGAACAATGACAACAGCTACAGTGGTAGTGAGCCACAAGAAGCATAAGAAGTTGAAAGCGGTCACAGGGGGGCAAGATACCAGAATAGGCATGGTGTAGATTCTGGAGGCCCACCAAGAGAGTTGGAAAAATTTGCAAAGGGGACATTTAATCCTCTAAAACCACTTCTAATCTATGCAACCAGACTGTCGAAAAAGAATCCAAAATTTGGTGGTGGCTCATGTGATTGGGTCTGCAATATTTGTGGGCATCACTTTGTTGGCAGCTATACCAGGGTGAAGTAACACATTTTGGCTATTACAGGTAAATGAGTCAATATGTGTCCCTCAAAGAACCTGAATTCAGCTCAAAGAGAGCAACTTTGGAGGCTAGAAAGGGCAACCACTGGAAAATGATTGTTTTCTAGCAGACATGTTGATCCATCCACAAATATTCCTCCATCTAGTGCTTCATCAAAAAAGACAAAGGTTTCTATTGGTGCATCTTGTTCTTGTGCAATGGGTGGTACAATGTCTAGGATGTACAACATTCTAGATCGAGATGACACAGATGATGCAATTGGAAAATTTCTTTTTGCCAATGGAATTCCTTTCCATGTTGTTCGTTTTCCTTATTACAAGGAAATGGTCCAAGCAATTGCAAGAATAGGGCCTTCATATGTACCACCCAGAGAACATAAACTACGAACAACAATTTTAGATAGACAAGTGTCCAAAATTAATGTGCAAAAAGAGAGAATGAGACAAACATGGTTGAGGTTTGGTTGCTCTCTTGTTATGGATGGATGGGCTGACATTTGAAAACGCCTACTAATCAACATCATAGTAACATCTTCAGAAGGTCCATTATTTCTTAAATCTGTTGACTATTCTAGAAAGCGCAGGGATGCATCTTTCCAATTTGAGCTTCTTCGAGAAGCTATAGAGGATGTTGGGCCTGATAGTGTGGTGCAGGTTGTGATAGATGCAACAACAGCTTGTAGATCAACTGGGTTATTGATTCAAAACAGGTATCGACATATTTTTTGAACTCCTTGTTGTGTGCATGTACTCAATACTGCACTGAAGGACATTGGCAAGATTCAGTGGATATCAGACTTGGTGACAACGACAAGAGATATGGAGATGTTTATTTGCAACCACCGGCTATGTACAAGGCTCACACGAGGAAGGAATTTCTCAAGCCCATTGATATTAGATATGCTAGCTATTTTCTCTTATTGGAGAGGATGATAGAGGTACAAGCACCTCTACAATCCTTGGTTGAGAGTTCAGAGTGGGGAAGGTGGTTAGAATCAAAGATAGACACGGGGAAGAAAGTCAGGCTTCAGGTGTTGGACAATGATTGGTGGGCAAATTGTTCTTATTTGGTGTCATTCTTGGGCCTTATTGTGGAGGTCATTCGTTACACTGATTCAGATGCTCCTAGTCTTGGAGAAATCTATGAGACCTTTGATAGCATGTTGGGTCATGTGAAGGTATCCATTCAGCAGAGGGAGCCCTCATTAGAGTTCTATACTTCCCAGATTCGACCCATCTTTCATTGTGTGGGATCGCATGAACACACCTTTGCACATGGCAGCATATGCATTAAACCCAAAATGGTATGTTGAGAGACCTGGGAGGGTGCCTCCTATTGATGATCCTGAGGTAAAGAATGGCTTCCTAGATGCAATTGCAAAGATGTACAATGAGGAGGAGGGGGAAAGATTTTGAAGACAGTTTGTTCAGTTTGCATCTCTTAGTGGCCCCTTCAACACACGTGGTGCTCAGGTAGATCACATAGATCTAGCCCAAGATGACTTGATTGGTTGGTGGAGGATGCATGGGGATGGTGCTCCAGAGCTCAAAGATCTAACTATGCATTTGTTGTCTCAAATTGCTAGTTCCTCTGCAACAGAGAGGAATTGGTCCACATATAGCTTCATGCACTCTATCAAGAGGAACAAGCTTACCTCTAAAAGAGCGGAGAAGTTAGTTGCTGTGCACGGTGCCCTATGTCTTGAGCATAGGAAGACACCTGAGTATTTGAAGGGACCAGCAACATGATGGGATGCTGATCCAGAGGATGATGCATAGGTAGCTATGGAAGAGAGACTTGATGAGAGACAGATGGGGTTGGTTGGTGTGCCACTTAGCATGTTTGAGAATGCTAGTGATTTAGATTCAGATGGTGATATGGTTGATCCTGATTTTTTCATGCAGCAGCTGGATGTAGAGACTAGCGGGGCATTACCTCGAGGCTTGAGCAAAATTATGCTCATTTATCTTTTGATAAGTTGATGTTCTTATGTTATTCTGACTCTATAAAATTTTGACTCTTGATTTATCAAACTTGACTTTTATAATTTTATGTCAATATTCACTGTTTAGTATTCAATGTTCACAGTAGGAAGTGGAACATCAATATGGTTTAAACTTTAATCATAATGTATGATGTATGATTATAAATTAGAATTTTAAATTTATATGATATTAGATAATGATATTCATATCAATGATCATGCTTTGCATCTTTTCAATTCAAACCCAATTGTCATAGTGGACTCAATTTATAATTATATTTTATATTTATAAGTTTTTAAGACCCTGACGGCCCCCCACGTTTCCTAAAAATTGGCGGGGATCCTTTGCATAGGCCGCTCCCGCATATCCTCGCTCCCTCGCCCCCTCCTCTCGGAACCTTGGTGGAGCATTAGATTTATCTTTTTGAAATCTATATGATCTATCTACATTATTGATGTTTATATGCTCATAGTTATTTGTACTTGCTAATCAATTTCATTTCAAGTTAGATTTCAGGTTATCTAAATGGTGAATGCCTACTTGGTTTACTAACTATCTTCTAGGACTTGTTAGATTTAACAAGGTTTCCTTAGAAATCTTCCATAGGGACTACCCCCCTTGTCTTAGCTAGGAGAGAGACTAAACGAAGAGTTGGGATTAGGTGACAACCCCTTCTTTGAGTGTTGCCACAAAGAACATACCTTGTGTGGTTGAGGATTTTTCCCACAAGCCTTGGGTGTGAAATTTGCGAAAGCAACAATCCCATTGTTAGCACTTAGTTTAGTTCTTTGTCTTGTAGGGTTTCCCTTTTCAAGGCCTGCTAGTTTTTGTGGTAATAGGCTGCTATGCTTACCTTTTTGGCTTTTTAGGAGCATAATTTTTTTGTTTACCCTATTGGTTGTTGGAGAATGTAACTAGGTTCGGTCTTCATAAATTGTACTTGAGTCAAAATGTAATATTTGTCAAAAGAAAAACAAAATTAATATTTTATTATTATTGAATTGACTTGTTAAAGCATGGGTTTCATGCTTGGGTCAATTGTTATAGGTCAAGCCTCCTTTGTAGGTTTTAGGATTATTTATTTGGGTCAAAGTCAATATGTTTGTTTGGTCAAAGACTCCTCCATCAAGTCTCCTTCTATTGGATTCAATAAGATCATCATAAAGTCGGCTACATCTAACTGAACTCAAGTCGGCCTTAACATAAATGCAGACACAACTATTCATGAAGTCGTGTCGGCTCATTTATTATGGACAATATACTATATATATACCAGCCTAAGGCCTTTGGTCAGATTAAAAAAAGTTCAGACAAGATTTTCAAAGGATAATTTTCGGTATAACCATAGAAGCTCGGGTTAAATCACAGAGATAATTTCCCTAAGGATAGGTGAAAAAATTACAGTGACCACAGTTTCGGTGCCATTACAATCTTGCTGCTATCATAGTTCGGCGCTCCCACGTATTGATGCTTCTACTATACTACAGTGTCGGTGCAAATACTGTCTTGCTGTAACCACAGTATGGAAGGTTCGGTGCCACCACAATGATAAGGGATCAATGTTATCACAGTGGGAAGACCTTGGTGCCATCACAAAAATGAAGTCTTTCGTTGCTATTACAATGATAAGGTCTTAGAGATATTGCAGTGATGATGTTTCAGTGAAAACCCAAGGACAAGTATTCGATGCTAACACAGTGAAAGGAAGAAGGGTGACTGGAAGGAGGTAGTCTCAAGTTTAGATTGTAAGGGTTGTGTTCGTCTCATCTTTTGAATCTACTGAAGGAAGAATTTGTGATTGGGTTTTTCCCCTCGAGGGGGGTTTTGCCCTGGCAGCGTGCCTATATCTTGTGTTCTCTTCTATTTGTTGCTTGACATTAATCTTGATGATAAGAAAGATAATTAAGATATCTAATACTAATAATAAAAACATCACAAGTTAATGTCATAATAAGAGAAATCGTTTAACTGCCACTCTATGGATTTCCCAACATTGGTCATGTGATGAAATTCTATATTCCACGATGTAGTTGTTTGTTCTATGAATCAATATATGTAATGTTCCATATATATATATATATTGCAAAGGTTTGTGTCAGTGCAAGGATTGTTTTTTGTGAGTTCTTGATGTTATGATACCCACGTGCCTTTGCTTTCCTAACTCCTCTCAACTGCAATAATGAAGTCACCAACATCCTTCTTGATTATATATACATATATCGATCTATACACATACACAATGCGTATAGAAACTTACTAAAAGCACTATAAGATTTTTGAAAATTCTAGCCTTACAAAATTTATTACCATGTTTTATATCTTCTAGAGACTCAAAGAAATTTAACGTTCTTTTATCTCATTCACACAACCTCTTATGGATGAATGATCGCTAACACCTAAATTTTTTTAGTCAGAAACAACATGATTGGGGTTGCTTTGTATGATATATAAGTTTAGCATGCATACATTCATAGCGACAATGGCGGAGAAAGAAAATAAAGATTTGATTTATAATTAATGTTGCACTACTACATTTGTCTGACACAATTACATCATGCCTTATTACAATTTATAGTATCTATATGTGGATAATGTGGTTTAGTAGCTAGCCATGTAACCTCGAACAATAATATCTAAAGTGGTTTCAGTTGATGGGTAACCGGTTAAAGTACCATTTGATTTCATGAATGCATTCTTTTGTGTAGCCTGAATAAAAAAACAACTATTTTGTTTTCTGATGTTAAATTGGTTACATGCCACTAATATAAAGTCACCATTATGCAAAATTTTATTGCTCTTAATTATTATTAGAGTATTGAAACATCAAACCCAACAGTTAAATTAGTGTGGCAAATTATACGGGTAGTTTTCTCGTTGCAGAAGCGAGCTTACCTGGGAACTAGAGACTATAGTCCTCATCAGATAATTTGCTTTGCTCATTGATATAATTGACTTAAAAAGCAATCTTCTCTAGACACAAGTCTCCTCTATCATTAAGGAACCTATGATTGTCCCAACCCCTAATGGACGATGAACCACCCCACCTTAAGGGGGTATCCACTGCTACATATTACACATCATGTTCTCATCCCCTGGAGCCCCGAGCAGTTATGAAGAAAAATCAATAAAAGGCAAAAGGCATATGAAGAAGGGTGGAAAAACAAAGGTTGGGGTAACTCATGTACCATGATTTGCTCCCTCCTACACTCACATACCCAGGTGTGGGCTTCCCTCATTATAGCTACCCATGAACCTTGACATGTGGTTTGGATGATTCCCCTGATTCCCACTCCATTCCATTATTATATCATTTGCCACCTACCACTTAAAAGATGTACCATGGACATGCCACCCCCTTTAGAGGTTGAAGCCACCTAATAGGGTCCTTGGTTAACCCCCTATTGAGCTTGCAAACACTTGTACATGCGAAAGCCCACTATCGAAGGGCATGCCACTATGAAGTGCCCCATTGATCCCATGACTTGTAAGCTTTATTACTTGAGTGTTCTAATGACTTTTTTTATTGGAGGGCAAGGGGACGCATTGGACCTTATGCAGGATTGCAGGTGGGTCTTCATTTGGGGCTTGATCTCCCTATACGGGGTCCTATCCCTCCAGAGGGCCACATTGGCACTTGTAGGGTAAGTGTTGAGAGCCATGGGCCTCCACCATAGCTGATATTACTTCATGGATCCCCATCACCGATCATTGATTGCCTGTGTTCCACCTTTTGGATGAGGATGATGCACCTGGTTCATTGTGCCCAACCGACTCCACACTTGCACCACACACTTGGCAGATGTTCCAGGGCTTAGAGGATGTCTCCCACTGCAGAGGGAGAGCTTACATCACCATCTTAGCCCTTACAGATGGTCTACAGGCATTTTCGATCCACTTGGAGACCCATGAGGATGTCCTTATGTTGAGAAATCTAGGGCATCAAGTATTAGGTGATTTCTCTTTTTATGATAACTGCTTATGAATGCTTTTTACTTTCTTAGATTAGGATCTTCTCTTTCTTAGATTATTAGTGTTCTTCTTCATCAAACAACTACTAATGCATAAACCATAAAGAGACAAGAGACACAGAATATAGGCTATCATCCAGGGCCAAAATCTCTCCCAGTTGAGAGGAAAACCCGAACAAATTCTTCTTCTTATAGAGATTTCAATTGACGAATACCAAGACCAAGACCCTTGACCTATTTACCACTCCAAGACCAAGACACAAATTACATTGAGATCCTTAATCAACGATAGTCAACCTTCTTCTCCTTCCCTCCTCGGCTTCTTCTCCAGCCTCAATTTCCATCTGCTCTAGACCTTTGGCCTTCTTGAATTAGGTTTGCAATCCTTGACTTTAATTCAGAACCTTCTTCTAGAGAAATATCCTTGATACCCTTGCTTAGGATAGAGTATCCTCTTGGCTTGTCTCAACTTCTCTTTTGACTAGCCCTTCTTCCACTTTGGCTCCCTAGGAGGACTGCAATTCTCCTTGGCTTCCACTGCTGCAACAAACCTCTTTCTTCCTTGCACATATGGAGGTTTACAACCCTTAAAATAGACCCAAAAATAACCCTAAGGACTTCGCTCTTCCTTCTTCTTACTTCGTTGGTTGGGAGGCTTCTTCTTTGACCCCTTCGCACTTCTTACTGCAGTCTTACACTTGTCCGAAAATCTGTCTTCTGAACTAAGGCCGAGCTGCCTATTTATAGTGGTTTCCCCCTCAAATTAGCCGACTTGAAGAGGGTGAGCCGACATGTTTGTTGGAGAGATATTATTATTCCTTTTGAAGCCAACTTGAAGGGAGATGCTTGTGCTTGTCTTGGAGGGCTATTTATACTTATCTAATGACTCATACAAAATGTAACATGCACAAGAAGGGTCCTTCATACATGACATAGACTCAAATTGAATTTTATGACTAGATGACAAATCTTAAAGGCTCACAATGGGAGCCATCACTAAAAATAAAATTCCTTGCTCATGAAAGCCATGAGACAAGCATTACAATAATAATTTTTTTTTCCTTTTTTCTTTTAATCAATTACATAAAATTACAATTACACGTCATTATGAAGACAGAACCTAGTTACACTTTTCAACACTTGTGCCCCCCCGCACCCACTTGGGAGCACCACAGGTTCTTGCTTAGAAAACAAGGGGCCGACCCCTTGTACACTATGTTTGGAATCCATTTCTACATTATGGCACCCCTTGGACTTCATTAGGCCTCCTCAAAGGCCCAGTGACTCACTTTATTGATTATTTGGCCCTCTTGAGAGGCTTATTCATGTATTATTGAGCTATTTGGTGGACTTGTCACCAAAAATACTGTTATTATGCACATTATTTTATTTTTGGGGCTAAATTAGGCCAATTTAGCTAAATCAAATTAATTAGAGTGTATAAATAGAAGTGAGGTGAATCATTTGGATGATCATCACTTGGATTGGGTTTTTTTCTCTTGTGAGATTTTCGCTATCCCTTTTGGAGGATGAGTTTGGATGTTATGGATGAATTTTGATGTTTGGATATCTCTCTCTCGTCTTGGAGCTTCATTATTGGCATAATTTGATAATTGGATATACTCTTTTGTACATGTAAGTGCTCTTTTCATGCTTATTCTTGTTATTTATTTTGTCACATGAATGTTGCTGGGATTTTTGCTATACAAGTTTGAAATTTACTGCTTTCTATACGAACCAGGTGGAAATTGTGATCTTGTATAGTGTTGCATCATGTCATGGGCCATGTATGAATGGGTGAATGTTCCTAGAGATAATTTGTGATAAATACATCTCGATAAGTCATCAATTCTTGCAAATCGAAGTATAAAGTCCTTGAAGCAGCTGCTCTCATGCCCTAATGCCATGCGAAGTTGTTTTAAGGCCTCCTTGATTGGGTGAACTCTTTCCAAACCATAAATTCTCCTTGACTCCATCTCTCCCAAAGGACAAGGCACAAATCCCCCATAGGTGATGACTTTCAATGCTTATTCTTTTCACCTCCGTCGTTTTCTAGGCCTAGCCTACATAGGTTACCTAGGGCATCAATTGTCTCACAATCTAACCATCCAAACACTTCGATTTTTGGTCCACAACTGCATTGAGGTTTGCTCAAGAGGCCCTCATACATGACATAGACTCAAATTGACTTTTATGACTAGATGACAAATCCTAAAGGCTCACAATGGGAGCCATCACTAAAAATAAAATTCCTTGCTCATCAAACCCATGAGACAAGCATTACAATAATAATTTTATTTTTCTTCTTTTCATCAATTATATAAAATCACAATTACACGTCATTATAAAGACTGAGCCTAGTTACACTTTTCAACACTTGTGCCCCCTGCACCCACTTGGGAGCACCACAGGTTCTTGCTTGGAAAACAAGGGGCCAACCCCTTGTCCACTATGTTTGGAGTCCATTTCTGCATCATGGCACCCCTTGGACTTCATTAGGCCTCCTCAAAGGCTCAGTGGCTCACTTTATTGATTATTTGGCCCTCTTGAGTCTTGAGAGACTTATTCATGTATTATTGAGCTATTTTGTGGACTTGTCACCAAAAGTATTGTTATTATGCACATTATTTTATTTTTGAGGCTAAACTAGGCCAATTTAGCTAAATTGAATTCATTAGAGAGTGTATAAATGGAAGTGAGATGAATAATTGGATGATCATCACTTGGATTGGGTTTTTTGCTCTTGTGAGATTTTCACTATCCCTTTTGGAGGATGAGTTTGGATGTTATGGATGAATTTTGATGTTTGGATGTCTCTCTCTCGTCTTGGAGCTTCATTATTGGCATAATTTGATGATTGGATATACTC
The DNA here is from genome assembly GCA_031772625.1 of Pinus tabuliformis. Classification (NCBI taxonomy): domain Eukaryota; kingdom Viridiplantae; phylum Streptophyta; class Pinopsida; order Pinales; family Pinaceae; genus Pinus; species Pinus tabuliformis. The sequence continues at coordinate 112,097,579 of CM062814.1, read as the reverse complement.
TTTTGTACATGTAAGTGCTCTTTTCATGCTTATTCTTGTTATTTATTTTGTCACATGTATGTTGCTGGGATTTTTGCTATACAAGTCTGAAATTTACTGCTTTTCTATACGAACTAGTGGAAATTATGATCTTTTATAGCGTTGCATCATGTCACGGGCCATGTATGAATGGGTGAATGTTCTTAGAGATAATTTGTGATAAATACATCTTGATAAGTCATAAATTCTTGCAAATCGAAGTATAAAGTCCTTGAAACAGTGGTTCTTATGCCCTAATGCCATGCGAAGTCGTTTTAAGGCCTCCTTGATTGGATGAACTCTTTCCAAACCATAAATTCTCTGACTCCATCTTTCCCAAAGGACAAGGCACTGATCCTCCATAGGTGATCAGTTTCAACGCTGATTCTTTTCACCTCCTTCTTTTCCTAGGCCTAGCCTACATAGGCTACCTAGGGCATCAATTATCTCACAATCTAGCCATCTAAACACTTAGACTTTGGCCCACAACTGCGCTAAGGTTTGCTCTAGAGGCCCTCCAAATTTGAAGTAAATCCGTCAGTGTGATCTCGAGATATAGCAAGCCCTAGCTCAAGGATATTTTTTTTGCCCTAGTTTTCCCTTGGCTAGTGTCCTCATTAGGATCATTGAATTCAAACCTCAAATAAAATTTGTCCTTTGATCCTCTTCTCCTCCCTAATTAGGTCAAGTCCCTCATTGGGTGATCAACTCCATACCCTTGACCTAATTTTGGGTTCGCTTGGTCCTGTGTGGTCCCGCTTCTTATCAAAGCTAATCCTTCAAAGACCATTTAGAAACCAATTTTCCACAAGGATTTTGAGGTCTAGGAATATCCGTCGCAAGCCATACCTTCAAACCCTAGCCCCTAAAATTCTCCTAGCTCTTCCTAAACAGCGTTTCACCTTGCTTCCCAAGCAAGCAAGCCACATATTTGAGCCTCTCTTGTGAATAGGTTTTTGGGATCACCTTTCATCCTATCATTGATATATTCATTATAGTGATCCTTATTATACCGGGTCTCCTCCCATCAGTGAAAGTCTGTAAAGAGCAAGGAGCCTTAGCTGAGGTGACAGTAGGCTATCGCTCAATTGTTGCCCCTTGACCTAGTAGTTTCTCTCTAGGATCCCCTCCTAGGACCCTTGCTAGTTTGAGCGGTAACATGAACCACCTTTTAAATTTTTTTGTTCTTTTTAGCAACTTTAGTTTGCTATCATTTCTTGCTTGATATTGTTTTTCCCATTCCCTTGCTATGCATGGATTACAATTTTTTTCAAAGGTTGGTCATCTTTTATAGTAACAAACTAACTCTATACAATAGTAAGATGAAAATTGGTCATCTTTTGGAGTAACAAATTTACTCTATACAATAGTAAAATGAAAATAGTGGCCATTACAGTTCAATTCTTGAACCAAATAGAACGAAATTGAAGGAAAGGATAACACATGCATAAGATGTTATTATCTCATTTTGAAGTAGTTCATTAGGTATTCTATGAACCATGAACTTGAAACTCATCAAAAAGATAATGTTAAACTTTTCAGATCGTTTGGCCTCCTAGATATTTCTGTTTATTTATTTTTTTTGTATCTAGAGGATTCAACAACTAGTCCAGTTTCATACTTGGGTGACACAGGGTCAATTCCGATCACTACCACACTAACCTTTAGGTGCCTACATATGCCCCTTCGGCAAGCATGGGTTAGACGAGGGTATTTGAACCTCATATTTCATAGTTTACATAATACTTTATAACATGGCCATTGCCAAGTACGCTGTCGCCACAGGGGCTAGATATTCTTGTTTATTTATTTATTTGTTGGCTTGACCCACGGGGGATTTGGACCTTGAATCTCATCGTTTTTACATAATACTTCATAACACGGCGATTGCCAATTGAGCTGCCCCCCTGTGATAGATATTTTTGTTTATTACTATAACTTGATTACACTTAAATATTAATTTTATTGAAAGCTTTATTGAGAGCATTGAATTTATTGAAAGTTTGATTTATTTTGTAATAACAAAGCATACAACCAAGATACTTTTTAATTTTTTTGTCTTTCTAAATTTGACAAATTAAATGTCACACTCACAATTTCCATTGAATTGAAAAATTCAAGAAGATGGATATTATATATACATGTTCTTCTTTTTATTGTGGTAAGTAGTATAACATTTCAATGTAGCAATTACTTTGTTACTTGGTTATGTTTCTTCATGTTTACAATTTGTGTATATGTTGCAGGCATTTGTTAAAATTGCTCAAGTTGTTTCATCGCGTCCTGTGAGTCCACATACACCCTAGCATGAGATTTTGATATAAAAAGTTTAGGCAATATTTGTTTGAAAATTAGGATATTTTTATTTTCATACATGTGTGCTTGTGCGAGTGTGCACATTACATATATATGCGTGCATAGACATAGAATCTCTGTGCAAGATTTTCTGAGTTGGTTGTAAACCACTTATGGAGTTTAGAATTGGATTAGGCCATATCCTTGGGAGATATAACATCTTGGTGGTCCATCCCATTTTTGTTGTAGTAGCTTGACCTTTGAATTTTCTTGGAGCATCTTTCTTAATGTTTTTTATTGGAAGTAATATCATCTTTTTTTTTTTGTAGTTTGTCTTCAGCTTGCATATTTTCCATGTTATCTATGAAGTTATCATTCCTCATGATCTCCCATTACCCATAACATGTCATCATTTCTAGTATTATAAAAAAGCAAGACAAACATCCTTGTTAGACAAAGTAATGTAATCTTAATTTTGTAATATTCAGTTGTAAAAGTTGAAGTTACAAATGAGAGTTGTGGAATAGATCTTCATTATTTGGAGTCATTGATATAATGATGTAGATACACATTTATCCATATATTTGGTTGTTGGGTTAACAAATCTCCTAACTATTATACTTAATTCTAATGGCACTTTACTAACTTGTTATTGCTGGTCACTTAACGCATAGGTGACCTTTATCACACACTGATGTTACATAGCAAGCCTTGACTCCTAATATATTGTAGGGTTAATACTCCTTGTTACCACACAAACTAGCACCTTTAACTTAAAGTCCTAAAGATGCATGCTAGCTTGGTGGAACTTAGGGAGCTGGCCACTTTCACCCTACTGATTCTCCTCCCACTTTAGACAAAGGCGAGACCTAAGTCAAGAGTGGTATTCCTAAAGGTTGATTAAACCCACTGTATGTTGTAGGAGTGGAAAAAGGATAAAATATGGGCTTGGGGATGATAAGTAAAAGGGAATTTAGTGTCTCTCCTTTTTCGGCTATGGAGTCACTTGGGAAATTTCAAGAGGGCAAGTGGAGGGTATATAAGAAGCCAATTCACATATTCTAAACATCTAAACTTGGCTAAACAATAGGGGGTCATTTAAGATGCCTTCTCAAAGCAATTGTAAGGTAGCTCCTACCCCATGTTAATTTTGCACTGTTCTATGCTGTTACAATTACTTCAGCCCAATCTTTGACTTCAATTAGCAGACAATTCAATTCTTCAATAAACAATAGCAATTGTAGATAGAACAATAAATGACAATGAGCAGTAAGAGACTATCAAAAGCAATAACAAGAGACACCAACATTGGTCAAAGACCAAGGAAACCCCACAAGGGGGGAACCCTTTCAAATTCTTCTTATTAGATTGTAATAAAATGTTCAATAGAGAGTACAATAATCCATTTTCAACAATGAGTCAAAGTCAATCTTTGATTATCCAAATAGACAAAACCAAAATCCAACCAATGATGACCCTTCAAAGTCAACTCTGGTCAACTGTCAAAGTCTGCAATCTATCCAAGTCAACAACCATCAAAGTGTGCTCTAACCAGTCAAAGTCAATGGTCAAATCAACCCTTCGAAGAGCTCGGTCAAAGCAACAATGAATGCAATCACTGTGAATTCCTGCAATCATACGCGAATTCTTGTAATCACGAATTCCTGCAATCACATGTGAATTCCTGTAATCGCGAATTTTTGCAATCACGCGAATTGCTGTAATTGCAAATTCCTGCAATTTGTATGAATCAATGAGAGGAGAGAGAGGATGTATGTGATGATGAGTGTGTCCAAATGAGGTTGATGTAACATGTATTTATAGGCTTTGGAGGAGGGCTAATTAGCATCTTAGGCTGACCTTAACTTTTGTGCCATTGTGGGTTTCTTCATCTAAAATACACTTTTCCTTAACCAAATTGAGTGCTTCTAGGGGCAATTTTGGGTCTCTCTGAAAGAGGAATAATGTCCAATGGAGGGAATTTTCCCTGCGCTGCCAAATTAACACTCCCTCTTAGCTAGGGAGAAATTTCTGTTGGATGGTGTTGCGATTGATCTCAATCCATGGAGTTGACTGGGTTTGACTTTGACTAAAACCACTTGTCATTGATGTCAATTTGTTAATGAACGCTTCTTAGTAATTATCAGATTACATCAAGTTGGCAGCTACACTGTTGGGTGGTTGAAAATGCAAGTCCTAGGGTTTGGGTTCCTTGGACTGAGGATGTACCCCGACTTTGTCGATGGTTTTTGAAGGGTCAAAATATTGAGTTTGACTTGGAGATCCATGTCATTGGATTCTCCTCGCCGAGATCTTTATAGTGGTATGTGGTACGCCACATAGGTCCTCCTAGTTTGAGAGATAAATGTGTTTGAAGTCAAAGACCCCACTTTCTGCGTTAAAACCCCAAGGGGTGGTAACTTGGCACATTATCATTGATTGTGGGCATCTAAAATTAAGAAATTAGGGTTAATTGTCCTAGTTTGTATGGGGATCACTTTAAGAAAAGGTATCACACATATTTCACACCCATGGACTTAGGTAATGACTAATTCCTCATTATAAAGGCTAAGTCAGTTTCACTTAAAGTTTAAGATAGTAATTAAAAATTCCATTTAAAAAGAAGTTAACAATTAATAATGTTTTAAGATCCTAAATTCTCCTCCAACGTTTCCATTAGGGAGCCCATCCTAATCTATAAAAACAATTCCTATACTCACTAAATCCTAATGCCCAATCTACTCACAATTAGGGCAACGACTCTCTTACTTAGTTCACAAGATGCAAATTAGTTAAACTTTTATATTTTAGCTCTCATGGAGCCCCTCTCTTCCTCAAATGATTAACTTCTAGGAAGCCCTTACATTGGTCTATAAAAAGAGACCTTACCTTACCTCAACGCATACAATTTCACATGAGATGTTCTTATGACTACCCTCTTAAATTTTTGGATACCTGAGGAAGACAACGAAGGAATTACAGTGGCTGGTCTTTGGTTTATTTTGTTATTTCTTGATTGGAACTTGGGATTCGTTTGGCTTGCAGGATTAAGGCTACCTCTCTAAGGTTTGATCTATTTCATTGACATCATCCTGACCTTAAGCCACTACAGGACCTTGGTCTTCTATCCAATAAGTATTCTAAGCATAATACAAAGCTTTTTTTGTGTTTTCTTGGGTATAGATTTGTCTTGATTACCAAATTACAGACCTTTTTCTTGTGACTCTCGGCCTCTTCGCTAGGGCACTCTCCCAAGGTTGCAGACCTGTGCATTAGGATACATCTTATCTGAAGCTTGAAGGGCTGTCTCTCTGCATAAATAATTTAGAACAATCAGTCCTAATTCTCTGCGTCATAAATAGCTGGGAAGGTAAAACATTTCTGGCCTAAACTCGTGGTTCCAAGCAGAATTTGTCTTGGGTACAAGTAGCAGTACAAAATACATATAACCCGTAACTTTGTATGACATTCTTCATTGGCAAGGACAATAACATGATTGATTGTTATCTTTTATGTGATGCAACAGTGACATAGTATGACCTTAACGTGAATCAATGATTACCTACAGTTGTCAATATATGACAGCAATTCTCACCATAATCTCATTGTGTATCAGTGAGTATTTTCAAGAAATATATGCACTAAGCCAATCATTGACTTCAAAGTTTAGTGGAATTCTTGGTGTGTGTATATATATATATATATATATATATATATATATAGATATATATGTATATATAAAATACCTTGACATTTTGACACATGGACTTGAGTTCATTGACACAGTGACATACCCTATGTGACCTTGTCATTATATTGCAAAACAGTGAGATTGTAATGATGTAATGACCTCTTGATGACTAAACTCCTGTTGACATCTTTGTGACTGTCCTAGGAAAACCAGTGACATAACCTTAAAGCACTAACATAACCTTTGTATCAGCAGTATTGATAATATTAGTAGTAAATTGACATTGAACTGATGTTTGATGTGAAAGTGACATTACTTATATGACCTTGCAGAACAGTGACATTAATATGACACATATAATATAGACTTGACAAGTATTATTGAGGTTATTAGGACAGTTGATACTTTGATGTTAGATAACCTTTTTTAGGGCTGTAGTGAACTTGTGTGACTGTGATCTCTTATTTGATATGACAGTAAGTATTGACCTGATGATGAATTAGAAGCTGCACTAACTATCTCTTGATAACTGTGATAGGAACTAGACAGTGAAGACCTTAAGCATGATAAAGACTTTTGGATATATTTGATATGATGATACAGTGACAACTGTAACTTTGACTTACAGTCATGACATCATTACCTGAGCACCCTTAGCAATAACTCTATTGGCTATCTATAACATATATAAAACTGTGTGATTGACACTTTGACATACTTGGCAGAGTTGGTTTGTGACTATATTGAAGGTAGATGTTAGATGACAGTGAGTCCTTAAATGACATTGATTCTTGGCTAGTGTTAGTGAGATAATGGGTAACATTGACAACAAGACTTGACATATAAACTCGATTTGATTGACTTGACATCTAGACATGACAATTGACTTGACACCTAGACATGTGCATTAACTGTGTATATTGACTGTTAGTCCTTATGTGATGTGACAGTGACATAATATTTAACCTTGACCTATTAGACCTGATGTTATTCTTGACATAGATCAATATACTTAATGAATTGACACAGACACATTGACATGACTCTTGACAATGACAATATCATCTGTTGTACAACTTATTGACGTGAAGATGGATAGCAGTGTATGATCAGTGATTAGCAGCAGTGAAAAGACATATGCTGGTAGCTCTCCATGTGTAAAGCTTGAGAGCATTGGTAGCAGGTCATAGGGATGACCTGAGACATCTTGGAGTATGCTATTATCAGATGTTTGGGTTTAGCATTTGCAGCAGTATAGGCAGTTTCAGTAAGTAATGTGGTTGCTTGCATATAAGCTTTGATGCTTTTTTTACTCATTTGCAGTGCAGTGCAATGACTTGCAGTTGGTAGCCAGATTGTGAGCTCATGAATGCTCATATATTCATGCGCAGTTGAGCAGTAACAATGATGTGCAGTTGAGCAGTGACAATGATTAGTGATAATAGGTTGTACAATGGTCAACTTGTGCAGTGGTTAGTTGACTTGGCAGTGTTAATAGTGAGGCTTTGATGAGCAACTTTGAGCACTGAATAGTTTGGACATTATTGTGTAGTTTGGTAAGTGGCTACCAGGGCTTGACATCTTCTTTACAACATTCTTCTATTGATTCGGAGCACAGGGGGATCTAGTCTGAAAATTGTGAAATGTGGTCCGCCTGTTGATTAGGGTGGTGCAAGGCAGGTGATTGGAGTCACCTTTAGGTTGTGGCTTGAGAACACTTCAGGGCGGTTGGGTGGAGCTAGCGCAGGTCATAGCCTGCATTTTGGCGTCTTTTAGTTGTGGCTGATAAACTACAGGGCACCGAACCATCCTTCCGACAACAGCTAGTAAACAGAGTGTTGGAGCACTCGTCAAGTTGTGGCCTGACTCATAGGGCGTTGGGGCATCCTTCTGGTTGCAACAAGTTTTAGGGAGTAGTAGCGTCATGCAGGTTGTAGCTTGTGAATTAGGGGGTTGATGCCTCCCTCAGTTGTAGCTGAAATCTTGATGTAATTATTTTCTTTTTAAAAAGGGAAGAAGACAATTACTAAGAAATGTTAGGCGGTTTTTGACCCGGAGGGTGTTTTCCACCTAAAATCTCTGTGTCCACTGTTTTATCTTTCTGCATTGTTGTATGGTGTTGTCTACCGTTGATTATTTTTTATAATTATCTGAAGAAGAACAATAATAATAATTGAAGAATAACTAACGCTCTGAAAAGGATTAAAAAGTGCTAATTGCTAAGAAATACCGATTCACCTCCCTCTCCGTATTTCCAACAATTTCTGACTACAAAGTATGTCCCATCGCAAATGTATTGGCATCATCAAATCAAATGTCCTCTCCGTTGGGAATCACGATTGCTGTTAGACCAAAACCCGTAGGTGTTAGTCAACGATTGCATCGCCAGAGATAAGGATCCACGAGAGGCGTTTAGTCCATGTTGCGAAACACACAGGGATCGTTGGTTTATCCAATGTCCAACAATCTCCCCCCCCCCCCCCCAAAAAAAAAAAAAACGCGAGCCTGGTGTGTATCGAACTCATGACCTATCCTCTGATACCACTTGTTGGGAATCACGATTACCGTTAGACCAAAACCTGGAGGTATTAGTCAACGATCGCATCACCAGAGATAAGGATCCACGAGAGGTGGTTAGTCCATGTTGCGAAACACACGGGGAGCATTGGTTTATCTAATGTCCAACACTCTCTGCTCATCTCTGCTCATGTGTACTACTTTTGCTGAACACTCTCGAATATAAAAGAATAATTTGACATCATAGGGGAGCTTAAGATACAACCCACTATCCAATGACAATAGGCGAGATCCATCTACCAGCATGGAGTAGAGATCACATCCATCCTATCGTTTGGTGACAATTGGGCGAGATCCATCTACTAGTAAGGATCACATCCATCTTGTTGTCTAGTCAACAGGCGAGATCAACTTGCTATATATAGGGTAGAGATCACAACCATCCCAATGTCTGTTGATCTTGCCAAGTTGACCCTGAAGAGTCAAGTTGTAGACACCTGCATCCTCTATGCTTGAGGGAGATCCACTTGCTATGCAAGGATCATACCTACTGAAGCCTACTTGAGGGAGATCCATTTGCCATGCAAGGATCACACCTACTCAAGTCTTCTCAAACCATTGGCCAGATGGGGAGGCAATCCCAACAAGCTCCATTGGGGTTTACTCTGACAATCATGATAGCAGATGACAGATACCCATCTTGTCACAAGTTACAAGGATCACGCACACCCTATGGTGACAATAGGCGAGATCCACTTACCTCAGAGGGTAAGGATCACAACCATCTTATTGTCCAACATAGTTTTAAAAACTGGAACTGGTGACCGGACCAGTCCACCTAATAAATTGGGTTTCAAACCGGAATCGTCAAATCGGGATTGGTCAGGTCTAAATGAACCGGTCTTTATAAAAATCAATGTTGTTAAAAGTGCGAGCGGGATTAAATCGGCGCGGGGAACGAATCGGAAAAAATCGGAAAGATCGGGAAAAAATCGGAAAAAAGCAGGAAAAAATCGTTTGGTACAAAAATATTCATTTTTTTTCAATTTTTTTAATATCTAAACCATCTACAACATAAAATAAATACATTGACACATAAATATGATAAAAAAACTAATATATAAGATGTTTAATATCATTTCTAGCGCTAAAATCACACATAACATTGAATCATGTCCTGAATAGTAAGTCCTGACTCCTGAGTCCCAACTCAGCCTCAAAATATCAACAAAAAATATGATAATGTATCTCATCATGTCATAATGTCATAGACAATAAAATGAAGTCTAATCCTATTGATTTCCTCTGCCCCTCTTGCGAGAAAATGCCACAGCTTTCCCTTTCCCTCTAGATGTAGATGTTGGTGCCTGTGCTGGTGGAGATGGCAGTGGAGTCTGATGTGCTCTAGAAGCTGAAGAACTAGAAGTAGGAGCTATAGGAGATAGACCACGTCCTCTACTGGTGGCAGGGGTAGCCCGAGCAGGTGGTGTCACCTGGAAACATTACAATCTCCCAATCCTGAAAAACTGATAAGTCTGCTGGATTTTAAATGAAATCTAAAATTCTACTTTCTCCATATGAAATCCAATGAGGCTGGAACCACTCTCAAACATCCTGAGTCATTTCATGGTAATGTTAAAAATTTAAGTAAAAGGATGAAAATGAAGATTAAGGAGAATGTCACTTTTACTTTAAGAATTTAACATTACCATGAATAGCATATCCATACTAGGGCCTAGACTTTATCATTAAGCTGCCCCACTCAAAAATTATTTGTTTCTTTCAAAAAAAATTGCATGAAAAAACCCAAATGACCAAATGAAAAACCAAAAAAAAAATTATAAAATCGCGCTGTCCCAATCCCCCGCGATTTTTTGAAAAAAGCGCGATTTTTTCAATAAAAATCGGCAAAAAAAAATAGGCGATTTTTTCGTATAAAAATCGCGATTAAATCGGCAAGCTGAAAAAATCGCGATTTTAACAACACTGATAAAAATACATGAAATAATTAGTTTTAATAAAAAAAGCTATTTTTAAGATGTAAACTGTGATTCCAAACCAATAGAGACAAAATATGCAAGGTTTTCTCATATATATACCATGTAAAGGTGAATATATTAAAATGGCATCGAATGCAAAACATATCCGCAACAAAATATATAATCAATGAGGCTCTAAATGGCCTCTAGAGTCCGAAAACAATGCTCTAAGCTATGGGGTCACTGACCTACTACAAGTCTACGTATCAATGATCAACAACATGATCACTCCTCATCATGATCAAACTCATCACCACTACTAGACAAGAGATCATTAACATGAGCTACATAGATAATATGGCTCAGAGTTTGAGGACTCCTAAAACTCCTCTACAACTTTAGTAGTAGTAGCAAAAATAGACATCAAAAATAAAAATCACTGATCAACATGGTCACTCATGAAACTCATCATTGATTCAACGCTACTAGAAATACATAAACATCATCAACAAGAGATACATAAACATCATCTAGCTCAAAGTCTCAAGACTTGGATTGCTCAACCTTATAACATGATAGAAATTGAAAAGGTTTAACATGCCTAACCAATGATTTTGGTTTGAGTGAAGGGTTCATCTCCTCAACCTTATAATGTGGTAGAAAAAGATTAGCATGCCTAACCAGTGGTTTTCCTTTGAGTGAAGGGTGCATTCTTGTTAAGACCATGGGAGAGGAGTTCAATAATCAATACCACCAACATCAACAAAGTTCAACAATCAATGCCACCAACATCAAGGTTCTTAAAGAGCTTCATGTTCTTGATCAAATGTCAATCTCATACCCTCACGCATGATAGAATCAAATGGAAACATTGCAAACCCCCAAACCATGAAATCTTGAAAACCATTAAGTTTGCTGAATTTTGAGTGAAATCTAAATCTCTATTTTCTCCATATAAAATCCAACGAGGTCGAAGCCACTCTCAAACATCCTTAGTCATTCCATGGTAATGTTAAAAATTTAAGTAAAAAGTTGAAAATGAAAATTAAAGGAAATGTCACTTTTACTTTAAGAATTTAACATTACCATTAATTGCCAACATTGCTAGGGTTGAGATGTGTTAGGAAAATGAGAGGGTAGGCATGTTTTTCTTGGAGGGACTATTTTTGGAGGAAAATAACCCCAAATTTCCCTCAAAACAACTTCAAAACTCACAAAAATGCGTTATGTGGGATTTATAGCTACCCTGGCAATAAACCGACTGATTTATGATGGAATCGGCCGATTTGACCATAAACCTGTCAGTTAGGACCGATTTTTCCAAATTTTTGGCGAAGGGAGGGGTCAAAACGGGTTTTTCTACCGGTTTGACCCGATCGGCTAGTGAACTGGCCGATTTGACCAATTATCGGTTCAAACCCAATGGTTTTTAAAACACTGTTGTCCAAAGATACCTCAACTCTGGGAGCTCTCAGGCTCAATTCCTCTCCCTGTGAGCTCAAACAGGGGGAAGAGCATAACTTAGTGTTCTTGATCTACTAGGACCCTTACCTGAGTGGGTCACATCCATCAGTCCAAGCTGCTTTCTGAAGACCAAGAACTTCCCTTTTGGCAAAGCCTTGGTGAGTATATCCGCTATCTCCTCATCTGTCGATGTGTGATGGAGTCTTACAACTCCTTTCTGTACCATGTCTCGAATGTAGTGGTACCTGATCTCAATGTGCTTGGACTTGTCACGAAATATGAGATTCTCTGCCAATGGGATCCCACTCTTATTATCACAATATATCAATATAGTATCTAGGACTTGCTCAAATAGCTCTCCAAAAAACTCTCTCAACCAGGTTGCCTCACAGCTAGCCATGCTGGCAGTAATGTATTCTGCCTCAGCCGTGCTTAAAAATACAAACTTTTGTTTCTTGCTCATCCAAGATATCGTAGTGGATCCCAAGCTAAAACAACACCCTGACGTGCTCTTCTTGTCTATAACGTTTCCATCCCAATTAACATCGATATATCCATGTAGTTGTACATTTTCGACAAAATATCTTAGACTAAGGTTAATCGTCCCATGTAAGTATCTTAGAATGTGTTTGGCAACAACCCAATGTGCATGGAGGGGCTTAGTCATAAATTGGCACAAGGTGTTCACTGTAAAGTATATGTCCGGACGGGTGTTCATTAGGTACATCAATGGCCCAATCAGTGGTCGATACTCAGAAGAATTGGTTAGATTAGGTCTATCAACATCTCCGCATAACTTCTTGAAATTCATCTCCATTGAGGTTGTACTATTCCTAATGAAAATTTAGAATGATAAACAAAGCAAAGATAGTAAATATATATATAAAAAATTACAGCGCATCAAACAACCTCCATTGGGAACCAAACCAATTGGTTGCAAGTGGGTCTACAAGAACAAGTATAAAGCTGATGGCTCACTTGACAAGCACAAAGCCAGGCTTGTGGCTAAAGGTTTTGCACAGAAGGAAGGGGTCGATTATGAGTAGAATTTTGCCCCCATAGCAAAATGGGCTACCATCCGGACACTCGTTGCCTTGGCAGCTTAGAACTGTTGGAAAGTCCATCAAATGGATGTAAACACTACTTTCTTGAATGGAGATCTGAAAGAAAATGTTTTAATGTCCCAACCAGAAGGATTTATTGTGAAGGGACATGAACATAAAGTATGAAAACTTGTGAACTCCTTGTATGGCCTCAAGCAAGCACCGCGAGCCTGGTATGAAAAGTTAACTGAGCATCTTCTGAAACTCAACTTCAAATATTATGGTCTTGATGATGCAACTTTGTTTGTCAAGAAAGTATTCAAAACAATTGTATATCTTGTGGTATATGTAGATGATCTTTTGATGACAGGGAACAACGAGAGCTACATTGCATCCATAATGAAGGAATTGAGGAAAGGTTTTGAAATGACTGACTTGGGCTATGTTCACTACCATCTTGGTATTGAAGTAACTCAACATTCGAAGTATATATTCCTCTCAAAAGAAGTACATTGGAGATCTGTTAAACAGGTTTGGCATGACTCAGTGCAATCCTTTGACTACTCCAATGGAACAGAAGTTAATACTCACCTCCATTGAAGGAAAAGAATTTGAGGATGCAACAAGGTATAGACAACTTGTAGGAAGTCTCAACTACCTGACTACTACCAGGCCGAATATTTCATTTGTTGTTAGAATCCTCTCTAGGTTTATGCAAAAGCCTTGTGAGGGACATTGGTCTGCTACAAAAAGTGTTCTAAAGTACTTAAATGGAACCCAAGACTTTGGACTCAAGTATACAAATGGGCGACTTCAGCTTGATTTGATACTCTGATTCAAACTTCGATGGAGACAAAGAAACTGGGGTATCTACTTCAGGTTATGCTACGAGTCTTGGATTAGGAGTTGTCTTCTGGAGATCACGCAAACAATCAATTCCAACAGATTCCACAATAGAGGCAAAATATGTGGCAGCAACTGAGGCAACAAAAGAAATTGTGTGGCTCAGGAAAATTCTGGAAGATTTGCAGGTAAAACAAGTACATTCAACTCCACTCATGATTGACAACACCTCTGCAATAAAGTTGGCCAAGAACCCAAAGTTCCATGATCGAACGAAGCACATCAATACAAAATACCATCTGATTCGACATCATGTTGAGGCCAAGACAATCCATCTACGCCATTGTTCCACTAATGAGCAGATTGCAGACATCTTCACCAAAGCGCTTGGAAGAGAAAAGTTCAAAAGATTCAAAACGATGCTTGGACTCACCAACATCCCTTCAGATTAAGGGGGGGAATGTTGACACCTAATCATTGGGATTGGGTGAACATTGTAAATAATGGAAAATGAAGAGACATCGGGAGGTGAAGGCCAAGAGTCTCTCCCTCCTGTATATAACCATGAGTAATCTTAATGAATAAACACAATTTGCATTGGGGAGTTACTATTTTTAAAGGGACCCTAAGTCTAAACTTAAGAAAATAAAATAAGTAAAGGGTATTGATATAAACTGTGGGTGTAACTTCTAGAAGAAGACGAGGATCAAGCAAAAATGATCTTAGCCATTGATTAGCTTCTAATATGGGCTGTTGAATGTCAACGATGGGATTATTTAAGGAAGCTTGAGGGTCACTTGGAAGATACACAGAGTGTTCAGAAGTTCGATTTTCTGAAGCAGAGCAAAGGAGCTGCCGAGAGAATTTCGATAATGAGTTGTTGCAGTGAGGGGCAGAGATAGTTGGGTTGGAGTATCTTCTCTGGAGCCCAGGATATGCAGCAGAGAGGCAGAGAGACACTAGGAGGAGGCAGCGCAGACCCAGGAGGGGTTGACGTTGGGCCAGAAGGGCCCATGCAGTGCTTGACGCGGAGCCAGAAGGGCTCACGTAGAAGGAATGCAGTCTTCTAGCAAAAGTCCGAGATTTGTCGGGGAATTGACGTTGGAGCCGGGAGGGTTGATGTCAGAGCTTTAGGAGGCAAGTAGACTTAGCACAAAGTTGATGCAGAGCCTTTGAGGCTGACGCAGGGCTAGCGCAGAGATAGTCGGGGACAGTTGGTTTAGCGGTTTGATCAGCCAGGACTTGCCGTGTAGAGTGAGGTAATCTCACTGAGTTTTTTTTGCCAGTTTATTTCTCTGTAACTAGATTGCCTAAAGGGCATCCAGAGTGTATTCAGAAACCACTGTTTAATAATTTAGATACCCTCAGAGCTGCTGCACCGGTTTTCCCACATTGGGTTTTTCCAGGAACATTTGTCCAAAAAATACTGTGTCACTTGTGTGTATCTTTCTCCATTGTTCTGTTCTTGTTTTGAACAAATTCATTAATTAAGTGAAGGCTGCAGTTGTATTAGTTTCGATATTTGTTGTAGGAAGCAGTAGATAATTTGTTTCAGTAATTAATAGATAGGATAAGTTTAATTAGTCGCTGTAGTAGTTGATTCGGATGGGATTCTCGAATTTTCACATACATGTGCCAATCTAGACCTCTGGGGGTTAGGATCCCATATAGGCAAATCAAACCCAAATGGAAACCACTTGTAATCCTGCATAAGATCCAATGCGTCCCCTAGTCTTCTAGTACAACCAATCATTGAAATAATCGGGTAAAAAACTTACAAATCATGGATAACAATGTGGGTACTTCATAATGGCATGCCCTTCAGTAGTGGGCTTTGGAATGTGTTAGTGTCTCCAAGCTCCAAAGGGGGTTAGCCAAGTACCTTATTAGGTGTTTTCAACGCTTAAAGGGGATAATATGTCCAACGTACATCCCTCTAATGGGGGTAGAAAATGACAAATAAGTGGAATGGAATAGGGAATGAGAGGGGCAATCTTGGGCCACATAGTGGGGCATAGGGGTAGCTAGGTAGGGGGAAGCCCACACCTAGGTATGTAATGTATAGGTGGGAGGAATCGTGGTACATGAGGTGCCCCGGTCTTGATTTTTCCGCCCTTCTTCATATACCTTTTGTGTTTTATGAATTTTCTTTTATTAACTACTCGGGGCTCAAAGGACATGAGCATGATGTGCAACATATAGCAGTGATTACCCCCTTTTAGGTAGGGCGGTTTATTGCCGTCTAGAGGTTGGGACAATCATGTGTTCCTGAATGATAGAGGAGGCTCATATAGGGCCTATGGAACCAAGGTGATGGCCAATGATTAGGGTAGAGCTCATGTAATTGCTTTTGCCCACGTGCTAATTATTTTTGTCTCGGCCATCTTTTGCATTATGTGGTACAGTTTGTTGTTAAATGTGGCCATTAATGCATTTCACTTTTTCTTTTAATTGCTTCAACCTCTGGGGCATCATTCTAGGCCTGACCCAAGGTGGGGGCAAGGGGATAGGGAGGCTAGCCCTATGTGGACCCAGGGGGGAGAAAAGGTGAATGGGGGTATAGTGAGTGGAAAGAGAGTGATATCTGTGGATAAAGGAGAGGGACTACGCACCCAAAATCGGGGTTTCCCAAGTGGTACCGCCCTAAAACCAAATGGTCAATAAAGGAGATCCCACGGGAATAAGATCCAAGGGTAACAACCAAAAGAAATCAAGGGGACAGGAGCACAAACTAAGCCCACTCCTTTTGCCAAATCCCCCAATCAATCCATACCCAGAAGTATTCATGATAAGTAAACCTAGTACTCAATTACGAAATGACAAGACATACCTTTAGATTCAGGAGACCCACCTTCAAACATACGATTAATACAGGTGGGTGAGGGACCACATGGCTAGCTCAGGTGGTAGAGAAATGGCACAACAAGCTAGTAGGAGGCATCAAGAGGCTGCCGACTGAGGCTTATCATGTAGAAAAATTTCTTCTGGGGATATCACCCACGAAAAGGAGGGTAACATTTGGATCCAACTAGGCGGTGATCTCTCAAAGAAGTGGATGAGGTTGGTCGAGCGGGAGGTCACGAGAACACCAGCAATCTCTTGGTCATCGTAGACTTGTTATCTGCACGTCAAAGATCAAAGCCACAGGGTGGCATGTTTTTCACGATCTTATGATCACCCATGCTTAATGTTAGCCCATGTTGATTTGGGGTAGCATCAGATGTGCTCTAGCCATGAAAATTGGTGGAGAGGCTACAACACATGAGATCTCCAAGACCCAGAAATGGTTTGGACAGATTGTACCCGGTTTGGGAGATATTAAAATAATTAATATTTTTAATGGAGTTCCTAAGTCTAAACTTAGGAAAAATAAAATATTAATGGGTATTAATATAAAATTGGGTTAGAAGGTTCCAAAAGTCGTGGATTAAGCAAAATCTAATTTTAGCCGTTGATTAGAGATTTAATCTCGGCAGTTGAAGGATCAACGAGAAAAGTATAAGAAGAGGCTTGAGGGTCAGTTGGAGAACACACCAGAGTGATCAATCATTCATTTTGCCAGAGCGGAGTTGCTAAGCAAAGTTGAATCAGTGATCAACAACGAGGGGCAGTGAGTACAAGGCAGAGAGGCAAAGACAGTATAGAGAGACTAGCGCAAAAGTAGAGAGAGCGAGAGCAGCAGCCAGTCCAGGCTATGTAGAGCCCAACAGAGTCAGCGCAGAGGCCAAAGGTACTGCGTCATCCACGTAGAGGCTACTGTAGTGACGCAGAGGGTCCCAGAGGCTACGCAGTGCCTCAGAGGGCTAACGCAGAGTGTCCTGGGGCTGACGCAGGTCAGAAGGAGGTTGACACAGAGGCCAGAAGGGCCAGCGCTGAGCTTTAGTTGTGCCAGAGAGGGTTTTGTGGGATAGGTTTTTTGAATACCTGTTTCCAGATATAAAGGTATTGTGGCCGTGTATTTTTCTCTGTCGGGTGAGCCGGTTAGGCACCCAGTTGTACTCAGAAAGACTGCATAATAATATAACCCTCTGAATAGCTGCATCGATTTTCCCGCATTGGGCTTTTTCGGGGACATTTGTCCAAAAATAACAGTGTCACTTGTGTGCTTGTTTTTCCTTTAGTTGATGATCTGTAGATGTTGAGACTGTATTTGTGTTTATTTTCAGTGTTTATGTGGTTAAATAACTTGTTAAGTAATTAAACAAGTGGGTGAAATAAACCAGATAGTACAGGAAGAATTTCTAACGGGTTAGAATTAGAAATTCCAACATGGTATCAGAGTGTGGTTACAGATCACAGGAGAGCTGAAGGCATCAGCTAAGCAGAGCATTTGCAACAGAATTTGCTGTAATGAGTGACAGTAGCTAATCCTTGTAGAAGCAATGAGGAAGGGTTGACACAAAGGGACTGCGTCACCAGTTCAGGCCAGAGAGAGCCAGCGCAGAGGCTGAGGAGGGCAGAGAGAGGCTCACGCATAGCCCAGGAGGTTGATGTAGTGGCTGAGGGGGTTGTTTTTACTGTAGTTGGGATTGCGCAGAGCCTAGAGGCTCAGTCCTTCAGTTGCTGGGGCGAAGGAAGCTGTGGGCAGTTTGTGAGAGCGAAACTGGTGGGGTACTTACTACTGTGGTCAGAACAGTACCTAACAGGGCAAGACCAAGGTAGAGGGAGTTAATGGTGAGGTGAATTTCTAGCCAACGAATCCAAATTAGTGTTGCAGTTGCATAGACGATTGGAGAGGGGCAACTTGATGGTTGAAAGGAGGATTTCCAGGAGGGAAATCGGGACTCAGAGGGAGTCCATAAGAGAACTTCCAGATGGGAATTAGAGAGACTCAGCAAGAGTCGAACCGAGAACTTACAGGCGAGAAGTAGAGAGTCTCGGAGGAGTCGATAGAGAAGAGCAGAGAGATGGTCGTGAATGGGCTGAGAGATCAGGGCAGGCTGGACGGAGCGTCCAACTTTGTGGTTTGGAAGGCTAGGATCTTGTCCATTCTAGACAGACATCGTATCAAGGGCTTCGCCTCGAGAGTGATGGCTATCCCAGTTGACCTGGTAGCTAATGAAAGGCACGAGGAGGCAATGGCTAAGGCAAAGTGCATCATCCTTGATGGGGTCAAGGATCATGTGGTACCACATATTGCCGAGAAGCAAATGACAAAAGAGATGTGGGACACTTTGAAGGCATTGTACCAGTATACTTCCGTGCAGAGGAAGATGCTCTTGGAGAATCAGCTAAGGTCATGTTGATTTGTGGTAGCATCGGATGTGCTCTAGCCATGAAATTTGGTGGAGAGGTTGGGGCACATGAGATCTCCAATACCCAGAAAGGGTTTGGGCAGATTCTAAACAGTTCAGGAGATATTAAAATAATTAATATTTTTTATGGAATCCCTAAGTTTAAACTTAGGGAAATTAAAATATTAATGTGGATTAATATAAAACTGTGTTAGAATGGTCCAAAAGACATGGATCAAGCTAGATCTAATTTTAGCCGTTGATTAGGACTTAATCTTGGCCGTTGATACGTCAACAAGAAAAGTTAAGAGGAGGCTTGAGGGTCACTTGGAGAGTACACTAGAGTGATCAGTCATTCTATTCTCGAGAGCGGGGTTTGCTAAGAGAGATAGAATCAGTGATCGGAGTTGTAGCTGAGGGGCATTGAGTACAGAGAGACAGAGAGGCAGAGATAGTGCTGGAAGAGCAACGCAGTAGCTAGAGAGAGGGACGCAGAGCCAGCCAGGGCCCACGCAGAGGTAGCCGGGAGCTGTGCAGAGCTTCAGAGAGGCCAACGTTGTTGACGCAGAGGGCCAGAAGGCTGACGCAGGGCCTCTTAAGGCTGATGCAGACCCATTCAGGGTTACGTAGGGCCAATGCTGGGCAGAGAGGGGCTGATGCAGTCCAAAAAGGCAGACGCTGGGGTTTCTGGGGCAGATTGGTGTTGAGTAGTTGCCGGAAGGATTATTCGGGGTTTTAGCCGGGACATTTGTCTCATACTGAGAGGTATTACTGCCAAGGAAATTCTCTGTCGGGTAAGCCGGATTTGGCACCCAGGTTGTACTCTGATATTGCTTAATAAGAAAACCCTCAGATAGTTGCATCGGTTTTCCCACATTGGGTTTTTCCGGGGACATTGGTCCAAAAATAACGGTGTCATTTGGTGTGATTGTTTCTGTTTCCTTCAGTTGTTGATCTGTAATATGTTGGGCATGCACTAGTGTTTATTTTTAGTATTTACATTGTAAATAACTTGTTAAGTAACGGAACAAGTAGGTAGGAATAAATCAGATAAAGTGCATGGAGGGTTTCTAACTATTAGACTTAGAAACTTCAACATGGTATCAGAGGGTGATTGCAGATCATAGGAGAACTAAGGACATTAGCCAAGCGGAGCAATAGCAGTAGAAAACAGCTGTCCCGAGGTGACAGAAGCTATTTCTAAAAGAGCAACAACAAGGGAAGGGTGACACAGTGCCTCCGTCATCAAGGGTGAGCCAGGAAGAGGCAGCGCAGAGGCTGAGGAAGGCAAAGGGAGCCTCACGTAGAGCCACGCAGAAGCTAGGAGGGCTGACGCAGTTGGCTAAGGAGGCCGGGTTGCTGGTGCCGGGATTGCGCAGAGCCTAGGAACTCTCACCTTCAAGTTGCTGGGGTTTAGAAGATTGTGGGAACATTGCAGAGTAGAGTTGGTGAGGTACTGTAGACAGAACAATAACTGACAAGGCAAGGCCAAGAGGAGGGAGTTGCTACCAAGGGTTTCTAGCCGAGAAACACGGATCAATGGTGCGGTTGCACAGACGGTCAGAGTAGGGGGTGTTGTCACATAGAATGTCTAGGCACCGCGACAACGCTTAGATCGGGGGCTGTCACCCTGATCCCCAATCTCTCTGTTTAAGCTGTCTCCCTACAACAGGTTAAGTGGGGTAGACCCTATGGAAAAATGGAATGAAGAAGAACTAGCTGGGAATCAACCAGTTCGGGAGACACAGCGAGGCGATCAAGTACTTGATTAAGATTCAACAAGACATGGGATTAAATTAGATTTTAAACGATTAATACTAGTGCCTTGTGGAGTCAACGATCTTGCTAGGGAAATGAAGACCAAGTAATTGATTAGCAACTGCTGCTTAGGTGAATGACTATCTTGAATGAAATGTAGATCCTAAAACTTAATGTGAGATGCAGGAATCTTGGTTGATTTTAGTTAAATGCCTACTTAGATTGTGAATCCTTCAATCCTTTCTATGTTGAGCCTGATTTCGTAGTAATTGGCAGAGAGAAGATCAGGAGAAGCACACTAAGGTGTGATTAACGATACCTCTCCTGAACTTCTAACATACTCGGTGCCTCTGGCGCTGCAGAGAGCTGTGGCTCTGATGACTGCAAGGTCACCGTTTTAAGTACTATTAAAACAGGCTTCTCAAGAAAAGACGGATGGAGATCTATCTGTCTATCGACCAAGCTTATGCTTGGAAGTAAATTTTATCTATGCAAAGTTAACTTATATGCAAATGCACCAGAAGATGAGATGAAGTTAGAGTCGAGGATGGGGAAACACTTGCGTTGCTAAAGTCCTCAGATACCCAAATGAGATGTTCGCTTTATTAGATGAAGACTTAAAAGATAAACTCTTGAAGATATTACAATTAAAACACCAGCTTATTTCAAATCTTCTTGATACAATTTAGCTCAAAGAGAACAAAAACTACTTTGCAATTCGATATCAATGTCAACAAATGCTCAAAAGTATGCTTAGCTTAGGAAACAGAGATATGCGATCTATTATAATTCCACAACAAGATTCTTTAACAATCACTTGAAAACATTTGCAAAATGTCTAGCATGTAACGAGCATTAAATAATCCAAGCTATGACGATAGATAGATGCAAAATATTCAACAGATGCACAATGTCTTAGCAATTAAATTTTAAGAGATTCAAATACTTTAAACAACCATGAAATTTAAATGCTAACCGATTTAGATCCTAGAATTGACAGATTTATGCTTAGTGACCCAAATCTAGGAAATTGACCATCTTCCTATAGTTAACCTTTAGATATAAAAATTTAAGCACATTTAACTAAGGAAAAAATTTGATACCACACAAGTTTTTCTTTTAGATTTTACCCCTAGCATAAAAAGACACCAAGAAGGAAATTTAAATTGACAATTTAATTAGTCCTTAGGAAATTTTTTTGATGTGCTAAGTTTATGAAGGAAGACTTAATGTGGTAAATGATCTATTAAGATCTTCCTTTTAAATGTGACCAAAACAAATCAAACAGATATAATAAATTTTAAATTTTTTTAATGGGCTGAAGGCCACATAGAAAAATCTTTTAATGTGAAAACCTTTGATTTAATTTTTAGTCACATGAGAAATGAAGCCCTTTTTTTATTTTTTTAGTTTTATTTTTAGGTTTTTAGGGTTTTGGAGTCTTTTATATTTTTTTAGTTTTATAATTTTTTATTTTTATGATTTTTTTTTGAATCAATATTTAAAATCATAAATAAAAAAAAATAAAAATAAAAAAAGTAGAATGAAATCAAATTGGAATATCAAAAATTAAAAACCAAATAGAATGCTTTTCAAATTTTAATGAATCTAAAAATGAAAGCGAAAAGTAAAAAAAAGAAGAACTAATCTACGTATCTAACCCTACAAACGCACAATAGACAAGCAAAAGCGAAAAGGGAAATCACGATTTTTTATGAGTGTAGGTCTGACATGTTTTTGATGGCGGAATGAAGAGGGGAGCTTGACGCGAATAGGGACAGAGGCTGTGAGGGGATGAAGAGAAACAGCGTAAGGAAAAGCAACGTGTAGGTTTAGGAGCAGAGCGCTGTATGGAATGCGATGGCAGAGGGACGACGACACGGAGCTGCGGCAAAGGAGAGGAGTTCACGCAGGAGGAAGATGGGTTTGAGGAATAACGCAATGAAAGAAAGCTGCATTGAGGGAGCTGCAAATATGTATGGATCGTGGATGCAGAAGGAGGCAAGGCTGCAGGTATGGCAATGTAATGCAGATCGATGGATGAGGGCAGACGGAGTGGAGGGTTTAGAATTTGTTTGCAGGTTTGGACAGGCTTCGAGGGGACAACGAGGGCTAGGAAATGAGGGTTGAGGGTTAGTAGATGGGCAACATGGAGCACGGAATGCGTGAGAGAGGCTTTTTGCAGGGATGGGGAGCTATGACAACGGGCAAAATTTTGAATTTTTTTTCCAAAGAACAGAAAAACGCAGAAAATAAACGCAAGGCAATAGAACAAATCCAAAATTTTCTAAGAACCCCAGGTAGAAGAAGAAATTTTGAAGGCCTCAAGAAGGCATCTCAAGCTCAAGACAAAACCAGAAAAACGAATTTCACATTTGTGCTTCAGATTTATCAATGAAACCCTCGTATCACTATTTCCAGATTTAAAATATTTTAAAACCCTCGAACCGCAGAAATAATGCCCCTGCAAGAGTTGGTTCTGAGGCCATATCTTACCCTCTAGGGCCTAGATCTGGTTTCAAAATCAAACTTCACCTTCGGATTTGTTAAACACACATGGACAGCACAAGAGTGTGAAAGATAAATCATGTAGTTCATTTTTTATTAACAGGAGATATACATTTATAATACAATGTTGTGACTCTTGGGTTTCAGATCCCAAGGTCTCTTGGACTGCTTAGTCTTTTCGGCTTCCACACTAACCCTTTAGGATTAGGTGTCCAACATTCCCCCCCTTAATCCGAAGGGTTATGTATGAGTCCAAGAAGAGAGCTGTAATACAAAATGTGCAAATATGCATGGCAGCACTAGGCTGAATGTGCTCTATGAAATGTTGGTATAAAGGGCGGTGGTTTAAGGATGACCACCAACACTGGAACGCTTAGTGCAGTTCCCGGAACTCTTCCAAAACTGGCAAGAAACTGAAGTTTTCTGCTAGAGGAAGTGATCCTATTGTTTTAAAGAGGGAAACCTTCAACCATAAAAGGGAGGTCTCACCCCGCATAAAAGGTAAAACTTCAACCTGAAAAGGGAAGTCTCAACCTGTGATGGTTTAAGGATAACCAACAACTCTGGAATGCTTAATGCAATTCCTGGAACTCTTCCAAAACTGGCAAGAAGCTGGAGTCTTCTGCTTAGAGGAAGTGTTCTTAGTCTGTGATGGTTTAAGGATGACCAACAACTCTGCAATTCCTGGAATTCTTCCAAAACTGGCAAGAAGCTGGAGTCTTCTGCTAGAGGAAGTGTCCCAGATTGCCAACTGAAGGCATGTTCAGGCATCTTTGTCTCTGGCTACAACTCTGAAACTGGTGTGGCAGGTTGTGGCTCAGGCTCGCTTGATGTGACTTTGAAGCTTGTAGATGACCATCATTTCCCCCCTGTCAGGTACAAGGTGAGAAGATGGAGAAAACTCAACTACAAGACTGTTCAATATTCTGGAACAAGTTCTGACATGTGTTTGGAATATCTTCTTGGCTGTTGATGCCCATTGCCAAGAAGCGATCCATCCAAGATGAATCTTTGTTCTTGCAGGACGTTTGTTTCTGAAGCATCTGTGTGAAGAATGGCTGGTTTTATGACAGTGCTTACATGGATGAAGATCAAAACAATGATCTTTCAAATGGCCAACTCGGTCACAGTGTTGGCATTTCACGATCTGTTGTTTTTGTTGTTGTTGTTGTTGTTGCTGTGGAAGAGGGGCAGAATCTGAAACAGCTGAAACTGAACTGTCATAAGGAGCAGGTGAACTGTCATGAATGAATCCAGCACTCTGAAACTGAATGGGCTTGGCATAGTCTGGAATATGAAAGGACAAGTCCTTGTCATATCCAAGACCAGTTCTGTGCTTGTTGTGGACAAGCTGTTCCCAAGGTCTGATGATGGGCTTGGGAAGTGCAGACTGAGTTTCTGCATCTGCATGTTCAACTGCTGCTTTATTTGAATGAACTGTACCATTATTAATATGCTGCTGATGGGTGGTTGTCTCAATGTTCTGAACAGAAACAGGTTCAGAATGGTGTCTATTTTGATGTAGCTCTTCTTGCTGTAGCTGTGATTCAAGCTGCAAAAAATCGATCTTTTCTTGTGCATCATGCAGGCAGGTCTGAATGTCACAAAGAGTGTCTTTGCTAACATTTACCTTCCCACCAATAGTGGAGTGTATTAGTGTATTCAGTAACTCTAATACATCATCAAATCTAGCCATTGTCTTAACAAAGAAATAAACACTCAGCAAGTCTAGACAAACCCCAGCTATTGAAAAGGCACTCAACTAATTCCAGCTAAGAATTTAGCCAATCACTAACAGATTTGTGTCCAGCAAGAATGAGAGGCTCAAAGTCCTTCCAACACAGATACAATAGATATGTTTCACCCTTAAAATGCTCAGGTATACCAAGATACGCTTTGTATGGATGCACAATTAAATGACTTCTTCCTTCTTTGAAATTCGAACTTCAACTACAGGAATGGATTACATATACCTCTGATATATCAACTCTAACAGAGATCTGAAGTAGAATATACCAGCAAATGTTAGGAAGAACAGTGGCTGTAGATAAGTGTTATAACATCAAAGAAGCTCCATTCTTCAGCAGGATCCAACTGGGCACTTTCTGGCACTATAAAGATCTGAGTTTATAGTCCTCCTTTTATAGTATCAACAGCAAGCTTTTGGAGCAAGAAATATATGTATATCAGAGACCCCAACTTCAGCAAATAACCCAGATTTAAGAGGCAGCTCGAATAGGCATGTCATAGGGTAGTTTGACCTCCACTAATCAGCAACAATCCTTCACTAACTTGTTACCAGCATGGAAAGTGACGGTGCCAAAGTAATCCAAATCGAAGGGAAAAACATTCCATTAATTGTTGTAAAGAGGGATGGTGGCTTCAACTATGCTTCGACTGATATGACAGCACTGTGGTACCGGCTTAATGAAGAGAAGGCACAGTGGATCATATACGTGACAGATGTTGGTCAATCGTTGCATTTACCATATCCAAAAGCAAGGCAGGTTGGATTTGGCCTAGTTCTTGGTTCAGATGGTAAACGCTTTCGGACTCGTAGTTCAGAGGTCGTTCGCCTTGTAGATTTGCTTGATGAGGCCAAGAACCGGAGCAAGCAGGAACTGATGTAAGTCGAACCACTTATTCAACTGCGTGTTTGGTCCATGCAATTCTGGAAATGAAGAATAATACTCAGCTTGGTTGTACTCTGCTCCAGACATCTCCCTTCTGCGTATCAGTCTTCTCTTCCTCAGCAGTGTGCTCCCAGCAACTCGAGCCTTCACTGGAAATCTGGCCTTTAGGCTCTATACGCACAGGTATGGTATTAGCAGCTATCTCGATGGCCAACTAAGAATTTTCCAGCAACCTTCCGCAACTGAATTTGTCCCACACAGCTCTTAGAGAACTAAACTCAGTCCCTTAAATGACAACGTTCAGTCAGAGCACATGGAAATGACTGTGGTTCAGATGCCATAAATCGGACTAGGACCTGCAGGTGGTCGTGACTCTGAAATAGAAGAACTCGTCTCCCTTTTGAGCTAATAATTCAACCTCATGAAAAGGATAATTTCTTCTTGCAAGATAAATTCGGTTGCTATGAGGGACTGTCTCAACAGTGTTCAAGAAATGTGCCTCAAAATTCACGAATTTGATCTCAAATCTGGAATGTTTGATTGAGAATGAGATATATGCTCAGAATTTCTCTGTGGATAACTTGGCCCAGGAGATAAAGAGAGAGTGGCTTCAATCTAAATAATTTTGACTGCCATACAATGAAAATCGCTTTCAAGTCAGCTATGCAGCTCAAGGACAATTACCCAGCGAACGGATAGCACGCACAACAAGAGTATATCAGCAATACCTCTCCAGAATGGGCTCACTCATAAGTTATCAGTCCAGCGCTGGTTTTTGTTTAATGATTTCCCTCTGGAACCTGCGTACACAGTTATGGGGGTACAATGACTGCACCCAACAACCATAGAAGCCACGACCTTCACAGTGACCAATGTCCTCTACAAGACATGAGTCGTGCTCCTCTCTGCCAACAGAGCGTTCCAGGAACAGTTCCGTGTGAAGTACAGACAGTTCAATGCTCAGAGCTTTTAATGGTCCCAACGCACAGCAGAAACTCGCCCCTCGGTATCCGAAACTCGTTCCAGTTATAAGGTGGTTTGCTTAGCAGCTAAGACGAGCATATTTGTTTCCCCTTTCACCAGGAAACTTGTCCAATTGAGGCAACACGACCAACATTTCCACGAGAGACTCGTTCACTGCTTATACTAAGAAAATCGTCCTTAGAGAACGTGATTCTGCTATAATAATTCGGCCCAAAGCTATCTCAGTCTTTCACAAGTCTGCAATTCGATTTCTTTGACGCCATGATTGCACACGGCCTCTCCGAGTGATTAATCAATTCCCATACAATACTCAAACTGCCATCACAAATACATATCGACAGCACAACATTATACCGCATCGAGTATTTATAAACGGCAAGGGGAGGTCCACGTTGAGATGAATCAGCTACCAGCTACCATACCATACATAAATCCGTATAGCATGCGCTGCCTCAGAGCAATGCCTTCAATTCGGTCTCAGACGTTTCAGCAATTTTCGTCATAGATGTGGTGACCTTCGTTATTGTTTCGTAGACGAGCCTGTCTTCCGGGTTGTTGTAATGTATTCGCCTCGACGACCATGAAAAACACTAACAATCCAAAGATAGCACTCAGGATGCCGACTATCAGAAATTGGAACAGGTTGTTATCTCTTTCCAGATGGCATTGCAGAGGAATTACAACAATGAAACGACAGGATTGCAGTTATGCCCAAAATAGAGAAATCGTAATAATGTGCAAAATGGCCACTGTCAATCTGACTATAAAGGTCGATTCAGTTTATGACAGCGAGGGATTCTTTAACTAAATGTGTCCATTGGAATAAACAAACTTGAATGAAATCAGGCAAAAGAAAGATACAGATGAAACTTCCCCGTTGCTTCAAACAGATTAAACTTCCTCGTAGTCTAAATCATCTGATTATCTTGGTTCGTCTGTGGGCATCTCATATGCGCAGCAACAGTGAGAGGCGTTGGGACACAACTGGATTGTGTATGCGGGCAATATCTGCGTCTCCAGTGAGGGAAACGGAAGCGAGCTAAGCCGGAGGAAGCTTTCTCAGGTGTCAGGCTAACTTTTATGGACAGACAGGCGTTACAAAGGCAGCGCTGGTGCGCCAGAGAACATCATGGACAGACTGGCGTTACAAAGGCAGCGCTGGAAAGGAATATGGCAGAGGGCCAGGACTGCTCACGACAGAGGAATGGCAGCGCTGAAACAGGTGGCTCACAGAAACAGGTGGCTCACAATGGAGCAGGGCAGGAGATCGCCCGCTCTGATACCATGTTAAACACACATGGACAGCACAAGAGTGTGAAAGATAAATCATGTGAGTTCATTTTTTTATTAACAGGAGATATACATTTATAATACAATGTTGTGACTCTTGGGTTTCAGATCCCAAGGTCTCTTGGACTGCTTAGTCTTTTCGGCTTCCACACTAACCCTTTAGGATTAGGTGTCCAACAGGATTTGCAACCTGTACCTGAAAACACAAACACCCAGAACCCGGATATATAAAAATAAATGAAACCCCAGAAACCCAAGTTAGAAAAATTTAATTTTTTGTTACATATCTATGCACAGGAACAATAGATCTACCAGATCTGGCGAGTGTGAGTCCAACTCCGCTCCTAGATTTGATAATCTAAGGCTCTTAAAAGCCAGATTTATCAACTTAGCACAAAAAAATTTTGAAATTTTAATTTTAAACAGAGGTGCTTCGCCCAAAACCCTTCATGCATCACTAATAAAATTTCTTATGATAAGCCCGGGATCCAATCAAGCTAGGCTCTTCAAGAAATACGAATTGGGAGTTGGCTGGTCCAACTGAAAACTTCCTCGAACGGCGGATGATCTAAAAATCAAGAATTTCCTGCACAACTCAATTCAACCATCAACATAGAGCGAGAAAACGGTAATAAAATTTAGATTTAATAGAGATACCTGCTATTATATTCAAAACTTAAATTACCATTTAAACCCCAGTGACTGAGCAAGATACCTGTGCTCAAATCACTCTTCAGAAAGCTATCATCAATGGTCAAAAGGAAATTTATGCATGAAAATGACACGTTTCACAGTATTTCCACGAAGAGTAACACTAATAGAAATTAACCCCAGAGTCTTTCTTTATTGCTCATAAAAAAGATTACAAGAGAGCTTTCAATTAGCACACGACTCAAAGATCGGATCCTCTCAACTGATAATTGACCTCCTATTTAAAGATAAATCTTCCAACGGCTAGTTCGAGTGATCTTTGTCAAAGCAATCTCGACCGTCGATGAGAATTAAAATTTCTTTTAATCTCATCCGTCGAAATATTAAATTCTTGAGGAAATTCGAATTTTTCAATTAAAGGCATTTTAATTGAACCAAAAATAAAAATTTTGAGTTAATTTCCTAAAAAATTTGACTTTGATTTAACCCCTAGTTGCTAAAGGCTTAAAATTTAGCAAAATAACTAATTTACCTTAGTCCTAGGACCTTTTAAAATTTGAATTTTAAGGACCCACGAATTTTGCCTTTGGAAAATTTAAATTTACCGAGGACCTATAATTAATTAAATTTATGGCTTAGGATTTTAATTATTTTTTGGCCAGAAAATTTAATGAATTAACCTATGGGGGGGTAAATTATTTTTCCAACCCTCGAGACACTTTACATCATCATTTTCATATCTTTTACATCACAAGGGGGGAAACCCATCTGAAATAGACCCTCACAGACTACCCATTTCTGCGACACAAATATAATCCAGCAGACTAAGCAATTTGTAATAAAATAACCTAACCAAATAGTTAGGATTATTCCCAAATCACTTTTACATATACTTGATCTATAACACTAGGACTCGCCTAAGATCCCGGTGACAAAATTCATTCCGGCTTTGGGGTAAGGTTGAAGGAAAACTCTGCCGACCATCCGAGAATGGATCGGTGAGACAAAAAACCTCCCGGAATGTAGATCGTCACCAGAAAAATAGGTTTACCTAGGCAATTACATACATGACACAGATCTGCTGAGATTATTTACATCACATACATGCAGAATGGATTTACATTATAACATGACAATCAGGCTGATGATGATAGCTGGACGACAGGACACATCGATCAGGTGCTATCCCTTTTGCTAAAAAAGGGGGTTTACTGCTATGGGTCGTTGACATGTAGTGGTCAACAAGGGGCATCTTGACATCGGCAGAAGGATTTCCAGGAGGGAAATCAAGACTCAGAGGGAGTCAGATCAAGGACTTCCAGGAGGGAAGTTGAAGAGCATCATGGCATAGGCTGGACGGAGTGTCGAACTTCGCAGTCTAGAAGGCCAAAATCTTATCCGTACTTGACAGAAATCGTGTTAAGAACTATGCCTTGAAGATTATAGCTATCCCAGTCGACCCAAATGATAACGACAAGTATGTGGAGGCAATGGCGAGGGCCAAGAGCATCATCCTTGACGGGGTCAAGGACCATGTAGTACCACACATTGCCAAGAAGGAAATGACATATGAGATGTGGGAGGCCCTTAAGAAATTGTACCAACATACTTCCGTGCAGAGAAGAATGTTACTTGAGAATCAGCTGAGGTCGTATCAGATGAAGAAGGGAGAATCGGTTGACACCTTCCTCGGAGGACTGAATGAGATCCGAGACCAGTTGATTGCTATAGAAGCCACGTCGGATCAGGAATTGATGGTGAGGACAGCCCTGAATGCTGTCTCAGAAGACTGGGAGGTATTTATCCAGAGTATACTTGGAAAAGGGACACTTCCACCTTGGGATGAGATGTGGGTGACTCTTTGCTAGGAAGAGATCAAACGACAGTCAAAGGTGGGAAGCAGTAGTAAGGGGATCAAAGTCAAGCAGAAGGAGGAAGATGTTGCCCTAGCATTTGAGGGAAAGCAAGAAAAGCAGAAGAAGAAGGATCTCTCCAAGATCAAGTGCTTCCACTGTGGGGAGCTGGGTCATTATGCGACCCAGTGTCCAAGGAAGAAGAGTAAGGGAGAGTCTTCTGAGACTAAGGTAGCACCAACAAGGGCAGAGAATGAAGTGTTGATAGATGATGACTGTGCTGTGAGTGCACGCGCACCACTTGAGTGGAAGTGGGGAGACATCGAGCTGTAGTCAGGCGGACTATAGGCGATGAGGGGCAGGATCCTTGAGGTACCCAGCCTCTTGGATTAGACCTTGCTACGGGAGCCCGAAGAGGAGTAGCAGGACTGGCTGATGTAGGTAGAGATGGATGTGGATGGAGCGATAGAGAGAGCTACAGTGCAGGATTCTCGAGACAGCCAAGGCTAGCAGGTTGTAGCAGTGTGATAGGCACAAGAGTGTTGCACCAGTGCAGGATGGCATCGAGAGGTGTGCAACGATGCGAGATGTAGGGAGTTGTTGCGGCAATGTAGAGGTCAGAGAGGGAGCACTTGTCAGGGCGCAGAGGGAGCTTCAGCATCAGGAGGGTCTCTAGCCCAATAGAGAGGTCAGAGATGGGAGATCAGTTACTTCTCAGTAAACTGAGTTGCAGTGCAGCAGTGGGCAGCACGATGCAACATGATGAGAGGAGGTGTAGTGCGGATGCAGTGTTGGGAGAAAGGACCAGCAGTTGCACGGATGCAAAGGGAGCTGTTGTACAGATGCAACATGGTAGTGGCAGAACCATGGGCAACAGTATAGGATACAGTAGTGCAGAGGATGGTGGGCAGCAGGCCTAGCATCAACACAGGGACCGATGCCGGATGATTAGAGTAATACTCAGTGAGGAGTATTGCTAGAGCACAGTCTTCGCTAAGAGGGAGTGTTGATTTGTGGTAGCATCAGATGTGCTCTAGCCATGAAATTTTGTGGGGAGGTTGGGGCACATGAGATCTCCAATACCCAGAAAGAGTTTGGGCAGATACTATGTTAAAATAATTAATATTTTTAATGGAATCCCTAAGTCTAAACTTAGGGAAATTAAAATATTAATGTGGATTAATATAAAACTGTGTTAGAATGGTCCAAAAGACATGGATCACGGCAGATCTAATCTTAGCCGTTGATTAGGGACTTAATCTCGACCGTTGATATGTCAATGGGAAAAGTATAAGAGGAGGCTTGAGGGTCACTTGGAGAGTACACCAGAGTGATCAGTCATTCTATTCTGTAGAGCAGGGTTTGCTAAGAGAGATAGAATCAGTGATTGGAGTTGCAGCTGAGGGGCATTGAGTATAGAGAGGCAGAGAGGCAGAGATAGTGCTGGAAGAGCAGCGCGGTACCCAGAGAGAGGGTCGTAGAGCCAGCCAGGGCCACACAGAGGCAACCGGGAGCTGCGTAGAGCTTCAGAGAGCCAGCGTTGCTGACGCAGAGGGCTAGAAGGCTGACGCAGGACCTCCTAAGGCTGACGCAGACCCATTTAGGGTGACGCAGGGCTAGCGCTGGGTAGAGAGGGGCTGACGCAGTCCAGAAAGGGCAGACGCTGGGGTTTCTGGGGCAGATTGGTGCTGAGAAGTTGCGGGAAGGATTATCCGGGGTTTCAGCCGGGACATTTGTCTCAAACTGAGAGGTATTACTACCAAGGAAATTCTCTGTTGGGTAAGCCGGATTTGGCACCCAGATTGTACTCTGATATTGCTTAATAAGAAAACCCTCAGATAGCTGCACCGATTTTCCCACATTGGGTTTTTCCGGGGACATTGGTCCAAAAATAATGGTGTCATTTGGTGTGATTGTTTCTGTTTCTTTCAGTTGTTGATTTGTAATATGTTGAGCATGCACTAGTGTTTATTTTCAATATTTACATTGTAAATAACTTGTTAAGTAACGAAACAAGTAGGTAGGAATAAATCAGATAAAGTGCATGGAGGGTTTCTAACTAGTAGACTTAGAAACTTCAACAGGTCATACCAGATGCAGAAGGGAGAGAAGATAGATGTCTTCCTCGGTTGGTTGAAGGAGATTCGTGACTAGCTAACTTCCATAGGGGCCACGCCGGATCAGGTGTTGATGGTGAAGACTGCACATAATGCAGTCTCCGAGGATCGGGAGACATTTGTCTAGAGCATACTCGGTAGGACGAGTCTTTCGGATTGGGAAGAACTGTGGGAGGCTCTTCGTCGAGAAGAGATCAGACGGATCTAGCATCTGCGGGAAAGCAGGAGAAGAGGAAGAAGAAGGACCTCTCCAAGGTCAAGTGCTTCCATTGTGGGGAAAGGGGTCACTATGCGAACCAGTGTCCGAGGAAGAAGAGTAAGGGAGAGGCTTTTGACTCAAAGGCAGCGCCAACGAGGGCGGAAAAAGAAGTCGAGGAGGATGATGATTGTGCCATGAGTGCTCATGTGCCACTTGAGAAGAAGTGGGGAGACATTGAGCTGTAGTCAGGAGGACTACAGGGGATGATGAGCAGGATCCTTGAGGTACCCAACGTCTTGGATTATACCTTGCTACGGGAGCCTCGAAGAGGAGTAGTAGGATTGGCAGATGTAGGTAGAGATGGATGCGAATGAAGCGACAGAGAGTGCTACAATGCAGGGGTCCTTGGGCAGTGCGAGGCTTGCAGGCTGCAACAGTGCGAGAGGCACGAGAGTGTTGCAACGGTGCAGGATGGCACAGAAAGGCGTGCAACGGTGCGAGATGCAGGGAGTTGTTGTAGCAATGCAGAGGTCAGTAAAGGGAGCACTTGTTAGTGATAGAGGGCTTCAACATCGGGAGTGTTTCTAGCCTGACAGGGATGTCAGATGTTGGGTGGATCAATGACTTACTTCTCAGTAACTGAGTTGCAGTGCAGTAGTAGTATGCAGTAGCATGATGAGAGAGGGATGCAGTGTTGGGAGGATGGACCAGCTGCAGCACGGATGCAAAGGGAGCTGCCGTACGGATGCAACAGTGGCAGTGGCAGTGGCATGGCCATGGGCAGCAGTACATGATGCAGTAGTGTAGAGGATGTTGGGCGGGGAGGCCTAGCATCAACATAGGGACCGGTGCCGGATAATCAAGGTGATGCTCAGTGTGGAGTATTACTAGAGCATAGTCCTCGCTAAGAGGGAGTGTTGATTTGGGGTAGAATTGGATGTGCTCTAGCCATGAAAATTGGTGGAGAGGCTAAAGCACATTAGATCTCCAAGACACATAAATGGTTTGGACAGATTGTACCCAGTTTGGGAGATATTAAAATAATTAATATTTTTAATGGAGTTCCTAAGTCTAAACTTAGGAAAAATAAAATATTAATGGGTATTAATATAAAACTGGGTTAGAAGGTTCCAAAAGTCATGGATCAAGCAAATCTAATCTTATCTGTTGATTAGAGATTTAATCTCGGTCGTTGAAGGACCAACGAGAAAAGTATAAGAAGAGCCTTGAGGGTTAGTTGGAGAACACACCAGAGTGATCAGTCATTCATTTTGCTAGAGTGGGGATGCTAAGCAAAGTTGAATCAATGATTAGCAGAGAGGGGCAGTGAGTACAAGGCAGAGAGGCAAAGAGGCAAAGACAGTGCTGAGAGACCGGCACAGAAGTAGAGAGAGCGAGAGTAGTAGCCAGTCAAGGCTACGTAGAGCCCAACAGAGTCAACGCAGAGGCCAGAGGGACTGCGTCATCCACGTAGAGGCTGCTGGAGTGACGCAGAGGGTCCCAGAGGTTGCGCAGTGCCTTAGAGGGCTGACGCAGAGTGTCCTGGGGCTGACGCAGGTCAGTAGGAGGTTGACGCAGAGGCCAGAAGGGCCAACGCCGAGCTTTGGTTGCGCCAGAGAGGGTTTCATGGGAGGTATTGCTGCTGTGTATTTTTCTCTGTCGGGTGAGCTGGCTGGGCACCCAGTTGTACTCAAAAAAACTGCATAATAATATAACGCTCTGAATAGTTGCACCGATTTTCTCGCATTGGGTTTTTCCGGAGACATTTGTCCAAAAATAATGGTGTCACTTGTGTGCTTGTTTTTCCTTTAGTTGATGATCTGTAGATGTTGAGACTGTACCTGTGTTTATTTTCAGTATTTATATGGTTAAATAACTTGTTAAGTAATTAAACAAGTAGGTGAAATAAACCAGATAGTACAGGAAGAATTCCTAATGGGTTAGAATTATAAATTCCAACAACCCATAAACCAACAAGAAATAAAATATGCAATTTATTATTATTTACATGCAATCTAATCTATCATGAGAAACATCATATGCAGTTAGTTCTAATGCAAAAGGCATCGTGCAATGCCTCCTACCCTAACATGCATATGATGATGTTAATACTAAGTGTAATCATAAAGCCAGTGCAACCAACATATCATCACATCAATATACATATGCTTGCCATTATGATTACTCATGTAGCAAGCCCCAAATTGAATGTGGACAAAGTCACATGGCGGATGAGGTGGGTGGGAGGCGGGAAAGTATGAACTCCATTCGAGGTAGAGGGAGGTCCTTGGAGAAAGAAAATTGGTCATTCTGGAGGTCCAAGGCTCTGCTTCTAGCTACAAATTGGAGGAATGAATGATTACTCTCGAGAACTCATCACAATCACTGCTTGTAACATGATGCTTTGAGGATGTCACATGGTTGTGATGAGAGGGGAACGAAGGGTGAGAGAAAGAAGGAATGCAACAAATAGCTCTCTCAATGTGATGGTCACAATGGGGAGGGGAGGACGCGGAGTGATCATAATCCTGAGGATGGGTCAAAGCAATGTTACTTGGGAGCGGGAGCGGGAGCGGTGAGCGGGAGCGACCATTTTCAGAAGCTCCCGGTTTGGGAGCGAATCCGGGAGCGATTTTTTAAAAATATATATATTTTTTAATTTTTGATACATATATGTCAACAAAAACATGTAGAATGATGAAATAGACATAAAAAACATAAAAAAACATAAATTGATCATTGAACCATATCACATCAATCATCTAGAAATTATAATTGTCATCAACCATGTCCACAAGTTAGTAAAATACATATTACAACTGCAACATATTGAGTCTTATAAATCATGATTCATCAAATTCAATATTAAAGTTTCAACTTCAAGCTTTCAGAATTGAAAATTCAATAACATTTATCATCATTGATCACCAAAGTTGTACTTGTAAGCCAAGTTTAACCATTACAAGAAGTAATATCGAAGATATTTCTAAGTCCTAACTTCTAACTGTTAACATGATATGAAATGTTAAAAATTTATAAAATGAAACATGAATAATGAGATGAAATGAAACAACTTTAGTCTTTCACAAAGCATCATATTCATAATTCACAATCATTACCAATGAGTTATAATTGCCAAGGCCCAACTTCAAACATCAAATTTTCATTGTCACAGTGATATAATGTTTACAAAAAATATCATAATGATATGAAAGAGTCAAGAGTCAAGAGTCAAGGACTCAAAACTCAACAGTTATGAAAACTAAAGTCTAATAGAAACTAAAAAAGACAAGTAAACTGTAAATCTACAAGTGGCCCTTGCCACGAGAGTCTCCAGGAGTATAAGCAGGTCGTGGTGGTCTTCTAGGAGTCTCCCGCACAGACCGACGACCAGAACTAGAACCTCCACGCGAGGGTGTCGATGGAGGTGGCGACAACAATGGAACAAGACTCGGGCCTTGAGCACTGCTACTGGATGGTGGAGGTGGAGGTGGCATGGCTGCTGCAGCTGCTTCATTTTCATCCCTTACAAGCTCCTCTTCTAGTTCTTCAATATGTACAATGCCATCCTCCAAATTGTCGTCCTCAAGGTGATTGTCCCAAATTTTATATGTGGGATCTTCATTAGCCCGATCACAGTAATGGCTCAACAACCTCAAGTTGTAGTGCACATAAACCAAGCTTTCTGCTCGGTTTTCGTTGAGTCTGTTTCTTTTCACATTATGTATATAACTGTAGGTGCTCCAACACCTCTCTGCAGAAGAAGAATTTACAACCTGTGAAAGAACTTATTTTGCCAATTTTGGCAAAAGTCCGTGGCCGCCATATGTTTCCCACCATGTGAGAGAATCAAATTTATCTTTGTCGTCCATTGCATGGAAGTTACCATACAAACCAGTGCCACTGAAGTATCTGCCTATTTCAAGGCGCACAGCTGCACATTCCTCCCTGTCAGGCACCAACTTTTCTAATGCTTCCAGATATCCTTTAGTTACCTCTTGATCTAAATGGGGTTTGGTCCTAACCCCACCCCCTGCTGCAGGTTGGCCCAACCAAGATGTAGAGTAGTATTTTGGCGTAAGGATATACGCCAAGCAATGTAGTGGAAGGTTAAGCCTATTCCACCGTTCACACACACAATCATGAATCAGTTTGTACAAGTTGGGATCTTTATTATGAACAATGTCTTTTATTTCCCCCAACATGGTATCCATTTGCTCATACACCTCGCCAATCACTGGTTTGTCTGTATCTACAAATCGAATCATGTGATAAATTGGCTTGGTGAAATCCAATACCTGCCTCACAGTTGTCCAAAACTGCCCATCAAGAGCGGCCTCCTCCACCGTTTCAAAACCTGCCATGTCAGCTACATTTGTAGCCCTTTCCTTTAACACCTGCCAATGTGGACTTGATACCATGCTAGCTAATGCCTCTCTTACCTTCAAAAGGCGCCTGAAGGTGAGGTAATAGCTACCAAATCTAGTCCTCGCAATCTTCAGCAACTCCAATCTCGAGTGACTGCGGAAAAGGCCATGGGTATTGCTATGATTTGTAATAAATTTTATCATTTGTTTTCCTTTCTTGTACAAATCACCAATCCATTGGTATTGTTCATTTTTGTTTTTGACAATATCATGCAACAGAAGGTTCAATGTGTGAACCAAACATCCAGACCAAAATATGTTCGGGTATTTATCCTCAATAATTGCTCCCGCTGCCTTACAATTAGGAGCATTATCAGTGATGACTTGGATGACATTGTATGGACCAATACGCTCAATTGTTTCAAGTAATGCTTCTGCAATGTTGATAGCGGTCTTGAACTTGTCTGAGTAATCATGTGCAGCTAGAAAGATGGGACCACTAACAGACACAGCAAGAACACTTATCAATGGCTTGCCTTTTACATTTGTCCATCCATCAGATACAATGGACACCCCATTGTCAGTCCAAGAACTTGTCATTTTATTCAAAGAATGTGATATTTTTGCTTTTTCATGATCAAGGCCAACAGTTCTTGCCTTGTCATACCCAGGGCTCTTGTATCCTTTAGGGGCATCATTTATGGCAGAAACCATTTCGTGCCAATAAGGTGAGCGTAGAACATTGAATGGTATCCCACATGCATAGAGGAACCTGTAAACTTTTGAATCCACATCATTCCTACACCCCTCATCAAGGAAATCTGATATGGTTCTACGCCTTAAAGATGATGACCCTGTGCCTCCATGTCCATATCCACTGCCTTGGGAGGATGCTGAAGGAGTTCTTTGTGATTGTGAGCTTGGTTCAAAGAAACCCCTTGATCTTTTTGTTCTGTATTGGGCGTCCTCCTCTTCCTTTATGTATTTGGCTCTATCTGCTGTTGACACCACTGCACAAGTTTTGATTCCTATTTGTTTCTCTCCATCCCATGGCCTTTTCCCGCAGAGGTGTCTTCTAGCACGGGTGTATGAGCCTGTGTAATTAGTGTTGCAATGGGGGCAATGAAATTTAGTGGTTCCACCCCCTCTCCCTGTTTCAGCCCTGTGAACATATTTCCACAATGGAGTTTGGTCTTGTTTAGTTTTGAGGGTCATGTTCACCCTCCTCCACCTCTTCCTCACTGGGGTTTTCACCCATTTGACTTCCTCCGGCTTCTTCATCCACCTCTTCAGTTTGAGGCCCCCTCCGTTTCCTACTCTCCACCACCATAATAACCATAAAAGGGACCAGGAAGAGGAAAATGCCAATAAATATCCCCAGGTCCATGGTGTTTGATGTTTGTAGGGTTTTGAGTCTTGAATCTGCAAATTAATTTAGTTTATTGGGATTAATTCATTTAATTTATTAATTTAATTTAAATACATGATTTTTAAACAGTTAAACTCAAACAACTAAATTAACTACCTAACCAGCTAAACTAACTAGATTACTAAGTTACTTACCTCTGCAGGCTTGCTCCTCGCTCCTTGGCAGTTGCTCCTCGCTCCTCAGCACTTGCTCTTCGCTCCAATGCTCTTGCTCCAGCTCCAACTTGCTCAATGAAGTGATAATGAAAGTTTTTTTGGCCCATTGGCCTTATAAAACAAATTTTTTTTTCTAAAATTTTTAATTTTTTCGGGTCCGGCGGATTTTTTTTCCGCCGAACCGCTCCCGGCCTGGCCCGATTCGCTCCCGGAGGGTTTTTTAATGCCCGAGAGCGATCATGGAGCGATCGCTCCCCGATCGTTCCCGGGCATTAAAAAACGCTCCGGGAGCGCGGGAGCGATCGCTCCCTGAGTCGCTCCCTAATAGATCAGGGAGCATAAATTTTTTTACGGGAGCGCGCTCCCGAAAATCGCTCTCGTCCGGGAGCGATTTTGGGAGCGCGCTTTCGAGCCGCTCCCGCCCGGAGCGCGCTTCGGGAGCGGGTTCGAAGGGGGGGGGGGGCGCTCCCCCGCAACACTGGGTCAAAGGGGATAAAATATATTCAATGAAGGGTTCCTCCTTGACACCATATTCAGAAAAGGGAAAAGGGGCATGGTCACTCGAGGTGATAACAAAAGGGATGAGGGACGTACTTGAGAAAGACTCAGGTGATGAACAAGAGGGAAAGGCAAAGGGGAGGGTGAAGTGTCATATTCAACGGGCTTTCCTTCCCCACAACCTAAAGGCTCAAGTGATTTGAATACATAATCATAAGGTGGGTTGGTAAGAGTCTCGTTGCTTTCCTCGTTATAAATATTAAAGATTGGGCCTTCATCAAAAGGAGAGTCAAAGATTGGGCTTTCATTAGAAGGAGAGTCAATCACTTCCATCAAAGGTTGTCCTTCTTTATGCAAGGGAAAGTAACAATTCTCCTTCCCAAGGGTATCAATGGGTATGTCATCATAAATAGTGCCTGAGGGGAAGGGAAGACCAATCTCATCCTCATCCTCATCGGTGTCATAAATGGGAGCACAATCAAATTGAGGACCAACAATTTTCCATTTCTCCCTTTCAATGTGGAAACAATCTTCAATGTCATTTTTCAAAGGGCTAATAGGGTCATCTCTCTCAAGGTTTTCAAAATAGGATTCATCAGGAGTAATATCCTTGAGAAAGGTAGGGTTGGTCTCAATAAATTCATCGTTTCCAACACGTGTCCTCAAAATCATCCTGCCCATCTTGCAGTCCCCACGAGGACTCATCTTCCTGCTCATCACCAAGGTCCTTGAGGTCATCTTCATCTTGGTTGGTTGACAAGCGGGATGTCTCCTCTTCTCTCTTCTCTTGAAGAATAATGGCTAAGGTATTTGTTACATTATTCTGGTAGAATGCTTCTAGGAGGACAACATTAGCAGGGTTCTCTTTATATTCACATTTCATATTATGAAGCTTCACTTCTTCATCATATAAGCAGGAGAAAACTTCATTAGAACTATATTCCCTTACTACCTGCCTGCATGACCTACTATATTCATCCATTCTTTTTTGTGTGATTTGGAAGCTTGCGGGGTCTAACTTTTCGTCATCCTTAGAGGAGGTATTCCTATTGTTATTGATGAGGTTATCCAGAATGTTTACAGTACAGGTTATGTGAACAAGGTCATAGAGACGACTAGGATCCCCTTCATAAGCACGCCTTATTATGTCAAGTTGTACTTCTTGCGACCTATAAAAACTGAGCATGAATTCCATATCCACGCTCTCCAACATATCATGAAAGGATTCTGCATATTCCACCACTTTCCTTTGCAACTCTTGAATCTCTTGTTTATTGAGCTTTTCAAATATAGGACCGAGAGAAATCTCCATTTTCTACGATTTTGCATATTAAGATTATAATGGAGTCACCAGGGTGAATTGAGGTGCCTTGATAGATGCTTGCTTCACCCTACAAGCATTAACTTTAATGCTTAATGAAGAACTAGGGCTTTGTTCTTCCAGTGGAGTCGCCAATAATGATATGTCAATATGTTGTATGGGGAACAAAACACACACTTCGTGTCCTCGACAATGGCGCCATAAATGTTACCACTCAAACCAGCAGGGGACCTAAAGGGGTTCCTAAGAGGGCAACTGCTAGGTTAAGGGCAACTGTGGAGGCTTAACCCATTGTCACCACAACTAAGTCTCCCTGCTCTTTATGGACTTTCACCGATGGGAGGAGTCCCGGTAGTGTAGGGATTCACTTGTAAAGTATATGTCAATGGATAGGTGAGAAGTGACCCCGAAAACCCTTTCCCAAGGATGGAGTGAAGAATGGAGCTTGCTTGCTCTTTAAATAAGGCACTTGGTCCACCAGGGATAAGGGGTGAGGATTGGAGGGTTGAGGGAGAAAGAATAGGCTTATGAACAAGTTTCTCAATCCCTATAATCCTTTGGAAACTTGGATTCCCAAATGGTCCTTGACAAATAGTCTTTTTTGAGAAGTGGGACCATACGAGGCCAAGTGGACCCAGCCTAGGTTCGGGGATGGAATATAGCAACCAATGATGTTCCTATCCTGGACAAGGTGAGGGGAAAGGACCAAACAAGAATACTTTCCTCAAAAGGTTGAATTGATCCTATTGAGGTCTAGCCTTGGGGATGCCTAGACACAATTTGATCCTAGAGATAGGGCTTGAGATTCCTGGAGATTCCACTGTTAGAATTGCCTCAAATTTGGAGGAGAGGGAGGGGAACCACCAGCGCAGTAGCCTATAGGAGATTAAATTTTTTCCTTGGGTATTTTCCTGGGAAATTGATGCCCTAGGTGACCTAATGGGGCTAGACTTGGGGAAAGGGGAAAATGGTTAAAAGAGGGTTGAAATGATCACCCTTTTTGAGGGATCAGTGCCTAGTTCACTTGGGGATATGGAGTCAAGGATAATGATGAGTAAGAACTTGGTTTCTTGATCAAGGAGGCCTAGAAAGTCAACTTCGTCCAATGTTGAGAGAAAGAAAAGAAAAGTGACCTTCAAGCATTTATACTTCAAAGCAAATGATGCAAGCTTCTCGAGATAAATAAATATCTAGGACATTTCATTCATATAACATTGGCCCATACATTAAATTAGCTAAAACATGCTCAATTCCACATTTCGATAATGCAACAACTAGCCCTAATTTTAGCAGTATGCAGCAACAAGAATAATAGCATCAAAATTTACTTATAACATTATAGAGTATATCCAACCAACATTTCGTTTGCTCAATAAAGCTCCAAGACAAGAGAAATAACCCAAATCCATACATCAAAATTCATCCATCTCCAAAAATATCCACCAAGGAAAAAGTGCGAAATTTCTCTATGATTAGAGAGATCCCAAGTCAAGTGATGATACAAATGAGTGTATCTAACATCAATATATAGCCTCCTAAGGAGTTCAAATTAGCCTATGGGCCTACATTAGCCCCTAATGATAAAATAATGTGCAAATAAAACCCCTATTGGTGACAAGCCCACCAAACTAGCTCATAAGTGTAAAAATAAGCCTCACAAGGGGC
Organism: Pinus tabuliformis; assembly: GCA_031772625.1. Lineage (NCBI taxonomy): Eukaryota > Viridiplantae > Streptophyta > Pinopsida > Pinales > Pinaceae > Pinus > Pinus tabuliformis. The sequence continues at coordinate 112,055,067 of CM062814.1, read as the reverse complement.
CAAATAATAACATGTGCATGTCGTAGGGCCCTCTAAAGGCTCAATAATATCATCAAGTGCCATATTGAGGAATAAATTCCTCGGAATATGATGGACAAAGGGGTGGCCCCTTGCTCTCGAAGTAGTAGATTTGTGGTGCTCCAATTGGGTATGAGGGCACATAGATGACGCCATGGGTCTCCATATGAATGGAAGGTCCTCTGCAAGGGTCCAAGTGGTGGAATGAATGTTTCCATGACATCGTACAAGTCCGAGAACACCTGTCAAGAGTGTGGGGCTCCTGTGGGGGCATGTTGGGCATAATGTAGCAAGCATATCATCATCATCCCAAAAGTGGATCGTTAGTAATCTCTGAGCATCCATGAAGATCCGTGGAGTGTTGTCTGCTACTATGGAGGCCCATGGCCCTCTATGCACACCCTACATGTGCCAATGTAGACCTCTTGGGGTTAGGATCCCATATAGGGAAACCAAACCCAAATGGAAACCACCTGGAATCTTGCATAAGATCCAATGCGTCCCCTAGGCTTCTAGTACAACCAGTCATTGAAATAATCGGGTAAAATGCTTACATAATGGATAACAACGTGGGTACTTCATAATGGCATGCCCTTCCGTAGTGGGCTTTGGCATGTGCTAGTGTCTCCAAGCTCCAAAGGGGGTTAGCCAAGTACCTTATTAGGTGTTTTCAACCCTTAAAGGGGATAGTATGTCCAAGTTACATCCCTCTAAGGGGGGTCGCAAGTGACAAATAAGTGGAATGGAATAGGGAATGAGAGGGGCAATGCTGGGCCACATAGTGGGGCATAGGGGTAGCTAGACAGGGGGAAGCCTACACCTGGGTATGTAATGTATAGGAGGGAGCAATTGTTGATTTCTGGTAGCATCTGATGTGCTCTAAGCCTCAATTTTTGCAGGCAGGCTTGGGCACGTGTATTCCAAAGAACTGAGAAAGCGTTTTGGGAAATTCCACCCAGAGACAATTTTATTAAAATAATTAATTATTTTTAATGGGACCCTAAGTCTAAACTTAGGAAATTAAAATAATTAAGGGGTATTAATCTAACTGTGGGTGTAACTTCTAGAAGAAGACGAGGATCAAGCAGAAATGATCTTAGCCATTGATTAGCTTCTAATCTGGGCTGTTGAATGTCAACGAGGAGATTACTTAAGGAGGTTTGAGGGTCATTTGGAAGACACATAGAGAGAGTTCAGAAGATCGAATTTTTGAACCAGAGCAGCGGCTGGTGAGAAATTCGAAGTGAGCTTTTTCAATGAGGGGGATGGATAGTATCCGAAGGGAAATCTTTCCTGGTCGAAGAATACTCAATAGAGCAAAGGGAGATCTAGAGTGGCAGTGCAAAGCTACGCAGGCCCACGCAGAGGCAACACAAAAGCTGTAAGGAAGTCTGAAAATTTGCTGGGGAGATTGATTTATGAGCTGGAAGCCTGGTTGTGAGACCGGGAGGCAGAAATCAAAATTCCTGGGCAACAAATCAATCAGCCAGAGGAGTGATGCTGTCCCTAGAGGGTTTGATGCTGGGATGACGCAGACACTGCACAGAGGCAGCGTAGAGGCAGCCAGGGCCAATCATTCAGGAGCTGGATCAAACATAATTTCTAGTGATAGTGTGAGGTAATATCACAAATCTCTCTGTTAGTGATATTCTCTGTCACTAGGTTGCCAAGAAGGCATGTAGAAGTTGTATTCAGATTTACTACTGCATAATAATAAAACCCTCAGAGCTGCTGCACTGGTTTTCTCGCCTTTGGTTTTTCCATGGACATTTGTCCAAAAAACAACTGTGTCATTTGTGTTGTATCTTTCTCTATTGTTCAGTTTCTTGTTTCAGCATATTATTTAAATTGGTGTAGGTTGCAGTGTATGTATTTCGATGTTTGCTGTAGGAAACAACAAATAGCTTGTTCATGTAAATCTAACAAGTAGGAGAAATATCATCAGTTGCTGCAGTAGGGATCCCCAGAGTGGTTTGCGTAGTCCAAGCCGGAGTATTGAATTTTCGAGGCAGTCTCTCTCTGAGTGGGTCGACAGAGAGGAAGGGCTTCCAGATCGAAATCTTGTCATGGCAAAGAGAGTAGCATTGAGCCTCAGTGTAAGGAAGAGCTGGTGGGACGCAGTTTTTTTGTAGGCTGTTTTGCTAGGCAGAATGATGTCATAAGAGAGGAGAAGCACATTGAGGGAATTTTTCCTCAGTAGACTTCCTGCCAAGAAGTCCGTTCTCTTTTTGGCTGAGCAGCAGCAGTAAGAGCAGAGAGGAGTAGTTCGACATTTTCGTGGCAGAGATGGCAACTAGTGGGCTGAGAGATTCAGACAGGTTGGATGGGGCATCCAACTACATCATCTGGAAGGGAAGAATGTCATTCCTTATAGATGAGCATTCTCTTAAGACGTATTTCAACAGCGTGGTGGCTGAGCCTGCAGATCCAAATCTGCTGAAGAAGTACAAGGTAGAAATGGCGAAGGCCAAGAGGATGATCCTTGATCGAGTAAAGGATCATGTGGTCCGTCACATCGCTAGCAGAGGGACTATTAAGGAGATGTGGGATGCGTTGTCTACGATATATCAGGGATCTTCTGAGATCTGCACAGATGCAGAAGGGGGAGCGCATAGATTCGTTCCTCACAAAGCTTTAGGAGACCCGTGATGAGTTAGCAGCTGTGGGGTCTATGCCTCAAGGGTTCGAGTTGGTTAGAATGGTCCTCAATTCAGTCTCAAATGAGTGGCATGTCTTTGTCCAAAGTATCCTGGGCAAGGCGACTTTGTCAAATTGGGATGAGATGTGGGTAGCTCTCGAGCAAGAGGAGCAGAGGAGAGACTTGGTCAAGTGTAAAATTGACGAAAGTAGCAGCAGTGGATCGAAGCCCAAGGAGGAGGATGAGAATGCAAACCTTGCATCCAAGGGGCAACAGGAACAACAGAGGCAAAAGAAGGACGTCTCGAAGATCAAATGCTTCAAGTGTGGTGAAATGGGTCACTATGCAACACAATGTCCTCTCAAGAAGAAGGACAAAGATGAGAAGCACGATCCGAAGGCTGCACCCACGAAGATCGAGGAGGAGGAGTTCGCCATGACAGCCGAGATACCTCCAGGAGGGAGGTGGGCTTATTTGGAGCTGTAGTTCGAAAGAGCTACAGATGAGCAGGATCGTTGAGGAGCCCACCTCTGGAATCAATACCTTGCTACAGTAGCCAAGATCAGAAGTAGCAGGATGGACCAATGTCAGATGGTGCAGAGGAGTGTTGGAGCGACAAATGCAGTGGCTACAACACCAAGTCTGAGCAGTGTAGTGTAGAGTTGCAATAGTGCGAAGAGGCACAATGTAGTAGCAACAACAACGCAATAGCAACAACAACGCAGTAGTCTCAGAGGGATAGCTTGGGACTAGTAGTAGTCAAATCTTCAGCGTCGAAATGCATCTATGTTGAACACTTGTTTAGTAATTTGGGTTGTTTTTCCGTTGTTGATGCAGTAGCAACAACAGTTTGTAGTGCAAGGGCAGTTGGCAGTGGCAGTGCCAACAACAACACGGATGAAGAATTTCAGAGGAAGTTGCAGTACGAATGCAGTGTTGGTAGTGGCAGGGTCGACACCAATACAGATGCAACATTTGCGTTGTAGTTGGTGGAAAACATGTCAGACATCAGCAACGTAGAGGACGATGTTATGAAGTCAGGGTGATGCTTTAGTGGGAGGCATTGCTAGAGCACATTCCTCGCTAAGAGGGAGTGTTGATTTCTGGTGGCATCGGATGTGCTCTAAGCCTCAAATTTTGCAGGGAGGCTTGGGCATATGTATCCCAAAGAAGCTAGAAAACGTTTCGGGAAATTCCACCCGAAGAGAGTTTTATTTAAATAATTAATTATTTTTAATGGGATCCTAAGTCTAAACTTAGGAAATTAAAATAATTAAGGGGTATTAATCTAACTGTGGGTGTAACTTCTAGAAGAAGACGAGGTCCGAGCATAAATGATCTTAGCAGAGGCAGTGTAGGCTGACATAGAAGCCGTAAGGAAGTCCGAAAATTTGCTGGGGAGATCGATTTTTGTGTTGGAAGTCGGGGTGTGAGACCAAGAGGCAGAAATCAAAGTTCCTGGGTAGCAAATCGATTACCCAGAGGAGTGACGCTGTCCCCAGAGGGTTTGATGCTGGGTTGATGCAGACCCTGCGCAGAGGCAGTCAGGGGCAGTTATTCTGGAGCTGGATCAGCCATAACTTCCAGTGATAGTGTGAGGTAATCTCACAAATCTCTCTGTCAATGATATTCTCTGTAACTGGATTGCCGGTAAGGCATGTAGAAATTGTGTTCAGATTTACTACTGTATAATAATAAAACCCTCAGAGCTGCTACATCGGTTTTTTTGCATTGGGTTTTTCCTGGGACATTTGTCCAAAAACAATTGTGTCATTTGTGTTGTATCTTTCTCTATTGTTCAGTTTCTTGTTTCAGCATATTATTTAAATTGGTGTAGGTTACAGTGTATGTATTTCGATGTTTGCCGTAGGAAACTGCAAATATCTTGTTCATGTAAATCTAACAAGTAGGAGAAATATCATCAATTGCTGCAAATAGCTTGTTCATGTAGACTCCATGGTCTCCCCAAGACCATTGTGAGTGACAGAGACAACGGGTTCATGGGGGGGTTCTGGTAGGAGTTGTTTAGGCTTGTGGGGACTAAGCTCACTCCTAGCACGAGCTATCGCCCATAGATGGATGGCCAGACAGAGGTAGTAAATAAATGGATGGAGGGCTACTTTCTCAACTATGTGGCTGGGTAGCAGAGGGCATGGGTGAAGTGGTTGCATTTGGGCAAGTACTGTTGCAAAACTACCCACCACATGTCCATAGGTATGACTCCTTTCCGTGCCTTGTATGGTTATGATGCCCTGATATTTGCTGATGTGGCTTTTTGAGACAATAGGGACCCAGGGACCAAGGACTGGATACAAGAGAGTTAGGATATCCTTAGAGCCCTTAAGGATAACCTGCAGACAACACAGAACCAATAGAAACTCTACGTAGACAAAGGCCGAGTGGAGAGACATTTCGAGGTTGGGGACCTAGTTTTTTTGAGGCTCCAACCTTAAAGGTAGTCCACCCTCAAGAAAAAGGGCGCAAAAAAACTCAAGCCCCGTTTATGTGGGCCTTACAGGGTGACTAGGAGAGTTGGGGAGGTAGCATATGAGTTGGAGCTTCCCCTAGGAAGTAGGGTCTTGTTGTAGTGGCTAGAATCACCCTCCAAAATTTTGCCTATGCTTCAATGTTGGAGCCTCCCTTTTTTTCCACAGGAGCTCATATTGCACTGATCCGGGTATTCATGCTTCGACTAAGACTCATCTTTTCATTTTTAATTGTGTTTGCTCACTTCGCTGATTCATCTAAGTCACAAGCCGATCTCCCAACTTAGTCTCACAACAGTTCTGGGCTTGCCTCTAGAAATTGCAGAATGCTTGAGGGCAAGCAACCTTGATGATTGGAATTGCGCAGTCCTGGCTGGCAGTTAGCCTTGAGCTCAGGTACTGCGTAGTCATGCAAGGTAGCCCAACATTGAGCCCAGAAACTGCGCAGTCATGGAAGGTAGCCCAACACTGAGCCTAGAAATTGCGCAACCCTCACTAAGCTCAGAAACTGCATAGTGTAACGAGCCGGAAGCTCCTTCGTAGCGAATGCTTGATTGACGATAACAAAGCTGTCAGGAGGTTGATGGCCAAAGGCCTAGTGATCAACTGACTCTGACACCGATGTGACGACAACAAAAGTCCGGATCAGATTGGTTCTTTTCAGTGGTTGAGCGTCTAGAGGATCAAACAACTCTGATTCCAATGTAACGACCACTAGTCGTATAAGCAGCGAAAATATTTAAAATACTTCATAGACAAAGACATCCATCATAGGACAATAATTGTAAAATGTATATTACATTAAAGAATTGGTATAGGATAATTACAATTGTGAATGAGGGTCTTGTATATATAGCCAGGTAAGTACCCTTTCACGAACAAGCATGTCTCTAAGACATGCCTCTTCATTATTAACTAGGTAACCATTAGTTAATTTACTTATTATTTATTATTATATTTATATTATTATGATTATTATTTATTATCTATTTTTACATAATTTACGTTCATAACAAACTGAATAATAGAGAAAGATACAACACAAATGACACAGTTGTTTTTGGACAAATGTCCCCAGAAAAAACCAATGCAGGAAAACCAGTGCAGCAGATCTAAGGGTTTTTATTATTAAGCAGAAGTTATTTCTGAATACAACCTCTAGATGCCTTGTCGGCAATCCAGTACAGAGAATATCACTCGACAGAAGAAATTAGTGAGATTACCTCACTCTACACTGCAAGTCCTGGCTGATCCGACAGCTGAACCAACTAGTCCCCATCTACTTCTGCGCTGCCCCTGCGTTGGCCTGCGCAGCCTCTAAGGTATTGCGTCACCTCTGCTGGGAATCAATTTGCTCATAGGAGTTGACTCCAGCCGTCCCGGCTTAGAACGTCAGCCTCCTCAGTAAATTCAGACCTTTGTGTGGTCCTTGCGTGAGCCCTTCTTGGCTCTACGTCACCCTCCCTGCCAACTGCGCTGCCTCTTCTGTGTGTCTCTCTACCTCTTTGCTGAGTATTCTTGGGTCCGGAGAAGATCCTCCAACCAAAAATCTCTCTGCCCCTCTGTACGTGATCACTACGAAATCACTGCGTTGCCTCTAGCTTCAGCAATTTGATCTGACTGATCAACTCTCTATGTGTCTTCCAAATGACCCTCAAGCCTCCTTAAATAATCTTCTTGTTGACATTCAACGACCCAGATTAGAAGCTAATCAATGGCTAAGATCATTTCTGCTTGATCCTCGTCTTCTTCTAGAAGTTACATCCACAGTTAGATTAATACCCATTAATTATTTTAATTTCCTAATTTTAGACTTAGGGACTCATTAAAAATAATTAACTATTTTAATAAAACTGTCTCCGGGTGGAAAATCCCAAAACACTTTTTGGGTTCTTCGGAATACATGTGCTCAGGTCCCCCTGCAAAATTTGAGACTTAGAGCACATCCGATGCTACCAGAAATCAACACTTACTTTGGTAAAGAAGATGAAGCTACAGACAGAGCTGGAGAAAGCAAGAGTTCGAACGTTGATTCAGAATATCAAGCAACTCACCTCGTTCATTGTACACATTCAGGCCTCATATGTACGGTTGTACAACAGTTTGGATTTCATGGTGAGAACCCACAAGATCCCATTAGCTAGCTCACCCACTGAAGCTAAACGCAAACACCAAGTCAAGAAGGAGAGTGAAGAGTACTTGGAGCAACTGTGACAGGTTGCCACCAAGGAGGATTTAGGGCTGAACAGAAAAACCATGCAGAACTACATCGGTGGTCTCGTCTAGATCAAAACCGTGTTGCTCCTGTTCGAGAAATAAGTTAAGACTGGTTCCAATCCATTGTACTCGAATGCTATGGAGGCTAGAATCTGCTTCCAGCCTGACACCATCATGCAGTTTGGGGATGTCATCGCACAATACCAAGCTTGGCATTGATACGTGATCGAGAAACATCAAGTGGAAGTTTCCGAGCTAGAGTGTTCCCCTCAAGCCTCATAGTGTTTTGTCTTGTTAGGTTGTGCAGTTGTCTTTACCCTATTTTCTACTATATGGGTATGAGTGTAAATTGTAGTATTATTTGCAATTATGTTGTAAGTGAAATTCCTAGTGTCAAGATTGGAATATGAAGAGTTGTGATGTAATGTAATGAGTCGTTTTGTAAAGTAGTTGAAGAGTCATGAGGGTAGTCCAAAGGTCACAAAGGGGAGTTGAAGAGTCACCCCCTCTTGTCATAAATAGAACCTCATAACTCAAGTAAAGGGCTTTTGGGAGCCAATCTTTTGGCTAGGCTTAGGATTTGAAGGAGCTTGGGAGTATTGTGAAGAGCCTTGACTTCTCCGTAGCATAAAGAGAATATACTTATTTGGAGGAGCAGGTGTTCTTGACTGTAATGTTCCACAATTGGGGCTAGTGGTTGTCAATGGTTTATGTATGAATGGAACTTTCACTTATAATAATAAAAACAGAGCCAACACGCTTTTATGCATATGTTGTGAATATAGTAGGACTATTCTTGTTGTATTTGCAATGTATGTTATTTAACTTATGCTTATGCTTATGAACTATTTTGTTTGCATTTCTATGAATCTTGTTGGATGCGTGTTGTTGTATTAACTCATCACTTTAGCTTGTGGACTATTACGCATCTTAGCTTGTGATGTCATTTCGCTCATGTGCTCCTTTTGAGCTGCGTACTATTACAGGCTTCCAAGGGGTGCACTTTCTTTTCCCTTAATGTGTTGGAACCTTCATGCATCACACTTGACTCTTTGCAGGGTCACAGACTTGCTCTCACTCAAAGTTATCATACTTCCCTGTGCGCGTTTCCGCAGTGAAGGCATAACATTACCACCCACTGCTGGGACTCCTACTCCAAACAGTGTGAGGTCTAGTTGCGACTCCATATTGGGGAGATCCCTTGAATGTTGGCGGGTCTAGCACTGTCAATAGGTCCACAATGTATTTCTTGTCTCATGCCCTAAAAAGGCCTCGGGACAACAAGTTACAATAGCAACTGAACTGCCTCCTTTCGATGATGAGGGGCACTTGATACTGATACTGAAGGCCATTTTGGAGACAAGGGAAAGGAAGTTAAGGAACAGGGTCATCAGAGAGTACTTGGTCAGATGGAAGGACTTGCCGGTTGAGGATGCCATGTGGGAGGGTGAGCAGATCTTGTAGCATCCTACATTATAACTGCTTGAGGACAAGCAACATTTGGGAGGCGAGGACTGTAATTTCCCTTCTCAATAAATTATGCTAGGGGAGATCTACAATTTTGCAATTTTGGAGTTAACACAATTTTGGGTGCCAACTTCGGAAAAAGTGGGTAAAAATTAGAGTTGGTGAAATGTGGGGGCCACCCCTCAAGAAAATATTTATTGGGTGGGACAACGCTCCGCTTCTGACCTCCAGTTGAATATCCAATGGGGACGAAACTATTCTCGATAACTCTTCTTCTTGCTAGTATTTTTCATGCATCCTTACCAACTTATTCAATACCTCAACCTTATGCCTTAATATGTGAGGTACGCAGTCGAACGCTAAGTGACTCAACTTTTCATATTGGGTGAGCATATATGTTATTTATCAATAACAGACAGAGACTTCAATATGTAATCTCTGGTAGAGTCCTTCCCTTTGAGAGGATTTAGGAATCACCATTATTACATATATAATATTCGGATTTTCTATTCCAATTGGTGTACTTAGGGAATGGTGCTAATAAGGGGATCACCTCAAATGGTCTACCCTAACTTCTTGCCTGCTCTGAACCAACCAATAAGTCTCCATTTGTTGGGAACCTGGGGTGGGATTTTCTACTTCCTCTTGGCTAGCCCTGGTAAATGCCTCCTTAAGCTGTGTAATGGTGAATAAACACCCTAGCAATCAAAGGGAAACTGCATAAAAGAGCATGGTTGTTTGTTGTCTATTTAGGTTGGTGCTAAGGATCACCTATTAAATAGTCTAACGCAGCCCTTGGAGGAAAATCGATTTTGTGGGAAGGAGGCTGAAATAGTGGGATGAGGGGCCCACAAGGAAAGGGGAGGCAACAATTATAAATAGAGAGGAAGGCAACATTTGGAACTTTTTGCTAATTTGACTTCTAAACCATTGTTGCTCATGCTGTTTAGCTAGGTTATAAAGTGCTGTTCAGCACCAGATATTTCTAAGGGGAAATCTCACTCCTTCGTTAGACCTTGAGTGCCACCTTAGGGGAGTATTGTCATAATCCTTACAGACATTCCGGAGAAGATTGTAGGAAAATTGAGCTGCTCTGTGGAGCAATCTGGTTGCAGAAAAAGGGACCATGTGTTCCTGTGGAGAGGGATTCACGCTGAGCTACTTCTAGGTTTTTGCAGGACCAATCCTTGGTGATTATGCAACAAATTTCAGGTGGATTTGTGGGCTGAGGGTGTGACTATTGCCCAGGTCGAATTATTCTTCTTGGGGCCTGCACAGTTCTTGTGGGGAAGACTTGGCTGAGAATTTTTGGAGCTGGCTTGCTAGGAGGTGAAAGAAGGCTTGTTGGGAAAATTTCTCAACATTTTGGAGGGGTTGCAGAGGCTGTTTTCCTTTAGGACGAATTTCCCAGTCAGTGGAGGAGTTCACAAGAATTGGGAGTGAGTTTGGAAGGTTGGAACTAGACCAAACCCTTTCTGGGTTTTTCTGGATTTGTGGTGTGGAATTTTCTGAGCACTTTTGGGGGCTCAAACAGGGGTTTCTTCCAGCAAGCAGTTGCAAAATTTCCAGGGCCAACGCAGAACATGAGGAGAAGTCATTTCCTTGCATCCGGGCAGCATTTTTCACACCTGGGATTATCTAGCTTGCTTTGGCAAGCTTAGGTTCACACATTCCATGCATTGTCCTCTCCTTTGATAATAAAACGAGTCAGTTTGGTGCAGTTCTGGTGCAATTTTATGGGGTTTTAATTGCTCTCTGAATATTTCTGTGTTGCATGTGTATTTTGCTTAAGCCTTAAATATCACCGTTAATTTTCCTAGTGGGAACACTACATCTTTTGATCAATAGTTAATTACATCATGACATGAGACAAAATGACAATTATTAAGACCGAAACTAGTTACATTTTCCAATTGGTGTGTATCTCGTGAATTAGGGTCTTTATCATCAGGTACAATTTGGGAGCTAACAAGTTCTGTTCTTATTACTTCTTGTGGAGCTCTTGCACTCAAAGTCATACATGAAGGCATGGATGGTAAGAATGATGCTATGACCACCCAATGGAAGCAATTGAATGTATGGATGGAGACTTAAGTATTTTATTATTTAACTATGGGGTGAGTTGTTTTAATCATATTTAATAATAAATATTTGATGCTCTTTGAAGATGTCACACGGAGTTCATTTCTAATTTGTGATCTGTTTATCTTCCATGCGAAAACCTGTAGAACAGGTTATGCTGCTACATTAGTATTCATATAAATCCAAGTAGTGTGATTTTGTATCCTAAAAAATGAAATATGTTGTTTCTATTAGAGTCAAATGGCATTTGTTCAGCTTGAATAAGTTAGTTAACTATTCAGTTGGCAGATGCCTAAGTTTATGAATCGTTTAGAGCTGTCTGGCAGGATGTAATACCACCAGAATACCTTGAGGAACTGTCATTGTTGCAAGATCGCATTGCACCATTCTCAACTGAAGTTGCATTAGATATAATAGAGCAAGAACTTGAAGTACCAGTAGAGAATCTTTTTTCTGAGATATCCCTTCAACCAATTGCTGCAGCTTCACTTGGCCAGGTATCACTTTTCGGGATTGTTTTGAAACACGTGACATTTTGAAAGTTTGTGATTCAAAGGAGAATATTATCATGGGAGGTAATTACAAAGTTGGAGTATTTTGATAATATAATCTGAATTTGCAGGTCTATCAGGCCAGGCTTCAATCCAATGGGAAAATTGTTGCTGTAAAAGTTCAACGACCTGGTGTGCGAGCAGCCATTGCTTTAGACATATTCATTCTTCGTCTACTTGCTGGTTATATTAGCAAAGCTGGTAAATTGAACACAGATCTTCAGGTAACACTCTTGACTAATATTTACATTCAATTTAGCGGGAAATAGATTGCAGTTAAGTTCAATATAGAAGGTTGTTTATGTTTTGGGCCTACATGCTCAATTGAAAACAAAACCAATATTGTCTTTCTGTAATTGTGCATGTATTTAGAATAACAGAATACTGAAGGCGATTTAATTGACAGGAGTTTTTTATTTTTTTCTTCTTACAGGCCGTAGTTGATGAATGGGCATCAAGTCTTTTCCGGGTATATTTCTTCATTTTTACCAGAGACAAGATTGGTTTTCAATTATGTTCAATATCGGCAGTTTATCTTAAATGCCAGACTTGCACACGATACTAGAGTACAGATGTCTTATATGTTGAGGGTGACTTCTTGGTTGATGGGAAATCTTTTTGTATTGAGAGAGAATACACCCTGGAAGTATAGAGGTCAACAATGCACATTGAAGATATAGAAGTAAATAGCATAGTCTGTTTGAAAACTCAAATTTGATTTTGTGTCATAATAACTTCCAAGCATTAACAAACTTTAGATTTGCTGTGTCCACTGTTTATTTAGTACCAGTAACAAAGCATAAGTGAAGGACTGTCCCTTCAAAGATATGTTTGCATGAACTTTTTGTTTCATGACCAGAAGCAACTATTTGATGGTGATGTTTTTCTTTCCGGTTTGCTGCGATAACATGCATTCAACTGTGATGCAATAGCAAATGACAAAAGGTTAATAGAATGATTATGAAATTAAAAATGGGACATGGGATGAACTAGAGACCAAAAAATTTGTGCCAAGAAATTCCCAAGTTACCTCATAAACCTTCACATTAAGTGGTCAAGCGCTAAAACATAAGTGAAAACTTAGGGGAACTAAGCGGGGTTTGTCAGTTGTCACCACAACACCCTCTCTCACTTTAGGCCAGCTGTCCTCCCGCACAAGGGGGGTATCCCTAGGGTTAGGATTACCAGTAAAACATAAATTTGAAATGATTTTAGTTAGTGTTTTGGGTGGTTGAAAGGAGGACTAGTGCCAAACATCAACTTAAGGTGAATGGAGTTATGAAGGGCCCGTCCAAAGGTGTGCTCCAACTCAAATACATGTTGATGACGACAAAGGGGTGATCTTGCTAACAACCAGAAATTTTCCTGACCTTTCACTGAAATGATGGCAGCGAAATTGACTTTGGTTTAACAAGAAAATTAAGCAAAGGAAATGCAATAGGATGAGTCTTGAGTCGTATTTTGACTTGTCTTTTCAGTCTGCATTGAGTCATTATCTCCAAGCCAGCTGTTCTCCCACTGACCTCCTGCCCCCCTCATCCAACACTAGGGACATGGTGCCACATTTTCCATATGATCACTTCATGCTGAGGGAAAGGAATCATCATTGTCTTTCCGTTTAGCACGTTTCTCCTCATTGACATTGAAACCTTATCTGGGGGTAGCATAGAAGTTGAAAAACTTGGTGCTCGTTAACCTGAATGGCAATCACTTTGCATCTAACGAAGTCAATCATCATTAGGCCTTGATAAGATGATTTTTTCGCTGTTTGACTCTAGCACATCTTTCAAAACTGGCGAGTTGTGCTCATACCTTAGGGCCCATTAGCTTCATTGGTGGGTTCTTTTGTGCTTGGAAGGTGTTTTACTCATTGACATTTGACCAAGTGGCTGTCCCCCAAGTGTTGACTTCAACACATCATCCACTGGGAGCAGTGTATAGGTTATGTGGTCATACGCTCCACTTTTAGATGAGCATGTGTATAGATGAGACCCTCTTTCAGCTAATCAGTCAGGGCTTCAGACTTGTTGACCCCATTGGCCAATGAATAGGCACATGGGATCAATGCCATACTTTAGTACATGTTCTTTAGTGTACAAGGCTCAAGCATTGATTAAGGTCCATAGGATTAATGTTTACAGGATGGCATTTATACAGATTTGTAGAGATTACTGGGCTCTGGGCATCTCACAGGGGGATATCACCCCTTGAATCGTCATTTTTAATTCCTAAATTTGCCCCCTTGCAAATTAAGTGGGTATGGTCAAAGGAGAGAGAAAGCCCATGGTCGAACTTCAGCAAATCTGCGGTCAACTTCAGTCAAGGTCTGCAGTCAAAGTGAGTCAACATGCCCAGAAAAATTTGCTCCTTTGCCCAATGAATTTGGCCTGCCAAAAGAGAGATCTTCCAAGTCAAACAAAGTCAAAATATCCAAAGGTCAACGCTTGGCAAAGATGCCCTAAACAGAAAAGTCAATGCAGCACAGAAATTTCCCTTTTCTCTTCGCACGTGTGAGCTCGGACTACTACAGTTTCAGATCAAGTCGAGCCAATTAAGATAAGAGAGATGCTTGACGATGATGCTTCAAAGTGATGGGACAGTAGGTCTATTTATATGAGCCTTATGGGGGTCGAATTAGCTTGCCCACGCTGACTTGAATTTTTGTGCACATGTGGGTTTCACCTTAAAAATTATATTTTTCCTTGATCAATTAAAATCTTCCAAAAACTAGCAAGGGCTTCTCTAGATGAGGAAGGCTCTCCAATGCAGGGAATTTGCCCTTGCGCTGCCAAATTAACAGTCCTATCATGGATAGCCTTGTCAAAGCTAAATGTGCCACCTACCATTCTGTATATCTCCATTTCTTTAGAAATTTTTGCACATTCTGCTGGAGACGACACCATCTTTTGAACACAAGTGAAGAATCCATCCATGACCTCAATCAAATATGAAACCACAAGAGTAAGAAAATGCGGGGTTTAGGTAGATCCCTGCAGCATGAATGGGATGATGGAGTGTATTGTTCCATTGCTCATTAATCACTCCCCATACAGTTGTTGTTTCTCAAACTGCTCATTCCCCTTATCATCATAATAGCTGCGAATGGATTCTTTGGCTCTCTCCATGGTCTCATACAAGTAGCCCATTGCGGGCATGTCTCGATCAACTAATCAAAGAACCTTTACCAAAGGTTCAGTAATGCTACACACCTCTTGCATTCCCGCCCATAAGATTTCTTGGTATGAGATTAACTTGCATATGGCCTCTCTCTGGTTTGTGGCTAAATGATAAATCACGCCATTCCTCTGAAAGAAATATTCTTTTCACATCCCCCATAGAACTCAAGAGAGATTGAAGGGATATGATGCCAATGGAAAACCGTGTAATAGCAGGGCGCACCAACTCCGTGTTATTTGTTGATTTGGGGTAGCATCAGATGAGCTCTAAGCCTCAAATTTTGCAGGGAGGCTTAGGCACATTCATTCCAAAGAACTCAGAAAGCGTTTTGAGAAATTCCACCTAGAAGTGATTTTATTAAAATAATTAATATTTTTAATGGGGTTCTTAAGTCTAAACTTAGGAAAATTAAAATATTAATGGCTATTAAATTATTAATCTAATTAGGGGTGAAAAAGACATGGATCAAGCCAAAACGATCTGAGCCTTTGATTATGATTTAATCTAGGCCGTTGGTTGTCCAATAGGGAGATATAAGAAGGGGTTTGAGGATCATTTGGAAAACACATCGAGAGAGATCAAGAAATCGATTTTCTGAAGTGAAAAATGCCCAGGAGGAAAAATCGATCGAGGAGATCTCTTGCAGCAAAAGGGCAGGGATAGTTGGGTTGGAGGATCTTCTTCGGAACCCTGAATACTTAGCAGAGAGGCAAAGATACACCAGTGGACGCAGCACAGACCCAGGGAGGACTGACTGAAGCATCAAAACTGATAGCTTGTTGGCTTGAATGTTAAAATACACAAGAAGTATTTGATAATAATAATTTCTTATATATATAGAAATGTATAAGTGATGAATGTTACAATGAGGACCCGCATATATATACCTAAGCAGGTGTCCTTTCGTGACTGGGCATGTCTTTTCACTTAAATTAATGACTATTTAACATAATCAATATTTGATTATCTAATGTTTACATTTATTTTATTTATTTATTTGTTATGAATTATATTCATAACATAGCCCCTTCCTTCAGAAGCTTTGTCCTCAAAGCTTATTGTCGGCAGTTTCCTTCAGTTGCATTTGTCATCTCGACATATGTAACTCGACCCTATTGGCACCTCTCCTTGTATAATTTGCTTGGTAACACTGTCTTGAATCCAATGTTATCGATTTTTTTTTGTTTCTTTTTTTAATTAAACTTTAGTTCTTATATTATATAGTTTTAAATGACCGTATAAATCAATTTATTTTTTGAAATGAACAAACTTCATGGGTCTACTCGGTCACGTTCGTTGACCTTGACCGTGACTCCCCGTATCTTCCGCCCGTTAATACCGTGGCTCCTCTCGGCTCCTTCTATGTCCGATCATGGTCTCGTGGCTCCCATTTACCTACGAACAACAAGAGTAATGTCTTCCACGGTGGCAGCTGCTCTACGTTTAAATCACAGATATCCCTTGGTTGTTCTCTACGCTGATTTACACACGCAGACAAATGCATACTACGGATCTTTCCACAGTGGCACGACTGTTCCAGAACTGCATTCATCACGACTGCTCCTCCACGGCATGCTGTTCCTCCACACTGCTAAGCACAGGGAATCGCACGACTCTTCGGAGAGCAGCGACCTTGCCACCACAGAGCATAGCGCACGACTGTTGTGTTTGGTAGCGGATGGCCCGATGGTCATCAGTTCTAGTGAACCTTCCATATGGTTATGATAACGGAGTACAGAGAAAATTGGGTGCAATAAATGATGGTACTGTCTTTTACTAATTTGGTTGTGCATTGGGCACACTAGGCTAACCACTGTCTGTGATAGTTTGGGCTACTTCAATCCTTCCTCTAGGTCCTAGAGATTCATGATCACGTCGAACAATTTCTCGAAACTGCATTCGCTCTTGACAAAGGGTCCGTAGAAATTAGTGGGTTTGAGTATGTAAGAAGATAAAACTTCTACGACTTCACCATGACTGGTAATTATATGCTCAGTGTCCTCAAGTCGCAATTCCATGAAGTAGTAGAGTAAGTTGACTAAACCATGCTCAAAGTCCGAATCCTCAATATCAGCGCATACTCTGTCAATGACCTCAAGAACTAGGTGCCGGTAATTTGCAAAGAGAGAGGGGTTTTCCATTAGGATGTAATGGGCTTTAGCCAAGATGCCCACAGAGAGTTTAACCCATTCAGCCGCATTATCGGGTGAGACAAGGCAACCTTCTACATGCCTGATCAGCAATAAAGAGCTCTGTTTCGAATTTATGAGCCGGATTTTGTCGTGAATGCCTGATTTCAATTCAAGGAGATTATCCAACACGTTTGAATCTTCTAATATGTCATTATCCAAACCAGTGTTGCGAAAATCACGATAATATCGAAAAATCGTGGTTTTTTGAAAATGGCAATATTATTGCTTGATTATTACGTGAATTGTTTTCGCAAAAAATCGCGAAATAATCGCGATAACTTGAAATTATCGCGATTATTACGAAAAAAATCTTGAATTTTTTTTTTTTTTTTTTCAATTATTATTATTATAATTTTTCCTATTTCTTGATGATGAGGAGGAGGAGGAGGAGCAACAGGAGGAGGAGGTGACACAACCTACCCAGGCTACCCTTGTCACCAATAGAGGACATGGTCTACCTCCTGTAGCTCCTAGTTCTTCAGCTTCTAGAGCATAGCAGAGTCCACTGCCAACTCCACCGACATCTACATCTAGAAGGAAAGCTATTGCATTTTTTCACAAGAGGGGTAGAGGAAATCAGTGGTATTAGTTATTTGGTTCATTTCATTGTATATGACATTATGGCTCATGATATGAGATACATTATTATATTTTTTGTTGATATTTTGAGGCTAAGTTGGGACTCAGTAGTCAGGATTGACTATTCAGGACATGATTCACTGTTATGTGTGATGTAGCACTACAAATGATATTACACATCTTATATATTAGTTCTTTTATCATATTTATGTGTCAATGTATTTATTTTATGTTGTAGATGCTTTAGATATTAAAAAAATTGAAAAAAAAAATGAATATTTTTGTATTTTACGATTTTTTCCCAATTATTTCCCGATTTTTACAAATTTTTCCGATTTTTTCCCTCGCCGATATTATCCCGATAACGATTACTGCAACATTGATCCAAACTTTTATTCATTGTCCGCTTGATTGCAGAGACAATAGTGCCACCAGCATCATGTACAACCAAGTTGTCAATGCCTACAGGTGTTCCTGTGTGAACGGTCTCTATTTTTGAGACAGAAGCACCAACAGAAACTGAGAAAGATGAGGCAACATTCTGTGACAGGCAGAGTAACTTGTGACATCCTCCTTTCAGATGCAGGAAGTAGACACCAATCACCTAGCTGCCAATTAGCATATGAAAAACAAGACAATAACTTCAGCCGTTTAGGGTCCTGTTGCTCTGCAGGGATGGTAGCTGACTGAGAATTGTAACCCCTTAAGACTCTGCAAACCTTTTGTAGGAGAAGAGCATCCTGATAAAGATATGGACCGACAGAAGCCAACATCTAGAAAAGCTCTCTAGGCAATTCAATAAAAGATCCTTGACTCATATATTTTACCATGCCATCTCCAATTGTGGCATTATCAACAGATCGATTAGAAGAACCAATATTTACTAAAAGTGATGGCCTCACGATGGCATAACTTGAAGAAATTGTCCTTTCTATAGCCCTGAACAAACCATCACAAATTGGTTTATGTGCAACTGGATTAAAAGGAGAAAGACGCTCCAATAGAAAATGTGCATGCAACTAATCATCAACAACAAGAAATCCTTTGAGCAGTCCCAACTTCTGATTTGTATGAAGCTTTGTGGAACATTCACCACCAGCCTCTGTTCCCATATCCAAAGCTGCAAATAAATCATTTGTAACATCTCCAGTTTTTTCCTCTTCCATCAGATCCTTCCTTTTTTGAGATCTCTTCATAATGCTCAAATGCTTCTTCATCTTTGGGAAGTATATGTGCATATATGTTATCAAGGTCAATAAAATCTGCCTTCACCAGTTTTGCTGTAAGTTTGTACAGTCCATCAGGTATAGACTCATTTACATCTTGACGCTAGTAATATTGGCATTTAAATCCAAGAATATGTGCAAAAACACAGTTTGGGTCCAAATCAAAGTGGCGAATTAATGACTTAATTGTGCTGATCACTGCAGATGCAGTCCTATGTGTCAATCCACCAGAACCACATTGACATAAGAGGGTCACCAATTTTGCATAGCCTTCACTCTCCTCTCGAAGAAGGTTAAACTTTGTTTGTTGATATAGAAGATGAGTGTTCACCCTGACCTCCTTAGCTTTTAACTCAGCTGCCTTTATTTTGATCATCTCAGATTCCCACAGAAATTCGGCCTCACATCTTTCTTGTTTCTCAAGATAGTCCTCATCCACATCATCTTCCTCTGGATCATCTTGATCTACATAATCTTCATCGATATCATTTTCCTTATTATCGATTTCCTTTTGACATGCTTTAACTTCCACATATGATTTTTCTAAACGTTGAAATGCTTCTTGAATTTTACTAAACTACTCAACGCATTCAAGATGTGAACTTAATGGCATATTGTGCGGTGAACAACGTTCAAATACCCGCATGATTATATTGTGCGCCATGGCTATGATACCACTAAAGCATCAAAACCGATAGCTTGTTGGCTTGAATGTTAAAATACACAAGAAGTATTTTATAATAATAATTTATTATATATATAGAAATGTATAAGTGATGAATGTTACAATGAGCACTTGCATATATATACCTAAACAGGTGTCCTTTCGTGATTGGGCATGTCTTTTAGACATGCCTTTTCACTTAACTTAATGACTATTTAACATAATCAATATTTGATTATCCAATATTTACATTTATTTTATTTATTTACGCTGGGCCAGGAGGGCCCACGCAGTGCTAGAAGGGCCAGTGCAAAGGAAGAGTTGTGCCCCTGCAAAAATCCGAAACTTGCCGGGGAGCAGCCGAATCAACCGGGAAGGTTGACGTCAAAGCTCCAGGAAGCAGTGAGACCCAGCGCAGCGCTGACGCAGAGCCTCGGAGAGCTCCACGTAGTTACTATGAAGGGGCAGTGCAGTTGTAGCCGGGGATAGTCAGTTCAGTGGCCGGATCAGAGGGATTTGCTGGGTGAAGTGAGGAAATGTCACTAATTTTTCTGCCAGTGTCTTTTTCTCTGTAACTGTATTGCAGGAAGGACATCCAGAGTTGTATTTAGAACTACTGCTTAATAATAATAAAACCTGAGAGCTGCTGCACTGGTTTTCTCACATTGGGTTTTTCTGGGGACTTTTGTCCAAAAATAACTATCCTATGTGTTTCTATTTTCCTTGCTCAGTTTCTATGTTTCAGAATCATATTTAATTGGTGTAAGCTGCTTCAGTAATTTACTTCAGTGTTTCATGAAGAAGTCTGAAATAAGCTTGTAATGAAATTTACAATCTAGGTGAAGTAGATTCAGCTGGTTGTAGTAGGATTCCTGAGGTTGTTAGATCTAGGAATTTTCACATGGTACCAGAGCTATCGATGTGAAACAGGAGGAGCAGATCTAGCACTGAAGCAAGGGCCAACTTGCTGCAGCAAGCAACAGTTTGAATCCCCTGAGCAATTGCGCAGTTTTAGCTAGGAGGGTTGTATTTTTGTGGGTGTATCTCTTTGAGTGAGCCAACAGAGAGGTAAAACTATCGGATCGAAAACTTGTCGAGGCAGAGGTGTTGATTTGGGGTAGCATCGGATGTGCTCTAGCTACGAAAATTGGTGGAGAGGCTAAAGCACATGAGATCTCCAATACCCAGAAATGATTTGGGCAGAATCTAACCAGTTTGGGAGATATTAAAATAATTAATATTTTTAATGGAGTCCTAAAGTCTAAACTTAGGGAAAATAAAATATTAATGTGAATTAATATAAAACTGAGTTAGAATGGTCCAAAAGTCATGGATCAAGCTAGATCTAATCTTAGTTGTCGATTAGGGACTTAATCTCGATCGTTGAATTGTCAACGAGAAAAGTATAAGAGGAGGCTTGAGGGTCACTTAGAGAACGCATAGAGTTGATCAAGAATTCGATTTTCTGGGGCAGGGCTTGCTGAGGAAATCGAAGGAGTGATCTGAGTTGTAGTTAAGGGGCAGTGAATGCAGTAGCAGAGAGGTAGAGATAATACCGAGAGCATCAACACAGAAGTCAGGAGAGGGTTGACGCAGAGGCAGTTAGAGGCCACGCAGAAGCAGCCAGGAGCTGCGCAGAGCCTGAGGAGGGCCAGCGTGGGAGACGCAAAGGCTCCAGAGGCTGACGTAGAGCCCCGAGAGGCTGACGCTGGGCCAAATAGGCTGACACTGGGCCAGAGAGGCTGACACAGACCCTAGAGGCTGACATTGGGAGATTTCGTGGGGCAGATTGGGGTTGATATCCATCTCCGATTGAGAGGTACTATTGCCGAGGGCATTCTTTGTTGGGTGAGCCATTTCTGGCACCTAGATTGTATTCTGAAACTGCTTAATAATAAAACCCTCAGATAGCTGTGCCGGTTTTCGCGCTTTGGGTTTTTCCGGGGAAATTAGTCCAAAAATGATGGTGTCACTTGTGTGCTTGTTTTTCCTTTAGTTGATGATCTGTATGTGTTGAGACTGTTAATTAACAGAACAAGTAGGAAGAAATAAATCAGAAAGTACAGGAAGGATTTCTAACAGGTAGACTTAGAAATTCCAACATGGTATCAGAGTGTGGTTGCAAATCACAGGATAACTGAGGACATCAGCCGAGTAGAGCAACAACAGTAGAAACAACTGTCCCGAGTGACAGATGTTGTTTCTAGCAAAAAAGCAGCAAGGAAGGGGTGACGCAGTGCTTGCGTCATCAATTCGAGTTGGGAAGAGGATCAACACAGTGGCAGAGAGGAGTAGACCTGACCTACGCAATGCCCAGTCATCTTTCTCTGTCAGGAAGGATTGACGCCCGTGGCTAGGAGGTGCGAATTTTGCTGGTGCTGGGATTGCGCAGAGCCTAGAGGCTCTAACCTTCAGTTTGCTGGGGCATAGGAGGCTGTGGGTAAGTTGCGGAGTGAAGCTGGTGGGGTACTGTGGTCAGAACAGTACCTAACAGGGCAAGACCAAGGAGGAGGGAGTTGCTGTTGAGGATTTCTAGCCAAGAAATCCGAATCAGTGGTGCAGCTGCACTAACAATCGGAGTGGGGGCATCTCGACATTGGCAGAGGGGTTTCCAGGAGGGAAATTGAGGCTTAGAGGGAGTCACACCAAGAACTTCCAGGAGGGAAGTAGAGAGACTCGGTAGAGTCATAAGAAGAGCAGCGAAATGGCAGTGAATGGGGTAAGAGATCAGGACAGACTGGACAGAGCCTCAAACTTCGTAGTCTGGAAGATCAGGATCTTGTCCGTTCTAGACAGGAATCGTCTCAAGCACTTTACCTTGAACACGATAACGATCCTAGTTGACCTGGCTGAGAGCAAAAAGTACGAGGAGGCAATGGCGAGGGCCAAGAGCATCATCTTTGACCGGGTCAAGGACCATGTAGTACCACATATTGCCGAAAAGGACACGGCAAATGCGATGTGGGAGGCCCTGACGAAATTGTATCAGCATACTTCCGTGTAGAGGAAGATGCTACTAGAAAATCAACTTTGGTCATACCAGATGAAGAAGGGAGAACAGATCGACACCTTGCTCAGTCAATTGAAGGAGATCTGGGATCAGCTGACTTCCATAGGGGCCACGCCGGATGGGGAGATGTTGGTGAGGACCGCATTGAACGCAGTCTCAGAGGATTGGGAGGTATTTGTCCAGAGCATACTGGGCAGGTCGACCCTTCTAGATTGGGAGGAATTGTGGGCGACTCTTCGTCAAGAAGAGATCAGAAGGCTAACCAAGGCGGGAAG
Source organism: Pinus tabuliformis (assembly GCA_031772625.1). Classification (NCBI taxonomy): domain Eukaryota; kingdom Viridiplantae; phylum Streptophyta; class Pinopsida; order Pinales; family Pinaceae; genus Pinus; species Pinus tabuliformis. The sequence continues at coordinate 112,032,485 of CM062814.1, read as the reverse complement.
CAGTGAAAAGGGGATCAGAATCAAGAAGGAGGAAGAGGAGGATGCTGTCCTAGCATCTGAGGAAAAGCAGGAGAAACAAAAGAAGAAGAACCTCTCCAAGGTCAAATGCTTCCATTGTGGTGAATTGGGTCTGTTGTCGCACAGATTGTCACGACAACCTCAGATCGGGGGCTGTCACCCTGATCCCCGATCTCTCCGTTTAAGCCTGTCTCCCGTGACTAAGGGGGGTAGACCCTATGGGATGAAGGAAGACCAATTGTGGACCAGTTGGGTTGGGAGACATAACAAGGCGATACCAGTACTTGATTGATTTTAGGAATTAATGTACGAGTGCCTTATGGAGTCAATGGTTTGATGATTATTTATTAAATATTGCAGAAATATGAACCTTGTAAAACAATCATCTATCATCAAATAACCCAACCAAAGATTAATTTTGCCAAATGCAAGATAATCAGTAAATGCTCAATGGCTTAACAATATTCTGGCAATTAAAATTTGAAAGATTAAACGTTTTAAATAACCACGTAATTTTAAATGCGAACCAGAGATCAGATTCATATAGCTAATATTTCAAATGAACATTTAAGCATGTTTAACCACATAAAGAAATGATAAATATTAATCCCACATCAAAATTTTAGCCTCAGCAGGAAAGATATATCGCAAACATGATGAAGCCTTGAGCCAAGACTGAATCTGGCAAAATATTTCCAAAATATTTTTATATTTTCAAATAAAACTGAACTAAGCTTATGAAACTTCAAATCTAAAATCTGAATAATACTAAAATCTAAACTAAATTAAAAGAAAACTTTTTATGTTTTTTATTATTATATTTTTTATTTTTATTTATTTATTTATTTTTATTTTTATGATTTTAAAATTATTAAAAAAAAAGAAGCCTAAATCTAATTCTAAATGAAATTTAAAACTAAACAAAAGGAAAGTCGAAATTTTATATTTTTTATGGGATTTTTGATTTAAATCAAAATCAAATGAAACTAAACTAAAACAAAAATTTAAGATTAAAACTAAACTACATAAAACATATGCATGAAACTAAGCTAAAATGGAAATGGAAAACTTCAAAATAAAACAATACTAAATAAAACTTAATGGATATAAAACTAAATCAAACGCATAAGAACATTAACCTATCCCAAAAGTACATTACCTACGCATGTAATAAAACCAAAATGCAGAACCCTAGCCCGTATTCAAAAAATATTTCGAAAAATTTGTTTTGCTCGTAGGAAGGAGAAGACACGACACAGGGTTGCTTGACGGCGGATTGTTTGCAGGTGCCTAGAGTAAGGGAAGGCACGTGGATCTGGCAGCTTGGAGAGTGAGGGATTGCAGATCTGCAAAATTTTTGAGGGATGGACGCGTGAGGGAAGGAGGGATGTGGAAAACTTATGCAAGTGGCAGCTACAATGCTGGTTATGAAGGTGGATGCAACGTAGGGAGCTAGGAAATGAAGATCGATGCAACAGCTGAAGGAAACCACGGGTTTGGAACTGTAGGTTGAAGGAGAATGCACGCCGAATGAAAAGAAAAACGCTGCGGATCTTGGCAACGTTTGGAAGACTGTAGGGAACTGGAACGAGGAATGGCAATGGCAAAGCTCGACTATAATGAAGCTCAAAACTGCGTGAAGGAGATTACTGGGCAGCGTAATAGATTCACGCAAATTGAAGGAGCAGACAACGGATGGGAGATGAGGATTTGCTTGATGCCGGCAGCAAAATGAGAGCGGATGTATGATCTGACAGAAAAAAGAGAGACAGAGAGAACGTACGATGATGGAAAAATGCTGAAGCTGCCAGAGGGTTTTGCCAATAGCAGAGAAACAATCACACCAGGTGCGGATTTGGTTTGCAGATTTGTGGGGCTGCGTGATTTTACACAGCATAATTTTTTTTTTTGAAATTTTTTTAGTGAAATGAAACCCTGAGCAGTAGACAGTTCTAAAAAACCCTCAAATTTCCTCAAAAGATTTGAGAATTCGTTGAAGATTATCCCTACTGGAAACCTTGAAATTTTTTTTAAAGTCTATATCTGCAGCCTGTAAATGGCAAAAACAGAAAACCAAGAAGTGAAATGTTCCAAAAACAAAACTGAAAACGCCAAAACCAGCGAAAAAATTTACAATATTTATAGATTTTTGGCTCTTTAAACAACCATATTTGTCAGTAATCCACAGTAATATTTTTCAGAATTTTAGATTTACTGTGAGACACTTTAGAAAAACTCTCATGTAATTCAAAAAATAAACTTTAAATGTCAGACCCAGAATCGAAACTGGCTGGGCTCTACAAGAAAATGCTTTGCAGGAGTTGGTTGGTTCAGCCAAGAACTTCTCCAAACACCCACTGATTTTCTCAATAAGGGTTTCCTGCACAGCTCACTTCAACTATCAATAAAGAGGGAAAAAATAGTATTAAATTCCAGATGCAATGGAGATACCTGCCATTATTTCAGAAATTCTATTACCATTCAGACCTTAGTAAGTGAACAAGATACCTGTGTTCAACAATACTCTACATCAAGCTATTACTAATGGCTGAAAATAAAATTATGCAGAAAATAAAATAGCACACAACACTTTAGGAGAGTAACGCCAACAAGGTTTCAATCCCAAAGTCTTTCTTTATTTGCACCAGAAAAAGCTTACAAGAGAACTTTCTTCAGCACAAGACTCATAGATCGAATATGATCTCAAATGACCCCTAACACCCTATTTAAAGGAAAAATTCCCAACGGCTAGTTCGAGTGATCTATGTCAAACTAATCTCGATAGTCGATGAGGATGAAAATCCCTTTTAATCTCATCCGTTGAATTTTTAAATGCATTTTAATATATTAAAAAATTGAATTCTTGCATTTATTTTCTCAAAATTTTGACTTATTATTTTATTATTTTATTTTATTTTTCAAAATTTATTTATTATTTATTATTTATTATTTTATTATTATTATTATTTTTTTTTTTTTTTAAGTTATTTTTTAATTTTATTATTTTTGTTATTTATATCTTTTATTTTTTTATTTTTATTTTTGGATCCTCGAACTTAGCCTTTGGAAAAATCACCCAAGACCTAGGACTTAGGACTTATGAGGGGATTAAAACATTTTCTAACCCTCAAAACACTTTACATCATGACTTTTACAATTTTACATCTCAAGGGGGGAAAACCCATTTGACATAGACCCTCATAGACCACCCAGTTCTGTGACCAAATATAATCTAGCATATCAACGCACTAGGATTCCCCTAAGATTCTAATGACAAAATTCATTCCGGCTTTGGGGTTAGGCTTAAGGAAAACTCTGCCGATCATGGATCGGCGAGACAAAAAACCTTCCGAAACGTAGATTATCACTAGAAAATTAGGTCCACCTAGACAATTTACATACATGGCTCAAATCTGCTAAGATTATTTACAATTTACACATGGAGATTGGGTTTACAACATAATATGATCAAGTCGATGATTACTGTTGAATGGCACGGACACGTTGATCAAGCGCTATCCCTTTTGCGAAGAAAAGGGGGTGTACTGCTATGGGTAGTTGACACGTAGTGGTCAACATTCTGGCTCTACTTGGGGACACGTTGTTGCACTGTAGGAATGTGAGAATCCAGAATCTGCATCCACGCAACACACAACAAAACATAAGTAGCGTCCATCCAAAAATCATCATTTAAGCACATGAAAGATATAAGCTCTTCATTTATTAACTATCTAGTAACAAGGAAAGTAAATCTAATCCTAAAACAGAAATAAAATGCTGAAATGACAAGGAATAGGGTTAGAAATACAATACAAAGGATGCCCCATGGCATCAGATATCATCTTTGAAGAACAGCTTGAGCATTTGGCCATTTGCAAGTAGATCAAGTGGTTCGCCATCCAATCTGCTCAAGTGAAATGAGTTTGGTCCAGCTATATCTCGAATGATGTATGGTCCCAGCCACAAACTGTCGAACTTCTTATGTTTCCTGGTTTTTCATTCTTGTGATCCCAAAGAATACCATATCTCCTAGCTGCAAAGATCTAGATTGAGAGAATTTATCAAAGCTTTTCTTAATGTTAGATTGATTTTTTACATATAGCATCAAAGGCTGTCCTACGAGCTTCATCTAACTCCACAATCTGATCTATTCTATTTTGAACAACATCTTTATTAGTAGAAAAATGCGGAAGGAGTTGATAAGCTGGCAATTCCAGATGCACAGGTAAGGTTACATCCAGGCCATAAACTAATTCAAAGGGAGATTTACTAGTAGCTTTCTTCTTAGTGATCCTATCTGCCCATAAAGCATACTTGAGTTTGCTATCCCATGATCTCTTATTATCTCCTACTATCTTCTTGATAATGGTTATGAGATTCTTGTTACTTGACTCAGCCAGACCATTACCCCGAGGATAGTAATTTGATGAATGAGATAAGATAATTCCATATTTGAAACAGAAAGATGAAAACTCTGAAGAACTAAAAGCCTTGGCATTATCAGTAGTGATCTTAGCAGGGACACCAAATCTAGTAATTGTTAGGATATTCCGACACATAGGATATAGTTAAGTTCAACTTGGTCTAGTATAGAGTTAGGTTAGAGTTAGGTAAAGTGTGTTTCTTTACCGTTGTACATTTTGTAACTTACAATCCGACGGTCACGATATGTAGTGATCCGACGGTTCACTCTCACCTCGGTATTACCGACACTTGATCCGTGGCTTGACACCCGATTGGTCCATGAGTTCTATTTAAAGCGCATGGAGGGTCATTGTTCGGGTAATCCGTGCATGAGAGAAGCTTATGTAAATTTTCATTCTTTGATTAATAAATTGCCTGTAGTACCCACGTTGGGACAGGCCGTGGACTGTTTCCCTCCTTGCACTCTGAGGGTTTTAACCACGTCAAAAATACTGGTGTATTGATTTGAGATCTGGTTGTGAGCGGTGTCCTTTTGGTATTCTTTCTGTGGAACTTACCCTGTAAATTCCTACAGTAATGATATTATTTTCAATGAAATCCATAATAACCTTTTCAGTGGTATTCTTAGCAGGAATGGCTTCAACCCATTTAGTGAAATAATCCGTAGCAGTAAAAATCCATGAGTAACCATTGCTAGAATTTTCATGGAACTTCCCAATGAAGTCCAGATCCCAATGCTGAAAAGGTGCCTCTACAATGACAGGTTGTAGGGGTAGGGCAGCAAGCTTCTGTTTCCCAGTGAATAGTTGACAGGCTTGACAAGTTCTAACAAACTTATGCACATCAGAAAAAATTGAAGGCCAACAATAACCAATTCTTAGAATTTTGTGGGCGGTAGTTCTAGCAGCATAATGACCACCACAAAATCCTGAATGAAACTCAGAGATTAATTTCTTGGACTCAATTTCATCAACACACTTAAGTACTATGCCCTCAGGATTTCTCCATCTAAGGCCATCCTTCATAAGGCAGTACTTAGTGGCTTTTAGTCTAAGAGCCCTTCTCTTATGAGCAACTAAATGGCTGGGACATGTGAGATTTATCAAGTAATAAACAATGTCCTTGTACCACTCGTTCTCCTAATCTTTGCAACTCCGGTGAAGATAGATCGCTAAGACAAAATAAACCAAGGGTTTTTTCGTTACCTTTAGTCAACATTTGAGCCAAACCTTGGCCTTTGGCTAGCTTGGTGGGTCTGATCTCTAAATCATATTCTTGTATTTTAGTAACCCACCTAGTGCGAGTCCCTAAGCAATCGGTTTGAGTTAATATATCTTTAATAGCAGAATGTGGGACAAAAGCAATGATTTTAGAATAACCCACATAAGTTTTGAAGTGCTTAAGAGACTTGACCAGGGCATAAGCTTGCTTTTCCATGGTATTGCACTTCAATTTAGAATTTTGAAGCGCTCTACTGATGAAAGCAATAAGCTGTTCATGACCATCTTTATTTTTTTGTAATAGGACACTGGCAATGGTATCTTCGGAAGCGAAAGAAAAAATCATGAAATCCTTGGAATAATCGGGACTAACTAAGACAGGAGCTCTTGCAATAACGCATTTGATTTCTTGAAAAGCCTTTTTGCCATCTTCTTGCCAAACAAATTTTGCATCTTTCTTCAGAAGACTTTGAATAGGCTTCGCTATTTTTGCGTAATTTGGAATAAACCTTCTAAGAAAATTTGTCTTTCTAAGGAAGGACTGAAGGGATTTAAGATTATGAGGAAGAGGAATCTTTTGGATTGCTTCAATTCTTTCAGGATCAATCTTGATTCCATCCTTAGAAATGATATGGCCAAGTAATTTCCCTTCGGTTACTCCAAAAACATACTTAGCTGGATTCAAAGAAATCCCGTATTTTCTACATCTATCGAAAACTTGCCTAAGATGATTTATATGACTGATACCATCTTTAGAAAATACAGTAAGATCATCTTGGTAAATCTCAATAAATTTCCCGATTAACCACTTGAAGGCATAATCCATAGCCCTTTGAAATGTAGCCCCAGCGTTGGTTAATCCAAACGGCATTCTGATATATTCAAAAGTACCCCATGGCATGGTGAATGTGGTTTTATGATGATCTTCCTTTTTAACCCATACCTGATTGTACTCAGAAAAACCATCTAGCAACGACATCATTCCAGAACCGGTTACTCTTTGCAATAAAGTCTCCATGTTTGGCAAAGGGTAATTATCCTTCTTGCATGCTAGATTAAGGTTTCGGAAATCAACACAAAGCCTTATCGTACCATTCTTTTTCCTAACAATCACCAAATTTGAATACCATGTCAAATGCCTTGTTTGAGCGATAATTCCAGCCGCAAGCGTTTTCGTAAGCTCTTTCTGAACCAAAGGGGCTAACTTAGGATTAATCTGCCTAAGCTTCTGGCGAAAGGGTTTAGCATTTTCATCTTTTAAGGGGATAGTATGTTCCATGACATCTTTCCTATAGCCTTCTAATTCATCATAAGAAAAAGCTAAAACATCTCGATATTCGCGAAGTAAATTAGTTAACTTTTTTCTTTCCTCCACACTAGTACCTTTACCAATTTTAACAATCTTTGGGTTTTCAGAAGTACCAATGTTTACCTCGAGATGTTCGCCTGGGTCCATTTTATTTTCCTCTCTCAACTTCGTGGCAACGTGACGATCAAAGTGTTGCTCTAAGGCAACCACATTCCTAGGAGTAGGATTTATGATATGCTCATGATTTAAAGATCCATCCTCCTCAGAATCTATCCGGAAATCCTCAAACTCATCCAAACTATTAAGAAAACGAATGACTTGCTTTTCATCATTAAAGACTTGCCAATGCTCTGAGTTATCTGGAACAGATGGTCTAAATATTGCTTCCATTTTGATCTTATCCTTAATTAGCTCATCAGATAACTGGAAAGTAGTAGCACCTACGACAAGTTCATCTGCCAAACTATTTTGCTGTCTTGGGATTGCTTCGAGGTCAAGGGCATCAAAATGTTCCATAGTATCCCACACAGCATTTCGATAATTTCTTAATCTTTGATTTTTACATGTGAATTTATTTTTAAGCTGCATGATAATTAAATCATAATCTCCCTTAATGCTAAGCAACTTAATCTTCAAAGACTTCGCCAATTCAAGACCCAACAATACAGCTTCATATTCAGCGACATTGTTGGTTGCTTCAAATTCTAATCGATAGGCAAACTTGAAAATGTGATCAAGGGGAGATTTAAGCACTATTCCAACACCTTTACCATGCCTAGACGATGCACCACCAAAGTACATGTACCAAAGTCTATCATTGAGATCCTTAATTTTATCATCGGGAGGAATTATGAAATTAGACATAATGGCATAGTTCCCAATGTCAGATTGCTCTTTAATTATCTCGTTGTGAGGTCTCTTAGGATCTTCAACATGGAATTTGCTTTTGGGCTCTCTATTAAGTCTTACAAAACCATCACCTCTAGGAGAAGGAATCATAGCATATGACCAATTCATTTGAATACTTCCTCCTAGATCAGAGGCCCACTTTCTAGATAAAAGCATACCCCAGGCATCAGGCACATCAACAACAACTATATCCATAACAATCATGATGTCTGGGTAAACTGATAGATGAACTTGTAAATCTTTGATCAAACCATGCACTTCAATCTTTTTAGAATCCATGGCACATATATTATAGTAGGGTCTAGAAACTCTTAAGTTAAGCTGTTCCATGACCCTTTTAATCATTACACAAGCTGATGCACCAGAATCCAACATGCAATTATTCAATTTATATCCATTAACTAACAAGGTGATAAAGAAAGGCTGGTGATCTTTGTTATTTGCATCTAAGCTTTGCAAATATATGGGAGCATCGTGATAGTCAACTTCCCGAGTCTTCTGTTGAGAAGTATTTACTTGAGGACCTTGAATAGCTTTTAGTAACTTATCTCTTTGGGAAGGGATTTTAGCAATCTTGGAGACAATAACCCAAATTTTCGCATTGTTGAACCAACTACCAAAATCGACATCTAATCCAGAGTTTAAACCAGGGTTAAAAGTTCGAGGGGGAATTTGATTCCCGCTTTGATCTTTATCCCTTCTCTGATAGGTCAAACCTTTATCTCTAGCAATTTCCATGATTTTCTCAGAGAGGATTTTCACCATATAACCTAGCCAAAATGTCATCTTCATTTTCAAGGTTATTTACACTAAAAGCTGATAAAGGATTCATAACGTCATGACTATTTTACTTGACCTCTATCCAATCATCCATAGACAAAGGAAACTTGTTACCTACTACATTTATTTGATCACCTGCCCCAAAGATTCCATTATTTAAAATTTTTCTAAAGATGGGACAAGTGGCCTCTTCATGAAGAGCATCACAAACCCGACAGTAAGGAGGAGCATTATCAACCAAATTAGTTAATGGATTAGGAGGTCTTTGCTCACTAGATTGACCCTTCTTTTGCCAATTGTTATTTCTATTATTATTATTTCGAGGTTGGAAATTTTGCATTTGTGCTCTTTCCATTTGGATCAACCTATTCTGCAAAGTAGCTATCTCCTTATTATGATTGATTTCCATGCTTTCGATCTTTTGGAGCAATTTCTGAACAAGCTCGCTTTCAGGTTCTTGAACTGCTTTTCCTTTAGGTTCTTTTAGTTTCGTAGCAGCCCTATCGAAACCTGGGATCTCAGACTTCCTAGATGCTGCCTTGTCCTTTTCAAGCTCTATAGCTAAGGCTTGGTAATCTCTATAATCATTAATCCTAGCACGCCTTAATTCATAAGATGGCTTAGGACTAAAGGCATCAATGTAAAAATCTTGGAGAGATTTGTCTGTAGGTTTGTAGTCTTGCGGTAATTCTTTAACAATACCATTAAACCTTTTGTTAAATTCTTCAATAGTTTCATTCTCTCTCTTTTTTATTATGCTAATAGCTTTTACGAGGTGTCTTCCTTCTCTCTTATCTCCATACTTTTCCTTAAATGCATCAATGATCGATTGTAAGGAATTAAATGAATTCCGAGGCTTTTCTGCAAACCAATCATAGGCATCGCCCCCTAAGGTTAAAATGAAAAGAGTTATTTTAACATCCTCATGATCGAAATTAGCAGACCTTGCGTACTTAGCCATCCATATACTAAAATCTCTCAGATGCGAATTAGCACTAAATGCATTATCTCCCTGAAAGTTAGGCAACTTATCTATCCCAATGTTGAAATTTGGTACCGGAGGACAGGTGGTTCCCTAAGGCTTTGATCTTTGGCCTAGGGAAAAGTGTCCAAAAGAATTTAATTTTTCTCCTAAAGTGACTTTATAATTTTTATAAACTCAAATCTAATTTAAAAGTGACTTTAAGTGATAAAGTTACTAAAGTCTAATTTTAAAGTGACTTTAATAAAGTCAATGTAAAATTAGAAATGAAAGTGACTTTGGAAATAAATGACTAAGTGGGTCTTTATTAAAGTGGGGTGAATTAAAAAATAGAAAGTGAGATTTAAATTAGCATTTAATCTCAGCCCTAGATCTCAATCTATTTCAGCCATTGGATTTAGGGATCACCCAAAAGTCACCTAGGGTTAGATTAAAGGAGGAAAAAGAAGAAAATGTCATTCATTATTTCATGAGCAGATTGGGAGAAGGAGAGCAAGAGAGCAAGGGAAATTTTTGGACAGGGAGGAGGAGGCGGCAGTAGCTTGGCACACATTCCAAGGCATCGTTCCAGCAAGTCCGTACAGTTGAGTTAGCATACAGTGAAAGGCAGATTTTTGGGCACGATTTTCAAGGAGGCCGTACAACAGTTTGCACAGAAATCGAGGAGTAGAAATCTGAGTTTGATGGCACGATTTTCAAAGAGGTCGTACAACAGATTTTCAAGGAGGCTGTACAACAGTTTTCGACACAGAAATCGAGGAAATCGTACAACATATTTTCTGGCAGCTTGCACGATTTTCTAGGCAGGTCGTACAATAGAATTTAAGACTGAAAATTGGCACAGAAATCGAGGATGTATAGCATTTATTGCTGTTCAGATTTTGTTGTTTGCAAAGTTTTTCCAGTTGGCTGTGAGGCATGGAAAACGAGATAAGTTGTAAAAGTTTACTTGCTGATTTTTGCTAAATATTTCTCACTGTAAAAAGCATTTTTCAGAAATAAGGAGCTCTCGAACTGGTTTTCCCTAAGAGTTGTAGGGGGTTTTTCCAGGGTCATCTTGACCAAAGATTACTGTGTTTAAATGAGTTAAATGGCTGTTTGTATGTGCTGATTTTTATATTTCTGCATTTTCCAGCATTCTGTAAAATTTCCAGAATTTGTGTTTTTAGCAAAATTTATTTTTCAGTTGTTAAATGTATGGATATGGGAAAGGGCATTTAACTATTTTGGAGAAATAAGGTGAAATTGAAAACCGGGGTGGGAAATGAGAAATTTTAACATGGTACCAGAGCTTGAGTGCTGAAGTGCAGTTTGGGACAGCAAGGAGGAAAATTACAGCCTGCTGATTTTTCACTCAGAAAATTCCAGCACGCTGATTTTTCACAAACAACAGTTTTATCTTTACTACAACAATGCTATTTTTCAGTTTTAGGACAGCAGGATGTCATTGGGATTGAGGGTGGAGGATAGGTTGGATGGGCATACAAATTACAACGTTTGGAAGGAGAGAATGCAGAGTATCTTTGAGGAGGCAGAAGTCTGGGACATCATGGTGCATACCACACAGAACCCTGTTGTTGTGCTTACTGATGCTACTCAGTTGGCTGAGTATAATAAAAAGAACAAGGGTAAGAGACTGATTCTAAATGGAGTCAAAGACCATCGCATTGCTCATGTGAGAAGAAAGAGAAATGCCCATGAGATGTGGACAACATTGTCCAATATCTACCAGAGTACCAATGAGAACTGGAAAATGGTCCTGAAGGAGAAGCTGAAGACCATTAAGATGGGCAATGATAGTGCAGCTAGATATCTCACAAAGATTACTAATGTGAGAGATGAGTTGGCAGCAGTTGGAGAGGACATTCCACCCACTGAGTTGGTGCGGATTGCAGTGAATGGCCTCCCCCGTTCATGGATGAACTTTGCTGATGGGGTTTGTGCATGTGAGACACTTCCCACATGGGAGAGGTTTTGGGATGATTGCATTCAGACAAAGATCAGGAAAGGTCAGCTTGGGGCAGCCAATCCAGTTGAGCAGGATGAGGATGTAGCACTATCGGCAGGAGGCAAGAAAGGCAAAGGGAAGAAGCAGGCTTCCACAAGCAATGGTGGGGGCAAAGGCAAAGGTAAAGGTAAACAGGGTAACACATAGAAGGACTATTCCAAGGTGAAGTGTTGGAATTGTCAAAAGATGGGACACTATGCAGTTGTGTGTCCGGAGAAGAAGAAGAAGGGGAAGAACTAGAGCGTGGCAGCTTCAACAGAGGTTGAGGACTTTGCAGTTCGTTTTGACCGGGAGTTTGGGTTCACTGCGTATGAGTCCTCTAGTGCAAGATCACCTGCCACACGGGTTCAGAGGGAGCATGCTTTTCCCTCGATTAGCGGAGCATCTTCGGGTATCTGGTATGTGGACAGTGGGGCTTCACGTCACATGACAAGAGTCCGTGAGTACTTCTTAGAGCTTTCAGAGAGTGGCACTGATATAGAGGTAGTACTTGGTGATGACAGAGTTGTTAGAGTAGTCGGTGTGGGGACACTGACATTTCAGAGGGAGTCCAAACCTCCCTTGAAGGTGTTAGATGTTCGTTATGTGCCAGGGATGAGGAAGAACCTCATATCCGTCTCAGCTTTGGAGGACAGAGGATATGAGGTACTGTTCAGGGGAGGACAGGTGTTGATGTATCCCAGGGGCACTCCAGCTGATTCAGCTAGAGTGATAGGTGTACGCCATGCAAAAGTGTACAAGTTTGCATTCCAGCCCCTTTAGGCATTGAGCAGTAGTATCGACAGCAGAGCTAGCAGTTCTGAGCTGTGTGAGATTTGGCACCGCAGGATGGGACATATGTATCATTGGAGCCTTGAGGACTTTGCGGGAGATCACTACAAGTGTGCCAGATTTCATTACTGATCACTTTGATACTTGCAGAGGATGTGCGATGGGCAAGTTTGCCAAATCCCCTTTTCCCAGCAGTGACAACAGAGTGACTGGGATATTTGATTTGATTCATTCTGATGTGAGCGGTCGGATGTCTCATGTTTCCTTGAGTGGATATGAGTACTATGTTTTATTCATTGATGATCACTCCAGGAGGACCTGGATTTATTTCTTGAAGACCAAGAGTGAGGTGTTCAAGCGGTTTCAGGAGTTCAGAGCTCTTGTGGAGACACAGACAGGGCGGAAGATCAAGTCCCTGAGGTCGGACAATGGGGGAGAGTACACCCTTGGAGAGTTTGTTGATTGTGCGGAGGCAGGCATTAGGAGGGAGCTCACAGTTTCTTACAACCCCCAGCAAAACGGGGTTGCGGAGAGGAAGAACAGATCCATCGTAGGGGCTGCCAAAGCCATGTTACATGATCAGGGGTTGCCATTGTTCTTGTGGGCAGAGGCCTGCAACACAACTGTTTATTTACAGAATAGGAGTCCGCATCGTGCCTTGGGGCACATGACTCCGGAGGAGGCTTTTTTTGGAAGAAGCCTGATATTGGTCATCTCCGTATCTTTGGATGCATTACATACTCCTACATACCCAAGGAGAAGAGGACCAAACTAGAGCCCACCACAGAGAAGGGTATCTTTGTGGGCTACAGTGATACCTCAAAGGCCTTTCGGATTTTGTTAAGTTATGGTATGTTCTATGCTTATAACAGTTTACTTCTTTTTCTTATTATATTCCACCGATTAGCAATCACATGTACATAAAGTAAAGTGCAGATAGAACATTAAACGATCGACAGAAAACAAGCCAAGACAAGAGACACAAGATGTGGCGGCTAGCCAGGGACAAACCCCACAATGTGTGGGGAAACCCTTTGATCAAATCTTCTTTTATCTTCAATAATTCAACAGAGAGAAATAGTACAATAAATCTGATTCATATCAGCAGTAGCAAACCCTAGATCAGTAGCATCAGCATTAGCGGCTTCATTATCAAACTAGGGCAGACCATATCTCACAAACCGACAGTCGGATTGACTTCATTCCACCACCAAAAGTTTTGGCTTCCACAGGAGGTTCAGATGAACCTACAACGCAGTTCAGATGAGGAGATCTTCTAGGCCACGCAAGTCAATCTTTACTTCTGCAGTTGCAGCTTCAGTTTCAGAAGTTTCCGGCTTCAAACTAGGGCAGTCGATATCTTGCAAACCGTTCGTCGGATTGACTTCATTCCACCACCAAAAGTTGCAGCTTTCAAAGGAGGTTCAGATGAACCTACAACGCAGTTTCAAAGAGGAGATCTTCTAGGCCACGCAAGTCAATCTTTACTTCTGCAGTTGCAGCAGTTTCCGACTTCAAACTAGGGCAGTCGATATCTTGCAAACCGTTCGTCTGATTGACTTCATTCCACCACCAAAAGTTGCAGCTTTCAAAGGAGGTTCAGATGAACCTACAGCGCAGTTCCAAAGAGGAGATCTTCTAGGCCACGCAAGTCAATCTTTACTTCTGCAGTTGCAGCTTCAAATTCAACAGCTTCCGGCTTCACATGTGTGAGAGAGAGAGACCCATTTCAGCGCAGTAGAGAAGAGACTCATATCTGCGCAGTAGAGAGAGAGAGATGTGATGAGATGAGTGAGTCCAAATGAGGAAAAGTCCTCTTATATTTATACACAACGTTGGTGGGTGAATAGATGTGACTGTTGGGCTTCTGAGCCTACATGAGTTGTAGGTCGGCTTGATAATAATTCCATAATCAAAATAAATTCATATCTCCATGAATACTTATCGGAATTGGATGATCTTTATATCAATCCTACACCTCTCGACGAGAGGAATCTAATAAAAATATTATTAGCCATGAATAAGATGACCCACATGAAGTTTTGCCCTGGTTGCCAATTTTAACACTCCCTCTCAACCATGGAAAACTTCATCTACAATCTGTCTATTGGTCGTTACTATTCATCCATCAAATGCACTGCCATGTACAGCCTGACCCTTGCCTTGCTCTGCTCTATTTTGCCTGTTCTGCTTTGTCTTGTTCTGCCCTGCACTGATCTGTACTGTTTTGTTCTGTTCTGCTCTGCTCTTGCATTGTTCTGTTCTACTCTGCTTTTGTCCGAATTATGAAGAAGAAGAAATGATCGAGGATGTATCATACTGACTCAAAGTCAGTCTTAGAGTATGTACCACTGGTCCCAGACCAGTCTCAACCAACCCAAATTCAGCGTCATAGTGAGTACAACTCCAATGGTCCCAGACCAATATCATCCTCCACTGACTCAAAATCAGTCTCAGAGTATGTACCACTGATCCCAGACCAGTCTCAACCGACCCGAAGTCAGCATCATAGTATGGTACAACTCCTACCACTGGTCCCAGACCAGTATCATTGATCCCAGATCAATGGAGGTCATCCTAGCGTAGGGAGTACAGTAGTTACAACGATGCGTCCATCGGTACTACTATGGTCCCTAACTTCATTTCCCTGCTCATTGATCAGATGAGAGGTACTTCCCATGAGTCCCAGACTGCATGGGTAGGATGCCTCGACAGGAGAACTAATGAATCCTGTCCTCACAGGAGAACACATCAATCCTGCTACAATTGCCATGGAGAACACATCAATCCAGGCCTCACAGGAGAACACATCAATCCTGCTACAATTGCCATGGAGAACACATCAATCCAGGCCTCACAGGAGACCACATCAATCCTGCTACAATTGCCATGGAGAACACATCAATCCAGGCTGCCATGGAGAACACATCAATCCAGGCCTCACAGGAGAACTAATCATCCTGCTACACAGGAGAGCGAATCATCCTGTTCCAGAAGAGAGCGAATCATCTTGTCCCACAAGAGAGCGAATCATCTTGTTCCAGTGTGCACCACTAGGGGAGGGTGAGTCACCCTGTGGTCATATGTTGCTCCAGTGGGAACCGCAAGCCCTCAGAGCTCCCAGAGCTCAATGTATGCAACATGCAGGACCCTTGTACAAGGGTTTCTTGTCGACTCCAAGTCGTTTGGGAAAATCACATATTAGATCTTTCCTCGGGGCTTTGACAAGGTGTATCAACCTATACATCATCTTAATGTGATGGAGCTTCCTTGTTCATCGACTTACCATATCCCAGATGATGTCTATCTGCTGGAGCAATTGACGAATACGAGATTCCTCAATAATCGAATCCCAGCTCTGGTTGTTACAGAGAATCACAGTGGTATCCAATGTAAATCCAAACAGCTCACTGAAGAGCTTTCGCAACCAGACTGCCTCACACGAGGTTATGCTAGCAACAATATATCCTGCTTCAGCGGTGCTCAAAGTCACCGACTTCTGCTTCCTGCTCATCCAGGATATCGAAGCAGATCCCAAGGTGAAACAGCACTCGGAAGTGCTCTTACGGTCCACCACACTGCCTGCCCAATCAGCATCAGTATATCCAAGTAGTCTCACATCTTCGACAGTGTATCTTAACCCATTGTGCCACGAAGATATCTCAGAAGATTCTTGGCATCAATCCAGTGAGGCTCAACCAAATATGAGCTCACAATGCTAACTGCAAAACATATGTTCGGATGGAGGTTCACCAAGAACATCAATGCGAATGAGTTTATGAAACTCAGAGGCATTTCCCAAATCTGGTCTGACATCACTACCATATAACTTTTAAAAGTTAAGATCCTTGAGGTAGTCACAGGCTTGCAGTCCATCATACCAAATCTTTCCAATATCTTTACCACATATTTTCCTTGAGATAGGAAAATTTCCCTTGGCTTCTGCCACACTTCAAGTCCTTGGTCCTTCATTTCAAATTCAGAAGCCATCTCCCTCTTACATTTGTGAATGAGAGGATTTGCACCTGTAGAAAGAGGTCATCCACATGCAACACCAGTATGATAGGCTTTTCATCTTCAACCTTAAAGTAAACGTTAGGATCGGCTTCACTCCTAGTGAATCCCAACTTCATCAAGTAGCTATCGATCCTCTCATACCATGCTCGGGGTGCTTGCTTCAGCCCATAGAGAGCCTTCTTCAACCTGCATACATGAGATTTTCAATCATAAATCTCAAATCCTTCGGGTTGCTCCACGTAGACCTCTTCTTTGATCAAACCGTGCAAGAACGCAGTCTTGACATCCATCTGATGTAGGTTCCATCCTTGTGAAGTCACAAGGGCTATGATCAAGTGGATGGTCGTATATCTGGCAACAGGTGCAAATATCATAGTCTATATCTTCCTTCTGGGATAAACCACGAGCAACAAAATGAACCTTATACTTTTCCATACTTCCATTTGTTGCATGCTTTATCTTGTAAAGCCATTTTGAAGTAACAATTGTCTTGTCCAGGGTCTAGGAACTACTTCCCAGACATCATTCTCCATAATAGACTCATATTCTATGGTCATAGCACCCTTCCATAGTTAATGCTTGACGACATCTGAGAATGATGAAGGCTCATTTTGTATGATCATGCTCATGATGGTCAGGTATCCCTGATACTTGTTAAGTTTCTTAATTTGACGGAAGGTTCCTCAGGGTGCAGCATGTCCTTCAGAATCATCAAGTATCCCCCTAAGCCATGAAGGCCTCTTCCTAGAAGAGGAAGGCTCATGTGGATGAGAATCAATCAGCTCCATGGGTTCTTCTACATCAGGCATTGATTCATCATCCTTTTCTTTCAGTTCCCTGGTGTCGGCTTCTTGAGAGCTCCTCAAAGTCAGAAGATTGTTCACCTTGCGGTGAACTTTTCTTCAAGAGTCTTGGAACCCAATGCTTGATGAGGGCATCGATTTTGTACATATATGGCGGTGATTGTAGCTTCAGCCCATAGAAACTTCAAAAGTCTTTGATCATGTAGCATGGCCCGGACAGCTTCCATCATCGTGCAGTTCTTCCTTCCCACCACACCGTTCTGCTCAGGAGTATGTGGTGTAGTAGTCTCCCTCTTAATGCCAACCTCAGGTATGCCTGAGTGAACCAACTGTAATATATCGGAGGTCTTGCTTTGGCTTGAGGGGAATGGTCCCCTTTTGAGCTTTCCTTCGGCA
This sequence comes from Pinus tabuliformis, assembly GCA_031772625.1. Lineage (NCBI taxonomy): Eukaryota > Viridiplantae > Streptophyta > Pinopsida > Pinales > Pinaceae > Pinus > Pinus tabuliformis. The sequence continues at coordinate 112,014,847 of CM062814.1, read as the reverse complement.
CATCCCGGACATACACCTTCTTTCTCTACTTGGAATTCGAGCATCCCTGTTACCATCTGTCTTACATCGGGTAGAGCTTTGTAATGAAGGTGGGAAAACCTCCGATGCCAAAGTTCGAACTAAAGAGTTGTGTCACAAGACATGACACCTAGCGGACTTCCATCGACCTGATATAATGAATCAACACTAAACCCAAGAGTAAAGGAATCTTTATCATTATTTTTCCATATACATACCTTGCCATTGCTGAAGGTTACCTTGTAGCCTCTGTCTTCCATTGCCAAGATGGACACTAGGTTCCTTTTGAGGTTAGGTGTATTTAATACATCCTGGACTTTCTAGCCTTCCTGAATGGTTGTCCTCTTCCTCGATCTCCAACTCTCCTCTTACCTTTGCTGTTGAATTTGTCATTCCTTTGATTTGCCATCAGAGGGATTTTGATCATCGTCCCGGTGTGAGTCCTTTCTTCTCTTTGCATGAGAAGAAAAGGCAGCAGGAGGACCTTTAGGCATGGGCATTTCTTGCACTTCTACCCTTGTTTGTTCTTGAATGCATCTAGCCATTAATTCCTCGAAACTAGGAATTATATTATTGTTCAGAAGAGTAGTCCTGAACACATACTATTCAGATGGTAATCCTCCGAGAGTTGTGAGTGCCATTTCTCTGTCAGTAATGGTTTCCCCAATAGATAGGAGATCGTTCTTGATCTCGGTGATTCTTAAGAAGTATGCTTGCATACTTTCATCTTTACCCTTCTTGATTTCCCTCAACTTATTTCTAAGAAACAAAACTTGATTTGCATCATTAACTTTAAATAAGCTCACCAGTCTGTCGTAGATTTCCTTGGAGGTGTTTAGATCAGAGATGTAGGCCACCAAGCGCTTGTCGATAGAGTCCCGGATGATTTTCTTTGTTTTGATTTCTCCATTTTTCCATTTGTTCCAGTCAGCAGCAGATGCATTTGATGAAGGCTCAACAATATTGCCTCTTACATGGTCCAGCACTCCTTGATCTTCAAGGGTTAGATCGATAGACATCTTCCATCCGTGATAGTCAGCTTTCTCACAGAGCTTGTCTTCGGCAGGAAAGAGTGTTGAGGAGCCCATAGTTCTTTTAGGATAGCCTTGCCAATCTTCTCTTCACTGATTGCTCTTGCTCTTGCTCGGGCTTTGTCTTCACCTCAGCTCCGATACCATGTTAAGTTATGGTATGTTCTATGCTTATAACAGTTTACTTCTTTTTCTTATTATATTCCACCGATTAGCAATCACATGTACATAAAGTAAAGTGCAGATAGAACATTAAACGATCGATTGAAAACAAGCCAAGACAAGAGACACAAGATGTGGTGGCTAGCTAGGGACAAACCCCACAATGTGTGGGGAAACCCTTTGATCAAATCTTCTTTTATCTTCAATAATTCAGCAGAGAGAAATAGTACAATAAATCTGATTCATATCAGCAATAGCAAACCCTAGATCAGTAGCATCAACATTAGCGGCGTCATTATCAAACTAGGGCAGACCATATCTCACAAACCGACAGTCGGATTGACTTCATTCCACCACCAGAAGTTTCGGCTTCCAGAGGAGGTTCAGATGAACCTACAACGCAGTTCAGATGAGGAGATCTTCTAGGCCACGCAAGTCAATCTTTACTTTGCAGTTGCAACTTCAGTTTCAGCAGTTTCCGGCTTCAAACTAGGGCAGTTGATATCTTGCAAACCGTTCGTCGGATTGACTTCATTCCACCACCAAAAGTTGCAGCTTTCAAAGGAGGTTCAGATGAACCTACAACGCAGTTCCAAAGAGGAGATCTTCTAGGCCACGCAAGTCAATCTTTACTTCTGCAGTTGCAGCTTCAGTTTCAGCAGTTTCCGGTTTCAAACTAGGGCAGTCGATATCTTGCAAACAGTTTGTCGGATTGACTTCATTCCACCACCAAAAGTTGCAGCTTTCAAAGGAGGTTCAGAGGAACCTACAACGCAGTTCCAAAGAGGAGATCTTCTAGGCCACGCAAGTCAATCTTTACTTCTGCAGTTGCAGCTTCAAATTCAACAGCTTCCGGCTTCACATGTGTGAGAGAGAGAGACCCATTTCAGCGCAGTAGAGAAGAGACTCATATCTGCGCAGTAGAGAGAGAGAGAGATGTGATGAGATGAGTGAGTCCAAATGAGGAAAAGTTCTCTTATATTTATACACAACGTTGGTGGGTGAATAGATGCGACTGTTGGGCTTCTGAGCCTACATGAGTTGTAGGTCGGCTTGATAATAATTCCTTAATCAAAATAAATTCATATCTCCATGAATACTTATTGGAATGGGATGATCTTTATATCAATCCTACACCTCTCGACGAGAGGAATCTAATAAAAATATTATTAGCCATGAATAAGGTTACCCACATGAAGTTTTGCCCTGGTTGCCAATTTTAACAGATTTACATTCCTGCACAGAGGAAAGTTGTTGTCAGGCGGGATGTGAAGTTCGAGGAGGACAGGGCCTTTAGGAGGTCACGGGAATTAGTGTATCTGGATCAGCCAGACCCTCAGCAGCAGTTGAGTCAGTCGCAGGGATCCGGTGGGCAGGGATCAGGGGGATTCAGAGGTACATCTATGAGGATGTCAGGTCTGTTAGTGAGCAGTGGCTCGCCAAGCCAGAGGGGTGGTGCTCCGGGCAGCATGCAGAGCAGTTCACAGAGCAGTTCACTGGGGAGTCCACTGATGGACAGTTCACACGGTAACTCAGCTTCTACAGGTTCAGGTGCAGGCAGGAGGACAACAAACAGACAGTCAGGAGTTCAGGCTCCTAATGATGATGAGGAGGAGGAGTTTCATTCTCCTATGGGAGAAGTGCGCTCGGGGAAGAGGAAGCCCAAGTGGCTTCAGGACACCTTGAGAGATGCCACATCTGTTGTTGAGCCTAAGAGGCCAGTCAGAGAGAGTAGACTACCTTAGAGGTTTTGTAGCTATATGGCAATGGTTACTAGCATCCTTGACTCTAAGCCTTCTAGCTATGAGGAGGCAGCGAGCCAACAGGTCTGGAGAGAGGCCATGCAGAAGGAGTATTCTTCTATCATGAAGAATGATGTTTGGGAGGTGGTGCCGAGGCCTGAGGGCAAATCCGTGGTTACTTCCAGATGGCTTTACAAGGTAAAGCATGCTGCAGATGGCAGCATTGAGAAATTCAAAGCGAGGTTTGTGGCTAGAAGGTTCTCCCAGGTAGAGGGAGTTGATTATGAGGAGACCTTCGCTCCTATGGCTCGATATACTTCGATCCGCTCCATTATATCGATAGCAGCAGAGATGGGTTGGAAGATCCACCAGATGGATGTGAAGACTGCATTTCTCAGTGGCTTCATACAGGAGGAGGTGTACATTGAGAAGCCACAGGGCTTTGAGGTGCATGGGAAGGAGTCCCATGTGTGCAGACTGAAGAAGGCCCTTTATGGCCTGAAGCAAGCTCCCAGAGCTTGGTACTCCAGGATAGATACATACTTGCAGGGGATGGGTTTCACAAAGAGTGAGGCAGATCCGAACCTTTACTATATCGTGATAGGTGAGGAACCTCTCCTTCTGGTGCTGTATGTGGATGACTTGGTCATTACAGATGCAGAGAGACTCATAGAGCACTGCAAGAGAGATCTTGCGGTGGAGTTTGAGATGAAGGACATCGGCTTGATGCATTACTTTTTGGGTTTGGAGGTGTGGTAGGAGGAGGGGCATTTCTTCCTGGGGCAGGGGAAGTATATTGTGGACATCCTTGGCAGATTCCACATGGAGGATTGTAGATCCATGTCGACACCGATGATCACCAACTGGAAGAAGCTTCATGCTTCGGATTCCGAGTTGGTGGATCCCACATTGTACAGGCAACTGATTGGTTCCTTGATGTATTTGGTCAACACTAGACCAGATATTTGTTTTGCAGTCAACACGTTGGGTCATTTTATGTGTGAGCCTAGGAAGGTTCACTAGGTGGCTGCAAAACACATTTTGTGGTACTTGCAGGGGACAGTGGATTATGGTCTAGACTACAGGCAGGGGGATGGAGTGAGATTGGCAGGTTATACTGATTCTGATTGGGCAGTTTGTGCTTCTGATAGGAAGAGCATTTCAGGGTGTTGTTTTGGGTTGGGTTCGGTAGTAGTGTCATGGTTCAGCTGGAAGCAGCAGTCAGTAGCATTGAGTTCAGCAGAAGCAGAGTATATGGCAGCCAGTTTAGCTAGTTGTGAGGTCATCTGGCTTCGCAAAATGTTGTTTGGCTTATTTGGTCAGCCGTTGAGACCTTCAGTGATCTACTGTGATAATCAGAGTTGCATTAAACTCACGGAGAATCCAGTATTTCATGACAGGTCAAAGCAAATCGGGATCAAATATCATTTCATCAGAGACTGTGTTCAGAAGGGCGCTGTGAAGCTTGAGTATATTCCCACTGATGAGCAGGTTCTAGATATTCTTACCAAAGCCTTACCACGGGGCAAGCATGACTACTTCAGAGACAAGATGGGTGTGGTGAGGAACACCTTCCTCGGTAAGAGAGAGTGTTGAAATTTAGTACCGGAGGACAGGCGGTTCCCTAAGGCTTTGATCTTTGGCCTAGGGAAAAGTGTCCAAAAGAATTTAATTTTTCTCCTAAAGTGACTTTATAATTTTTATAAAGTCAAATCTAATTTAAAAGTGACTTTAAGTGATAAAGTTACTAAAGTCTAATTTTAAAGTGACTTTAATAAAGTCAATGTAAAATTAGAAAGGAAAAGTGACTTTGGAAATAAATGACTAAGTGGGTCTTTATTAAAGTGGGGTGAATTAAAAAATAGAAAGTGAGATTTAAATGAACATTTAATCTTAGCTTTAGATCTCAATCTATTTCAGCCATTGGATTTAGGGATCACTCAAAAGTCTCTTAGGGTTAGATTAATGGAGGAAAAGGAGGAAAAGATCATTCATTCTTTCATGAGTAGATTGGGAGAAGGAGAGCAAGAGAGCAAGGGAAATTTCTGGACAAGGAGGAGAAGGAGGCAGCAGCTTGGCACACATTCCAAGGCAGCATTCCAGCAAGTCTGTACAACTGAGTTAGCATATAGTGAAAGGTAGATTTTTGGGCATGATTTTCAAGGAGGCTGTACAGCAGTTTGTAGAGAAATCGAGGAGCAGAAATCTGAGTTTGCTAGCACGATTTTCAAGGAGGCCATACAAAAGTTTTTGGCACAGAAATCGAGGAAATCGTACAACAGAATTTCTGGCAGCTTGCACGATTTTCTAGGCAGGGCGTACAACAGAATTTAAGGTTGAAAATTGGCACAGAAATCGAGGAGGACGTACAACATTTATTGCTGTTTGCAAAGTTTTTCTAGTTCGCTGTGAGGCACGGAAAACGAGATAAGTTGTAAAAGTTTACTTGCTGATTTTTGCTGAATATTTCTCACTGTAGAAAGCATTTTTCAGAAATAAGAAGGAGCTCTTGAACTGGTTTTCCCCAAGAGTTGTAGGGGGTTTTTCCAGGGTCACCTTGACAAAAAATTACTATGTTTAAATGAGTTAAATCGCTGTTTGTATGTGCTGATTTTTATATTTCTGCATTTTCTAGCATTCTGTAAAATTTCCAGAATTTGTGTTTTCAGCGAAATTTATTTTTCAGTTGTTAAATGTATGGATATGGGAAAGGGCATTTAACTATTTTGGAGAAATAAGGTGAAACTGAAAACCGGGGTGGGAAATGAGAAATTTTAACACCCAAGTGATGGAAGATCATTGGGATATCTTGGAATGTTTGAAAAATCACAAGGGGCGTATATATCCATGATGTTGTGCCCAACTTGACTAGTAAAAAGAAAATGGATATCAGAGAGGGCTTCTTGTCTGAGATTAACAAGAAGTGTACGAGAAGAGAGTTTGTGTAATCGTACCTTGAGAGCCCTTTCAGGATTAGGAGCAGGATTGCACAGATTGCTTAGATGTCTTCTAGTATACACTCTTGTAGATAATATATGAAGTGGAGTCGCCACCCGAACAGGAAGTGAAACACGGAAAAACTCGAAAAGAAAGGACCAAGGACAGAAAAACTCTGTCTCCGGCAACGGCGCCAAAAAATGTTGGCGTTGCCGGGCCAAATGAAAAGATAAGAAATGAGAAGGATGAGTGTCAACTAGGTCATTTTGCGAACCAGTGTCCGAAGAAGAAGAGCAAGGGAGAGGCTTCTGAGACCAAGGCTGTGCCAGCAAAGGGTAGAAAAAGAAGTGGTGACAGATGATGATTGTGACATGAGTGCTCATGCGCCACTTGAGAGGAAGTGGGGAGACATCGAGCTGTAGTCAGACGGACTATAGGCGATGAGGAGCAGGATCCTCGAGGTACCCATCCTCTTGGATTATACCTTGCTACGAGAGCCCTGAAGAGGAGTAGTAAGACTGGCGGATGTCGGTAGAGACAGATGCGGATGGAACGACATAGGGAGCTATAGTGCAGGAGTCCTAGGACAACGTGAGGTAGCAGTACGAGATGCAGAGAATTGTTGCAGCAGCGCAGAGGTCTGAGAGGGAGCACTTGTCAGTGACAGAGGGAGCTTCAACATCAGGAGTGTTTCTAGCCTGACGGAGATGTCAGAGTTGGGAGATCAGTTACTTACTTCTCAGTAACTGAGTTGCAGTGCAACAGTGAGTAGTGGCAGTGCTATGGGCAACACGATGCAGGATGATGAGAGGGGTTGCAGTGCAGATGCAATAGTGGCAGTGGCAGGGCCATGGGCAGCAGCACGGATGTAGTGGGAGCTGTTGTACAGATGCAACAGTGGTAGTGGCAAGGCCATGGGTAGCAGTACATGATGCAACAGTGCAAAGGTTGTTGGGCAGCATGCCTAGCATCAACACAAGGACCGATGCCAGATGATCAGGGTGATGCTCAATGAGGAGTATTACTAGAGCACAGTCCTGGCTAAGAGGGAGTGTTGATTTGGGGTAGCATCAGATGTGCTCTAGCCTTGAAAATTGGTGGAGAGACTAAAGCACATGAGATCTCCAAGACCTAGAAATGGTTTGGGCAGAATCTAACCAATTTGGGAGATGTTAAAATAATTAATATTTTTAATGGAGTCCCTAAGTCTAAACTTAAGGAAAATAAAATATTCATGTGAATTAATATAAAACTGAGTTAGAATGGTCCAAAAGTCATGGATCAAGCCAGATTTAATCTTAGCTGTCGATTAGGGACTTAATCTCGACCATTGAATTGTCAACGAATAAAGTATAAGAGGAGGCTTGAGGATCACTTGGAGAACACATCGAGTTGATCAAGAATTCAATTTTTTGGGGCAGGGCTTGCTGAGGAAATTGAAGTAGTGATCAGAGTTGTAGCTGAGGGGCAGTGAATGCAGTAGCATAGAGGTAGAGATAGTACTGGGAGCATCAGCGCAGAAGTTGGGGGAGGGTTGATGCAGAGCTAGCTAGAGGCCACGCAGAAGTAGCAAGAGGCCATGCAGAGGCAGCCAGGAGCTGCACAGAGCTTGCGGAGGGCCAGCGTGAGAGACGTAGAGGCTCCAGAGGTTGATGTAGAGCCCTGAGACGCTGACGCTGGGCCAAATAGGCTGACGTTGGGCCAGAGAGGCTGATGCAGACCCTAAAGGCTGACGCTCAGAGATTTCGTGGGGTAGAATGGGGTTGATATCTGTCTCCGACTGAGAGGTACTATTGCCCAGGGCATTCTCTGTTGGGTGAGCCATTTCTGGCACCCAGATTGTATTATGAAATTGCTTAATAATAAAACCCTTTGATAGCTGCACCGGTTTTCCTGCATTGGGTTTTTCAGGGAACTTTAGTCCAAAAATAATGGTGTCACTTATGTGCTTGTTTTTCCTTCAGTTGATGATCTGTATGTGTTGAGACTGTACTTGTATTTATTTTCAGTATTTACATGGTAAATAACTTGTCAATTAACAGAACAAGTAGGAAGAAATAAATCAGAAAGTATAGGAAGGATTTCTAACAGTTAGACTTAGAAATTCCATTCTAACAGTTAGACTTAGAAATTCCAACATGTTAATTTTAGGTATGTTCTATGCTTAGAGCAATTTATTTCAATTTTCACAGTTAGCTCAATATCTTTTCGAGATTAGCAATCACATCAGCATTAAAGTAAACCGTAGATAGAACATAAACATAAATTGCAGAAGACAAGCCAAGACAAGAGGACACAAGATGTTGCGCTAGCCAGGGACAAACCCCAATGTGGGGAAACCGTTGATCAATTCTTCTTATATGTTCTTTAATAGTTCAGTAGAGAGAGAGAGAGAGAGAGAGAGAGAGAGAGATAATACATTTACAACGGAAGTCAACACTTTGACTTATCTATATAAGAGCATAGACCATATCTAAGAAGATGATACATGAGATCAGTTGAAGACATGCTGCTTCAACTGATTCTCCAAGGTGACTCCTTCACCTATCATTGTGCTGCATCCCGTCATCATGCTGCACCTCACCATGCTGCACCATGCTGTACCCCTCATCACAATGTTGGACCTCATGACCATGCTGTACACATCATACTGCTGTACCTTATGCTGCACTGCTGTCCCATGTGCCATTTTTGCACCATGCTAGCCACTGCTGTCCTATGTGGCATACTGCTGTCCCACTATTAGTGACATAGCCATTCCATGTTAGCTTGCTATCCCATTGTTTTGCTGTTTTCCCATCACAACTTGCTATACCTTGTTGCTGTCCCATCACAGCTAGCCATACCTTGCTGTTGTCCCATGTGTCTTAGCAACACTATGTAGCTCAACTGTCCCATTTACTAGCATTGTTGTCCCTTTAACACTGCTGTTCCAAGTCTGCCTACACTGCTGCTTATATTGTGACTGGTTAATGTATCTGGCAGACCTCACACACCTATCTATCAGTACACAAACAACCCTCAAGGATTGCGACACACCTTCATAGTACACCTCCCCTAGCACGCTGCTGTTCTGGGCATGTTTGATCCCTCAAACTCTCCACGTTGTCCCTGTTTTGAGGTGGTAGGGACTGCAGCCTACCATAGTCCCATGTTGTCACCTATAGCCCACTCAAAACAGTCTTCTCTTACCTTTTCGTTACCCAAACAGACCTGCGTTCATCCTTCTTCAACTCGGCCTCCAAGCTCAGCTCCTCGATCCTCTAACAACAACTTGGTTAGCCCTTGTCTCCCTCGCTGTTCTAGCCTTCTTGCTGCGACTTCCACAGAGTTACCTTTCTCCCTTAGTCGAGTTCCTTGGGCTCCTTTGATGAGCTCTTGTGATGCTTGCTTGGACAGCAGCTAAGGCTGCTTTCTTAGGACTGCGTTAGGGTTGCCTTAGGATAGTGTTAGGGCTGCGTTAGGATAGCGTTACGATTGCCTTCTAGGACTGCATTAGGGCTGCCTTAGGATAGCATTAGGGCTGCCTTAGGATAGTGTTAGGGCTGCCTTCTAGGATTGCGTTAGGGCTGCCTTCTTGGACTGCGTTAGGGTTGCCTTAGGATAGCGTCAGGGCTGCCTTCTAGGACTGCGTTAGGGCTGCCTTCTTTTTCTCCAAGGTCTAGGGCTTCCACTAAAACCTAAGACAAGTGGAGAGAAATCAAGATAGAAGTGTGTGTGAAATGACTCTCAAGTCATCTCCTTCTATACTAAAACGTTGAGCACATGTGAGGTTTGTTTGGTTGCTGGCTGACCTTGACGAATTGTCTTATATCACAAATAAATTCATAACTCCATGAATACTTATTGGAATCATATGATCTTTAGATCAATCCTACACCTCTCGATGAGAGGGATCCAAGAAAAATATCAATTGCCATAAATAAGATGACCCACATGGAGTTTGGCCCTAGTTGGCAATTTTAACACTCCCTCTCAACTAGGGAGAACTCCATCCGCTGATCCATCTGTCCGACTGTACTATCTCTGCCATCGGTGCCTTGCACTGCTATACTCTACTTTGCTCTGCTGAACCATGAAGAAGAAGAATTGATCGAGAATGTATCATACCATTCTCTACTGACCCAAAGTCAGTTCCATATGATGAGAGTGTGTCACACCATTCTTACTGATCCCAGATCAGTTCCAAGAGAGTGAGTCATATCACTCTTACTGACCCGAAGTCAGTTTTATTGATCCCAGATCAATATCACAAGGGAGTGTTTCAAACCACTCATACTGATCCTAGATCAGTTTTATTGATCCCAAATCAATGGAGGTCATCTAGGGAGTACGGTAGATACAATGATGCGTCCATCGATAGTATTACTATGGTCCCTAACCCCATTTCCCTGCTCATTGGCCAGATGAGAGGTACTTCCCATGAGTTCCAGACTGCATGGGTAGGATGCCTCGATGGGAGAACCACTCATCCTGTCCATAAGTCGCCATGGGGTATCACAGGGGAAGGCTGAACCATTCGCCTTGTACATAGCGCACCATTAGGGGAGGGTGAGTCGTCCTATGGTCGCTTGTTGCTCCAAGAACTCCAAGCCCCCCATAGCTCCTAGAGCTCAATGCATGCATCATGCAAGTTCCTCATAAGAGGGTCTCTCAACGACTCCAAGTCGTTCGGGAAAGTCACAAATATGACCTTTCCGTAGGGCTTTGATAGAATGTCTGTGACCTGTACATCAGTCTCAATGCGATGAAGCCTTCTCACTCATCGACGTACCATATCCCAGATAAGGTAGTATCTGATGTCTATATGCTGGAGCAATCATGGAATACAGGATTCCTCAATGATCGAATCCCTCCCTGGTTGACACAGAAGATCATGGTGGTATCCATCATGTGTACAAACAGCTCATTGAAGAGCTTCCGCAACCAGGCAGCTTCACACGAGGTCATACTCGTAGCTATGTATTCGGTCTCAGCGGTGCTCAAAGCAACTGTCTTCTACTTCCTGCTCATCCAGGATATCGAGCAGAACCTAAAGAGAATTAGCACTCAGAAGTGCTCGATCCTCCACACTGCCTGCCCAGTCAACATTCGAATAACCATGCAGCTTCATGTAAAAATTTCTGTTTTCCCACCCCGGTTTTCAGTTTCTCCTTATTTCTCCCATGTAGTTAAATGCCCATTCCCATAACCATACATTTAACAGACTGAAAAAAATAAATATTGCTGAAAACACAAATTCTGGAAATTTTTTCAGAATGCTGGAAATTGTAGAATTAAAAATCAGCAATCAAAAACAGCCATTAAAACACATTAAAACACTGATATTTTTGGTCAACTTGACCCTGGAAAAACCCCCTACAACTCTTGGGGAAAACCAGTTTGAGAGCTCTTCTTTATTTCTGAAAATTGCCTTTTTACAGTGAGAATTATTCAGCAAAAAAATCAGCAAGCAAATTTACAACTTATCTCCTTTCCCGTGCCTCACAGCAATCTGGAAATTACAGCAAATAGGACAGCAATAAATGCTGTACGGCCTCCGTTTTGTGTGCAGAAAAATCAGCAAACTGCTCCTCGATTTTTGTGCAAAAATCTGCCTTTCACTATGTGCTGAATCAGTTGTACAAATCTGTTCAACTGCTGCCTTGGAATGTGTGCCAAGCTGCTGTCTCCTTCTCCTCCCTGCTCAGAAATCTCTCTTGCTCTCTTGCGCTCCTTCTCCCAATCTGCTCATGAAAGAATGAATGACCTTTTCCTCCTTTTCCTCCTTTAATATAATTCCAAGTGACTTTTGGGTGATCCAAGTGACTTTTGGGTGATCTCTAAATCCAATGGTTGAAATAGATTTAGATCAATGGCTGAGATTAAATGCTCATTTAAATCTCACTTTCTATTTTTTAATTCACCCCACTTTAATAAAGACCCACTTAGTCATTTATTTCCAAAGTCACTTTTCCTTTCTAATTTTTCATTTACTTTATATAAGTTACTTTAAAATTAGACTTAGTAACTTTATCACTTAAAGTCACTTTTAAATTAGATTTAACTTTATAAAATTATAAAGTCACTTTAGGAGAAAAATTAAATTCTTTTGGACACTTTTCCCTAGGCCAAAGATCAAAGCCTAAGGGAACCACCTGTCCTCCGGTACCAAATTTCAATACTCCCTCTTACCGAGGAAGGTGTTCCTCACCACACCCATCTTGTCTCTGAAGTAGACATGTTTGCCCCGTGGTAAGGCTTTGGTAAGAATATCTGCAACCTGCTCATCAGTGGAAATATACTCAAGCTTCACAGCTCCCTTCTGAACATAGTCTCTGATGAAATGATATCTGATCTCGATATGCTTTGACTTGTCATGAAATACTGGATTCTCCGTGAGTTTAATGCAACTCTGATTATCACAGTAAATCACTGAAGGTCTCAACGGCTGACCAAATAAGCCAAACAACATCTTGCGAAGCCAGATAGCCTCACAACTAGCTAGACTCGCTGCCATATACTCTGCTTCCGCTGAACTCGGTGCTACTGACTGCTGCTTCCGGCTGAACCATGACACTACTGCTGAACCCAACCCAAAACAGCACCCTGAAGTGCTCTTCCTATCAGAAGCACAACCTGCCTAATCAGAATCAGTGTATCCTGCCAATCTCACTCCATCTCCCTGCCTGTAGTCCAGACCATAATCCACTGTCCCCTGCAAGTACCGCAAAATGTGTTTTGCAGCCACCCAGTGAACCTTCCTAGGCTCACACATAAACTGACTCATCGTGTTGACTGCAAAACAGATATCTGGTCTAGTGTTGACCAAATACATCAAGGAACCATTCAGCTGCCTGTACAATGTGGGATCCACCAACTCGGAATCCGAAGCATGAAGCTTCTTCCAGTTGATGATCATCGGTGTCGACATGGGTCTACAATCCTCCATGTGGAATCTGCTAAGGATGTCCACAATATACTTCCCTTGCCCCAGGAAGAAATGCCCCTCCTCCTGCCACACCTCCAAACCCAAAAAGTAATGCATCAAGCCGATGTCCTTCATCTCAAACTCCGTCGCAAGATCTCTCTTGCAGTGCTCTATGAGTCTCTCTGCACCTGTAATGATCAAGTCATCCACATACAACACCAGAATGAGAGGCTCCTCACCAATCACAATAAAGTAAAGGTTCGGATCTGCCTCACTCTTTGTGAAACCCATCCCCTGCAAATATGTATCTATCCTGGAGTACCAAGCTCTGGGAGCTTGCTTCAGGCCATAAAGGGCCTTCTTCAGTCTGCACACATGGGACTCCTTCCCATGCACCTCAAAGCCCTGTCGCTGCTCAATTTACACCTCCTCCTGTATGAAGCCATTGAGAAATGCGGTCTTCACATCCATCTGGTGGATCTTCCAACCCATCTCTGCTGCTATCGATATAATGGAGCGGATCGAAGTATATCGAGCCACGGGAGCGAAGGTCTCCTCATAATCAACTCCCTCTACCTGGGAGAACCCTCTAGCCACAAACCTCGCTTTGAATTTCTCAATGCTGCCATCTGCAGCATGCTTTACCTTGTAAAGCCATCTGGAAGTAACCACGGATTTGCCCTCAGGCCTCGGCACCACCTCCCAAACATCATTCTTCATGATAGAAGAATACTCCTCCTGCATGGCCTCTCTCCAGACCTGCTGGCTAGCTGCCTCCTCATAGCTAGAAGGCTCAGAGTCAAGGATGCTGGTAACCATCGCCATATAGCTACAAAACCTCTCAGGTGGTCTACTCTCTCTGACCGGCCTCTTCGGCTCAGCAACAGATGTGGCATCTCTCAAGGTGTCCTGAAGCCACTTGGGCTTCCTCTTCCCTGAGCGCACTTCTCCCACCGGAGAATGAAACTCCTCCTCCTCATCATCATCAGTAGCCTGAACTCCTGACTGTCTGTCTGCTGTCCTCCTGCCTGCACCTGAACCTGTAGAAGCTGAGGTACCGTGTGAACTGTCCATCAGTGGACTCCTTAGTGAACTGCTCTGCATGCTGCCCTGAGCACCACCCTCTGGCTCGATGAGCCACTGCTCACTGACGGACCTGACATCCTCATAGATGTACCTCCTGATCCTTCTGATCCCTGCCCACTGGATCCCTGCGACTGACTCAACTGCTGCTGAGGGTCTGGCTGATCCAGATACTCTAACTCCCGTGACCTCCTAAAGGCCCTGTCCTCCTCGAACTTCACATCCCGTCTGACAACAACTCTCCTCTGTGCAGGAATGTAAATCCGAAAGGCCTTTGAGGTCTCACTGTAGCCCACAAAGATACCCTTCTCTGCGGTGGGCTCTAGTTTTGTCCTCTTCTCCTTGGGTATATAGGAGTATGTAATGCATCCAAAGATATGAAGATGACCAATATCAGGCTTCTTCCCAGAGAAAGCCTCCTCCGGAGTCATGTGCCCCAAGGCACGATGCGGACTCCTGTTCTGCAAGTAAACAGCTGTGTTGCAGGCCTCTGCCCACAAGAACAATGGCAAGCCCTGATCATGTAACATGGCTTTGGCAGCCCCTATGATGGATCTGTTCTTCCTCTCTGCAACCCCGTTCTGCTGGGGGTTGTAAGGAACAGTGAACTCCCTCCTAATGCCTGCCTCCGCATAATAGTCAACAAACTCTCCAAGGGTGTACTCTCCTCCATTGTCCGACCTCAAGGACTTGATCTTTCGACCTGTCTGAGTCTCCACAAGAGCTCTGAACTCCTGAAACCGCTTGAAGACCTCACTTTTGGTCTTCAAAAAATAAATCCAGGTCCTCTTGGAGTGATCATCAATGAATAAAACATAGTACTCATATCCACTCAAGGAAACATGAGACATCCGACCGCTCACATCGGAATGAATCAAATCAAGTATCCCCGTTGCTCTGCTGTCACTGCTGGGAAAAGGGGATTTGGCAAATTTGCCCATCGCACAACCTCTGCAAGTATCAAAGTGATCAGTACTGAAATCTGGCACACCTGTAGTGATCTCCCGCAATGTCCTCAAGGCTCCATGATACATATGTCCCATCCTGCGGTGCCAAATCTCACACAGCTCAGAACTGCTAGCTCTGCTGTCGGTACTACTGCTCAATGCCAAAAGGGGCTGAAATGCAAACTTGTACACCTTTGCATGGCGTACACCTATCACTCTAGCTGAATCAGCTGGAGTGTCCCTGGGATACATCAACACCTGTCCTCCCCTGAACAGTACCTCATATCCTCTGTCCTCCAAAGCTGAGACGGTTATGAGGTTCTTCCTCATCCCTGGCACATAAAGAACCTCTGACACCTTCAAGGGAGGTTTGGACTCCCTTTGAAATGTCACTGTCCCCACCCCGACTGCTCTAACAACTCTGTCATCACCGAGTACTACCTCAATATCAGTGCCACTCTCTGAAAGCTCTGAGAAGTACTCACGGACTCCTGTCATGTGACGTGAAGCCCCACTGTCCACATACCAGATACCTGAAGATGCTCTGCTAATCGAGGGAAAAGCATGCTCCCTCTGAACCTGTGTGGCAGGTGATCCTGCACTAGAGGACTCACACGTAGTGAACGCAAACTCTCGGTCAAAACGACCAGCAAAGTCCTCAATCTCTGCTGAAGCTGCCACGTCCTGGTTCTTCCTCTTCTTCTTCTTCTTCTCCGGACACACAACTGCATAGTGTCCCATCTTTTGACAATTCCAACACTTCACCTTGGAATAGTCTTTCTGTGTGTTCCCCTGTTTACCTTTACCTTTGCCTTTGCCCCCACCACTGCTTGTGGAAGCCTGCTTCTTCCCTTTGCCTTTCTTGCCTCCTGCCACCAGTGCTACATCCTCATCCTGCTCAACTGGCTTGGCTGCCCCAAGCTGACCTTTCCTGATCTCTGTCTGAATGCAATCATCCCAAAACCTCTCCCATGTGGGAAGGGTCTCACGTGCACAAACCCCATCAGCAAAGTTCAACCATGAACGGGGGAGGCCATTCACTGCAATCCGCACCAACTCAGTGGGTGGAATGGCCTCTCCAATCGCTACCAACTCATCTCTCACATTGGTAATCTTTGTGAGATATCCAGCTGCACTATCATTACCCATCTTAATGTTCTTCAGCTTTTCCTTCAGGACCATCTTCCGGTTCTCATTGGTACTCTGGTAGAGATTGGACAATGCTGTCCACATCTCATGGGCATTGCTCTTTCCTCTCACATGAGGAATGCAATGGTCTTTGATTCCGTCT
Organism: Pinus tabuliformis; assembly: GCA_031772625.1. NCBI lineage: Eukaryota > Viridiplantae > Streptophyta > Pinopsida > Pinales > Pinaceae > Pinus > Pinus tabuliformis. The sequence goes on along the minus strand of CM062814.1, from coordinate 111,998,726 downwards.
AGAATCAGCCTCTTACCCTTATTGTTCTTCTTTTTATACTCAGCCAACTGAGTAACATCAGTGGGCACAACAACAGGGTTCTGTGCGGTATGCACCATGATATCCCAGACTTCTGCCTCCTCAAAGATACTCTGCATTCTCTCCTTCCAAACGCTGTAATTTATATGCCCATCCAGCCTATCCTCCACCCTCAATCCCAATGACATCCTGCTGTCCTAAAACTGAAAAATAGCACTGCTGTAGTAAAGATAAAACTGCTGTTTATGAAAAAATCAGCTTGCTGGAATTTTCTGAGTGAAAAATCAGCAACTGTAATTTTTCCTTTTGCTGTCTCAAACTGCCCTTCAGCACTCAAGCTCTGATACCATGTAAAAATTTCTGTTTTCCCACTCCGGTTTTCAGTTTCTCCTTATTTTTCCCATGTAGTTAAATGCCCATTCCCATAACCATACATTTAATAGACTGAAAAAAATAAATATTGCTGAAAACACAAATTCTGGAAATTTTTTCAGAATGTTGGAAATTGCAGAATTAAAAATCAGCAATCAAAAACAGCCATTAAAACACATTAAAACACTGATATTTTTGGTCAACTTGACCCTGGAAAAACCCCCTACAACTCTTGGGGAAAACCAGTTTGAGAGCTCTTCTTTATTTCTGAAAATTGCCTTTTTACAGTGAGAATTATTCAGCAAAAAAATCAGCAAGCAAATTTACAACTTATCTCCTTTCCCGTGCCTCACAGCAATCTGGAAATTACAGCAAACAGGACAACAATAAATGCTGTACGGCCTCCGTTTTGTGTGCAGAAAAATCAGCAAACTGCTCCTCGATTTTTGTGCAAAAATCTGCCTTTCACTATGTGCTGAATCAGCTGTACAAATCTGTTCAACTGCTGCCTTGGAATGTGTGCCAAGCTGCTGTCTCCTTCTCCTCCCTGCTCAGAAATCTCTCTTGCTCTCTTGCTCTCCTTATCCCAATCTGCTCATAAAAGAATGAATGACCTTTTCCTCCTTTAATATAACTCTAAGTGACTTTTGGGTGATCCAAGTGACTTTTGGGTGATCTCTAAATCCAATGGCTGAAATAGATTTAGATCAATGGCTGAGATTAAATGCTCATTTAAATCTCACTTTCTATTTTTTAATTCACCCCACTTTAATAAAGACCCACTTAGTCATTTATTTCCAAAGTCACTTTTCCTTTCTAATTTTTCATTTACTTTATAAAAGTTACTTTAAAATTAGACTTAGTAACTTTATCACTTAAAGTCACTTTTAAATTAGATTTAACTTTATAAAATTATAAAGTCACTTTAGGAGAAAAATTAAATTCTTTTGGACACTTTTCCCTAGGCCAAAGATCAAAGCCTAAGGGAACCACCTGTCCTCCGGTACCAAATTTCAATACTTCATATTTCCGACAATGTATCTCAATCCATGAGAGATTGTGCCCCGAAGATATCTCAAATGATTTTTGGCACTAATCCGGAGAGGCTTAACATATATGAGCTCATTATGGTAATTGCAAAACATATGTTCGGACGGAAGTTCCCCAAGAACATCAATGCGAATGAGTTTTATGAAACTCAAGAGGCATTTCCCAAATCTGGTCTGGCATCACTACCACATAACTTCTGAAAGTTATGTTCCATCAAGGTAGTCATGGGCTTGCAGTTTACCATTCCAAATCCAGAATCCAACTCCCTCTTACTTGAGAGGGTCTGCACCTGTCAGAAAGAGGTTTTCCTCATAAGTTACCAGTATGAGAGGTCTATCGTCCACAACCTTCAAGCAATGGCTTGGATCAGCTTCACTCTTAGTGAATCTCAGCTTCATCAGACAGCTATCAATCCTCTCATATTAGGCCTGGGGTGTTTTACTTCAACACATAGAGGGCCTTCTTCCACCTACATACATGAGATTCCCAATCATGAATCTCAAACCTCTCGGGTTGTTCCAAATCTTTGGACTTGTTACATGAGGGGAATGATCCCCTTGTAAGATTTTCCTTCGGTACACCTCAGACATGTACCTTCATGCTCTTTTTGAATTCAGGCATCCCTGTCACCATCTGACTCATATCGGGTAGGGCCCCATAACGTAGACGAGATGTGTCAATTGACATGGTCCCAAATGGACTTCCTGCAACTTGATACAAATTGCCAACCCTGAATCCATGAGTAAAAGCATCTTTGAAAATTTCATTTTCAAACACGTACCTTTCCATTGATGAATGCCACCCTGATACCTTTGACTTCCATTGCCGAAATGGACTCCAGGTTCTTCTTGCAATCAGGTACATAAAGAAATTCTCATAAATGAATCGAGTTACCCTCATTCAATTGAGGGGTAACATTCCCTACACCATTTCTGGGATAGGTGGCATCTGCTCCAAGTATAATCCCATGATTGTTTCCATCTCTACTAAATTAGAGAGATCACCCTTCTATCCGATGAAGTGCCTTGAAGCACTACAATCAATAAACCAGATTCCCACAGAATCTAAGGGAGAGGACCAATACAAGATAACACTTCTTTATTTTAACAGAAACAACATTTGATTCTTCATACCTAGGGTTCCTTGCTTTCTTTGAAGAGTCGGTCATTTCCTTGATTACCTACATTACCTATCATTCCTCCGATCATTGAAGATGTCCCTGGAATGACTGTTATCTTCATCAAGAGATGTGCCCCTGCCATTCGGACACTCCTTCGCATAATGGCTGAACTTATTACAAACAAGGCATCTGTCTTTCTTTCCACCCTTAGACCCAGACTTCCCATTGAAGTGATCTTTAGGTGGGCCATCAGAAGCTTCCGCTGCGCCATTCTGATAATGTTCTTTGCTTTGACTTCACCCTTGGCGAACTTGAAGAGGGATAAGGAATCCATTGATCCTTTTATCCTTTCCCCACTGTCTTCGGTGATTGCTCTTTCACTCTTGCTTGGGCTTTGTCTTCATCTCAGCGTTGATACCATGTTAATTTTAGGTATGTTCTATGCTTAGAGCAATTTATTTCAATTTTCAAAATTAGCTCAATATCTTTTCCAGATTAGCAATCACATCAGCAGTAAAGTAAACTGCAGATAGAACATAAACATAAATTGCAGAAGACAAGCCAAGACAAGAGGACACAAGATGTGGCGCTAGCCAGGGACAAACCCCAATGTGGGGAAACCTTTGATCAATTCTTCTTATATGTTCTTCAATAGTTCAACAGAGAGAGAGAGAGAGATAGTACATTTACAACAGAAGTCAACACTTTGACTTATCTAAATAAGAGCATAGATCATCTCTAAGAAGATGATACATGAGATCAGTTGAAGACATGTTGTTTCAACTGATTCTCCAAGGTGACTCCTTCACCTATCATTGTGCTGCATCTCGTCATCATGCTGCACCTCACCGTGCTTTACCATGCTGCACCCATCATCACAATGCTGGACCTCATGACCATGTTGTACACATCATATTGCTGCACCTAATGCTGCACTGCTGTCCCATGTGCCATTGTTGCACCATGCTAGGCACTGTTGTCCTATGTGGCATACTGCTGTCCCACTATTAGTGACATAGCCATTCCATGCTAGCTTGTTGTCCCATCACAACTTGCTATACCTTGTTGTTGTCCCATCACATCTTGCCATACCTTGTTGTTGTCCCATGTGTCTTAGCAACACCATGTACCCCAACTGTCCCATTTACTAGCACTGTTATCCCTTCAACACTGTTGTTCCAAGTCTGCCTACATTGCTGCTTATATTGTGATTGGTTAGGGTATCTGGCAGACCTCACACACCTATCTATCAGTCCACAAACAACCCTCAAGGATTGCAACACACCTTCATAGTACACCTCCCCTAGCAAGCTGCTGTTCTAGGCATGTTTGAGCCCTCAAACTCTCCACGTTGTCCCTGTTTTGAGGTGGTAGGGACTGTGGCCTACCACAGTCCCACGCTGTCACCTACAACCCACTCAAAACAGTCTTCCCTTACCTTTTCGCTGCCCCAAACATACCTGCGTTCATCCTTCTTCAACTCGGCCTCCAAGCTCAGCTCCTCGACCCTCTAACAACAACTCGGTTAGCCCTTATCTCCCTCGCTGTCCTAGCCTTCTTGCCGCGGCTTCCAGATAGTTACCTTTCTCCCTTAGCCGAGTTCCTTGGGCTCCTTTGATGAGCTCTTGTGATGCTTGCTTGGACTATGGCTAGGGCTGCTTTCTTAGGACTATGTTAGGGCTGCCCTTTAGGGCTGCCTTCTAGGAGTGCGTTAGGGCTGCCTTCTAGGAGTGCGTTAGGGCTGCCTTAGGATAGCGTTAGGGCTGCCTTCTAGGAGTGCGTTAGGGCTGCCTTCTTTTCCTCCAACGTCTAGGGCTTCCACTCCTAGATTTCTCCTCCACTAAAACCCAAGACAAGTGGAGAGAAATCAAGATAGAAGTGTGTGTGAAATGACTCTCAAGTCATCTCCTTTTATACTAAAATGTTGAGCACATGTGGGGCTTATTTGGTTGCTGGCCGACCTTGATGAATTGTTTGATAACACAAATAAATTCATAACTCCATGAATACTTGTCGGAATCAGATGATGTTTAGATCAATCATACAACTCTCGATGAGAGGGATCCAAGATAAAAATCAACTGGCATAAATAAGATGACCCACATGGAGTTTGGCCCTAGTTGCCAATTTTAACACAACAAGAGGGAGCTACGCAGAGCTAGAGGGACGCAATTTTCTGCAAGCTGAGTGCTGGGCAGAAAAGTCGTCGAAAGGAAGAAGTAGATCACATAGTGAGGGAATACTTCCTCAGTGATTTCTTGCCGAGGAAATCAGTATTTCTTGTTTGCTGAATAGTAGAGGAGCAACAGACTTACCAACTCCATCAGAGAGTGTGTAAGGAAGCCTAGGAGCTATGCAGTAGGGAGAAAGAGGGAGCTGTTTGACATTTTTTCGAAAGGTACGACAACCAGTGGCTTGAGGGATCAGGTCAGGTTGGACAGGGCATCCAACTATGCCATCTGGAAGGCTAGAATGTCTTTCCTTCTAGATGAGCATGCCCTCAGGACGTATGTTGATAATGTGGTAACTGTCCCTGCGAATGCAAATCCGCTGAAGAAGTATAGAATTGAAATGTTAAAGGCCAAGAGGATGATCTTGGATGGAGTCAAGGATAACATGGTGTGCCACGTTGCTAGCAAAGGAACCGCTAAGGAGATGTGGGATGCCTTGGCTACATTGTATCAGGGATCTTCCGAGCAGTGGAAGATGTACTTAGAACAGAAGTTGAGGTCTGCTAAGATGTAGAAAGGAGAACATGTGGATCCATTCCTCACGAAGCTAAAGGAGACTTGTGATGAGCTGTGAGTTGCGGAGCATACACCTCAGGATTCAGAGTTAGTGAGACTGGCTCTAAATTCCGTCTCGGATGATTGACAAGTCTTTGTCTAGAGTATCCTGGGCATAGCAGCATTACCAAATTGGAATGAGATGTGGGCAGGTCTGAAACAAGAAGAGCTAAGGAGAGACCTGCTCAAGGCCAAACTTGACGGGAGCAGCAGCAGCAGTGGGTTGAAGCCCAAAGTAGAGGAGGAGGATAACACAACTCTTGCATTGAAAGGACAACAAGGGCAACAAAGACGTAAGAAGGACGTCTCCAAGCTGAAGTGCTTCAGATGTGCCGAGATGGGCCACTATGCATCCCAATGTCCTTTGAAGAAAAAAGACAAAGATGAAAAGCATGATCCCAAGGTTGTAGCCGCAAAGATTGAACAGGAGGAAGAGTTTGCCATGACAGCCAAGATACCTCTAGGAGGGAGGTGGGTTGATATAGAATTGTAGTTTGATAAAACTACAGATGGGCAGGATCCTTGAGGAGCCCATCCCTTGGATCATCACCTTGCTACGGGAGCCCATAATCATTAGTAGTGGGATGGTGGAGTTTCAGTTGGTGCCATGGAGTGTTGATTCGACAGATGCAGTGGTTAGTAGCACCAGAATGTGAGCAGCGCAGAGCAGAGAGGCAATAGTGCGAGGAGGCACAATGCAAAGCTTCAACAGTGCAGTGGCTTCAGAAGAGAGCGTGGGACTAGCAACAATCATGATTTCAGCATCGAGGTGTATCCACTGGATACTTGTCCAGTTTTGGGTGTTTTCAGTTGCTTCTCTCAGCAACTGAGTTGCAGTACGGATGCAGTGTTAGCAGTGGCAGTGCTAGCAACATAGCAGATGCAGTGTTTGAGAGGGAGCTGCAGTACAGATGTAGCATTGGCAGTGGCAGTGTCAAAGACAACAGTATAGTAGCAGCGACAGTGCAGTAGTTGGTGGACAACATGTTAGACATCAACAACGCAAAGGACGATGCTTTAGAGTCCGAGCAGTAGTAGTATATTGCTAGAGCACATTCCTCACAAAGAGGGAGTGTTGATTTGGGGTAGCATCGGATGTGCTCTAGGCCTCAAATTTTGCAGGGAGGCTTGGGCACATGCATTCCAAAGAACCCAGAAAGTGTTTTGGGAAATTCCACCCATAAGTGATTTTATTAAAATAATTAATATTTTTAATGGGGTTCTTAAGTCTAAACTTAGGAAAATTAAAATATTAATGGGTATTAATCTAATCAGGGGTGAAACTTCTAGAAAAAGACACAGATCAAGCCAAAACGATTTGAGCCTTTGATTATGATTTAATCTAGGCCATTGGTTGTCCAACAGGAAGATATAAGAAGGGGCTTGAGGGTCATTTGGAAAACACACCGAGAGAGATCAAGAAATTGATTTTTGAAGTGAGAAGTTCTCAAGAGGAAAAATCGATTGAGGAGATCTGTTGCAGTATAGGGGCAGGGATAGTTGGGTTGGAGGATCTTCTCCAGAACCCCGAATATTCAGTAGAGAGGCAGAGATACATCAGTGGAGGCAGCGCAGACCCAGGGAGGATTGACGATGGGCTAGGAGGGCCGACGCAGTGCTTGACGCAGTGCCAGAAGGGCCAGCGCAAAGGAAGAGTTGTCCTCTTGCAAAAATCTGAAACTTGCCGGGGAGCAGCCGGATCAGTCGGGAAGGTTGACGTCAGAGCTCCAAGAGGCAGTGAGACCTAGCGCAGAGCTGACACAGAGCCTCAGAGAGCTCCACGTAGGCCTGCGCAGTTACTGCGAAGGGGCAGCGTAGTTGTAGCCGGGGATAGTTAGTTCGATTGCCGGATCATAGGGATTTGTCGGGTGAAGTGAGGAAATTTCACTAAGTTTTCTGCCAATGTCTTTTTCTCTATAACTGGATGGCAGGAATGCCATCCAGAGTTGTATTCAGAACTATTGCTTAATAATACCAAACCCTCAGAGCCGCTGCACCGTTTTACTCGCATTGGGTTTTTCCGAGGACTTTTGTCCAAAAATAACTGTGTCCTATATGTTTCTATTTTCCTTGCTCAGTTTCTATGTTTCAGAATCATATTTAATTGGTGTAGGCTTCTTCAGTAATTTACTTCAATGTTTCATGAAGAAATTTGAAAGAAGCTTGTAATGAAATTTACAATCTAGGTGAAGTAGATTCAGTTGGTTGTAATAGGATTCCTGAGATTGTTATATCTAGGCATTTTAACATTATTGGTGAATTTTCTCATCAAATGAAGAATAGATACATGATTATATATAAATTTGTAATGTGGTTTGATGATTCGACAATATCCCTGACAAGGAATTTTTCCTATGTCCTCCAACATCAAGTCAATGCAGTGTGCAACACAAGGTGTCTAAAATAAATTAGGTTGCTTTTCCATAAGCATCTCGCAGCTTGCCAGCAACAACATAATTTGCAACATTGTTCGTTATGACCTCGACAACATGTTGTGGACATATCTCCTAAATGAACACGTCCAACAAATCATAGTGGTGCATCTTTGATACGTGCAGATGCATCAAAAAATTTCATAAACATTGTGCCTTTGGGACAATTAACCAAGAAGCTAATAAGGGTTCTACCCTTTTGATTAGTCCATCCATCTGACAACAAAGTGCATCTTGTCTGTGCCCATGATGCCCTGAACTCCTCCAATCTTGTAGCGCATTCAACCTTTTTATTTTGAAGAACACACTGTTGGAAATACTGAGGGGGATGGGGGGGGCCGACGGGCGTGAATCAACATTTCTTATCAATTAGCACTTTATTAATCCTTTTCACAGTGTTAGTTAATCTTTAGTTATTATTATTGTTCTTCTTCAGATAATCATAAGCGATAATCAACAGTAGACAACACCATACAACAATGCAGGAAGATAAAGACAGTAGACAAGATTTTTAGGTGGAAAATTCCCTCTGGGTCAAAAACCACCGAACACGTCTAAGTAATTGTCTTCTCCTCCTCTTTAAAAAAAAATTAATTACATCAAGTTTTTAGCCACAACTTAAGGAGGCTCTAACCCCCTAATTTACGACAACAACTTGTAGGACGCTACTAAACCCTAATAACCTACTGCAACCGGAAGGACGCCCCAACACCTTGTAAGTCAGGCCACAACTTGACGAGTGCCCCAACACTCTGTTTACCAGCTGCTATCGGAATGGATACTTCGTTGTCTTGTAGTTTATCAACACTAACTGAAAGGATGCCTCAACGCCTTGTGTAGGCTGCGGCCTGCCCTAGCACTGCTGGAAAATGTAACTAGGATGGTCTTCATTAATGTATTTAAGTCATTATGTAATGTACTTGTCAAAAGAATAGAGAAAAGAATTATTATTATTATTATTATTGTGACTTATTAAAGCATGGGTTTCATGCTTGGGTCACTATTTTTTAGGTCAAAGTTCCAATTGAGGACTTCTAGGATTTATTCTGAGTCAATAGAGTCATTGTACTTTTAAAGAGATCCTTCTTGGGCTTTTGAATCATGTAGAAAGGTTAAGTATTGAGTCAAATATAATTTATGTATCCTCCACATCAAGTCGGCCCAAGGACATCAATTCGACCTCCCTTGAAGTCTATAAATAGAAGCAAGTCGAATTCATTTGGAGCATTTCATTTCAAGCAAGTTCGATATCTCTAAGGAAGCCAGAGAAGTGCGAAGTGTGTCTAAGGAGGCCAAAGGAAGTGTGAGTTGGGTGGAGTCTAAGGAGAAGAAGAAAAACAAATTTTTGGTGCCTCTCTCTCTTTGTTTCATGCCCTAGTTTGGGAGATCGAAGTCTTCCAAGTTTTGTTGATGCCGAACGCTGTTACATAGTCGAAGTTGCTGGAAGAAGAGGTCGAAGATTTGGGAGGCTGACTTGGTGTGGAGGGAAGGTTTGGGCTTTGTCTAGGGTGAAGAGTCTCAAAGAATACTATTGAAAGGAAGAGAATTTTGATTGGGATTTCCCCTCGAGGGGGGTTTTGCCTTGGCAGAGTGCCTATATCTGGTGTCCATTGTGGGAAAAACCGGTTACTCGATTCCTACTGCAGCAAACTGATAATATTTCACCTACTTGTTAAATTACTTGAACAAGTTACTTACAATTTTCTACTGCAAATATTGAAATACATACACTGCGACCTACACAAAATAAAATACTGTGGAAACTAAATACTACACTAGAGAGAAATAAACACACACATCAACGCAATTGTTTTTGGACAATGTCCCCAAAAAAATCCAGTGTGGGAAAACCGGTGCAGTAGTTGAGGGTTTTAATTATTATGCAGTAGTAAATCTGAGTACAAATTGTTTGATGCCCAGACTAGCTATGCGATACAGAGAAATGCTGACAAAGAGTTAGTGAGAAAAATCTCACACTAATTCGAGAGAGCCGACACTGATCAAGGGCTGGCTGAATGTCCTCACGCTGCCTTTGTGTAGCTTCTGCGTCAATGCTACGCAGATCTGTGTCACACTGGCTGGGCTCTGTGTCACCTCCTCTGCTAACCTCTTGTTGTCTGGAAATTTGACCTTTTGGCCCTCCGGTTTTACACCCCAACTTCTGGCACTAGATCTCGACTCTCCCAGTTGGATTTCAAACTCCCTCTAAAACTCCGCGTGACTTCTGTGTGGCATTGCGCTGCCTCTCTGAGCTACTCTAAGCCTTCTCTACTTTGCACTCTCCGGATTAGGAAAACTCTCCTCCGGGACTACTATCCCTGCCCCTCATTGCAAGAAGATCACTCGATCTCACTCTGACAACTGAATGCTGCTACTCTTGAGAAATTAGATATCTGATTTCTCATTCGATGTGTTCTCCAAGTGCCCATCAAGCTCCTTCTTATAATCTCTCGTTGGAGCTCCAGCGACCAAGAGTAAAGCATAGTCAAGGGCTAAGATTAACTGGGAGTTGATCCTCATCTTCTTCTAGAAGATTCACACCTAATTTAATTAATACCCTTTAATTAACCAGATTTCCTAAGTTTAGACTTAGAGAACCATTTAAAAAAGTTTATTATTTTAATTGAACCATCTCTAAGTGGAATTTTCCCAAACGATTTTTGGGTATTGGAGAATGCATGTGTCTTAGATTCTCTGCAAAATTTCAAGGTTAGAGCACATCCGATGCTACAAAAATCAACACTCCCTCTTAGCGAGGAATGTGCTCTAGTACTGCAACCCACTGAAGCATCACTCTGTTTCTGCACCATCTCCTGTTGTGCTGCTAATGTCTGGCTGCTGTTGCACACCAACCACTCCACAACTTTGATATGAGCTGCATCTGTGCTGCTGACTGATCCAGATTTAAATAGGAACGCAATAAAGTACGGAAATAACCATAAATACAGAGATGCAGTAGAAAAAATCTTTCATTTCATTGATGTAAAATATTGAAATATGCTTACAAACAAAAATGGAAATAAACCAGCTAGGGCGATGGTAGCTTATCTCTGAGGAGATGTGGTGGCTACATGCCTATGAACTGTGTTACAATGAGGCTCGAAGGCCTATTTATTGTTGAGAAACAATGGAAAACCCTAAACATCCAAAAACCTAACCCTAGGAGATGAAACGCAAAACTGTGGGCTCCGTTTGGGTAAATTGGTATATCAACTTCCCGGGGGCGTAAGTTTGGCATACGATCTCCGTTTGATGTGCACAATACCTCGTTAGAAAGATCTATCCGAGAACTACAACTTTGGGAAGAGAAACATCGAACCATGGACCCATGTTGCTCTCAATTTTCCCAAAAAATGTCGTTTAGGGCCTCAAAACGGCTCCAGAAGTTCAGGACTTGAAAAACTGCTAAAAATAGTAAATTGTGCTACAAATAACGAAACTAAAAAACTATCAGAGACAGTTGTTGGGGTCCAAGTGGGATAGGTGGGTGGCCACCGACATCCACCTGGATCACTGACCTTGTTGAACTTCTGTCAACTACTGCATTTGTACTACAACCCTCTCTCCATCTGTTACTGCTGCAACTGCAACATTTGCAACAAAAAAACATCCAAAATACCGAACCAACTGTGGTCAATATGATGCATCTGTCGTCCGAGTTCTGATTGTTGCTAGCCTCTGCGTTGTCACTGAACCCTCTGTGCTGCTGCTGACTCTGCACTGTGCCAACTGCACTGTTGAAAACTCTGCTCTATGTTGCTCAGTCTCTAACATGCTACTAGCTACTGCATGTGTCACTTTGGCACTTGATTGCACCAACTGCCATTGGTCCATCCTGCTACTGCATGTCTTGGGCTCCCGTAGCAAGGTATTGATTCATGAGGTGGACCTCCTCAAGAATCCTGCCCATCCTGTAGCTCTCTGGGGCTACAATTCCAAATCACCCCTGGAGGCATCTCGATAATCATGGAAAACTCTTCCTCCAGTCTGGAAGACAACTTGTCGATTTCTGCGGATGCAGCTTGTTGATCCTGCTTCTCCTCCTTGTCCTTCTTTCTGAGAGGACACTAAGTGTTGTAGTCTATGTCACAGGGTTCGGCGAACCTGAAGCTTCAGGTTCGAAATTCGGTGAACCTGTAAAAAAATTTTGAAGTTCGTTCAGGTTCGCTGAACCTGAAAGTCGAACCTCAAGTCGAACTCGAACCTCATCGAACTCCATCGAACCTCAACGAACCTCAACGAACCTAATCGAACCTAATCGCGAACTTAAACGAATTTTTTGAGGTTCGGGGGTTTTCTTGATGGTTTTAGAAGAAAAACCAGGGGCCGCATACCGCTTTTTAGCAATTCTTCCCGCCAAATAATTCTTTATAAACGATCCCTAGCTACCGTTTTGGCACACACTGTCGGGAAGAGTATTGATTGAGGCTGAGCGTTTGTTTGTAGAGTTCTCAGTTGATAACTTGATAATGCTGTGTAGTTTGCACTTTGCAGACGTGCAGGCCTGAGGCAGTGGGCACGTAGTGTGAGCCTGAGGGCGTGGCTTGCCGCTTGAGGCTTTGAGTAGTCGCACGACGCAGACCACCGACACACCGCGGCACCAGTGTGCACGCAGCAGTGAGCACCCGACGCCCGTGGGCTGTAGCTTTAGCCTTTCAAGACTCATCACTCAACTTCAGTCTTCAAGTGACAACTGACAAGTATGTATGTTACAGACCTTGAGGAACATGATAATTACAGTTCATACCTTTTGCTGTTTAATATTTATACATTACGTTTTGAAAAACTATAGTTTTTCATCATTCATAAAGTTGAATGATATTATTACAGATGTGTCGGATTTTATATAAGTATCTGTTGATTTTTTTGTAAGCCAGGTGATCGTTAATGTGCCTAAAATATTAATAAAATATTTTGCTCATAAGATACGTGTTGTTTCGACCACCCTACCAGATCTATTTTAATCTGTCATCCAAAATAAAATATAGTATTCATAATAGGTGTTGTTTTGACTACCAAATATCTGATCCATTTTAAGCTGTCATCCAATTGACCATTAAAGGGAGCCACCCGAATTTTTTTGTTTTATTAATCTGCTCATATAGTTGAATAGAGATTAAAAGGCTATAGGTGCATGCATTTGACAATAAATATGTCTGCAACATACTCAATCAGATGAGGATAACCATCGAAATCATGAGTATTCTCCGTAATCATGGTACTTGAGGACCTATAAGGATTTCTGCATTATTTGTCCTTTGGAAAATCCACTCTAAATGTAATTGTGTTTTGGAGAATGAGGTCAGCTCTTTGTCTTCATTCCCTCATATGGGGAGGAGGCACGGATGCAACTTGGCTAATGGTTTCTTGCTTATCAAAGATGCCAAGCTGTTAGAGCCTAATGCATACTCTGTCTTCATTTTTGTTTTAGTAGCCTCGAGGAAGAGGATATAACTTTTTATGTTCTTTAATTCTATTATCAGATTCAATCACCATGGTTTCCTTGAAGTTTTTATACTATACAGTGTACACATGCATCTAGCTTTTCTTTTAAATTTGTTTTTAATCATCTCAGAAAACAACCTAAAGTTATTTTCCTGACGATACAAAGGTCTAAGACTCTTTTAGCTCCTCCTATCATATTTTCATCGAAGTGCAATCTGAAAGATATGCCTTTTACCATCCGAGAGCTTCATTATAAATTTCCACGCTTTTTGCCTCAGCCTGTTTTGGGCTGCTTTGGACAAAGCAATCCCTTTCTAGAGTCTAGAGAGTCTGGTTTGGAGTCTGGACTGCTCTGGACAAAGCACTCTTTTCTACTTGACATATGTTTGAAGCTTCAGAATCAAAGGGCCAGTGATTTAAAGACTTATGTGCCACCTAAAAAGCTTCAAATGAGTACACTTCCTCATCATGCTCTAGTACATTCACTTCCTTTCTGTTGGGTTGCTTTTTCTTGTGTTCCATCTGCTACAACCACTTCTTGCAATTTCTTTTCATATACCCCGACTTGCCATAGCACTAGCACGTCACATTTTTAGGATTGAAGTTACCTGTGTTAGTTTTACCGTTTGAACTGCTCTATCTTTGTGTTTGGCAGCAAATGCACTCTTCGAAGTTTCATAAACACTTCTGAAGTTTGAACTGCTACTTCTGCAACAACTAGGTTGACAACTAGTCCCTTCACTGTCGGGTTGTTACTTGCTTCACTGCTAGTCTGTTAGAAATGAAATGATAAAAATTGAAGGGTGAATTGATATTTTGGACATAGGTGAAAAATTCACCAAAAAAAGTGATTCAAAACCCAAAATGATATATCAGCTGCAAGGCTACAATATAGCAGAAACTAGAAGCACAACTAAATGTCATATATATTAAGTAACAAACACTGAATCGAATTTAACCTAACTTAGTTAGTATAAAGAACGCTCATCTGAGATTCTGAGAAGAGGTGTTAATTTGAAAGCCAGATTTCCATGCTTATAGTTATCATTTCTTTTTTCTGTTTATTCACTGTTTGTAGTCATTGCTGAAAGTTTGAAACTAGGCACACATAAATGTCATATAAATAAGTAAAAAGCATTGGATCAATTTTAACTTATTTTAATTTAGTATAAAGGATAAGCGTCTGAGAAGAGGCGGTAATTTGAAATCCAGAGGATTTCCATGTTTCTCATTTCCTTATTATGCTTATTGGCTGTTGGTAATCATTGCTGAAACTTGAAAGCAATGCCTTTAAATTTCCTATTTCCACATAACAGTAAAAAACAATAATACATTTTAAAGTTTATATAAAACTATTGATAATCAAGTGCATGCATTTGCAACCTGCTTAAATGTCTTCAATCCATCCACCATTGTACTCAAAACTAGTGTTTTGTTCTCTTTAGACAGTGACATCCCAAAAATTTCCATGAGATAAAGAAATTGCATTCCTTCTTCCCAAAATAGTTGGGAAGTCCAACCACTTTGCCATGAGGTCTCTTTCAAGAACTGAATTGATACTTCTTTCAGAGAACTCAACAGATAGCTCCAATATACTTCTGGTCTGTGTAATGTTTTGTTAGTCAATTATTTATGTGCTTGTTAGAAGTGGAAGTCTGGAAGATAGTGTCCTTCGTAAATATATCTTACTGGTAATTTTGGCAGAATGAGCCTCATATGGGCATCTTCAATTATTATGACAGCATTCTGCCAGACTCCAGTTAGTGAGTTATTAGACAAGTTACTCTACTTTTTCTGGGCAGCAATAAAGGGTCACCTTTCATCCTTTTGTGGGCGGCACTTTCACCTTATTTCCTGGAAACACTTTGTTAGCATGCGGAGGTACTACATTATACAATATGTAGTATAATATATACATTTAAGCATTTCTGTAGACATCATATAAAAGAGAAAAACAGAGGTTCCTCTCCTGAAAAACTGCCCAATACAGTTCAAAATGTTAGATCTTTAGTCCAATGATTTGGTTTTACACAATGATGTACATAAATCATTAAATGTATAATCTTTTTATTAAAATTTGAGTATTTTATGCATTGTTTATAATATATATGACTGTTTTTCCCCAGCTGCAGTACAGGTTCAGTTTTGATAACTTCTATATGCTTGTAATAAGATTTAGAAGTGATCCATATTAAAAGATAAGTCAAACACCCTATCAGGGTTCTAGGACCTAGTATGATTCAATAGATTTTTTTACTTTTTACTTTTTAATCAAAATATCAAGTTTTATTTGTATTTGAAAATTGAATTTCACTATTTTATCATTTATTTAAATTCGAATTTTAATATGCCATTGCCAACAAAAATGCAGACATATTTGTCATGGCACCTCCAAAGTCAATGGCAGAAGGATGGAAATATGTGGAGAAATTGGACGGGCCTCATGGGAGGCATATGAAATGCAAGTTATGTAATAATGAATTTTTTGGATCTTTAACTAGAGTCATGGACCACTTACTTTCTGTCAGTAATGGCAAAGGAGGTGGCGTTAAAGGTTGCAAGAATGTGTCTGCAGAGCTCAAGGAGACACTTCAGAAAGATTATAACAATATACAAAAGGCTAAGAAAGTGAATGAAAACAAAAGACAACGTGTTCAAACAGAAATTGCAATAAATTACAATTCATTATCTGCACTTTCTTCAAGCACGGTTGGTGTTGGGAGTTCATCTCAGTCAAAGATCAATAAATCAAGTGGGACAACTACATTAAATACTCTTTGGAAGCCCATGCAGAAACAAGAAGTTGATGATGCTGTAGCTGATATGCAATTCCATTTAATCTATGTCACAGGGTTCGGCGAACTTGAAGGTTTAGGTTCAAAATTCGGCGAACCTGAAAAAATAAATTGAAATTCGTTCAGGTTCGTTGAACCTGAAATTCGAACCTCAAGTCAAACTTGAACGAACTCGAACCTAAACGAACCTCAACGAACCTGAAGGCGAATTTTAACGAATTTTTTAAGGTTCAATTTTTTTAATGATGCATTGAGAACTTCATTATGACAGCCATGATAGCTGTTTTATCCTACCTTCATCACTGTACTCTAGACCATCATGTTGACTGTGATCATGCGAGAGTGTATTCCATGACTGCAGGATCATTGTGATCTTTCTTACACCGAGACAGTGAGATCATGTAAAGATAGTGAGGGATCCGAAGATCTTTCCATTACATATATATATACATTGACTGTTAAGAAATAGATCCACCGAGATGAGATACTATTCCTCACTATACTGAGGTCCTTACTGTCTCATTTATTCCGAGACTGTAATGGTTACTGTGGCTCTTTGTTATGCAGGGATTGTATCCTCCGAGAATGATCATTTCTGCGGCTTTGTTATTGTGCCACAATTGTAGTGTATATATATATATTATATATATATATATATATGTGATTGAGACAACGTCTAACATCAATCTTATTAGGCCGAGAGAGAGGTTCTATCACTGCTGTTCTTTGTCTAGAGTCTAGACTTCTACAGGAGTATCACCGAGGCCTTGATGCCAAGACTGCTATGCGAGATCCATTGACACTGTGCCTTTGTCCTAGATCTTTGCTACTCCATTCAGTTGAGATCCTCACAGGTATGTCGAGATCATTAGCTGTGCAATTGTGATATGTCTAGGTAGATTTGTATGCTAAAACAGATATGCCGAGAATGTCTAATCCTTCAATCTTTGCAACGTCCATTATACAAGGTTATTCCTGCTCCATTAGACCGAGGTCATATATATATATATATATATATATATTGAAAAATATGTATAGTCGAACCTAATGCCGAACCTCATTTGAACCTGATCGGAAAATTCGAATTCGAATCGAACTTAATCGTTGTCGAACTCGAATTCGAACTCGAACCATGTGACATAGCATTTAATGTGGCAAGAAGCCCTTACTTCATCAATGCGTGTAAGATGATGGCAGGTTTTGGTAAAGGATATGTCCCTCCTAGTTCTGAGAGTACAAGGACCACTCTTTTGAAGAGGTCAAAAGAAAGAGTTACAAACAATTCGCAGAAGATCAAAGACTCTTGGAAGGAAACAGGGTGCACAATTTTATCAGATGGCTGGTCAGATATGAATCATAGACCTCTTATTAATGTGTTGGTTTCTTGCCCTAAAGGGGTACCTTTTTTGAAAGTAGTTGATGCATCAGGGAATAAGAAGACCTCTGAATTTATTTTCAAGATTCTAGAGGAAGCCATTCTTGAGGTTGGAGAAGAAATGTGGTCCAGGTTATAATTGATAGTGCTTCAAATTGTGATGGAGCAGGAAAAATGGTCATGGATAAATACAGAAAAATATATTGGACACCTTGTGCTGCTCATTGTCTTGACTTATTGTTACATGACTTGGCAAAGTTTCTATGGATTAACGAGACAGTTCGAAGGGGGAAACAAATTTCTCACTTCATATTTAACCATCAACTCACATTGAGCTTGTACAGGAATAATGCATCTAGAGAGTTGCTCAGGCCTTGTGACACCAGGTTTGCCACATATTATATTACTATCAAAAGGCTAGTTGAAGAAAAAGGGAGTATAAGAGGTGTTTTTTGCAACAATGAGTGGGAAAAGTCTCATCTTTCAAAGGAAGCTAAAGGAAAGGAGTTGGAACAAGTGATTTTAGGGAATGCTTTTTGGGACAATGCTCAGAAGGTCTTAAAAGTATGTGAACCAATTGTTGATATGCTTCACATGGTTGGGTTTTGTTTATGAGGGCATGGATCGTGCTAAAGAAGCCATTGCAAAATCTTTTAATAATGAGGAAAATGAGTACATTGCAATATGAGAGATGATTGATGAAAGATGGAAGATGTTGAATAGTCCTTTACATGCAACAGTGTGTTATTTGGATCCTAGACTCTTTGGGATAGAAAGAACAAATGATGCAAAAGTCATGAATGGCCTTTATGATGCAGTTGAACGGTTGGTCCCTGATCTAGAAGAATGCATGAGAATTAGAGAGCAACTCCGAGCATACAGGTTGGAAGAGGGAATATTTGCAAGGTCTAGTGCAGTACAAGATAGGCCCAATATTCCTCCAGGGAGATGGTGGCAATTTTATGGATCAGAGACTCCTGAATTGCAACGTTTTGTAGTTCGTACTTTGAGCCAGGGATCAAGTGCCTCTGCTTGTGAAAGGAACTGGAGTAGCTTTAACCATATCCAGTCCGAGAAAAGAAACAAATTATTGTCTACAAGGTTGGAAGACCTTGTTTATGTTCGCAGTAATTTGAAGTTGGCCTTGAGTAGTGTGGCCAAAGATGCATCTAGTTCCTTCGAGCCATGGTTTGATGCTGATCTAGAGCCAGAAGAACATGATATTAGCACTGATGGTGACTCACTAGATGATCCAAATGTTGGAATTCCATCTATTGATGACTTTGATGATCACCATTCTAGTGCCTTTACTATGCCATATGCACATGATGATTGAGAGCTTTTTGATCATACTAGAGTCTAGTAGGCCATAAGTATAGATTATCTATGTTTTTTGAATTTCCTAGAACAATTTTATGGATTATAACTATTTGGCAATGGTCTTTATGACTTCCTTATTATATTAGCATTGATCATGACTCACTAGATGAGCCAAATTATGGAATTCCATGTGTTGATGACTTTGATGATATTTAAAATTTTGAAATTTGAAGATGTCCTACAATGATGTGTATGTTTAAATTTTGATCATGTTTTGATTATGTGATTTTTTAAAAGATTACTAGTATTTGACATTCATTTAAATTTTGAAGACTGAAAATTATGTCATTTCTTTTTGCAAACTACTATTGTGTATGTTTACATTTAACTAGATGTTAGAATGATTACATTATTCATGTATGTTTACTAATAAGAATTTATGTTCATGTGTTTATGGATCGATTTTGAATTTTTTATTATTTTGTCATATATATATATAAATATATATATATTGAAAAATATGTATAGTCGAACCTAATGCCGAACCTCATTCGAACCTGATCAGAAAATTCGAATTGGAATTGAACTTAATTGTTGTCGAACTCGAATTCGAACTTGAACCGTGTGACATAGGTTGTAGTGGCCCAACACGCCACACCTGAAGCACTTGATCTTCGAAATATACTTCTTTCTTCTACCTTGCTCCTGCTGCCTCTTTGATGCAAGGCCACATCCTCCTCTTCCTTCACTACTTTTGTTCCACTGCTGCTGCTGCCATAGATTGTGGCCTTCACCATATCACACGTCATCTCCTGCTGTTGTAGATTAGCCCATACACGCTCCCAATTTGGCATTTTTTCTCTACCCAAGATACTCTGGACAAAAACTTGCCATTCTTCAAAAACACTGTTCAGCGCTAATCGTACAAGCTCTGAGGGCTGGGGTGCTGATCCTACTGAAGACAACGGGTCCCGGACATCCTGAAGCCTCATAAGGAAGGGGTCTAGTTGTTCCCACTTCTGCATCCTCGTGCATCTCAATTTCTCCTCTAAGTACATCTTTCGCTGCTCGAAATATGCTTCGTATAGCGTAGCTAAGGCTTCCCACATCTGTCGCGCAGTATCCTTGCTGGCTATATGGGATACTACATGATCTCGAATCCCATCGAGAATGATCCTCTTAGTCTTCGTCATCTCAGCCTTGTACTTCTTGAGCGGATCTGCGTCGGCAAGTATAGTCACCACATTATCGACATAAGCTTTGAGATCATGCTCATCAAGAAGGCAAGAGATCCTAGCCTTCTAGATCACATCGTTGGAGGCTTCGTCCAACCGATCTTGATCTCTCAACCTAGCAGATGCCATCTCTCCTGAAAAAGTCAAATTGCTCCCTCGTCTCCTCTGCGCAACTGCTGCCCAGCTACTATTCACACTCCCTTCTGGAGTGAGAAATCCCACACATAGCTACTACCGCTCTACTAGAAAAATTCAGACTTCTTGGCTGGAAGTACTTTGAGGAAGAAATTCCCTCAATATGTGCTATCCTCTCCTTATGACACTATTATGCCAGCACTGTTGCAAAATATCTGTGTCCCAACTTTGATCTGGTCTGCAATGAAAATACGCTGCTCCCTTCTGTCTTTGGAAAGCTTCGATTTGGAGATCGAATTTCTTTGTTGACTCACTCAAAGAAGTCGATTTCTCCTCAAAACTTTGACCTCCTTGGCCCAAGGACTACGCTGCCATTGGGGTTTTGAATTGCTGCCTTTGCAGTAATTTCGAACTCCCTTCTTCCTTTCTGCAACTGAGCTCTTTTGCTCACGATCTATGCTCTGATACCATGTGAAAAATCGGTTACCTAATTCCTACTGCAACAAACTGGTAATATTTCACCTACTTGTTAAATTACTTGAACAAGTTATCTTCAATTTTCTATGACAAATGCTGAAATACTTACACAGCAACCTACACAAAATAAAATACCGCGGAAACTAAACACTGCACTAGAGAGAAATAAACACACACATCAACATAGTTGTTTTTGGACAATGTCCCCGGAAAAACCCAATGTGGGAAAACTGGTGTAGTAGCTGAGGGTTTTAATTATTATGCAATAGTAAATTTGAGTACAAATCGTTGGATGCCCAGACTGGCTATCCGATACAGAGAAATGTTGGCAAAGAGTTAGTGAGAAAAATCTCACACTGATTCGGGAGATCCGACACTGATCAAGGGCTGGCAAGCTGTCCCCACGTTGCCTCTGCACAGCTTTTGCGTCAATCCTACGCAGATTTGCGTCACACTGGCTGGGCTCTGCGTCACCTCCTCTGCTGACCTCCTGCTATCTGGAAATTCGACCTTCTAGCCCTCCGGTCTCACACCTCGGCTTCTGGCACTAAATCTCGACACTCCTAGCTGTATTTTGAACTCCCTTTGAAGCTCTGCACTGCCTCTCTGAGCTGCTCTAAGCCTTCTCTGCTTTGCACTCTCCGGATCTGGAAAACTCTCCTCCGGACTACTATCCCTGCCCCTCACTGCAAGAAGATCACTCGATCTCACTCCGACAACTCAACGCTGCTACTCTTGAGAAATTCAATCTCTGATCTTTCATTCAATGTGTTCTCCAAGTGCCCATCAAACTCCTTATAATCTCTCATTGGAGCTCCAATGGTCAAGATTAAAACATAAGCAAGGGCTAAGATTAATTGGGAGTTGATCCTCGTTCTCTTCTAGAAGATTCACACCTAATTTAATTAATACGATTTAATTAACCAGATTTCTTAAGTTTAGACTTAGGGAACCATTTTAAAAAGTTAATTATTTTAATTAAACCATCTCTAGGTGGAATTTTCCCAAACGGTTTCTGGGTATTGGAGAATGCATGTGTCTTAGCCTCTCTGGAAAATCTTGCGGCTAGAGCTCATTCGATGCTACATAAATCAACACATTGTTCTATTTGCTTTTGCTTTGGTAATTGCTTGATGAACTAAGAGAAAGAAGATACAAAACTTACTAAGAAATCAAGAACATCACAAGTAATTGTCAAGTACAAGAAAATCTTTCTGCCTTTCTGATTTTCTAACATGGTATCAGAGCTTTGGTGAAGAAAGAAGAAAAATGCAGTTTCAAGAACTTAATCAAGGAACCATTCGAAAGGATTTTTTCAAGGAAGAAGTCCACTATATTCAAGGAAGATGTCTAACACAATCAAGGGAGAGAACAAACTTGAAGGAGCCTCAAACTATAGGTCTTAGAAGAAGAGGATTGACCTCATCCTTGAAAAGAACAAGGTTCTAGACTTGGTCAAAGGAAAAGTAAAGAAGCCTAGAGAAGAATCTAGTGATGCTGATAAAGTGAAGTTTAGGGAACTAGAATTGGTGGCCATGATTCTAATGGTAGAAAAAATAAAGGACAACCTTGTCCCATTCATAGCCAACATCAATCATGCTCAAAAAAAATGTATGAAGCCTTGTCAAAGCTATTCACATTAAGAACATTGGTCAAGTAGCAAGTTCGAAGAATGAGCTAAGGACCACAAAGATGACTAAAGAAGATACAGTGGCCTCGTCCTTTGTAAAGATAGTAAGAATCAGAGATGATCTTTTGGCCATTGATGAAATTGTTCCCAATAAAGAACTCGTGATCATTGCTCTATTAGGATTGCCACCTACGTCGAGTGCATTTGCTGTAGGACTTAACAGTTGGAAGGAAGCTCCCACTTTTGAAGAACTATGGATTGCCTACAGTGAAGAAGAATTAAGGATCTCTCTAGTTGCCAATCTTGAAGGAGTATCAAATGCCTACATTGCTCAACATAAAGGAAAGAAATCGAAAGGACCAAGGAAGAAAGTTGACATGTCCAAGGTAGAATGCTATCAATGTCATAAGAAGGGTCACTACAGGAGTGACTGTCCTGACAATCCAAGAAACAAGAAGAGAGAAAGAGATCAAGCCAATGTTGCTGAAGAAGAAGATCCAAAGAAAGTCAAACCCGAAGAATTTGACATAAGGGACCTACACTACTAAGTCCTTTTCTTTTAGTTTTAGTATTCTATTTTGTATTTTTGATATTTAGAATTTATAGGTTTTAACATGTTTTTGGAAAATACTTTTTCTTTTGTTTTATAAGTTTATAGGTATCCCTCAAGCTTTGGAGGGAGCCCCCAACAACTCCCAAAGATAAGTATCTCATTTCCTTTCAAGTTTTTGGTTTCATGTACTCATTTAGTTTGATTATATTAAATTCTAATCATCATTCTCCCTCTATTGTCTTGATTAGGAAAACATCTGCTATATTCTCAAGGAGTATGCAAGAGGACCTCACAAGACAAGGTTTGTCAAGGAACAAAGGTATGCTTTAAAACATTGATTTCTTTATAATAAATGTTTACTCATTTGACAATCTATTACTAACATTGTTGTGACTAGCTATAATGAATCATACTGATTCTTACTTTGGGTGATTCGTCAATTGATAAATCTACCCCACTCATATTCTTAACTAATTTTATAGAACCCTAGATAGGTTCTCTAACCTAAGGGTGTGCTGACAATGTATGAAGCCCTAGCATACTTAGGGTTACTGTGAAATGCTATTTGAAGTTCTTGTTGATGATGTCATGTTTGGGATTTCGGTATGATCATGAAATCTTAACTTGTTAGGGTTGAATGATGTTTGTCTGAGATCTCGAACCTTTGAAATTTTGGAATAGTAGGGTTTGCTTTGCTAAGTTATGAAACCCTAGATCTTTAGGGTTTGGTTGAGTCGATAGGAAAAACCTTTGTTATGTGTTTAAAGTAAGATCTTAGGAATGAAGCCCTAGGTATAGATATGTGTACATTTGGTCGAAACCCTAGCTTGGTCTAGGTTAGTATATGTCTAATGTATTAATGTTGTTGGACATATGATATGCTTATGCATATTAACAAACTCCTAGATATGTGTTGACCTAGTTATTGATGGTCATAAGTCTTAGGATTTAATATAAGTCCTTGTTTGAGTTTCTAGGATGATGATATTTGGAAATCTAGGGTTTTGCTGCCAAACACTAGTAGTAGTTAAATTCTCTAGTATGTGTGATATAACAATCTGAGATCTATTTATATAATGATTGTTGATATTGTGAAAGTGAAATTCTAGGGTTTTGGAGTTAAACCTTAGTAGAAGTAAAAATCTCTAATGTATGATATGATGATTTGAGATTTGTTTAAGATTGTTGAAATCTGAGTTTTGGTTGGGATTGATGTTTGATTGAAAATCTAGGGTTTGAAACTAACCCTAGTGGAAGTGACTAAGCTGTGATTGGTTTCGATTGATTCTTTTGTATGAATCCCTAGTGCAAAGTCTAACATATGAATTCTGAAAGTTGTTAGATGCCTTATAGATCTATATTTGTTTTAATTGTTTCTAGGGTTTGCTATATGTTGTAGTAGGGTATGTCTCACCTTTGAAAGAAACATTGAAACCCTAGATGTAATGGAAGTTGTTATGAAGTAGTTTAAGGTTTATGACAAAGTCCCTAGCAAGATGTTAAAGAGTATGTGTCTCTTGTTTTGGTATCTGATATATGTAAGGTTGAAATGCTTCCGTAATTCTGATATGGCTAACTTCATGCTTCTATAGTTTTGATTACACTTTCTATCTAAGTTGTGCAGGTACACAATTTTCAATATGGTGAAGATGTTCGTTGATGTGATAAGCATGATGAAGATGATGGTAACTCTGATGAAATGGTTGGAAGCCACGAAAGATTCTCCGATGACGAAGATAGAAGAGATCTCCCTTAAATTAAGAGGGAGTCTGGATAAAGAGATGCTCCCTGGTTGAGAGGGAGGGCATAGCTTCATTTTGATCCAGAATGAATTTCGGAGGATATGTTGCTGCATGAGAAGTAGGAAAGGAAAGTGCATGATTGAGGAATCTTCTGTTAGAGATTCGATTGATAGTCCTACTATGAAAAGTTGAGAAGCAACATTAAGTTGTCTGGAAGACCCCAGAGGTTTGTATTTGATTATTTACACACGATAGTATATTATTGATTGGGGTTGTTTTTGTACAAGTGAATCTCTCAAAGGTGTTGATATCATGCTGGTCACCGATCAGTTTGATTGGGAGAGATTGGTTATCCTTGATCTGCTAGATCTAGGAGTGTTGAGGCTTTGTGAGTGAAGCATTGCCTGGGAAGACATCTCATCGGCACTTTGTGTTGATTTCTATGTCCCGAAGTTGGAAAATGTGGTGTTGGTTATAGAGCTCTGTTTTTGGATACACACCTAGATCTTTAGGTTGATGGTTAGCAAGTTTGATGGTACCTAGAGAGGCTGAAAGTTTGAGTCCATCTTATTCCCACTCGAATAGATTGCCCTGGTCAGGAATCTAGCCTGTGGCATTGCGGTGCCTAAATTGTTGAGAAACCAATGGATAGACTGCCCTAGTTAGGAATCTAGTCCATGGCATTGCGGTGCCAAAAGTTCTTCATGGTTCATAATAATATCGCCGAAATATCGATGATATGCCGAAATATCGCGATATTTTCGGAGAGCCGAAATATCGCCGATAAAATATTGCGATAAATATCGCGATATTTCCGAGATATCGACGATATCTCGCGAAAATATCGCGTGACGATGTGAAATATCGCTGGGCCGCGGCTAGAAAAGGGAAAAATCGATTTTTTTTTTGCTCATTTTTGTTTTCTGAGTGTTGGAGAAGGAAGGGGAGAGTGTTGTGGTTGTTGTCAAAGAGGAATTGAGGATCAAAGAGCCATTATCATCACTAACTACAAATGTTTTGTTGATCAAGGATTGAAGAACATGTGAGACAATCTTCATTTATTCCATTACCAGGTATGTTCTAAAAAACCCCTATGTTAATGATTTTTTTGATAGATTTGGGGTTATTCTTCCTTGCCTCTTTGCCTACCAACATATTTTTTTTTTTGTTCTATTTGCTATGGTTTTCATGCCCATGAGCCAATGCAAGGGTTTTCTCCATATTTGGACAACAAACTCCATTTCTTTTTTTAACTTTCAAATGCACCCTCTTATTGTCATTTTTCATTGAATTCACATTGCAAATAATGTAGCAAAAAAAATATTTTGTAAAATGAGGTGGTTATTACTTATTATTTTTTGTGTATGGGTGGAATAACTTCAATCATTAATTCCAATTTTTTGTTTTGGTGCCCTACGTTTGAATTAGCTCACTACAAATATGCCAAAAGCCTTGGATCCATTTTGGGAGTATGGGGAGCTTGATGGTGGGACAAATCAGACATATCTATCATGCAAATTGTGTGGAACCAAGATGACAGGAGGGGTTACGCGATTGAAATACCATTTGGTAAGACTCCCTGGACATGATGTTGGGCTTTGTACAGTTTCTAGTCCGGAGCTTATACAAAAAGCTCTTGAAGCAATTGATGAAAAAGACAGAAAGAAGGAAGAGGCAAAAAGAAACAAGGCTGAACGTGTAGGTAGATCTTTCGGGATATCTTCTTCTGATTTTGAGGCTGAGGGTAGTGGGAGGGGCTCCACAACATCACCTGCCACTGCTAGTGCGAGGTCATCATATTTTGTTCCACGAATAGGACATGGAGCACAACCTTTGTAATATCCCTTATCAGGAATATACCTCAAACACAAGCAAACTCCAACCAGAGATGGACTGGGAGGGAATTTACCAGATATGTCGCCTCTAAAAATTGGACGAGATCCAAAGGCTACCTGGCCCTTTCCAGACTCTGTCTAATAGCCGAGAATGCTCAAAGAGATACAAATAATAATGATACGATATATATCAAATAAACCATAAGCAAATACACAAGAAATGCAAAGAGAATGCTAAGCCATTTTATTATACTGAGTAATAAAATGAGTACAGGCGGTGATCAGGAAGATGGCACCTCTACTTGCACTAGGCAAGTGAAGAAATACACTCAGAATAGCGAAGGAATGGCCCCTCCCTGATCTGCGTCCAAGCTGCTGGGAAACTGCTATGTTGTTGCTGCTGCTAGAAATCAAATAAGGATTTGGGGCTGCTCTCATCCTTAGAAAAGGTTGAAACTCTGGAATTGGACTCTACTAAAGAAACCCAAAAAAACCCAGAAAGCTCTCCTAGAATGGCAGACTCCCGAAAATCACCCCCTTGGGGTTCTGTGTAGTCCCTCAGTGCTCTGCGCTGCCACTGAATGCAACCCTCCAGAAATATGCCTGAAACCCTTGCCAAAAACTCTCCAGCTGCAGGGGTTGATCCCTTGCTCTATCTCCCAGCACCAAACCAGAACTGCGTCCCTCTCTCAGTGCTGCGCAGTTCTCTAGAACTACGTCCCTCTCTCAGTACTGCGCAGTCCTCCAAAATGCTGATAAACTGCTGCTGAAATGAAGTATCTACTGCTGAAATGCCAATGGAAATACCTTGCCCGAGCAGGCATTCGAAGTCCCCCGGGGCTAAGGGTGAGATCTCCGAACGGAGACACTCAATGCACTAAACAGTGCTACAAACTAGCTAAACGGCCAGCGTGCTCTAAGTCGAAATGACTATCACAAATGCTTATAACTGAATCATCAAAATGAGGGGGCTCCTCTCTCATTTATAGCCTTTGCCTCTCTCAATCCCAAGGCTCACCTCCTCCTGCGTGATTCCCCTCTTGCCACTTGTGTCTTCCCTCCTGTGCAGTCCCTCTATGTGTCTGCGTGGGCTCCATTTCTGCGTCCCCCCTTGGCCCCCCTTGTCTCCCCTTTAAGTCACAACGTTGTGCTACTAGGAAGTGACTTTTTATTTTAAAAGTGAGTTATGTCCCCCTTCCTCACTTTTTATTTACAAATAACTATAGAAGGCAAAATTTGGACAAAATCGAATATTCTAATTAGCCATGGCTAATTAGGAATATTACGACCTTCCATAAAATCAATTGTTAAAAAGAAGAAGCAAGAAGCAGATAGAGTTATGGGAAGGTGTCTTTTCTGGAGCGAATTACCTCTCAGCATCACCAAAACCAATCCTATTTGGCAGCCAGTGTGTGATGCTATTGTTGTTGTGGGCCCAGGGTACAAAAGTGCTACATATGAGGAGTTGCGGGGGCCAATTCTTCAAGCAGAAAAGCAGGACATCAACTCTAGATTGGCAGAGTTGAAACAAACATGGGAAGTTTTTGGATGCACAATGATGTCTGATGGTTGGATAGATAGGAAGGGTAGGACCCTTTTAAATTTCTTGATACATTGTCCTAAAGATACCATGTTTATTAAATCAGTGGATGCATTAGCACATATGAAAGATGCAACAACGATATGTCAGTTGTTAGATGGGTTCATTTGGGAGATTGGTGTGCAAAATGTGGTGCAAGTCATAATAGACATTGTAGCTAATTATGTGTCTGTCGACAAAATGCTTATGGAGAGGCACCGCACATTGTTCTGGATTTCATGTGCAGCGCATTGTATCGATTTGTTGCTTGAGGGTATGGGGAAACTTTCCTTCATCAAAGAGGTGATTGATATGGCTAGGAGCGTCCCCAAGTTTATTTATAACCATGCTTTTATTCTTAGCCTCATGAGGAGGTACACTAGAAACAAGGAGTTGTGGTGTCTTGCAATCACACGTTTTGCCACAAACTTTATTACCATTTAGTCATTGCGTCGATGACAGTTCGAGTTGAAGCAAATGTTTGTTTCTGATGAGTGGCGTGATTGTAGATACAACAGGGGACAAGACGGGAGAGCCATTGCAAAAATGGTGTACTCTGACACGTTTTGGTAGGGAGTAGAAGAAGCATGCTTAGTTAGTGAACCTATATTAAAGCTTCTGAGATTGGTAGATGGGGAGAAGTTTGAAATGGCTTATTTGTATGAGGCCATGGATAGGGCCAAGGAGGCCATTCGTTTTTATTATGCAGACAAGGGTTCTGCTGGGCTTGATAGGCATATGATGTTATTGGATGTGATTCATAGTCGGTGGACATGGATGCTTCATTGACCCATTCATGCAGCAACACTCTTCCTCAATCCCGCATTTTCATACAAATGCACTTTTGATTTTGATGGAGAGGTGATGGAAGGGCTCCATTATTGTATTTAGAGGATGGTACCTAATCCTGAGCTTCGTAGCAAAATCAATTGCAAGATACAATTTTATCGGGATTGTGTTGGCCTATTTGGCTTTGATGATGCTATTAGGGAAAAGACCCTCTTCATGCCACGTAAGTGACAAATCGTAACTCATTAGAAATTAGAATTTTCAATTTAGAATTTCCTTACTTATAATTCTAGATTTTTAAAATTCAATTATGTAACTTTTATTTGAAAGTTTAATTATGTTTTAAGTTTTTGACTTTTTTATTTCTTTATTTTGTTGTAGATATTTGGTGGCGAAGCTATGGTGCGAGGGCACCAAATTTGCAAAAATTGGCCATAAGAATCCCGAGTCAAACATGTAGCTCTTCAAGGTGTGAGCACAATTGGAGTGTATTTGAGAAAATACGCAAAAAAGCGCAACATGTATAACTTTGAGCTTCAGCCTTCAGTTGAGTAATTACATTTATTGTAATTAAAAAATTTTAATGTATGACCCTCAAGTGTCAAGAGTCAATACTCAAGACTCATTAGTTTTTTTGATACTCTTACAGATTGGAGTTCACATGCCTCAATGATTTAGTGTATGTGCATTACAATATCCGACTTCTAGTGAAGCAAATAGAAGCACCAATGGATCCAAATGTCATTTCCTTAGACAATATTGATGTATTGTCTCAGTGGAGGGTGGAGTCTGAGGTGCCCATCTTGGAGGAGTCACCTTCATGGTTAGAGCCAGATGATCCATTAGAACAGGGGCAGCAAGAGGAGGAGGACTCGGAGGAGGAGAAACACAAGCAGGAGCAAGAGGCAGAGGAGGAGGAGGAGGAGGAGATTGTGGGAGCATCAACATCAACACCATCTTCTATAGATATAGGAGAGCACAGCTCCATACCTAGCACTCATGATTTGACATTAGGTGCAGGGGCAGGGGCAGGGCCTTTTACTGCTAGGGGCATGATTGGAAAACAACCCATCATGTTTTCCTGTAAAAGGGGGAGAGGGCATTGATTTTAGATAGATAGCTGCTAGTTTGTTTTGCTACATATAACTCATGATGATAAAATACTTTTATATATGTGATGTTATTTTGTATTGGTTCTCCACATTTGAGTCCTTGATTGGACAATTATCAGGGATCAACAGGATTTGGTATCACCTTTGATGTATCATTTCTATTTGACATCATATATATCAGTTCTTTCTTCATATTTAGGTGCCAATGTGTTTATCTAATGTTGTTATTGCTTTATATGTTTAAAAATCTGAAAAAATGAATATATTATGCATTTTTTATGCTTGCCAATATTTTGCTGATATTTTCGTCAATATTACCGATAAGATGTCTTCTGGACCCACACTGATATTTTGCCAATATCGATATTATCAACACTGGTTCATATAGTTGAGATTTTCCTTGTACTTGTATATGATGAATATCTCCCTAGTTAAGAGGGAGTGTTGGAAAATGTAACTAGGTTCGGTCTTCATTAATGTATTTGAGTCATCATGTAATGTACTTGTCAAAAGAATAAAGAAAATATTTATTATTATTATTATTGTGATTTATTAAAGCATGGGTTTCATGCTTGGGTCACCATGTTTTAGGTCAAAGTCCCCATTGAGGACTTCTAGGATTTATTCTGAGTCAATAGAGTCATTGTAGTTTTAAAGAGACCCTTCTTGGGCTTTTGAATCATATAAAAAGGTTAAGTATTGAGTCAAATATGAATTATGTTTCCTCCACTCCAAGTCGGCCTAAGGACACAATTCGACCTCCCTTGAAGCCTATAAATAGAAGTAAGTTGAATTCATTTGGAGCATCTCATCTCAAGGAAGTTTGATATCTCTAAGGAAGTCGGAGAAGTGCGAAGTGTGTCTAAGGAGGCCAAAGGAAGTGTAAGTTGGGTGGAGTCTAAGGAGAAGAAAAAAACGAAATTTTTGTGCCTCTATTCTAAAAAAAGGGTTTGGGCAGATTCTAAACAGTTCAGGGGATATTAAAATAATTAATATTTTAAAATAAAATATTAATGTGGATTAATATGAAACTATGTTAGAATGTTCCAAAAGACATGGATCAAGCCATATCTAATCTTAGCCGTTGATCAGGGACTTAATCTCGACCGTTGATATGTCAACAAGAAAAGTATAAGAGGAGGCTTGAGGGTCACTTGGAGAATACACCAGATTGATCAGTCATTCTATTCTCTAGAGCGGGGTTTGCTAGGAGAGATAGAATCAGTGATCAGAGTTGCAGCTGAGGGGCATTGAGCATAGAGAGACAAAGAGGCATAGATAGGGCTGGAAGAGCAGCAAGTAGCTAGAGAGAGTGACACAGTAGCCTCCAGGGCTCACGTAGGGCCACAAAGAGGTAGCCGGGAGCTGCGCAGAGCCTCAGAGAGGCCAACGTTGCTGACCCAAAGGGCCAGAAGGTTGACACAGGGCCTCCTAAGGCTAATGCAGACCCATTCAGGGTGACGCAGGGCCAATGCTGGGTAGAGAGGGGCTGACGCAGTCCAGAAAGGGCAGACGTTGGGGTTTCTGGGGCAGATTGGAGTTGAGGAGCTACTGGAAGGATTATCCGGGGTTTCAGTTGGGAAATTTGTCTCAAACTGAGAGGTATTACTGCCAAGGAAATTCTCTGTTGAGTAGGTTGGTTTTGGCACCCAGATTGTACTCTGATATTGCTTAAGAAGAAAACCCTCAGATAGCTACACCGGTTTTCCCACATTGGGTTTTTTCTGGGGACATTGGTCCAAAAATAACGGTGTCCTTTGGTGTGATTGTTTCTGTTTCTTTTAGCTGTTGATCTGTAATATGTCGAGCATGCACTAGTGTTTATTTTCAGTATTTTCATTGTAAATAACTTGTTAAGTAACGGAACAAGTAGGTAGGAATAAATCAGATAAAGTGCATGGAGGGTTTCTAATTGGTAGATATAGAAACTTTATTATGGTATGAGAGGGGGATTGCAGATCACCAGAGGACTGAAGACATCAACCGAGCGGAGCAACAGCAACATAAAACAACTGTCTTGAGGTGACAGAAGCTGTTTCTAGCAGAGAAACAAGGGAAGGGTGATGCAGTGCCTGTGTCATCAAGGGTGAGCTAGGAAGAGGCAACGCAAAAGCTAAGGAAGGCAAAGGGAGCCTCATGCAGATCCACACAAAAGCTGGGAGGGTTGACGTAGTTGGTTGAGGAGGCTGGGTTGCTGGTGCTGGGATTGCACAGAGCCTAGGAGCTCTCACCTTCGGGTTGCTGGGGTTTAGAACGCTGTGGGAATATTGCAGAGTGGAGCTGGCGAGGTACTGTAGTGAGAACAACACCTGACAGGGCAAGGCCAAGAGGAGGGAGTTGCTACTGAGGGTTTCTAGCCGAGAAACTCGGATCAGTGGTGCGGTTGCACAAACGATCAGAGTAGGGGGCATCTCGACATCGGCAGAAGGATTTCCAAGAGGGAAATCGAGACTCAGAGGGAGTCCAGAAGAGAACTTCCAGACAGTCGAATAGAGAACTTCCAGGAGGGAAGTAGAAGAGCATCATGGCGCTAACGGAGTAAGAGACCAGGATAGACTGGACGGAGCGTCGAACTTAGCAGTCTGGAAGGCCAAAATCTTATCCTTACTTGACAGAAATCGTGTCAAGAACTTCGCTTTGAAGGTTATAATATTCCCAGCCGACCCCAATGATAACGACAAGTACGAGGAGGCAATGGTGAGGGCCAATAGCATCATCCTTGACGGGGTCAAGGACCATGTAGTACCACACATTCCCGAGAAGGAAATGGCATATGAGATGTGGGAGGCCCTCAAGAAATTGTACCAGCATACTTTTGTGCAGAGAAGAATGTTACTAGAGAATCAGTTGAGGTCGTATCAGATGAAGAAGGGAGAATCGATTGACACCTTCCTTGAAGGACTGAATGAGATCCGAGATCAGTTGACTGCTATAGAAGCCATGCCGGATCAGGAATTGATGGTGAGGACGACCTTGAATGCAGTCTCAGAAGACTGGGAGGTATTTGTCCAGAGTATACTGGGCAGAGGGACACTTCCACCTTGGGATGAGATGTGGGCTGCTCTTCGCCAAGAAGAGATCAGACGACAGTCGAAGACGGGTAGCAGCAGCAAGGGGATCAAAGTCAAGCAGGAGGAGGAAGATGTTGCCCTAGCATCTGAGGGAAAGCAGGAAAAGCGGAAGAAGGATCTTTACAAGATCAAATGCTTCCACTGTGGGGAGCATGGTCATTATGCGACTCAGTGTCCAAGGAAGAAGAGTAAGGGAGAGTCTTCTGAGACTAAGGCAGCGCCAGCAAGGGCAGAGAAGGAAGCTTTGACAGATGATGACTATGCCATGAGTGCACACAGACCACTTGAGCGGGAGTGGGGAAACATCGAACTGTAGTCAGGCGGACTATAGGCGATGAGAGGCATGATCCTCGAGGTACCCAACTCTTGGATTAGACCTTGCTATGGGAGCCTCAAAGAGGAGTAGTAGGACTGGCTAAGTCAGGTAGAGATGGATGCGGATGAAGCGACAGAGAGAGCTACAGTGCAGGAGTCCCGAGACAGCGCGAGACTAGCAGGATGCAGTAGTGCGAGAGGCATAGGAGTGTTTCTGTTGAAGTTTGTAAGTCTACTTAGTTAGAAACCTTCCATGCACTTTATCTGATTTATTCCTACCTACTTGTTATGTTACTTAACAAGTTATTTACAATGTAAATACTGAAAATAAACACTAGTGCATGCTCAACATATTACAGATCAACAATTGAAGGAAACATAAACAATCACACCATATGACACCATTATTTTTGGACCAATGTCCCCGGAAAAACCCAATGTGGGAAAATTGGTGCAGCTATTTGAGGGTTTTCTTATTAAACAATATCAGAGTACAATCTGGGTGCCGAAAGTGGCCTACCCAACAGAGAATTTCCTTGGCAGTAATACCTCTCAGTTTGAGACAAATCTCCTTGCTAAAACCCCGATTAATCCTTTCGGCAGCTCCTCAGGACGAATCTGCCCTAGAAACTCCAGCGTCTGCCCTTTCTGGACTGCATCAGCCCCTGTCTGCCTAGCGCTGGCCCTGCATCACCTTGAATGGGTCTGCGTCAGCCTTAGGAGGCCCTGCGTCAGCCTTCTGGCCCTTTGCATCAGCAACGCTGGCCTCTTTGAGGTTCTGTGCAACTCCCCGCTGCCTCTGCGTGGCCTTGTATGAGCCCTGGCTGGCTCCGTATCCCTCTCCCTGGCTACTACGTTGCTCTCCCGGCACTATCTCTGCCTCTTTGTCTCTCTGTACTCAATGCCCCTCAGCTGCAACTGCCGATCACTAATTCTATCTCTCTTAGCAAACCCCGCTCTAGAGAATAGAATGACTGATCACTCTGGTGTATTCTCCAAGTGACCCTCAAGCCTCGTCTTATACTTTTCCTGTTGACATATCAACGGCCGAAATTAAGTCCCTAATCAACGACTAAGATTAGATCTGGCTTGATCCATGTCTTTTGAACCATTCTAACACAGTTTCATATTAATCCACATTAATATTTTATTTTCCCTAAGTTTAGACTTAGGGATTCCATTAAAAATATTAATTATTTTAATATCTCCTGAACTGTTTAGAATCTACCCAAACCCTTTATGGGTATTGGAGATCTCATGTGCCCCAACCTCTCCACCAAATTTCGTGGCTAGAGCACATCCGATGCTACCCCAAATCAACAGTTGCACCAGTGTAGGATGGCACAGAGAGGTGTGCAACGGTGCGAGATGCAGGGAGTTGTTGCAGCAGTGCAGAGGTCAAAGAGGGAGCACTTATTAGCGGCAGAGGGAGCTTCAGCATCAGGAGCGTCTCTAGCCCAACAGAGAGGCCAGAGTTGGGAGATCAGCTACTTACTCATCAGTAACTGAGTTGCAGTGCAGTAGTGGGCAACACGATGCAACATGATGAGAGGAGGTGCAGTGCAGATGCAGTTCTGGGAGAAAGGACTAGCAACAGCATAGATGCAGAGGGAGATGTCGTACAAATGCAATAGTGGTAGTGGCAAAACCATGGGCAGCAGTACAGGATACAATAGTGCAGAGGATGGTGGGCAGCAGGCCTAGCATCCACACAGGGACCGATGTCGGATGATTAGGGTGATATTCAATGAGGAGTATTACTAGAGCACACTCCTCGCTAGGAGGGAGTGTTGATTTGGGGTAGCATCGGATGTGCTCTAGCCACGGAATTTGGTGGAGGGGTTGGGGCACATGAGATCTCCAATACCCAGAAAGGGTTTGGGCAGCTTCTAAACAGTTCATGAGATATCAAAATAATTAATATTTTTAATGGAGTCCCTAAGTCTAAACTTAGGGAAAATAAAATATTAATGAGGATTACTATGAAACTGTGTTAGAATGGTCCAAAGACATGGATCAAGCCAGATCTAATCTTAACCGTTGATTAGGGACTTAATCTCTGCCGTTGATATGTCAGCAAGAAAAATATAAGAGGAGGCTTGAGGGTCGCTTGGAGAATACATAAGAGTGATCAGTCATTCTATTCTCTAGAGCGAGGTTTGCTAAGAGAGATAGAATCAGTGATCGGAGTTGCAGCTGAGGGGCATTGAGTACAGAAAGACAAAGAGGCAGAGAAAGTGTCGAAAGAGCAATAAGTAGCCAGAGAGAGTGATGCAGTAGTTGCCAGGGCTCACGTAGAGGTAGTTGGGAGCTGCGCAGAGCCTCAAAGAGGCTAGCATTGCTGACCCAGAGGGCCAGAAGGCTGACGCAGGGCCTCCTAAGGTTGACTTAGACCCATTCAGGGTGACACAGGGCCAGCGCTGGGCAGAGAGGGGTTGACACAGTCCAGAAAGGGCGAATGTTGGGGTTTCTAGGGCAGATTGAAGTTGAGGAGCTGCCGGAAGGATTATTCAGGGTTTCAGCCGGGAAATTTGTCTCAAACTGAGAGGTATTATTGCCAAGGAAATTCGCTTTTGGGTAGGCCAGTTTTGGCACCCAGATTGTACTCTGATATTGCTTAATAAGAAAACCCTCAGATAGCTGCACCAATTTTCCCACATTGTGGTTTTTCTGGGGACATTGGTCCAAAAATAACGCTGTCATTTGGTGTGATTGTTTCTGTTTCTTTCAGTTGTTGATCTGTAATATGTTGAGCATGCACTAGTGTTTATTTTCAGTATTTACATTATAAATAACTTGTTAAGTAACGGAACAAGTAGGTAGGAACAAATCAGATAAAGTGCATGGAGGGTTTCTAATTGGTAGATTTAGAAACTTCAACAGTTTCACAATTTTCAAACTGGATCCCCTTGCGCTTTGAATCAATATAGTAAATCTGTAAAGAAGATGTTGTATGTTTGTCAAATCCTGGTATGCACTGACCACTGCACAATCAAACTGATCATTGCACAATGCTGCACATCAAAGTCACTGTTCAACTGCACATCACTATCACTGCTCAATTGCACATCATTGTCACTGCACACATATATCATTGCACATCTGATTACTGCTTAATATCAAGAGCTTACAACGCTGGCTACCAATGCATGTCACTGTACCGCACTGGTCACAAATAAATAAGCATGAAGGCGCATATGCAGACAATCATACTTCACGTTGCTTTACTATTCCAACCTACTCACAATGCTGTAATCATCTAGTACTACTATCAAATGATGGCATAGGCCAAGGTGCCTCAGGTCATTCCTATGACCTGCTGTCAATGCTCTCAAACTCTGCCCACAGAGAGCTACCAACATATGCTTTTCCACTGTTGATCACTCCTCATACACTACTATCCATCTTCACGTCTATTTGTTGTACAACAAAAGGATATTTACCTCAAAGACTTGCTACCCTGTAAGGTCATGATTATGTCATCACTACAAGACTTCTAGTACAAATCCCTAGGTCATCATAGTCATAGATCTAAGTCAAAGTCAAAGTTTCAACTCACAATCATACCTGATCTATTGATACAGTCAACCATATGTTATTGCTAAGTCAACTGCGTATCAGGTCTATGTGTCAAGTCAATAGGCATGTCATTGCAGTTTGAGGAAACTCTTATACTAATGCTGCTACTTGCAGAGGATCAATGTATCAATATCCAATCATGTCACCAATCATTTGTCATTAAAAGGTCAAGTCTATTAGTCAATGGATTTGTCAATATTAATGCATATGTCAAGTCACGGTGTTAGTATAGTTAAGTCAATTCAATTCACTGCTTAAGGATCCCTATCTGAGTTTACTGTAAGTACACATTGTCACTGTCATATTGTCATATCATCAAGTCAGATGTCAAGTCATTGTTAAGTCTGTGAGGTCACTGTTCCTTGATCAATTTTGATCACTGCATTCTATCTTGTCATAAAGAATCGTGACTACCATATATATTATTAACCATGTCTCACAATTTCATTAATGAATAAACAATATGTTGGAAATACTGAGAGGGGGGTGAATCAATATTTCTTTTTCTCACTATTGTTTTACTAGTTAAAACATGTATGTTCAGAACACAAAATGAACAGCAGGAATAAATGCTTTTATTATTATAACTGTGCAGTAAAATAAATACAATAAATAGAATGTCACAATTGGTTGCCAAGCTCCAACTTGGACTTTGGTGAGGCTCCAACCTCTTGAGCACCAACTCTATTTTGCCAAGACACCAATCTTGGACTTAGGAGCACCAACTCCCAAGGACTTCAATCCTTTTCAATTCTGAGGCTCCAACCTCTTTGGTATACACTGGTGTGCTTCTGCGCTCTTTTCAGCTTCCATTGCTTCTGCTGCCCCCTTTTCTTCTGCTGCTTCCACTATCTCATGCTCAAATTATGCCATCCACCAACGACAACACAGTTCTCTGTTTTTGCTGCTTTTATATGCTCCATGCCCCTGTCCATTCGTTTCCTCTTACGTGCTGGCTCTTTGGCTTCCTCCTCACTTGATCGCTTGACACTTCGGCTTCCATTTCTTTGCTTTCTTTATTTTTTCTTATAGGCTTTATCGGAGGCGTTTAATCACCCATCGGAAGCCACCACCCGAGCGTTTTAATCAACCATCGGAAGCCACCAACCGAGCCTTTTAATCAACCATCACCGAGCGCTTTAATCAACCCGCCACACTTATAGAATCAGAGCCACCCTTTTATTGCCGCTTTTATGTCTATCGGAAGCCACCGCCCAACCGTGTCCACCCATACAATCAACACAAGCGTTTCAATATATGTCTTAAGGCTTAAACCCGCAGCCACATATAATATATGGGAAACATTATAAAACCCCTTTATAAAGATTTCGGTCACATATACATTACTACACAGGAACCCATGTAAATCCGCCCAAATGATCATTCGCGGATTTCAAATCTTATCCGCTCGCCTTTATAGTTATCGGCGAGTCCGGATTTCGGCGATCACAATAAATCCCTTTACTCCGACCTCCGATGAGGAGTGGACCCGATGCTCTTTAGACTCCCTTTAATATTGTTTCGGGTTCGATGAACATCGGCGTTCGCTGTAAACAATAGAACAGCCTCCTCCGATGCGACGGACCCGACACCCTTTTATGATCCAGCCTATTGAAATTTCGGCTCCGTCAATTCGGCGAGTTCACCTCGGCGACTTTGTAACAGAAAGGGTCTGCGGACCCGACACTCCTTTAAGCTCCCTTCTAAAGAGATTTCGGGTCCGGCCTATCGGCAGTTCCCTATCGGCAAATTTGCAATGTAATGGGTCTGCGGACCCGATGCTCCTTTAGGCTCTGTTTTATAATATTTCGGCTCCGGACAGTCGGAGCTTACACTTAACAGTCCCAAAGGCCTTTGCGGACCCGATATTACTTTATGCTCCCCTTTATAATGGTTCGGCTCCGGTCTGTCGGAGCATACACTTCGGTGATTGCGAAAGGCTCCACTCCTCCGATGCGATATTGATTTCGGACCCGAAATCCTTATCCGTTGTACTTCATAATACTTCGGCTCCGGGATTTCGGAGCATACACTTCGGCGGTTCCGAGGCCTCTCCTCCGATGCGATATTTGGTTTCCGGACCCGATATGGGTCTGGACCAAAATTAATATTCTTTCAACTCCGCCACTGTCCCACCTAAGGGGAAATATTTTGAATTCTCTGTGTAAACAGAGATATTCGATATAGCACTTGTAAAATGATTTAAGGAGTCTGTATAAAAAAAGAAATGACTCCCAAGGCTTCAATCATATGACTCCGATGGCCCTATTTGTTTGTAATATATATATGGCTCCTCTTGGCTCCTCTTGCTCCATCTGCTCCTCTCGGTCCATTTTCTCCATTTGCTCCATATATATTGCTCTTCTCTTGCTCCATCTGCTCCTCTCGGTCCACTCTGTTTGCTCCTGTAGCTCCTCCGATGGCTCCTCTTGCTCTGACACTCCTTCGATATGGCTCCTCTTGCTCTGGCACTCCTCCGATATATGTGGCTCCTCTGGCTTGGTCCTCTCCTCTTGGCTCCTTTTGCTCTGTCTCCTCCTCTTGAATATTGCCATATTGACATCAATGACAATCTGTGTCCAACACAATGCATTTTTCAATTCTGTGTGTTACCTTCGAAGCTATATATCAAGTATATATATTAAATTAATAGGCCAGATCTATGAGTCATTGAGATTACTGAGTTCATGGGTATGGTCACGTTTATAATACTGCTATCAAGTTCACTGTAAAGTCACTGTCTTGTGTACTATAGTTAATCTCATGGTCACTCAACAACAAGAGTCACTTGTTATATAGTTAATCACTACTACAACTGTTATACCAAGTTATTTGGATCGTGCTATCAAATTAAAATTTTGTTGACATGTCAAGTCACATTACCAAGCACGCGAGGAAGTGTCAAGCTGTCATACACACTGTCAACACACATTGCAGCATATCAAGAGTTGCAAGGTCACACAAGTTATATCGTTATGCTACACATTCAATTTTACATCATAGTAAAGTCAAGTTACAAAGAGTCAATTCATGCCACTATTATATATGCTTGTCTGCTCAAGTTCACTTGTTAAAATTGGAAACTAGGTCCAAACTCCATGTGGGTCATCTTATTTATGGCAGCTGATATTTTTCTTGGATTCCTCTCTCCGAGAGGTGTAGGATTGATCTAAAGACGATCCGATTCCAACATGTATTTATGGAGATATGAATTTATTTGTATTATTGACAATTTGTCAAGGTCGGCCAACAACCAAATTATCCCCAGCTCAACCTCAACGTGGCATTATAAATAGAGGAGGCCTTAGGTCATTTGTTACACACACTTCTCTCATGATCTCTCTCCACTCATTTGGGTTTGGTTGCAAGAGAGGTCAAGAGGGAGAAGCCCTAGCCGCAGGTGAAGAGGAGACTAAGGGAGAAGCCCTAGCCGTAGGTCTAAAAGAAGCCCTAGCCATAGATCCTAGGAGCACTAATACACAGTCTGAAGAAGCCTCTTATCCGCGGCAAGAGGAGCTCCAATTCACTGTGCAGAGAAGCTCTTAATCCGTAGTAAGGAAGAGGCTCAATACGCTGTCCATGAAGGCCCTAATTCGCTGTTAAGAGGAGCTCTCATTTGCTGTCCAAAGGAGGTCTAATACACAGTCTAGAGAGAGGCCTAAAATGCAGTCTAGAGAGACCTAATCTAAGGTCATCTATCCGCAGTCAAGAGGCCCTAATTCACTGTCAAAAAGAAGGCCCTAATTCCGCATCTAGGAGGAGCCCTAATCTGCAGCCGTAAAGGAGACATAGTCGTAGTCAGTGAAGGCTCTAAGCCTCAACAAGAGTAGGCTCTAGTATGCAGTCAAGGAGGCTTTGATCCACTGTCAAAAGGAGCTCTATCCTGCAGCTAAAGAAGCCCTAACTTATAGTTAAGAAGAGGCCTTAAGCTGCAGCCAAGAAGAGCCCTAGCCGTAGCAAAGAGAGACCCTTTCCATAGTTTAGAAGGAGCCTTAACAACATAAAGAGGCCTAGAAGGACATTGTTGAATTTTAGATGACAACATGATGGAAGAAGCATGGTGGCAACACAATGATAAAGGTTGTTCCTAGGCATACCTTAAGGATTGTTTTCAAGGTTGGTAAGACACTGTCATAATGCATTGAAATCTGCCCTAGTCTAAGATCAGATCAACATATGGCTACAGTTAAGTGTTAGAAAGTGTTGACAGTAAGGCTGAGTCCTTGTAGAACTAGATACTGCTGCGTTGATGTTAGTGGTTGCGACTTGTTTGAGGATCATAGACCTAACCTGCTGCTGGGCTAGGCCGTAGGCCATAGTCAGCAGCATAGGTTGTTCTATCAGTCTTGGAAAGCGTGGCACATCGCAGACTTGAAGGCCTACATTATTGACTGTGTGAAGGATAAGGATTGTTGCCATGACAACTAGTACAACAAGAGGAAGACAACATTTTGGGAGATGTATTGGGTCAAGGTTTGACTATATTTGATTCAGTTTAATGAGCATCCTATTGGTGCCATATGGATGATCTTCTTGGGAGCAGAACCAGCTGTGTAGTTTTTGGGTGCATTGAACTTGCTGTCATAAAATCTCAGATTTGTATATTTGTACTATCTCTATCTCTCTGCTGAACTATTGAAGAATATAAGAAGATATGATCAAGGGTTTCACCACATTGGGGTTTGTCCCTGGCTGGTGCCACATCTTGTGTCCTCTTGTTTTGGCTTGTCTTCTACTGTTTATGTTTATGTTCTATTTGAATTTTACTATCATGCTAATGTGATTGCTAATCTGGAAATTGATATTGGGCTTATAAGAAAAATTGAAGTAAATTGTTCTTAAGCATAGAACATACCAAAAATTAACATGGTATTAGAGTTGAGGTGAAGACAAAGCCCAAGCAAGAGTGAAAGAGCATTCACCGAAGACAGTTGGAAAGGTCAAAAGGCTCAATGGGTTCCTCATCATACTTCCCGGCTAAAGACAAGCTCCGTGAAAAGTCTGACTATCACGGATGGAAGATATCTCTTGATCTGACATTGGAAGAACAAGAAGTGTTGGATTATGTGAAGGGTAAAATCCCTGAGCCTTCATGAAATGCACCAATGGCTACAAAGAACAAGTACACCAAGGGTGAAGAAAGGCAGGTGCTTTGTTTAGGCACTATGCAAGGGAGTGTCCAAATAGAAGGGACACATCACATGATGATGATCACAATCATTCCCGGGGCAACAACAATGATCGTAGGAATGACAGATACTATGGCAAAGGAAAAAGGAATGCAGGGCATCAAGGAAATGGTCAACCCTCCAAGAAAGCAAGGAACTCCAGGTATGAAGAATCAAATGTTGTTAACAATAAGCAAAAGGAGTATTATCTTATATCGACCCTCTCCACTACCTCTCCTCCAGACTCTTTGGGAAATTGGCTTATTGATAGTGGTGCTTCAAGGCACTTCACCGGATTCAAGGAAGCTAATTTACCTTTAGGTCATCTAGGCTTCTTTCAATAGCTTCCTTGATTGAAAAGAGCTTTAACCCCTTGATCTGCTTCATCTCTTATGTCATCATATCATCATCCCATGAATTCCACAGGTTGGAGTTCCTGGTGAAACACTTTCTTCCTCTCTATAAAGGTGAACCTTCTGATGAATATTGCATCAGAGAATCTTGAGGATCTTGCATGTCCTTATCCAGCAAATGTTACCTTTTGACTCATGTATGATGAGCCTTGTCCTGCATAACTTTTTCCTTTTCCCCAGAAGTGTCACTTGAGCTTTTAATGAGGTTCCCAAGAGCTATATCCTTCATAGTTGACTGACATAGATTTTGTTCCAGGCATCCTTCATGTTACCTATGGTGATGTCACGAGCTCCTACTTCTAATTCTTCTACCATGATGCCATTTTCTAATATGATGCATCATGTCTTATTTACAATGCTTCCTATCTAGATAGCTATAATTTACACAACTGAAGAGTACTTTTAGTGAAGGAGATTTATCTCAGTCATAGTAGAGATCTCTCACTTCCTCTTTCTTAGGCTTCTTCGTCTTAGGTTCTTCCACTTCTTCGTTAATATGGGCTTCTTCCTTATTTCTCTTGTTATTGTCCCTTTTAAGTTTAGGACAATCTCTTCTATAGTGCCCATATTCTTGACATCCATAGCAC
This sequence comes from Pinus tabuliformis, assembly GCA_031772625.1. NCBI lineage: Eukaryota > Viridiplantae > Streptophyta > Pinopsida > Pinales > Pinaceae > Pinus > Pinus tabuliformis. Next base: position 111,955,793 of record CM062814.1, on the reverse strand, counting down.
TGAACCTTAGCCATGTTCTTATTTTTCTTTTGAGGACCAAATTTACCAAACTTTCGTTTTCTTTTTATCATAGCAGCATATGAGTGATTTTTATCAATGACCATATATCCTAGAAAGGAGTAGCTTCCTTCTTCCCATAAATACTTGAAGTGAAGTTGCCCCATTCCTTTGGTAGTGCATTTAATACTACAACGGTCATTTCTCTGTCAGACATTATTTCACCTAGATCTTGAAGTTGATATCTTATTTTTGAAATCCTCATGAAATATGAGGCTATTCCTTCTTCCATTGAAATCTTCAATTTGTAGGGTTCTTGCCCTAGAGAGATAACTTCTCCTGCAAAACTTATGAAAAACAACTTTACCAATTTGTCGTATATTTCTTTTGAAGTATTTAATTTTGATACATATGGTATGAGGGAGTCTTTGATGGATTCTATGAGAATCCTCTGGGCCCTCAATTCCCATCGGAAACATCTCGACCAGGAGAATCCAATGATGTGGATTTCTAAGACAAACTTAATGATTTGACACTTCAAAAACCGTTGGCAAAGTCAAGGTATTTCCTCCATCCAGGGAACCCAAACCCTAGGACCTGGGTTTTCAACCATTCAACAATGGAGCTGCCAACATGATGTAATCCAGACAATTACTAAGAAGCGTTCATTACATTTTGACATCAACAACTGGTGTTTTTAGTCAAAGTCAAACCTAGTCAACTCCAGGGGTTGACATCAATGTCAACACCATCCAACATACGCCCTCTCAAGTCATCATACGAAGGTGCTTTGTACCTCGGGCCAACAATAACAATAACATCAACTGCAGGCTGGTAAAATGGATTGTTCTTGGAAATGCTAAAGGGAACGCCACTCCTTAGAAGTCACATTCCACGAACTGCGGGCACGAAATATATGTTAGAGTCATAGGGCTGTCCGCCCTAAGTTTGAATGTAATGTTGGCCTACCCATGGTACGCAGACCATGGGATTGTATAAATAGAGCGAGGCTCTGAGTTGTAAAGGGAGGATAGAATCTAATGGATAGAATGAGATAGCGAAGCATAGAAGAAGAGTCTAAGTGTATCTTGGGTCGTAGAGTAGGAGAAGGCTCTACAGCTGAGTGGGCAGAGGCCTAGTTGTCTGCAGCTGAGTGCGCGGACCCCTGTAGCTGAGTGCGCACGACAGAATAGAGTCTGTAACTGAAGGAAGAGAATAATAAAGAGAAGTTTGATTTGAATTCCGTGTATCTGTTCTCGAACTATTACATCTTTGATATCAATTGTTAATGTTCTACTTATTTACTGCGCGCACTTGTGTGAATGATTTATATTGCTAAGTATACTCTACGCATGCAAATAAGCTAAGTTAATCAACTAATATCAGGTTACTAGTAAGGACTTGGGTAATAACACTGTTCGCCCCCCCAGTAGGGATGCGCGAAGGCAGCTTCTTAGGCTGCGAGGTACGGGTAAGTGCGCGTAGCGACGTGTGCGCAGGGTCGGACCACTTGAACCCATCAGACATCCCCAGGGTGCAGAAACCTGGTTCTAGCACCCTCCCATACTACGGGTGAGACCTCAGTCCGTGCTCCGCAGACTGTTGTTGAAAGTGCTAGTAGTATCATGATTTGTTTGGCAAAATCACCTCAAACCTGGGTTAGGCCCCAACAAGCCAACAATTGACCAGATACTCCAAAAGGTTCATAAAAAAATATGCACATGTGACTACTCCCCTAACGAATCTACTAAAGAAAAATTCCTTTCAATGGGACATTAAGGTAAACAAGTGCTTTGAATCTTTAAAAGAGATAATGTCATCTACCCCTATTCAGGCAACCCCAAATTTCTCCAAATCTTTTGTGGTAGAGTGTGATGCTTCAGGATTTGGGATTGGAGTAGTACTGATGCAAGACGGTCGTCTCGTAGCTCACGAAAGTCGAAAGATAAGGGAAAGATTGAAGTCTACCTACCGCAAAGTGATGTTGGCCATTATTCATGCATTAAGCAAGTGGCGTCAATACTTATTAGGGAGCAAGTTTTCAATCCGCCCAGATCGTAACAATCTGTAATTCTTGTTATAAAAAAACATTTAGTCCTTATAAATCATAGTAAACAGTGAGAAAATAAACAATAGGAATCATATATAAAATTATAGGGAATTAATTAAACAAGTTAATTAATTAAACAAATTAATTAATTAGTTAAACAAATTAATTGGTTATTTTGTTTAATTAATTAATTACTCAATCAAATTAGTTAATTAATTAGGGAATTAATTAAGGAATTGATTAAAACAAATTAATTAATTAATTAAACAATTAATTAATTAATTAAACAAACTAATTGATTAATTAAACAAATTAATTAATTAAGTAAACAAATTAGTTAAATAAATAAATAAATAAATCTGAATATTAACAAACTAAGTGGAGATTGGCCGACCTAATTTCTTAGATTAACTCCTTCATAACCTATATATATATATATATATATAACTTAAAATATAGCTCATGGATACATCATGAATATCTCTAGGATATCTATTATCGCATCCCCTGATGATGGACTCACTTGGTAGTCCGAAATGTTGGGTTCATAAAACTCTATAACAGGTCATTCCTCCTCTAATTAAAAAAATCATTATCAATGGATCAACAAAATTGGATAGAGAAACTAGCCGTATTCGACATGGAAATTTTGCACATAAAGGGAAAAGATAATGTGGTTGTCGCTCTCTCACGTAAAGATGAAGACTCCACAACATGCTCCGGATTGGTAGTAGTCCCTGATTGGTTGGATGAGATCCGAACTAAATATGCCAAGGATCTAGACTCTTGTTCGATAATCGAAAACATCAACCAACATCCTAATTTTGAATGGAAAAATGACGTACTATGGTATAAAGGTAGGATTTACCTAAGTCCTTTGTCCAAATTTAAAATAAAGGCTCTAAAAGAATCACGCAATTCCCCTCCAGGTGGGCATGTTGGGTTCTTTAAGACATACTAAAATGCACGTCGGTCGTTCTACTGGAAGGGAATGAGTAAGGAGATTTAGAAATACGTCGCCGAATGCGACATCTATCAAAGAAGTAAAAGCAAAAACGTCTCAACTCCTGGGTTGTTACACCCCTTACATGTTCCAAATCAGAAATGGGAAGAAATTTCAATGGATTTCATCGACGGGTTACCTATGTGTTATGGTAAAGACAAGATTTTTGTTGTAGTAGATAGACTCACTAAATATGCACACTTTATGGCAGTCAAGAAAACGGACTCAACCAAGCAAATTGCAGAAGTCTTTTGCAAAAACATCTACAAACTGCATTGTAAGGACTAGAATTTGATTTAAGAACTATACAGAATTTAATAGCCATTGTAAAGACAGTAAAGATTTCTTAAAATCATCATGAACCTGTGATAAAATTACATAAAATTTTACAAATCTAATTGACAGATTTGACGAGAGTACCTACCTGTATTCCTGCGGTTGATGATGCCTCAAGCTGCTTCCGCTTCTGTTACCAAAAGACCATAACCTCCCAGCCAAACCAAGTACAACCTGGGTACTCAGTCCAGATTGCTTTCCAATTTCTGCAATCTGTTCCCCCGTGCCCAAAAACTTCAAAACAAGCAAGGCTCCTTCCCACTGTGCTTCTTCCCACTGTCCTTAGATTCTTTGTTCTTCCTCCTTTCTCCCCTCCTTTGATTTTTCCCGGTTCAGATTCCCCTAAAAACTCTTTTACCTCTATATGTAGCCTTCCTTAGCAGTGACCGCTCTCTCCACCAGCGATCCCATCGCTTCAAATCGTAGTGACACCTTTTCCCTCTATGTACATGAGTCATATTCCTTTAAAGGTGTATTTATCTTATATTTAGGATTTTTTTGTTTGTTTAATTTAAATGCCTTAGGTTAATATTAAATACTTTATTTTGATTTACTTTATCATTTTAATAATTTATTACTATAATTTATTAATATTCTAGGATATATAATTATATAACCATATGTAAAAATTAACTTAATGTTTACATCTATTTCTTTATAACCCTTTTAACTTTATACTTTTTTTAAATTTATATCATTGGTATTTGCTCATTAATTATGATGCATTAAGCAATGTGCGTGTTGATGGGTGAAGGTAACTTCTATTTGAAGGTGTGTCATGATATTCAACATTTATAGTTAATTTTAGAATATAAATACTAGTGCAGTGCATGCAATACATGCATATGTAGCTATCATATGCATGCATTGTATGCATGCTAATATTCTTGCGTTCTCTATATTAAAGATGGGTCATTACATACACCCCTCCTTCAGAAAATTTCGTCTCGAAGTTAGGGTTTTATCATATACCAATACTTATTTTAACGATTAGTACATACTCGTTAGGGTTATGTATCGAGATTAAATTCTTATTTAATGTGAGAACACTATAAAATTGGTGTTTTGAATATTTTTAGATTTATAACTTTAATGGTCATGCCGTACTCCAACCAGGTTTCCAAGCTATTACAAAATCATCTTATCCTTCCTAATCTCTTCCGCTCCCATCCTATCCGTCCTCTACTGGAGTATGCCATGGCATTAGTTATACTGACCTAACTATTCATAAACTCTAAGGATGGCAACGTCGATTATATCGACCTGATTCCCAGTAGGCATTCGACAGTCATCATCACACGTCTAGGGGAGCGTGACTCACACAGTCCTCCCCTGACTCCAGGTTTCGGAGGATAAATGGTGGGTAACACCTCCACCCCTCCCAGTAGAATCAGGGTTAATACCCTATCATGGAATTTCATTGAGCCTTAATTGTTCTGAAGTTTTTGTCATCACGTGGTCATCTTGGTAACGATATTATCTGCAATCATAAACACTTGTCCATGCATTTATAAAATGTGTATCACATATTCAAAACAAATAGTTTATGTATAATTCATACATATTAATTACAGTATAACATACTTGGCCATGTCTTACTCATATTATTAGCTTTCATATTAAAATGTAATCATTCTTTGATTTCTATCTCATCAATCATATTGATATGCATAACTGAAACAAAATTATAATATCTTAATTCTTATGAGAAGCAAAATTACTCAAATATTTAAGCTTTACTCTAATAATTATATTTCAGTAAGATCAATAACATATTCCGTCTTAGTATCCATGTACTAGCGGAACAAAACAGATAACATGTCATAAATATTCACGTTTATATACGATCATTCCAAAATGGTTCTGAACTTCTGAGTCTCTGATTTGAAGTAAAATAAATATATACAAAACATGGTTTAAAGTTCTTCAAAATTGACACAAGTTGGGGTATTTTTGACATATGATTTTCGTATCTTCCCAAATAGCTGATCCAGGACTATACTTGTCCCACTGGACCTTAACTTGGTCTACCAGACGATTCCTGAGCTGTTGAACCCTATGTTCCAGTATACATAATGGTTCGACTGATATGATTCCTTTGTCCGATACCTGTAGTTCCTTCCATTGAAGGTTATGAGATTGGTCAGCTATGTAATGCGTTAATACAGATATATGAAATACATTATGAACTTTATGCAAGTGAGGTGGCAGTGCAAGACAATAGGCGACAGGTCTAACTTTTTCCATGACTTTAAATAGTCCAATAAATCGAGGTGTCTGTTAGGATATTCCGACACATAGGAAATAGTTAAGTACAACTTGGTCTAGTATAGAGTTAGGTAAAGTGTGTTTCTTTAATATGTACATTTTGTAACTTACAATCCGACGGTCACGATATGTAGTGATCCGACGGTTCATTCTCTCCTCAGTATTACCGACACTTGATCTGTGGCTTAACACCCGATTGGTCCATGATATCTATTTAAAGAGCATGGAGGTTCATTTGTAGGGTAATCCGTCTATGAGAGAAGCATATGTAAGTTTTCATTCTTTTATTAATAAATTGCCTGAAGTGACCGCGTTGGCTCAGGTCGTGGACTGTTTCCCTCTTTGAGGGTTTTAACCACGTCAAAAGTACTGGTGTATTGATCTGCGATCTGTTTGTGAGTGGTGTCCTTTGGTGTTCTGTCTGAGGAACTTACCCTATAAATTCCTACATGGTATCAGAGCTATTTGAGGGCCGCGTCCGTTGGTGATCCAAATCTGAAGCCGGTAGAACTGCATCCGACTACCATTTCCTAGATCTACTATTTCTGACTGCTTTCGGGCTGAGAGGACTGCTCTGTTGTGTTGGGAGCATCTGTTCCAGTGAGGAACCCCTTTCGTTTCACGCGAAAAGGTTTCCGGTAGCCCTAGCTGCGTCATTTTTAAGATCTGGAGGTATACAGTGTTTATTTGCAGTTTATAGTTATTTTCTCTCTGTTTATTTCGGTTTTCGGTTTATTTAGCTTTTTTTATCACTGGATCTATACCTTTCATTTCTGCGTATGCTCTTTGCCCTGCGACTCTGTGCGATCTGGGCAAATCAGAAACAGAAAGGAAGGATTTTTCTCATGCGTATGCTCTTTTCCGTTGCGCCTTAGTGTGATCTCGGAAAATCAGAAACACTGAGGAAAATATTTAGTTTTCTGCTAAAGCTAACTTCGAGCCGCAAGGTTCGTTTTTGAAAATATTTAGTTTCCGGCGAAAGCTAACTTCGAGCTGCAAGGTTCATTTTTTTTTTGTATGTCCGTGTTGGGTTTTGTGTCTTTTGTTTTGTAGGGAAAAAGAGCTTTCTCAAAGCAAGCACGCAACCCAAAGCATCAACCCCCCTCTCTCTCTCTCTCAAACTTTTTGTATAGCTCACTTGGTGCAAAACTAATTTATGAGAGTAGAGGTCTTGGGTTCAAGTCTCCATTTTGTGGGGGGCGGATTTTTTCATTTCCGCACATTCTCGCACTTCGTCGGCGACTTCGTCAATTTTTTTTCAAAAAGCCATAACTTCTTCATCCGGAAGCCGTTTTCAGAACCGTTTTTTTTGAAACAGCCTAATTTTTCGAGATCTTTCCATTGGTACACTTAGTTTCAGCATCTACAGCTTCAGTTTCTGTTAAAAATGGAAAGTCCATGCCAAGTCATTCTTGATAGCACTAACTACTTCCAATGGTGGTCCTACATTGCGGATTTACTTAGAGGTAAAGGTCTTTACAGAATAGACACAAGCCAAGAGACCAAACCGAAAGATGAAGATAAGGCAGCTAAATGGGAAAATAGGCAAGACCAAGCACATGGGTTGATAGGGATGTCTATTTCTCCAGATCTTAAATTCCATATTGCAGAACTTGATACTTCTAATGAAGCACTGCAACAAATTACTAAAGTCTTTGGAATTAAAAATGAACTTAAAGCCCATCAACTTGAAAATGAATTGCTTACATTGGACCCCAATAATTTTTCTTGCATTGAAGATTTTTTGTCCAAGTTCAAGACCCTTAGACTTCTCTTGGAAGGTGTTAAGGTTAAGAAAGAAGATAGTAGCCTTATCTACTCCATTCTTACTAAGTTGGGACCAGCCTATTCTGTGTTTGTTTCCACCTTCCATTCTACAAGAGAAGCCTTCATTTCTCAAGGACAAACCTACAAGTCCCCTTCCTTTGATTCCTTTTGTGATTCTTTAATTAGAGAACAAGAAAAACTCTTACACCTTGGTCTTCTTCATCTTAGAAACTCTTCTAAGAAAGCGTTAGCCGCCCAGCAGCAACCAATTCCAAAGAATCCTAAGAAGTTGTATCCTAAAAAGAATGGTCCTAAACCAAACAAGGATCCTAAGCAATTTCAGCCTCAAAATGAAAAATCATTTCAACAAAATGATAAGACAAATAAAAACAAAGGGAAGAATACTGATAGACATTGCAACTTTTGTAATCGAGATGGCCACTTAGAATCCAAATGCTTTAAGAAGATGGAAGCCTTGGAAGCAGCAATGAAGAAGCATAACATCCATTTGGAGCAATCTTCAACTTCAACTTCATCTTCAGGAATGGCACTTTCTGCATGTGTTTGTCAAGCATCTCGGTTTGGCTATGCACTAAATGTATCTTCTTCTTCTCATTCTCATGAGTGGCTCATTGATTCTGGAGCTTCTTATCACATGGCCAAAAACAAAGCCATGTTTTCTTCTTTAAATGATTGTAACACCAAAAATATATATGTTGGTGATGATAGATCTCTTAGTGTTGTAGGGACTGGAACTGTTCATCTAGACAATGGTCAGTTTAATGATGTATTATGTGTTCCAACCTTATCCTGCAACCTTCTATCTGTATATCAGATAACGCATTCAGGTGAAGGTAAAATTGTTGAATTTTCACCTCACGATGTTGTAATTAAGGACCTAAGAGATCCTAGACAGATTTTAGCTACTGGCATTGCTGATGATTCTACAAGGTTGTATAAGTTTCACAACTTTGGGTCATCAAATCTGTTAGTGTCAGTCTTTCCAGCCTTCCTACAGTGATCAAATGTGCTCTTACAAAGTGATTTTGAAGTGTCAAGGTCAAATTTTGTCATTTCAGTGAGTCTTCAAGCAAAATTTGGTCACTAGGCATTAGGTCTAGGGTTTGCCCAAATGTCAGTCCATATCATCATTCAGCTGAGCCTATCATCATTCGTAGGGTGGTCATTATCATGTCAGTGTCTAATGAGTCATTTTACACCTTGTTCATGCTTCAGTTGTGCCTTGGCAAGGTCATTTCCCTCTCCTAGGGTTTTGAAAGCCAATTTCTCTTGGATGGTCAAATCACCGGCAAAACTTGTTTCCTGATGTTCATACACCTTCCCCTATCCTTAAAGTACCTTATCAAACACTTCCCATCCCTTAGATCCGCCAAATTCCTCATTTTTGCACAAACCCTAGTTTCTAGCTACAAGCTGGCAATTTTCTAGGTTTGGCCTGTGTTTCGTCCTTTTCGACCCCTTCCCCTCACTCAATCTCTGAGATTCCACTTTCCCCTGCTTCCTAACATCCCTCCCCACTCCCAAAAATTTCCCCAAGAATTTAGAAGCCCTCTATCCCCTTCATTTCGCTCCATTTCGACAAAATCCCTTGTTTCACACATCGGGACAAGTTGCACTCAAATGATGCTTCAGAGCAATAAAAGATGAATTTTGCAAAACTGAGAGAGGTTTTTGTCCACAACATGCCAAGGAAGAAAAACCTCTTTCACTTTTTACACAGGTGTCATGGTTTGAGAGAAATGTCAAAAATACCGGCGAGAACGAAGGTGCTCCAAGGACGGTTGGCCAAAGCACAAAAACGAAGGAAAACGCCCGATCCACTCCAAATTTTGGTCAAAGCCTCTTTGACTGAGCATGGTACTTTATTGGGGACTCCCAGCCCAAATTTCAAGAAATTTGGAGAAAATTTTGTCATTTGTGAATTTTTTGTGCAATTTACAGGTTTTGCCCACGGTTTGGTCTCACCCCGGGTGAGACCATTTTGGAGGACTGCTCGGAATTTTGAAAACTTGGCATTTTTGGAAAGGGCATGCAAAAAGAAAAATTACCAATACTTGGGAGAAGCCTGGTTTGAGTTTTGAGCCTCCAAAAGCTCAAAATACACCTAAAAAATGACTTTCTGCCCACTTTTTGAGTTGCAGAAAGTGACCTTGGGAGAAATGGTTTTTGAGGGGTCAAATCAACACCAAATTCAGAAATTCCACTTGGGATGGAAAGTAGACAGGCCAAGCTTTCCAATGAGCCATCTTGCACCTGATTTGGACCAGTAGAACCCACTCAAAAACAGCTGTGAAGGGGCGCGACCAGAACTTCCAGGGGCGCGACCAGAACTTCCAGATTTGCCAGAATTCACATTTTTGGTCAAAAAACATTGTTTTGACTATGGTTGACTATTATTACTTGTAGATGATGGATAAATGTAATATTTTCATGGCACTTTGGTAGATTTTATCTTTCTTTACCCTTCTAGAAGCTTCCATGATGTAAAAAGTGAAAAATTAATGCATGGATGAGTTAGCTAAGTAATAGAGGCAAGTTGTTTGGCTGCCTATTTTCTAGTTCTTAGTTTAGAATTAGTTCAAACTGCTCCTAGGAAGCTGAGCTCGACCCCTAGAGGTGGGGAAAGGAGTTAGATGGTCTAGATGGTCTATATTATGCTCTCTCCTTCTCATTTTCATGGTTGGACTCTTGTGTAAGGAAGCTTTATTGTATATTGTGCATCTATTTCTGCAATTGAAGGCAAGGAAAGCCAGGGTTTTACAGACATCTTTGAGGATTCTTGTGGATCTGATTGTTGATGGTGTGTTCTCTACATGTTCTTGTAAATTTGTTTATGTGTTTCACATCTCTCTTATGCTTCTAAATTGGACAGATGAAGTGGTAAAGTTTGAATTCATGTTTTGACATGCTCAGCTTTTTAGTTTGTTCAATTTTAATGTTTTCTACTGTCTAGAGAGGATTCGAATTGTGTGTTTGCCCTCTTTAGCTTCTCCTCTATCATCTCTGATCATCCATCTCAGATTAAGGCATCAGCACTCATTCCTACCTTGCCCCTTAGATCCCCCTGTGAAAATTGTGCTCAATCCCCGCACCTTGAATTGCACTTCCACCAATTGCCACCAAAAACCCCAAAAATCATTAAATCAACCCCCTTATCAATTTACTAGCCTAAAATCTTTATTATTAATTGGTCAGCCTAATCATATTGAAAGATCTATCGAATCTGACCCGAGAGAGCCTTCTCATACCTCGTAGGGCTAGCTACGAGGTGAAATGGTTTGATGTAGCCTTGAGAGTTTGTCTATCTCAGCCTAGGTGAATTCCAAGCGCTAACATATTGGCGACCATACTGGGGAGAACAAACTTGTTTGTGGGTTGATGTGTTTGTTTCATAAGTCTTAGACGGAGCCTGAAGTTACGCCAGAAGCCTTCGAAAACGCTCTTGTTTTACATCAGCGTTAGTAGATAAACGCTGCTTCAGTCAATCTCCGTGAGCTTTTGAAACCCTCACTTCATTGACACTTTACCCCAGTACATATATCAAGTTCAGATCTGATTGTTGATAGTGGACAACGATCAGACACTTGAAAGGCTGAAATCATTCACTTGGCGACTCCTTTCACTGAAGAATCCAGCAACCTATGCTTCATGGTGACTTCACTGCAGATAGATCAGTGGCTTTGAGATTTTCAAGATGGATCAGATTGCAAGAAGATATGCTCCATTGAGCCGAGATCACATTCCAGGTTTTCCGAATAAAATTCCGAAGGTAGATTGGTCAAGGAATTTGCCTATATTTAATGATGATGGTAAGAAGGATGCTGCTCTACATCTGGTAAGATTTCATATGCATATTCGCAAATTCAAGATCGATTTTCCTGAAGATTGCTTGATGAAGATATTCTTGGCCACTCTGGAAGGTAAAGCCCAATCATGGTATGAAAGTTTGCCGCCTGCTTGTATTTATTGTTTAAAGGATTTTCATGTTATGTTCATTGAGCGATATAAGGACTCTTATCCATCATTAAATTTAGTTCAAGACTGTTGCAAGCATGCACATAATTTTATTGAAAGCCTTGAAAAGTTTTATGAAGATGACAATTTCATGGATGAAGAGATCATGGAAGCCTTGTATGAAAATCCGTTTCAGCAGCACACAGAAATCTTAGATACTTGTCAAGATCAGCAGGTTGAAAATGGCCATATGGCTGAAAATGATGAAAGAGAAGAGCTTGTTTCAGATCTGCTCACGGAAGAGGACAACATGCATATTGGAGAATGTGGGACAGCTACTTCAGTTCTGGATTCAGATTGTGATAACCAAGCATACCTTGTGTTGAATCCGGAAAGTTTTGTTGTTGAGGTCATCCGGAATAAAGAAGACAAAGCTATTGACCAAAGCCTTTGTGAGGAGGTAATTCAGCCAGCTCATGAAAAACAAGATGAGATCTTTGTTCAAGTAAGTGAAAACTCTTCTTTCAATCATACTTTGGATAGTTTGATTGCCATGTCATATGAAGATGATCAACAATGTTTCCAAGTTTCAGAAGATCAGGACTGTCATTCAGATTTTTCATGTTTTGAAATGTTATTTCAAGAAGACAAGACTTGTTTGAGCAAAGGGAAACAAAAGCCATTGTCTCCTTTGTCTGAAGAGGAGATAGATCAGCTTTTGAAAGGTCATGCTACAGCAACAGATTTGCAGTGCACACATAGTCAGGAAAGTGTTGGTGAAACTTCTTCCTCTTTTGCAAATGATGACTGTCTTGTACTCAGTTTTGTAGATCAGCAAAAAGATAAGGCTGTCATGTTTGATTATCTTGAGGATTGTTTTTTGTTTAAGAATGACCTACAACACATTCAGACTACAGAAGATCATAGCATTCAGGATTCCATTTCAGATTATTCTTCATATGTTTCATGTTTTGAAATGTTATTTCAAGAGGAGATCTACTCATCTACTTGTTCAGAATTTTTTGAGGACCAGGAACATACTCTTTCCGAAGCACATGATGAAAGCATATCAGAATTTGAAGCAAAGGATACCTTGTTCTTTCAGCAGGAGGTGGCAATGGTAAATCTTCATGTTTTTCACGATCCTCTAGCAAGTTTGTTGCAGCCAGCAGTGATAGTGTTTATTGCAGTGTTCAGTGATGAAGGAGATCACGGTCAGCTATGTTTTTGGATGCCCAGGGATAGGTTTGTAATGCTGACCAGAAGATCTGATAAGAAGAATCAATCAAGAAGGCATCTGCTTGATTGGTTGCATTGGCATTTTGATATAGTTTGATGGTATTTTGTCTTGTAAGAAACACAGGTGGTTGTCATCATGATTTCAAATCTTGATGGACTGCTGCCCTTCATAAGCTTTGTAAGTTTTGTTTTAAGTCAAGTCATGAGTCATTTGTGTTTGGTCTGTTGAGTGAGTTTTTTCAAGTTATTTCAGTTTGTCATCGAGTTGGTTTGAGTCAAGTTTCAGTCAGTTTTTAGTCAACTTTTCATTCAATAAATGAGTCAAAGTCTTGTGTTGTTTGCCGAAATAATGACTCCATCGCCCAATGGTTGCAAGCACTGGTCTGCTCTCCCAGAGGTCTGAGGTTCTTGGCACCTCCAAGGAGCTACCATCCCCATTGGAGCCAATGTTAGTGTCAGTCTTTCCAGCCTTCCTACAGTGATCAAATGTGCTCTTACAAAGTGATTTTGAAGTGTCAAGGTCAAATTTTGTCATTTCAGTGAGTCTTCAAGCAAAATTTGGTCACTAGGCATTAGGTCTAGGGTTTGCCCAAATGTCAGTCCATATCATCATTCAGCTGAGCCTATCATCATTCGTAGGGTGGTCATTATCATGTCAGTGTCTAATGAGTCATTTTACACCTTGTTCATGCTTCAGTTGTGCCTTGGCAAGGTCATTTCCCTCTCCTAGGGTTTTGAAAGCCAATTTCTCTTGGATGGTCAAATCACCGGCAAAACTTGTTTCCTGATGTTCATACACCTTCCCCTATCCTTAAAGTACCTTATCAAACACTTCCCATCCCTTAGATCCGCCAAATTCCTCATTTTTGCACAAACCCTAGTTTCTAGCTACAAGCTGGCAATTTTCTAGGTTTGGCCTGTGTTTCGTCCTTTTCGACCCCTTCCCCTCACTCAATCTCTGAGATTCCACTTTCCCCTGCTTCCTAACATCCCTCCCCACTCCCAAAAATTTCCCCAAGAATTTAGAAGCCCTCTATCCCCTTCATTTCGCTCCATTTCGACAAAATCCCTTGTTTCACACATCGGGACAAGTTGCACTCAAATGATGCTTCAGAGCAATAAAAGATGAATTTTGCAAAACTGAGAGAGGTTTTTGTCCACAACATGCCAAGGAAGAAAAACCTCTTTCACTTTTTACACAGGTGTCATGGTTTGAGAGAAATGTCAAAAATACCGGCGAGAACGAAGGTGCTCCAAGGACGGTTGGCCAAAGCACAAAAACGAAGGAAAACGCCCGATCCACTCCAAATTTTGGTCAAAGCCTCTTTGACTGAGCATGGTACTTTATTGGGGACTCCCAGCCCAAATTTCAAGAAATTTGGAGAAAATTTTGTCATTTGTGAATTTTTTGTGCAATTTACAGGTTTTGCCCACGGTTTGGTCTCACCCCGGGTGAGACCATTTTGGAGGACTGCTCGGAATTTTGAAAACTTGGCATTTTTGGAAAGGGCATGCAAAAAGAAAAATTACCAATACTTGGGAGAAGCCTGGTTTTGAGTTTTGAGCCTCCAAAAGCTCAAAATACACCTAAAAAATGACTTTCTGCCCACTTTTTGAGTTGCAGAAAGTGACCTTGGGAGAAATGGTTTTTGAGGGGTCAAATCAACACCAAATTCAGAAATTCCACTTGGGATGGAAAGTAGACAGGCCAAGCTTTCCAATGAGCCATCTTGCACCTGATTTGGACCAGTAGAACCCACTCAAAAACAGCTGTGAAGGGGCGCGACCAGAACTTCCAGGGGCGCGACCAGAACTTCCAGATTTGCCAGAATTCACATTTTTGGTCAAAAAACATTGTTTTGACTATGGTTGACTATTATTACTTGTAGATGATGGATAAATGTAATATTTTCATGGCACTTTGGTAGATTTTATCTTTCTTTACCCTTCTAGAAGCTTCCATGATGTAAAAAGTGAAAAATTAATGCATGGATGAGTTAGCTAAGTAATAGAGGCAAGTTGTTTGGCTGCCTATTTTCTAGTTCTTAGTTTAGAATTAGTTCAAACTGCTCCTAGGAAGCTGAGCTCGACCCCTAGAGGTGGGGAAAGGAGTTAGATGGTCTAGATGGTCTATATTATGCTCTCTCCTTCTCATTTTCATGGTTGGACTCTTGTGTAAGGAAGCTTTATTGTATATTGTGCATCTATTTCTGCAATTGAAGGCAAGGAAAGCCAGGGTTTTACAGACATCTTTGAGGATTCTTGTGGATCTGATTGTTGATGGTGTGTTCTCTACATGTTCTTGTAAATTTGTTTATGTGTTTCACATCTCTCTTATGCTTCTAAATTGGACAGATGAAGTGGTAAAGTTTGAATTCATGTTTTGACATGCTCAGCTTTTTAGTTTGTTCAATTTTAATGTTTTCTACTGTCTAGAGAGGATTCGAATTGTGTGTTTGCCCTCTTTAGCTTCTCCTCTATCATCTCTGATCATCCATCTCAGATTAAGGCATCAGCACTCATTCCTACCTTGCCCCTTAGATCCCCCTGTGAAAATTGTGCTCAATCCCCGCACCTTGAATTGCACTTCCACCAATTGCCACCAAAAACCCCAAAAATCATTAAATCAACCCCCTTATCAATTTACTAGCCTAAAATCTTTATTATTAATTGGTCAGCCTAATCATATTGAAAGATCTATCGAATCTGACCCGAGAGAGCCTTCTCATACCTCGTAGGGCTAGCTACGAGGTGAAATGGTTTGATGTAGCCTTGAGAGTTTGTCTATCTCAGCCTAGGTGAATTCCAAGCGCTAACAAAATCTTCTCTCAGTATTTGTTGCTCATAATGATGAAGTGAGCAAACTTTGGCATGAGCGATTTGGTCACTTAAACTATCGCTCTCTTCAGAATCTATGTAAAGAAAATATGGTGACAGGTCTTCCAATGGTATCTTGCAGAGATGGTGTTTGTTCTGGATGTGTACTCGAAAAACATCATCGGGACAGTTTTGAAAAACGTGCCTCTTGGCACGCCTCAACCCCTTTACAGCTCGTGCATAGTGATTTATGTGGTCCACTTCCAGTTGCTTCATTCTCTGGCTACAAGTATTTCTTAACTTTCATTGATGATTTCTCCAGACGCACTTGGGTATACTTCTTAAAACTCAAGAGTGAAGTATTTAACATGTTCTTGGCCTTTAAGGCCTTTGTTGAAAAACAATCTGGACATCAAATTCTTAAGCTAAGATCTGATAATGGCGGAGAATATGTTAAAAACACATTCATCAACTTTTGCACTGAGAATGGAATTCAAATGCAACATATTGTTCCATATATTCCACAACAAAATGGTGTAGCTGAAAGGAAGAATCACACCTTAAAGGAAATGGCTAATTGTATGCTTCAATCTAAAGGACTTAGTCTTAATTATTGGGCAGAAGCAATTAACTGTGCAAATTACATAATAAATCGCACTCCTACTAATGTTTTAAAGAATATCACTCCAGAAGAAGCATGGAGCTCAATCAAACCAGATGTAAGTCACTTTCGTGTTTTTGGAAGTGAAGCATGGGCCCATATTCCAGATGAGAGACATAAAGCTTTAGAACCAAAGAGTGAAAAATGTATCTTTGTTGGATATTCTGAAGATGTCAAAGGATATAGACTTATTCCACTTAAGTCCAAAAATGTTATCATTAGAAGAGTTGTAAAGTTTGATGAAAATATATCGACCTGCGAGCCTAGTTCGGCGGATGTGCCACCTCTCCCTATCTCTTCTACTTTTGAAAATATTTCTTCTTCAGATGATGAAGGCAAGGATGAAAATCCTCCCCCACCTTCTCAGGATCCTCCTTCAGCTCCTCAGCTTCCAAAATGGGTCCGTGCTACTCGGGATGCAGCAGGTGATCTTGCCGGTGATCCTACAGATCAGCGACGTAGACATTCTCAGTTCGAGAGAGCCTCTTCTTTACTAGCTCAAGCTTCAGTGAATTATGATCTTGACACCTTTGCAGAAGCTTCAGGCCATCCAGATTGGGAAGCAGCTATGAATGAAGAATATCATTCATTATTGGCAAATGATACATGGGACGAAAACTTGTTAGATGCAAATGGGTTTACAGAACCAAGTATGGACTAGATGGGAAAGTTGATAAACATAAAGCTCGTCTTGTTGCTAAGGGTTTTTCACAAGTTGAAGGCATTGACTATACTGAAACCTTCTCCCCTGTTGCCAAAATGAACTCTATCCGCCTTGTTCTTTCCCTTGCTGCCTCTTTCAAATGGGAAGTCCATCAGATGGATGTTAAATCTGCCTTCTTGCATGGGGACTTGCATGAAGAAATCTATATGGAACAACCTATTGGCTTTATACAAACGGACTCCAGCCTTGTATGTCGGCTTAAGAAATCCTTTTATGGTCTCAAGCAAGCTCCTCGAGCTTGGTATGCCAAAATGGATAACTTTCTTTTAGAAAATGGCTTTTCTAGGTGTCATTCTAACAATACTGTCTACACCAAGAAAGTGGGCAAGTCTCTTATCATTCTTGTTCTTTATGTTGATGATCTTATCCTGACTGGTAGTGATCCCAACCTTATAAACCATGTGAAGTCTAGCCTTAAAAGGAAGTTTGAAATGACAGACTTAGGACACTTACATTATTTTCTCGGTCTTTAAGTCTTGCAATCCAAGGAAGGTATTTCCCTTTCTCAGTCCAAGTATGCCTGTGATATTCGACGCCATTTTCACATGGAAGCCTGTAAGCCAGCCCCTTCTCCCTTTCAGTCTGGAGTCAAACTTTCAGTCACTTGTACTTCTCCTGAAGTTGATGCTACCTTATACCGTCAACTTGTAGGAAAACTTTTGTATATAACCCATACTCGTCCTGACCTTTCCTTTGCTGTTGGCCTTGTTGCTCGGTTTATGCAAAACCCACGTGAAAGTCATTGGAAAGCAGCTAAAAGAATACTTCGTTATGTTTGAGGTACAGTTCAGTTTGGGATTCATTACAGTGCCGAAGCATCTCCTCTATTGGTTGGTTTCACTGATTCTGATTGGGCTGGTGACCCTGATGATCAGAAGTCTACTGCAGGTTATGTGTTCACTCTTGGTTCAGGGCCTATTACATGGGCTTGCAAGAAACAAGGTGCCATTTCTCTTTCTTCAGCAGAAGCAGAATATCGTGGTGATGTAGAAGTTAGTAAGGAAGCCTTGTGGCTTCGTTAGATCCTATCAGAGTTTGGCTTTCAGCAGCAGCATCCGACTACACTTTGGTGTGATAATCAAAGTGCCATTCAGCTATGCAAAGATCCAGTCCAACATCAGCGCAGCAAACACATTGAACTGCACATGCACTTCATCAGCAAGCTCATTCACGACCATGTTCTTGAAGTGCAATATTGTTCAACAGATGATCAAGTTGTAGACATCTTTACAAAGGCTCTCACAGAGGCGAAGTTCACTAAACTTCAATTTATGGTTGGAGTTCAGGAAGTTGTCACTAAGGGGGGATAGGCTCTAGTGCCTCCTTCCTTCTCCTATTGTGTCATATTTGTAAATCCTTCAATCCTATCCCAATTTGTTCTTAAGGGGGGATGTTAGGATATTCCGACACATAGGAAATAGTTAAGTACAACTTGGTCTAGTATAGAGTTAGGTAAAGTGTGTTTCTTTACTATGTACATTTTGTAACTTACAATCCAACGATCACAATATGTAGTGATCCGACGGTTCATTCTCTCCTCGGTATTACCGACACTTGATCCGTGGCTTGACACTCGATTGGTCCATGATCTGTATTTAAAGAGCATGGAGGGTCATTTGTAGGGTAATCCGTCTATGAGAGAAGCATATGTAAATTTTCATTCTTTTATTAATAAATTGCCTGAAGTGGCCGCATTGGCTCAGGCCGTGGACTGTTTCCCTCTTTGAGGGTTTTAACCACGTCAAAAGTACTGGTGTATTGATCTGCGATCTGTTTTTGAGCAGTGCCCTTTGGTGTTCTGTCTGAGGAACTTACCCTGTAAATTCCTACAGTGTCAACTTTGTCCCTTTTTCGAATCGAATAATACTTTTATTCGGTTTGATGCAGATGAAAACCCGATCCCCTACCTCATACTTCCTATCAGTTCTGTGAGCATCAGCATAACACTTTTGTCTATCTTGTGCTTCTTTTAACCGTTGCCTAATTTGTTTTACCTGCTCCTCTATTTCTTGGATTAATTCTGGTCCTACTATCACTCGATCTTTTAATCTGTTCCAACTTAATGGTGTTCTGCAAGGTCTGCCATATAATGCTTCAAATGCAGGCATTCCGATTGAGCTATGGTAACTGTTATTGTATGCAAATTCGACTAAGGATAAGCACTTTTCCCAGTGTGATCGCTGATCCATAACATACATCTTTAACATATCTTCAAGTACTTGATTTACCCTTTCTGTTTGCCCATCAGTTTCAGGATAATACGCTGTACTTAAATTTAATTGAGTTCCTAAGGTTGTTTATATGCAAGTCCAGAATCTTGAAGTGAATCGTGAATCTCTATCTGATATGATCTTCTTAAGTACTCCATGAAATCTGATAATTTCATTTATGAATACTCGAGCTACGTCAGCAACTTTGTAAGTATTTCTTACGGGAATGAAATGGGCATTTTTCGTTAATTTATTCACTACCACTAGAATAGCATTTTGTCTTTGAGAAGTAAGAGGTAGCCCAGTGATAAAATCCATAGAAATAATCTCCCATTTAGTCATAGGAATGTCGTGAGGTTGTAAAAGACCCGCTGGATGATAATGATCTGCTTTTACTTGTTGACGTTCCAAACATCTTGTAATGAATTGAACAATATCATGTTTCATGCCCGACCAGAAGAAGAGTTTCTTGGTATCCGTGTATATTTTCTTTACTCCAGGATGTGCACAATATATTGCTCTGTAGGCTTCCTTAAGGATGGTGTCTCGAAGATCCCTATTATCAGGAATATACATTCTTCCATGAAATCGTAAGATTCCATCATCTTCTAGTTCATATCCTTCAAACTTAGATTCTTTTGGCTTTTTACTATCAAGACTAGATCTTACTTTTAAATACCAGCTATCTTTTATGAGATGTTCTAGTACTCGTTGCCTTAAGTCTACTTTGATAGGTATGAGGGAGAATATCCGGGGTCTTCTGCTTAAAGCATCTGCCACTACATTTTCTTTTCCTTTAATATATGATATTCCAAAGTCATATTCACTTAAGAATTCACTCCATCGTCTTTGTCTAGCATTTAAGTCTCTTTGGGTGAAAAAGTATTGTAGACTTTGATGGTCGCTTTTAAGTGTAAAACTTCGCCCCACTAGATAGTGTTTCCAAATATTTAAAGCTAGTACTACAACGGCCAACTCTAAATCGTGAATAGCGTAGAGTTCTTCATGAGACTTTAACTTTCTTGAGACATATGCTATTACTCCTTTATCTTGCATTAATACTGCACCTAACCCATGTTTGGATGCATCAGTGCATACCGTAAAATCTTTGTCCATATCAGGGACTCTTAAGATTGGTGCACTGGTCAGTAGTCTTTTGAGTTCAGAGAATGCTTTATTACATTCTTCAGTCCATTCATACTTAACACCTTTACGCTGAAGGGTTGTAATCGACTTTGCAATTTTGGAGAATCCTTCCACAAATCTTCGGTAGTAACCGATGAAACCCATAAAGCTTTGTACTTCATGTGCGTTTCTCGGTATTGGCCATTCCATGATTGCGTTTACCTTCTCAGGGTCTACTGAGATCCCTTCACCTGATATGATATGACCTAAGTAATGAATCTTTTCCTGAAAGAACGAACACTTGGATAATTTTCCATACAACTGGTGTTTTCTGAGGCAGGATAACACTATCTGTAAATGGTCTTCATGCTCTTTCTCATTCTTGGAATAACTGAGTATATCATCTAAAAATACTTGTACAAATTGATCAAGATATTTGCGAAAAACACTGTTCATAAGATTCATAAATACTGCTGGTGCATTTGTTAATCCAAATGGTACCACAGAAAATTCATAATGTCCAAAGCGTGTTCGGAATGCAGTCTTAGAAATATCGCTTTTAGAAATCCTTAGCTGATGATAGCCTGATCGAAGATCAATTTTTGAAAAGATAGCAGCTCCTTTCATTTGATTGAAGAGATCGTCAATTTGAGGCATAGGATATTGATTCTTTACAGTAGCTCGATTTAAGTCTTGATAATCTATGCATAATGTTAAGGATCCATCTTTCTTCTTGACAAAAATTACAGGAGCAACCCAAGGTGATATATTGGGTCGAATATCTCCTATATCCAATAGTTCCTTCAATTGATTTGTAATTCTTGATGTTTCGGAGCTATCATTCTATAAGGTGTTTTAGAGATTGGTTGAGTACTAGGTTTCAATTCTATTGTGAGATCTAGCTCTCTTTCATGGGGTAATCCTGGTAGTTTCTTTGGAAATACATCCGGAAATTCGACCAATACCAGATATTTTTCTAAGGATGGTCTTTGTTCTTTTCTTACTTCTTGAATTACATATGCCTGACAACCTTTTCTTAAGCAACGCTTCATTTTCATTGCTGATATGTAGTGTAAAGATACTTTTCACTTGATACCTTGAATTTGGATCGCTTCTCCTTCATCATTTATACCTAGAATTCTTTTCCCATAACAGTCTACTCAAGCTTGATGAGCTTCTAGCCAATCCATACCTATGGCAAGATCATAAGTCTTTAAGGTTGTGACATAAACTTTCAATTTAGTCAAACAGACCCCTAGGTCAATTTTGCATTGATCCACACTTAAGTCTACAGATTGGAGTTCTCCTGAGGCCATTTCTACCTGTCTGAAATCATTTTGTCTGCGAGCTACCAACCCACATTTGTTTAATGCGTATGACGAAATGAAACTATCTGTGGCACCAGTATCAAATAAGATTTTGAGTTTTATACCATTAATAATACCTGAAGATTCCAATATAGTGGATTGATGTGCTGCTTGATTTTTGTTGACTAATGCATGAATTCTATGATTGCCTTGGGTATTTGGTATTGGTTCCTTTCTAGTCCTATGCAATATACTTGATGAAGTTTCTGGACAAACTGCCATGGGAGCTCTTGTTCCTACATTTCTTGGGGTAAATATATTACCATAAGGTGGTCTTGAGTTACCTCCCCAGAAGAAATTTCGGGGAGTCTTTCCTGAAAATCCTGATTGTGGAGGTTCTGCTGGGCTGACATCTTTTTTGATTCCTAGATGTTTTTCTGCATAGCGGCCACATTCTACTGCCTCAGTTACTGATGATGGTTTCCACATCCTAACCAAGGCCCTGATGCGAGGATTTAACCCAAATATGAAGCGTTTAACTTGACGTTCATCAGAATCTAAGTAATGAATGTATTTCACAAGCTCCATAAACCTTATCTCGTATTCCTCCACTGTTTTATTACCTTGAACTAATGTATGAAAGGCTCCGGCTTCTTGTTCTTGAAAATATGGAGGTAAATACTTCGCACGGAATCTTTCCTCGAACAATTCCCAAGGAACATTATCCGTTGTGAGGTATAGTTGTTTTTCCAAATTTCCCCACCAAATCAAGGCACTTTCCTTTAATTGAAATACAACAATTTTTGTTCTTGCAGAAGAAGAGTATTTTCTTAATTTAAAACATCTGTTCATTCCTTCTAACCATGCTTCAGCACGTTCTCCAGCTTGACCTCCTGAAAATTCTGGGAGTTTAATTTTCTGAAGCTCCCTAGAAATATCTTCCTTTGATCTTTTATACTCAAAATCCTTTGGTTCAGCTGAATTGGTTGCTAAGGGTTGAGTTTCTTCTTTGGTCTTAGCCATTGTTGACCCTTTTAATGTTTCCAATAAGACTTCTAATGAGTTCATTATCACAGTCAACTCTGGTGTTGGAGCGATCACTATTGATGATGGTCTTGATGGAGGCGATGATGATGGTGGTGGCGATGGAGATGGTGATGACGACGGTGGTGGCATTAATGACGGTGATGCTGCCTGATCACGTTGTCGTCGCTCATATGTCCTTACCATCGTAATGTTTCCTGTATACATAATAAAATTTGTAAAACTTTGAGGTATACATTCGGATTTAACATATAGTTTTGCAATTTCACGTTTACAAATGGGTATGGTTTTTTTTTTTGCTATTTTTACCTACTAGGCAGGTCTTACTGGTACCGAGGTTAAGGAGGGTGGTCTTGCGACCTCCTTGTCCTAATGCAGGGAATCCTATCTTAATGTGTAACAATACTTTTCTAATGCATGAGTCTTTATAAATCCTCTTTTAACATTGTAATATAGCCTAACTATATTATTAGTGGACTAATTTTAATCTATTTTATTTTAAATGTAATATTTATAGTAAACGATATAGATAATATCATTACTTTACATTACTGATTAATTTAAATAGGCTTTTTTTTTATAACGAAAATCACATTAATATATATAACTGATTTTAAATTATGAAAATAACATATAATAATTTAATGTGACAGCAATGACACAATAATTCTAAGTACATATATAAAATCAAATCACAATTAATAATATTAACTAAATAATTAAAAATTTCAATCATTTTAAAACCAAATAAAGCCCTTAAAAATATATGACTTAAAATTACCAAAACCATTTTGTTAAGCACTCACTATCATTTTAAAGTCAAAACACTTCACGTTCTCAAAACTACACTTTGATACAAAATAATAACAATCTTGCTGATTTGGTTTTAACTATAAAATCACTGTATTAAATAATATTTTCAATATTATATTTATATATATAATTTAAATTAAAGTCAAAATATCAATTTTAAAAATTAAGTAAATGATACTATTAAAACATTAATTTTAATTAAATAAAACTAAATAAATGAAATTCCATACAACGCAAGCCCCAAATACACATTTAATTCAATAATTATATAAAATTCTTAAATTAACCCTATAATTCATTTAATATAAAATGACAAAGGTATACTTTAAATTTCCAAAAATTCATTTAACAATATTTAATTAATATCAATTAATTTTATAGAATCCAAATTATTTTATGCATTGGCTTTTTAAAAATAACGATAATTATATAAAATTAATTACGTAGAACTCATTTAGTCAAAATGGTAAATACATATGTTGAACTTCCCAGAAAATCAACACACTGTACATATGATATATCTATTCTCTCGTAGGAGCACACACATCATTGAAACCACAGTGATGTCTTGCAAATATTTGCCCAGCGTACATACATTCCGACAAATATGAACCAGCTTGCATAGCCATGTTTTAACCATTGCAGAGAAGGGACCGCTTGTACCATTAAGCATAGAGAAGGAAAATCACAAGTGGGAAACGTGCAGATGGGCTAGACAACAATCTTTAAGAATCAACGCATAGAAGGGATAATTTGAGATGTAACCAGCGTATATATATAAAGAGGGACCTGCTATCAAATGCACAGAAAATAGGAACACAGGCTATAGTTTAATGAAACGGCCAGATGAATAGTGGACGCTGCAAAGGAAGAGCATTTGACAATTGCAAAGAATGCCTAGAATGAAGAAAAAACAAGTTTACACAGGGAAAGCCCAAAGTGTCTACCGACAGAACCAAAAGATAACAGATGTCGGTTGAAAATGCGGTGAATGAACCTTCCAATGAATCCGCGCGTTGTACATCCGAGTAAACAAAAATTTATACGATACGTAGGGCCTATGAGGTCGAAAGGGTTTTAACCTGAGCTTTGATACCAAAATGTAAGGACTATACAGAATTTGATTTAAGAACTATACAAAATTTAATAGCCATTGTAAAGACAGTAAATATTTCTTAAAATCATCATGAACCTATGATAAAATTACATAAAATTTTACAAATCTAACTGACAGATTTGATGAGAGTACCTACTTGTATTCCTGCGGTTGATGATGCCTCAAGCTTCTCCTGCTTCTGTTACCAAAAGACCATAACCTCCCAGCCAAACCAAGTACAACCTGGGTACTCAGTCTAGATTGCTTTCCAATTTTTGCAATCTGTTCCCTTGTGCCGAAAAACTTTAGAACAAGCAAGGTTCCTTCCCACTATGCTTCTTCCCACTGTCCGTAGATTCTTCGTTCTTCCTCCTTTCTCCCCTCCTTTGATTTTTCCCGGTTCAGATTCCCCTAAAAACTCTTTTACCTCTATATGTAGCCTTCCTTGGCGGTGAGCGCTCTCTCCACCAGCGATCCCACCACTTCAAATCGTAGTGACACCTTTTCCCTCTATGTACATGAGTCATATTCCTTTAAAGGTGTATTTATCTTATACTTAGGATTTTTTTGTTTGTTTAATTTAAATGCCTTAGGTTAATATTAAATACTTTATTTTGATTTACTTTATCATTTTAATAATTTATTACTATAATTTATTAATATTCTAGGATATACAATTATATAACGATATGTAAAAATTAACTTAATTTTTACATCTATTTCTTTATAACCCTTTTAACTTTATACTTTTTTTAAATTTATATCATTGGTATTTGCTCATTAATTATGATGCATTAAGCAATGCGCGTGTTGATGGGTGAAGGTAACTTCTATTTGAAGGTGTGTCATGATATTCAACATTTATAGTTAATTTTAGAATATAAATACTAGTGCAGTGCATGCAATACATGCATATGTAGCTATCAGATGCATGCATCGTATGCATGCTAATATTCTTGTGTTCTCTATATTAAAGATGGGTCATTACATGCATGGTCTACCTAAAGTCATTGTTAGTGATAGAGATGTAAGATTTAAGGGAAATTTCTGGAAGGAATTTTGCAACCAAGCCAGAATAACCCTTAACATGAGTTCATCCTACCATCCACAAACAGATGGTCAAACAAAAATAGTAAATAATAGTAAATAAGTGTTTAGAAACATACCTACGATGCTTCATATCTGATAAGCAAAGCAAATGGTCACAATGGTTACATTTAGCAGAATGGTGGTACAATACCACCTATCATACCTCAACTAAAATGACCCCATTCCAGGCCCTGTATGGTTATGAACCCTCGAGATGGAAGGATTTTGCATTAAATGACATTAAGGTTCAAGTAGTAAAGAACCATTTGGAAGAAAGTCAAAATATTATCCAGATATTAAAGGAAAACCTAGCAACTGCTAGAAATTGAATGAAGCAACAAGCTAACTAGCACCGTTCAGAATGAGAATTCGATGAAGGAGATCAGGTCTTTGTAAGACTACAACCTTACAAGCAATTATCCTTGAAACAACAAGGGAAGAATAAGTTAGCTTCGAAGTTCTATGAGCCTTTTTAGATAACTAGGAAAAATAATGATGTAGCTTATGGATTGAAACTACTAGATCACTGTCAAATCCACAACGTATTCCATGTTTTGTGTTTCAAAAAAGTACTTGGTCAAAACCAATTAGCTCAAACCAAGATACCTGAACTCGATGAAGAAGGAAGGATTGTCTTAGAACCTGAAGATATCCTTGCAACTAGGGAGAAAGCACTACATTCCAAAGTTATTAAAGAATACCTGATCAAGTTGAAAAAACTTCTAGAAGAAGACTCCTCATGGGAAACTGAGAAGTTCCAATAGAAATACCCCTTGTTACCCTTGCTTTGAGGACAAAGCAATTTGAAGGGTGGGGCAATGTTATGAATAATTAATTCATAATTAAATCATAAATAATGGATAATAATTACATAAATACATAAATAAATAATTAATTAATTAAGTATTTTATTTAAGTTATGAAGGGTTATGGTCAAAAGTTGTGAGCAATCAACGTCGTGACCAGTCACTGCCTATATAGGCATACCGTTCAAGGGTTTGTAAATCATCATTTTTCAATGATTCAATTATTAATAAAAATATTACATTTATAGTGTGAAATCTGCAAGTAATTTCAACATTCACGCTGACTCATTCCACAACGAAGAAGAAGGAGAAAGAAGCAAAGTTTTCAGACTGTATTTGGGCTATTATCCTTCACACGTGCGAGAAAATTAGGGAACCTATTGCAACAACTAGACCGAATTGTAGACTTGCTAAAAGAAGTCGAGTTAGGGCATACTTTGCAAGCTGAGTTCTATAGAAGAGAGAACCAAGTCAAGCGAAGAAGAAGGAAGGAAGAAATCACCGTCTTTCCCACACGTGAAAGAGCTAGGGTTTCTGCAGCAGTCAAAATCGTAGAAGAAACCACTGGGGTCGAAGTTGATGGGGTCAAGATTGCTGGGATCGAAGTTTGCTAAAGAAGTTGTTGGAAAGCTCATAAAGGAGGAAGGATTGACTTGGTCTTGGAGGGGTCTTTCACAAGGGTCTTAGTTCTTGGAATTTGTCATTTGAAGTTCTATAAGAAGAGAAGAATTCTTGTGGGTTTTCCTCTTAAGAGGAGAGGATTTGGCCCTGACTTATAGCCTACATTATGTGTCCTCTTGTCTCATTGATCTTTATTGTTTGGTAGTTGTTTGATGATAGAAAACACAATAATAATCAATTTGAAGAGGAAGTTAATCAAGTCAAGTAAAAAAAAAGACGTCACAAGCAGTTATCAAAGTAAGAGAAATCATCTAATTTAGCTGCCCCTAGATTTCTCAACAGAGAAAACAAAATATAGGGTCAAATTTGATGCCCATACCTGAAATCCATGCCTTATTGAAAAAACTCGGTCCAAATTCAATTTTTATTTGCATGGGATCCTAAATTCCTTTGGTTTTCGCCTCTCTCGCCCTTGTAGATTAGTTATCCTCCTCCCTAGCTCTCACCCTTGCTCTTTGATTACAAAATGAAACAAAAAAAACCCAAATTAACTTTTTAAAAGGTGTTGTTTCCACGGGCCACAATTTTTATGTATTGGATCACGATTTTTCAAATGAATGTCAATGATTTAATCTTTTCAGCAAAAAAAGCATGATTTTTCAAAAAATTGCGATTCATGATTTTCTCAACACTGCATGTAAGGATGTCTCCGAAATTTGTCATTGGCATGGAATATGGTTGGGGACGCCTAGGTGTCACCCTTTTTCCTCCATAAAGGACCTAGCTACCTATTGAAGCCCTCTTGGAAAACATCATCACAAAAATATTACTGCTATGTAGAAACCATACATAACATGATCCCAAGAAATATTTTGTTTATATAGAGACCTACATCATAATTGTTGTGATATTTTATTTTATTTTATCTTTCCCAGGTTACATGTTTGATTTCATGATAATGATATATTCATTAAGAGCTTAACATGGCACTTGTGGGAATTGAATACAGGCGGGGAGAATAACAAAAAGACACAAAACATTGTTTTACTACAACTATCTCGTCACATTGCTTTTGAGCTTCATTGTTATATCTTTAATAATCCTAATTGCTAGGGATACTCCCCTTGTGTTGAAGAAGAGCCAACCAAAAATGAGAAGATAAGTTGCTTAGGTGATGGTGGTAATTGTCCTAATAAACCCTCTTGGGTTGCACTTTGTGGATTAGGGCTTTTATCATTAAGTGTGAGTTGGGGAGGTAACAAGGAGTATCTTTGGAAGAGGCCTCCTTTGATTTTCTGCATATTGAACTAAAACATGTGTTTGGTTAGAGCATGTTTATAATAGCATTACCATTCCTTCTTCCATATAAGTTTGAACCCTTTTGATTGTTGGCCTTGACACCATCACCCATTGGATAGGCATTGGTCTTGGCAATCCACCATCCTTTAATTTCTAAGAATGTGATAAATATCTTTTCTAGGGTTTCTCCCCTTGAGCTGGACGATACCACCTAAAGTGAGAAGGAGATTTGCTATGGTGATAGTGGGAAACATTCCCAAGTGCCTCTAGGGTTGTACTTCATTCAGGGGCTTGAATTTTTGAGTTCAAATCTTGGAGGTAACACTGCTCACATAGGGCTCATTTTAGGTGATAGCACCACCTAATCGGCTAACATCAACATTATACTATTGATATGGTTATATTATGAACATATAAAGAGACTTACATATGTTTTCATGTACACTTTGAACAATGAGATGCCTAATTTTTTGATTTTAGTAGTTTTGGGTGCTTAGTTCCAGTGTTGCACTATTCGCGATTTTAGTAAAATTGCGGTTTTTTAAAGCCAGCGATATAATCGCTTGATAAATACAACGATTTTTTTTTTTGGCGTTTTTTTGGGAAAAAATCGCGGATATTTTTCTTTTTTTCTTTACTTTTATGTATGAGGAGGACGAGGTGACACAACCTACCCAAGCTACCCCTGTCACCAGTAGAGGACGTGGTCTACCTCTTGTAGCTCCTAGTTCTTCAGCTTCAGCCTTCTAGAGCAGAACAGAGTCCACTGCCAACTCCACCGACATCTACATCTAGAGGTGCAGAGGAAATCAGTAGTATTAGACTTTAGTTATTTGGTTCATTTCATTGTATATGACATTATGACTCATGATATGAGATACATTATTATATTTTTTGTTGATATTTTGAGGCTGACTTGGGACTCAGGAGTCAGGACTTACTATTCATGACATGATTCACTGTTATGTGTGATGTAACACTAGAAGTGATATTACGCATCTTATATATTAGTTCTTTTATCATATTTATGTGTCAATGTATTTATTTTATGTTGTAGATGCTTTAGATATTAAAAAAATTGAAAAAAGATGAATATTTTTGTATATTACAATTTTTTCTCGATTTTTACGATTTTTTCCGATTTTTTCCCCTCACTGATAATATCCCGATAACGATTAATGGAACATTGCTTAATTATTTTTGAAATTTCACTTGGAAACAAAGGCAACCAACATTACACGTGAGCAATGATAATTTACATCACTTGTAGACTTTGATCATGTAAACTGGCAGTTTATGAACATTGGTTGTAGTTGATTGTCTGATTTTCTGAGCATATCTGTCAAGGTTTGAAATTTAGTTGAATTGATTCATTGCTGATCGAGTAAGAAAATATGTTGATATAGTGGCTTTTGAAATATTAGATAATGATCGTATATTATTCTCAGCTATAAATTCTCTTCCAATAGTGATCCTCGTCAAATGTGACATTTAAGCTCATTTCCTTTCTGTATTTTTTTACACCTAACCCATAGACTTTAGAGAGTCGGCTTACAAAACAAGTCATTTGATTCTATATATTAAAGTTTAATTATCCTAGCTTGCTATTGGTCATAATCAATCATGTTGGCCAGCTGTGGCAAATGTGGAATTGGTTACTAATAATTCATTGTAATGTCCCTTCCTAATTGTTCTCCTGAGGAGAGGAAAAACAATTTGGCAATTTTGTTATTTTTGGCTTAATGCATTTTTGGTGGAAGAACTTAGGAGAAAACGGGGTCGATATGCCTTTAGTGGATTGTGGGGACCACTCACCCACCAAAAATACGCAACCCTTGGAGGAAGCTTGATTTTCCTAAGTTGGGGGTCGAAATATTTGATGGGACCCACGTGGGGCCCAAGGGAGCAAGCATAAATAGAATTTCATGTCCCTTCCCAAATAAAATTGTAACAGGTTTTGGTCTCTACACAATTTTGCATAAATTTTGATAAGTAAAAGAACCCAAGCATTTTTGAGTTGGGAACTTAGGAGAAAGGAAGGTTGAATTAGATTGCTAGTGGAAGGTGGGGACCACCCAGGTGGGAAAATGCACTTGGGCAGTTAAAATTGCCTTGGAGGGGAATCAAATGGCTTGGAGAGGGGCCCACATGAGGAAAGGAAGGCCCACAAAGATATAAGGAGGAAGAGCTCCTCAATTGAGGCATTCATTTTTGCACATCGAATTTACTTATGTTGCTCGAGCTGCTTAGATGAGTTACCTGATTGTTTAGCATCGAGTTTCTCAGGTGGGAGACTCAACCTTTCCTTTGGGGGACTTCGAGTGCCACCCTAGGAGGGCATTTCACAACCTTGAGAAGAACTAGAGGAGATTTGTGGCCATACCACTCAGCCTTCGAACCAACAGAGCATATTTCCGGAACACGCAGAGGGGATTGGGAGTTCATCCGGTCAACACTTGTCAGGAAAGTTTGGAGAGTTGGAGTACAACAGAGGAAGAACCTTTGGGAGGAGTTTGAGGGCAGGAGGTTGCTACATTTGGGCAATTCGACTTACAACTTTTGTTGCGTAGAGGGTAGTACTGGGGCTCATGTGGGAGTTGGTGGAGAAAGCTACGGAGCTGGCCTCATTTGAGAGAAGGGAGGAAAGCCATAGGGGATAGCATCTCAGTGTTTGGGGCAGAATGGAAGGGGCTTTCCCAGCCAATTCCAGGCAGACCGAGTTTGCCAGCGTTGAGGAGGAGGACGTTGTCCTTGGATGTCAATTTTCATGGGTCTGAACTAGGCCAAACTCTTCCTGGGTTTTGGTGGGTTTTTGTTGAGGAGTCGGGAGTTGAAGTTGCAAAATTTTATGAGCATAGGAAGCAGGGTTTCCAACACATCCTTTCCAACAGGCAGCGCAGTTTTCTAGGTAGCGTAGATCACCTCTGGAGCAGCAATTGGGCAGCTCTAGGATCATCATTTGCTCACCTGGGTTTTGTCACACTTGTCCTTGGAGACAAGCCCAGGTGCACCATTCCATCATTGTTGTATTTGCCCCATAAATATTTAATAAAATGGCTTAGATGTTCTTTATTTCCAGTGCTTTCATGGGGGTTTATTGATTGTATCTCATTTCTGGATGTTGGTTTGTCTATTTTCTTTGTGTATCATTGAATTTCCTAGTTAGGAACATTACATAGAAGGAGAGGAGCAGCATTTGGGGCCTTTTGTTGATTTGAGAATTCATTGTTGCTTTCGCTGTTCAGCTAAGCTACAACGTGCTGTTTAGCACAAGAGCTTCCCAAGGAGTGAAGCTCGCCCCTTTCTTTGGTGGACCTTGATTGCCACCCTAGGAGGGCCTTTCATTATAGTTGGAGACAAAAAGAGTGGCCACCATCAGAGGATTATGTTACCTTGGCTCAGCTAGGACGCAGTGGGAGCAACAGGGATGCAGTGGGAGAGACTGCGTGTTTGTGTGGAGTAGAGTTGGGATTTGGGAGTGAAGTGGTTGCTGGAGGCATTCTTATCAGGTTTTCATCTCAGAGGAGCAATATTACAGTAGGAGGAAGATCCAATCACCCAGGTCGTGTTTCTGGTGCAAGGGACTGCGTGATCTTCACCCAGGACGACGCAATCACTAGAGGGGGTTGTTTGGAGGGAGTTTTACCTGGAGGATTGAGGAGCTAGGTTGCAGAAAATTTATTGGGAGGCTGATTTGGGAAGTTTCTTGACATTTTGGGAGCATGATACAACAGTTCCAGCTACAAGTGTCAATTCCTAGTGTTGCAGGAGGGCCAAGCTCTAGGAAGCCAAAATTGGAGGGTCAAAACCAGGGAAAACCCTTTGTGGGTTTTTCTTGGTTTTTGGCAAGGAGTACACTCCTAAATTTACAGAAAATTTTGGGTTGTTTTGAGGGGGAAAGTCAGAGCTTGAAGTCAGCCAGTAGTGTAGATTTCGAGGGACAATGCAGTTTTCTGGAGAGCAACACTTCTACAGCAGTTGGGCTCTTTTGTATTGATCACTTGAGGCTTGTAGCTTGCCTTGTGCAAGCCCAGGTGCACCTCATCCATCTTCTATTGTACTCCAACATATTTTATTAATGAAAATGAGCCAGTTGGGTGTTTGATGAGAAATTTTTGTTTATGTGTCAATTGCTGAGTACATTTTGTTTTGAAAATTATTACATGTCTTTGTTATCACTGCAAATTTTCCATTAGGAATATTACAGTGGTATTAGAGCATGTTCTTGGCCAGGGTGGGGAATAAGAGCGGGTGATGCCACCGAGATACCAAGGACTGGTTTTCTAGAGAGGCTGTGGTAGAGGCAGAGGTAGGGGTCGAGGTAGAGAAGAGGGCCCAGACCCATTTTCAGACACTGAAGTGGAAAATATCAGAGGCAAGATGGAGAACCAAGAAGAGAATGAGCAGCCCAGGCAGAGGAACACGGACCAGGTCTTAGAAGAGCTGCTAAGGACAAACCAACAGATGATGAGGCAAGGACAACTGATGATGGACATAATGCAGCGAGTGATGGACTTGTAAATGGGTGGAAGACTGGAGGGAGAACCTCAAGTTGACGGGGGTTACAGAGCGGGAGGAGGCAGTCGTACCTATTAGCTTCCACACACCCCACAGCGTGGGCAAGATGGCCACGCCACAATGCCTCACTTCATGGAGGAGGTCGAGCCAGAGAGAGAACCAGACTCGGTTGCGGACTTGGTACACTCTGTTGCATCGGGCATTGATGAGTAGGAGGGGAGTTTTTGAGTGGACGCAGGTGATAGAGGAGGCTTTTGAGCGCTTCAAGAGGGTCATAAGCAGCTGCCTGGTTTTAGCCTTGCCGGATTTCACATGGCCCTTTGTGCTGGAGTGTGATGCCTTCGGTGAAGAGGTTGGGGTCGTTTTGACACAGGGGGGCCATCCTATTGCGTTTGAGAGCAGGAAACTATTGCCTCATCAGCGGTTATACTCCGTGTACGACAAGGAGATGTTGGCAGCGATGCATGCACTAGCCAAATTCAGACAATATCTAGTGGGAAATCGGTTCAAAGTGAAGACTGATCACAATAGTCTTCGATTTCTCCTTGAGTAGCAGTCATTAGAGGAGAGGCAACAAAAATGGGTGAGCAAGCTCTAGGCTTACGATTTCGAGATTGAGTATGTGAAGGGTAAACACAATGTGGTAGTCGATGCCCTCTCTAGGAGACCAACAACGCTATCTTTGATGGATGTCACGCAGGATTGGAAGGCTCAACTATTGGGTGAATACTCCAAGGATAGATAGGCTTGTGACATTTTGGATGGCACACACAGGGATGACTGGTTGATGGTGATGGACGATGTGATTTTATTATAATGACCGAATCTATTTGGTACCAGGATCTCAATTGAAGGAGAGGATCATGTAGGCAGCCCATGATTCTCCTCTAGCAGGGCACCTAGGTTTCCTCAGGACATATCTTGTTGTCAGGGAGAGATTCTCTTGGCGAAGGCTCAAGGGAGATGTGTTGAGGCACGTGAGGGAGTGCGTGGACTGCCAGAGGAACAAGGTGGAGCTAACCCACTCGGCTGGTTTGCTACAACCACTTCCCATTTCGGAGAGGAAGTGTGAAAGCGTATCCACGGACTTCATCAACATGCTACCAACTGCATAGGGGCGAGACTGCATCTATGTGGTGGTTGACAGTTTGACCAAGTTTGCCCATTTCTTTGCTATTTCATCGAGATCTTTAGCTTCCCAAGTGGCCGAGTTATTCTTTCGGGAGGTTTTCCGGCTGCATGGTCTCCCCAAGACCATTGTCAGTGACAGGGATGCAGATTTATGGGGGCTTTTTGGTAGGAGTTGTTCCGGCTAGTGGGTAGTCAGGGACAGAGCTTACACCCAGCACTAGCTATCACCCCCAAACCGATGGGCAGACAAAGATTGTGAACAAATGGTTGGAAGGGTACTTGTGCCATTATGTGATTGGGAGCAGAGAGCGTGGGTCAAGTGGCTACATCTCAGGAAGTTCTGCTACAATACAACTTATCATATGTCCTTTGATGTGTCTCCTTTCCGAGTAGTCTATGGGTATGATGCACTTTCTTTTTTTGACATGGTGTTTGGAGATAGCAGGGCCCCAAGGGCAAAGGATTGGGTTCAAGAGAACCAAGAGATTCTCCGAGCTCTCAAGAACAACTTACAGGTGGCCCAGACTCAACAAAAGGTATATGCTGACAAGCACAGGGTGGAGAGACACTTTGAGGTAGAAGACATGGTCTAACTACCCTTAATCTTCGCTTAAGAAGAAGGGAGCAGAGAAGCTTCAACCTCGATCATATGGGCTGTATAAGGTAGTCTGGAAGGTTGGAGGGGTGTCTTATGAGCTCGAGCTACCTTCGGAGAGCCGGATTCACAATGTGTTCCACATCTCATGCTTAAAAAAGGCATTGGGACAACATGTTACAGCAGCAACTGAGTTGCCTCCTTTGGATGATGAGGGGCACTTAGTTTTGACACCTGAGACCATATTGTTGGCATTATGACACAGGTGTCGTCCGTGATGGCAACTCTCTTAGATGACAGATCACAATACAGCAGGTTAATAGCTCAGAGTTATAGATCAGACTTCACAGAATGAAGAAAGAGAGGTATACACAGGTTCACCATTGGCCAAGCAGCGTATACACGCGGGTTCACTGTATACAAGCCGTGTATATGTACACACGCACTTTCACAAAAGGAAAAGTGCGTATACCTTGGAAAACTAAGTTTTGGTCCGAAGTATTTTGGTCCATGGTATTTTGATCCATGGTATTGGTCCAAGGTATCGGGTCCGAGGTATTGACCCCAGGTATTTGATCCAAGGTACTGGTCTTAAGTGGTTTTGGTCCATGGTATTGAGAAAGGCCTAAAACTATAAAAGGAGGAGAAGATCATTAGTCCAAAGTACTCAAGCATTGAATATCTAATGAAGAGTAAGATCTAGTATGCAGGTTATTGGGTTATGGTGCATCGCTGGATCTGAACCAAGGAGGAACCTTAGCAATTGATGGAGGATAAGGTCTAATGATGGATCGGGATCTTAAGGCGTAAAGTGAACTATCATTATGTGTTTTTGCTCATGAATATTCTAGATCTGAATACTGACACATATATTATTCTGTAAATGATATGATCTGGGTATAACTGAAGTCTGGTATAGCTGCAGAATTATGAATTAATATTTGCAGATGTATACGCTGGTTGACTTTGAGGAAAGCGCATATACACACAGGTTCGGCACAAGAAAGTAGCGTATACCTTATAATCTATGTTTTAGTTGTTGTTGTTTGTTGTTGCAGTGTTCTGGGTTTTGGCTTGGTTTCTGGTTACTGTATTCTGGTGACAACATTCTGAATGATCAGATTGATGGAGTGATTGATTGATTCGGTTGTGGTTGGCTCAAAAGGAAATTGGTTGATGCAGATATATTTGATGATTGAATGATGTTGTTAATGGATCCAGTCTGAAAATTTATGAAACATGGTCCCTGAAGAAAAGAGAAGGTTGTAGCCTTCTGTAAACATATCAGCTAGTACAAGAGCTAGGGGGTTGTAGCTTCCTTCCAGCAGAAGCTGGAGAACGAGAGAAGGTTGTAACCTTTTGCAGGTAGAAGCCTGCGTATTGGTATAAGACTGCACCAGTACAAAAAATTGTAAACAGAATTATCTTATTATTAAAAGAAGACAGAGACGATTGCAGCAGGTGGTTTTCACCCACATTGGGTTTCCACCTTATATCTTGGTGTTCACGTGTGTTTCTTATGTGTGATGATCTGTTCTATTTTTACTGTTCCTGGTTACTGTTTACATGGTTCTGATGCACTGATTAAAGATCAATATATGAAGAATTCACTGAATCATAAGTTTGTTGGATATACACTAGTTGCACTAAACATAATTGCGTGTACGCGCGAGTTCCCTTAACTGAAGTAGCGTATATGAATCTGATTATGGAAATGAAAAATTATTCGTTTGATAATACTGATTCACCCCCCCCTCTCAGTATTATTTCCAACAATTGGAGACCCGGGAGAGGAGGTTGAGAAACAGGGTGATTAGGGAGTACCTGATCAAATGGAGGGATTTGCCAAAAGAGGATGCCACGTGGGAGAGTGAACAAATCTTGCAGCATCCAGTTTTGTGGTTGCTTGTGGACAAGTAACATCCGGGAGGGAAGGATTGTAATGTCCCTTCCTAATTGTTCTCCCAAGGAGAGGAAAAACAATTTTGGCAATTTTGTTATTTTTGGCTTAATGCATTTTTGGTGGAAGAACTTAGGAGAAAAGGGGGTCGATATCCCTTTAGTGGATTGTGGGGACCACTCACCCACCAATTATACGTACCCCTTGGAGGCAACTCGATTTTCCTAAGTTGGTGGTCGAAATATTTGATGGGACCCACGTGGGGCCCAAGGGAGCAAGCATTAATAGAAGGAGAGGAGCAACTTCTGGGGCCTTTTATTGATTTGAGAATTCATTGTTGCTTTGGCTATTCAACTAAGCTACAACATGCTGTTTAGCACAAGAGCTTCCCAAGGAGTGAAGCTCACCCCTTTCTTCGGTGGACCTTGAGTGCCGCACTAGGAGGGCCTTTCCTTGCAGTTGGAGACAAAGAGAGTGACCACCATTAGAGGATTATGCTGCCTTGGCTCAGCTAGGACGCAGTGGGAGCAATAGGGACATAGTGGGATTGATTGCGTGTTTGTGTGGAGCAGTAGAGTTGGGATTTGGGAGTGAAGTGGTTGCTGGAGGCATTCTTATCAGGTTTTCATCTTAGAGGAGTGATTTTACAGCAGGAGGAAGAGCCAATCGCCCAGGTCGAGTTTCTAGTGCAAGGGACTGCGTCATCTTCACCCAGGACTATGCAATCACTAGAGGGGGTTGTTTGGAGGGAGTTTTACCCGGAGGATTGAGGAGCTGAGTTGTGGGGAATTTGTTGGGAGGCTGATTTGGGAGGTTTCTTGACATTTTGGGAGCAGGATACAACACTTCGAGCTACAGGTGTTGATTCCTAGTGTTGGAGGGCCAAGCTCTAGGAGGCTGAAACTGGAGGGTCAAAACTAGGGAAAACCCTTTTTGGGTTTTTTTGGGTTTCTGGCAAGGAGTACACTCCTAAATTTACATAAATTTCTGGGTTGTTTTGAGGGGGAAAAGTCAGAGCTTGAAGTCAGCTAGCAGTGCAGATTTGGAGGGACAGCGCAGTTTTCTGGAGAGCGGCACTTCTACAGCAGTTGGGCTCTTTTGTATTGATCACTTGAGGCTTGTAGTTTGCCTTGTGCAAGCCAAAGTGCACCTTATCCATATTCTATTGTACCCCAACATATTTATTGATGAAAATGAGCCAATTGGGTGTTATGATGAGAAATTTCTGTTTATGTGTCAATTGCTGAGTACATTTTGTTTTGAAAACTATTACATGTCTTTGTTATCACTGCAAATTTTCCATTAGGAATATTACATTCATGTTGGCCAGCTGTGACAAATGTGGAATTTGGTTACCAAGTTAAATTTTTGCCTGACATTTTCTTTTAAGGATTGAAATTTGGCCAAAATGATTTCTTATGTGTTTGGAATAAACTGAAATATGATAGACTGCTTTGGCTTATAATTTGATTATTAAATAAATTTAGTTATTGTAGTGTACACTATTGTATTTTTAATAGTTTTATTACTGGGAAACCTTAGCATAACATTCTTGATTTGTGCCCAATTCTGCCCTTTGTTTTTATATTTGATCTGGGCTATTTGTTATAAGTCTTCCTGTTTCTTTAGGTTGAACAATGCTGTTTTATCAGATTGTTTCTTTGTACAGCTCACATGGTTACTTTGCCTTGCATTGACGTATCTTTTATTTCACTGTTCCTGAGAGGGTTCCTCTTCTTCTTTGGGATTCCCAGCTTTGTCCTTTTTTGTTTCTTTGATGATAGATCTTAGATTCTAGGCCTTTGGCCTGAGAGGATAGATATGCTTTTATAGGAACTGCACTTGCACTCCCACTGTGTATTGTTTCTGATGTACCTAGCAGTCCCATTGACCTATTTATGGCCACTTGTTGGACATTAATAAATTTATCTTATCATGTTTTATCAGCTCGCTGAAAGATTTCCCTGTGAAGCTAAATGTTTAACCAACATTTCTGTAAATTTCTTATCATCATGCTTCTTGTATGTGCTGGATTCTTCTTACTTAGTTTTGGAAATTTTGCTCTATTTTGTAGTGACTGCAAATTGTTGTGCATTTGGGAAGGGTGTACTATTTAAGTAAGCTGGAAGGGGTTCATGTCTTCTGTGGTACATGTCCGACCTACAAAATTGTGACTGGTTGTGACATTTTGCATCTTCCTTAATTGTATTGTTACTTGTATTATATCATTCGGAGTTCCAGCTAAAATAAATACTTGCATATTTCCTTTGACCACCTAGTCAATAAAAGTATTTTAAATGTCTTGCAGGAGATGGATTACGAGGCAGAAGCTCAAAATGGTTTAAAATTTAGGTAATGCAAAGGAAATATCCATGATTTTTCGTTCTATTTAAGGTTGAAATATCTATAAAGTTGCCTTCTCTCTAGCATATCTAAATGCATTTTGGATGCAAAATCCTTGTGAGTATCTGCATTCTTAACAATTTCAATGCAGAGATACAGTTGTGGGTTGACTATTTTGCTAATGATTAACTATATATTAATACTATTGAGTGTGGTAAGCGGAATTTTGTTATTTGACATCATCATCTAGAGAATAGTGTCGGCTACAATCCTTTTCCCTTTGCAATATTTTGGATAAAGTTTCTAGGATAAGAATCATGTTTAAGAGTCAGACTGCATCTTTCAGTCCAGCAAATTCTTTCAATATATTTGAACTTATTTGTAGTAGTATCGAAAATTCCTGTTATAAGTTACAATCACAAGAGTGATCATTGACAAATACTATAGTTTGTGATTGAGCACCTATGTGTAGGCTCAGTGGGTATCCAAAGAGTCTGGAAAAGTCTGAGGGGATTGCATTCATTGTTGTTCCAAACTCATAGCTTTGGGCAGGTGTTACTCTCAATAGACTCTAGTGGAGATTACTTCTCCAAGTTAACGATAGATGATGATTCACCATCACTTCATGATCACGGAGTTTGAGATTGGGAAGATCCTTTTAGAGTTAATGGATGATGATGATTGATGAAGATCTCAACTCTAAATGATGGCATTTTTGAGATACACAATAATAAGATGAGAGAGAGATAAACATGGAGAAATGAATCTTTTATTTCATGAAGGGTTTGTTACTGATCTGATTAGCAGGGCTGCTAAGGTCTTGACAGCCTCACTGGATTGGCACACATAGGGCGAGGACCCATTGTCACCTTGGCCCTTACCCCCACTCTTTAAGCCCAACACCTCCTAAACGGCTAAGGGAGGCTTCCCCAAATATTGTCCACTGCTCCAGATATATGACCAGTGCCTTAAATGGAGTCCAGTGGGTGAAGGTGTTCTATGCTTGCTTTGGTGGTTGCAAAGGCCCAAGACTTGGTTAAAAAGTGTTTGGAAATGCAGGTCCAGTTGACCAAAGTGCTCCACACTTGGAAACCTACAACCTTTGGCTAGATACAAGTATTAAATGTGTCCTATAAAAACTTGTATCCAAGATGGGTTTTGTGATATGATGATGATCCCAAAAATGGCTTGTTGTAAAGTAATAAAACAATAAAACCAACAAGCTTGGCCTACACTAAATGCGGAAATTAAAAAAGATTTTGATTTTTTTATAGTACACAATAGGGTCAAGTTAAGGAAGAAGGTTAAGCTGGATAAAAATACATCACATACCCGATCGATGTCTGCATCAATGACGCTAGCTGATTTTAATAAAACATGGTAGATCATGACAATAAAGTTACCAAACATTCTAATGAAATCAAGGAACTCCAGGGAACAACAAAGAGAATAGAGAATCAACTCCAGCAAAATCATAACGAATTTGAATAGGATCATGCAATCCTTTCAAATAAGGTGGATCGAAATCATAATGCAACATTAATAGCTCATAATCAAGCAATCGTGATGTTGAACTCTATTTGTGAAAAGTTGAAAATTACACTTGATCAACTACACTAGAATAATGAAGCTACTCACCATCCAGATTTTTTAGATACATCAAACTCATCAGACTCACATTAAACCCCTGAGTCTCCAAAAGCATCTTTCATGCCCAATCAACAAAATAGTAACACAAATTTTCAAAATATGTAGGTTTGGAATCAATATTCAAATATGCAGCTCTCGAATCAATACCTCTTCTTCACCCCACCAGGTGATACATATCAACGAAGAGCAAAACTTGAGCTCTCCAAATTTGACAGTAATGAGAAATATAGTGTTGCATGGTTCAATAAAGCAGAAGAATATTTCTAGATTTACGGTATTGACAATGGCGATGAAAAGATCAGGCATGCTTCCATGCAAATGGAGGGCAAAGCATATAATTGGTATATGTGTTGGAAGAAAATGAAACATGCTATCAGCTGGAAGAAATTCAAAAATGCATTCTTTAAGAGGTTCTAAGGTGTCAAAGAAGAAGAGTTCTTCGCAACACTCACTAGGCTGCAAAAAAAGGGAGATGTGGACAAATAGACTAGAGAATGGGAAACTCTAGCTACACGAGTACCTGGGTTATCAGAGCGTCTTATTTAATCATACATCACAGGACTTAAATCACATCTCCAGGCTGAGCTTAAGCTTCATGACATCACTTCTATAGAAGAAGCATAACAGAAAGCAAAAGTTGTGGAAAAGAAGCTCGAAATGATACATTGGCCAAAAGTTGAAAGAGTTTTTTTGAGACGAAGATTTTCCAAAACTGTTAATGCAAATAATACAAAATATGTTCCACCACAGCGACGTGAAGGAGAAAAAACTAATTTGGAAATGCAAAGAATGAAAGAAGGTAAGTGCAAATGTTTTGGCAAAAAATGGGATAAATGTGTTAAGGGAAAAGAGACCAAGAACCTATATACCCGTGAAGCTACCACTAATTCAGATAGTGAAGAATCAAATTTAGAAGATGTTGAAGATTCTCTGCAATTTTCTCCAAAATCAGATGGCGAGAATATTCCGTAAGTGCCATTATCGACCATGATAAGTATATCTCAGCCCCAGACATTAAAGTTAAAAGGACATATTAGAAAGAGCAATGTAATGGTTCTAATAGATACCACAACACCCACAACATTTTAGACTCAAATATGGCGAAAAGACTCAACATTTTCACATATCCCATGCCCAACATGAAGGTGATGGTAGTTGACGGAAAGAAAATTGAAAAGGTGGGGAAATGCCATAAAGTCGAATCGCAGATTCAGGACTACAATCTAGAATCTCCGTTCTAGACTATACTATTAGGAGGAGTGGATGTGGTCCTAGGTATCCAATGGCTACAAACCCTAGGCACTTACTCTGCCAACCATCAAATGCAATTTATAAAGTTTAGATGGGAGGGGCAAAATTACAACTTATATGGGTTCCAACCCCCTCATAATCAAATTGTATCATCATACCAGATGATCAAGCTAATCCGGAAGGGATCACCAATGTATGTAGTGCAGTGTCATCAGAGATGCTAGCTTCAACATTGGTTAGCGAAGAACCATATGAAGTTCATAACTACCACCTGAAGTTCAAAAATTGATTCAAAAACACAAAAGGGTGTTCCAAGATGTTCCTATGAAGATGCCGGCTGAAAGAGAAATTGAGCACATAATCGAAGTCAAATCAGGGTCAAACCCTGCCAACATTGAGCCATATAGGTATGAACACCACCAAAAAACTGAAATCGAAAGATTGGTCAAAGATCTTTTAAAGTGTGGAATCCTCACAAAATGTAGAAGCCCATATGCTGCTCCAGTAGTTGTAATGCGAAAGAAGGATGAATCCTTTACACTGTGTGTAGATTATCGAGGACTGAACAAGGTAATGATTAAGAATAAGTTTTTGATCCCCTTTATATATGAAATACTAGATGAACTTCATGGAGCTCAATACTTTTCAAAATTGGACTTGAGATTGGGATACTACTAGATCATAATAAGGCTAGAGGACATAGCGAAGACTGCTTTTCGAACACATGAAGGTCATTATGAATTTAAGGTAATGCCCTTTGGATTAAGTAATGCTCTGACAACCTTCCAAGCCACCATGAATGAGGTATTTCATCCATATCTAAGGAAGTTTGTGTTAGTGTTCTTTGACGATATTAATATATAATAAAACATGGAAAGAGCATCTACAACATTTGGAGTAGGTTCTCACTATATTGGAAGAACATCAGTTCTATGCAAAGATGTCTAAGTGCACCTTTGGAAAAGAAGAGGTAGAGTACCTCAAACACATAATATTCAAGGAAAGAGTAAAAGTAGATCCTAATAAGATTAAAGCGATAAAAGAATGGCCCAGACCAATTAACATCTCCAAATTAAGAGGATTCTTAGGGTTGACTGGATACTATCAAAGGTTTATTCAAAATTATGCTCATGTATCTGCACCCCTAACAAATCTATTGAAAAAATTCCTTTCACTGGTATGATAAGGCAGAAAAATGTTTTGAAGACTTAAAGGAAATCATGTCCAAGACACTTGTATTAGCAACTCCAGATTTTTCAAAGCCTTTTGTAATTGAATGTGATGCTTTCAGGTTTTGGCATAGGAGCAGTATTGATGCAGGATGGTCATCCAATGACGTTTGAAAGCAGGAAGCTCAACAAGCGAGAATGTCTCAAGTCTACCTACAATAAGGAAATGCGAGCCATTTATGCATGCATTAGCTAAGTGGAGGCAATATCTCTTAGGAAGTAAGTTCTTAATACAAACATACCATAATAGTCTTCAACATCTCCTCTAGCAGAAAACACTATCCACAGAACAACAAAAGTGGATTGAAAAATTGTCGCCTTCGACATGGATATATTACATAAGAAAGGGAAAGACAACGTAGTAGCAGATGCTTTGTCTAGGAAAGATGAAGAATCATCATTACTTGCAATTTCAGTTGCTGTCCCAGAATGGCTTAATGAAATTCGAAGTGAGTATGCAAAAGATCCAGAAACAAGTATTATAATCAATAACCCTCAGAATTCAAAATTTGAATGGAAAACGATATTTTGTGGTATAAGTGAAGAATTTACCTAGGTCCAAATTCCAAATTTAAAACCAAAGTTCTCAAAGAGTCCCATGATTCATTGTCAGCCGGACATGTAGGTTTCTTTAAAACCTACTATAATGCACGCCAATCATTCTTTTGGAAGGGAATGAATAATGATATTTAAAAATATGTAGCAAAATGCAATAAATGTCAGAGAAAAAAAATTGAGAACATTATGGTCCCCGGACTTCTCCATCCCTTAAATATTCCAAATCAAAAGTGAAAAGAAATATCAATGGACTTTATGAAAGGATTACCCATGTCTGGTGTGTTAGTTTATGTAGTATAAGATGTGTTATAGCCACGAAATTCGGTGGAGAGGCTAGAATACATGAGATCTCCAAAACCCATAAATCGTTTCTGGAAATTCCACCTAGAAATGAATTAATTAGATTATTAACCATTTTTTTAATGTTTCCTAAGTCTAAACTATGGAAAACTAGTTAATTAATTAGAATTAATTAAGTCAAGGTGCGAATCATATAGAAACTCACACGGATCGACTTCAAGATGATCCTAGCCCTTGATTAAGATTTAATCTTGGCCGTTGGAGTCCCAACAAAGGATTATAAGAAGAAGTCGATGGGAACTTGGAGAGTATACACCAAAACACCAAAAGTTCGATTTTCTTGGCAGATCGATTTCCAGAGTAGCAACAGTCAATTGCTGG
This sequence comes from Pinus tabuliformis, assembly GCA_031772625.1. Lineage (NCBI taxonomy): Eukaryota > Viridiplantae > Streptophyta > Pinopsida > Pinales > Pinaceae > Pinus > Pinus tabuliformis. The sequence goes on along the minus strand of CM062814.1, from coordinate 111,911,690 downwards.
AGAGCCAGAGATCGAAGCAGTGAATGAGCAACAGAGACAGTGAGTCCAGAGGAGATTTTCCAGATCCTGAGAGTCAGCTACAGGAGGACTGAGTTTCCTAAGTGAGGCTGTGTAGAAGCCTCAGAACCAATAGTTCGATTCGGCCAGACAGAGGGTTGATTCAGTCGCTGGAGGTTGGGAAGATTTCCGAAAGGGACCAACGAGTCATTCTTAGAGGCTGGATTGGGCAAACAACTTGATTATTTGCAGTGCCAGGCAAAGCATACCAGTGGCTGTGTAGGCTTGATGCAGGGGCTTTGTGGAGCCCATTCAGGCCAGTTTTGGAGCTAGATCAGTGCCGAGTGAGACCAAATTTGTCTCACTAATTTTTGTGGCCAATTTCTCCTATAGTGGATGGGCAGTTTGTGCATACAGATTGTACTAAGATTTTCACTGTTGCTTAATAATAAAACGCTCAACTGCTACACTGGTTTTCCCGCATTGGTTTTTTCTGGGGGCATTTGTCCAAAAATAACAGTGTCATTTTTATTGCGTGTGTGCTAGTATTTTCTCAATTTCCAACGCTATTATTTCCGCAGCGTTTTATTTATGAAGGTTGCAGTGTGATTTATTTGATATTTGCTATAGCGAATAAATTGTTAAAATAATTAACAATGAGAAAAATAAATTCCAGTTGCTACAATAGGATTTTGGTTTTGGAATTTTCACATGGTATCAGAGCGTGAGTGATCAACCAGGAAGCTCAGAAGCGAAAGAGGGAATTTCACTGTTCAGTAGGAGTAGCAGGTCGAAATTGCTAAAGGCATCGTATTGCTCAGACAGGCAGGCCAAATTGTTGGGAAGAAAATTCGATTTTCAGTTGCAAGGTTGCAAAAAGGTCGAATTGGACAAGATTGTGATTCTAGCAGTCAAAGGGAATAGCAATAGTTTAGATTTTTGCTGAGTAGATTCCTTGGTTAGACGCAAAGGGTTTTGCAGTAGCAGAATCAACGTCGAGTGGAAGAGAAAGGCACACACTGCAGAGGGAAAATTTCTCTCAGGGAACTTCGAGTCTCAGAAGTTCGATTTTTCAAGGCAGATTGGCAGTAGTAGCTAGCAAATTTGCGCATTCCAGAAGGGAGTGCGAGTAGCAAAGCAACATCCAAGCAGAAGGAAGGAGAGGGTTTTCGACAGTTTTTGAGATGGCCACAACAGGGCATAGAGATCAGGATACGTTGAGGGTTCCTCCAACTATGTCATCTAGAAGGCCAGGATGTCCTTCCAATTGGATGAATATGGCTTGAAGCTCTACATAGACAGTGTTGTGGTAGTTCCTCAGGATGCGGATCAGCTGAACAAATACAGGAAAGAGATGACGCGTGACCATACAATCTCACACATAGCTGGCCAAGATACTGCCAAAGAGATGTGTGATGCTTTCTCCACGCTATATCAAGGAACTTCCGAGCAACGAAAGATGTTCCTAGAAGAAAAGATGAGATGTAGAAGGGGGAAGGCATAGATCCCTTCCCCACCAGGATTCAAGAGGTTCGAGTCCAGCTTGTAGCGATTGGGGCAACACCTCAATCAACAGAGCTAGTGATATTGGCACTGAACAATGTCTTTAAGGAGTGGCAAGTTTTTGTCCAAAGTATATTGAGTAGAGGCAAGCTACCAGAATGGTACAAGATGTGGTCAGACTTGCAACAGGAGGAGTTGAGGCGAGCTTTATTAAAGAGCTCCATCAGTGGCAATAGTAGCAACAAATCGAAGGTAGTGAAGGAGGAGGGGAATGTGGCCCTCACATCAAAGGGTCCCAGTTAGGGGCAGTGGGAAGAGAGAAGGAAGAAGGGCCTGTCAAAGGTCAAGTGCTTCAGATGTGGTGTGCTCAGTCACTACAACTTGTTGTGACCTCTCTTGAAGAACGACAAGTTAGAGAAGTAGGACCAGTAGATAGCGTCAGCTGAGATCGACAAGCTGTCCTCCAGGTTAGAGAAAGACTTCGCGATGTTGGCAGCCATACCTCCAAGAGGGAGGTGGGGTGACTTGGAGTTGTAGCCCCAGAGAGCTACAAGTTAGGTAGGGTCCTTGAGGTGTCCACCTCATGGATCATTACCTGGCTATGGGGGGGGGGGGGCGGCCATAGTATTCAGTAGTAGGATGAATTTGTGGCAGTTGATGCAGTCAGTACCACAGTGACAGTTTCAGACTAGTAGCAGTCAGATGTTGAGGAGCGCAGTGTGGTGTTGACAGCAGAGTAGGTGGCTCAATGCAGAGTTGGCAACAACATAGATTCTTCAGTGATAGTGCAGAGGATAGTAGTAGTCAGAGACTCGGGAGACAGATGCATCATACTGAACATAGTTGATTCAATATTTTGGATGCTTCTCTGTTGCAGTTGCAGCAACAACAGATGAGAGGGATGTGAAAATTTGCTGCAGTAATTGATTTATTTCTCGTACTTGTTTACAATAAGTTATTCACCAATGCTTGAGTAAATATCCAAATAAATTCAGCTACAATCTTCACAAATTTAGAACTAAAAATTAAAAGGCAAGAGAAACATTAACATATGAACAATCACATTGACAAACTTGTTTTTAGACAATCATCCCCGGAAAAACCCAATGTGGGTAAACCGGTGCAGCAGATCTGAGGGTTTCTATTATTGGTGGTAAATATCTTAATACAATCAGGATGCCCCAGAGAGAATGGAAAGCCACTCAGAGAAGATAACTGAGAATTCTCTCACACTGATTCTGGAGATTTTATCCTATCCCCAACTCTTGGATGACCCACTCTACAGTCTCTGCGTGAGCCTACGCAGCCGTTGCGTGACTTCTGCATGGAGACTCCCTCTGACAGCATCAACCTGAGCTGCTGCTACTTCTGCTACTGAGAAAATGCGATTTCTCCTGCCAATCACTCATAGTGATTCCCGACACTGATCTCTGCTTATCCCCCAACACTTCTGGGTCAACCTCCTCCAGTTTCTGCACTGTCCCTCTGTGTGAATCCCCTCCAGTTGCTGCACTATCCCGCCTTGGCTCAGCGCTGGCTCTATTATCCCTCCCTGTGTTCGCTGACATATATTCACTAGAACTGGAAATCACTTCCTTCCAGTACTGCCTCTCATCCTCACTGCTTGATCATTGGTTCAAATTCCTTGGCAAACCCTGCCCTAGGAAAATCGAACAGACTTATCAACTCTTTGTGTGTTCCTAACTGAACCCCAAGCCTCCTTCTTATACTTTTCCTGTTGAGACTTCAATGACTGAGATTAAGTCTCTAATCAACGGCTAAGATTAAAACTTGACTTGATCCGCCTTCTAGATCATTCTCACCCATATTTTGATTAATACCTGTTAATCTAGGTTGTCATTGATGTCAATAGTTGATGTTAGTGGTCGGGATGACAAGTATTCTTGAAGATGCCAGAGGATGATTACAACTCTTGTTTAAGATGTCAAGACACAAATGAAGTGTCAATCATGTATCTTGATGATCATAATGGAAGATTGCCATATCACTGATCTTGATGATAACACTACATGATGACATGTCCTATCTCCGATAATTTGATGATGACATGACAAATCTCCAATGATGTGAGGCTTGATGTCCTTATGATGAAGACTACATAATGATGTTGTATTTGATTGATGAAATATCAGTTGGAAATACAGAGAGGGGGGCTAAATCAATATTCTTTAACAATTAGCACTTTTAAATATTTTTAGAGCATTAGTTAATCTTCAATTATTATTAATGTTTATGCAGTGATAAAAGTGAATAAAAGAACACAGTAGACACAAGAATTTTAGGTGGAAAACCCCCTTTGGGTCAAAAACCACCGATCGCTTTTCTAATAATCTTTTTAATCTTCAGCCCCAACTGAAATGAAAGCAACAACTTCCTAGAATTCTAGAAAAACATTCTTCTCCAGCTCCAACTGGAAGGATGCCCCAATGCCTTGGTTTCTTCAGTAGTCAACTGAATGGATGCCCCAGCATCCTAGACCAACCTACCACCATGAAGTGTTCACAGGCTCCAACCTATAGGCGACTTCATGCACTAGCCTAGCACCTCCCTGCCACCCTTAATGATTGAAATGAGACAAGTGTGTGGATTCCCATACCAGGGACAACGATCCAAGATACAATATGATTTATAATGATTTTGACCGAACACCCAATCACACTATGACTTGCAACCGAACCATGACATCATCCCAACAAAGACTCCTATACCTCCCAATGATGCCTTTTCAACTCTAGGCAGATTGACTCTTTTACAATAATGACTCTTTCAATGATGACACTTTTACAAATGGCTCTTTTACAACTTTACAATGATGACTCTTGGCCTTGACACTTCTTCACAATATACCGGTGGCTGTCATGCCTTCAAAGGATGTCCCACTGCAATGCTTCTTTTGATTTGATACTTCTTCTCTTGAATTTTTGCTTGAAGTTGTACTTGAATCTTCTTCTACTTGCATGTAAAATTTGCCTGGTGAAACCAATCCCAAAACGAAACAAAATACCCTTCAACTTACCTCTGCTTGCAAAACACATGTAAGTGCATAATAATGAATAAATACAAATTAAAATTACAATGCGTACCTAAAGTGTGCTTGTCACTTTTGTTGTTGACTTGTTGCAGCAGTAGACAAAGACTCCCACCCTTGATATAGGCCTGGACTCTATGCAAGACTATATCCAAAACTGACCTAAAGATGTATACAATAAAAAGTTCTCTGTTACGCGGGAACTGCTCCCGAGAGTTGGGAAACTCGTTTCAATGGTTCCCACGCTCCCAGGAGCTTTGGAATTGTATGGGAACGTTCCCTTTTCAGCAGGAGCTAGAATGGGAGCTTGGGAAAGTTCCGGGAGCTTTAAAGACTGTTTTTTTTGGAGTTCCCGCGTTCCCTGGGGTTGGGGAATACAAAGCATGTAGAGAAATATGTTGAACTACCCACAAAACATGAGCCTAAGTTGAAACCTTCGCAGGAAGAAAGGCCAAAGACATCCTTAACACTGATATCCTTAATTGAGAAACTAGAGCAATCTCTTGATGGGTTAAGGAAGTGTGTGACACCTCGATGTAAGGGCGATATCTGGGATGTCATGTTGATGAGTATTTCTTTTGTTGTTTATGTATATATATGGCAGAAGATTGTGTGTGCATATTGTATGTGGCAGTCAATGCTTAAACATTAGAGTTTCTTTACTTTTTCTCTTAAAAATAACTAGAAAAATATATGTAAAATTGTTCCTTTGTATTTTTAAGCCAGATTGTTTCAAAGACTCGTCATGTGTCATAATGAACTTACCATTTTAATATTTTATATATATAAAAGGGAGACTCAGGGAGAGAAACACCCAAAGAATATATTTATATAAAAGAGAGATTGTATATTTATTATTTATATATTTAAATTGATTTGAATATTTGAATATTTTGATTCAATATTAATTTTGATTATTATATAAATTATATAATTAAAAAAATAATTTTTATTTTTATATTTTATATTTTTTTATTATATAATATTACCGCTTCCGATTAGTTGTTTCCTGTAAATTTTGCAGAAACCTCTAGCTGTTAAGCTAGATTGTTTCAAAGACTCGTCATGTGTCATAATGAACTTAACATTTTAATATTTTATATATATAAAAGGGAGAGCCTCAAGGAGAGAGACACCCAAAGAATATATTTATATAAAAGAGAGATTATATTTATTATTTATATATTTAAATTGATTTTAATATTTGAATATTTTGATTCAATATTAATTTTGATTATTATATAAATTATATAATTAAAAAAATATTTTATATTTTTATATTTTTAATTTTTTTATTATATAATATTACCGCTCCTGATTAGTCGTTTCCTGTAAATTTTGGGGAAACCTCTAGTCGTTCCCGACACCTGTACCCAAGTTCCCAACATTCCCACGTTCTAGAAACTCATGCAACATAGATAAAAACTGATTACAGACCCTAGACTTGTGATGGACCCAGGTCTAAGTACAACAACTGAGACAATTCTATCAACTATGACAAGACAATTAACATGAACTTACAACATCATATAGATTTAGCAGACTTGGTGTAGCATCAAGAATATGTAGCATCAAATGTGTAGTATCAAGATTCAAGAATAGGACATCTGAAATGTGGTATCAAAACTAACTATGACATATAGAGACATAGAGATATAACTGAGACCTTGTATGTACTTACATTGTCCTGCATAAACATATGTCAGAGATGATACTCATATTTCAAATGTAAACACTAATCATACATACCTTGCTGTAGGAGACTTACCCTTGATTGTTGATGTGTGGTCCTTACTGTAGTGATCCTTGAATGCATGCTTTTTCTTCCCTTCTAGGAGCTCGATATTGAATCTGTTGTTATGCCCAATCTCCCACGATGACCTGATTATAGACTGGTTCAGTAGAGTGAACTTGTACGAAGTGCCACATGTCACTGTTGCGACCTTCGTCTCTGAAAACACTACTCAACAAACTACAGTCCATCCTCTTTCTGTCACTATTTACGAAATTGGAATCCAATGCTCAGAGAGAAAGTTATGACGATTTTCCCAACTTCACCTATTTGACATGGGATTCGGGAACCTGCAAAAACCCTAACTTGCTCAGATCATATCTCTGAAAATATAGCGAACCAAGATCTAAAATTCGGTCATGAGTTTCATCAAGATTTTGGCTCAAATGGGTTTTAATTCAGCTTCTGAAGCTTCACAGAAAAAAAAGTTATAGCGAAAATGCCACGATGACCTGTTTAAAGCCACAAAATCCCTACTAGAGGAGGATATGAGGGTCATTATTTATATGAATGTCTTGAGTTGAGAGGGTCCTCAACAAGTGAACGTTGGAGGGATTTTAGGAGCAATTTTTATTATTATTAATTATTGACTATTGAATGACCACAACCAATTATGAGTTCCATGCCACAACCCCATAGGGTTTTAGCACACTAATTGGGGTTACTAACTTCAAACATGAATGTCTCTCAAACTATGAATAATTACTTGGCGTGCCATAGGGTTTTAGCCCCTAGTGCTGCTTGGGTTGACATCAATGACAACCATTGATCAACAATACCTTTGCACCAGTGACCCTATGTTGAAGAAGGCAAGGACATGATGATCGTGATCCTATGTTGAAGAAGGCTAGGACATGATTATGAAGACAAATAACGAAGAAATCAAACCATGAAGAAGCCCTACACTCAAAGGCATTATGCCCTGCCTCCATTTTTGCACTCATAAATAACCAGTCGCATTAATAAATATTTTTTACTACCTTAGAGGCAAAATTTCTCTATGAGACCTTCACCATCCTTTAGAGCATATTTAGCTTTCTAATGAGTTCTTACTTGGCCCGAAACTCCAAATAGTTTGGTAGATATTAATTTTTTGAAGTTAGGAATATTAATCAGGTCCTTGAGTTGACCTGTGCTAGGCCTCTCAAGTCGGCTTGCTCCCAGAAGATGTGTCCCTTCATTTGGAAGACGAAATCACTATAAATAGAAGTCTGTACTCCTCATTTTATGCATCATTTTCGGTCAAGCAATTCAGAGATAAGGCAGGGAGACAGAAAAGAGGCCGAGGAATATAGCATATCACGTTTTTGGTTATTTCTATTTTCGCTGATTGGGCATACTTCTGTGATTATCCCTTTCAAGCTCAGACTACAGGACAGGGCGTGGATCTGAGTTACAAATAACTGTGAGGGCTTGGTTTTGCAAACTTGTGATACGTCAGACAAGTGTGAAAAGTCACAACTCGGACCTTGAGTGACAACTACCTGTGGGGAACCAAAACCATGGAAAATTACCACTGTAGAAGCTCGGAAGTTTAAGGACAGTCATCACCACAGTTTGGTTTTTTCTGGACAGTAAGTAGCTCAGATTACAAATTGTGTGGACAGTCATCCCTGAGGGCTCAGATTATTGCTGAACATACATATACCTCAGATCAAGCAGCTCGGACCTGTGAACAAGAACAAAGAATAGTCATCCTTCAAGCCTCGGATTTGGTGCTACTTTGAAGAACAATCCAATGAGAGTATTGCAGAAGGACAACCTCCTATATTAGCTCGAACTATGGTGTAGATGTCTCAGACCTGAGCAGACCTGTGACTTGTTAAAGGCACTTTTTGGACCTACAGTAGCATCTTCCTCAAAACTGTGGAAACCATCATTTCAGACCTGTGAAGATTACACTTCAGACTTGTGTTGGATTGTTGCAGACCTTCAGTGTTGTCACAGTGTTTGGATTTGTCCTGCAACTACAAGCACATTTTTGACATTGCTTTTGCAAACCTTATTTCAAGGATTGGAGTCCTCAAGTGTATAGTGATCTTGGAGGCTTGCACAAGTAAAGAGCTTGAAGATGTACTTTGAAAGCAGTTTTGAAGCCTAGGCTATAGGAGTAGTTTTTGGGACAAACTGAAAAAAACCTTGAAGAGGACTTGAAGTGGACAAATCCTGTTGTTGGAGAAGGACGTTGAAGACTACTTTGGAACCTTGGAGCCTTGATTGAAGGAGTAGGCATTTGGAGCACCTTTTGAAGTACTCTTGGAAAAGTCTATTAATGACACCTTGATAGATTCTTGAAGACATTTGGAAGACTTGTAGAAGTTGTTCCTGAAGGCACCCTTGGAGACGATGATACATCGAAGCCGTCATCAGGTGACCTTGAAGAAGGTTTGTTTGGGTAACATGAAGAGCATTGGTGACACCTTCATTTGAAGAACAAGGTTGTCATTGATGGCAAAACGTGGAGACTAAGTGAAGGGATAACTGAAGATTGATAGGGCTCGATGAAGAAGACTTTGGGAGTCGTGAAACCAAATATATCTTGACAAAGCGAAGCTATAGGATTGGTGTCCTTGGAGTTGGTGCTCTTAAACTCAAGGTTGGAGCCTTGGTGAAGATAAGTTCGAAGCCCTAGAGGTCGGAGCCTCACTAACGTCCGAGTAGGTGCTTGACACATCCCAGGTTGGAGCCTGGATGTCTTCTTCTAGGGTTGGAGCCCTACCTATATTGTACTTGATCCATTGTAAAGATTATATTAATAAAAGAATTTATTTCTATTGGTCATTTTGTGTTCTGAATATAAGTGATCTAACTGGTAAAAGTAACAATTGAAAAGAAATACTGATTCACCCCCCCTCTTAGTATTTCCAACAATTGGTATCAGAGCCAGTGCCTTCACACAAAGCTTAACAGCTTGAAGGTTGATCATTAGAACACAAATACTGAAGCCAAGGAAGAAAGTCTCCAATCCTCCTAAAATATGTGTCTCCCTCAACCACCGAAATTGAAGTCATTCAATTTGTGAAGGCTCCATTGTTCAATGGAAACTTTGATATATGGGATGCAAGAATGAGGAATTTCATAAAGACTCAAGGCATTGAAGTCTGGAAATCGATGATAACTGATAGCATGATGGATGGAGAATCCAAGGAACATAATACAAGAGCAATGAAAGCAATCTTGAATGGGCTACCTGATTCTATGAAGGCCAATTTTGAAAAATATTCGTCAGCAAAAGGCATATGGGATAAACTTCATGATCTTCACTCAAAAGGAGCATTGACAATGATCTCTAGTCATGAAAATGATGGAAAACAAAAAGGAAATCCAGAACCCATCAAGGAAGCTAAAGATAAGAGTGATGACATCAAGGCTAAAGAAGACCTAGAAGATTAAGAGAATGAAAAAGATTTTGAAGAAGATCTTCTCACTAAACTTATGGCTGCCATGGAAGAGATTAGCAATTTAAAAAAGGAAAATGAGGAACTTAAGAAGAAAGTGCAAGTTGGTGACCAGGGCAAGACAAGGAAGGAAGTTGACATTGTCAAGCTTCAAGTACAAGAACGAGATGAGGAGCTCACCAAGATTAAGGAAGAATTTCATCAAAACAAGAGAAACCATCATGAAGAAGTCATATTCATGACAAATCAATCAAATAAGGCAAAGAAACGGGAAGATACCTTGTCAAGCCACCAATGCTTGGTACTTGTTAGGTTGTTTACACCGCCTTTTCTTGGCTCTAGGAGCTCCAACGAATTCCTTTGCGTCCCTCAGAGTTTGTTGTACTTCTCAGCTAGTTCTTTCATTGGTGGTGGGTGGTTCCATCTGTTCCTCTTCCTATTTTTGTACTTGCTGTGACACTCCTGGCTCCTCTTCTCTTGAAGAGATGCTAGTACTAGTTACCGTGCTTGAACCAGATACCTATCTTCTTGCCAGATCTGATCCCTTTTGCTGGACTAGAGGAGCATCCTTAGCCTGTCCTTCAAATCACATCTCTCGAGATTTCTTGAAAGCTCTATCTTCCATGAATTTTGCATCCCGCCTTACTACAATCTTCCTATTGCTCAGAATGTAGATTCGATACGCCTTTGAAGTCTCGCTGTAACCCACGAGATACCCAACTTCGGTAGTCTGCTCTAACTTTCTCCGCTTCTCTTCTGAATATGGCAATAAGCCACACTTCCAAATATCTTGAGGTGACTTACTTCTGGCTTCTTTCCCGTGAAAACACCCTCTGGCATCTTCTTTCCTAAAGCCCTGTGAGGAGTCCTGTTCTGAATATATATAGCCATGCTGCTTGCTTTAGCCCATAAAAACTTGGGTAGATTCTGATCATATAACATCACCTTTGCTGCTCCAACAATAGTTATGTTCTTCCTTTCTGTGACTCCATTTTGCTATGGATTATAAGGTGTTGTCCATTCTCTTCGGATCCCTTCTCTTGTGCAAAAATCTGTGAAGTCCTTATCCATGTATTCTCTGCCATTGTTTGAGCGCAATATCTTGATCTTCCTTCTTGTCAAGTTTTCCACTAGAGCCTTAAACTCCTTAAACCGATCAAAGACCTCATCCTTGGTTCTCAAAAAATAAATCCAAGTTTTCCTGGAATGGTCATCTATGAAGGTGACAAAATACTCAGCACCATTGATGGCTCTTGTAGACATTGGATTGCAGATGTCTGAGTGTACTAAGCCTAATACACTCTTAGCTCTATTGTTGCTTCTGGAATAAGTTGCTTTGGTGTACTTTCCTAGTATGCAGCCTCTGCATGTATCATCATGCTTGGTAGTAAGCACTAGAACCCTCGTAACAGTTTCCTTGAGCATCCTTAACGCCCCATGATGTAAATGTCCCATCCTTCTCTGCCACAGCTCATTTAATTCTTTTTCTCCACTGACATTACTGCTTATCAGTGCCATAGGAGACTCGAGTTGCAACTTGTATAATCTGTTGCTTCGTGTTCCAATTTGGGCTTTCTTTTTCCAATAAGGATGCTTGACATATACTCTATTACCAATGAAGTACACATCATATCCCTTATCTTGTAACTGAGATACAGAAATCAAATTCATTCGCATACTTGGCACATGCAATACGTTCGTGGCCCAAAGACTATCTCCTGTTGTTGTTTGGAATGTAACGGTTCCCTTTCCTACTGGGGTGCATTTCGTCTTGTTACCCATTGTGATTGTGAAGTTCATCTGTTCTTCCTGATAGCTCGAGAATATTCTCGTTCTCCAGTCATATGAGCTGAAGCCATGCTATCAATGTGCCAATCCTCGGATGATGCAGAATTCGATAAGCAAGCAAATTCCTCTTCCAACCTGGAGGCCAATTCGGAAATATTCTGATTCCTATTATTCTCCATGCTCTTTTTCTTTGCTTGCATCCTTCCTGGACCTTGCTCTGATACCATGTGAAAATTTGCTGCAGTGATTGATTTATTTCTCCTATTTGTTTACAATAAGTTTTTCACCAATGCTTCAGTAAATATCAAAATAAATTCAGTTGCATACTTCACAAATTAAGAACTGAAAACTAAAAGGCAAGAGAAACATCCACATATGAACAATCACATTAACACACTTGTTTTTGGACAATCATCCCCGGAAAAACGCAATGTGGGAAAACGGTGTAACAGATCTGAGGGTTTCTTTTATTGGTAGTAAATATCTGAATACAATCAGGATGCCCCAGAGAAAATGGCAATCCACTCAGAGAAGATAACTCATAATTCTCTCACACTGATTCTGGAGATTTAATCCTGTCCCCAGCTCCTGTTGAAATTTCTAAGTCTATCCGTTATAAATTTTATCTATATTCTTCTAGTTTATTTCTACTACTTGTTAATTACAAACAAGTTATTTAAACATATAAACATCGAAATAAACACAATACAGTCTCAACCATCTACAGATCAATAGCTGAAAGAAATAGAAAACACACAAGTGACACCGTTATTTTTGGACAACTCGTCCCTGAAAAAACCCAATACGGGAAAACTGATGCAGCAATTCTGAGGGTTTATTTTATTATGTAGTCTATCCTTGAGTACAACTGGGTGCCAAACTGGCTCACCTGACAGAGAAAAACATCTGGAAGTAATACCCCTCTATTCGGAAGTAGGTATTCAAAAAACCTGCCCTGCGAAACTGTCTCCAGCACCACTGAAGCACTGTGTCAGCCCTCCTGGCCTCTGCGTCCTGGCCTCTGCGTCAGCCGTCTGAGGCACTGCGCAGCCTTTACGTCCCTTTGTGTCACTCCTATCCTCTGCATGGATGACGCAGGCCCTCTGGCCTCTACGCTGTCTCAGCTAGCCTCTGCATGGCCTCCTCTGGCTTCTGTGTCTGCCTCTCTGCCTCTGTGCTGGTCTCTTGACACTATCCCTACCTCTCATTCCAGTACTCACTGCTCCTCGTTGCAAACTGATCATTGATTCGACTTTACTTGACAAACCTCGCTCTAGTATATTGAATGACTGATCACTCTGGTGTATCCTCCAACTGACCCTTAAGATTCTTCTTATACTTTTCCTGTTGGTCCTTCAATGACCGAGATTGCATCTCTAATCAACGGCTAAGAATAGATTTGGCTTTATCCATGTCTTTTGGAACCTTCTAACCCAGTTTTATATTAATACCCATTAATATTTTATTTTTCTTAAGTTTAGAGTTAGGAACTCCATTAAAAATATTAATAATTTTAATATCTTCTAAACCGGGAAGAATCTGCCCAAACCATTTCTGGGTCTTGGAAATCTCATGTGCTTTAGCATCTTCACCAATTTTCGTGGCTAGAGCACATTCGATGCTACCCAAAACAACACTCCCTCTTAGCGAGGACTGTGCTCTAGTAATACTCCATACCGTGCATCACTCTGATTATACAGCATCGGTACCTGTGTTGATGCTAGGCCTCCCTGCCCAACATCCTCTGCACTGCTGCATCTTGTACTGCTACCCATGGCCCTGCCATTGCCACTGCTGCATTCGTATGACAGCTCCCTCTGCATCCGTGCTGTTGCTGGTCCTTTCTCCCAACACTGCATCTGCACTGCAACCCCCTCTCATCATGTTGCATCGTGCTACTGCCAACTGCTACTGCACTGCAACTCAGTTACTGAGAAGTAAGTAACTGATCCACCCAACTTCTGACATCCTTGTCAGGCTAGAAACACTCCCCATGTTGAAGCTCTATTTGCCACTAACAAGTGCTCCCTCTACTACGTTTGTGCTACTGCAACAACTCCCTGCATCTCACATTGTTGCAACCCTGTCTGTGCCATCCTGCACTGTTGCAACACTCTCCGTGCCTCTCGCATTGCTGCAGCCTGCTAGCCTCGCGCTGCCCGGGTACTCCTGCACTGTAGCACTCTCTGCCGCCTTGTCTGCATCCATTTCTACCGATATCCACCAGTCCTGTTACTCTCTCTTCGAGGCTCCCGTAGCAAGGTATAATCCAAGAGGTTGGGCACCTCAAGGGTCCTACCCCTCATCGCCTGTAGTCCTCTTGACTACAACTCGATGTCTCCCCACCTCCTCTAGAGGGACATGAGCACTCATGGCACAATTGTCATCCTCCTCTACCTCCTTTTCCGCCTTTGCTGTCGCTGCCTTAGAGTTAGACGCCTCCCCCTTGTTCTTCTTCCTCGGACACTGGTTCGCATAATGACCTAGTTCCCCACAGTAGAAGCATTTGACCTTGGAGAGGTCCTTTTTCTTCCTCTTCTCCTTCTTTCCCACAGGTGCCAAAGTTGCATCCTCTTCCTCTTCCTTCTTGATCCAGACTCCTTTGCTGCTACTTCCTGTCTTGCTCAGTCGTTTGATCTCTTCTTGGCGAAGAGCTACCCACAATTCTTCCCAATCTGGAAGATTCGCCCTGCCTAATATGCTCTGGACAAATGTCTCCCACTCTTCAGAGACTACGTTTAGTGCGGTCCTCACCAACATCTCCTCATTCGACATGGCCCTTATGGAAGGTAGTTGGTCCCTTATCTCCTTCAACCGAACGAGGAAGTGATCTATATACTCACCCTTCTGCATCTGGTATAACTGCAGCTGATTCTGAAGCAACATCTTCCTCTGCATGGAAGTATGCTAGTACAATTTCTTCAAGGTGTCCCACATTTCCTTTGCTGTCTCCTTCTCGGCAATATGTTGGACCACATGATCCTTGATCCCATCAAGGATGATGCATTTCGCCTTGGCTATTGCCTCCTCGTACTTTTCATTATCAGCCAGGTCAACTGGGATCGCCATTGTTTTCAAGGTGAAGGCCTTGATGCGATGTCTATCTAGAATGGATGGGATCCTGGCCTTCTAGATCACAAAGTTGGACACCCCATCCAACCTGTCTTGATCCCTCAGCCCATTCATGGCCATCTCTCTGCTCTTCTTGTCGACTCCTCCGAGTCTCTCTACTTCCCTCTGGAAGTTCTCTCTTTGACTCCTGCTAAGTCTCTCTACTTCTCGCCTGGAAGTTCTCTACTACACTCCCTCTGAGTCTCGATTTCCCTTATGGAAATCCGTCTGCCAACCGTCGAGTCGCCCCTCTCCGATCTCCTATGCACCTCCAATACTGATCCGGATTCCTTGGCTAGAAATCTGCCTCGGTAGCGACTCCCTCTACCTTGGTTTTACCCTGTTAGGTACGTTTCTGCGCATAGTACCCCACCAGCTTCACTCTCGCAAACTGCCCACAACTGCCTATGCCCCAGCAACTGAAGGATCGAGCCTTTCGGCTCTGCGCAATCCCAACATCGGTTGAATCAACACCTCCTGGCCACAGCGTTGATCCTTCCTGGCTGAGAAAGATGACTGGGCACTGTGTAGGTTAGATTTGCCCACCTCTGCCTCTGCATTGACCCTCCTCCTAGTTCGAACTGATGACGCAGGCCCTCTGCGTCAACCCTTCCCTGCTACTTTCTGCTAGGAACAACTTCTGTCACTTAGGACAACTATTTTTGCTGTATATTCTTTGATTCAACTGGCGCCTTCAGCTCTCCTGTGATTTGCAACTCCCTCTGATACCATGTTGAAATTTCCAAGTCTATCCCTTAGAAATTTTATGTGTATTTTTCTGGGTTATTTCTCCTACTTGTTAATTACAAACAATTTATTTAAACATATAATCATCGAAGTAAACACAATACAGTCTCAACCATCGACAGATTAACAACGGAAAGAAATAACAAACACACAAGTGATAGTGTTATTTTTGGACAACTCCTCCTCAGAAAAACCCAATGCGGGAAAACTGGTGCAACAATTCTGAGGGTTTATTTTATTATGTAGTCTATCCTTGAGTACAACTTGGTGTCAAACTGGCTCACCCGATAGAGAAAAACAACTGATAGTAATACCTCTCTATTCAGAAGTAGGTATTCAAAAAACTTGCCCCACGAAACCCTCTCCAACACCACTGAAGCACTGCGTCAACCCTCCTGGCCTCTTTGTCAGCCCTCTTAGGCATTACGCAACCTCTACATCCCTCTGCATCATTCCTGCTGCCCTCTGCGTGGATGACGTAGGCCCTCTGGCCTTTGCGCTGTCCCAGCTAGCCTCTGTGTGGCCTGCTCTGGCTTTTGCGTCTACCTCTCTACCTCTGCGCTAGTCTCTCGGCATTATCCTTGCCTCTCTGTCTAGCACTCACTGCCCCTCACTGCAAACTGATCACTGATTCGACTTTACTTAGTAAACCTTGCTCTAGTAAATCGAATGACTGATCACTCTGGTGTATCCTCCACCTGACCCTCAAGCCTCTTCTTATACTTTTCCTGTTGGTCCTTCAACGACCGAGATTACATCTCTAATCAACGACTAAGATTAGATTTGGCTTGATCTATGTCTTTTGGAACCTTCTAACCCAGTTTTATATTAATACCCATTAATATTTTATTTTTCCTAAGTTTAGACTTAGGAACTCCACTAAAAATATTAATTATTTTAATACTCGTAAACCAGGAAGAATCTGTCCAAACCATTTCCGAGTCCTGGAGATCTCATGCGCTTTAGCCTCTTCACCAATTTTCATGGCTAGAGCACATCCAATGCTACCCCAAATCAACAGCTCCTGGATGACCCATTGCGTAGTCTCTGCGTGAGCCTACACAGCCACTGGGTGACTTCTGCGTGTAGACTCCCTTTGACTGCCGTACTGCGTCAACCTGGGTTGTTGCTGCTTCTGCTGCTGAGAAAATGAGATTTCTCCTGCCAATCACTCACAGTGATTCTCGACACTGATCTCTACTTATCCCCCAACACTTTTGTGTCAACCTCCTCTAGTTTTTGCGCTGTCCCTCAACGTCATTCCCCTCCAGCTACTGCGTTGTCCCTCCTTGGCTCAGCGCTGGTTCTATTGTCCCTCCCTGTCTTCTTTGATGTATATTCACTGATACTGGAAATCACTTCCTTCCAGTACTGCCTCTGATCCTCACTGCTTGATCACTAGTTCGAATTCCTTAGCAAACCCTACCCTAGGAAAATTGAACTGAGTGATCAATTCTCTGTGTGTTGCTAACTTAACCCCAAGCCTCCTTCTTATACTTTTCTTGTTGAGACTTCAACAGTTGAGATGAAGTCTCTAATCAACGACGAAGATTAAAACTTGACTTGATCCGCCTTCTAGATCATTCTCACCCATATTTTGATTAATACCCATTAATATTTTGATTTTCCTAAGTTTAGACTTAGGAACCTCATTAAAAATATTAATTATTTTGATAAAATACAATCCGGGTGAAATTTCACCAAACTGCTTCTGGGTTCTTTAGAACTCATGTGCCTTAGCCTCTCCACCAATTATCATCTCTAGAGCAAATCCGATGCTACCAAAAACTAACAAGGGAGTTGCAGTGTTGGCAGCAGTATGGTAGTTTCAGCAACAACATAGATGCAACATCAGAGTTGCGAAGTGATTGGTGGGCAGTACAGCCAGACATTTGCATCGTGACAGGAGGTGATACAGAAACAGGGTGTTGTGGTAGGATACGCAACAGTAGAAAGAACACGGTCGTCACTAAGAGGGAGTGTTAGTTTTTGTAGCATCGGATGTGTTCTAGCCATGAAATTTGGTGGAGAGGCTAGAATACACGAGGTCTTCAAAACCCATAAATTGTTTCTGGAAATTACACCTAGAAATGACTTAATTAGATTATTAACCAATTTTTTATTGTTTCCTAAGTCTAAACTTAGGAAAACTGGTTAATTAATCAGAATTAATTAAGGTGTGAATCATCCAGAAACTCACACGGATCGACTTCAAGATGATCCTAGCCTTTGATTAAGATTTAATTGTGGCCGTGGGAGTCCCAATAGAGGATCTAATCATGGTCGTTGGAGTCCCAACTTGGAGTGTATACACCAGAACACCAGAAGTTTGATTTCCTTGGTAGATTGGTTTCCAGAGTAGCAACAGTTAGTTGTCGGAGAGCCAAAGATTGAAGCAGTGTGAGGTATAGGGACAGTGAGTCCGGAGGAGATTTTCCAAATTCGAAGAGTCAGCTATAGGAGGGTCGAGTTTCCTCAGTGAGGCTGCGCAAAAGCTTCAGAGGTAGCAATTTGATGGAGGCTAGGAAGATTTCCGGAAGTGATCAACGAGTCATTCTCAGAGGCTAGATTGGGCGGATAGCTTGATCGATTGCCGTTCTAGGAAGAGCGTACCACATGTTGAATAGGGGCTTCGTGGAGCCCATTCAGAGCCAGTTTTGGAGCTGGATCATTGGCGGGTGAGACGAAATTTGTCTCACTAATTTTTGTGGCTAGTTTCTCCTGTAGTGGATTCCCAGTTTGTGCATCCAGATTGTACTCAGATTTTCATTGTTGCTTAATAATAAAACCCTCCACTGTTGCACCGGTTTTCCCGCATTGGGTTTTTTTGGGGACATTTGTGCAAAAATAATGGTGTCATTTTTATTGTGCGTGCTAGTATTTTCTTAGTTCCCTGTGCTATTGTTTCTGCAGTATTTTATTTGTGAAGGTATTTGTGTGATTTATTTGATATTTGTCATAGCAGAAAAATTGTTAAAATAATTAACAATTAGAAAAATAAATTCCCGTTGCTGCAATAGGATTCCAGTTTTGGAATTTTCATATGATGGCAAGGACAAAAATCTCGTAGTAGCCGACATACTTACCAAGTATGCACACTTCATAGGAATGAGGAAATCAGACCCAACAAAACAAATCGCCGAGATATTTGCAAGAATGTCTACAAACTACATGGGTTTCCCAAGGTCATTGTTAGCGGTAGAGACACCAAATTCAAAGGTAATTTCTGGTAGGAATTTTTCAAACATATAGGAACCTACCTCAACATGAGTTCAACATACCATCCTTAAACAGATGGTCAAACAAAAGTTTTCAATAAATGTTTAGAAGCCTACCTACGTTGTTACAAAACAAACAAACAAAATAAGTAGGTTCAATGGTTATATCTTGCCGAATGGTGGTACAATTTCAATTACCACACTTCAACAAAAATGACTCCATTTCAAGCTCTATACGGTTATGAACCTCCTGAATGGAAAGGCCCTTCCATTATCGAGACAAAACTTCTAGCAGTTAAAGATCAGTTAGAAGAAACATGAAAAGTCTTCCAAGCACTAAAAGAAAATCTAAATATTGCAAGAAATCGTATGATGTAGCAAGCTGACAGAAACAGAACCGAAAGAGAATTTGAAGTTGGAGAATGGGTATTTTTTACACTTTAGCCTTTCAAATAGTTGTCCTTAAAACAAAGGGGAAGAAACAAATTGGCACCAAAGTTCTATGGACAGTACCAGATTAATAAAAAAATCAACCAAGTAGCATACAATTTGAGCCTTCCTGATAAAAGTCATGTTCACAATGTCTTCCATGTATCATGCCTTAACAAAACACTTGGAAAACACCAAGTGGCACAAACAACACTTTCAACATTAGATGACGAAAGGAAGATTATTTTAGAACCAGAAGGTATCATCTCCACCAGGGAAAAGAAGTTGCGATCACAAGTGTTGCGAATATAATTTATATAAAATTAATAAATATAAATGAATAAATAGTAATCATAATTATAGTTAATTAATAATTGGTTAATGAAGAGGCATGTTTTGAAGAACATGACCATTCATTGAAGGTGCACCTACCTAGGTATATAAGCAGGCCCTCATTTTAACATTTAATCACTCTTGTACATTCATCTTAATAAAAAATATTACTTACAATACATTGTGTATTTTACATTTTAAAGTACAACAAGCTACAGTTTTGTTGCTTCAGTGGTATCATTGTTACGAATATAATTTATATAAAATTACATAAATATAAATGAACAAATAGTAATCATAATTATAGTTTTTTACCACTCAAGCTAGCAGGGAAACCTAGAGGGGCACTTGCTAGGTCAAGAGCAACAATGAAGCTAAAGCCCACTACCACCATAGCTAAATCTTCCTACTCTTTATGGACTTTCATCGATCGGAGGAAACTCGATATATAGAGAATCACTTATGAAGGATAGATCAACTAAGATGCATAATTATAGTTTGTTACCACTCAAGCTAGCAGGGAAACCTAGAGGGGCACTTGCTAGGTCAAGAGCAACAATGAAGCTAAAGCCCACTACCACCATAGCTAAATCTTTCTACTCTTTACAGACTTTCATCGATCGGAGGAAACCTGATATATAGAGAATCACTTATGAAGGATAGATCAACTAAGATGGATGTGAAGTGATCTCGGGGAACCTTTTCTAGGGGAGGCTCAAGAATGGGACTTGCTTCTTAAGCAAGGTACAAGGCTTTCTAGGAGAAGGGGATGACGATTTAAGGGCTAGGTTTGAGGAGTGTGAATTGGAAAGGAACTTCCAAAACCCTAAAATCCTTGTTGAACTTGGTTTCCCAAGTGGTTTTTGAAGTGTTGACTTTTCAAACATATGAGACCACACGGGACCAAGTGGACCCAAGTTAGGTCAAGAGGAAGGAGTTTAGCAACCAATGATAGACTTGACCTAAACAAGGAGGAGAAGGGGATCAATGAATTGATTTTTAGTTGAAGGTGCAAAGTGATCCCTATGAGGAACTAGTCCAGGGAAACTTAGGGCAAAAACCAATCTCGAGGCTACGACTTGGGATATTTGACAACCCCACTGTCAAAATTTCCTCAAATTTGGAGGAGGCCTAGCAGAGACACCAGCGCAGTTGAGGCCAAGAGATCGAAGTTTTTCTATGGGTGGTTTGTCTGAAAAATGACGCCCTAGGAACCCTAAAGTGGCTAGACCTAGAATAAAGGGAGGTGAAGAAAAATGTTTCTTTAAGTGATCACCTTATGGTAGACAAATGCCTATTCCTTTGGGGAGATTGCAGTCAAGAAGAATATGAAGATAGATTTCGTTTCCAGGTCAAGGAGGCTCTAAGATCAACTTTCGCTTGTCATTAGGGCAAAGGAGAGTGACCTTAAAAGCTTGTATACTTTGTTTTGCAAGGTGAAGTGGCTTATCAAGAAAAATTCAACCATAAAATTATGCCTAGGAGAATTTCTTCACCATACATGGCCCATACATAGAGATATGCTATATAGAAACATAATTCCACAATTTCGCAGTAAATGCATGCAACAACTAGCCCTAGTATAGCGGAAATCTCATTATCAATGTACGTAACAAAGTAAAAGAATAAATAGCATTAAATTTGTACTTACATGTAAGAGAATATATCCAACCACCAATAAACTTGCCAATCAATAAGCTCCAAGATAAGAAAAGACAATCCATACATCAAAATTCATCCATGCTCCAAAATTTCACCCACCAAGAAGGAATAGCGAAAATATCAAGAGAGATCCAAGTCCAAATCAAGTGATGATGATAAATGAACTCTTATAATTTGTATTTATACAACTGTAAGGAGTTCGATTTAGCTTATTTGGGCCTACATTAGCCCCTAAAATAGAAATAATGTGCAAATAACTAACTTTTGGTGACAAGCCCACCACACTAGCTCATAAACAAAATAACAACCGTCTCAATAGGTCGAGTGATCAATAATACATATCTTTGGGCTCAGTGTTGCAGGAACTGTCCCACCCCCAAGGATCCAGAGGTAGATCCACGTCCCGTACGAATCCACCACCGATCCTTTAGCGTAGCCACAGATCGGAAAATCGGATCCGCGGTTCCTCCTTTTTTTGGCGATTCCTACAAAATTGGATTTGTGGGGGCCCGATTCGCGGCTCTTATTGCCCATATCCACAGTTCCTATTTCCTGATCCGCGGATCCAGAAATGATCGGGTGCAGATCTGTGGAGGTTTGGGCGTGTATCCATCGCAGATCGCGAGCGGATCCGAGAGAAGGTGGATGGTTCCACAGGGCTTTTTTGGATTTTGGAAAATTTGAACTGTTCTGTGAGGAACTACACTGTCCGAATACTCCCAAGGTGCCCCTTGATGCTTCCTAGATGCTCCCTAATGGTAATGTTAAATTCTTAAAGCAAAAGTGACATTCTCTTTTATCTTTCATTTCCGTCCTTTTACTTAAATTTTTAACATTACCATGAAATGACTTAGGATGTTTGAGAGTGGTTCCAACCTCATCAGACTTCATATGGAGAAAATAGAATTTCATATCCCATTCAAAATTCAGCAGACTTAACAATTTTCAAGATCAATGGGATTGTGGCATTTCATTGGATTATATCATGTATGAGGGCATGTGTTTGGCATTTAATCAAGAGCAACAAGCCCTATATGTACCCCAGTGTTGGTGTTATTGATTGTTGAACTCTTTTGTCATGACCTTAGCAATTATGTACCCTTCACTCAAGTCAAAATCATTGATCAGGCATGTTAAGCTTTCTCTACCATATTATAAGGCTTGGATTAAGCTGTTTGATCAAAATTACTCAATGTTGACTAAAATCCTTATAGAATTGAAGTAGAGACAAAGGCTAGACAAGAGAAGAGGAATCTAGATTGTAGATGGTTGACGCTGGAATAATTAATCATTGATGTACAATGGATGCCATATCTATCTTGATTTATGTAAAAATATGCATGTTTTCATATCTTCTACAACTAATTTGGTATTTTGTATGTTTTTTTAATATAAATGCAAATATATATATATATATATATATATATATATATATATATATATATAGTAGACGCTTCAGAGACGCTTCGCTTCCTAGATTTTTGGAAAATGACGCTTCCGCCTCCCCACTTCCAAAAAACATCCCCGTTTCATCCCCACTTCGTGCAACATTGATTGGGTTCTCTAAGAAGCCTGATGAAGTTCATAAGTGCCATAATGATGAATATGACTTCCAAACGTAATGGACAAGGGGTTGGCCCCTTGTTCTACACATAATAAACCTGTGGTGCTCCCAATGGATGTGAGGTCACACAAGTGACCTCATTGGTCTCCAAGTAAGTTGAAGATGCTTGTAGACCATTTGTAAGGGCTCAGATGATGGTGTAAGTGATGCCACATTAGCGTACAAGTCCTGGGTCATTTGCCAAGTGCATGGTACAACTGTGGGGCTCGCTGGGCAGAGGTGAACCAGGTGCATCTTCCTCGTCCAATAAGTGAATCTCGAGCAATCTATGAACATCTCTGGGGATCCATGGAGTGTTGTCTATTGCTGTGGGGGGCCATCTCTCTCAACACACACCCTACATGTGCCAATGTAGCCCTCTAGAGGGTTAGGACCCCGTATAGGGGACCAAACCCAAAATTGAGACCACCTGCAATCCTTCATAAAATCCAATGCATCCTCTAGCCTTCCAATACAACAAGTCGACGAGGAAATAGAGTAAAAGCGCTTACAAACCATGGACAACAAGTGGGGACTTCCTAATGGCATGCGCTTCCATAGTGAGGTTGAGCATGTGCTATTGTCTCCAAACTCCAAATGGGGTTAAGCGAGTATCCTATTAGGTGGTTTCTACTTCTAAAGGGGATAGTATGTCTAAGGTACATCCTTTAAAGGGTGGTGGCATGTGATAAAGAGATGAATGTGGTATGGGATGAAATGGGCAACCCTAGGCCACATGCTGGGGTATAAGGGTAGTTAATAAAAGGGAAGCCCACACTTGCATATATAATGTAGAGGAGGGAGCAATCGTGCTACATGAGGTGCCCTAACCTTGATTTTTCCACTTTTCTTTATATGCCTTTTGCCTTGATTGCTTGGGGTTCAAGGGGTAAGAGCATGATGTCTGAGATATAGCAGCGGATACCCCCTTTAAAGTAGGGCAGTTCATTTCCCACCAAGGGTTGGGACAATTATGGGTTCTTGAATTATAAAAGAGGCTCATCTCTGGCTTGTAGGAACCAGGGTGATGGCCATGATGATGGGGGTAGAGCTCATGTATTGGCTTTTGCCCACGTGCTAAATGTGTTCGTCCCGACCATCTTTTGCATTTTGTGGTACATTTTCCTATTGAATGTGGCCAATTATGCTTTTACTTTTCTTTTCAGTTGCATCAATCTTTGGGGCATCATTCCAAACCCGACCCAAAGTGTGGGCAAGGGGAAGGGGAAGGCTAACCCTTTGTGGACCCAGTGGAGGAATGTGGACCTAGATGGGAGAAATGGCGAATGGTGTTATAATGAGTAGAAGGGGAGTAATATATATGGATGAGGGAGTGGGACCACACGACCAAAATTGATGTTTCCCATGTAGTACCATCCCTAAAGCCCAAGGGTTAGTAAAAGAAGTGCCACATAACTAGGGTCTAAGGTTAATATCCAAAAGAGGTCTAGGCGACAAGAGCACAGACCTAGCCCACTCTTTTCGCCAAATCCCCCCATTAATCCATGTTCAGAAGTGTCCATGATAAACAAACTACAATACTCAATTACCAAATAACAAGGCATACCTTTAGGTTCGGGAGGCCCACCTTCAAACGTATGATCATGGCAGATGGGTGAGGGACCACATGGCTGGCTCAGGTGGTGAAGAAATGGCACAACGAGCTAGTTGGTGGCTGCAAGGGGCTGCTGGCTGCTAGTTGAGGACCATCTTGGAGAAATTTTTTCTCCTAGGGATATCACCCACAAAATGGTGGGTAACATCTAGCTTCAACTGGGACGTGATCTCTCGAAGAAGTGGGCGAAGCTACTCGAACGAGAGGTCATGAGAACTCCAGTAATACCCTAGTTACCGTAGAACTGTTACCTGCACATATAATAGGTGAAAAAAACACGGGGCAACATACTTTCGCGACGTCTAACGGGAGGTCATGAGAACTCCAGCAATACCTTGGTTACCGCAGAACTGTTACCTGCACATATAATAGGCGAAAAAAACACGGGGCAACATGCTTTCGCAGCGTCTCATGATTGCACATGCTTGGATTAGACCCATAAAATCGACTCATAGAAGTAAATGCAGTTTTTAAATCTAAATGCAGCTAATCTATCATGAGATATATCATATGTCATTAGTTCTAATGAAAAAATCGGCATGCAATGCATCCTACCCTAACATGCATATAATAATGCTAATGTTAAGTGTAATCATACAACCAATGCAACGAACATATCATCATATCAATATACATATGCCTGCCAGTATGAATACTCATGTAGCAAATCTTGAAGCAAATGCGTATACATTTGTATGGAGGATGAAGTGGGTGGGAGGTGGGAAAATATGATCTCCATTCGAGGTAAAAGGAAGCCCTAGAAGAAGGAGAATAAACCAATCTAGAAGTGCAAGGCTTTCCCTCTAAGTAGGCAATGGTGGAATGAAAGATCACTCCAACAACTCCCTATCACAATCATATTTTATAATATCATGCTTTGTAGATGCCACAAGGTTGTGATGAGGGGGGAATGATAGGAAGGAAGGAAGGGGTGCAATAAATAAGTCGCTCAAGGTGATGGTCACATTAGAGAGGGGAGGTCATGCAGTGATCAAAACCCTAAGGGTGTGTCGAAGGAGGTAAAGTATAATCGATGTGGGGCTCTTCCTTCACACTATACATGGAAGGGGGAAAGGGCTCATGCTCACTTGAGATCATATGACAAGGGGGGAGGAAATCACTTAATGAAAACTCAAGATGATGAACAATAGAAAAGGGCAAAGGGGAAGGTGTTGATTTGGGGTAGCATCGGATGTGCTCTAGCCATGAAAATTGGTGGAGAGGCTAAAGCACATGAGATCTCCAAGACCCAGAAATGGCTTGGACAGATTTTAACCGGTTTGGGAGATATTAAAATAATTAATATTTTTAATGGAGTTCCTAAGTCTAAACTTAAGAAAAATAAAATATTAATGGGTATTAATATAAACTGGGTTAGAAGGGTCCAAAAGTCATGGATAAAGCCAAATCTAATCTTAGCCGTTGATTAGAAATTTAATCTCGGTCGTTGATGGCCCAACGAGAAAAGTATAAGAGGAGGCTTGAGGGTCAGTTGGAGAACACACTAAGGGAGACTAGTCAGTTCGATTTCTGGAGCGCAGTTAGCTGAGAAATTTGAACTAGTGTTCTGGAAAGCAACATGAGACAACAAGTATAGAATAGAGAGTCGGGAGCAGTACTAGAAGAACACCGCAGAGGTTGGAGAGGCAGACGCAGAGCCTCTCAGGTAGACGCAGAGGCAACAACAGACTGCACAGTCAGTGGAGGGCCTGCGTGGGTGACGCAGAGAGGCAGGGTCTGACGCATAGTGTCTGGGAGCTATGCAGAGGTCAGCCAGGCTGACGCTGATATTGGGAGAAGTGCTAGAGAAATTTTCTCTCAGTTGGGTAAGCTTGTTTGGCACCCTGTTGTATTGAATAATTGTTGAATAATAAAATCCTCCCTTGCTGCACTGGCTTTCCCACATTGGGGTTTTCCAGGGACTGTTGTCCAAAATATCTGTGTTGATGTGTTGATTCTTGTGCATGTGTTTGTTTCTATATTATGGTGTGATATCTGCAACAAAATTTATTTTAATGTTTATTGAAGGAATTTCATATATAACTTATTGGAAAATAAGTAGGTAAAGTAAATTAGTTGTTGCAGTCATAGAATTTTCACATGGTATCAGAGCAAGTAATTAGAGACAGGAAGGGAAAATCAATTATGGGTTGAGACCATGATGCAGAGGCATCTATGTCAGGAGTCTCGCACAGATTTTCAAAAAATTGCACAAGAGAAAGTGATTTCGATTTCTCTATGTTGGCTTCCAAGTTGGAAGAAAAAGTGGCTTGTATGACTAGTTTTGCATCATTAGAGGTATGGTATATAGACAGTGGAGCCTCTTGGCGTATGAAGGGAATGTGGGAATGTTTCTTAGATTATCGGGAGGAGAAGATGAACTTTCAGATCACCATGGGGAACAAGGAAAAGTGTACTCCAGTAGGGAGGGGTACCATAGTTTTTTAAACAAAATCGGGAGAGCGGTTCCGTACTACCAATGTGTTGCATGTACTGGGATTGGGGATGAAATTACTTTCCGTGTCGCAACTTCAAGGCAAAGGCTATGATGTTTTCTTCATCAAGGAGAAAGTATATGTCAAACACTCGAGATGGAAAAAGAAAGTGCAGATCGGGATCAAAAGTAACAGGTTAAATAGACTACAACTACAATCACCAATGGCACTAATAGGCAGTCATGGAGACAAAGATTTGAATGAACTATGTCACAGAAGAATGGGGCATTTGCACCATGAGGCTCTGAGAATTCTCAGGAGCATTGTAACAGGAGTTCCGGATCTTAGTACGGAACGCGATGATGTATGCAGAGGATGTGCTCTAGGAAAGTATGCCAAAGCAGCATTTCCTAGAAGTAAAAAGAGGGCTAAGAGTGTACTAGGATTGATACACTCAGATATATGCGGACCGATGTCCACTAAAGCTTTTAGTGGTGCCAAGTACTTCCTTACCTTCATTGATGACCACTCAAGGAAAACTTGGATTTATTTTGTGAAAACCAAGGATGAGGTTTTCTGTCGATTCAAAGAGTTCAAGGCTCTGGTGGAGAATCTGACTGGGAAGAAAATAAAAGTTTTGCGCTCAGATAATGGTGGAGAATATGTCGATAAGGACTTCACTGATTTTAACACTAAGGAGGGCATCAGAAGAGAGTGGACAACTCCTTACAATCCGGAGCAGAATGGAGTAGCAGAAAGGAAGAATAGGACTATTGTAGAAGCAGCTAGGGCCATGATGTATGATCTAGATATGCCAAAATTCCTATGGGCAGAAGCATGCAACACGACAGTCTATGTTCAGAACATGACTCCTCATCGGGCAATGGGCAGGATTACTCCAGAGAAAGTTTTCACAGGGAAAACACGTCAAGTCAGTCATTTCAGGATATTTGGGAGTTTAGCATATTGCCACATACCCGAGGGAAAGAGGAAAAAGCTGGATCAAACTACGGAAAAAGGGTATCTAGTGGGATATAGCGAGAACGCTAAGGCATACAAAATCTATCTTCTAGGGAGCAAGAAGGTAGTGGTTCGACGAGATGTGAAGTTCATGGAGGACAGGGCTTTCAGAAAATCTCGTGAAATGCCTTCCGAGGAGCAGTCAAAAGAGGAGTCGTTGGTTAAACCTCTTCAACCAACGGAAGTAAAGAATTCTTCCTCGGGTCAGGAAGATTCACAGGATGAGGAGGAGCTAACAGAAGCACCTGCTAGCAGAGGAAGAACTAGCAGGGAACTTTGTCAGATTCTGCGAGATGCAGAGGACTTCATTGGTGCGCCAAGAAACAATAAGAGGGAGCGAAAACAACGAGATAGATATCAGACATTAGTAGCTCAGGATGGGGAGCCTGCTAGTTTCTAGGAGGTAGCTCAACATCAGGTTTGGCTAGATGCGATGGTAGAGGAGTACAACTCCATCATAGTGAACGATGTTTGGGAGGTAGTGACAGGGCCTCAAGACAGATTAGTGGTAGGTTCGAGATGGATCTACAAGATCAAATACGCTGCAGACGGAAGTGTAGAGAAATATAAAGCCAGGTTTGTGGCTAAGGGTTATGCTCAGAAGGAAGGAATTGACTATGAAGAGACCTTCGCCTCGGTAGCCAAGTATACACTATTAGAACCGTGATATCTCTTGTAGCACAGATGGGGTGGGAGATTCATTAGATGGATGTCAAAATGACATTTCTGAACGGTGTGATAGAAGAAGAGGTATACATTGAACAACTAGAAGGCTTTGAGACACATGAGAAGAAGTCTCATGTATGCAAATTGAAGAAAGCCTTGTATGGACTAAAACAGGTACTTAGAGCATGGTATGGTCGAATCGATGGCTACTTGTAGAAGATGGGATTTGTCAAGAGTGACGTAGATCCAAATCTCTACTATCTAGTTGTAGAGAATGAGTCGCTAATCCTAGTATTGTATGTGGATGATCTCTTTCTGACAGGATCATCCAGGCTCATCGGGGACTGCAAGAAGAATCTAGCCACAGAATTCGATATGAAGGATTTGGGATGAATGCATTATTTCCTAGGGTTGGAAGTTTGGCAGCAAAAGGGAGAGATCTTCCTTGGGCAAGGGAGATATGCTACAGAAATCTTGAAGAGATTCAGGATGGAGGACTGTAGACCCATGGCTACTCCAATGATCACCAACTGGAAGAAGATTGATGCATCAGAAGACAAGGATGTTGATCCCACCTTATACAGAAAGCTCGTAGGGTCCCTGATGTATCTGGTCAATACCGGGCCAGACATTTGCTAAGGTGTCAACACCCTCAGTCAGTTCATGGTGGAACCGAAGAGGGTGCACTGGGCAACAACCAAACATGTTTTCAGATATTTACAGGGAATAGTCGATTATGGACTCTTGTACACTAGGAGTAAGGATATCAGATTGAGTGGATTTACTGATGCAGATTGGGCAGGAAGTTCAGTGGAATGGAAAAATACCTCTTGGCACTGTTTCAACATTGGATCAGGAATGGCCTCCTGGTGCAGTAGGAAATAGAAGTTCGTGGCTCTGAGCTCATCTGAGGAAGAATATATGGCGGCGAGCACAACTTCGTGTGAGGCCATATGGCTCAGAAAACTACTTGTGAACCTATTCCGAAGAAAAATGGAGGTGACTGGGATCATATGCGATAATCAGAGTTGCATCAAGCTCTCTAAGAATCCAGTGTTTCATGATCGGTCAAAGCATATTGATATCCAGTGTCACTTTGTTAGACATTGTGTCCAACGAGGAGCTGTATATTTGAGCTACACTTCTATAGGAGAACAGGTGGCAGACATCTTCACCAAGGCCCTTGGAAGAACAAAGTTTGATTATTTCAGGCAAAAGATGGGGATGATTAAGAATCCATTTAAGTAGCAGAAATGTGGGTGATGTTGCAGTGCGATAGCAGTCAACAGTAGCACGGTGCAATGTGGCAGAGGGAGTTGCAGTGTTGGAAGAAAGGATCAGCAGCAACACAGATGCAGAGGGAGCTGTCGTACAGATGCAACAGTGGCAGTGGCAAGACCATGGGCAGTAGTACAGGATGTAGCAGTATGGAGGATGTTGGGCAGGGAGGCCTAGCATTAGCACAGGGACCGATGCTGGATGATCAGAGTGATACTCAGTGAGGGGTATTACTAGAGCACAGTCCTTGCTAAGATGGAGTGTTGATTTGGGGTAGCATCGGATGTGCTCTAGCCATGAAAATTGGTGGAGAGGCTAAACCATATGAGATCTCCAAGACCCAGTAATGGTTTGGGCAGATTCTAACCGGTTTGGGAGATATTAAAATAATTAATATTTTTAATGGAGTTCCTAAGTCTAAACATAGGAAAAATAAAATATTAATGGGTATTAATATAAACTAGGTTAGAAGGATCCAAAAGTCATGGATCAAGCCAAATCTAATCTTATTCGTTGATTAGAGATTTAATCTCGGTTGTTGATGGACCAACGAGAAAAGTATAAGAGGAGGCTTGAGGGTCAGTTGGAGAACACACTGAGGGAGACCAGTCAGTTTGATTTCTGGAGCAGGGTTAGCTGAGAAATTCGAACTAGTGATCTGGAGAGCAGCAGGAGGCAACAAGTACAGAACAGAGAGTCAGGAGTAGCACCAAAAGACCAGTGGAGAGGTTGGAGAGGCAGACGCAGAGGCAACAACAGACTGCGTAGTCATTGGAGGGCTCCGTGGGTGACACATAGAAGCCCAGTGCTGACGCAGAGAGGCAGGGGCTGATGCAGAATGTCTGGGAGCTACGCAGAGGTCAGCTAGGCTGACGCAGAATGTCTGGGAGCTACGCAGAGGTCAGGACGCTGAGATGGGGAGAAGTGCTGGAGAATATTTCTCTCTATTGGGTAAGCCAGTTTGGCACCCTATTGTACTAAAGAATTACTGAATAATAAAATCCTCCTTGCTACACTGGTTTTCCCACATTGGGTTTTTCCGGGGACTGTTGTCCAAATATCTGTGTTTTTTGTTGATTCTTGTGCATGTATTTGTTTCTGTATTATGGTGTGATATCTACAACATAATTTATTTTAATTTTTATTGAAGGAATTTCATAAATAACTTATTGGAAAATAAGTAGGTAAAGTAAATTAGTTGTTGCAATGATAGAATTGTCACAGAAGGTGAAGTCTCAATGGGACCCTTTTCCTGAAAATCCAACTCTAGAGGCTCAAGTGATTTGAATATACTCCCGGAATCATAAGGAAGGTGGGTATGAGCAAGGGCCTTATCAATCCTATCATTGTTGGTATCAAAAATAAGGTCTTCCCAAAAAGGAGAATCAATCATTTCCAATTGCTCCTATTGATGCAAGGGAAAGTGACAGTTCTCCTTCCCAAGGGTATCGATGGATATGTCCTCATAAATAATGCTTGGGAGAAAGGGAGGACCACTCTCATCCTCATCCTCTTTGTCGGTGTCATAAATGGGAGCACAGTCAAATTGACAACTTCCCATTTCTCTTTTTCAATATGGAAATAATTTTCCAGGGATTGTTGTCCAAAATATTTGTGTCGATGTGTTGATTCTTGTGCATGTGTTTGTTTCTGTATTATGGTGTGATATCTGCAGCAAAATTTATTTTAATGTTTATTGAAGGAATTTCATAAATAACTTATTGAAAAATATGTAGGTAAAGTAAATCAGTTGTTGTAGTGATAGAATTTTCACAGGAGTTGAAGTCTCAATGGGACCCTTTTCCTAAAAATCCAACTCTAGAGGCTCAAGTGATTTGAATATACTCCCGGAGTCATAAGGAAGGTGGGTATGAGCTAGGGCCTTATCAATCCTATCATTGTTGGTATCAAAGATAAGGTCTTCCCAAAAAGGAGAATCAATCATCTCCAATTGCTCCTTTTGATGCAAGGGAAAGTGACAATTCTCCTTCCCAAGGTTATCGATGGATATGTCTTCATAAATAATGCTAGGGAGAAAGGGAGGACCACTCTCAAGCTCATCCTCGTTGTCTGTGTCATAAATGGGAGCACAGTCAAATTCAGGGCCAACAACTTCCCATTTCTCTATTTCAATATGGAAATAATTTGCAATGTCATATTCTAAGGGGCTAATGGGATCACCTTCCTCAAGGTTCTCAAAAGGAGAATCATCGGGAGTATTATCCTTGACAATCCTATCATTGTTGGTATCAAAGATAAGGTCTTCACAAAAAGGAGAATCAATCATCTCCAATTACTCCTTTTGATGCAAGGGAAAGTGACATTTCTCCTTCCCAAGGGTATCGATGGATATGTCCTCATAAATAATGCTCGGACCACTCTCAAGCTCATCCTCCTTGTCGGTGTCATAAATGGGAGCACAGTCAAATTGAGGGCCAACAACTTCCCATTTCTCTTTTTCAATATGGAAATAATTTCCAATGTATCTTCTAATGGGCTAATGGGATCACCTTCCTCAAGGTTCTCAAAAGGAGAATCATCGGGAGTATTATCCTTGAGAAAGGTAAGGTTAGTCTCAACTTCACTTTCCATAGACTCATTCTCCCCAAACATGTCCTTAAAATCGTCCCTTTCATCATGTGAACCCAAGGAGGACCCGTCTTCCTGCTCATTATTTAGATTCTCTAAGTCTTGATGATGCTTGATGAAGGCTTCCTATTGGATGCCTAACACAGGGTGTATTTGAAAATGTCTAAGAAAGCCATCGACAAACTCTTCAATAGATGAGATGCTCCTAGGTTCATGATCATGCAGCCATGAGTTATGACCACCTATAGATCCCATGAACAATAACATAAAGGCATCTTGGTGAACAACCTTCTCTCTTGAAGCATGTGCATTAAATCTTTCTATATGGTCAATTGCGTAGAGTGGATCACCATCAAACACGGGCACCCCACGTACCTTCCTTCCCGCGACATGAATAGGATGCTCGAGGATGCTAGCAATGTCCAAAATGGGAAATTTGTCAAACAAAGACAAACTATTTGAGATATACATGAAAAATATGTAGGAGTCGCCAGGGTGAATTTAAAGATGCCTAGAAAAATGCTTGCTTCACCCTACAAGCATTGACCTTAAAGTTCAATGAAGAACTAGGGCTTCGTTCTTCCAATGGAGTCGCAATGATGTTATGTCAATATGTTGTATGGGGAACAAAACAGACGTTTCGTGTCCCCGAAAATGACACCAAAATATTACTGCTCAAACTAGCATGAGGTCTTAGAGGGGCACTTGCTAGGTCAAGAGCAACAATGAAGCTAAAGCCCACTATCATCACAGCTAAAGCTTCCTACTCTTTTCAGACTTTCACTAATGGGAGGAGACCCGATATATAGAAAATCACTTATGAAGGATAGATCAACTAAGATGGATGTGAAGTGATCTCGGGGACCATTTCCTATGTGAGGCTCAAGAATGGGACTTGCTTGCTTCTTAAGCAAGGTACAAGGCTTTCTTGGAGAAGGGGATGAGGATTTAAGGGCTAGGTTTTAGGCGTGTGAGTTGTAAAGGAGCTACCAAAACCCTAAAAGCCTTGTTGAACTTGGTTTCCCAAGTGGTTTTTCAAGAGTTGACTTTTCAAAGGTATGGGACCACACAGGGCCAAGTGGACCCAGGTTGGGTCAAGAGGAAGGATTTTAGCAACCATTGATAGACTTGACCTAAACAGGGAGAAGGGGATCAAAGAATTGATTTTCAGTCGAAGGTGCAAAATGATCCCTATGAGGAACTAGCCTAGGGAAGCTTAGGGCAAAAACAAATCTCGAGGCTAGGGCTTGGGATATCTCACAACCCCACCATCGAAATTTCCTCAAATTTGGAGGCCTGGGAGAGACACCAACATAGTTGAGGACATGAGATCGAAGACTTTCCATAGGTGTTTTGTTGAGAAAATGATGCCCTAGGAACCCTAATGTGGCTAGACCTAGAATAAAGAAGGAGAGGTGAAAAAAAATGTTTCTTTAAGTGATCACCTTATGGTAGACCAATGCCTAATCCTTTGGGGAGATTGGAGTCAAGAAGAATATGAAGATAAACTTCGTTTCTAGGTCAAGGAGGCTCTAAGATCAACTTTGCTTGTCATTGGGGCAAAGGAGAATGACCTTAAAAGATTTTATACTTCATTTTGCAAGGTGAAGTGGCTTATCAAGATACATTCAACCACAGAATTATCCCTAGGAGAATTCGTTCAACATACATGGCCCATACATAGAGATATGCTATATAGAAACATAATTCCACAATTTCGCAGTAAATGCATGCAACAACTAGCTCTAGTATAGCGAAAATCTCATTATTAATGTATGTGACAAAGTAAAAGAATAAATAGCATTAAATTTGTATTTACATGTATCCAACCACCAATAAACTTGCCAATCAATAAGCTCCAAGATAAGAAAAGACAATCCATACATCAAAATTCATCCATGCTCCAAACTTTCATCCACCAAGAAGGAATAGTGAAAATATCAAGAGAGATCCAAGTCCAAACCAAGTGATGATGATAAATGAACTCTCATCATTTGTATTTATACACCTCTAAGGAGTTCAATTTAGCTTATTTAAGCCCACATTAGCCCCTAAAATAGAAATAATGTGCAAATAACTGTCTTTTGGTGACGAACCCACCAAACTAGCTCATAAACAAAATAACAAGCCTCTCAAGAGGTCGAGTGATCAATAATACATATCATTGGGCTCTCTAAGAAGCCTGATGAAGTCCATCAGTTCCATAATGATGAATAGGACTTCCAAAAGTAATGGACAAGGGGCTAGCCCCTTGTTCTCCACATAATAAACCTGTGGTGCTCCCAATGGGTGTGAGGGCACACAAGTGACCTCATGGGTGTCCAAGTAAGTCGAAGATGAGGCGTTCACCATCTGTAAGGGCTCAGATGATGGTGTAAATGATGCCACATCAGCATACAAGTCTTGGGTCATTTGCCATGTGCATGGTGCAACTGTGGGTTTAGCTTGGCAGAGGTAAACTAGGTGCATCTTTCGCGTCCAATAGGTGAATCTCGAGCAATCTCTGAATATCTCTGGGGATCCATGGAGCGTTGTCTACTACTGTGGAGGTCCATGGCTGTCAACACACACCCTGCATGTGCCAATGTAGCCCTCTGGAGGGTTAGGACCTCGTATAGGGATACCAAAACCCAAAATGGAGACCAATTGCAATCCTACATAAGATCCAATGCGTCCCCTAGCCTTTTAGTACAACAAGTCATCAAGGAAATCGAGTAAAAGAGATCACAAACCATGGACAACACGTGGGGACTTCATAATGGCATGCGCTTCCATAGTGGGCTTTAGCATGTGTTAATGTCTCCAATCTTCAAATGAGATTAACCAAGTGTCCTATTAGGCGGTTTCTATTTCTAAAGGGGATAGTATGTCTAAGGTACACCCTTTAAAGGGTGGTGGCATGTGATAAAGAGATGAATGGATTAGGGGATGAAATGGGCAGCCCTGGGCCACATGTTGGGGTACAAGTGTAGCTAATAAAAGGGAAGCCCACACTTAGGTATATAATGTATAGGAGGGAGCAATCGTGGTACATGAGGTGCCTCGACTTTGATTTTTCCTCCCTTCTTTATATGCCTTTTTCCATTTATGATTTTTCTTTAATTGATTGCTCGAAGCTCAAGGGGTAAGGGCATGATGTGTGATATATAACAGTGGATACCCCCTTTAAGGGAGAGTGGTTCATTGCTCACAAAGGGTTGGTGCTAGTTTTTGGTTGCATCGAAAGTTCTCTAGCTTTGAATATTGGTGGAAAGGCTAAGGCACATGAGTACTAAAGAATTCAGAAACTGTTTGGAGAAATTCCACCCGGATCTTATTTTATTAAAATATTTAATACTTCTAATGGGGTTCCTAAGTCTAAGCTTAGGGAAATTAAAATTTTAATGGGTATTAATCAAAATATGGGTGAGAATGATCTAGAAGGTGTTGATTTGGGGTAGCATCGGATGTGCTCTAGCCGTGAAAATTGGTGGAGATGGTAAAGCACATGAGATCTCGAAGACCCAGAAATGGTTTGAGCAGATTCTAACCGGTTTGGGAGATATTAAAATAATTAATATTTTTAATGGAGTTCCTAAGTCTAAACTTAGGAAAAATAAAATATTAATGGGTATTAATATAAAATCGAGTTAGAAGGTTCCAAAAGTCATGGATCAAGCCAAATCTAATTTTAGCCATTGATTAGAGATTTAATCTCATCCATTGAAGGACAAACAAGAAAAGTATAAGAAGAGGCTTGAGGGTCAGTTGGAGAATATATTGAGTGAGACTAGTCAGTTCGATTTCTGGAGTTGGGTTAGCTGAGAAATTTGAACTAGTCGTCTGAAGAGCAGCAAGAGGCAGCAAGTACCGAACTAAGAGTCGGGAATAGCACCAGGGGAATAGCGTAGAGGTTGGAGAGGTAGACGCAGAGGCTGCAACACTGCGCAGTCACTTGGGGGCCTGCGTGGGTGACAAAAAGAGGCCCAGTGCTAATGTAGAGAGGTAGGGGCTGACGTAGAGGGTCTGCGAGCTACGTAGAGGTTAGCCAGGCTGACGCTGAGACTGGGGGAAGTGATGAAGAATTTTCTCTCTGTTGGGTAAGCCAGTTTGGCACCCAGTTGTACTGAAGAATTGCTGAATAATAAATCCTCCCTTGCTGCACCGGTTTTCCCACATTGGGTTTTTCCAGGCACTGATTGTCCAAAATATTTGTGTCGATGTATTAATTCTTATGCATGTGTTTGTTTCTGTATTATGATGTGATATCTGCAACATAATTTATTTTAATGTTTACTGAAGGATATTCATAAATAACTTATCAGGAAATAAGTAGGTAAAATAAATCAGTTGTTGCAGTGATAAAATTTTCACATGGTATCAGAGCAAGTAATCAGAGACAGGTAGGGAAAATCAATTATGGGTCGAGACCATGATACAGAGGCATCTACATCAGGAGACTCGCACAGATTTTCAGAAAATTCCACAAGAGAATGTGATTTCGATTTCTCTATGTTGGCTTCCAGGTTGGAAGAAGAAGTGGCTTGTGTGACTAGCTCTGCATCATTAGAGGTATGGTATATAGGCTGTGGGGCCTCTTGGCATATGACGGGAATCTAGGAATGTTTCTCAGATTATCGGGAGGAGAAGATGAACTTTCATATCACCATGGGGAACAAGGCAAAATGTATTCCAGTAGGAAGGGGTACCATACTTTTTCAAACAGAAACGGGAGAGTTGTTCCGTGCTACCAATGTGCTACATGTACCAAGATTGGAGATGAACTTACTTTCCGTGTCACAAAGTAAGTTCATCTTACAAAGCCTTTAGAGAGATCTCGACTCCTTAGGAAGCCTTAGGTTTAGGAGTATTCCTTGTAATTGAATAACTTTCCTTCTAGGTCTAGGTCTCCTTATAGGCCTTTCTTGGAGAGCCACTAGCTTCTTTTGGAGCATTAAGCTATCATTTGAGTCTCTCTTTTGAATGGGCCTTGGAAATCAAGTCATACTTTGTAATTGATACCATCATTCAAGTGATTTCCTTTATACCGGGACTCCTCCTATCGGTGAAAATCCGTAAAGAGCAGGGGACACTGACTGAGGTGACAGTGGGTCTTTGTCCCATTGTTGTTATAGTATTTGTCCCATAGGTAACCCTCTTAGGACCCCTGCTAGATTGTGTGGCAATAGGTTGGATGTTATAGTATTTGTCCCATAGGTAACCCTCCTAGGACCCCTGCTAGATTGTGTGGCAATAGGTTGGATGGTTGGTAAGTAACTAAGCATTTAAATCGAAGACTATTATTTGGTTGGCTTATTCTTGTTATTTCTCTGTAATTTCTGTGCAGAAATCTTTTTGGGCAATTGCCCGATGTAGTCATACCAGAGATGTACTTGGAATTATCAAGTCGTCGAGTGCTTATAATGGAATGGGTTGAGGTACATTTTGTTAAGTCATCTTTGTTTGCCACTATCAGTTGGAGATTATTTATTATTTTATTTGAAAGTCCTGACAATCAAAATTCTTTTGTTAGATGGCCAATTTTGATTGCTGTTTTTCTTTTCAGGGACAGAAGCTATCGGAGGTAAAAGATCTACATCTAGTGGAGGTACGAATGAAATGGTTTGTTTGCATTCGTTGTATGAGGATTTTCAAATATGCATTTTAATTTTCTGTTTGTCTGTTTGTTCTGAGAAGAGATTGAATGTTTGTTCCTAACTGTCCTTTTAGAAGGATTGAAGATAAGTTTGAATGGGTGATGTATGGCTGCTCCACTGAAAATTCTACTTCTGATCAGGTGGGATTGTATTGCTCTTTGGCCCAGCTTCTGGAAAGTGGATTTTATCATGCTGATCCACACCCTGGCAATCTTCTACGTACTTATGATGGAAAATTAGCTTACATAGGTATATATTCATTTCTAGTGATAGCATCTCTCTTAAAATATCTATAATATAACAGCATGGGGGACTGTATTTGTTTGTAAGTATGCTGGCCTTATAAATGAAGACCTAACTTCCATAATTTCAGGATATACTTATATAGCTCTGATCTGGGCACCTAGTTTTGTTTCCTTGTTTTTTGATTCTTGCTTCAGTATTGATCTAGGAGTTGTTTTTGCAGTCCCATATTGTATTTACACTAGTTGTAGCTGTTGGTCCCATTGACCTACTTTTGTGGTCATTTGTTGGACATTAATACAATTATTTTATCTTATTATCACAGTTGTAGCATGCTATCAAAATTCCATCTTATGAGCAACATGGTCGTCAGATGAATGTATAGAATATCATGTTAAACAAAATATTGATGAATCTTTTATTACTGGGCTCAATGACCTTTGTCCTTTGCCTTTTCAGATTTTGGAATGATGGGTGAGTTCAAACAAGATTTGAGAGATGGACTGATTGAGGCTTGTTTGCATCTGGTAAATCGAGAGTTTGATGCATTGGCTGGAGATTTTGTCACTCTTGGGTAATGTATCTGGAATTGGTCATTTATGTATGTATGCATAACTTATGTGTAATGTACCTATTTTCTTAGGTCTCTTATTTTTATCCCTTTTGAAAGATCAACTTTTCTCTGACAATTTGATTGTCTTTGGGTTGTAGGCTGCTTCCTCCGACTGCTCAAAGGAGTGATGTTGCAAAAGCATTGACTGGTATTTCTTTCACTAGAAACTGTACTGCTTTGCAGCAAATGTTCTTAGTTTTCAAAAAGGAATTGACTCTGCAATTTTCATTAAAACAAAGTACAATTTCTTTTACATTTTTCTTCTACGTATGCTTCTTGAATGATGCAGTAATCACATGCCCCTTAGTGGCATAAAAAATGAACTGTATGATGACTGTTAATAATTCTACATTCTGACAATTATTTGGATTCCAAGCAAATGACCTAGAAGTTCTTAACTTGGTTCACACTGCACTGCTGCAGGTGTGTTTGAGAATGCAGTGACTAAGGGAATTCGGAACATAAGTTTTGGAGATTTGTCAGGAAATTTGGGGCGCACAATGTATGCAATGATATATGTTGATTTTAGTCATGTAGAGTTTGCAATCACAAGGATGTAATAATTGAATTCTCCTCTGTTTTTCGGTGATAAAGTGAGTGAGAGTTTCACTGCTCTTAAACTCCAAGCCTGTGTGATCTATGTTGTTGACCACTGTGTTAGGCTTAAATGGACATGTGCAATTAAAATATGATATGATTACTGAAATTTGTCTGTTGTTATATATCGTGTCAGACTGAATCTGAGTAGTTGAGTCTCTTTACTTTTTGTAAATCATATCAAAGCTTATTGTAGGTAACACAATTCTGAACATGCTGATCTGGTATGTTCCATAGCTGTCTAAATGTTCAAGTTAATGCCTGACTATTATTACTGCATGATAAATTGCTGTGATAGTTTACATTTGACCTTTACTTCATTCAGAGATTGTGCCTTTGGATATGTATGTGCATTTTCATGATTGATAAAGCCATCACTCTCTAAGTTTGGTTAATAGTGATAGTTTATCAGCTTGCATCTTGAGGGGTCTAGGCATGTGAAACTAGTATAACTACCGCTATTTTAGATTACTTCCCTTAAGAATTGAATTTCTTCAATAATTTTCATAGCAGACTCTAAATAGCATTCTAATGATGTTACCTATCTGTTTTGTCAGGTACAAATTTAAGTTTCAGATCCCTTCATATTTCTCACTAGTTATTCGAAGGTGATCACTGTATTACTATGCATGTTATTTCTGCACTTTTTAGAGTTTGAACTTTTTAATCATAAGGTAAATGCGTTTGAGATGTTGAACTGTTGAATTGAAGGTCTTTTCTAACTGCAAATACACTTTAATTCCATATTTTGATCAACCTGTTTTATTTATTTTTTATACCATTTACTTACAAAATGCTGGGTTGCTGGACAAAATCATGAGGCACAGAGTAATTTAAAGTTGCAATATATTTCCTTTCTTTAACAATATATGATCTACCTGTTAAGTAGCGTGTGGAAAGGGGATGCAGGCATCGTACTACAGGAATCATATGAAAGACCTTTCTAAACCTGTACCTTTCCACAAGTGACTTCTACTCCCCTAATATCTTATTTCTGTACTAGACTCGATGCTGTTTAGATTCATAAGAGAGTGAAGGGATCGAATGGAACCAATCTGGAAACTCTAATTCCTGCAATAAACAAGGAGAGAAACAGCACCAAGGAATCACAGCATAAAATACCAACAAGTGTGTCCTTAAACATCCTAAAAAATTAATTTTCCATTCTTCCCCTTCTACCCTTGTACTTTATATTATCATTTAGGGAGCACCTCAAAAACGCTAGGAGTGTGCTCTTGAAGATCGCCATGGGTGGGAGGGATTTAGAAGTGCACCCACAAGGGTCCATCCTGTTATCACTTGCCGCCTACACCTACCTACAAGTCAGTGAGAAAAACCTTCAATCCCACTAGGTGTGGTTGGTGGCAGGGAGATAAGAGAAGGGGCTGTCACACTAAATCCCTTCTCTCTCCATTTAAGCTATCTCCTAGGTTAGCTAAGGGTGGTCCCTAATGAAAAGTTAAGTTAAAAATGATTTGAGGTTCTAGGAGGAAAGTTAATTTGGATTACTTGTCAAAAATAACTTGTTTCCAAGAATTAAGCCAGCATATGAATAAATGTGCAAATTTCAATGATATATTCAAAGTATAGACCAGTGCCTTCAAGTAAATAACAATAGCTTGCTCAAAAAATGAAATCAAGATACAATCATAGACAATTCAAATGTTAGACCAGAATAAGCATATGAACACCAATTGCAACTATAAAGGAAATAATACTTTGGAAGAGAATGCCCCAGTTAACAAGATACATCAATTACTCATGAGAAT
This sequence comes from Pinus tabuliformis, assembly GCA_031772625.1. Taxonomy (NCBI): domain Eukaryota; kingdom Viridiplantae; phylum Streptophyta; class Pinopsida; order Pinales; family Pinaceae; genus Pinus; species Pinus tabuliformis. The sequence continues at coordinate 111,870,599 of CM062814.1, read as the reverse complement.
AATGATCATCAAAGTAGCAAGTACATGAAGTAACTTGAAATAGTGTTGCACCAATGAGAATATTCCAAGTACAAGAAAAACTCATAGTTGCAGAAATGAATTATTTCACAATACTTGCATAGTAAAATAAATGCTTATTGAAATAAAAATGATATTTGCAGATAAGACTCAAATAAATCCAAGATAGCATAAATACGAGAATTTCATTTGCAAGTAAAGTTAAGTTGTGATGTAGATGTGCTCTTGGTTTATTTTATTAGTTAAACTCTAATAAGCAAGATTTCAATTAACCTCCAATCCTCGGACCTCGCCCTTGCCCGAAAATTCGGATCTTACAATGAGGAGTCAATAGAGGTGGAGGGTCCCTAAATGTCTATACAACCAACTTAAGTTGGAGGTTAATTTTGAATGAGGCTTTAGCTTGTAAAATGCAACTAATTTAATATGCTTACTATGTCATGCAAGTATATTTGCAAAAGTTAAGTAAATGATAGAAATTGCCTTAAACACAAGATTGCATACATATGTAGGATTTGTGAAAAATATTTTCTTTTCCTTGTGATAGTTTTGTGATTTACCCAAAATCAAATAAAACTTGAGAGATGCCTTGCATTTAAGTAAATAACAATGCTTGTGATTAAGTGAACTCAAGATTGATTAACTTTGCAAGAGAAATGGACTTGAATATACAATATGAAATTAAAATGAGTTATAGAAATTAAGCTAATGAACATGTGAAGAGTATACTGTTCAAAGTAAAGTGCTTGTAGTTCAAATCAACATATAAAATGGAGAATGCAAAACCTTAAGTTGAATTGTAGCAAATTTATTTGAACAAAAAAGAAAATGTGATGAGTGAGATTGTGTAAATTTTAAAATGGAAAACGGGAAGATGCAAAAATTAATTTACCCACATGTTTGTGAAAATTCTATCACTGCAGCAACTGATTTACTTTTCTTACTTATTTCACCATAAGTTATTCATGAAATTACTTCCAGAAACATTAAAATAAATACTGCTGCAGATATCACACAGTAATACAGAGACAAACATATGCACAAGAATCAACACATTGATAGTTATTTTGGACTAATGTCCTCGAAAAAAACCAATATGGGAAAACCGACGCAGCAAGGGAGGATTTTATTATTCAGCAATCTTCTAGTACAACAGGGTGCCAAACTCGCTTACCCACAGATAGACAAATTTTCCAGCTCTTCTTCTTAACCCAGCGTAGGCCCTACTGACCTCTGCTTCAGCCTGAAACCCTTTGTGTCAGCCTAAAACCCTCTGCGTCAGCCTCTTTGGCCTTCTGCGGTACTCCTACAGCCTCCACGTGGATGACGCAAGCCTTGCTGGCTCTGTGTAGTCTCTGCTGCCTCTGCGTGGCTTCCTCTAGCCCTGCGTCTGATCTCTTCTGCCTCTGTGTTGATCTCCCGTCTCTCTGTTCCGTACTTGTTGCTTCCTGACTGCTCTCCAGACCACTAGTTCAATTTCTCAGCTAACTCCTCTCCAGAAATTGAACTGATTGGTCTCCGTCAGTATGTTCTCCAAGTGACCCTCAAGCCTCCTCTTATACTTTTCTCGTTAACAAATCAACGGCCAAGATTAAGTCCCTAATCAATGGCTAAGATTAGATCTGGCTTGATCCATGTCTTTTGGACCATTTTAACATAGTTTCATATTAATACACATTAATATTTTATTTTCCCTAAGTTTTGACTTAGGGACTCCATTAAAAATATTAATTATTTTAATATCTCGTGAATTGTTTAGAATCTGTTGAAACCCTTTCTGGGTATTGGAGATCTCATGTGCCCCAACCTCTCCACCAAATTTCGTGGCTAGATCACATCTGATGCTAGCCCAAATCAACACTCCCTCTTAGCGAGGACTGTGCTCTAGTAATACTCCTCACTGACTATCACCCTGATCATCCGGCATTGGTCCCTGTGCTGATGTTAAGCCTCCATGCCCAACATCCTCTGCACTATTGCATCCTGTACTGCTGCCCATGACTCTTCTACTGTCACTGTTGCATATGTACGACAACTCCCTCTACATCCGTGCTACTGCTGGTCCTTTCTCTCAACACTACATTCGCACTGCAACTCCCTCTGCATCTGTGTTGCTGCTAGTCCTTTCTCCCAACACTGCATCTGCATTGCAATTCCCTCTTCATTCGTGCTGCTAGCACACTACTTCTGAAAAGGGTTCTTTACCATCCCCATCTTTTCCCCAAAGTAGTCAAATTTTGACTTTCCCAGGGCCTTGGTGGGAATATCTACCACTTGCTCTCCTGTAGGAGTGTAGCTCAACTGTACAACTCCTCGTTGGACACAGTCTCTGACAATGTGACACCAGATATCAATATGCTTCAATCTATCGTGGAATACTGTATTCTCAGAGAGTTTGATGCAACTCTGATTATCAAACATGATCCTGGTCGCCTCCATATTTCTTTTGAATAGGTTCACCAACAGTTTTCTAAGCCATATGGCCTCACATGAAGCTATGCTTGCTGCCATATATTCTGCCTCAGATGAGCTCAGAGCCACGGACTTCTGTTTCCTACTGCACCAAGAGGTCATTCCTGATCCAATGTTGAAACAGTGCCCAGAGGTACTTTTCCGATCCACTCAACTTCCTGCCCAATCTGCATTAGTAAATCCATTCAACCTAATATCCTTCCCCTTGGTGTATAAGAGCCCATAATCAACTGTTCCCTGTAAATACCTGAGAACGTGTTTGGCTGCTGCCCAGTGTGCCTTCTTTGGTTCCACCATGAACTGACTGAGGGTGTTGATAACATAGCAAATATCTAGCCTGGTATTGACCAGATACATCAGGGACCCTATGAGTTGTCGGTATAGGGTGGGATCGACATCCTTGTCTTCTGATGCATCAATCTTCTTCCAGTTGATGATCATTGGCATGGCCATAGGTCTACAATCTCCCATCCCGAACCTTTTCAGGATCTCTGTAGCATACCTTCCTTGCGCAAGGAAGATTTCTCCTTTCTACTGCCAAACTTCCAACCCTTGGAAGTAGTGCATTCGTACCAGATCCTTCATATCGAACTCTGTGGCTACATTCTTCTTGCAGTCCTCAATGAGTTTGGATGATCCTGTCAGAAAGAAATCATCCACATACAATACTAAGATAAGTGGCTCATTCTCTACGACCAGATAGTAGAGATTCGGATCTGCGTCACTCTTGACAAACCCCATCTGCTGCAAGTAGCCATCTATTCGACCATACCACGCTCTCGGTGCCTGCTTCAGCCCATACAAGGCTTTCTTCAGCGTGCATACATGAGACTTCTTCTCATGAGTTTCAAAGCCATCTGGTTGTTCAATGTATACCTCTTCTTCTATTACCCCATTCAGAAATGTCGTCTTGACGTCCATCTGATGGATCTGCCATCCCGTCTGGGCTACAAAAGATATCACGGTCCTAATAGATGTATACCTGGCTACCGGGGTGAAGGTTTCCTCATAGTCAATCCCTTCCTTTTGAGCATACCCCTTAGCCAGAAACCTGGCCTTGTATTTCTCAACAATGTCGTCTGCAGCGTATTTGATCCTGTAGATCCATCTTTAACCTACCTTAGATTGTCTTGAAGCCTTGACACCACCTCCGAGACATCGTTCACCATTATGGAGTTATACTCCTCCACCATCGCATCTAGCCAGACCTGATGCTGAGCTGCCTCCTTGAAACTGGCAGGCTCCCCATCCTGAGCTACTAACGCCTGATACCTGTCTGGCTGTTTTCGCTCCCTCTTACTGTTCCTTGGCTCACTGATGAAGTTATTTGCATCGCGCAGAATCTGATGAAGTTCTTTGCTTGTTCTTCCTCTGCTAGTAGGTGCTTCTATTTGCTCCTCCTCATCCTGATAATCTTCTTGACCTGAGGAAGGATTCTTCACTTCTTTTGGTTGAAGAGGCATGACCAATGGATCCCCTTTCGACTGCTCCTCAGAAGGCATTTCGTGAGATCTTCTGAAAGCTCTATCCTCCTTGAACTTTACATCTTGTCGTACTACTACCTTCCTGCTCCCTGGAAGATAGATTCTGTATGACTTAGCGTTCTCGCTATATCCCACCAGATACCCCTTTTCTGCAGTCTGATCCAGCTTCTTCCTTTTTTCTTCGGGTATGCGGCAATATGCTAAACTCTCAAATACCTTGAAATGATTGACTTCAAGTGTCTTTCCAATGAAGACTTTCTCTAGAGTAATCTTGCCCAATGCCCGATGAGGAGTCCTGTTCTGAACGTAGACCACTGTATTGCATGCTTCTCCCATAAGAATTTTGGCATATCTTGATCATACAGCATGGCCCTAGCTGCTTCTACAATAGTCCTGTTTTTCCTTTCTGCCACCCCATTTTGCTCCGGATTGTAGGGAGCTGTCCACTCTCTTTTGATGCCCTCCTTAGCGCAATAATCAGTGAAGTCCTTATCGACATACTCTCCACCATTATCTGAGTGCAAGACTTTTATTTTCTTACCAGTCAGATTCTCCACTAAAGCCTTAAACTCCTTGAATCGACTAAAAACCTCATCCTTGGTTTTCAGACAATAAATCCAAGTTTTCCTCGAGTGGTCATCAATGAAGGTGAGGAAATACTCGGCGCCGCTGAGAGCTTTGACGGACATAGGTCTGCAGATATCTGAGTGTATCAAATCTAGTACACTCTTGGCCTTGTGTTTGCTCCTAGGAAATGCCGCCTTGGCATACTTTCCTAGAGCGCATCCCCTGCATACATCATCTCGTTTTGTACTTAGATTCAGAACTCCTGTTACAGTGCTCTTGAGAATTCTCAGAGCTCCATGGTGCAAGTGACCCATTCTTCTATGCAATAGTTTGTTCAAGTCCTTGTCCCCATGACTGCCTATTAGTGCCATTGGAGGTTCTAGTTGTAATCTATACAACCGATTACTTTGGTCCCGATCTGCGCTTTCTTCTTCCAGCTCGGGTGTTTGATGTATACCATTTCTTTGATGAAGTAGATGTCATAGCCCTTGCCTTGTAGGTGTGACACGGAAAGCACGGAAAGTAAGTTCATCTCCAATCCTGGTACATGCAGCACATTTGTGGCATGGAACCGCTCTCTCGATTCTGTTTGAAAAACTATGGTACCCTTTTCTACTGGAGTACACTTTGCCTTGTTCCCCATGGTGATCTGAAAGTTCATCTTCTCTTCTCGATATTCTGAGAAACACTCCCTGATTTCCGTCATATGCCACGAGGCTCCACTGTCTATATACATACTTCTGATGATGCAGCACTAGTCACACATGCCACTTCTTCCAACTTGGAAGAGAACATAGAGAAATCAAAATCCCTTTCTCTTGTGCAATCTACAGAAAATCTGCGTGAGTCCCCTGAGGTAGATGCCTCTGCATGATGGTCTCGACCCATAACTGATTTTCCCATTTGTCTCTGATTAACCTGGCTCTGATACCATGTGAAAATTCTATCACTGCAGCAACTGATTTACTTTTCTTACTTATTTCACCATAAATTATTCGTGAAATTACTTCAACAAACATTAAAATAAATATTGCTGCATGTTGACCACTACCGGTCAACTACCCATGCAGTACACCCCCCTTTTCTTTGCAAAAAGGGGTAGCATTTGATCGACATGTCCATGCCATCTTGCAGTCATCAGCAGCTTGATCATTTTAAATTGTAAACCCAGTCTGCATGTATGAATTGTAAATAATCTTAGCAGATATGAGTCGTGTATGTAAATTGCCTAGGTGGACCTAACTTTCTAATGGTAATCTACGTCCCGGAAGGTTTTTCGTCTCACCGATTCATGATCGGCAGAGTTTTCCTTCAGCCTGACCCCAAAGCCGGGATGGATTTTGTCATTAGAATTTTAGGAGAATCCTAGTGTGTTAATCTGCTAGATTATAGTTGTGTCGCAGAACTGGGTGGTTTATGAGGGTCTATGATAAAGGGGTTTTCCCCCTTAAGATGTAAATTGTAAAAGTCATGATGTAAAGTGTCTTGAGGGTTGGAAAATGTTTTAAATCCCCTCATGAATCCTAAGTCCTAGGTCCTAGGAGATTTTTATATAATAATAATAAATTAAAAAAAATAAAAAAAAAAAGAATAAAATAAAATAATAAAAAATTATAAAATAAAGCAAAAACCCTAAAATAATAAAATAATAATATTTTGAGTGAATGCATGTAAAATATCATTTTTTAATAAATCGACGGATGAGATTAAGAGATGTCTTGATTCTCATCAACGGTCGAGATCATTTCGACATGGATTACTCGAACTAGCCGTTGGGATCATTTCTTTTAAATAGGGTGCTAGGGGTCATTTCAATTCATTGGATCTGTGAGTCTTGTGCTGAAGGAGCTCTCTTGTAGTTCATTTTTTGTGCAATAAATAAGACTTTGGGGTCAGAAATCTTGTTGGTGTTACTCTTCTGAAAATGCTGTAAAATTGTTCTATTTTTTCTGCATAATTTTATTTTCAGCCGTTAATGATAGCCTAAAGAAGATTGATCTAGGCACAGGTATCTTGTCTGATCTTTGAGGTTTGAATGATAGTTTAGATTCTGAAATATATTGGCAGGTATCTCTATTTGATCGGGGTTTCACTATTGTTTTCTCCTTCTATGTTGATGGTTGATTTTAAGCTGTGCAGGAAAGCCTTTTTTCAGATTATTGGGCGTTAGGGGAAGTTCTCGGCTGAACCAGCCAACTCCCGGGTTGTGTTTTTTGAATGAGCCCAGCCAGTTCTTGATCCCGGGCTTATCATTCGAAATATTTTTTATGAATACATGCAGGGTTTTCTGAAGCGTTTTACATTAAAATAAATTTTCTGAAAATATTACTGCGGTTATTGCTAAATCTGGCATTTCAGGGGCCACAATTTGTAAATTAACTAGCTGATCTGGGTTTCAAATTTTGCCTTATACGTAGTCTTCATTAGGGTTTTGGTTTTCTTGTATTTGCAGGTATAGGGTTTTGAAATTTTTTTTTTAGGGTTTCTGGATCAGGAGAAATTGAGATTTTGAGGTCAGGTTATTGAGTTTCAGACATTGGCATAGCTTCCTTGGATCCATGCGTCAAACCTTCATCCATTATGTAATAAAATATATATGCATTTATCTCCAACAAAACCCTGGTAAGAAAATCGATTTTTATCAAAGACCCTCAGCTCAGCATCCTCTGGTAAGTTACTAACACGGTTTTCTTTCTATTTCCGTTGAAAATACGTTTTATGTCCATCATACTTCTGAGACTCGAACCTGTCAATACGCCGTCTGGTGCCTAAGCCTGCAGATCTAACAAATGTGCATTTCAATTTTTTTTTGTATATTTATGCCATATCTTTTAGAAACGACGCTTATGAATTTTCGCATAACATCATTGTAATTTCGATTTGCAGTCTCAGGTTCTATTTGATCTATCGCTTGTCTGACTGCGTGCATATAAATTTTCGAAGCCGTAAGGAGATAATCAGTTGTCGGCTCGGTAGAAATTTTCTCTTTACCGGCTCTTCAAAAAATGAGGCATCGAATGTCGTTTTCTACTTGCGGGTATGCCTACGTGTGAAACTAGACTACTTAAAAACCTTCCAGCGTGAAACTATTCTGCTCCAGTATTTCGATAAACAAGTTGGTAAGTCTATTTCTGCTTCGCGGTCCTAGATCGTATGCATTCTCTGTGGATTTCAGTTAAACGCACCGCCGTTGAGGGTATCCGCGGACAGAGGCGCTCAGGTAAGTTCCAAACCGATTCGCATCTCGGATCCCTCTCACGCGAGCTGCCTGGTCGCCCTCCTTGCCTATCCGCAAACCTGCATTATGAACATCAAACAAAAAAAAACGCGCAGGTTTCTCATTTCATTTGATGGTTTAGCGTAAAGCGTCAGTCATTTCGATTTGCCTTTTTTTTAGGGCTTAGGAGTAATCTTAAAATCTAAAGTTCGATTAGGTGATACGCCTGGTTAGTCCAGATTAAAGGTTTGATTTAGATTTAAAATTCATTCGAGTTTTATTTCTAATGTAGCCCGTAGTTTTTTTTTTTTTATTTCTTTCCTTTTTTAAAATTGTATATATTCTTTTAGTTTAGTTGCGTTTAGTTCATTTATAATTTAGTTTGCTTTAGTTTTATTGGTTAATAAATAAAAAAAAAAATCAATAAAAAGTAAAAAATAAATGTGCTTTTTTTAGTTTTTTTAACTTTTGATTTGTTTAGCTTAGGGTTTGAAATTTAAATTAGATTTTATTTTTATATCATAAAAAATAAAAAATTAAAAAAAAAATATAAAAAAAAAAGTTCTTTTAGGATTCAGTTCTAAATTTCATTTACTTTAGTTTTATTTATATAAAAATTAAAAAATATTAAAAAAAAAAAAAAAATTTGCCAGGTTTAGTCTCAGCTCGTCGCATTTTATTTTTCCTGCTGAGATTCAAATTTATCGATAAATGTTTATCAAGTCTGCACATGAATTAGCTGCATATGTAATATCTGGTTAGTGATTCATGATTTGAGTAGTTGTGTAAAGTGTTCATCTCTTCAAAGCTTCTCAGTTACTGGATATCGTTATTGAGCTGTGGTCATTATAAGAACGTTGTTATTTTAGCTGATATCTTGCGTCGTTCTAGTCGTTTGATGATAAATGATTGCTGTTCATGGTTTGTATTTCTATATCATCTAGCAAGTAATCATTTAAACATAAATCTTGTAAGGCACTGGTCCGCTAAATCAATAAAATCATTTTAGTGCCTCGTGTCTCCCAAACCAACTGGTCAACAGTTGGTCTCCTTCACTTCACAGGGTCTACCCCCCTTAGCCGCGGGAGACAGGCTTAAACGGAGAGATCGGGGATCAGGGTGACAACCCCCGGTCTGAGCGTTGTCGTGTCAATCTGTGCGACAACATTTTTTGGCGTCGTTGCCGGGGATACTTTATTCTCGGTGTTTCAACGATTTTTTATCATTCATCTTTCTATCATTCATTTGAGCCGGCAATGCCAACATTTTTTGGCGCCGTTGCCGGGGACAGAGTTTTTCTGTTCCTGAGTTTCATCGACATTCATCTTCTTATCTTTCTCATCTCTCATTTGAACTGGCAGATTCAACATTTTTGGGCATCAATTGGATCTTTCATCACATATCAGCAACTTCTCTTCAGTTCGTTTCTTGTTTGGGTGGCGACTCCATTTCATTCATTTTCCCAGACAAGAAGCCTTCCTCATATCTGCTTGTGTTTCCTTTTTGGATCCTAGAATTAAACTCATTGTTCAAGTGGCGACTCCATTTCTTTCATCTATCGATTTTCTTGAGCAGAGATCTAGTTCTATCATCCATTTGATCCCTTATTATTCATCATGGATTATTCATTTAAACCATGTCATTTTACTAACCGTCTCCATGATTTTCCAGAGGAGGCCATTTCCAAATTACCTGTGTTCTCGGGTGGTGATTCAATCGCTGTTAAAAGGCATCTAGGCTTGTTTGCTCGTATAGTGATCATATATTGTAGACCCCCTCAGTTTAATCATGAAGATATCAAAATGCGTCTTTTTGTCTTTTCTTTAGAGGGTGATGCTTTGAATTGGTTTAACAATTTTCCTAAGGATTCTTTCACTTCTTTACAAGACATTGTCAATGCTTTTAAAGATAGATATGGTAATCCAAACAGCTTGTCTTCTGCCCCTAAAACTGTGCAACAAAATGAAAGTGATTTGATAAAGGGTCCAGCTGTCGGTGAAAGATTCCAAGATGATTCTTCATATCAGAATGTGTCGTCCACCTGTACTATTTCAGATCAAGTCCATGATAGTGGAAAAGCAGGGACAAATGACAATGAAAAGGAAGATCAAAGGCAAATTATACAAGAGCTAATGATGATGGTAAAAAATATGGAGATTAATCAAACTAATTACGTTAATGATGTGAGAACTTTATGCACCCACCTCGAAAAACGTAATAGGTAGATGGAGATTATGCAAAATCAGCATGCTAAAGAAATTGAGGCCATGAAGACTAATCATGACACAGAAATTAGATTCATGCAAAGCAAGATGTCAGGCTTAGAGGAAAATATGATGACCATCAAAGTTTATCATGATAGGGAAATTAATTCTATGCAAAACAAGTTATTAACTATGGATGAAGAAATGACTATCATGACATTCGATCATAATAATTAGTTGGCCACCATGCAAGCAAATCATAAAGAAGAAATAAACTCCATGCAGTATTGCTTGATGAACTTAAAGGAAAAGACCGATAAAGTAATAAAAGATATGGAAGAAGACCATGTCAGTCAAATCAATGCTATAAAGGTTGAACACTCTAGTCAAATGGATGCCATTAAAATACAGGTTCAAAAGTTTCAACAATGGTCAAAGGATGAGAGAAACCAAGGAACATCAACAGATCAGGAGCCTTCTCATTTATCGCAACAAGTTCCATCTTATTATGAGGAGGTCATTGGTTCAATTGAAAGATGGTTAATTGAAGGTGATCCAGATAGACTTAAAAATGATAAAAGATCAGATACAAGATAAAGAAAGACATGTCACGCATATCTTACATACTTCATCTGATAGCTTTCAAACAGAAAGTTACATGTCATCAGTGATACAGCCTGTCACAAAGAAAAAGCGCAAGAGAAAGAAAATGAGAAGAAGATTTGATGCATCAGACGGCCGTGAGCAGCTTGATTTTCGGATAGGAAAAAGTCCTACCATATGCAGAATTGGACATGGCACATCCGACAAGCAGCCGACAGATTTGCCTGAATGCAGGCAAATGCTCAGTATACATTATATTGAACACATCTGATGCCATGGGGCATCCTTTGTATTGTATTTCTAACCCTACTCCTTGTTTTTTCCACATTTTTATTTCTGTTTTAGGATTAGATTTACTTTTCTAGATAATTAATAAATGAAGAGCTTTTATCTGTCCCGTGCTTAATGTATATGATGATTTTTGGATGGACGCTACTTATTTTTGTGTTGTATGGATGCAGATTCTGGATTCTCACATTCCTACAGAGCAGCAACGTGTCCCCAAGTAGAGCCAGATGTTGACCACTACCGGTCAACTACCCATGCAGTACACCCCCCTTTTCTTTGCAAAAAGGGGTAGCACTTGATCGACATGTCCATGCCATCCTACAGTCATCAGCAACTTGATCATTTTAAATTGTAAACCCAGTCTGCATGTATGAATTGTAAATCATCTTAGCAGATATGAGTCGTGTATGTAAATTGCCTAGGTGGACCTAACTTTCTAATGGTAATCTACGTCCCGGAAGGTTTTTCGTCTCACCGATTCATGATCGGCAGAGTTTTCCTTCAGCGTGACCCCAAAGTCGGGATGGATTTTGTCATTAGAATTTTAGGAGAATCCTAGTGTGTTAATCTGCTAGATTATAGTTGTGTCGCAGAACTGGGTGGTTTATGAGGGTCTATGATAAAGGGGTTTTCCCCCTTAAGATGTAAATTGTAAAAGTCATGATGTAAAGTGTTTTGAGGGTTGGAAAATGTTTTAAATCCCCTCATGAGTCCTAAGTCTTAGGTCCTAGGAGATTTTTCCAAAGGCTAAGTTCGAGGATCCATTTTAAAATAAATAAAAAAAATAAAAAAATATATAATAATAATAAATAAAAATAAATTAAAAAAAAAGAATAAAATAAAATAATAAAAAATTATAAAATAAAGCAAAAACCCTAAAATAATAAAATAATAATATTTTGAGTGAATGCATGTAAAATATCATTTTTTAATAAATCGACGGATGAGATTAAGAGATGTCTTGATTCTCATCAATGGTCGAGATCATTTCGACATGGATTACTCGAACTAGCCGTTGGGATCATTTCTTTTAAATAGGGTGCTAGGGGTCATTTCAATTCATTGGATCTGTGAGTCTTGTGCTGAAGAAGCTCTCTTGTAGTTCATTTTTTGTGCAATAAAGAAGACTTTGGGGTTAAAAATCTTGCTAGTGTTACTCTTCTGAAAACGCTGTAAGATTGTTCTATTTTTTCTGCATAATTTTATTTTCAGCCGTTAATGATAGCTTAAAGAAGATTGATCTAGGCACAGGTATCTTGTCTGATCTTTGAGGTTTGAATGATAGTTTAGATTCTGAAATATATTGGCAGGTATCTCCATTTGATCGGGGTTTCACTATTGTTTTCTCCTTCTATGTTGATGGTTGATTTTAAGCTGTGCAGGAAAGCCTTTTTTCAGATTACTTGGCGTTAGGGGAAGTTCTCGGCTGAACCAGCCAACTCCCAGGTTGTGTTTTTTGAATGAGCCCAGCCAGTTCTTGATCCCGGGCTTATCATTCGAAATATTTTTTATGAATACATGCAGGGTTTTCTGAAGCGTTTTACATTAAAATAAATTTTCTGAAAATATTATTGCGGTTATTGCTAAATCTGGCATTTCAGGGGCCACAATTTGTAAATTAACTAGCTGATCTGGGTTTCAAATTTTGCCTTATACGCAGTCTTCATTAGGGTTTTGGTTTTCTTGTATTTGCAGGTATAGGGTTTTGAATTTTTTTTTAGGGTTTCTGGATCAGGAGAAATTGAGATTTTGAGGTCAGGTTATTGAGTTTCAGACATTGGCATAGCTTCCTTGGATCCATGCATCCAGCCTTCATCCATTATGTAATAAAATATATATGCATTTATCTCCAACAAAACCCTGGTAAGAAAATCGATTTTTATCAAAGACCCTCAGCTCAGCATCCTCTGGTACGTTTCTAACACGGTTTTCTTTCTATTTCCGTTGAAAATACGTTTTATGTCCATCATACTTCTGAGACTCGAACCTGTCAATACGCCGTCTGGTGCCTAAGCCTGCAGATCTAACAAATGTGCATTTCAATTTTTTTTTGTATATTTATGCCATATCTTTCAGAAACGACGCTTATGAATTTTCGCATAGCATCATTGTAATTTCGATTTGCAGTCTCAGGTTCTATTTGATCTATTGCTTGTCTGATTGCGTGCATATAAATTTTCGAAGCCGTAAGGAGATAATCAGTTGTCGGCTCAGTAAAAATTTTCTCTTTGGCGGCTCTTCAAAAAATGAGGCATCGAATGTCGTTTTCTACTCGCGGGTATGCTTGCGTGTGAAACTAGACTACTTAAAAACCTTCCGGCGTGAAACTATTTTGCTCCAGTATTTCGATAAAAAAGTTGATAAGTCTATTTCTGCTTTGCGGTCCTGGATCGTATGCATTCTCTGTGGATTTCAGTTAAACGCACCGCCGTCGAGGGTATCCGCAGACAGAGGCGCTCAGGTAAGTTCCAAACCGATTCGCATCTCGGATCCCTCTCACACGAGCTGCCTGGTCGCCCTCCTTGCCTATCCGCAAACCTGCATTATGAACATCAAACAAAAAAAAAACGCGCAGGTTTCTCATTTCATTTGATGGTTTAGCGTAAAGCGTCAGTCATTTCGATTTGCCTTTTTTTTAGGGCTTAGGAGTAATCTTAAAATCGAAAGTTCGATTAGGTGATACGCCTGGTTAGTCCAGATTAAAGGTTTGATTTAGATTTAAAATTCGTTCGAGTTTTATTTCTAATGTAGCCCGTAGTTTTTTTTTTTTTATTTCTTTCCTTTTTAAAATTTGTATATATTCTTTTAGTTTAGTTGCGTTTAGTTCATTTATAATTTAGTTTGCTTTAGTTTTATTGGTTAATAAATGTGCTCTTTTTTAGTTTTTTTAACTTTTGATTTGTTTAGCTTAGGGTTTGAAATTTAAATTAGATTTTATTTTTATTTCATAAAAAATAAAAAATTAAAAAAAATATATAAAAAAAAAAGTTCTTTTAGGATTCAGTTCTAAATTTCATTTACTTTAGTTTTATTTATATAAAAATTAAAAAATATTAAAAAAAAAAAAATTTGCCAGGTTTAGTCTCAGCTCGTTGCATTTTATTTTTCCTGCTGAGATTCAAATTTATCGATAAATGTTTATCAAGTCTGCACATGAATTAGCTGCATATGTAATATCTGGTTAGTGATTCATGATTTGAGTAGTTGTGTAAAGTGTTCATCTCTTCAAAGCTTCTCAGTTACTGGATATCGTTATTGAGCTGTGGTCATTATAAGAACGTTGTTATTTTAGCTGATATCTTGCGTCGTTCTAGTCGTTTGATGATAAATGATTGCTGTTCATGTTTTGTATTTCTATATCATCTAGCAAGTAATCATTTAAACATAAATCTTGTAAGGCACTGGTCCGCTAAATCAATAAAATCATTTTAGTGCCTCGTGTCTCCCAAACCAACTGGTCAACAATTGGTCTCCTTCAGTTCACAGGGTCTACCCCTGTTAGCTGCGGGAGACAGGCTTAAACGGAGAGATCGGGGATCAGGGTGACAGCCCCGGTCTAAGCGTTGTCGTGTCAATCTGTGCGACAACACTGCAGATATCACATCGTAATACAAAGACAAACATATGCACAAGAATCAACACATTAACACAGTTATTTTGGATTAATGTCCCCGGAAAAACCCAATATGGGAAAACTGACGCAGCAAGGGAGGATTTTATTATTCAACAATCTTCTAGTACAATAGGGTGCCAAACTGGGTTACCCACAGATAGACAAATTTTCCAGCTCTTCTTCTGAACCCAACGTAGGCCCTACTGACCTCTGCTTCAGCCTAAAACCCTCTGCGTTAGCCTCTAGCCTTCTGCGTCACTCCTGTAGCCTCTGCGTGGATGACACAGGCCTTGCTGGCTCTATGCTGTCTCTGCTACCTCTGCGTGGCTTCCTCTGGCCCTACATCTGATCTCTTTTGCGTCTGCGCTGGTCTCCCGTCTCTCTGTTCTGTACTTACTGCCTCTTGACTGCTCTCCAAACCAATTGTTCAATTTCTCAACTAACCCTGCTTCAAAAATTGAACTGACTAGTCTCCCTCAGTGTGTTCTCCAAGTGACCCTCAAGCCTCCTCTTATACTTTTCTCGTTGACGAATCAATGACCGAAATTAAGTCCCTAATCAACGGCTAAGATTAGATCTGGCTTGATCCATGTCTTTTGGACCATTCTAACATAGTTTCATCTTAATACACACTAATATTTTATTTTCCTTATGTTTTGACTTAGGGATTCCATTAAAAATATTAATTATTTTAATATTTCCTAAACTGTTTAAAATCTGCCCAAACCCTTTCTGGGTATTGGAGATCTCATGTGCCCCAACCTCTCCACCAAATTTTGTGGCTAGAGCACATCCGATGTTGCTCCAAATCAACAATGTTTCTCTCTCTAAATAGAGAGAAGGGATGTCATGGGTAAAACCCAAACTCCCGCAAGGAAAATAGATATTTTATTAGCTTTTTACAATGAGTAGAAGGCTGCTTAATGGGCTTCCCTAAAGATGGAATAGACAATTACAAAATAAGAGTCTAT
This sequence comes from Pinus tabuliformis, assembly GCA_031772625.1. NCBI lineage: Eukaryota > Viridiplantae > Streptophyta > Pinopsida > Pinales > Pinaceae > Pinus > Pinus tabuliformis. The sequence continues at coordinate 111,855,162 of CM062814.1, read as the reverse complement.
ATGAACCAAAATCTCCTTCCAAGAAGTGGCAACCACAATGGCCAAGAAACAACTCTTGAAATCTGGAAATTACAAGTGCACAAAGGCCCATGACCAAGTTAATTTGCTGCTATCCAAGATTGCCCACTACCTCCCTAAAGTTGATTCTCAAGTTCTCTTGGGGTCCTACAACAAATAGTTAATGTTTCAAACTTTAGCTTTCTCAATCCTGTCAACACAAAAGGTGAGCATAACCCATAAATAGATCTGAATTTTCTGCAAATACCACACTCAAACTCAGTGTAAAACAAAGAGGAAAGTTAGCAAATATAATATACAAATATTTTATAAAATTTAAATTAAAGAATTGGAACAAAACTCCAATTTTTGCCTAATTTTCAACATGCTCTTCAATAGTGAAATAAAATCATTATTAGCAGAAGAAATTGAGATAAATGATTTTAGTTGAAATTGGATTTTGAAACACAAGCTAAAAACCAATGATCGCTGCAACACAAAAATGTGAGATGAGACCTTGGGAGATGACAAATGCGGATTCTTCAATGAACTTGCTCAAGAGTGGGATGATTCCTCTTAGAATTTCCCCTCACGCTCGAGGCTTGATCCAAGAGATGTCTCTATACAACTTCGAATAAATATTAGATCCACATGGGTTAAAAGAAATACAATGATAAAGAGATTTTATAGATTTATTGGAAAGTAAACTAAAACTTTATCTAGAGGAAACTCTAAAAAGCAAATGCCAGTGCGAGATAGCTGCACATTACAAATCTCTAAAAGCATAATGGAAACTAATGAACACAATAACATAAGTAGAAAATGAAAAACAATGATCAAAATATTATTTTGCTCAAGAAAAACAACACCTCATATGTGAAACTCCAAAGTCTTTTATTGCAATAGAACATAAGTGTACATAAGAGCAGTGGTTCCCCAAGCGCAATAGCTCGTTTTCAAATCATGCAAATGAGAGCTCAAGGCTCTATTATATAGAACTATGGGAGCCAATCCCAATGTAGAAGTGATTAAACAAGTGGCATGAGGTGACAATCCCAAAGAGAAATTCAAATTTGTTGAATGGAGCTCCAATTCCAAGTGTAAAAATTGAATTTTGGCATGTGGACATCATTTTCTTTTTCCCTTATGCGCTAACTTCAAATTTTATGATGTTGATTTGGAGTAGCATTGGATGTGCTCTAGCCACGAAAATTGGTGGAGAGGCTAAAGCACATGAGATATCTAACACCCAGAAATGGTTTGCGCAGATTCTAAATGGTTTGGGAGATATAAAAAGAATTAATATTTTTAATGGCGTCCCTAAGTCTTAACATAAGGAAAATAAAATGTTAATGTGAATTAATATAAAATTGTGTTAGAAGGGTCCAAAAGTCATGGATCAAGCCAGAGTTAATCTTAGCCGTTGTTTAGGGACTTAATCTCGGCCGTTGAATTGTCAACAAGAAAAGTATAAGAGGAGGCTTGAGGGTCACTTGGAGAACACACCGAGTTGATCAAGAATTCGATTTTCTAGGGCAAGGATTGTTGAGGAAATCGAGGGAGTGATCAGAGTTGCAGTTGAGGGGCAGTGAATACAGAAACAAAGAGGCAGAGAGGGTACTGGGAGCATCAGCATAGAAGCCGGGAGAGAGGGACGAGAGCTAGCTAGAGGCCACGCAGAGATGTTAGGGCCCACGCAGAGGCAGCCAGGAGCTGCGTAGTGCCAGAGAGAGCCAGCGTGGATGAAGCAAAGGCTCTAGAGGCTGATGCAGGGCAAGTTGGGGTGACGCTGGGCTAGAGACGTTGACGCAGTCCCTAGAGGTAGACGCTGGAGATTTCGTGGGGCAGATTGGAGCTGAGAGCTATGGGATTGTTCATCTGGGGTTTTAGCCAGAATATCTGTCTCTGACTGAGACGTACTACTGTCGAGATCATTCTCTGTTGGGTGAGTCGGTTTGGCACCCAGATTGTATTATGAAACTGCTTAATAATAAAACCCTCAGATAGTTACACCGGTTTTGCCGCATTGGGTTTTTCGGGGACATTAGTCCAAAAACAACAGTGTCACTTGTGTGCTTGTTTTTTCCTTCAGTTGATGATCTATAGTGTGTTGAGTATGTACTTGTATTTATTTTTAGTAGTTACATGGTAAATAACTTGTTAATTAAAGAGAACAAGTACGCAGAAATAAATCAGAAAGTACATGAAGAATTTCTAACAGTTAGACTTAGAAATTCCAACATGGTATCAGAGCGTGGTTGTAGAACACAAGAGAACTAAGGGCATCAATCGAGCAGAGCAGCAACAGCAGAAACAATTGTCCCGAGTGACAAAATTTGTTCCTAGCAGAGAAGCAACAAGGAAGGGGTGACACAGTGCCTGCATCATCAAGTTTGAGCCGGGAGGAGGATCAACGCAGTGGCAGAAGGGAGCAAACCTGACCTACGCAGTGCCCGGTCATCTTTTTCAGGTAGGAAGGATTGACGCCCATGGCCAGGAGGTGTGGATTTTGCTGGTGTGGGGATTGCACAGAGCCTAGAAGCTCTAACCTTCAGTTTGTTGAGTCATAGGAGATTGTGGGTAAGTTTCAGAGTGAAGTTGGTGGAGTACTGTGGTCAGAATAGTGCCTAACAAGGCAAGACCAAGGAGGAGGGAGTCGCTGCCGAGGATTTCTAGCCAAGAAATCCGGATCAATGATGCAGCTGCACTAACGATTGGAGTGGGGGCATCTCGAAATTGGTAGGGGGGTTTCTAGGAGGGAAATCGATGCTCAGAGCGAGTCACACCGAGACCAGGACAAACTGGACGAAGCCTCAAACTTCGCAGTTTGGAAGGCCAGAATCTGGTCCGTTCTAGACAGGAATCGTCTCAAGCACTTCGCCTTGAAGACGATAGCGCTCCCAGTTGACCCAGTTGAAAACAACAAGTACGAGGAGGCAATGGCGAGGGCCAAGAGCATCATCCTTGACGGGGTCAAGGACCATTTAGTATCACATATTGCTGAAAAGGAAATGACAAATGCGATGTGGGAGGCCCTGACGAAATTGTATCAGCGTACTTCTGTGCAGAGGGAGATACTACTAGAAAATCAACTACGGTCATACCAGATGCAGAAGGGAGAGCAGATCGACACCTTCCTAGGTCGATTGAAGGAGATCCGGGATCAACTGACTTCCATAGGGGCCACACCGGATCAAGTATTGATGGTGAGGACAACCCTGAACACAGTCTCAGAAGACTGGAAGGTGTTTGTCCAAAGCATATTGGGTAGGTCGACCCTTCCAGATTGGGAGTAACTGTGGGCGACTCTACGCCAAGAAGAGATCAGAAGGATGACCAAGGCGGGAAGCAGCGAGAAGGGGGTCAGAATCAAGGAGGAAGAGGAGGATGTTGCCCTAGCTCCCTCTTAGGAGGAGGAGAAATGGAAGAAGAAAGACCTCTCCAAGGTCAAATGCTTCCACTGTGGAGAACTGGGTCACTATGCGAGCCAGTCTCCGAGGAAGAAGAGCAAGGGGGAGGCTTCCAAGACCAAGGCTACGCCAGTAAGGGCGGAGAAGGAAGTGGAGACAGATGATCATTGTGCCATGAGTGCTCACACGCCACTTGAGAGGAAGTGGGGAGACATTGAGCTGTAGTTAGATGGACTACAGACGATGAGGGACAGGATCCTCGAGGTACCCAGCCTCTTGGATTATACCTTGCTACGGGAGCCCCGAAGAGGAGTAGCAATAATGTTGGATGTCAGTAGAGACGGATGTGGATGGAGCGATAGAGGGATCTACAGTGCAGGATTCCTAGGACAACGTGAGGCAACAGTGCAAAGGTCAGAGAAGGGGCACTTGTCAGCGACAAAGGGTGTTTCAACATCATGGGTGTGTCTAGCCCGACAAAGATGTTAGAGTTGGGAGATCAGTTGCTTACTTCTCGGTAACTGAGTTGCATTATAGCAGTTAGCAGTGGCAATGCTATGGGCAGCACGATGCAACATCATGAGAGGGGCTGTCGTACGGATGCAGCAATGGCAGTGGCAGGGCCATGGGCAACAATACATGATGCAATAGTACAGAGGATGTTGGGCAGCAGGCCTAGCATCAACACCAGGACCGATGCTGGATGATTAGGGTGATGCTCAGTGAAGAGTATTATTAGAGCATAGTCCTCGCTAAGAGGGAGTGTTGATTTGGGGTAGCATTGGATGTGCTTTAGCCACGAAAATTGATGGAGGCTAAAGCACATGAAATTTCCAATACCCTGAAATGGTTTGGGCAGATTCTAAACAGTTTGGGAGATATTAAAATAATTAATATTTTTAATGGAGTCCCTAAGTCTAAACTTAAGGAAAATAAAATATTAATGTGAATTAATATAGAACTATGTTAGAAGGGTGCAAAAGTCATGGGTCAAGCCAGAGTTAATGTTAGCCGTTGATTAGAGACTTAATCTCGGCTGTTGAATTGTCAATGAGAAAAGTATAAGAGGAGGCTTGAGGGTCACTTGGAGAACACATCGAGTTGATCAAGAATTCGATTTTATGGGGCAAGGCTTGCTAAGGAAATCGAAGGGGTGATCACAGTTGCAGCTGAGGGGTAGTGAACACAGAAGCAGAGAGGCAGAGAGGGTACCGAGAGCATCAGCATAGACTCCGGGAGAGAGGGACGCAAAGCCAGTTAGGGCCCATGCAGAGGTAGCCAGGAGTTGCGCAGTGCCAGCGAGAGCCGGCGTGGGTGACGCAGAGGCTCTAGAGTTTGACGCAGGGCGCGTTGGGGTGACGCTGGGCCAGAGAGGCAGACGCTAGAGATTTCGTGGGGCAGATTGGAGCTAAGAGCTGTGGGATTGTTCATCTGGGGTTTTAGCGGAATATCTGTCTTCGACTGAGGTACTACTCCGAGATCATTCTCTGTTGGGTGAGCTAGTTTGGCACCCAGATTGTATTATGAAATTGCTTAATAATAAAACCCTCAGATAGCTGCATCGGTTTTCCCGCATTGGGTTTTTCCGGGGACATTAGTCCAAAACCAATGGTGTCACTTGCGTGCTTGTTTTTTCTTTCAGCTGATGATTTGTAATGTGTTGAGCATGTACTTGTATTTATTTTTAGTAGTTACATGGTAAATAACTTGTTAATTAAAGAGCAAAAGTAGGCAGAAATAAATCAGAAAGTACATGAAGGATTTCTAACAATTAGACTTAGAAATTCCAACATATGATGGAACGACAAGTGTATATGGGTGGTAACCCATGTGGGGACAATTTCCCACAAAAATATCCACCAAATATTTTTTCAAATCCTCCCAAATGTGCATTAACTTCACAAATTCGAATTTCCAAGTGAGCAACGTTCTCATTTAATGCCAGAAATTTGATTTTATTTGAACTCATGTCCTTTCTTTGATTGGAGGAGTCCACATCACCTTGGGACTTCACTTTAAATCCTCCATAATTTTCCACCTCATTTCCACAACATTTACCGTGTGTGGATATTTATTTTTCTCCATTTATTTAATTTCTGGATTAATTAATTGCCAGATTTCCCACTAAAAGTAGGAAAAATGGGTTTTGAGGGTACAAAATACATTTTTAACCCCTCAAAGCGTGTCATAATAGAAATTTGAGGGTGAGAGGTGCAAATTTCATTACTCATACTCTATACAATTTCTCTAGACATCACTTTTTACATTACAAATACAATTTTTATTACAATTTCCACATTGAGGAAAATATAAAAAATGAAAAAATGACTACCTAGACCTAACCAAATTCCATGAAATTTTTTGTGTGATCTAGTATGGTAATATATATCAACTCTAAACACTAAGATGTGTTAGGGGCTCAATATTCAAATCGTCACTTTGGCTTTGGGATAAAAAGTGAGTGAAAAAACCCAGAAAATTATCCGCCTCTGAAAAAAGGGATAATTAACTAGATTAAAAAACACTCCAAGGTGTAATCGTTTGTTGATCGAGTCCAAACATCCTAGGCTTGTTACATACTCAAAAATCATCATTACTAATATCACTTATTACAGTTCCCCGCAGGGTGTGGAATCTGGGTATAAAAAGGATGATGAGAAAATAGAAGTAGAGTTAAAAAACTTTGTTGATTGATGATATCTGATGATAGAAGTGTCCTTTGGATCATCCTTGGGCATGGAGTCTTCATATAATCATCATATGCCATTCCAGTGGTCAACATTTGGCTCCATATGGGGATGCATGCTAGATATGAAGTGATAGTGTGCAAGAACCTGGAATCTGCATCCACCGACAAAGGACATATATCAGCAGTATCCATTCAAAAAAATCATCAAGTACATAAATGAAGCAACGGAAATTTATTCTAAAAGCATAAATGACAATTTATTCATGAAATAAAATGACGAGGGATAAGGTTAGAAATATGATACAGAAAGATGCCCCATGGCATAAGATTGTTGAATTTTCTAAATCTACCAGTTAGAAACCCTCCATGCACTTTATTTGATTTATTCCTACGTACTTGTTCCATTACTTAACAAGTTATTTACAATGTAAATACTGGAAATAAACACTAGTGCATGCTCAACATATTACAGACCAACAACTGAAAGAACAGAAACAATCACACCAAATGACACCGTTATTTTTGGACCAATGTACCTAGAAAAACCTAATGTGGGAAAACCAGTGCAACTATCTGAGGGTTTTCTTATTAAGCAATATCAGAGTACAATCTGGGTGCCAAAACTGGCCTACCCAATAGAGAATTTCCTTGGCAGTAATACCTCAGTTTGAGACAAATTTCCCGTCTGAAATCACGGATAATCCTTCCGACAACTCCTTAGCTCTAATATGCCCCAGAAACTCCAGTGTCTGCCCCCTCTGGACTATGTCAGCCCCTCTACCTAGCGCTAGCCTTGCGTCACCCTGAATGGGTCTGCGTCAACCTTAGCAGGCACTGTGTCAGCCTTTTGGCCCTCGCTAGCCTCTCTGAAGCTCTATGCAGCTCCCGGCTACCTCTGCATGGCCCAGTGTGAGCCCTGGCGACTACTGCGTAACTCTCTCTGGTTACTTGCTGCTTTTCCGGCACTATCTATGCCTCTCTGTCTCTCTATACTCAATGCCCCTTAGCTGCAACTCTGATCACTGATTATATCTCTTTTAGCAAACCCCGCTCTAGAGAATAGAATGATTGATCACTCTGGTGTATTCTCCAAGTGACCCTCAAGCCTCCTCTTATACTTTTCCTATTGAAATATCAACAATCGAGATTAAGTCCCTAATCAACGATTAAGATTAGATCTGGCTTGATCCATGTCTTTTGGACCATTCTAACACAGTTTCATATTAATCCACATTAATATTTTATTTTCCCTAAGTTTAGACTTAGGGACTCCATTAAAAATATTAATTATTTTAATATCTCCTGAACTGTTTAGAATCTGCCCAAACCTTTTCTGGGTATTGGAGATCTCATGTGCCCCAACCTCTCCACCAAATTTCGTGGCTAGAGCACATATGATGCTACCCCAAATCAACACTCTCTCTTAGTGAGGAGTGTGCTCTAGTAATACTCCTCACTGAGTATCACCTTGATCATCTGGCATCGGTTCCTATGTTGATGCTAGGCCTGCTGCCCACCATCCTCTGCACTGTTGTACCCTATACTGCTTCCCATGGTTCTGCCACTGCCACTACTGCATCTGTAAAACAACTCCCTCTACATCCGTGCTGTTGTTGGTCCTTTTTCCCAGCACTGCATTTGCACTGCACCTTCTCTCATCATGTTGCATCGTGCTTCCCACTGCTGCACTGCAACTCAGTTACTGAGAAGTAAGTAACTGATCTCCCAACTCTGACCTCTCTGTTGGGCTAGAGACCCTCCTGATGCTGAAGCTCCCTCTGCCGCTGACAAGTGCTCCCTCTCTAACCTCTGCATTGGCGGAACAACTCCCTGCATCTCGCATTGTTGCACACCTCTCTGTGCCATCATGCACTGGTGCAACACTCCCGTGTCTCTCGCACTGCTACAGCCTGCTAGCCTCGCGCTGTCTCGGGACTCTTGCACTGCAGCTCTCTCTGTCGCTCCATCCGCATCCGTCTCTACCCAACTCAGCCAATCCTGCTACTCCTCTTCAGGGCTCCTGTAGCAAGGTCTAATCCAAGAGGCTGGGTACCTCGAGGATCCTGCCCCTCATTTCCTGTAGTCCTCCTGACTACAACTCGATGTCTTCCCACTTCCGCTCAAGTGGTGCGTTTGCACTCATGGCACAGTCATCGTTTGTTAACACTTCCTTCTCTGCCCTTGTTGGCACTGCCTTAGCCTCGGAAGACTCTCCCTTACTCTTCTTCCTTGGACACTGGGTCGCATAATGACCCATCTCCCCACAGTGGAAGCACTTGATCTTGGAGAGATCCTTCTTCTTCCGCTTTTTGTGCTTTCCCTCAGATGCTAGGGCAACATCTTCCTCCTCCTGCTTGACTTTGATCCGCTTGCTACTGCTACCTGTCTTCGACTATCGTCTAATCTCTTCCTAGCGAAGAGCAACCCACATCTCATCCCAACGTGGAAGTGTCCCTCTACCCAGTATACGCTGGACAAATACCTCCCAGTCTTCTGAGGCTGCATTCAGGGCCATCCTCACCATCAATTCATGATCCAACGTGGCTTCTGTAGCAGTCAGCTTATCTCAGATCTCATTTAGTCCTCCGAGAAATGTGTCAATCGGTTCTCCCTTTTTCATCTGATACAACCTCAACTGATTCTCTAGTAGCATTCTTCTCTGCATAGAAGTATGTTGGTACTATTTCTTGAGGGCCTCCCACATCTCATATGTCGTTTCCTTCTCGGCAATGTGTGGTACTACATGGTCCTTGATCTCGTCAAGGATGATGCTCTTGGCCATCGCCATTGACTCCTCATACTTGTTGTTATCATTGGGGTCGACTGGGATAGCTATAACCTTCAAGGTGAAGTTCTTGACATGATTTCTGTCAAGTACGGGTAAGATTATGGCCTTCCAAATTGCGAAGTTCGACGCTCCGTCCAGTCTATCTTGGTCTCTTACTCCGTGTAGTGCCATGATGCTCTTCTACTTCCCTCTTGGAAGTTCTCTGTTCGACTCCTCTGAGTCTCTACTTCCCATCTGGAAGTTCTCTTCTGGACTCCCTCTGAGTTCCGATTTCCCTCCTGGAAATCTTTCTATCGATGTCGAGATGCCCCCTACTCTGATTGTCTGTGCAACCGCACCACTGATCTGGGTTTCTCGGCTAGAAACCCTCGGTAGCAACTCCTTCCTCTTGGCCTTGCCCTGTCAGGTACTGTTCTAACTATAGTACCTCACTAGCTCCACTCTGCAATATTCCCATAGCCCTCTAAACCCCAACAACTTGAAGTTGAGAGCTCCTGAGTCCTAGGCACTACGCAATCCTGGCACCAACAACCTGGCCCCCTCAGCGAATTGTGTCAGCCCTCCCAGCGTCTACGTGGCTTTGCGAGGCTCCCTTTGCCTTCCTTAGCTTTTGCGCTGCCTCTTCCTGGCTCACCCTTGATGACGAAGGCACTGCGTCACCCTTCCCTTGTTGCTGCTCTGCTACAAACAGCTTCTGTCACCTTGGGACAACTATTTTCTACTGCTCCGCTCGGCTGATGTCTTTAGTCCTCCTATGATCTGCAATCACGCTCTGATACCATGTTGAAGTTTCTAAATCTACCAGTTAGAAACCATCCATGCACTTTATCTGATTTATTCGTACCTACTTGTTTTGTTATTTAACGAGTTATTTACAATGTAAATACTAAAAATAAACACTAGTGCATGTTCAACATATTATAGATCAACAACTGAAAGAAACAGAAACAATCACACCAAATGACACCGTTATTTTTGGACCAATGTCCCCGGAAAAACACAATGTGGTAAAACCAGTGCAGCTATCTGAAGGTTTTCTTATTAAGCAATATCATAGTACAATCTGGGTGCCAAAACCGGCCTACCCAACAGAGAATTTCCTTGCTAGTAATACCTCTCAGTTTAAGACAAATTTCTCGGTTGAAACCCCGGATAATCCTTTCGGCAGCTCCTTAGCTCCAATCTACCCCAAAAACCCCAGCGTCTACCCTTTCTGTACTGCGTCAGCCCCTCTCTGCCCAGCGCTGGACCTGCGTCACCTTGAATGGGTTTGCGTTAGCCTGAGGAGGCCCTACGTTAGCCTTCTGGCCCTCTGCGTCAACAATGCTGGTCTCTTTGAGGCTCTGCGCAGCGCCCGACTACCTCTACGTGGCCCTGCGTGAGCCTTGGTGGCTACTGCGTCACTCTCTCTAGCTACTTGCTGCTTTTCCGACACTATCTTTGCCTCTCTGTCTCTCTGTACTTAATGCTCCTTAGCTGCAACTCTAATCACTGATTCTATCTTTCTTAACAAACCTCGCTTTAGATAATAGAATGACTGATCACTCTGATGTATTCTCCAAGTGACCCTCGAGCCTCCTCTTATACTTTTTTGGTTGACATATCAACGGCCAAGATTAAGTCTCTAATCAACAGCTAAGATTAGATATGGTTTGATCCATGTCTTTTGAGCCATTCTAACACAGTTTCATATTAATCCACATTAATATTTTATTTTCCCTAAGTTTAGATTTAGGGACTCCATTAAAAATATTAGTTATTTTAATATTTTCTGAACTATTTAGAATCTGCCCAAACCCTTTCTGGGTATTGGAGATCTCATGTGCCCCAACCTCTCCACCAAATTTCGTGGCTAGAGCACATCCGATGCTACCCCAAATCAACACAGATGTCTTCAATGAAGTTCCTCCTAAGAATCTGCTTACTTTCAGGTATATCCATGGGCTTCTTTTTTGTTGTGTCCTGTCCAATTCTGAATATTTGAGGACTTTGATCAATGCCAACGCTGTGTTGTACATGGCCATCAGATTGACCAAATCCGTTCCCCTTTTTTCTTTTCTTCTTAATAGATTGTGATGTTGATGTTGAGGTGATCAAAGTAGACCTTTTTGCTCGATCTTGAAGATTCTCTGATGGAAAATTCTAAGTATCCAAGACTTCTTTGACCTTCCTTTGTCCATTCTGCTTCTGCTCTAACATGGGTGTTGGATTAATCTCACAAGTGTAAACTTGATTCCCCTTAGTTTCCTTGCTATCCAAGTCTCCATCAATTAGCCATTTTTCAATCGAGTAAATGACCTCCTCATAATGAGATGAAGATTGCTTTAGTGGATTGGGAGGCTTATGATTTGTTTCTTTGATCTCTTCCCATTCGTTATTTAACGTAAGTTGGAATTTTTGTACCTGTAATCTTTCCATTTCGTCTCACCTATTCTGAAAAGTGACTTGATTAGCCTTAATAACACTTATTTCCTTGGCATGATTTGTTTCGATGGTGTTGATTAATTGCACTTGTTTTTCTTCCATGGGGAGCAACCTATTTTGAAAAGTGGCCATCTGATTAGAATGATTGACTTCCATGACTTTTATTGCTTGTGCATGATTTTTCTCCATTGTCTTAATGAGTTGAACTTGGTTGCAATGTTGCAAACATTGACATTGGGATAAAATCGACAAGGGTGCGAAAAACCAAAAAATCATAAAAATTTGAAAAATATAGGCAAAAATCGAAAACATCAACGAAATTAAGATACCATAAAAGTATCCTTAAAAATCAGCAAGCATTAGCTAGGCCAAAAAATCGTGATTTTGAGATAAAATCGGGATGTTATCAATATGTTCACAACACTGCTTGGTTGGGTTGCATATCCTTAATCATTTGAGTCAACCTGTTGATGAGATTCTTACCATTCTCATTAGTTTTCGCCTTTGATATTTCTTTCATCTCCATATTTTCTTTAAAGGCATCAATGATTGATTCTAGAGAATTGAAACTGCTAACAGGTAAGTCTATGAACCAATCCATAGTATCGCCATCTAATGAAAAGATGAAAAATCTCATTTTAACATCCTCATGGTTAATATCATGGCACCACTTGTTCACACAAAGCTGGAAATTCCTAAGGTGTATTTCAGTACTGATGGCATTGCTACCTAGAAAACTATGCAACTCTTCAATAGCCTCAATGGCTTCATCTAGAATGAAACTTAGATAGCTTGAAATGTTAGTAAAATCACAAAGGACGAACAAATCATTCATGATGTCATACTCACTTGACCCTGAAAGAGAAAATGGATACCAGAGAGAAGCTCATGTCCAAGATTAAGAAGAAGTCTACAAGAAGCAAGCTTCAAGTAGATATCTTTGCAGAAAATGAAATAAGTGGAGTTGCCACTTGAATGCCCCAGATAACAAGATACATCAATTACTCATGAGCATAATGATCATCAAAGTAGCAACTACATGAAGTAACTTGAAATAGTGTTTCACCAATGAGAATATTCCAAGTACAAGAAAAGCTAATAGTTGGAAAAATAAAGGAATTCACAATACATGCATAATAAAATAAATGCTTGTGGAAATAAAAATTATATTTGCAGATAAGATTCAAATAAATCCAAGATAACATAAATACGAAAATTGCATTTGCAAGTAAAGATAAATTGTGATGTAGATGTTGTTAGCGCTTGAATTTGGCCTCAGGCTGAAAAAGACAAAATCCAAGGCAACATCAAACCACTTAGCCTCGTAGCTAGCCCTACGGGGACAGGAGAGGGCTCTCTCCGGGTTTATCTCGGCAAAATGTCTTCAAAGGGCTGAGATGACCAATAAAGAACAATGATTTTAGGCTAGTAAACTGATAGGGAAAGTTTGATTTTAAATTCTTAGATTTTTGTTGGAAAACTGAGCACAGCAATTTTGGGTGCGGGGATGAGACACAGTTTTTGCAGAGGTCTTTTTGGGGCAAGGTAGGAGATTGTCTTGATGCCTTCGAAATAAGTGAATGGATAGATATGACCGGTGAGGAGTCAAGGAGAGCAAGAAACCATCGAGAGTTCTCCTTAAACAGATGAAAACATTGATATTAAGCAAACTTAAAGGCAGAGCATAGAAACCATGAATTCTACCTTAACACTTCATTTACTTAATTTGCAGAAGAGAAGAGTAAGAAAATGATGCACATAACAAACTTACAAGTACATGAAAGAAACACACCATCAACACAAATAACCACAGGAATCCCAAATAGTGCTGCAAAACCCTGGTCTTTCCTTTGCCAAAATTGCAGAGATACAAAGTGTAAAACAGTCTAAGCTTATCCCTCAAGAGTCCAACCTCTCCAACCCCTGAAAATGATTGAGAAAATACATAATATAGGCAAGCTAACACATTCCCTTGCCTCTAGGGGTCGAGCTCATCATCCTAGGAGCTGTTTCAACCAATTCTAAACTGAGCACTACAATCTAGGCAATCAAAACAACTTGCCTCTATAAGCTAGGAAACCAATTCATTCATTAATTTTTTGCCATTTTATGAATGAATCTTCTAGAATAGGTAAAAAAGAGTCATGTCAACATAAAATTACATCAATTACATCAAGGAGGATGAAAAATCCCACCAAAAAGTCAAAACTGGTCAAATGCTGCGTTTCCTGAGCTGAAGGTGCAAAACTGGCAAATTTTCCCAACGCGTAGCGCGCCATTTCTCAACGCGTAGCGCGCCTTTCAGCCCACTTTTGGGGCACTTCCCGGCATCCAAATGAGGCACAAGTGGGCTTGTTGGAAAGGTCTGGATGTCTACTCTCCAGCCTAAGTGGAATTTCTCAATTTGGTGGCCATTTGCCCCTCCAAAAATGCAATCTCCCAAGACTGCTTTCTGTGTGTCCAAAAAGTGGAAGAAGGTCATTTTTTGCTTGTTTTTTGACCTTTTGGGGGCTCAAATCTTCATGAAATTTCTTGGCAGTGGCTGAGCAAGTGTAATTTGTCATGACAAATCCAAAAATGCTGAGTTTTTGTGAAATGGACCTCCCCAACTTAAGGGTAGCGCGCGGCGCGCTACGCGTTGAGCCAAAACCCTGATGCGTAGCGTGCCTGAGCCCTACGCGTAACGCGACTTTCAGATGCTTTTTGGAGGCCTTCCCGGTGTCCAAATTGGGGTTCATTTGCCCTATCAAAAATCAAATCTCCCAAGACTGGTCAAAATGTGCCAAATGAGGCTGCCTCAAGGCAGAGTGCTGTTGCAGTCAACTTTTGAATGCCTTCCTCAACTCCAAATTGAGCTCATGATAGCTCATTGGAAAGCTCTTTGTGTCTAGTTATCATTTGACGCATCAAGAAAGTCATTTGGCCAACCAAGCTAGGAGAAAACTTGATTTTCCCAAGGTCACTTCAGAGGTGCATTCGATTCTCCTGAGGCAATGATATTTTTGACATTTCTCTAAAACCATGACACCTGTGTAAAAAGTGAAGGAGGTTTTTCTTCTTTGGCATGTTTTGGACAAAAACCTCTCTCAGCTTTCCAAAATTCATCTTTGATTGCTCTGAAACATCTTTTGAGTGAAACTTATCCCGATGTGTGAAACAAGGAACTTTGTGGAAATGAAGCGCAATGAAGGGGATGAGGGGCTTGTAAATTCTTAAGGAAATTTTTGGGAGTGGAGAGGGATGTTAGGAAGCAAGGGAAAGTGGAATTTCAGAAATCCAGTGAGGGGAAGGGGTCCAAAAGGGCAAAACACAGGTCGAACCTAGAAAATTGCCATGTTGTAGCAAGAAACTAGGGTTTGTGCGAAAATGAGGAATTTGGGGGATCTCAGTGATGGGAAGCATTTGATAAGGTACATGAAAGATAGGGGAAGGTGTATGAACATCTGGATACAAATTTTGCTAATGATTTGACCATCCAAGAGAAATTAGCTTTCAAAACCCTAGGAGAGGGAAATGACCTTGCCTAGGCGCAACTGAAGCATGAACAAGGTGTAAAATGACTCATTAGACACTGACATGATAATGACAACCCTTTGAATGATGATAGACTCAGCTGAATAGTGACATAGATTGGCATTTGGGCAACTTTGAAAAGAGTGAAAGCAAACCCTAGACCTAATGCCTAATAACCAAATTTTGCTTGAAAACTCTTTGAGATGACAAAATTTGACCTTGACACTCTGAGACCACTTTGTAAGAGCATATTTGATCACTGGAGGAAGGCTGGAAAGACTGACACTAACAGATGTGCTCTCGGTTTATTTTATTAGTTAACTCTAATAAGCAAGATTTCAATTAAACTCCAATCCCCAGACCTCACCCTTGTCCGAAAATTCGGATCTCACAATGAGGAGTCAATAGAGGTGGAGGGTCCTTAAATGTTTATACAACGAACTTAAGTTGGAGGTTAATTTTGAATGAGGCTTTGGAAGCTTGTATAATTCAACTAATTTAATATGCTTATTATGTCATGCAAGTAAATTTGCAAAAGTTAAGTAAATGATAGAAATTGCCTTAAACACAAGATTGCATACACATGTAGGATTTGTGAAAAATATTTGCTTTGCCTTATGATAGTTTTGTGATTTACCCAAAAGCAAATAAAACTTGAGAGATGCCTTGCATGTAAGTAAATAACAATGCTTGTGATTAAGTGAACTCAAGATTGATTAACTTTGCAAAAGAAATGGACTTGAATTTGCAATATGAAATTAAAATGACTTATAGAAAATTAAGTTAATGAACATGTGAAGAGTAGATTGTTCAAAGTAAAGTGTTTGTAGCTCAAATCAACATATAAAATGGAGAATGAAAAACTTTAAGTTGAATTGTAGCAAACTTATTTGAACAAAAAAAAATATGATGAGTGAGGTTGTGTAAATTTTAAGCATGCAATTAAAATGGAAAACGATGAAATGCAAAAGTTAATTCACCCACATGTTTCTCTCCTTAAATGGAGAGAAGGGATGCCATGGGTAAAACCCAAACTCCCACAAGAAAAATAGATCTTTTATTAGCTTTTTACAATGAGTAGAAGGCCCCTTAATGGGTTGCCCAAAATATGGAAGAAACAATTACAAAATAAGAGTCTATAGGAACCAAGATCTCCTTCCAAGAAGTGGCAACCACAATAGCCAAGAAACAACTCTTAAAATCTGAAAATTACAAGTGCACAAAGGCCAACGACCAAGCTAATTTGCTGCTATCCAAGATTGCCCACGACCTCCCTAATGTTGATCCTCAAGTGCTCTTGGCGTCCTACAACAAATAGTTAGAGTTTCAGACTTTAGCTTCCTCAATCCTGTCAACACAAAAGGTAAACATAGTCCATAAATAGATCTAAATTTTTTTGCAAAACCCACACTCAAACTTAGTGTAAAACAAAGAGGAAAGTTAGCAAATATAATTTACAAATATTCTATAAAATTTAGACTAAGGAATTGGAACAAAACTCCAATTCTTGCTTAATTTTCAACATGCTCTTCACTAGCGAAATAAAATCGTTGTTAGCACAAGAAATTGAGACATGATTTTAAGTGAAATTAGATTTTGAAATGCAAGCTAAAAACCAAGGATCCATGCAACACAAAATCATGAGATGAGGCCTTGGGAGATGACAAATGCAGGTTCTTCAATTAACTTGCTTAATAGTGGTATGATTCCTCCAAGAATTTCCCCTCACGTTTGAGGCTTGATCCAAGAGATGTCTATATACAACTTCGAATAAACATTAGATCCACATGGGTTAAAATAAATACAATGATAAAGAGATCTTAGAGATTTATTGGAAAATAAACTAAAACTTTATCTAGAGCAAACTCTCAAAACCAAATGTCAATGTGAGATAACTGCACATTAACAAATCTCTAAAAGCGTAATGGAAACTAATGAACACAATAGCATAAGTAGAAAATGAAACACAATGATCAAGATATTTCTTTGTTCAAGAAGAACAACACCTCATATGTGAAACTCCAAAGTCTTTCATTGCAATAAAACATAAGTGTATATAAGAGCAACGATTCCTTAAGCATAATAGCTCGTTTTCAAATCATGCAAATGAGAGCTCAAGGCTCTATTATATAGAACTATGGTAGTCAATCCCAGTGTAGAAGTGATTAAACAAGTGGCATGAGGTGACAATCCCAAAGAGAAATTCAAATTTGTTGAATGGAGCTCCAATGCCAAGTGTAAAAATCGAATTCTGGTAAGTGGACATCATTTTGTTCTTCCCTTATGTGCTAAATTCGAATTTTATGATGGAATGACAAGTGTATACGGGTGGTAATCCATGTAGGGAGAATTTCCCACAAAAATCTCCACCAAATATTCTCCCAAATCCTCCCAAACGTGCATAAACTTCACAAATTCGAATTTTTAAGTGAGCAGCTTTTTCATTTAATGCCAAAAATTTGATTTTATTTGAGCACGTCCTTTCTTTGATTTTAGGAGTCCACATCACCTTGGGACTTCACTTTAGCTCTTCCATAATTTTCCAGCTCACTTCCACAACATTTAGCATGTGTGGATATTTATTTTTCTCCATTTATTTAATTTATGAGTCAATTAATTGCCAGATTTTTCCACTAAGATTAGGAAAAGTGGGTTTTGAGGGCTCAAAACACATTTTTAACCCCTCAATGTGTGTCATGGTAGAAAGTTGAGGATAAGAGGTGCAAATTTCATTAGTCATACCCCATACAACTTCTCTAAACATCACTTATTACATTACAAATACAATTTTTATTGCAATTTCCGCAGTGCGGAAAATCTAAAAAATTAAAAAATGACTACCTGGACTTAACCAAATTCCACGAAATTTTTTGTGTGATTTAATATGGTAATTTACAACAACTCTAGACACTAAGATGTGTTAGGGGCTCAACCTTCAAACTGTCACCCTGGCTTTGGGGTAAAGAGTGAGGGAAAAAAACCAAGAAAATTATTTGCCTCTGAAAAAGAAGGGATAATTAACCAGATAAAAAAACACTCCAAGGTGTACTCGTTTGTTGATCGAGTCCCAACATTGTAGGCTTGTTACATACTCAAAAATCATCATTACTTGTATCACTTATTACAATTCCTCGTAGGGTGTGGAATTTGGGTACAAGAAAGATGATGAGAAAATAGAAATAGAATTAAAAAACTTTGTTGATTGATGATATCTGATGGTACAAGTGTTCTCTGGATCATCCTTGGTCATGGAGTCTTCATATAATCATCAGGTGCCACTCTAGTGGTCAACACATCCAAAATGCTCCTTCTTGTAGCTCGCTTTGGGAGTGAGGCATGGGGGTGGAGGAGAAGCTCTCCTTCATAGCTTAGGATGTTAGTTTTTGTATTTGGTAGCAACAGTTAGGTGTTCTAGTCTTAGATTGTGTTTAAGAGGCTAAGGAACACGAGATCTCCAAAACTCAGAGAACGTTTCGCAAGAAAAGCCTTGGATACACTTTAATTAAATTAATTTGTCATAATTTAATTATTTCCTAAGTATAACTTAGGAAAAGTGGTTAACTAAAGTTAATTAATTAAGGAAGTTCAATTTTTCTCTCGAAGCTTCTATTGGTGAAGTCAAATTGATCTTAGCCTCTCGTTGAGATGTAATTGTGGTGGTTGAGACTACAACGAGAGATTATAAGAGGAAGTTGAAGTGCTTGGAGATGGCATCAATTATGAGTTGAGCAGTTTGACTACCCAGTTCCAGGTATTAAGCAAGGGCGCAGTTGAAGCTAGGTAAGCATCAAAGCGAGGGATTAGTAGAGATTTGGTAGTATAGATTTTGCAGAAATATTTCCTCAGTATTTCCAGTGTTCGGGAGATAGGAAAGTGGGAGGCCGAATTATATATAGAGGAGGATGAATACAACAATGCGAGTCAACCAATTTACCTAGTGTGAGTTGCCGGAAGAGCTCATTTCAGTTGCCAGTTGCTGGATCAGTGTCTCGGAGGCAAAGCGAGTGGGTTTCAAAGGCATAGGGAGGCTAGACATCTCACCTGGAGGCATTTCTGGGGCTGTACGAATTTATCTACATGGATAGTGGGCATTTCTGGACTCCAGAGCAAGCAACAAGAGAAGTGTGAGTTTGCTAGAGAGGGCCAAATCAGTGGCAGAGGAAGACAAGGGTGTCTTCCAATTAATTTTGCCAATATTGTTGGAACTTGACCAGATTGGTAAGCAAATCATTATACTCTTGAATTGCTGAAGAAATAATAAAACCCTCATTTGCTGCAGTAGTTTTCCCTTCGGGGTTTTTCTAGGGACAATTGTTCAAAAACAACGGTGTTATATTTTTATGTGTGTGCATCTATTTCTCGGTTCCATAATTTATATTTGCACAACATTTTTATTGTGAAGAATGCAATTGTGATTTTATCATTATTTGTCGGATAATAATTCTAAAGACAAATAAATTGCTAACAGTTTAGAAGATAAATCTACAGTAATTGCATTCAAGGAATTCTCACATGGTATTTGAGCAGAAAATATTGGATCAAAGGTTCTAGAAGCAAAGGAAGTGAATTTGTGTAGTTTATAAGGAGATTTGAAGCACAAAGAGCGAGATCTATGCAAGCCTAACTAGGCAGTGGGAATTGTAGGAGAGATAGTAGATTGATTTCCAGTGCAGGTTGGAGGAAAGGCTCGATTTGTCTAAGAGCAGTAGCAGCAGGCAGTGACGATCGCTGGAAAGGGCTTTCGATGAGCAGAGTAGATATTTTTCAAAGCAGATATAACGCAATGATTTTGCAGTAGCGTATCAACACAAGGCAAGGAAGAGAGAATACAAAGAGGGAATTTCTAGAAATTCTTAGAGGGTTTCTAGTTTTACAGTAATTGTAAAGCAAGACATGATTTCTAGCGAGAAAAGGTTGTAGCAAGCAAAGCGATTTGCCAGTACGAGCTTGCTGGTTGAGTCAGTGTGTGTTTCAAGGTCAGCAATGCGTGTGCTAGTCCTAGAATAGGTTTTGGATGTAGACCAAGTTAACTAGAGGAGTAGTAGGCAGTGCAAGTTTCGAGAAGAGATTCTGGAGGCAAGTGTGAGTAACCCAAAGTAGATCTACGCAGTACAAAGAGGAGTGTGAGTGTAGGGAGAAGGATGAGTTAGCTTGTCGGAAGAAGGAGATTTCTCGGTTTATTAATTCTATACTTTTTGAGTTTCGCATAGATGGCCGCAACAAGACTCAGAGATCAGGACAGGTTGGATGGAGCCTCCAACTTTGGCATCTGGAAGGCCAGGATGCTATTCCTTTTGGATGAACATGGTCTGAAGGAGTTGGTGACAACAGTTGTAGCTGAGCCAACCGATCCTATCTAGTACCATGAGTACAAGAAGGATATGGCCAAAGCCAAGAGGATGGTCCTAGACAGGGTCTCGGATCACATTGTTCCACATATTGTAGATTAGACAACAACAAAAGACATGTGAGATGCTGTCGTGAAGCTGTACCAGGATCCATCTGAGAATCAAAAAATGATTCTCAAGGAGAATTTGAGAACAATTAAGATGTAGAAGGGCGAGAACGTTACATCCTATCTCACCAAGATTCAAGGTGTCAGACATGAACTTGCAACTGTTGGAGAGAAACCATCAGATAGTGAGCTGGTGCGCACAACTTTGAACGGGTTTACCAAGGAGTGGTGTACATTCGTCCAAGTAATTTCTGGACGAAACACACTTCCTAGCTAGGAATGTTTATGGAGTAACTTCACTCAATAGGAGGTAAGGCTCAACGTCATAGATGGCACCACCTGCAGTAGTAGGAAACGACTGCAGGTTGAGAAGGAAGAAGAAAACTCCGCTCTTGTAGGTAAGGGAAATGCGAAGAAGGGTCTTGTTGCACCCATTTTTTCAACATTCCAAGGAAACAGGATTTAGAAAGTTGAAGGAAATTTTTCAAAGTACAGAATCATCAGCCAACAAATGTCATTGTAAACCCATTCTGCAAGTTTCTTACGTAAATGATGCTTGTAAGACTATGTATTTATGTAACAACTTGGGTAAGCCTATTATTTTGGCGACGGATTTCATCCTAGGAGGTTTTTCATCTCACTGATCCGCCTATGGTTCTAAACACGGATTATCGACAGAGTTTTTCCCTCCAACCTCACCCCAAAGCTAGGGTGTAATTTATTGTCAAAGTCTTAGGTGAGTCTTAGTGTTTTAGTTGAGTCTTTTGTAAAAGTGATTTGGGAATAATTTAAGCTATTTGGCTAAATTATTTTATTACAGATCACTTGGTCTACTAAATCATATTGTGTCGCAGAATTGGGTATGTATTTTGAAGGTCTATAATGAATGGGTATTTCCCCTTTGAGGGTTGAATTTGTAAAATCTTATGTAAAAAATATTTTAGTGCATGGTCCCTCATACTTAGACACTATGGCTAAAATATTTGAGGGTGGAAAAATAATTAATCCCTTCAAGAGTCAATTAATTAATTTTTCTCGCAAAAATAAAATTAAATCCTAAGCCAAAAAATTAATTAATTAGAATAAAAAAATAAAATGTTAGATAAATTAATTTCTCCAAGTGGAAAAATTCGTGGGTCTAAAAGAAATTAATTTTTGGAGGTCCCCCACCAAGGGAATATTGGATATTTCAAGAAAAATTGGACGCTTGGACCTTGGTGGTTAAGTCAAAGTCAATTTTTTTTAGTAGAGTAGCTCAAAATAATTATTTTTGAACTAATAAAAAATGGTTTTAATGAGAAATTTGAAAATTCCTCAAAAAAAAATTCGACGACAAAGATTAAAAGATTATCAAAGATTTATTGACAGTCAAGATTATTTTGACAGGGATCAAGACAACTAGCCCTTATTTTCCACTTGGAGAAATTTCTATATAAATAGAAGGCATTTTGTTTCTATTTTCATTTGGATTTTGAGTTCTACTCTGATGTAACTTTGTAAAAGCTGGTGTAAAGCCACTGTCCCGTTGGAAACGTTTTGATCATCATAATAAAAGACTTTGGGGTGCAGTTCATGGTGTCTTTGTTTCGCTGATTTGTGGTATGTGTTGGGTATGTGCATTCTTATGTTGCGCTTAAAATATTAATTAAATCGTTATTTCACTGTAGATGATTGGAACATTCTATTGGTAAGTTGTGGGCTTATCTTAGGTGATCCGATTCATTATATGTTCTAATGGTTTCTTCTTGAGAAAATATATAGAGTTTGCAGGTTCCCCAACCCTTGGGCTCCAAATTCACAAACTGTGGGCACAGATTGACTATGTTTGGATTCTAAATATTTTATGTGATTTTCTAACTTCGCTAAGGCTGTGGTTTAACATTTATTTTTTGAAATACATCTAGCCATTGTCAAGATCTACAAAAAATTTATTCTTCAAAATTTTTGTAGGCATTATACACTTGTATATTTTATAAATATATTTTGTATGATAATTCTTGTAAAATATTTTATTTTCTAACCCTTGTTTTGCCGCTGGGGTTTTGGGAAATTTTGAATCTTTGTATGGGGTTTTGGGCAATTGTAAATTTATTTCTGTAGGTGTGATCAAAGAAAATTTGCTGGATTAGAGCTAGATCTAGGCACTTGAGGGTAAGATCTAACCTCTACAAACTTTGTAGGGCAAGCTATTGAATAAATTGTATTGAAATCGAAGCTCTGAAGCAAGATAATTTTTTTGGCGAGGGTTTTGAAAATTTTAGGGCTTTTAAGCCCACTGTCCTCCTCCATCCTCGTCGTCCATCCTTCATACCCACTGTGTCAGTCTTGTTTGGCCCTCTTAGGCCTAGGCGCAAGGCCTAAAGGCCTCGACCTCGCTCATATCCGTCTCGACCTACTCCTTTAGCCTTGGCCATGGGTTTCTTTGGCTCGTGGTACCCTCCTCTTCCTCTAAGGCCCTCAGCCTTGCTCCATCCCTGGCCGCAGCCTCATTTGAGGCTCTAACCCTTAGTCACAGCCCCTCAAGGGCTTGTGGGGTCAGCTCCCTTAGCTGCAACCCTTAAGGGATTACGACAAGCCTCTAAGGGCTTTTTTTCCAAGGTCATGGCCCTTGTGGGGTCCACGACAACGCGTTAGAGCTCCTTCCTTTGTGCCACAGGCCTATTTAGGCCTTTGGCCCTAGCCATGGCCTCTAGGAGGCTTTATCTCTTCCCTCATTGCCCTCTTTCCATCTTTGATTGGTCATTTGATTTTTTTGGACTAAATATTGGTGGGTTTCGCAAGGGTATTTTGGCATAATTTTGGTGTTTGCAGGCATTCCAGCCATAGGAGAAATTGGGCAAGTGAAATTCAAGGCCTAAGGCCTAAGGGTTTGATCTCTAAACCCTCTATTCCTCACTGTTTTACTACAGCAAGAATAAATCATTCATAATAGTGGTAAAAGTCAATGTAAGTGACATAAAATTAACTTGCACATGCTATAACATATTCACAAGTCACTTAAGCATTTTGGGCATTAAGTATTTGGCTTAAATCTTCAAGTTTTCATGACTGTCATCTCTGCATAGAAGTCTGATTTCTAACAGTGGCATTTGCATCATTAAAAGGCCTAATACATTAAGAAATTGACATTTTGAAAATTAGTTTGATAGTAGCTTGTTTTACTTGCATATTGGCATCTCAAGTTTGCATCTACAAGTGGTTTAAGTATAAATAATCTATGGATGTCACACACTTATTTGCTGCTCATTGGAAAGTAATTGGAACATAAGTAACTTGAAGTGTTTTCAATGATTCATGCCTTGTTGTAAGAAAGATTTTGTTTTCATTATTAAATGTTCTTGTTTACATTGGTAATATTGGATAAGAAAACTAACACTTGTTTGTCCTTTGTGAGCTTACTCATAATCTTGTCAAGTTTGCACTAATTGGCTCACTCTCTAAAGCACATTAACATCATAATCTAATGATCTTGGTTGCCTAAGTGAAATGAATCTAAAGATCTAAGTGTTCTTGGTTTAAGCATTGGAGTATCTTATTTCAAATTTTCATTGAGCAATCTTTGCAATATTTTGGGCATCTAAGTGATATTTACTTAAAGGCTTTTAATCTAATTAAATATCTCTTGATAATTGGAGTTAAGCAACATTGGTATTTATCTTGGAGATTTCTAATTATTTCAAGTATCTTGAGTAATTGGCATATCTTGGGAGGTTTCAAATTGGTTGGCATCTTGTGTTGTTCTAATTGATCTAATTATTGCAAGTATATACCTATTGTTGCCTCTCTATTTTGGTGAATCATTAAGAATTGTCTTATCTTGTTAAGCATTGATCAAATCATTCTAAGTCCTCCAATTATCATTGAACAAGTTATTACAGGATTTGAGCACATCCCATAGTTGTTGAATAAATGTGGGCATTGTTGTGGCACATTTTTCTTGTGGTTATAAGATTCCCTCTTGATTTTCATTAATAAATACTCATTGTCATAATTGAAGGCTAATCGTATTTAAAGTACTTAAACATTAAGCAATCTTAACCTAAGAATCACTCATAACCCTTGCACAAGCATTCTAAGTCTAGTTGCATTAATATCTTACCTCCAAGAATAAGCTTGGTTGATAGATATTTAGGGCCACCCTTTCTCAATTTAGCTTGAGGAACTTAGACCCTCTTTAGTGGTTAAACCCGATGACCATGCAGTCGTTAGAGCCACATAATTTGCAATGCTGGAGGCATTGGGTGGTTGGAACACAGGGGGAGGTATCATCAATCAAGCCTTTGCTTGCTTTCCGTTGGCTTCCATCCCACAACCTAGTCTAGACTTTAGAGACTAATTCCAAAACAGTTAAGAGGAAGGTCACATCTAGAATAGGCATCTAATTTAAAATCAACGAAGAGTTTGCATCACACCTTGGTTTTAGAATTTTCATTTCATATAGGACAATTAAGCATTCAAGCAATCATTGTCCATCCGGTTACTTGGCATTTAATTGATAATAAGAAAAAAGTTGGCTCCATAAGGCACTGGTTTCACAATTCAATCTAATCTAATCTTTTAATCTTGCTAAAATTAAGCAAGTAGCTAGGCCACTTAATCGTGTCTCCCAGACTTGTTGGTTGCCAACTTGTCTTTCATCTTCGCATTTCCATAGGAACTATCCCCCATAGCCCGTTGTTGGGAGACAACCAGAACAGAGAGGTAGGGGATCAGGGTAACAGCCCTCAACATGAGTCGTTGTCGCAACACCTATACAATCTAAGCGAAGACATTTTTTGGCACTATTGCTGGGGACAAATTTTTTCTGTCCTTGGTCCTCGCGACAAAATTTTCAATCTTTCATTTGTATCCTTCATCTTTGACCTTTTCATTTTGTCGGCAATGCCACAACATTTTTTGGCGTTGTTGCCAAGAATAAATTTATTTTGTTCTCGGCGCTTCAATGACATCTTCTCAATCTTTCATCTTTCATCATTTCATTAACCCGTTAATCAACACATTTTTTGGCGTCGCTGATATCTCTTCATCTTTTCATCACTCTTTTTCATCTCACTGATCCTTTCATCTTGTTTATCCACACCTTTAGCACCTAGACATTTAGGTTGGTTTCCTGTTTGGGTGGTGACTCCACTTATTCGTCAATTCATAAGAGCTTACTCTAGAAGGAATCCTAGTATCTTGATTAAGTCCACTCTCAATCTTGAAAAGGTTCTAAGAGCTTGGTTAAACAAATTACATTCTTTCTCGGACATGAAGCTCTCCTTGATATCCATTTTCTATTCCCTAATCCTATAAATCAAGACTTCATGGTTGATTACTTCAGTGCTTGCAACTTTGCCAACATCCAGGGGTATCCTCCTGACCTTCTAGAGGATTCTGCTATGCACAAGCTTCCGACTTTGTAGGGGAACAATGGAGTCAATGTTGTCGATCACATAAAGAAGTTCAAAACTTTTATACAAATATATGCTCATGCAACTACATACAATCATGAAGATGTTAGAATGAAGTTATTTGTCCTTTCATTGGAAGAAGCTGCATTGGATTGGTTTTAGGACAAGCCAGATAATTCTTTTGATTCATTGCAAGCCCTCACTAATGCATTCAAAGATAAATTTGGGGATAAAAGAGAAGGAAAATACTTGGTCAAAGAACTTAATACTATTAAGAAAAGAGAGAATGAAACAGTTGAGGATTTCAGTGAATGATTTAATGGTCTTCTAAAAGATATGACTCAAGATTACAAGTTGCTTGACAAAACGGTGTTAGAACAATATCTTGAAGCATTTAATGTTGACACTCAATATGAGATAAGACATGCCAAACCTGTTACTCTAGTTGCTGCTCAGAATACTACTGAAGAATTAGAAAAGGATAAAAAAGCTTTAGGTAAGTCAGAGATTCCTGGTTTCGACAAAGGTCCAGTTAAAAGTAAAGGAAAATAAATTAAGGAGGTAGAACATGATCAAATTAAAGAATTAACTCAAATAGTTAAGGAGATGAGACTTGACTATACTCGAGATATGAGTCCCATGTAGTCTAGGATGGTTCAAATGGAAAGAAATCAATCTCAAAATATGCAATCTTGACATAATAATAACAATAATAATAATAATAGAGGAAACAATAATCCATGGCTAAGAAGGAATCCTCCTAATGATCGGAGACCTACTCTGCTTGAATCCACCAATGTTGTTGGTCAACCAATCCCATTTTGCAGACCATGTGAAAGTTTTCATGAAGAAAGTGCATGTGCCTTAGCTAGAAAAATCTTGGATGAAGCAGTGAATGAAAAGATAAATAATCTTGGTTAAAGCTCTTCCAAGGATAGTTGTTGCATAGACATGATTTCTTCATCCTTCATTATCAGTAACTTCAGTGACGAAAAAGATCCCATCGCGCAGATGTATGGTGAAAAGCCATCTCAAGAGAAGATTTTGGAAATTGCAAAAAGTAAAGGTTATACTTATCAAAGAAAAGGAAAAGAGGAAAGTCAGAATAAATAGGTTGCGTCCGAAAGATATAAGTCAGGATTAAAGGTAGATTGGGCGCATGGATTAATAGCACTAAAATGTTTGTCCCAGTGCTCGCACTTCTAAAGATTCCATCTCAGCGGGCAGTTGTGTGTTGTTCACAACTGCAACAGTGGGTAGTTGTGTGTTGTTCACAAACAAAGTTGTGAACAACTCAACAAGAGTCTCGATGTGTTGATACATTGATTGACAAACGATCAACGCGAGAGAAGATTGGATAGTCGAGATTCAGTGGCCAGATGAACTTGGAGCATTGATAGAGGCAGGTGCTGTAGAACGGAAGCGAAGGACCCGCTATGTACAAGATATGACAAAGCAACTGTGATTGTGCACTACATCAGCTAGACCATCAATGTATCTTGTATCTTGTATTCTTGTACTAGTGGATGTATGAGGGCCATTTTCCCTGGTACGAGAGCTCTAGATTGTTGTATTATATCAGTTGGATTAATATAACGAAGATTCGGTTATTGTACAAAATTGTGTATATTTTATGCACTAGTAGATTTATTGTTGTATATTGTTCTGCTGTGCAAAGTACCTTCTTTGTGATTCTTCGTTTGGTAACAACAGTGATTTAATATTCTATCCTCGACATCAGGATCGTGGAAAAACAATATGGTATCAGAGCTACTTTGAAGGGACAGTGAATCAGAGTGTGCACAACGAAGTACAACCTAAGAGGGTGTTGGTCACATTGTATGTGAAGGGATCACTACAATGTTGAAGTTGCAATTCGGTCTTTGGTATGAGGACAAGTTGGAAGGGTTGTCCAACTATAGTCCATGGAAGGAAAGGATCAAGTTGGTCTTGTAGGTCAACAAGATCTGGAAATTCGCCGAGAAATCCATCAAGAAGTCGATTAACCCTAAGTAGTTGGAAGTGTATTAGGAATTGGATACGAAGGTGAGATTGATCATCCTAGATGGTGTGAAGGACCTCCTAATACCTCATTTGTCTAGAAATAACACTATATATGAGATGTGGATGACTCTTTAGAATTTGTTCCAGAATAAGAACAAGAACTGGGTATTGGTATTGGAGGATAAGTTGAAGTCCGATGATGCAGGGTGAAGGAGTGACTTTGTATCTGACGAGGCTGTCTCAGGTCAAAGATGAGTTTGCCTGTATTGGTGTGACTATTTCAGATTCTAATATGGTGAGGATTGCTTTGAAAGGGGTCAACAAAGAATGGAAGCCCTTCATTAAGGGGATTGTTGCCAGAGAGAAATTGCCAGACTGGAATAGTCTGTGAGTCAACTTCATTCAGGAGGAGTTGCGAGACGAGGATCATCATTCGAAGAAGGCTGTAGATGATGATGTGGCACTTGCAACACAAATGAAGGGCAAGCAAAAGAAGGACTTGAGTAAGATCGAGTGTTTCAATTGTGGCAATATGGGTCATTGTTCGACGAGATGTCCGATGAAGAAGAAGCAGGGAGATGGCAAGAAGAAGAAAGAGAAGCAGGTCGTTGGTGTTACCACTTCTGCCAAGATAGATGATCTCACCAGGAGGTTGGAGGAGGACTTTGCCTTGATCTCTCATTTCTCGCAAGGTACGACCGACGAGGCTGCTTGGTACGCGAACAGTTGAGCATCAAAGCATATGAGAGGGTCACAGGAGGTATTTGAGACTCTAGTTGAGTGGGACTCAAAGTTGCACATGTTGTTGGGCTACAAGAGTCAAAAAGAGACCCGAAGATCAAGAGTTGTGCCATTCAGGATGCAGTCAAGATAGATGATGCGAGTTCAGGATGTACTGTTGTACCAAGACTCAGATATAGCATGATATCTGTCTCAACGATCGATCAAAAGGGATTTGAGGTCTTGTTCTAGGATGGGAAAGAAAGACTCAAGCCCAGAGGCTCTAGCTCCGCAGGTTTTGTGATTGGAGTTAGAGAGCATGGTCTATATAGGCTGACAGGAAAACCTATAGATCATGGGAAGATGAAGGAGGCAGGTTCCAAAGAAGCAGGTATAGGTGTAGGGTTCAAAGGAGTAGGTACAGGTTCCAGAGAAGAAGGTCTAGGTTCCAAAGGCTCAAAGGGAGTCGAGTTCCAGAGGGAGTTTGCAAGTTTAGAGGGAGACTTTGCAGCCCAAGAAGAGCGCGTGGTCAGTGGGGAGCAAGCGTGCTTCTACATCTAGTAAGAAGGAATCATGGAGAGAGTGGAAGACGTTTCAGGAGAAGAAGAAGAAGTAGGAGGCTTCTAGTGCCTTCCGAGAGAGGCGTAATCCATGCTATAGGGATTGCTATAGTTATGGGCGCCAAGAGTTGGGTGAGTGTTGCGAGCAGTGATGATGATGATGAGCTACTTCCTAGACTGAAAGTACCTCCCTTAATATGAGGGAGTGTTGATTTTTGGTAGCTTGGGAGATACTCCAAGCCCTAGGGTTTGGGGTTTGGAGGTTGGAGTGCTACAAAAGGGCTTTGTGGGCTTGGAACCCAGGTGTGGACTTTGCACCCAAGCATGTGGGTGCGAAACCATGAGGAGATTTGGACATGTGATGGATGAAGATGATAGAGGACGCTGAGACGACCGGACACATCGAAAAGCATCAAAATTCAAGTTGTCTAGGTGGAGAAGTTAATTTTTTATCGTAGCTGGCGGGTTTTGTCACTTGTGGATGACAAGTCATGTAGACTTGAGTTATTGGACAACTAAACAAACCCACAATGTTGATTTGATGGAGCCCTCAATTTAGATATAAATTGAGGTGAGTTAGGAGGTATTTGACACATCCATGAACATCAAAACATCACTATACTTCTTTGAGGTAGCCGTAGATACAAAAGAGGATAGGGTGTGGAGCATTTTCTATGTTTTGGAGTGTCTCTTGTCTTGTTACAGTTTTAAATTTTGTGCAAGAGCAGGCCACATTGTGGAGAGAGGTTTAGGTCTATTTTTTGGGTGCGGTTTTGTGTGGAGGAAGCTTTGTTTGCTATAACGTATTAGCATGGTCTCTTGAAAGTGTTGTAAGGGTTGTTTGGGACTGTTATAGGGTGCCGCAGGTCCTAACAAGACTTTGGAGAAGGGTTGGGTCGTTTGGAGAGGGCTGGAAGGCCTAATCTAGGGTTGGCTTCTCCCTTGGACAAAACATTTGACAACAGAAGCATATTAGAGCAAGGTCGCAACTGCTAGAACTTGCAATACAACATCAAAGATTTTGCATAAATGGGAGATTGGATGATGCCATTAATATGTTGGATTTCATGATAATAAATGATATGGATCCCAATGCAACCTTATATACCTTAAGAACTTTGCAAAGAAGATAGAATGGAGGATGCAAGGAAACTCTATACAACAACCACAATCAAAGTTAAATGAGAGTGGGAGTAGACATAGAAGACTTGTGTGGAGACCTTTAATAACTTTACCAAAGATTGCAAGGATAATCTGTTGTCTATGTAAATTAAAAAAAATTAAATTAATAAACCTAGTAAGGTCGACTCAGCTACATGTTGGCTCATCTAACCAATAGTTGTGTGCCTCCACTACACACTCAAACAACTATAAATACCTAGTTGTGCTCATCATTTTGGGAATGAAGAATTCGGTCAAGAAATAGAGAAAAATTGTTAGACCAAACAATGCGCAGCGAAAATAAAATCAAACAGACATACACAGCACATTAAAAAACACAAAACCATAACACACAGATTTAACGTGGTTAACCCAACCAATCTGGGCTATGTCCACCAAAACAGAGGCATCGGCAAATCTTATTATTCAAAGAAGATTACAACAATTCTAATTCTTCACACATACTCTCAGCTCACCCTATTTTCTCTACACTCTCTACACACACACCATCCTCTATGGGATTACATTTCTTATAGTTGGAGCATAAAATTGAATCATAAGTTCCCTCACAACAAATATAGGATGCATTAACTCCTCCTCAAAAAATACTGGAGCTAATATAGCAACTAATCCTATTGTTGTCACATACATGAGATTTTTTCCAAAATTAATTAAACAAAAAAATCTAAACAATCTCCACCTTGACAACAATTAGCCTGATACCTTGTTCATATATTATTTTTATCTTTTCTGCAAGCCAAGAGAAGCCAGACACCAACATAGCTTCTCTAACAAAACTGGTTTCGTGAACATGTCTGCACAGTTTTCCTTCGTATGCACTTTTTCAAGAGAAACACCCCTTTCAGTGATAACCTATCTTACAAAATGGTACTTGATAGGTATATGCTTAGATTTACTATGATAGGCTGGATTCTTAGCCAAATGAATTGCACTTTGACTATCACAAAATAACTTGATGTTGTCCTGTAACCTACCAAACTCACCAATCAAACCTTTCAACCAAACCACTTCTTTGCAAGCATGCGAAGCAGCTATGTATTCTGCTTCAGTAGTGGATAAAGCAACAATATTTTGTAGCTTTGACATCCAGCTAATAGCTCCACCTACAAGAGTAAATACATACCCTGAAGTTGACCTTCTCTTATCCAAATCACCTGCGAAATCGGAATCAACATATCCGCAAACAAATTCACTACTTCTGTTATAAGTGATACAATAATCACTTGTGCCTCTCAAATACCGAAGCACCCATTTCACTGCTGACTAGTGTTCGTTTCCTGGATTTGCCATATACCTGTTGACAACCCCAACTGCATGTGAAATATCTGGTCGAGTACAAACCATCGCATACATTAAACAACCTACTACATTGGCATATGGAATTCGAGACATATATTCCTTTTCTTCATTTGTATTAGGACATAAACTTGAAGAAAGCTTAAAATGGGAAGCTAAAGGGACTGAAACAGGCTTCACATTGTTCATACCAAACCTCAAGAGTATTTTCTCAATATACTTTTGTTGTGATAGCCACAGCTTACCATTGCTCCTGTCTTTGAAAATCTCCATGCCCAAAATTTGTCTTGCTGCTCCTAGATCTTTCATATCAAATGTCCTAGCCATCTGAGCCTTTAACCTGTTGATCTTTGTTATGCTTTTGCTTGCTAAAAGCATGTCATCAACATACAACATTAAGATAATGAACATGTCATTACTTAATTTCTTAAAGTAAACACAATGATCATATTCACTTCTTATATAATTTTGACTCAACATGAAATAATCAAACTTCTTGTACCATTGTCGAGGCGACTGCTTCAGACCATACAATGATTTCTTGAGTCTGCAGACCAATTTCTTGTTGCGATCTTGAACAAATCCTTCCGGTTGTTCCATGTAAATTTCCTCATCTAAATCTCCATGTAAAAATGCAGTTTTAACATCTAGTTGTTGTAATTCTAAATCAAGTAAAGCAACTAATGCTAATACAATTCGAATTGAAACAATTTTTACAACTGGTGAAAATATCTCATGAAAATCAATGCCTGCTTTCTGAGAAAAACCTTTCGCGACCAGCCTTGCTTTGTACCTGTCCTTTGAACCATCAACACCCCTTTTCAATTTGTACACCCATTTACATCCCACAGTTTTTCTGTCTTTAGGAAGTTCTACCAGATCCCATGTGTCATTCTTGTCTAATGCCATCATCTCGTCCTTCATAGCTTCTTTCCACTTTTCACTTTTAGAACCTTCTACAGCTTCCTGATAGCACAAAGGTTCATCATCGTTAGCGGTTAAAGCAACTGAAGTAACATAATCATCATACCTTCTAGGAGGACGTTTAATTCTCGTGGACCTCCTTAAAGATGTTTCTGGTACTTCCACAATGGGCTAATTATTATCTGTAGGAACTTCTTCATGATCTGCATCTGAAACATGTTCATGATCTACATCTGAAACTTGTTTATGACCTGCATCTGAAACTTGTTCATGACTTACATCTAAACCATGTTCATCTTGATCATCATCAATATTTGGACTAGTTTCAAACTGAATGTGTTGAAGCTTAGATACATTATCCTATTTCACTTTATCATCTACATCTGAACATTCAAGAGAGGATTCATTAAATTTAACATCTTTGTTAATGATGATCTTGTGAGTAGTAGGATCCCACAATCTGTATTCCTTAGTCCCATCACCATATCCAACAAAGATATATCTTTTTGATTTAGGATCTAATTTAGAACGCTGATGTTTTGGAACTAGAGCATATGCATCACAACCAAAAACTTTCAGTTTAGAATAATCACAAGGATGACCTTTCCATACCTCTTGAGGAATTTTGCATCCTATTGCAGTTGATGGTGATCGATTTATCAAATAGCAAGTTGTAACAACCGCTTCTGTCCACAATTCCTTCTGCAAATTGGCATTACTCAGCATACTTCTTGCTCTCTCTAAAATAGTCATGTTCATGCGTTCAGCAACTCCATTTTACTGCAGAGTATACACAGTGGTTTTATGTCTTTCGATCCCAACTTCCTTGCAATAATTTTCAAATTCCTTTGAAGTAAACTCACCACCATTTTCAGTTCTTAAACATTTAATAGTTCTTCCAGTGATGTTTTCAACTAATGCTCTAAACTATTTGAAAACTGTAAACACATCAGACTTCTTCTTTAACATGTAGACCCACACTTTTCTAGAGAAATCATCAATAAAAGATACAAAATATGACAAACCTCCATATGAGGTTATAGGAGATGGACCCCAAACATCAGAATGGATATAATCAAGGATTCCCTTACTAGTATGTTTTCCAGTTTGAAACTTTTGTTTGCTTTGTTTCCCAAACAGACATTGTTTGCAAAAATCTAACTTAACAGACTTTAGACTAGGAAGTAACTTGCGATCATATAAAATCTTTAATCCTTCTTCGTTCATATGGCCCAAACTTTAATGCCATAAACGAATAGAATTGTTGTCATTTTCAGACACTGTAGAAACATGATCTGACTCTGTTCTTCCTTCTAACTGAAAAAGATTTCCAACCTTCTTTGCTTTCATTACTAGTAAAATTCCTTTATAAATTTTCATTACTCCACCTTGAATAAAGGTTTTATATCCATTTGTGTCCAGTACTCCTAATGAAATGAGGTTTTTCCTTAGTTCAGGTACATGTCTTACATCAGTTAAAATTTTATTTGTCCCATCAAACATTTTAAGCTGAACGGTTCCAATTCCCACAATGTTACATGTGACATCATTTCCCATGTAAACTACTCCATCATTGATTGGTTTATAAGTTTTAAACCATTCCCTATGAATACACATGTGATTTGATGCACCAGAATCTAACAACCAATGTTGATCATGACTAGACAAATCAACTGATAACACTTCATCACTCCTACCTGTCTTGGATGTCGAACCTGTATTTGTCGTGTTTTCTTCTTTCTTCTCTGTTGAAGAGTCTTCTTTGGATGCTTGCTGTCTCTTCCAACAGTCCTCCTTCAAATGTCCCGGTTTGCCACAAAACCAGCGCTTTACCTTACTCTTCTTCCCTTTTGATTTTGAACGCGAGTCGCTGTGCTTACCAGAGTGTCTTTCTCTAGAACGACCTCTAGCCATCATTGCTTCTGATGTAGAGGTTTCTGAATTTGATCTCTTCCTTGTCTCTTCGGACAACAAAGCTCCAACAACATCATCAAATTCAAGCGTTTCGATGTACTAAGGCTTATAGAAGTAACAAAATGATCCCATGACTCGGGCAACGAGCATAATAAAGTTATAGCTTTATCTTCTGATTCAAATTTTACTTCTATACTTTCTAATTGCACCAGGAGAGTATTAAAGACATTCAAATGATCAGTAATAGCTGTACCTTCCTTCATGCGCAGACTGTACAATTGTTGCTTCAGAAGAATCCTATTGGTCAAGGATTTTGTCATGTACAGCTTCTCAAGCTTTGTCCACAAACCAGCAGCAGTTTTCTCTGACACGATGTTAAACAAAACATCATCCGCCAAACACAGTCGAATACCGCTCAGAGCTCTTCCATCCAATTCATTCCATTCATCATCTGTCATGGTGTAAGGCTGTTTGGATTTTCCCAGCAGCGCCTTCGCCAAGCCTTGTTGCACAAGCAGATCATGCATCTTAACTTTCCAGATTTCAAAGTTATTTTTGCCATTGAACTTCTCGATCTCAAAACGAGCACTTTGAGTGTTTGCCATGTTGTAACAAACCAGTGTTGCGGGGGAGCGCCCCCCCCCCCCCCCTCACTCACTCCCGCTCCCGATCCGCGCTCCGGGCGGGAGCGACTCGGGAGCGGGTCGGGAGCGCCTCCCTAAAAAAAATTTCGCTCCCTGCCTTTTCGGGAGCATTTTGCCTTTTTTGCATTTTTTTTTTGTAGTAATGTTCGAAATGCAATTTTTTTTGAAAGAAACAAATAGTTTTTGAGTGGGGCAACTTAATGATCAAGTCTAGGCCCTAGTATTGATATGCTATTCATGGTAATGTTAAATTCTTAAAGTAAAAGTGACATTTTCTTTAATTTTCATTTTCATCCTTTTACTTAAATTTTTAACATTACCATGAAATGACTCAGGATGTTTGAGAGTGGTTTCGTCCTCATTGGATTTCATATGGAGAAAGTAGAATTTTAGATTTCATTCAAAATCCAGCAGACTTATCAGTTTTTCAGGATTTCAGGATTGGGGGATTGCAATGTTTCCATTGAATTTTGTCATGTATTAGGGTATGGAACTCATATTTAATCAAGAGTACCAATCCCTCTATGTACCTTGATGTTAGTGACATTGGTTGTCGAACTCCTCTATCATGACCCTTCTAAAAATGTACGCATCACTCAAACAAAATCTTGACTTGACATGCTATGCTTTTTCTATCTTATGTTAATGCTTAGAGGGTGATATTAATGACAAAGATCCCTATACAGATACAAAGGTAATGACAAAGATACCTCTGGATATTAATGCTTGGAGGGTGATATTAATGACAAAGATCCTGATTTTGCAACAAGACTAAAAAATTAGACATTTCTCGTGGTGGCAAGAGGCCCAAGCATAAAAAATAGATAATAGATTTACTTCTCTTTTCTAGTTTCTAGTAGCTTTTATAACTATTGACTCTTTCATATTTATTATGATATTTTTTTAAACAATATATGACAATTTAAGTTTGAAGTTGGCAATTATAACTCATTAGTAATGAATTATGAATATGATGCTTCATGAAAGTTGAAAGTTGTTTCATTTCATTTCATTTTATAACATTTCATTTCATGTTAGATATTATTTGTTGTAATGGTTACACTTAGCTTACAAGTACAACTTTGGTGATCAATGATGATAAATGTTATATATTGAATTTTGAAAGCTTGAAACTTTAAGATTGATGAATCATGAGACTCAATATGTTGTATGTTACTATGTTACTAACTTGCGGACGTGGTTGATGAAGATTATAACTTCTAGATGATTGTTGTTATATGGTTCAATCTATGCTTTTTTATGTTTTTTATATCTAATTCATCATTCTACATGTTTTTGTTGACATATATGTATCAAAAATTAAAAAATATAAAAAATATATATATTTTTAAAAAATCGCTCCGGGATTCGCTCCCAAACCGGGAGCTTCTGAAAATGGTCGCTCCCGCTCCCGCTTCCGCTCCCGCTCCCAAGTAACATTGTAACAAACTGAATCTCCAATTCCAACTTAATAAATAAAGTTAATATCTAACAAAAAATGCCTTTGCCTTCTACTGTGCTGTCTTTACGTTATCATACAATCCTTCTGCTGTACAAACTGCAGATTACAAATTAAAAACAAATAACAAAAGTGCAGTTTTACCAAAGCGATCCTCGCTTGGCACGTTGGCGCTTCTTTGACAGCAGACGATCCGC
Source organism: Pinus tabuliformis (assembly GCA_031772625.1). NCBI lineage: Eukaryota > Viridiplantae > Streptophyta > Pinopsida > Pinales > Pinaceae > Pinus > Pinus tabuliformis. Next base: position 111,818,593 of record CM062814.1, on the reverse strand, counting down.
GCCGGAACAAAAACGGTGTAAGTGACAAAAAATTGGCATGCTTAAACCCGTCGATTCCGCGCCAATCGGGATACTGGCACTCTGGCGCGAGTATTAAACTCGGATCCGCCCCCACTGGCGCGTCTGTTCCAAAATAAAACGCGCCAACCCGATCACTGTCAGAAATTGGCACGATTGTCTCTGCCGAAACCGCGCCAATCGCCAAAACTCCACCTTCAGTAGCTCTATCACACACACCAGCTCCACAATCAGAGACCTGTAGGTTATGGGCCCTCCACGCTTCCGCTGCGCCGCTCTGATACCACTTGTTATACCAAACAATGCGCAGCGGAAATAAAATCAAACAAACATACACAGCACATTAAAAAACACAAAACCATAACACACAGATTTAACGTGGTTCACCCAACCAATCTGGGCTATGTCCACCAAAACAGAGGCATCAGCAAATCTTATTATTCAAAGGAGATTACAACAATTCTAATTCTTCACACATACTCTCAGCTCACCCTATTTTCTCTACACTCTCTACACACACACCATCCTCTACGGGATTACATTTCTTATAGCTGGAGCATAAAACTGAATCATAAATTCCCTCACAACAAATATAGGATGCATTAACTCCTCCTCAAAAAACCCTGGAGCTAATATAGCAACTAATCCTATTGTTGTCACATACATGAGATTTTTTCCAAAATTAATTAAACAGAAAAATCTCAACAAAAATAAGTTCAGACCTGAGGTTTTTGTGGAGAAACAAATTCTGGTTCCGAGTTAACTGTGGTGGCATCTTTGAGAAAAATGTTCAAACTTCTCTCTCTGCGCGTCAGACCTGTAAGATCAGTGTGAAAGACCAAAATTTGGCCCCTCTACAACGTTGTAATTTTGGCCTTGTTACCGCTCAAACTAGCAGGGATCCTAGAGAGGCACTTGCTAGAGCAAAAGAAACAATGAAGCTAAAGCTTCCTACTCTTTATGGACTTTCATCGATGGGAGGAGACCTGATATATAGAGAATCACTTATGAAGAATAGATCAATTAATATGGATGTGAAGTGATCTCGATGACCCTTTCCTAGGAGAGACTCAAGAGTGGGACTTGCTTGCCTTTTAAGCAAGGTATAAGGTTCTCTAGGATAGGGGAATAGGGATTTGAGGGCTTGGCTTAGGGAATGTGACTTGTAAAGGAGCTTTCTCAACCCTAAAATCCTTGTGGAACTTGGTTTCCCAAGTGGTTTTTGAAGAGTTGACTTTGATGAGATATGGGACCACACGGGACCAAGTGGACCCAAGTTAGGTCAAGAGGATAGGATTTAGCAACCAATGATATGCTTGACCTAATTAGGGAGAGGGAAGGGATCAAGGAATGAATTTTCAATGGAAGGAAATGCAAGCATCCCAGTGAGGTTTCTTGCCTAAGGGAAACCAAGGGCAAGAATTGTTCTTCGAGCTAGGGCTTGCATTGTCTCAAGATCCCACTGTCAAAATCTCATGAAATTTGGAGGGCTTCTTGAGGACACACCAACACAGTTGTGGACCAAAAATCGAAGTATTTGGATGGCTAGATCGTGAGATAATTGATGCCCTAGGTGACCTAGAGGACTAGACCTAGAGAAGAGGAAAGGGGAGAAGGAAAATAGGTTTAAGGTGATCACCTTTGGGTGGACTAGTGCCTAATCCTTTGGGGAGATTGGAGTCAGGTAGAATTATGACTATGGACCTTTGAATTTTCTAGGTCAAGGAGGCCTCAAAGACAACTTCGCTTGGCACTAGGGCAGCAGCAAAAGCAGCTTCAAAGACTTTATACTTCATTTTGCAAGATAAATGGCTTGTCAAGATGAATTTCAGTAATGAAACATCCCTAGGAACATTCATTCATTATACATGGCCCATACATGAAGCATTCACTATCCAGAAACAAAATTTCCACAACTTTGCATAAGAGATGTAGCAAATAAGCCCTAGTATAGTAAAATCCCAACAACAATGTATGTGACAAAATTAGAAAGAAAGAATAGCATTAAAATGTATGAGATGTATAAGAATATATCCAACCATCCAAAAACTTGCCATCAAGAAGCTCCAAGACATATGAAAATTATCTAAACATCAAAATTCATCCATGCTCAAAAAAATCATCCTCCAAGAAGGATAGCGAAAATTTCTAAAGAGATACTAGTTCCAAATCCAAGTGATGATGCTAAAATGAATCCTCATCACTTTTATTTATACACTTCTAATGAATTCAATTTAGCTACTTGGGCCTACATTAGCCCCTAAACTAAAATAATGTGCAAAACAACTAACTTTTGGTGACAAGCCCACCAAACTAGCTCATAAACAAAAGAATAAGCCTCTCAAGAGGTCGAATGGTCAATAATACATGTCGTTGGACCTTCTAAGAAGCTCGATGAAGTTCGTAAGTACCATAATGATGAATAAGACTCCCAAAGGTAGTGGACAAGGGGTTGGCCCCTTGTTCTCCACATAATAAACCTGTGGTGCTCCGAATGGGTGTGAGGGCACACAAGTAACCTCATGGGTCTCCCAGTAGATTGAAGATGCGTGTAGACCATCTATAAGGGCTCAGATGATGGTGTAAGTGATCCCACATCAGCATACAAGTCCCGGGTCATCTACCAAGTGCATGGTACAACTGTGGGGTTGACTAGGCATGGTGAACTAGGTGCATCTTCCTCGTCCAGTAGGTGAATCGCGAGCAATCTTTAAACATCTCCGGGGATCCATGGGGTGCTTTATATTGCTATGGAGGCCCATGGTTCTCAACACACACTCTACATGTGCCAATGCAGTCGTCTGGAGGGTTAGGACCCTGTATAGGGAGACCAAACCCAAAATGGGGACCATTGACAATACTGCATAAGATCCAATGCATCCCCTAGCCTTCTAGTACAATAAGTCATTAAAGGAAATCAAGTTTAAGAGCTTACAAACCATGGACAACAGGTGGGCACTTTAGAATGGCATGCCCTTCCATAGTGGGCTTTGGCATGTGCAAATGTCTCCAAGCTCAAATGGGGGTTAACCAAGCACCCTATTAGGTGGTTTCTGTTTTTAAAGGGGGTGGTATGCCCATGGTACATCCTTCAAATGGTGGTGGCATGTGATAAAGTGATGGAACTGATTAGGGGATGAAGGGGAAATCCTGAGTCACATGCCATGGTGCATGGGTACCTAATGAAAGGGAAGCCCATACTTGGGTAAATGACGTGTAGGAGGGAGAAATCGTGGTACTTGAGTTACCCAACCTTGATTTTTCCACCCTTCTTTATATGCCTTTTGCCTTTTATGATTTTTCTTTAATTAATTGCTTGGGGCTCAAGGGATAAGAGCATGATGTTGTGAGGTATAGGAGTGGATACCCCCTTTAAGGTAGGGCGGTTCATTGCCCACTAGGGGTTGGGAAATCATGGGTTCCTGAATGAGAAAGGAGGCTCGTCTAGGGCTTATAGGAACCAGGGTGATGGCCATGATGATGGGGTAGAGCTCATGTATTGGCTTTTTCCCACGTGCTAAATGTGTTTTTCTTGACCATCTTTTGCATTTTGTGGTACATCTTCCTGTTGAATGTGGCCAATTATGCTTTAACTTTTCTTTTCAACTGCATCAACGTCTAGGGCATTATTCCAAGCCCGACTCAAGGTGTGGGCAAGCGGAGGAGGAAGGCTCACCCTATGTGGACCCAATGGAGGAATGTGGACCCAAGTGGGAGAAATGATGAATGGGGCTATAATGAGTGGAAGGGAAGTGATATATCTAGATGAGGGAGTGGGACCACACAACCAAAATCAGGGTTTCCCATGTAATACCATTCCTAAAACCCAAAGGTCAGTAAAAATGATCCCACGAGATAAGGGTCCAATGTTAACATCCAAAAGAGGTCTAGGGGACAAGAGCACAAACCTAGCCCATTCTTTCTGTTGAATCCCACCATTAATCCATGCCCAGAAGTATCCATGATAAGCAAACTACAATAGTTAATTACCAAATGACAAGGCATACCTTTAGGTTTGGGAGGCCCATCTTCAAACATACGATCATGATAGATGGGTGACAAACCACATGGCTGGCTCAGGTGACAGAGAAATCGCACAACGAGCTAGTTGGTAGCTGCAAGGGGCTATTCGCTGCCGGCTAAGGACCATCTTGGACGAAAAAATTCTCCTAGGGATATCACCCACAAAATGGTGGGTAACAGGCCTATTTCAGGCCTGAAATTTCGACCTTTGTGGCATTGTAACTTCGACCCTCTGTGTTCGGTTGTATTTCAGACTGTATTGGAACCTCAAATTCAGACTTGTGGAGGCACATTGCAAAGAAAAATTTGGACATGTGCCAATCATCTTAGAACCGGGTCGTGGAAAGGAGCCAAGAAGTAATACTTGGCAATAGTCTTTACACAGTTGCTTTATTACATTGAGCTGTCCGTGACGGTTCACCCCATAAGAACAATGGCAAGTCCAAATCATGCATCATGGCCTTGACCAATTCTTCAATGGATCTGTTCTTTCATTCTGCTACACCATTCTGTTGTGGATTATAGGGAACAATTAACTCCCTCTTAATCCCATCCTGCTTGCAGAAAGCAACAAGCTCCTTTGAGGTGTATTCTCCTATGTTGTCAAATCTCAATATCTTGATCTTTTTACCTGTCAAGTTTTCCACTTTGGCTTTGAATTCTTGGAACTTATCGAATACTTCATCTTTTGTCTTTAAGAGATATATCCATGTCTTACGGGAGAAGTCATCGATAAATGTCACATTGTACAACGAACCACCATGTAATTTTATGGGCTTCCTTAGATCTGTTGCCACTATTTGGAAATGGTTTCTTGATGTTCTTCCGAAGAGCACAGCCTTTGCATACACCACCATTCTTTACCTGTAGTTCATGAACTCCTAACACTATTTCACTTAATTCAGGCAATGCTCTAAAATGAAGATGTCCATACCTTCGGTGTCGTAGCTCACTTGGATCCATTTCATCATGTACTAAAGCTTGATCTAGTTGACTCACAAGTCTATACAGTCTTCCATCATAAATCCCAATAACCCTATTATCTATACTAGAGCCCTTTGACCAAACAAGTAATTTGAAACCAGTTAAGGTACGCTGATTGGGCACACGAGTCCAAGCGCATCATCTCATGAATAATGTGGGGCAATAAACAAACTGATGAAGTTGTTGAGGCTGCCCATGTTGTGCAATGATGCTTTGCACATGATGGAGTCCCATGGCTCTCAACACATCCTTCAAGTGATAGGGGTCATGTGAATAATGATGAGATGGATGGGGACACAGGGGTCTCAAGGCCAAATGTCATGGGTACAAGGATGGCAATAATGAGGAATGTCCACATATTTGGGCATACAAATGTAGGAGGGAGAAAACATGGATACATGAGTTACCCCAACCTTTGTTTTTCCACCCTTCACCATTTTCCTTTTGCCCTTTCTTGATTTTTCTTTGTATTACTGTTTGTGGCTCTAAGAAGTGAGAGCATGCTATGTATGTTGTAAGTAGTTATTACCCCCTTAAGGTGGAACAGTGTTGATTTTGGGTAGCATCGGATGTTCTCTAGCCATGAAATTTGGTGGAGAGGTTAGGGCACATGAGATCTCCAATACCCAGAAAAGGTTTGGGCAAATTCTAGACAATTCAGGAGATATTAAAATAATTAATATTTTTAATGGAGTCCCTCAGTCTAAACTTAGGGAAAATAAAATACTAATGTGTATTAATATGAAACTGTGTTGCCCACGGGGCTTTGGATTGACGGTGAATGGGTGCACTGTTAAGGCACTCCTTGCGATAGGTCACCGGTTCAATTCCCCGTGGGTACTTAGTTTAGTCTTAACATAGAAAAAAAAAAAAAATATGAAACTGTGTTAAAATGGTCCAAAGGGCATGGATCAATCCAAATCTAATCTTAGCCGTTGATTAGGGACTTAATCTTAGTTGTTGATATGTCAACGAGAAAAGTATAAGAAGAGGCTTGAGGGTCACTTGGAGAACACACCAGAGTTATCAGTCATTCTATTCTCTAGAGCGGGGTTTGCTAAGAGAGATAGAACTAGTGATCGAGAGATGCAGCTGAGGGGCATTTGAGTACGGAGAGACAGAGAGGCAGAGATAGTGCCGAGAGAGTAGTGCAGTAGCCAAGGAGAGTGACGTAGAGCCATTCAGGGCTCACACAGTGCCACACAGAGGCTGTTAGGAGTTGTGCAGAGCCTCAGAGAGGCCAGCATTGCTGACGCGGGGCCTCCTAAGGTTGACGCAGACCCATCCGGGGTGACACAGGGCCAGCGCTGGGCAGAGAGGGGCTGACGCATTCCAGAGAGAGGCTGACGTTGGGGTTTCTGGGGCAGATTGGTGCTGAGTAGCTGCCGGAAGGATTATTCGGGGTTTCAACGAGGAGATTTGTTAGAAACTGAGAAGTACCAAAGAAATTCTCTGTTGGGTAGGCCAGTTTAGGCACCCAAATTGTACTTTGATATTGCTTAATAATAAAACCCTCAGATAGCTGCACCGGTTTTCCCACATTGGGTTTTTACGGGACATTAGTCCAAAAATAATGGTGTCATATGGTATGATTGTTTTTGTATCCTTTGGTTGCTATTCTGTAATATGTTGAGCATTCACTAGTGTTTATTTTCAGTATTTACATTGTAAATAACTTTTTAAGTAAAATAACAAGTAGGTAGGAATAAATTAGATAAAGTGCATGGAGGGTTTCTAACTAAGTAAACTTAGAAACTTCAACAAGCAATTCATCGCACACTAGGGGTTCAGAGCAAGAAGGAGGGTCCTCCCTAGGTCCACATGATGAAAAACGTAATTTTTAGAACATGTGATAGTGAGGATGAGTCGATAGAAAGTGAAGTTGAGATTAGCCCTACCTTTTCCAAGGATACTATTTTTGATAATCCCCTCTCTGAAGACCTTGGAGAAGGTGATCCCATAACCCCTTCAAACATTGATATCAGTGATTACTTGCATATTTAAGAAGGGAAATGAGAGGTCGATGGGGATCATTTTGACAAGGTCCCTATCTATGATACTGATGATGAGGATACCAATAGGACCCTTGTCTCTCTTCACAATCCTAGGGTTGTAGTTGAATTTCATGTAGACCCTTTCTTCAACCCCTCTTGTAATAAAGAATCCTTTCTCTTGCTTGAATATGATCATCATGAGCAACCCGCTTGTTGTGTCTCCCCATGTCATCAATCTCCCTTTCCATCCAATCATGACCCTAGCGGGGCCATAAAGCGCGATATGAATGATAAGGACCGTGATGGGGATGATATGCCTAAGGTTTCCATTCATCAAAGGTTTATGAGCTTGATTGTTGATATCTCTATCTTTTGGTTGGAAGAAAGGATCTTGTGGAGTAGATTGCATCCCTTCGTTCCCTCTTCCCCTGTGATACTCCATGTGTGGTCATTCTATTTTCCCACCTCCCGCCCTTGTGACCTTCCATATAGCCATTCCTGCCCTTGCCTTTGGATCTATTGCATAAGTAAGCAGAGGGGCAGTTGTTCTCATATTGATTGGATGATATGTTGGTTGCATTGGGTCTATGATTACACTTAGTATTTGTGTGATGTAATATGCATATTAGAGTAGGATGCATTGCATGCTGATTTTCGCATTAGAACTAATATCATATTCTTTTATCATGCTAGATTAGGTGCATTTAGAATTAAATTTTTATTTTTGATTTTATGGCCTAATACAAGCATGGGCAATCATATGACACCACAAAAACATGTTGCCCCGTGTGCTTGTTCTTTGATGTGTAGGTAACAGGTCTATGATCCCAAGAGATTGTTGATGTTCTCATGACCTTCCCGTTCGACTAGATTCATGCACCCTACTAAGAGATCATGTCCCAGTTGGAGGCAAATGTTTCCCACCACCTATGGTGACACCCATAGGAGAAAATTTTCTCCTAGATTGTCTTCAGCTAGTAGCCAACAACCCCTTGTAGCACCCAAATAACTCAATGTGCCACCATCTCTGCCACTTGAGCTAGCCATTATGCACCCTCACCCATCTATCATGATTGTATGTTTGAAGGTGGGCCTTCCAACCCCGAAGGTATGGCTTTCATTATGTAGTTGGGTCTTTTTGCTTACTTATTATGGACACTTCTGGGAATAGATTAGCGGGGGGATTCGGCAAAAAGAATGGGCTTGGTCTGTACTCTTGTCCCCTTTGTCCAACTTGGTGGTTAGCTTTTTATCCTAGTCTCATGGGATCTCCTTTATTGGTTGCTAGCGTTAAGAGTGGCACTACGTGGGAAATCTTGATTTTGGTTGCGTGGTCTTGCTTCCTGACATCGCATACATCACTACCCTCTGCTCATTATGACCGCTTTTCACATATTTCCCTTTAGGGTCCACATTTGCCCATTAGGTCCACAAGGAGTTAGTCTTCACCCCCCCTCCCCCCTTTGTCCACACTTTGGGTCGGCCTTAGAACGATGCCCCAGAGGTTGATGCATCTAAAAAGAAAGTAAACAACATAATTTAGCCACTCTCAACAGGAAACGTACCATCAAATACAAAAGATGGTCGGGACATACAAATTTAGCACGTGGAAAAAATGCAACATGAGCTCTAACACCATCATCATGGCCGTGACCATGGTTCCTAGGGCCCCTCATATTGACCCCTTGCATCATTAAGGAACTCGTGATTGTCCCAAACTGTGGTGGGCAATGAACTACACAACCTTAACGGGGAAATCACTACTATATCTTACACAACATGCTGTCATTCCTTGGAGCCTCCAGCAGTTATAAAAAAAAAGTAATAAAAGGCAAAAGGCATATGAAAAAGGGTGGAAAAACAAAGGTCAGGGTAACTCATATACCATGATTGCTCCCTCCTTCATCTATACACCCAAGTCTCGGCTTCCCTCATCATAGCTACCCTTGTACCATGGCATGTGGCTTGGATCCTTCCCTAATGCCCCACTCCGTTTCATCATTATATCACATGACACCTGCCATATGACAGATGTACCATGCACCTTTCACTCCCTAGAGGTTGAGACCACTTAATAGGGTCCTTAATTAACCTTCTTCTTGAACATGGAGACACCTGTACACTTTAAAGCCCATTATGGAAGGGCATGCCACTATGAAGTGCCCACTTGGTGTTGGACATTAGATAAACCAATGCTCCTTGTGTGTTTCGCGACATGGACTAACTGCCTCTCATGGATCCTTATCTCTGGCAATGCAATCATTGACTAACACCTGCAAGTTTTGGTCGAACGACAATCGTGATTCCCAACAAGTGGTATCGGAGCGTAGGTCATGAGTTCAATACACACCCAACTTGCATTGGGGGGGAGATTGTTGGACATTGGACAAACCAATGCTCCTCGTGTGTTTCGTGACATGGACTAACCGCCTCTCGTGGATCTTTATCTTTGGCGATGCGATAGTTGATAATCGTGATTCCTAATATTTGGTTCCATGACTTGTAAGCTCATTTGCTCAATTACGTTAAAAATTTGTTGTATTGGAAGGTGAGGAGACACATTGGATCTTATGCAGGATTGCAGGTGGGTCTTCATCTGGGGGTTGGGTCTCCCTATACGGGGTCCAAGCCCTCTAGAGGGTCATATTGGCATTTATTGAGAGCCATGGGATCCCTTGACACCGTTCATGCTCGCTCGTGTCCGACTTGTTTGATGATGATGATGCACATGGACCACCTTGCCCAGCCGGCTACATTCTTGCACCGCACACTTGGCAGTTGATCCAGGGCCTAGATGGGGCTATGCCTCACCATGGGAGACAAAGGGATGGCTTGCATCATTGTTCCATCCCTTGCAGAGATTGAAGAATGTAACTAGTGTCGGCCTTCATAATTGTATTAGAGTCTTGATGTAATGTATTTGTCAAAAGAAAGAAAAATAATTTTTATTATTTAAGAAATTGACTTATTAAAGCATGGGTTTCATGCTTGGGTCAATTAATTTTAGGTCAAAGCCTCCATTGAAGGCTTCTAGGGTTTATGTCAAGTGTCCTTGTCTATGTCATAATGTAAAAGACCCTTCTTGGGCTTCATTTGTCAAGAAAGAAATTTATTTTAATGTAAAATAGGTCAATTAGGCCTCCTTCGCCAAGTTGGCCTCAAAATGGACAAGTCAGTCTAACTGAGGGGCAAAATCTCCTATATAAAGGAAACAACTCGAACTCATTTGGAGCACTCAAGGAAACAACTCGAACTCATTTGGAGCACTCACTAATCAAGTTCAATTTGCAGTTATTGGGGCAGTAAAAAGTGCGAAATTCAAGGAAGAAGGTGGAAAGGTCTAGTGAATGAGAATGAGGTCTTTGTCAATCACAAGAAGTCGAAATTCTCTCTCTCTCTCTCTCTCTCTCTCACTCGTGTGAAGCTAATGAGCTACTGGAAGGGTCGAAGTTGCAGCAATATAGCTAGGCTGAAATTCTGAATTTGATGGCGGCTGAAATTTTGGGTTGTTATTGGGTTGAAGCTACTAGACAAGAAGAGACTACTGAAGTTTGCAAAATCATATTGAAAGGATAACTTGGTGGAGGAGGAAGGTATTTTTGGTCTAGGATTTTGGTCTATCTCAACTTGAATTTGCTAGTGGAAGAGTTTGACTGGGTTTTCCCCTATATAGGGGTTTTAGCCTTGGCAGAGTGCCTACATCTGGTGTCTTGATCTTCGTGTTTTGCTTTTGATAATTGCTTGATGAAACAAAGATAAAAGAAGAACATAAGAAAGGCTAATAAGAATACTAAGATATCACAAGTAATTATCAACATACGAAAATCTTTCTGCCTTTCTGATTTTCTAACATGGTATCAAAGCTAAGGTAAAGAAGGAAGAAAAAGGAAAACTAATGATCTATTGAAAAGAAAGATATAAGAAAAAGGGTTTCAAGCAAGGTCACAAGGAGTAGAAGATTGCAATATGACAAACTCAGTTTCTATGTTTCAGAATCATATTTAATTTGGTGTAGGCTGCTTCAGTAATTTGCTTCAATATTTCAAGAAGAAATCTGAAATAAGTTTGTAATGTAATTTATGATCTAGGTGAAGTAGTTTCAATTGGTTGCAGTAGGATTCCAGAGACTTTTAGATCTAGGAATTTTCACATGGTATCAGATTTGTTGATGTGAAACAGGAAGAGTAGATCTAGCACTGAAGCAAGGGAAAACTCGTTGCAGCAAGCAGCAGTTCGAATCCCCTGAGAGATTGCACAGTTCTAGCCAGGAGGGTTATATTTTCGAGGTTGTATCTCTCTGAGTGAGTTGACAGAGATGTAAGACTACCGGATTGAGAATTTGCCAAGGCAGAGGGAGCCACGCAGAGCCTCAGCCCAAAGTTAGAGGGACACGGTTTTCTGCAAGCTGAGTGCTAGGCAGAAAACCCGTCAGAAGGAAGCAGATCGCATAGTGAGGGAATACTTCCTTAATGGTTTCTTGCTGAGGAAATCAGTATTTCTCATTTGCTAGGCAAGAGAGGAACAAAAGACTTACCAACTTCATCAGGGAGTATGTAAGCCAGCCTAGAAGCTACGTAGTAGGGAGAAAGAGGGAGTTGTTCGACATTTTTTCGGAGGATATGGCAACTAGTGGCTTGAGGGATCAAGATAGGTTGGACGGAGCATCCAACTACGTCATCTGGAAGGCTAGAATGTCTTTCCTTCTAGATGAGCATGCCCTCAAGACGTACGTCGACAGTGTGGTGGCTGAACCTGCGGATGCAGATCTGCTAAAGAAGTACAAGGTTGAGATGGCAAAGGCCAAGAGGATGATCCTGGATGGAGTCAAGGATCACGTGGTGTGCCACATTGCTAGCAGAGCAACTATTAAGGAGATGTGGGATGCCTTGGCCACATTGTATCAAGGATCTTCCGAGTAGTAGAAGATGTACTTAGAGAAAATTTGAGAATTGCTCAGATGCGAAAGGGAGAACGTGTGGATCCATTCCACACAAAGCTGAAGGAGACCTGTGATGAGTTGTCGGCTGCGGGGCATACACATCAGGATTCAGAGTTGTGATACTGACCCTCAATTTTGTCTCAGATGAGTGGCAAGTCTTTGTCCATAGTATCCTGGGCACAACAACATTCCCTGATTGGGATGAGATGTGGGTAGCTCTAAAACAAGAGGAGCTGAGGAGAGACTTGGTCAAGGTCAAACTTGACAGAAGTAGCAGCAGCAGTGGGTCGAAGCCCAAGGAGGAGGAGGAGAATGCAGCCCTTGCATCGAAGGGACAACAGGGACAAAAAAGACGAAAGAAGGACATCGCCAAGGTGGTCTCCAAGGTGAAGTGTTTCATATGTGGAGAGATGAGCCACTATGCATCCTAGTGCCCTTTGAAGAAAAAGGACAAGGATCAGAAACACGATCCTAAGGTTGCAGCTGCAAAGATCGAACAAGAGGAGGTCGCCATGACAACCAAGATACCTCTGGGAGGAAGGTGGGCTGATTTGGAGTTGTAGTTCGAAAGAGCTACAGATGGGCAGGATCCTTGAGGAGTCCACCTCTTGGATCAATAACTTGCTACGGGAGCCCAAATCAATAGTAGAAGGATGGACTAGCGTCAGATGATGCCGAGGATTGTCAGGAGATAGTTGCAGTGGTTAGTAGCGCCAGAGTCTGAGCAGCGCAAAGCAAAGTTGGCAGTAGTGTAGATGGCCTAGAGCAGACATCAGCAGCAAAGCAGTAGATTCAGAGGGTCAGTGCAAAGACTAGCAACAATCAGTTCCAACATTCACGTGGTATCATATTAAACTCAGTTAGTTCAATAATTTTGGATGTTTTTCAGTTGTTTCTCTCAGCAACCGCGTTGCATTACAGATGCAGTGTTAGCAGTGGCAGTGCTAGCAGCATAACAGATGTAGTGCTTGAGAGGGAGTTGTAGTACGGATGTAGCATTAGCAGTGGCAATGTCAAAGGCAGCAGTACAGTTACAGCAACAATGCAGTAGTTGGTGGACATCATGTCAGACATCAGTAGCGCAGTAGTTGGTGGACATCAGCAGCGCAAAGGATGATGCTTTAGAGTCAAAGCAATATGCAGCAACAGTATATTGCTAGAGCACATTCCTCTCTAAGAGGGAGTGCTGATTTGGGGTAGCATCAATGTGCTCTGGGCCTCAAATTTTGCAGGGAAGCTTGGGCACATGCATTCCAAAGAACCCATAAACCATTTTGGGAAATTCCACCCAGAGACAATTTTATTAAAATAATTAATATTTTTAAAGGAGTTTCTAAGTCTAAACTTAGGAAAATTAAAATATTAATGGGTATTAATCTAATTGTGGGTGAAACTTCTAGAAAAAGACAAAGATCAAGTCAAGATGATCTGAGCCTTTGATTAGGAGTTAATCTAGGTCGTTGGTTGTCCAACAGGAAGATATAAGAAGGGGCCTGAGGGTCATTTGGAAAACACACCGAGAGATCAAAAGATTGAATTTCTGAAGTGAGAAGTTCTCAGGAGAAAGTTCTGATTGACGAGATTTCTTGCAGATGAGGGGCAGGGATAGCATCCAGAGAGAGAGATTTTCTCAATCGGAGAATCATCAACAGAGAGAGGCAAAGAGTGATCCAGTAGCCCAGTCGCAGAGGCCGATGCAGGGCCACGAAGGTCCACGCAGAGGCAACACAGTGAGTGAGGGAGAGTTTGAGATTTTGCTGGGCAGAGTCAGTTTCAAAAGCCGGGAGTCAAGGTGTGAGACCGAGAGGCTGAGAGCAGTGACTCTGTGCAACAAATTGATCAGTAATATGGGTGACGTAGTGCCTAGAGGGGTTGATGTAGGGACTGCGTGAGGACTATGCAGAGGTAGCGTAGGGCCTACCAGAGGCACCTCATCCAGTGACGGGATCAGTCGAGACTTTTTCTTAGTGATTGTGTGAGGTAATCTCGGAAAGCTTATGCCAATATTTCTCTCTGTAACTGAATAACCCTGTGAGGTATTCAGAGATGTATTCAGAATTTGCTACTAGAATAATAATAAACCCTCAGAGTTGTTGCATCGGTTTTCCCGCATTGGGTTTTTCTGGGGACTTTTGTTCAAAGATAATAGTGTCCTATGTGTTTGTATTTCCTTGCTCAGTTTATATGTTTCAGAATCATATTATTTGGTGTAGGCTGCTCTAGTAATTTGCTTCAATATTTCAAGAAGAAATCTGAAATAAGTTTGTAATGTAATTTACGATCTAGGAGAAGTACATTCAGTTGGTTGCAGTAGGATTCCAGAGATTGTTAGATCTAGAAATTTTCACACTCCAACTATAGGGCATGGGAAAAGAGGATAGATCTTATCCTCCCTAAGCACAATGTTTTGGACCTTGTTCAAGGAAAATTCAAGAAGCCTATAGATGAAGCAGAGAAAGAGAAGTTTAGAGAAATCAAAATATGGGCCATGAATCTAATAGTAGATGGAATAAAGGATAACCTAATTCCATACATATCCAACATAGACTCTACTCAATAAATGTATGAAGCTCTCTCCAAATTATTCACCATCAAGAACATTGGTCAAATGGCAAGCCTCAAGAATGAACTAAGGACAATAAAGATGACAAGAGATGATATTGTATCATTCTACTTTGTAAGGATATCTAGAATAAAAGATGATCTCCAAGCAATAGATGAAGTTTTACCAGAAATGGGGCTCATAATTGTTGCTCTTCTAGGACTACAAAAATCTTGGAGTGCTTTTGCATCATGAATTAGCGGTTGGAAGGATACTCTAACATTCAAACAAATGTGGAATGCATGCAGTCAAGAAGAAACCAAAATATCATTAGTAAACAACAAGAAAGAGGATTAAGAAGAAAACACCTCTAATGCTTATTCTGCTCAGCACAATAAGAAGGGAACTTTCAAGAAGTTCAAAGGACCTAAGAAGAAAGTTGACCTATCCAAGATTGAATGCTACAACTATCATAAAATGGGTCATTACTGAAGAATCGCAAGTCGAAGAATTATAAGTCCTCTCTTACATATCCTTCTTAGTCTTCTATTCTAAGTTTTATATTGTTTTCCTTCATGTTTTGATTTCTAAAGTTTGTAAGTCTAACATATCTTGTTAGAACATCCTTGAATTATTTTGATAAGTTGTAGGTATCCCTCAAAAGGATTGGATTAAGAGGGAGCCTTCACCATTTTACCAAAAGATAAGTATTTTGTTCTTTGTTTCATCTTTTCATGTTTGGTTTCCTCCTCACATCAAGATTTGTTTGTATTGTATGCTAACCTTTTCTTTATATTTTCCTTGGTAGCAAAGATTTCATAATACATAAAGCTTATGGATGAGACTTGAAGAATGAAAGAAGTTCTGTTGCATAGGAAGCCCTTCAAGAATTGATATTCCACAAAGTTTGTTAAAGAACAATTCAAGGTATGTCTTAAACTATAAGTTTTGTTACAAGGTTCTCTTCATAGAAAAGGTATGTTAGTTCTCTTTTGAAATTTGCTTTACATCACTGACATCGTTATGTCTAGGGTTTTGAATCACAAAGATTCTTGTTAGGGTGATTAATCATTATATTGAAGCTACCCCTGTTATACTGTCACTTGATCATTCTTGTGAAACCTTAACCTTTAGGGCTCATTATAAAACCCTAGCCTTTTGGTGCTTAGGGTGTGTTACCAATAATTTTGAAACCCAAGTCCTCTGGTTGTTGATGAAATCTAGAACCTATGATGAAAACTCTATTCTTTTAATGTTTAAGGTTTTGATGAATTAGGGTCTATGAGCAAGACCCTTGTATTAGCTAAAATCTAAGTTGCACGAAACGGGGAAACGGAAACGAGTTTCCGAAACGGGAAGCGAAACGAAACGCGACCTCCCCAAATTTTGGAAACGGGGAAACGCGAATATATATAATAATATATATATATATATATATATATATATATATTAAAAATTATTATTATATATATGTGCAATCATAAAGCATGAATGATACATTTACATTATATGATTATAATTTATTTCATTTAAACATTAAGATTAAATTTACATCACATTTATTCATGAGTCATGAATGATCACATAATGAAAATAAAAATATAGGAAAATCCAAAATCAGCCTTTATTTATATTAGTATATGAGGCTGCAAGTACAATAAAGACTATAAGGCTGCAAGAACTATAGAGACAAGTCACAAAAGACTAATCCTCATCATAACAATCCTCATCAAAATTAGAAGCAGCGCAATGCTCAACAGTGGATGGTAGTGCTGAAGAAGATGATGCACCAATTCCACTATCAGATTCGGCCTCAATATTCAGGGCAGCAAGAGAGAGATCCAAATCAGGATTTTCTGCATCCACATCCCATTCTTTAGAAGGACCACTGTTGTATTCTAGACCCCTACGAGATGCAAGGCGAAGGTTGGAGTGCACATAAACAAGATCCTCTGCTTTCTGTGAGCCCAACCAATTGCGCTTCACAGAATGAATAAAACCAGAAGTGCTCCAATTCCTTTCTGCTGATGAAGAGCTTGCCACTTGTGAAAGAATACGAATGGCAAGGTTTTGCAAATGTACACCATTCGCTCCATGACAAATCCACCACCTAACTGGATTCATGGTGCTTCTCTCCTCCAAAGCTGATATATCTGCATAATCATCTATTCCTGCAGCAAAACTGGCAAATTCCTCCTTTACCTCCCTATGTAGATGAGAAGGAAACATTCTCATAAGGGCTTTTTTCACCCCAGTAGCCACCTCTCTATCCTTATGGGGTGCCTTCCTCTTCCCATTGCTTTTAGCAATAAGCTCCTCATCATAAAATTTGGGGTTCAAAGCATGTGCTAAAGTGTGCAATGGTGTATTGAAATTGTTCCACCTATCAACAATGATTTTCTTGATCAAACCAGCAAAATGATCATCAACAAACAAAAGTTGTGGAGACTCCTGCGAAATGATTTCCATAGTTTTCTCAACCATGGAATCCATGCCATCATATACCTCTCCCAAGAAAGGTTGGTCAGTGTCAGCACTCTGGAGAAGCTCAAATGCAGGGGTTGTGAACTTTAGCAAGAAATCTACCTTGCTCCACCAATCCTCATCAAGGCACAATCTACGCACCATAGATCCCCGCTCTGAATCTACTTGTCTCCACTCAATCCAAAGTTGACTCACCACCATAGAAACTAATGCATGCTTAACCTCAACAAGGCGGCGCAAAATCACGAAGTTTGAGGCATATCTTGTCTCAGCAACTTTTAACAACTCCAATTTGGAGTACTCTCGAAATATGGCCTGAGACTGGTGGTGGTTGGTGATGAATTTGATAATCTCCCTTGCTTCCCCTATGAGTTCCTTTATCCAGGAAACTTTGTTGTCGATCTCCTCTAAGATCAGATTCAGATTATGGACAATGCATGGTGTCCAAAAGATGTGGTCATACCTCCCCTCAATAATTAAACCTGCAGCTTTGCAAACCGGTGCATTATCCGTGATAACTTGCACCACCTTGTTAGGCCCTATTTGTTCAATAGCTTTTATAATAACATCAGCAATGTATTGTGCATCTTTCACCTCTCCTGAGCAGTGTTCTGCCTTGATAAACATTGCTCCTTTGGGGGAAGTGGCAATGATATTTATCAATGGTCTGTGCCTCATATCTGTCCAACCATCTGAGACTATGGTAACCCCAGAGCTACTCCAGGAAGAACGAATTGGAGCTAAAATGTCCTCCACAAGGTCCTTCTCATTTTTGAGAAGCTGGGTTCTGACCTTTCTCATAGTTGGGCCCCTTGTACCCTTGAGGAGCTTTGTTAACTGCCCTTATCATATCTTGCCAGTAAGGAGAGCGAACAACATTGAATGGGATACCACATGCATAAATGCACCTAGCCACTCTGGAATCAGTTTCTTCTCTTGCTTGCACATTCACCAATCTAGCAATTCTGCTATCCTGAACTGAAGGGGATGCCCCTGGGCCTCTGGTATTTTTGGGTGTTGGTTGTTCATGTTGTTGAGTGTGACCAGCTCTCCTCTTTCTTGCTTCAACTACAATCCTTGGCTCAATGTTAGATGGAGCTTGAGTAAGCTCATCATGCCTTCTCTTAGTACCATCCGCCTCATCTTGCTCTCTTTGATATGCCCTCCTTGCCAACGGATCTGATGTTTTTGTGCAACCTGAAATCCCCTGTCCTCCTCCATGCAATAGATGCGCCTTCACTCTTGGGTAGGAGCCCTTGTACGTATTATTGCAATGATTGCATCGCCATTCCCATGAGCCACCACCTCCACATCTTTGAAGCTTCGTCACATGCCTCCAAAGAGGATAATATTCAGCCCTTGGGTTGGCCCTAGGGATTGAACTTGCAGCTGCACTTTGGCTGGAAGCCATTGCTGCAAAAATAAATTAAAAAAACAAATCTGTAAATAATAAAAACGTTTTTCATATTTTTGGCTGTATAAACCCTAGAAAAATTAAAGAAATAGTAAGAAAAAAACTAAGAAATGAATGTGGCTTACCCAAATTAATTTTCTGTGGCTGAATCTACCCTAAAATGCCAGAAAAGAGGAGAAATATGGCTGTAGCTGTGCCAAATCTGCTGCAAAAATAAATTTAAAAAACAAATCTATCAATAAAAAACGTTTTTCATATTTTTGGCTGCCTAAACCCTAGAAAAATTGAAGAAATAGTAAGAAAAAACTAAAAAAATGAATGTGGCTTACCCAAATTAATTATCTGTGGCTAAGACTACCCCGAAATGCCAGAAAAGAGAAGAGAAATATGGTTGTAGCTGAGCCAAATCTGCTGCTACTGAAATCTCCTGCTGAAATCTCTTTCTCTTGCTGTTGAAATCTCTTTCTCCTGCTGCTGAAATCTACTTTGCTCACTGCTCAAAACACCCTAGCTGAAACAACTGCCAGTCTCCAAGAGAAACGACTTGTTGAATAGTGTGATGAGAGAATGAGACAAACTGCTCTTTTATAACTTTAGAATAGGTTTCTAGAACATCCCGGAAACCTAAAAAAAAATTAAAAACAAAATTTAAAAAAAAAAAAATTAAAAACAACACATAAATTTGGGGAAATGTGGCTCGTACGGCCTGGAAACGCGTTTCCGGCCGTACTGCCACGTTTCCGTTTCGGGAAACGTGGCAGTACGGCCGGAAACGCGTTTCCAGACCGTACGGTACGCGTTTCCGGGTTTCGTTTCGTTTCCCGGGAGGAAACGACCCCTAGGGCCACGTTTCCTGCAACTTAGGGGAAAACCTAGTCAAACTCTTCCACTAGCAAATTCAAGTTGAGATAAACCAAGACCCTAGACCAAAATACCTTCCTCCACCAAGTTAGCCTTTCAATACGATTCTGCAAACTTCAGTAGTCCCTTCTTATCCAACGGCTTCAACCCAACAACCTAGAATTTTGGCCCCCAACAAATCTAGAATTTCAACCTAGCTATATTATTGCAACTTCGGCCCTTCGAGCAATGTCACACGTGTGAGAGGGAGAGGGAGAGAATTTCGACTTCTTGTGCTTGATAGAGACCTCCTCCTTTGCTAGCCCTTTCCACCTTCTTCCTTGAATTTCACACTTTTTACTACCCCAACAACTGCAGATTGAACTTGATGAGTGAGTGCTCTAAATGAGGTCGAGTTGTTGCCTTTATATAGGAGATTTTGCCCCTCAGTTAGGCTGAGTTGTCCAGTTTGAGGCCAACTTGGTGGGGGAGGCCTAATTGACCTATTTTACATTAAAATAAATTTCTTTTTTGAAAATGAAGCCCAAGAAGGGTCTTTTACATTATGATATGGACAAGGACACTTGACATAAACACTAGAAACCTTCAATGGAGGCTTTGACCTAAAAACAATTGACCCAAGCATGAAACCCATGCTTTAATAAATCAATTTCTTAAATAATAAAATTTATGTTTCTTTCTTTTGACAAATACATTACATCAAGACTCAAATACAATTATGAAGACCGACACTAGTTACATTCTTCAACACTCCCTCTTAACTAGGGAGGTATTCATAATTACATATACAAAGGTACATGGAAGATCTCAAAATGATAAGCTCGATGAAGAATCTCAGCACACGCAGTGCTACAGATTATATACCTGACCAGGGTACCCTAATCGGGTGGGACTAAGATGGACTCAAGCTTTAGCCACTCTAAGTGCCATCATGCTTTTAAGCTCTACCATGAACCCAGGGATCTAGGTGTGTATCGAAGGTCGGAGCTCCATGACCAACACCACCCTCCCTACTTCGGGATCTAAACATCAACACATAGATCGGCTAGATGTCCACTCTAAGTGCCATCATGCTTTTAAGCTCTACCATGAACCCAGGGATCTAGGTGTGTATCGAAGGTCGGAGCTCCATGACCAACGCCACCCTCCCTACTTCGGGATCTAGACATCAACACATAGATCGGCTAGATGTCCTCCAAAGCATCTTGCCATAAGATGCTTCATCTCTCCTAATCAACTAAATCAAATATATCCACCAATCCAAGAATTCTTCAAATGTTCAATCTTTTATGGAGAGATCCTGCACAATCACAACCCCAATCAGTAATAAACTTTCAAATGTATATATACAAGTAAATAAAAACCTTCCAGGGTCCTCAATCATTTTGATGTTGCTTATATCATCTTCAATCTTATTGGAAGTTTTCCTTTTCCATTTCTTCAGCAACACCAAATATAGTCTCAATACTTCTCAAGTCTTTTGTTTATAACTTCATGAATCACAAACATTCATCTATAGTACTTTCATTCATTCAGTTTCATTCTTACTTCAAGGTATTCATTATGATTGTCATAATATGTCCTCCCTCTTAATTGGAGAGACATACCCTTTCTTCTATCCAAGCTCCCTCTCAACTTGGGGAGATCAACAGCTTCATAACTTTAGAGAAACTTCATTCTTTCAAGACTTCATTTCTTTCTTATGGCATCAAGGTCATCTTGATCATCATTATTCTTATAGCTTCCTTCATCATGTTCATCATTATCATCTTTAACATATGAACATCTTGAAGATTATGTACATGAAAATTTTCGACAGAGAGTACAACCAAATACAAATATACAAAAGCATGAAGACAACTATAATATGTTCATTACAATGGAAGCATCATACTTTGGACATCAAATACCTAAGCCTAGTTAGGTTCATAATTAGCAAGAGACACATCCTTTTATATACTAGTCTTTCAACTTCTTTCTAGGGTTTTGTCATAAACCCTAGACTCCATCATCAAGACATAAAGCCTTCAATATCAACAATTTAATAACAATCCAATCATAGTACAATATATTGAAGGTTTCAACAATAAGCTTTAGAATTACATGTTAGACTCTACTAGGATTTGTTACAAACCTGAGATTTTATCATCAAAATTAAATCATATCGAAAACAATATCATCATATCCTCGAATACCAATCTCTACTAGGGTTTTGTCACAAACCCTAGATCTTACAAACAAAAACATGAGCATCAACAATTAGGTTAGCATACTCGCATATAATTATCTAGGATGCATTATCATATACTAGAGAATTATATCAATACTTACTTGGGTAAACCCTAAACATCAATATATCAAAGTTAGATATGCAACAATTTCAATCAAGCTAGGGTTTCAATTATGTGGAAGAATACACACCTAGGGTTTCATTCCTAGGACCATATTTTAGCCTAAGTTGCAGGAAACGTGGCCCTAGGGATCGTTTCCTCCCGGGAAACGAAACGAAACCCGGAAACGCGTACCGTACGGCCTGGAAACGCGTTTCCGGCCGTACTGCCACGTTTCCCGAAACGGAAACGTGGCAGTACGGCTGGAAACGCGTTTCCAGGCCGTACGAGCCACGTTTCCCCAAATTTATGTGTTGTTTTTTAAATTTTTTTTTAATTTGTTTTTAAATTTTTTTTAGGTTTCCAGGATGTTCTAGAAACCTATTCTAAAGTTATAAAAGAGCAGTTTGTCTCATTCTCTCATCACACTATTCAGCAAGTCGTTTCTCTTGGAGACTGGCAGTTGTTTCAGCTATGGCGTTTTGAGCAGTGAGCAAAGTAGATTTCAGCAGCAGGGGAAAGAGATTTCAGCAGCAAGAGAAAGAGATTTCAGCAAGAGATTTCAGTAGCAGCAGATTTGGCTCAGCTACAACCATATTTCTCTTCTCTTTTCTGGCATTTCGAGGTAGTCTCAGCCACAGATAATTAATTTGGGTAAGCCACATTCATTTTTTTAGTTTTTTCTTACTATTTCTTCAATTTTTCTAGGGTTTAGGCAGCCAAAAATATGAAAAACGTTTTTTATTGATAGATTTGTTTTTTAAATTTATTTTTGCAGCAGATTTGGCTCGGCTACAGCCATATTTCTCCTCTTTTCTGGCATTTTAGGGTAGATTCAGCCACAGAAAATTAATTTGGGTAAGCCACATTCATTTCTTAGTTTTTTTCTTACTATTTCTTTAATTTTTCTAGGGTTTATACAGCCAAAAATATGAAAAACGTTTTTATTATTTACAGATTTGTTTTTTTAATTTATTTTTGTAGCAATGGCTTCCAACCAAAGTGCAGCTACAAGTTCAATTCCTAGGGCCAACCCAAGGGTTGAATATTATCCTCTTTGGAGGCATGTGACGAAGCTTCAAAGATGTGGAGGTGGTGGCTCATGGGAATGGCGATGCAATCTTTGCAATAATACGTACAAGGGCTCCTACCCAAGAGTGAAGGCGCATTTATTGCATGGAGGAGGACAGGGGATTTCAGGTTGCACAAAAACATCAGATCCGTTGGCAAGGAGGGCATATCAAAGAGAGCAAGATGAGGCAAATGGTACTAAGAGAAGGCATGATGAGCTTACTCGAGCTCCATCTAACATTGAGCCAAGGATTGTAGTTGAAGCAAGAAAGAGGAGAGCTGGTCACACTCAACAACATGAACAACCAGCACCCAAAAATACCAGAGGCCCAGGGGCATCCCCTTCAGTTCAGGATAGCAGAATTGCTAGATTGGTGAATGTGCAAGCAAGAGAAGAAACTGATTCCAAAGTGGCTAGGTGCATTTATGCATGTGGTATCCCATTCAATGTTGTTCGCTCTCCTTACTGGCAAGATATGATAAGGGCAGTTAACAAAGCTCCTCAAGGGTACAAGGGGCCCAACTATGAGAAAGTCAGAACCTAGCTTCTCAAAAATGAGAAGGACCTTGTGGAGGACATTTTAGCTCCAATTCGTTCTTCCTGGAGTAGCTCTGGGGTTACCATAGTCTCAAATGGTTGGACAGATATGAGGTGCAGACCATTGATAAATATCATTGCCACTTCCCCCAAAGGAGCAATGTTTATCAAGGCAGAAGACTGCTCAGGAGAGGTGAAAGATGCACAATACATTGCTGATGTTATTATAAAAGCTATTGAACAAATAGGGCCTAACAAGGTGGTGCAAGTTATCACGGATAATGCACCGGTTTGCAAAGCTGCAGGTTTAATTATTGTGGGGAGATATGACCACATCTTTTGGACACCATGCATTGTCCATAATCTGAATCTGATCTTAGAGGAGATCGACAACAAAGTTTCCTGGATAAAGGAACTCACAGGGGAAGCAAGGGAGATTATCAAATT
This sequence comes from Pinus tabuliformis, assembly GCA_031772625.1. NCBI lineage: Eukaryota > Viridiplantae > Streptophyta > Pinopsida > Pinales > Pinaceae > Pinus > Pinus tabuliformis. The sequence continues at coordinate 111,794,948 of CM062814.1, read as the reverse complement.
CATCACCAACCACCACCAGTCTCAGGCCATATTTCGAGAGTACTCCAAATTGGAGTTGTTAAAAGTTGCTGAGACAAGATATGCCTCAAACTTCATGATGTTGCGCCGCCTTGTTGAGGTTAAGCATGCATTAGTTTCTATGGTGGTGAGTCAACTTTGGATTGAGTGGAGACAAGCAGATTCAGAGCGGGGATCTATGGTGCGTAGATTGTGCCTTGATGAGGATTGGTGGAGCAAGGTAGATTTCTTGCTAAAGTTCACAACCCCTGCATTTGAGCTTCTCCGGAGTGCTGACACTGACCAACCTTTCTTGGGAGAGGTATATGATGGCATGGATTCCATGGTTGAGAAAACTATGGAAATCATTTCGCAGGAGTCTCCACAACTTTTGTTTGTTGATGATCATTTTGCTGGTTTGATCAAGAAAATCATTGTTGATAGGTGGAACAATTTCAATACACCATTGCACACTTTAGCACATGCTTTGAACCCCAAATTTTATGATGAGGAGCTTATTGCTATAAGCAATGGGAAGAGGAAGGCACCCCATAAGGATAGAGAGGTGGCTACTGGGGTGAAAAAAGCCCTTATGAGAATGTTTCCTTCTCATCTACATAGGGAGGTAAAGGAGGAATTTGCCAGTTTTGCTACAGGAATAGATGATTATGCAGATATATCAGCTTTGGAGGAGAGAAGCACCATGAATCCAGTTAGGTGGTGGATTTGTCATGGAGCAAATGGTGTACATTTGCAAAACCTTGCCATTCGTATTCTTTCACAAGTGGCAAGCTCTTCATCAGCAGAAAGGAATTGGAACACTTATGGTTTTATTCATTCTGTGAAGCGCAATAGGTTGGGCTCACAGAGAGCAGAGGATCTTGTTTATGTGCACTCCAACCTTCGCCTTGCATCTCGTAGGGGTCCAGAATACAACAGTGGTCCTTCTAAAGAATGGGATGTGGATGCAGAAAATCCTGATTTGGATCTCTCTCTTGCTGCCCTGAATATTGAGGCTGAATCTGATAGTGGAATTGGTGCATCATCTTCTTCAGCACTACCATCCACTGTTGAGCATTGTGCTGCTTCTAATTTTGATGAGGATTGTTATGATGAGGATTAGTCTTTTGTGACTTGTCTCTATAGTTCTTGCAGCCTTATAGTCTTTATTGTACTTGCAGCCTCGTATACTAATATAAATAAAGGCTGATTTTGGATTTTCCTATATTTTTATTTTCATTATGTGATCATTCATGACTCATGAGTAAATGTGATGTAAATTTAATCTTAATGTTTAAATGTAATAAATTATAATCATATAATGTAAATGTATCATTCATGCTTTATGATTGCACATATATATAATAATAATTTTTAAATATTTTTAATATATATATATATATATTCGCGTTTCCCCATTTCCAAAATTTGGGGAGGTCGCGTTTCGTTTCGCTTCCCGTTTCGGAAACTCGTTTCCGTTTCCCCGTTTCGTGCAACTTAGGTTTTCCCCTATAGAGTGGTTTAAGCCCTGACATAGTGCCTACATTTGGTGTCTTGATCTTCGTGTTTTGTTTTTGATAATTGCTTGATGAAACAAGGATGAAAGAAGATCATTAAAAAGGTTAATAAAAACACTAAGATATGAAAAGTAATTATCAGCATAAGAAAATCTTTCTGCCTTTCTAATTTTCTAACAATAGATGGGATACATGCTTGTTTGATTCAGTTGGAGACCCATGAGGATGACTTTGTGACCCCCCACAGCCACTTAGGGGCACCACAAGTCATTTGCTTGGAGATTAAGGGGCCACCCCCTTCATCAATATTTTTGAAGCCCTTCTATTCATTTTGGCACATGTTGGATTCCATTTGGCCTCCCAATGGCCTTCCTAACTACTTGTATATCATTTTGGCCCTCTTGAGCGTTGAAAAGTGTAACTAGGTTCAGTCTTCATAATGACATGTAATTGTGATTTTATGTAAAAGATGTAAAGAAGAAAAGTAAAATTATTGTAATGCTTGCCTCATGGGTTTCATGAGCAAGAGATTTTATTTTTAGTTAAGGATCCCATTGTGAGACCTTAGGGATTTTGTCATCTAGTCATAAAAGTCTAAAGAGTCATTGTCATGTATTGAAGGCATGTTACACATTGTAAAAGTCAATTTTGTTTTTGTAATTCACCCTCCAAGACCTTGTCACTAGTCCTCACTCAAGTCGGCCTACAATGAAAGGGATAATTCTAGAAAGATGATGTTGGCCTATTCCAGTGATCATGTTGGCCTAATAGTCATGGACAAACCACTATATATAGCAGTGCTCGACCTCATTTGGAGAACAACAATTCGGTCAAGCAAGTCTGAGATAACCAAGTGCGAAAATCATCCTAGAAGGAGCCTTAACATCAACAAAGGAAGAAGGGATAGCGAAGGAAGTGACATCATTGTGAGACTATTTTTGGGCTAGTCTACTCTCACACATGCGAATGTTACAGATTTGAAGAAGGTCGAAGGTTGCAGTCATATAAGGGTGATCTAGATTGGGTAAAGAATTCGCTCAAGGAAGCAGAGTAGAAGTGAAAAGAATCTCCCTCTAAAAGGAGAGTATTCGGGCATGAAAAGGCAATCTAGGGTTTCTGTTGTGAAGCAATAGGTTGCAGACATAAAAGAAGAGGCCGAAATTCTAAACAAACCCGAGAAGAAGAAGAAGAAGAGCGTCGTTGATCTAAGGGTAAAGAGGAGGCTTGTGACTTGGTCTTGGAAGGGCTCTAGTGTCAATGGTCTTTGTCATGGTCTTGGTATTTGTCAATTGAAGGTTCTATAAGAAGAATTTGTTTGGGTTTTCCTATCAAAGAGTGAGAGGTTTTGGCCATGGCTGATAGCCTACATACTGTGTCTCTTGTCTCTTTATTTTTCATGAATTGGTAATTGTCTTGATGAAAAGAACACAATAATAACACGAGAAGAAAAGATCATAATCAAGAAGTAAAAAGACATTCACAAGCAATTATCATAGTAGAGAAATCACCTATCTATTGATGCCCTAGATTTTTCAACATGGAATCAGAGCTAAGGTGACAAAGTCAAGAAGAGGGCATCTATTCAAAGAGACAAAAAAGGGTTGAGTTTCAAGAAAGGGATTAAGCGAGTCAAAGAATACCAAAGCGAAAGTTCAAGATCTACATCATACCAAAACTCTAGATCAAAGAAATCTACTTCAGCAAAAGGTCTTGGAATCATCATCAAGGAGGAAGTAGAAAGAAAGACCAAAAACCCTAAAAGCATTTCAAAGATCATCACTCAACCATCATCTAAGGAATAGAAGCTTTATTAAATACTAAAGAAGGCTAGATCGACGAACATTGTTGTCATCTTCAAAAGGGTTTGTGAGGCAAACTCTCTCTCATTAAAGCAAAGCTTTAACCTTTGAAGAACACAATTAAAGTGATCTCTCTCCCAAAGAGGTCAAGGATTACTCTTGTAAAAGGAAATCTATCAAGAAGTAGTCTTCTACTATATATATCACTATCAAGTTAAAGGAGGAAGCTCTTGGAAAATGTAACTAGGTTCAGTCTTCATTATTGTACTTGAAGTCAAAATGTAATATATTTGTCAAAAGAAAGTGAAAAGAACTTTTATTATTGATTTAATTGACTTATTAAAGCATGGGTTTCATGCTTGGGTCAATTGTTTTAGGTCAAGCCTCCATTGTATAGGCTTTAGGATTATTTATTTGGATCAAAATCATTTTGTTTATTAGTCAAAGAATCCTCCATCAAGTCTCCTTCTGTCGGCTTCAAATAGATCATCATCATGTCGGCTTCGTTCAAAAGAAATCATGTCGGCCTAATCATATATGGAGACACAAACCTTTCGACGAAGTTATGTCAGCCTAGTATGCATGGAAACAACTATATATATGAGGGTAAGGTCTTTGCATTAGATCAATTACAGAAGTTCGGATCTCAGAACAAAAGTTTCGGTGCCATCTCAGAGAGGAGGTACAGGGACAATTTTGGTGCTATAACAAGGTTCAGACAAGAATCTTAGAAGTGATATTTCGGTGTCACTACAAGAGTTCGGATAGAGTACAGGGATGATCTCAGTGCAGTCACAGAAACTCGAATTATCTCTGAAATGAAATTCGGGTACCACAATAAGGTAATGCAGATTAAGGTATAGAATCTCGAATTATCTCTGAAATGAAATTTGGATACCACAATAAGGTAATGCAGATTAAGGTTTTGTGCTACCACAGTCTTGGTTCCTCAATAGTAAGAACAATCAACAATAGATCTCAGTATAACTACAGTGATGCAGATTTGGTATCACAACAATGAGAAATTTTTCATCACAATAAGAAGATCTTGGTGCCTAACAAAATCTTGATGCAGTATCTATCTCAGTGTAACCACAGTGACAAGGGTTCGGTGTTCCAACTATGATGAGGTCTCAATACTATTACAATGGTAAGATCTCGGTCTTGGTGATACTCCAGTGATGATGTCTCGGTGCAAACTCAGTGGCATTCAATGCAAACACAATGAAAGAAGGATGATTGTCTCATCTTAAATCTATTGAAGGAAGAATTTGTGACTGGGTTTTCCCCTCGAGGGGGGTTTTGCCCTGGCAGCATGCCTATATCTTGTCTTCTCTTCTATTTGTTGCTTGCCATTAATATTGATGATGAAAAAGGATAATTAAGAAATCTAATAACTAATAATGAAAATATCACAAGTTAATGTCATTAAGAGGAAAATCTTTTAACTACCATCTCTATGGATTTTCCAACATGGTATCAGAGCTATGGTCAAGGTCAAAGGCAATTTTACATCTTTGAAGCTCTCTCAGTAAGAAGGTCAAAGCCATTTTGTGAATGCACTGTATTGGTATTTCGGTGAAGGCACAGTTGATAAAGTATTACTTCACTATATGATTTCAATGCTACCACTGTGATAAAGTCTTGGTACAATGACAAGATCTCAAAGATTACAGTTTGGTGCTAGATTGACTACAATTTGGTGTTATGATAAACCACAGTGTGATGCTATGCCAACCACACAAATTTCGTGCTCCCACAATTCAGTATTACCACAATTTCGGTACTACTGCAATACCTCAGTCTCAATGAAAATACAGGTTCTGTGATACCTCAGTAAGAAGGGATCGATGTTATCACAGTGAAGAAAAATCAAGACTGAAGATGGATAGTCATTGCTTGGGCTATATCTATAACAAGGACTGGGTTACTATCTCTATAATGACGAAGACAGGGATGGCACTACAAGCATATAAATACAACTTTGTCATAAGTTATTGAATAGAACCAAAGCATGAAGCTATGTCATCTCATTTGAAGTCTGTCCTATAGTCTTGAGGATCTTATTGGATAAGTCCGAAGCACAAGGTACCAACCCAAGGAAAATCAAGTAAGTATTAAGATACACTTAAAATAAGAGGTATGTAATTCTCAAGGTACGTATGTGTTTAAATTTCTATTATCTTAAATGGTTGAATAAGGATAGTACTCCCTAGATATCATACGAAAAAACTCATATTAGAACCTTAATACTTGTTCTCTAGAGTTTACAAATAATCTAGGATGTCAAGTAAAAGGTCCTACTAATGATTGAAAAGATGAACAATGTATCATAGGATTCCATCCTCCATGATTAAGTAGAAGGTCGAACATAAGAAGTTAAATCATGTCCTTGGTATCACATGTCGTGCTTGTAAGTATGCACTACAGGTATAAGAGATATGTCTTAATACAAATAGAACACTTCAAGAAATCCTTATCAGGTTTGCCAAGGAACATCTCCAGGTATGTCTCAAACTATACTCCTTGCAAGATTCTCTTGAAGGTATGATCATCTTATTTTTGAAGTTTACATTATATTACTAACATCGCTATGCCTAGCTATTTTGAATCATAATGATTCTTGTTTTGAGTCAAGAAAACTGGACCATTCAAGGAAGACACCATGAAGTTGATGAGTCGGTGTCGTGCTGGATCTGTCCATCCATGAGAAACAATGCTAACCCCAGATGTTGGCCATGATGCTTTAATAGGCTCAAGCATTTTTTGCACCTCTTTTTTTGCCTTTGTCAACAATGTGGTTCTAAGCTTCTCTAAACTAGGAGGCACATACCATGATGGAGACCCGTGAGTTAGAGCTCGACACATCTCAATAAAAAGAGGTGAGTGTGCAACATTAAAGGATATGAAGTTTTGATAGAAAAAAAGGCAATGATGAGATCAAGCTCTTCCCGTTTCTCTTTTTGAAAAATCTTGTCCATTGGACCAAGTGAAATTGCCTTTCTTTTTGTTGCTTGTCCCCCAATAGAACTCTCAAATGGAAATTTGGTGGTGCCTTTCTTCAAAAATGGAAGGGGGTTATCATTCTTGGTTTTTTTTTTTTTATTTTGCAACCACATTTTCCATACCAACAGTGAACTCTTTTTCCATTTCTTTCCTCTTTTGTAAAGGAACTTGTGTACAAGCTCCAACTCCACAACTCGGTAAAGACAACAAATGGCCTTTCACACGAAAATATGTGCTTGTGAAAGTATTGTGGCAAAAGTTGCATCTCCAATTCACATTGCCTCCTCCCTTCCCTTTGTTGCTTGGCCCATCCTCTCTTGTAACATATTTCCACAAGGAATATTTCTCAATGTTACCTTTAGGAGGAAGTCTTCCCTCAACATTACTTGTAGCAGACTCTGATGATATTGGGGGAGGAGGGGCATCTCCAATGGGGACATTCTTTCCCATCCTTTGCCCCCACCTGCTGCCCTTGATTGAGCCATGAATATTGTGAAAAAAAATAAACAAAACATGCACAAATTTGTAAAAGAAATGCATATACAAACTATTGTAATACAAATGCAAAAAAATAGAGAGGAAATGCACTTACCTGTTGCTTGAATCTCCTTGAAAACGCTCCAAACCCTTGGCTCCTTGCTCCAAACTTCTAACAACAAACCCACAACTCACTTCTTGCAAAAGGAATGACACAAAATGATAAAGAAAATCAGAAAGTGCGCCTTTTTATTGGCCTGCGGGTTCCTTTTTGTTGGATTCATGTCGGGATTTTGTGACATGATGTGTCCAAACAGGACACGATCCGGATTCGATTGTGTCCCTTTCGGACACGACATGTCACGAAATTCAGACACGATTTTGGGCGAATTGAATCCGATTCACACGATTCGGACACTTGGCAAAAAATCAACAAATCCGGTTTCTAAGCTTCAGAGACTTCAAATATTATTTTGCCTTCTTTTATCTTGCGTTTGTAATGCTTTACAAGGTTGAAGATTGCAAGAAGCCCTCGTAAATTATTAGGACATCCCTGTTTATTTTGATCATGGATACATTGCTTTGGCATGATTCCTTAACACCTTGGATCCTGAGTGTGAAGTGAAATGGAATCAAGCCTTGTTGACTTTTAATTAAAAAATCCTAAAACTAGAAATACTACGAAAAAAAATAAAATTGAAATACTTAAAATTCAAGAATCATTTTAAAGTTACTTATAAAATCAAGATTTACTATCCTAAGACCTGTTGTAAGGGCGATTCCAAAATTGCATGGCCTTTGCGCCTTATGATTTATTGTGAACTCATTTTGGATCAGGTGAATCAATAAGAGTGTAATGCATTTCTATCTTTGCAGGTTAGGATGCTGCATCTCATCCTTGGAATTTGGATCAATTTTAGAATGCTCAATAAATTGGTATTAGGATCTAGTTAAGCCTCTTCTCCATCTTGTTAATGCCCTTATAAACATGCCCAAAGCATAGTGGGTTACTGTTAAATATAAGAAGGATATCTGTGTGCCTAACTTTGTTGTAGTTAATCACGTTTAAAATCGGTGTTTTCAATTGTTGTATCAACGGAAATTTTGGCATTATATTTGTTTCGTATGCTACGGGAGAAACATTGAAGTATGCATATAACAGACTACTAGCTCGTAATGTGGTTCAAGGTTCACTAGTTCAACCATTGTTTTAAAGCGAACAAAGAGATAGAGCAGAGATGGAATTTGGTTACGGGATGTCCTGTTGCTATCCTTTATGTGACATTCTCCATTAATGTGTCAGTCTGGCAGTGTTGGAGGGCGTAGCTCTTAGCAGTGATCCAAACTACAAGGTACTGGGTAGCTCCTACCCATGGATTGCACGGAAAGTCCTAACAGACAGTTCTCCTCAACTCAAGTCAACACTACAAGCTCTTCTGTACAAGGTTTGAATCTCATTTTTCAATGCCTTTGCAAAACATTTTTCAAACAATACTGTTGACTGCATTGTTTTTTAAGAAGTTGAATGCCAGATACTGCAGTTTCTCATGCTCTAGTAATGTGAGATTTCCTCTTTTAACTATGTTCTAAAGGAAAATGATGATATCATTAATTGCCAATGTTCCAGGATGGGACATTCAGGATCGATCGGCTAGAGTCTTTGATTACCGAGGTTTGGTTTTTGCTTAAACTATTATTTCATATTTACAAAATTAGAAGTATAATATGCCAGTCACAAACGCTGAATTCTAGGCACATTATATTGACATACTAGCCATTGGTAATATACGGCTAAATTGAATTTGTACAAGTAATATCGGCGGAATTGATCCACCATCTTTAATGCCCACGGCCCATATGGTAGTCAAAGAATTTGTCATCCAAGATAAGAAATAAACTAGCCTGATACAATACCTTTTTATGGCAGTCTCTACGAACAACGACAGATGAGACATTATCAGGACAAGAAGAGAAAGCAGATAAACAATCTAGGGTTGCGATTAAGCGTATCCTTAAATTTGCTTTAAGTGAGCAGGTAGTGATTACAGTAGCTTTTTGAAGTTCATAGAAAATATATTTCTGTGGTTAATCAGTGTCAGTTATATTTTCTAGTGCAATAATATAGTTTATAGCATGCTTGTGCTTATGAAGATCTATGATCCATCATGGAGTGAAAATACTAACTTTATCATGTTCACTTTTCAGGGCGACTTCGTGAGGCAGATTTTGGTGGAGGAACTTGCCAAGGTATACATGCTACTTATATTATTCATTTTCGTGGTACATTCACGGTCTTACCTCTTCAGTCCATGGATCTTCAAGCAGAAACATGCATATTGTTTATGACAAATCATTTTATCATTCATATGTTGTAGGGTATAGATGCACTCAATCGAGCAACCTTTGAGAAAGCTGCATCTGGTGTTATTTCAAGGTTGCCCATAACTTTTTCATTGCCACTACGTTTAGTGGAGGATGAAGACATCCAAAACTTGAAAACTTTACGACGTCTCATGTTAGCACTGTCAGAAGGTCTTATTGAGGAACAAAATCAAGGCTTGGTAAAACATTACATCACCTTGGATCCAATGTACTTTTTCTGTAATGTAGTTTATATTTATTGGGTACATTGCTTGGCCCACATATATTTAAACCCTCTCGGCTTTCATTTCAGGAAGAAGGGAATTATTTACTGAGAGAAGTCGATATTCAGATGACATGGAATGATGCTGTAGTTGTTCTTCAACAGTTGAGCTCCTCCAAGGAATTTTTACCTATGCTTTCTGTCATTCTTGAGGTATTTCAGTGATGCTGATCAAATAGTTAACATTACTAATAACTAAACTTCTATGGTACATCTTGTATCTTGATCAAATATAATGTCCATTTCTCACTTCTTTTGGAGCTATCTCCAACTAATTCTATATCATTTCCTGTATTTAAGTTGACGGCATTGACCACTTTCTTTTATGTGACAGCTTCCAGTGTCAGCTCAGCAGCAATCGTTTCGTTTACCAGCAGATCTAACTGGAAGGCTTGCGTCACGCGTCATAGCAAGAACCCTTAGAAGATTAGCACTTTAACTCAACTGTTGTAGTATGAAGCTGATCCTGCTTACAATTGAGGTTTTGTGTCTTCTAGCTGGTTCGAAAAAATGATGCCCGACAAAAATTGGACTCTAAACAATACTTTTTATGATGGAAACAGATAGACCAACCAAATTCAGATTAGGTAGGCAAGATCGCAAGTCGCCCAGCGGTTGTCATTATCGTCAAATATTGAACCTTTCGAATTGGGTAATTTAAAATTGATACTCCTTGTCATGCAAGTCAAACTGCTGAAACTACTAGGGTTTCTACGATATTTGGAAATCAGAATGTAGGTAAAGCAACGGTTCCTCTTACATCAGGGTTGGCTGTACAGATCTGAACCGCTATTTTCAAGAAAGATGTGCAGTCTGTTGGCATTGTAGCCAAACCTAAAATGCTAGTCTCTCGGCCGATGTGGGGAGATGTAATCTTGTGTGCTTGTAATTTTTACCTTGGCTCCATGATGTATGACGCTGCTTGTATGTAGAGGGTCTTTAGAGACCCTCGACAGCAGCCCATTATAGGGGAGATAGGTAGATGTAACGTAAGGAAGTAAACATTTTTGAATATCTTTCAATTAGGCGAGATAGGTAGATGTAAGGTAAGGAAGTAAACATTTTTGAATATCTTTCTTTCAATTTATAAGGTGTAAAAGATAAAGATTTGTAAAAATTTATATATCTGCTTAATTAAATAATAATAAAAGGTTAAAAGTAACATAGAGCGCAAAATACTTACAATAAGTTTACAATTTAATAATATTTTTAACCCTGGATATTCATGTCTATTTTATCAAAAATATTATTAATTTGTAAATAGGTTTTATTACAATACAATGGGCTAATACCTAGCTCATCAATACAACATGCCCAAAAACTATATCTCATTTTACAATCAAAATATTTTATAAAATATTTTATTTGAATTTAATTTTATAACATTCTTTTAATCAAATCTAAAAAAAAAATTATAATTACTTTTAAGCTATATCTAAACCCCCTATCACATTAAAATATATAAGAAATTAATTAAGATCTATTTTACCATATAAGTTAAAATAATAATTTTATAACCATATTTAAATTTCATTAATGAGCACTTAAGAACTTATAATGTAACAAGATTTTTAACCATGGATATTCAATTAAGTTCTGAATGGGCTTTGTTACAATACCATGGCTTATGAATACCACATGCCCAAAAATCATCTCTCATTTCATAATCAAAATATTTTATAAATACATTATTTTTTTAATTTAATTTTATTACACTTTTGCGTTGAATACTCTCCATGCCAACTATGGAAGAGATGTAGTAATGTCATGTTATGTTGTGTTATCTAAACATTTTGACTAGGTCAAATTACATTTAAAAAACATAATTAAAGAAATATATAATAATTAAAACATTTTGACTCAATGAAATTACATAAAAATAGAAATTAAAAACAATAAATCATTAATTATTAATTATTAATAATTAAACCAACCTAGATCCATCTTAATTCCATATTTATCAAGCTCCAAGAGGGATCAAATCTCTCTGACCTATGACAAGGAGCTCTGCCTATGGCTTCATTATCTTCACTAAGTCAAGTGGTGCCCCTTTGTACCACATTGTTCACTCTTGCACATAGGCAATGGCAGCTTGTATGTTTTTTAGACTTTTAACGAACTCTTTGCTCTGCTGCTATAAGTCATGCAAACAAACAACTGCGTTATGTACGGTGACAAACTCGTCATAGTGCTTCTGCATGATTTCTCCAAGTGTTGATACTTGAGCAAGTATTGTTTCTTTCCTCTCCTCCAAGTAAACTTGTGCGGAAACTGCATTCTGCACTATTGCGTTGAGTTGTTCTGCGTCTTGCCTGGGAACGTACAAGTTTTGCGCTAATTTCTCATTCTCAACCATCAAAGACTAGACATTTGATCTTGTTGCTCCTACATGAGCCAAGTTGGCTTCGGCAATGGCATTTGGATGCTTCCTGGTGTCCAACACTATCACCCTTTCTCTAATGAATGTAGGTGCCCTTTCTCTAATGAATGCAGGTGATACGTGATCATCCGAAAAGTTCTTTCTTCGTGCTCGTATAATCCTCTTCTGAATTTCATTATATGAAAGAATGTACACATCTATTATTAGGCCATCATCAAGAGGAACTATGTCCCCTTCCTCGCTTGGGGCTAACTCTGCAACTACAGGTGGTGGAGACTAAACGGTGACCTGTGGTGCACTGGGCATCAAGTCAACATCTTCATCCTATGGTTCTAGTTCCAACTCCATGTCCACAACTTCAATCAAGTCTTCAATCTGCTGAGCAAGCTCTCGATCCTGCATCTTTTTGCTCTCTCCTTCTGTTGCTGGTTGGTTTGTTCTTGCTCTTCAACTTGAATCGGTCTTGTCTTCTTCTTCCATTACACCTTGCCTTTATTCTTATTCCTTATTTTGCTTCTCCTCTTGTTCTCTCCTTCTATGTTCTTATTCTTTCCCCAATTCTTGTTATGTTTTCTACACCCTTAGTTCTATTTCCTGCAAGCTTTATTTTCTCTCTTCGTCTGCTTTGCTCTCTGTATGGTCTGCTTCCTCTTTGCTTCCACTGCGAAAGCTTCTTGCATAAGGATTTAATCTTCTTTCACTCTGCAACTTTGTTCTTCCTCTAGAATATCAACAACCTTTCTCTTTCCCTTATCTAGCATGGAATTGTTGCTTTCTGCTGGTGTTGCTTCCGGAGTTGTCCTCTAGATTTGCCTAAAGGATCTTTGTTGAAAGAGCTTCATTAACTTGCTACCATGTTAGTGTTGACTCATTTTCTACAAACAGTTGAGTGTCTTCATATACTGACAAATCCACTGGTGTTTTCTCAACTGCTTCCCTAGTACCACTTTCAATGGTCCTGCTGAAGCAGCTCTCTTTGGTGTCATGGTAACAATGGTTGTTGGGAGAAAGTGCTTCACAAATGTGGTACCTGTGCAATAAAAGAGGACACTCATGGAAAGCTAACATTAGCTTCAGCAAATATACCTTCAAAGCATGATCAAGCTGCAAATCATACATTTGATGGGAAGGAATGCGCAATTTTCATTGACAAGAGCGACTGCCTTCAAGAGGGAACTACGCATTGCGCAATTCCAGCAGCCAAGGATGAAGCTTGAGGCTTGGGACTGTGCATTGTGTAGTCCCAGCCTGGGCAGAGACTAGGAGAGACTGCGCATAACATAGTATCAGTGGACAAGGTGACAGGCTGACCCTTGGAACTGCATAGTGCGTAGTTGGTGCGAGCGTGTATTGTGTACTATGCAATTCGAGAGGGCAAGCTTGGAGCTTGAGCCTTGGGATTGCACAGTGCCTAGCTAGGCAAAGTGAAAACCTGCCAAGGAAAGTGTAGATCTGCCCAAGGGAAGTGTGGAAAACGAGCAGGTCTAAGACATAGTGTTAGTTTGAGTGCATACCTGACCAAGTATGAATGAATCATGATAGACCAAGTGCAGAAACTGCATAAATGGGAAGAAAATCAAATTAGTGAGGAGAGTTGCATGACCATCGGTGAAAAAGCAAAGAAATCAATGTGACACTTGTGAAAGGAAATCAATAACTTGAAACAACACTTCTACAAGTTAAAACAAGTTGAAACTCCAGCAACCATGAATAGAAATAAGCAAAACATCACTCACACAAGCGAAACGAAAAAAAGCGACAGAAAAGGCGACAAAAGGTGATAAAAGCAAAATTCGCCCAGAAAAGCGATGACAACTCCACCGAAGGTTCCTTGATCTCTTTGGAAATGTTATAGCTTCAAGATCGAATGTGAAAATGAGCTCTAGAGGTGTCGATTGACTAGATTTGATCAAATGAGGTTTTATGACGCGCATGCCTAAAATCAAGGAAAAAATGACATTTGGCAAAAAATTCTAAAAATAATGAGTGTGCCTCCTTAGGGATACTAATAATGGATCCTTACTTCCTAGGGATGCTTTTTTCCCTTTGGTTTTCTTGCTTTTCACGGAAACTTGCCATGCACACTATTGGGAAAGACTACACAGTTCTAGGGAACTAGGCAACTTTTTGGCTCAGTGCACTGCGTAGTTTCTGATCTCATTGAGGGATTGCGCAATTTATGGGCTTAGTGTTGAGCTGCCTTCCATGACTATGCAGTTTTTAAGCTCAAGGTTGACTGTCAGTCAGGACTACACAAGTCCTATTATCAAGGTTGCTTGCCCTCAAGGATTTTGCAGTTTCTCGAGGTAAGTCCAGAACTGTCGTGAGACAAAGTTGGGAGATCATCTTGTGACTTAGAAAGATAAGCTAAGTCTGAAAACAAGCAAGCACAAGCACAAATGAAAAAGATAAGTCTCAGTCGAAGCATGAATACCTGGAACAATGCAAGATGAGCTCCCGTGGATAAGAAAGAAAACTCCAAAATCAAAACATAGGCAAAATTTTGGAGGGTGGTTGTAGCCACCACAACAATAAGAAATAAAACATAACAATATCTAACAATAACATATACCATAATAATATAAGAAATTTATACAATATAAGAAATATATGACATAAAAATAACATAACATAAAAAATATATAACATAACATAATATATAACATGACATAACAATAACGATAAGAAATATAAGAAATATACAACAATATTTAAGAAATATAACATAACAATTAACATCTAGTTCATATAAGAAATATAACATATAACAATAACAATATATATAACATAACAATAACAATACAAAATTATAACAAGAAATATAATCTAACAAAGCCCAATTAACCACATATATAATGGAATTGATACACACATAAAGAAAGAAAATCAGAAGTGTACAAGTCATTGTTTCCTTTAATTCAAGACAACATAATTTACATAGGCTATAAATTTATGGTCCAATATTGTAACTATCTAGGAAAAAATAACTACATTTAATATAATTTCATGTGTTCCATTCACATGAAATGTGTTAGTGGAAAATTTTCAAGAATGGTATCATGATCTTTTATCGATAATTTCCATTGTCATAGCTTTTTTCTACTTTTCACTTCTTTCAACTACAATCAAGCTGTTATGACCAAATGACTATATTGGGCACATATAACATCTAGTTGGTAGTCTTGAAAAATAATGTGGTCTTTACATTTCTTTACTTCTTCAAAGAAATGCCCCAATAACACCACTGAACCAACTAGATATGTATAATTTGAAGGATCTTTATACTCTCATAATAATGTGTTTTTCAACTTAGTGCGTTGTAATAAATAATAATCTGCTATCTCTAGATTATGTTTTGGTGCAATCACAGCGAATACATCACCTTTTCTAACTACATCAGAAAGACTATCAGAATCCTTATCAATCAGATCCACTTTATTGTCCATCTCCTCATCAGTAAACTTTGGAAGTGGGGGAAATTGTGTCAGTTCTTTGTGTATCCATGGTTTGACATATTTGTTATTGTGGTTTACACAAACAATGGTGGAGTCCATATCATCAATACATGCAGGATAGAAGGAAGAGTACATTCGTTTCTGAATTGAGAATATATTTATCATTTTCTCACTTCTATTGGAGTGCAAACCTCTCGTTCCATGGATTTGTTGACAATTATATAGCATCGATCTATTAACTTCACTTGACGAAATATTCCAAAAATACCTTCTTGACAAAAAATCTCATGTAAGTTAAATTTAGTGATTTATAAATATATCATTTCGATAGAAAAACATATGTAACACATGAGAGAGAGAGAGAGAGAGAGAGAGAGAGAGAGAGTGAGAGAAAGAGAGAGACGTATATGATTACATATGCACACGAGCCATCCTTGGATTCAATACATGGCTTAAATTCCGATTGCACCAGTTAACAACATCATTTGAATCTACAAGTCGGAAAGCCTCTCGATTCAATTGATGCCTCCTAAGTGCACGTTTTACATATTCCCTAGCACCATCATGCTTTCCTTTTCTATGCATCGTCTCAAAGAAATTCCATGTATGACGAATGTCAAGTTTTTTATGAAGGTGAGAGAACCAGAGGAATGATCTTGATGATTTAAATTGACCAACACAACCATCAAACCATACCTAATGTTCTTTAAAAGTGGTCTGTCATTCCTTTAAATCCTTATAAAGAATATTAAAACAATGTTGAACAAAAGATGTGTCATGTGTATAATCATCATTGATGTAGAAATGGTACCCTTTAATCACTTCACAATTATCTTCATTACTATTAGAACCACGATAGTAAGTTCTGCATGCATATACAAAATTTGTACGAGTATAGAGACCTAATCTGAATGATAATATTCACTTTTTATTTTTGTTTGTGGAGCGAACGTGTAATTCTTAGTGAAATAAATAATCGATAATATTGTTCCTTTTGGGAACACATCGCGTGATTGCTTGAACTATAAGTCTTGCCATTTTGCTAGATGAGAGTGCTTAATATATTTATATATTTGCTCCCTAAACATCTCCATAAAATATGTCACAGAAATGTAGCTTTCAAGTAAATTAAGCTTTCTTGATGTTAACGCTAAATCTGCAACAATAGTGTATGTAACATTTTCATATCTTCTCCACTTCACAGTGACGTTTGATAATTGCAAATCATTCAAATCAATGGGATACCTAGCGTCAAAGAGTGCCAAATGAGAACACTTTTTGTAGTTTCTTCCACCAACACATTCTTTTTTATAAAATATTTGGTCATTTTCTCAACCACATAATATACTAGATACAAATTCATGATCAATTGAAGGAGGGGCATCATTGGACCAATGATTTATGCCAAATTTTAGAAATACCTCATAATATAATTGGAATTTTACATGGTATCAACAATAAAATGTGTCACGAACAGTCACAATCCTGACACACCGAGGTTTAAGCTTCACAAATGTGGTAAGGGAAATCTTCACATCAATGTTACTCCATAAAATTCTAAAATAACTCCACTTGAATGACCTATGTTATTTGTTTGGGATGATATTCATAATTTCCTATATATATATATATATATATATATATATATATATATATGATGTTGCACAAGGTCCTTTTCATTTCGTAACGCACAGGAATTCAAATTCCAAAACTCTTTCACCCACTCTCTCAAATTATCTAGAAGTCCTCTTGTTAGGATTGCCTACAGATATTAACCCAATATGCAACCTCATCATTCTCATCTACTTGAATCCTAAATTGTTTATACCGCCATAGATTTTTTCTTGACTTTTTATATATTCTTGCTACCACTAACAACAACTGATGTGATGCAGTTCCTTTTCCAACAATACCTATTAACAATGCTCTACGGGAAGTTTTGTCATCTCGAAATCATTTTTTGCAAGTGTGCCAAGTGTCAATGTCGTATTTTTTTATACCAACTCATTTACCTGCACCTCTTTGGAATCTCTAATGCCTAGTAATTAAAATGCATCTCTTAAATATTTTTGTTTGAAAAGTCTATGTAACATTTGAGCTTGTGCTATGACAAATTTACCTTGAAAAAAAAGTTGATCACCTTATTTATTTTATTTCGAATTGTTGGTTCATTCATTGATGGCCTGATTTCTTCTACTATAGTTGGATCCACATTCTCTAGAAAATTTTCGTCAAAGACAATGTGCTTGTATCTTCCAATTAATTTGTGTGTTTTCCTAGATGTGGTAGGATCTTGTTGTGGGTTGGATGTTATCCCTGCATAAAAGAAATATAAATTTGTATTTTGAACTTGACATGTATGTACATTAAACATTAATAAAATAGATCGTAATGGTGACTTTGAAATATAATTTAGTTTAAATATTACAAATTATTCAAAATTTAAAACATTAATTGACTCACTAGTAGTATCAATATTCTCATTGACAACTTCCTCAACATATTTTATTTCCTCATCATTTCCATGTAAATCCACATCTCTTTCAAGCTCCCTATTTTGTACCTCTACATCTCCTTCAGGCTCTCTATTTTGTACCCCCACATCTTCTTCAAGCTCTCTATTTGGTACCTCCACATCTCCTTAAGCTCTCTATTTGATATCTCCACATTTCTTTCGGTCTCTCTATTTTCCCTTAGTGCTCTCCTCTTTGCTTTTAGTTTCTCATTTTTTTCCTTTAAATTAATTCTAATGTGATCATACTTTTGTTTACAATTCTTTTGGTTTCCCATGTTCTTAAATTTAGAAATCTAAAATCTAATTCCAAAACAACACAAGTGAGTTCAAGCTTTTAATACTACAAATGATTCAAGACAAATTCAAATATCTCAAAGCATAATTTTTTTATGGTGATTCATAATTTAATCTAAAATAAATGTCTACGTGTCTTCTCCTTTAGAAAAAAAATTCAAAATATATTTTTCATAGAAAAAAATAATATTTAATTTCCATAGAAAAACAATCAAACAAGGCTCCTTTTATTAAATTTCACACTGCTCTATGTTGTTTCAATTACTTTTAGCCTGATTCAATTCTTCAATTAGCAATATTTTCAATAACAATTAATATCTCCAATCATCAACAGTAATTGAATATAGAATAGTAAATGCAATGACAAAGGGGGCAATAAACAGATCAATAAGAGACCAAGTTTGGTCAAAGACTAGGGAAAAACCCATTATGAGGAAAACCCTTTGAAATTCTTCTTATTAGATTGTCATAAAATGCTCAACATAGATTACAATGAGCACAATACAAAATCATCCAGCAAAACTAACCCAACAACATTAAGAAATATGTTCTCAGTGTTAGATTCAGTTAGCTTTCAATTGTCGAATGTCTTTGAATCCATAATTTTGCTGTCATGAAATAAGTCGAGCTCATAAACTTTTTACTGTCATGATTTCAATTGAGTTCAGTTGTCTGGGAAGTCATCATGAACCTGGTCATCAAAGTTTTGATCATAATGGGAAGGGGTGTTGGAGTTTTTTAGGGTTGTCGTCAAAAAAATTTGAGTCAAGGTTCGTGTCACACTGAGGGTTTGTTAGAGGGTTCACCTGAACATATGTTTACAGTCAATGGGATGTTGTTTTAAGCAGCATGGTCATAAACTATCACAATTCTTTCCCTCTTCCAATATCCCCATTTTTTATTTCCCTCAAAATTTCCCCATTTGTTATTTCTTATTCACCATTTTTTTCCTTAACCCTACCTATCCTATTACCCCTATCCCTTTATTCTTTCAAACTATTTCCCATTTCTAATATATCCACACCATCCATTATTATACCCTAAGCCTAATTCCCTTTGATAAATTGTGTATGATGAGTGAACATCACCCACATACCCCATACATGAACCCATCTCATCATACCCAAATCCATTACTCAGATACTATCACACTCCCATACTCTAACATGATTTCTTTTCAGGTGGAGTGCAAATTAAACATAATGTCTATTCATGTCATGAGAGATTAAGTATCAGTTTCAAATCGCTCAAGGAAACCACCATTTCCACTATTTCTTATCGCAGGTAGATGTTTTGGTTTGTCGTGCAGGAGTTTCGAAGGTTGGTTACATATTGAAAGGCAAATTGCAAAGAGATTCAAAAGTCGTGCTACGCAGCTGTTGTGCAATGATTCCTTCAGTGTACCAGTATCAATAGAGATTAATTTCAATTTCTGGGAGGTAGGACTCTATTGCTCATCCCATAAATTTTATGTTCGATACTCCAATTGAGGACAATAATACCCTTATTATAGTCTCTTTGAAAAATTTGTTGCGCATACCTTGTCTGCCACGCATACAGTCAAAACTAAAGGCTTAAAGTTGTGTCTTTTAAATAAGAATCATGGTCAATATGGAATGTTGAGTGGCTAGGGTAAATTATAGGTTGAAATATAAATCTTTCTCGCTCATCTTAAATGTTATAAGCTTGCTCTATCATCATTGTGTAATGTTGTTGTCTAGTGGAGCTTTGCATTGTCACGATTGTGAAGTCTCTCATTCTGTCTTGTACATGTAGTCTGCCACAAAGTTCAAGCCAAATTTTCCAGGTGGTTTAGGGTTAAATCGCTCCTACTACTAGAAAAAAGGCAATGGATGTTGTGCACACTGAGCCCAAGACTCTAAACCTATTGAACTCTTCCCCAGCTATCAAAGTTGCCTTCGAGAATGTTGCATGCATTCCATTTTTCCAAAAGGTTCAAAAAGTAGGTCATAACACAAGGTTGGCTAGTCTTTTCGCCTTGAACTTCCATGATAACAAAGTCAAGTTGGGGAATGTGGAAATTTTTGTCACAAAGAAGCTTATTGTAGATGCCACAAGCCTCCCTATAGCAGGTGAGAAGTGGTTCAAGGGTGACGAGCTCGATATTTTAGCTTTTAAGCAATTTATTAAACCTGAGTTTAGCAATAAATTTACTACAACTTTCCCCACTACATATCTTCAGGATCATTACAGTGAGCTGTTGAAGGTTATCCAAAGGTATTTTACATGTGGTGGTAGATTTAGTAGGGTTGACCAATATCACTTGAGGCTTCTATGGCATTTCACAGATAAAAAATCCATGAATCTACATTTCTTCTTACTCAAGAGTCTCGAAATGATGGTAGCAAAAGCTCAGCTTCAAAAGGATAACCACATGTCTAGTCTTTTTCATTTCTCCCTTATTAAAATTTTGGTTAAGTTTGCAATGGAAAAGAAGAAGATTTATTAGTCTGATTTTCTATCTAGCATTGATTTACTACCCCAAACAGAGTCTTCATCAGTGAAAACTTGTGAGGAGGAACAAGAAGTACATGAAACACATGAGGAAAAAGTCACCCAAACAGTAAAAGAAACAAAAATAGTCGAGGAAACAGATGAAAACCCCAGAAAAAACCCCAAAGGCAAACTTGGTAAGCAATTGGGTAAGAAGCGGATTACAAAGGGTAAAGAGAAAACCCAGGAACCAAAGGTTCAGGTGGCATCATCTCAGACCACCAAGATTCAAGTAAAAGTAGAAGAGATAGTCAAAGATGAAGAGTTCATGATAAGGCCTAGGACTAAGTCGAGATTTAAGAAGACTGTGGAGGAATCAGTTCCTCGGGCAGTTGTTGAAATTTTAGAAACAAGAAGAAAAATAAAAGGACAAAAAGGAGAAGTGGAGCAGGATGAATCAATCCATTTTGAGCAAGAAGAAGATCCAATGTAGTTTGAGCAAGGTACAATGCAGATTGAAGAAGAAGATCCCAAGATGGTGAGAATGAAGGAGGCTCTTTCTAAGAGTCAATTAAAGAAAGCATTTTTGAAAAGGAAACATAGGTTTTTGAAAGAAATAACACAACAAGCAGCTAAACAAAAGGAAAGGGTGAAGACACCTCCCAGACCTGTTACAAAAGATAAAGGTAAACATGTTTCTTTTACTGAATAATCCAAAGAGCCCAAGATAGAGTCCAGTGGGCCTACAACCAGAGCAGCAAGGTTGAAACAAGGTTGAGTGCAGTGAATAGAGAAAATGGCCCAATCACTTGATAGGCCAGACTTTGACCAATGGGAGGAATACCAAATATGTTTAGAAGAACAAGTGGAGTATCAAATGAAGGCGATGATAATGACACAAGATAATCAAAATTATAATAAATATTTTCAACATTCGCTTGAAAAGTGTGACAAAGCAAAGCATGAGGCCTCCAAAGCCTTGGAAATAGGTAAATACTTTGTCAAATGGTCACTTCCTGTAAGAAGGAAATGTAAAAACCTTTATGTCGGAAACTTGGTATTAAAGACAAGGCTGAGGAGTATGAAGAAAATATTAGCCAAGGTTGAGGAGTATGTCAGGAAATACAAAGTGGCAGCCAAGATACCTCCACCTGGAAGAGTGTCAAGACTAAGATCTAAAGCTTAGTCTGCAACAAAGTCTTCTCAACGAGTGCCCATTGAACACAGATTCTACACCTAAAGCTCCTAAGGTTCAATCTTCCACCAGCAAAGCCTTAAACTAGAGGAAAATGAGGTAACAGTGCATTGCTTGAAGTTTTGAAATTTGTTCATCTCAAAGTGTTTACGTTATGCAACAGGGGTACTCCTTTTTGTTTTCAAGTTGCAGTTGGTATTTTGATCCTTATGATAAGATGGTTTTGGATATTTGGAGTGGTTTTTGGATCCTTATGAACTGTGGTTTTTCCCTTGTAAAAGCTTGATGGTGTAAAGGAGGCAATAATGAAAGTTCAGTTACGCAGTTGCTACGTAGCCACTGTGCAGCCCCTGCCTACTGGTTTTTACAAGTGTAAGGAAGTTGACAGTTGTCAAAGTTTAAAGGGGTGAATGTGTAGCAGAGGTGGTAGCCAATTCATATCATCAGTGACCAAGCACGTGCCATTCTTGGAAGGAAAATGTGCCAACATTGTCGTTTCCTAGCTACTACGCAATCACTGCACAACCAGCTACTAGTTGTTCATCTTTTTGTTGTTTTTCTTCCATGTAGATGTGTTTCGAAGATAGGCTTACTTTTACAGAGATTTAATTTTTTTGTATTTAGATAAAGGCATGAACACTTTTATGTTTTTTGTTTTATCAGTTGATGAAAAAGACTTAAACAACAAAAGCTTTCCACTTTTTAGTTTTAGTTCGATCCACTGTATGGATCAATGATGCAATGTATCTAGACACTTTTTATTTGTTGTCGTATGTCTATTTAAACTGGAAAAGATAGATGGAGAGGTTGTTGTTGGTTCAATATTAGTGTGAACTAGTTTTTAGAGTTAAGGTGACTGTGATCAATTCTTTATGAATAAAATGCTTATGACTTGAGGGTTTTCCAATTATTGTTCGCATGGATACTTATGGTATGATATTTTGGAGTTGTTATTCTATATGTATCCATTATTCTGTTGATTCTTCTCTATAGTTTTCATAGTTTATGGGTGTAATGCCTTCCGTTCAGTAAGACTTCAGTTTAAACTGCTCTAAACCAGCTATCTCAGTATTGTAGTTGCAAATGGAATATATTATGCCCGCATATGTATATTTCTTCTTCTTAATCTATTTCTCATGTATATGCAATATTGTTATGTGTAAGGAAGGAATTTGTGTTATTTATTTCTCCTCTATACTACAACTCAATTCCTTTATCTAAAGTACATGCTTGATAAGCCTTTGTTTATTGGAGTTTATATGCACAAGTATAGTGGGTAGTGAATCAAATTGTTCATAGATTTTCATCCTCTTCATCCATTCATATTCCAACAATTCTTCTTTAAAAATTCATTTTCAGATTTGGTCTCTGCAAGAAATTTGTGTTTCAAAGTCTCTAAACTTTACATTTTTTGAGTGAGGGAGCCCCCTCCAGTTGGAGAAGACTAGTCTCTCAACCCAGAGTGATTTTAGGTTACCTTTGTGAGTCTACCCTCAGTCTAGTAGAATTCATGGAGTACTAACATAGTGGCGCCGTCGGGGGGATCGAGAGGTCTAATTTTTCCCAGGAATTTGTTTCATTTTGAGAGTTACATCATAGGATGAAATTTTCATAATCGCTTTGACTGATAGTGAAATTAGTTGCATGCAAATCTGTATGAGAAGATTTGGCTTCTAGAAGGTTTACCAGGCAAAATACTTGGTGGAGATTCAAGCAAGTAATATCCCTCTTAGGAGATCTGTTTCTT
Organism: Pinus tabuliformis; assembly: GCA_031772625.1. Taxonomy (NCBI): domain Eukaryota; kingdom Viridiplantae; phylum Streptophyta; class Pinopsida; order Pinales; family Pinaceae; genus Pinus; species Pinus tabuliformis. Next base: position 111,771,468 of record CM062814.1, on the reverse strand, counting down.
TACCAGAAATTCCTTCTGAAGTTCCTCTCTCTAGAATTAGATCATGTTCATGTATTCTAGAAGTTCTAGTGGATTCGGCTGTTACTAATTCTTATACCCCACTTCCGAAAAAAGAGTTCAATCGAAATATTCTTCGGCAATTCAATAAACTTAAAATTTTAGTCAATAAAGTTCAGAAAACTACTAAAAAGACAGTCTTGTCTCAAAATCAGTCCCTTCACAAGTCAATTTAAATTCTAGTTCTATCTTCACATAATCTCCGTCCCTCCATCATCTGTTTCACCATCTATCCATCAAGTTGTTCCATCATCTATTGTTTTAGTTACACCATCCGCCAATCACTCAACTACTCAAGTAGTAGTTATGGAAGTGAGATATGCCCCTCTAGGTTTTCCCGCTCATCTCCATTATTTGCCTCTTAAATATGGTTAAAGACTTCCCCAATATGATGGTACAAGGGAAGTTATGGCTAAGAAGCATGTGGATTAGGTCAATGATTTTGTAGATTTAGAGGAAGTGGACCATGACAATGTTAAATTCAGATTATTTGCTCAAAGTTTTTTTTCCGATGTCAAGAAGTATTTTGGGAGTTCTCGCCTGGGAGATTTTGCCAATTATCAATAGTTGGAAGATGCTTTTCTTGCAAGGTCGGGTGAGAAGAAGAACCCCTTGCAAATTCTTGCTGAGTACAATAATTTAAAAAGAAAGCCTGGAGAAATTGTCCAAGAATTTTCTATAAGGTTCAAAAAAGTGTAAAATTCTATTCCTGCAGAGATAAAGCCTCCTCCTAGGCTAGCTTTGCTTTATTATCTTGGTTCTTTTGACCCTGAGATGGTCTATCAGCTTAGGGAAAGAAATCTGGCAACACTGGAAGACATGCAAAACAATGCAGTTAGTGTGGAGGCCAATATGTTAGCAAAGAAATCCAAGATGAAAGCAGCGAAAAGAGTCACAATAAAGGAAGATTCTGCTACTTCTTTTGACACTAAGTTTGATACATTGGTCAAAACCATGGAGAAGATGATGGAGAAAATTTCTCTAACTGATCAAGCAGCAATTAGAGAACCTCATATTGGTCCACAAATTAGAAACCAAAATTTTCGGAGGCAACCACACGTGCCAAACAAACCAAGAGAGCAAAAGGGTCCAGAGCAGTCACAACAGCAAGTAAGACCACCCTTTCAGCAGAATTATGCTCAAGACCAAGATGAGGAGGACGAGCAATTACCAGAAGATCAATTTATATTTTTTGTTGATGGGTAGCAAGATGTGTATTTGACTAAAGAAGATCAAGAGCAAGAGAAATTTGAAAATTTTGAGGCAGAGGATGAAGAGTTGATGCTTGCTTAGCCTCAAAATGATGTATTAATGACTGAATCTGAGGAGTATAGGAAGGGATAGAAAAATTCCATAATGCAAGTTCAACGACAATATAATTTGAAGAATAGAACTATGGGCAATGATGTAGCGAAAAAGGAAATACCAATCATCAACACAACAAAGAAAGAATTGGAAGCTAGTAATGTGAAGAAGGATGTCCCTAGTACGAGTGCACAAAAGAAGGAGCCTCCTATCACTATCTTGCAGAGGAAAGAGGACACACCCAAAGATGTTGCAGAAAAGAAGGATGTTGCTTATAAAGAGGTTGAAAAGGTATCAAATCCCTTCAATATTGAAGTTGAAATCGCTAAATTAAAAATATTTATTCCCCTTGGTGAATTGGTAAAGAATGATTTTGATCTTCGAGAGAGGGAGCGGAGAGAACTAGGGTTTGATACTGAAGACTCAGGAACAAGCTGGTAACCATGGAGGGGCAAGGAGGAGGGAACTCCACTCCCTCCTAAAGTAACGTGGTTTCGAACAAAAACAGAGGAGCAAATCGAAACAAACCTCAAAATTCTTCAGAAAATGAGACAAAAATCACTGACTCCCAAAAGGCGGAAGGCAACAACCCCATGAAAAGGAAGGGACCCACGAGGAGGTTCGACAGGAGGAGAAAGCTAAAAATAGTGGTCAGAGAACTGTGAACAGTAAAAAAATGGGGCCCTGCAAACCCAACTCTAACATTAAACCTCGGGTAGTCCTAAACGATCTAGCTCTGCAGGAGCACAGGGATCACATGACAACCTATGCAATCATATGCAAGTTTACGGGTATCTGGCCCACGAAGAAGGCACTATACACTTGGATAAAAAACACCTGGAAACCAAAAGGAGAACTAAATATCCATCTTGGATCTAAGGGTTTTTTACTGTGGTATCCACAAACCTGGAGGATAAGGACAGAATTTTTGAAGGACGACCATACTTCTTTGCAGCTGTTGGTCTCTACATTCGACCTTGGACGATGAACTTCGTTTCGGAGCATGAGACGTTCACATTAGTCCCGGTATGGATAAGACTATACTCTTTACCTTTAGATTATTGGATGCCGAAATCTTTAAAAGCTATAGGCAATAAATTAGGGCATTTCATAAAGATATCAGAGGCAACTTTGCGAGGAAAATACACCTCCTTTGCTCGCATATGTGTAGAGATGGACTTATCAGGAGCACTTCCAGATGAGGTCATCCTAGAAGTCCATGATAAGGAATGGGTTCAAACAATTGACTATGAACACATACCATTTAAATGCCGCAAGTGTCATGAACATGGACACTTATTCAGGGATTGCCCACTTAATAAAAGGGAGGAAAACCAGAAAACCAACAAAGGAAAAGACCCTAAAGGTTTTACCAAAGTGGGGGAAAGGAGGAGGAAAGAGGACCCAAAAGAAACCTAGTGAAAGAAAATTACCGAGTCACAACAGTTTTGAAATTTTAGAAGAGGAAGAAGAGGAAGAAGAAGGAACACAAAGAATACCAGAAAACCACCAAAGAGAGAAAGGAAAAGAGGCTAACATGGAAATCATACAGGAACAAGATGAACACATGATGGATCCTAAAAAATCCATGGAATTAGACAGGGACCATGAGATGACCCCAAGTGAAAGCGGCACGAAGGACCAAGATCTACAAGAGATCCTTGAGCGGGAGAACCTTGAATTAGAAAAGTTTCTAGAGCAAGGAAGCAACAAAGGAATCAACTCTCTACCACAGGGGGAACTTGATAGAGTACAATAGTTATTCCTAATCAGGTCTAATCGAAAGGCTATAGGAGTAAAAAGAGGCCATGACAACCAGGAGAACAAAGGAGTTAAATCAATGGGATTATTATTAGGAAAATCTACCAAAAACCCAGGAAAAAAAATAGGAAGGAAGAGACAAAAAGAATTGTTGTTAGAATGCGAAAACTCATGATTAACTCAGGCAAGATGAAAGATCTCTCCAGTTACTCCTTTAAAAACACCACATTATGAAACTCACAACATGGAACATTAGAGGACTAGGGAGCAAAATAAAACAGAGAAATTTAAGTAACAGAATCAAGGAGGAAAAACCTAATATGGTGTTCATACAGGAAACAAAATGCTCAGTAGAGAAAATTAGAGAAAATCATAACAAATGGTTAAGTAAGTATGAGTATCTCGAAGTCAAAGCAACTAATGCAGCAAGGGGAATTCTCACTCTCCACAGAAATTTGGTATTCTTGATGCGTAGGCATCCAGGCACCACCTCTCTCTAATTATTCAACTTGTGGGGGACAAGGAGTGCTACATGAATACCAATGTCTATGGTCCTCAACTTTTGGAAGAAAAATTCGGGCTCCTCACCTCTCTGGAGGAAATGAAAGAAGGCACCCAGAATTACGTTGGATCCTGGGAGGTGATTTTAATATGATTAAATCTCTCATAGAAAAAAAGGGGGAACCAAAATATTGGGTAGAGACTCAGTAGTATTCCAGAACTTCCTCACTAATATGAGACTGGTAGACATGGATACTGGAAATGGCACGTTCACGTGGAATAACAAGAGAGGGGGTATAGCTCAAGTAGCCTCAATACTTGACAGATTCATAGTCTCAGAGGAATTATTGCTCATAGGGAACAACTTGACAACTTGCATTCTCCCTTTTGGGGCATCAGACCATTGGCCCATACAATTGGAAGCTTCTATGATAGGAACCACAAGAAACAAGCCCTTCCGATTTGAGAATGTCTGGCTCACACACTCTGATTTCATCACAAACATTGAGAAGTGGTGGGCTGAAGAGTTACACACCCAAGGAATGAAAATGTTCATCCTTCATCTTAGACTCAAACACATCAAGAGAAAGCTCAAAGAATGGAACAAAAACGAGTTTGGCAACATCTTCAAAGCTAAAGAAGAAGTGGAAAAGAGATTACTGGAGATTAATCAAATTCTCATCTCAGAAGGATTCATAGAGGAAAGAAAAGAGCTAGTGGACTCACTTCAACAAGAATGGGATAAAAGATGTTATCAAGAGGAAATCTTCTAGAGACAAAAATCCAGAGTGCAATGGATTAAGGAAGGGGAGAGGAACACTAAGTTCTTTCACAAGTCTACCATTGCACATAGGGCTAACAATAGGATAACGAAACTTACAGATCCCCAAGGAACAGAGCAAAATACTCATGAAAAAATGGAAGATGTTCTGGTCCAACACTTTCAAAGTATTGCCAAGGAGAATATGGCAGACAGATCCCAATTCACTAAAAGATTTACCCAACACATTCCAAAGCTGGTAACCAGGGAAGACAATCATAATCTCAACAGGCCAGTGTCAGAGGAGGAGGTCAATGAGGTCATCAAAGAAATGCATAATGGGAAAGCTCCAGGACCAGACGATTTCAATGTAGACTTCTTCAAATCTTGTTGGAAGATAGTCAAACATGACATTCTAGAAGTAGTGGAGGAATCGAGAAACTCTAAGCCAGGTTTGAGAGTGATTAATGAATCCTTCATTGCCCTAATCCCCAAACAAGAAAAAGCCACCACTCCTGACAAATTCTGACCCATACCTTTATGCAATTTGGTGTACAAAATCATTTCCAAAGTCATTGCCAATAGACTCAAACCTCTTCTACCAACACTTGTGTCAGAAGAGCAGACTGGATATGTGGAAGGGAGGCAAATTCTCAATAATATCATTCAAGCTCATGAAGTGGTGCACTCCCTCAAAACCAATAAGCAAGCAGGCATGATTATACAGCTGGATATAGCAAAAGCTTATGATAAACTAAGTTGGTCTTATATCAAGGATGTTCTCAAAGCATATGGCTTTGACCACAATTGGATAATGTGGGTCATGGCTCTTGTCACTACTATCAGTTGCTCAATTCTCCTTAATGGCTCTCCATCCAAAACTTTCAAGCCTTCAGGAGGCCTCAGATAAGGTGATCCTCTTTCACCATTCCTCTTCATTCTCATGATGGAAGGATTGGATAGAGCGATCACTGCTACCAGGGAGGAAGGAAGAATACAAGGACTGAGACTTACTCAGAATGGAGACACTTTGACCCATCAACAATTTGTGGACGACACTATGCTGCAAGGCATACCCACAGTCAAGGAAGCCAAAGCATTCAAACAAATTCTATACGAGTTTGCTTTCGCTGCTGGTACTGAATTAAGCCTTACAAAATCTAAGATCTTCTTTTTCAACACTGATATCTCTATTCAAAGGAATCTCTCCAGAATTCTAGGCTTTCAAAGAGATTCATTGCCCTCCAAATATCTAGGAGTTCCCCTCACAGACAAACTGTTGAGAAAGGACATCTGGGAGGCTGTAACAAATAAACTAAAGGACAAGGTTAGCAAGTGGACTAGCAAATCCTTGAATTTAGCAAGAAGGTTAGTCCTCACCAAGGCAGTACTACAAACCATCCCAATCTTCATGTTTTCAGCCCTTCCGAAACTAGCAGGTATCCTTCAGCAAATCATAAATATCTAAAGAGAATTTCTTTGGGGAAAGGAAAAGAGAAAAAGAAATGGGCTCTGATAGCTTTGGAGAAGATTTTCAAACCCAAATCCCGTGGTGGTTTAGGTCTACATGACCCAGTGATTCTAAATAGAGTCTTGGGAGAAAAACTATGGTGGAGATGGTTAAAGGAAATACAAAACTCTTGGGCGAAACACTGGAAACAAAAATATGCAATGGATTGGAAAGAAAAGGACCACATAAGAATGTCAGGAAACATAAAAGGTTCCCATATGTGGAACAAGGCCTGGGAGAATACAGCTTTAGTACAAAAACACAGTTTCTGGGAGATCAGAAATGGAAACCTTGCCTGGTTCTGGGAGGACAACTGGCACCAGGAAGGTAACCTTAGCAGAGAGGAACTAGATAGTATTCAGACTAATACAATAAACAAAGGACTGAAAAAACTGAGTGATTATTGGGAACAGTCAAGGGAGAATTGTAAATGGAGAATTTGGAAGCTACAAGAATACTATGAGGTGACCCCGCTGAAAACTCAAGCTAAAGCTCTGGAGATCATCCTGGAAAAGAGACAAATTTTGACCTCAACTTCAGATGACCTACTAAGATGGGGTAGAAATAATGAGGGTGTCTTCAACCTCAAGGAAGCCAAAATAATAGCTATGGGACTTAACTTACCAAGCACTGACAAGACATGGAAAGATATATGGAACAACCCACACTGGAAGAAGATCAAACTGTTCAAGTGGTTGGTCCAACATGGAAAGATTCTAACTTGGGAGAATCTTAGAAAGAGAGGGTTTGCTGGACCTTCAAGATGCCATTTATGCCTCAACCTTATGGAATTGGGTAGCCAATGTCTTCATGCAGATAGACATGAACGAAAATGACATTATTGTTACGTTGAAAAACTAGAGAAGAGACTTCTCAGACAATGAGACAGTAAATACTGCCTGGGCCCTGATTTCAGGTTTCTTGGTCTAGAATGTCTGGAAAGAACGCAACAATAGAATCTTCAAAGATAAGACTGGCCTAGCTCAAAATATCATAACAGTAATCCTAAAGCAGCTTAAGGAAATGGTCAACGGCCTAGGGGGGCATTCTTCAGAAAATCCCCCAAGCAACAAAGAATCCTGCATTCTGAAACTGTTGGGACTCCAGTTGCATAACCCTCAGAGTCCTAATGGTACTATGAAGCATACCTCAGAAGGAAAAGCTTTCTGGTAACCTCCTCCACAAGGTTTTTTAAAATTCAACATAGATGGAGCCTCAAAAGGTAACCCTAGGGACGCTGGTTATGGTGGAGTTATAAGAGATGAGGAGGGAAAATTAAAAGTCATCTTCCACAGCCACCTGGGAAGGGCCACCAATAATATGGTGGAACTCATGGCTATGGAGCTATGCTTTGAGATTCTAATAGAGTACAACATTCACAACGCCATCATCGACGCTGACTCTGAATTAATCATCAATTCGGTCAAACGACTAGGCTCAAGCACTTCACCAGATAAAGTCTCAAGCCACTGGAGACTTCTACAGGTCTATCACAGAATACAAGCTCACCATAGAATTCTAAGAACTCTAAGTTTCGTTCATGTAAGAAGAGAAGCCAAAAATGTAGCAGACTGGCTAGCTAATTAAGGGGTAAGATGCACACGAGACAACAGGTGCTGCAAGTGGGAGGAGGTACGGACAACCAATTGTGTGAATGTTGTTCATTTAGGGCCCTCACAGACATGGAGTAGTACCAGAACAGACAGGGCAACTGACTGTCTCCTCTCATCATTGAAGGATAGGGGTATATTAGGAGATACACAGAGTTTGGGGACTTGTGTGTCTCGAAGGAAAACAGGCAGCGGTAGAGCAAAGGCTACAGGCCAATGAGCAGGTTGGTGGGTTCGAGAGTTAGTCAGCGGGAGTCAAAACAGTTTCCAGTTTACCACCCTTATCGGGCGCCCTCAAAACCAAAAGTGGTTTCTATGAATCGCATGCGATGCCACTCAACTGTCAACATGTGGCTTTGGGAGGAGAGTGAATACCGCCCTCATCGGGCGAGTATTCCTCGAGCTTTTGCTCCGCCCGATATGGCCATTGGCCGTTTGATCATGGGGGAGCAGATCGATGGCTATCGGCTATCGAGAAGGTTAGTGGGTCCAGGAGAAAGTCAGAGGGAGTCAAAACAGCTTCCAATTTACCACCCATATCGGGCACCCTCAAAACCAAAAGTGGTTTCTACGAATTGCATGCGATGCCACTCAACAGTCTACACGTGGCTTGGGGAGGTGAGTGAATACTGCCCTCATCGGACGAGTATTCCTTGGGCTTATTTTCCACGCGACATGGCCATTGGTCATTTGATCATGGGGGAGCAGATTGACAGCGATTGGCTATCGAGTAGGTTAGTGGGTCCAGGAGAAAGCCAGAGGGAGTCAAAACAGCTTCCGGTTTACCACGCATATTGGGCGCCCTCAAAACCAAAAGTGGTTTCTAGGAATTGCATGCGATCCCACTCAACAGTCTACATGTGGCTTGGGGAGGTGAGTGAATACCGCCCTCATCGGGTGGGTATTCCTCGGGCTTATGTTTTGTGCGATATGGCCATTGACCATTAGATCTTGAGGGAGCAGATCGACGACTATTGGCTGTCGAGCAGGTTGGTGGGTCCGGGAGAAAGGCAACGGACCCGAAATCTCTTGGTTGCATTCTCTATTCCCATTTTTATGTCCGCCAAATGTTTTTTTAGGGCTTTCTTTGTAGTACGGGTATTAAGTGCTGCTAAAAATCTTCCCTTTGCTGGAGGAATTGCTTCCTCTTTACACCGGTTGAAACTTTTGTAACATATTTTTAGACACAAGTTAATAGAAGGTGCGACTCTTGCTTTAGCAAAAAAAATAATTGGTAAAGGATGACCACTATAGATCAAATATTCTAAAGGCACTTAGAGTTGAAAAATATTCTGATACAATTAATATAGTGGATGATCATCCAGCTATTATCTTTGGACCAAAGATTGATGACAAAGGGAAAGATGGGGATGTTCCTCCTTTCTATGTCAGTTTAAATGTGCATGAGCAAATACTGCATAATGCTACGCTGGACTCTGGGGCCTCACATAATATAATGTTGAAAGTGATCATGGAGAGGTTGGGCCTAGATATTACAAGGCCATACGAAGACCTCTATCCATTTGATTCCAGCAAGGTGAAGTGTCTGGGATTAATTAAGGACTTAGCGGTGTCCTTAACTCAAATTCCTTCAAAATGTATGGTGATGGATACTGTGGTGGCGGATATACCTCCCAGGTATGGTATGCTCTTATCTAGAATTTGGATGGGAAAATTGTGCGGAGCATTGCAAACAGAAATGTCCTACATCGCAGTTTCAGTTTTCGGAGGTCAATCAAGGAGGTTATACAAGGAACTTCTCATGCAATACATGATCAATAGTAAGGATAAACCCGTGAATCATCCAGTGTACGTTGTTCATTCTAATTTGGACTCATTTGTGTTATTCAATTCGAGTTGCCCCAATGATGAAGAGATTGTTTCAGATATAGAAGAGGAAAGGAACAACAGTCATAATTTAGAGATTTTGGGCAAAGATTCAAAACAAAACAACAAAATAAAATTAGTTGTTTCGGACATAAGAGAGGAGAAAGACAACATAATGAAATTAGACGTTCCAAACATTAGAGAAGAAGTAGATAGCAAGGAAAAATCTAAAAAATACAATCATAAAATGGAAGGATAGGGCAACAACAAAAATGAGAAACTGGGCAACCAAAGTGTCCATGAGAAATTTGTAAGTTTGAAGGTTGAAATAGGTGAAAAAGAGAAGAGAAAATAGTGTGTTTGGATCATGCATTTCAATGGGGCAGCAAGCAGAGAAGGTGTCGATGCGGGGGTATGGATAATCAACCCAGAAGTCGGTAAGTCAAAGTTATGCTCATACAAGTTAGTTTTTTTACTGTACTAATAATGTAGTGGAATATGAAGCTCTCATTTTGGGTCTACAAAATTTGAAGAAATCAAGAGCTAGAAGAATAGTTGTTTATGGGGATTCTGAGTTGGCTGTTAGACAGGTCAAAGGTGAATATCAAACAAAACACCCCCAGATGCATGCTTATCACAACGTTGTCCTAGATTACTTGCAAAAATTTTCCGAGTATAGTTTTTCTGTTGTCCCAAGGAAAGATGATGTTGTTGCAGATGCATTGGCCACCCCGACCTCTAATTTTGAAGTTTCGAATAGTGTTAAAGAGAAATACAAGGTAGAAGTCAGACATAGGTCTGTTGTCCCAGATAACATGAAGCATTATCAAGTCTTTGAAAATGACAAGTAGTTCGAGAACTTTTTGCTAATGAAGGAGGAATTTGCCAAAATGAAATTGGAAAGGGATGGAAGATGGGAAGATGTAGATAAATAGAGTTTTATTAATCAATTTAAAAAAAGTTAGATAAGCAGGGTACTAAGTTAAGGGTTTTGTAGCTCAAAGACAATGTCCTTCCTAGAGGGTTGGTGCCTTTAGAGGAACTATTCGACTAGAATGATGTGGCTAAGAGGCCAAAATTGGCACCTGTGGGAGAAGGACTTAAAGAATGTAACATAGGTACAACAGAACACCCAAAAATGATAAAGATGTCCAAGACCTTGAGTCCATAAATGAAGAAAAAATACTTGGAATTGTTGACTGAATTTTCTGATGTGTTTGCCCAAGGATATGAGGACTTAAAGGTGTATAACAAAGAGATTATTCAGCATACAATACTAGTCAAATAAGATCAAAAACCATTCATTCAGAAGCTGCGAAGGACAAATCTGGTGTTGTTGCCCCAGATCGAAAAAGAGGTAAGGAAGTTGTTTGACGTTGGCATAATAGTACCTCTTAGATTTTCTGATTGGTTACTAACTTGGTACCAATCAGAAAGAAGACAGGAGAGATCAGATTATGTGTAGATTTCAAGAACTTGAATGGGGTGTCATTAAAGGATAACTAACCCTTGCCGAAAATGGACAATATACTTCAGAAGGTAGTCGGTGCAAAAACAATGTCATTGCTTGATGGTTTTTCTAGGTATAACCAAATGTTGGTTCACCCGAAAGACAAAGATAAAACTGCCTTCACCACACCTTGGGGGACTTTTAAATATGCCAAAATGCCATTCAGTCTGATGAATGTAGGGGCAACTTTTCAGCGAGCTATGGATATATATTTTGCAGAGGAGAAAGATAAGTTTCTTGTTATATACCTTGATGATATTACTTTTATTCACAATCTAATGATGATCATTTGCAGCACTTAAGAGCATTCTTTGAAAAGTGTAGGAAGTATGGCATTTCTTTAAATCCAAAGAAATCATTGTTTGGGCTGGAGGAAGGCAAGATTTTGGAGCATATTATTTCGAAAGATGGCATCCAAATAGACCCTAAAAAAGTTTCAACAATTTAGAAAATGGACATTCCTAGGAGTAAAAAGGAGATTCAGTGTTTTTTGGGCAGAATTATTTTTTTAAGGAGATTCATCCCAAATTTTGGCTGAAATTTTGAGAAAAGTTACAGACATGTTAAAGCGGGACAGCGAAGTGAAGTGGAGTGAAGACAGTAAGGAATATTTCAGTGAAGTCAAAGCAGCATTGTCCCATGCTCCCACATTAGCCAGTCCGGATTATACACAAGAATTCATAGTACTTTCTTTTGCTTCTGAACATAGTATTGTTGTTGCCTTATTGTAGAAAAATCAACAGGGGATAGAGCAACCCATTTCATTTTTCAGTAGAGTGCTCAGATATGCTACTCTTAAATATGACATAATGGAGAAATAGGCATTTTCTTTTGTTAAGGCTTTGAAGGATTTTCAAGTATATATTTTTCACTCTCACGTTGTGGCTTATGTACCCAGCGCTATAGTCAAAAACTTTTTGAATCAGAGTGATCCAGATGGGAGTACGGACAAGTGGATCTCTTCCATACTGGAATATGACATCGAGATCAAGCCAACAAAACTAATTAAAGGGCAAGGTTTGGCTCGAATGATGCTTGAATCCAATCTGCAGTCACTCCAAATCAATTTCTTAGTTGTCCTAGAAAAAGAGGATCTCTCAAGTATTGTCCAACAAGTTCTAGAAAGGTTTGTTGCCTCACCTTGGTATGCTGATATTTTATATGTGTTGCGGCCATTTGTATTGGAAAACCACAGCGAAAAATATCCTAAGAGTTGGCCTTTATTGGCCTAGTTTGTTTGCTAATGTATATAAAAAGGTGGCTAGCTGTCAGGAATGTCAGATGTTTGAAGGAAGAAAGAAGTTGCTCCCGCTGTCCCTGTTATCACCCCAAGAAACTCTCCTAAGTTGTATATCAGAGATGCTCGGGAACATTACAAACTCAACAAAAAAGTTGGAAAATGGTGGATGAATGGAAGGAATGATGTATATTCAAGCCAGATAACCACTTCTACTATGCTTAACCCCAGACATGGGTGAACACCCCAGACTACAAGGCTTTAGACCACCACTTACTCACAGTTTGAGGATTAAGTGGAGATGGAGAATACTGATCACACCAGCAGATGCACAGGACCCTGTGATGGCCAGCTGCAACTAGTAAAGAGGTCTACAAATCTATTTCCTAATGCACAGACAGGGTGACAGCTCTCTGGCATTAAAACAACAAAAACCTACATACATATTCAATAATACCAACTAGATTCTAACACAGAGGTGGGATGACAGCCCCTCTAATGCTAAACATCAAGAGCATATTAAAAATGCATAACAGGCACAACCTGGAACAAAGAAGAAGTGGAAAGTGAGAAATTAATAGCAAAAGAAGCTTGCATTAGCTGAAAATGAAGACCAGACGCTACAAGTATCACAGCAGTTACAGTATGCAGAAGTTGAACTTTACATCAAAATAACATTCATCAATCCTCATTACATCTTGTTTGTGGGTATATATAGAGTTTGTTTACAAAATTGCTCTGCTATGCTATGCGTAAAGGGGTCATAACTGACCACCAACCACATTTACAATTAGATATGGGTCTTTGCTGCAAACTGTGTGTTTTAATGAACAAAATCGGCCTTTCTGGTACTCTGATGTCCTTCTTGAGCAGGCGAAGTACCGTGTGGGACAAAACTCCATAACTGGTAAATGAATTTAACTGCTTGAGGCAGTACTCTCCTTCCTTGGTCGTGCTGTCTCTTGAATGAGGTAGTTGAAGATTTAACTGTGAAGAGCGCTAGTGGGTGATTGCCTTCTTCCCTCGGATGCACGGGACAGACTAAAAACACGATAACTGCATGGAGAATGAATGGAGGGCAGGGAATGAATATTGGCCGTTGGATGCAACTGACAGATGGCTGAGATCTTATGGCAGGAGGCGATGGGAAGACGGAGGCGCAAGTGATTATAAGCCATCGGATCTGACAGATTGGACGGCGGAGATCGGATTATGCGGGCTATCGGGAGCAAACAGGAGTGGATGAACGAGGGCCATTGGATCGCAAGCAGCAGATCCAACGGCTAACAAGCACGGGAGATAACGCGCAGTGGTCATAGAGGATGGCGGTATGCGGTTCCCCACACCGCTTATGGAGTTGTGGTGGTATTCGTACGCGGGCATGCGATGCAGTCAGATTGCGACACGTGGCTAGAGGGTCCGGCGTGAAACCGCTTTCCCCGCGGGCTATCGGACATGCGGCTTTCGGCGGCGGGAGCAGCGTATACCATTGAATCGCAAGGCGGAGGATCGGATGGCCCAAGTTAATCGTGCACGTGCTTCGGGTGATGTGACGGGAAAAGCCACTGGCCAAAGATTTTGCGTAGGCATGAAGTTATATGTTTAAAACCTTAGCACCTGGGGCTAAACGAAATATAGGTTTGTACGGGGTTTCAAAATATTATAGAGGAAAATGGTAATAACGGGGTTAAGGGAGGGTAAGGAAAATGAAGGGGAAGGAGGAAACGAAGTTAGCGGCAGTTATAAGGGAATAAGGCAATTGAAGGGGAAGGATAAAATGAATAGCTATGAGCTCCCCTTTTGCAAAAAACGCATAGTCACAGTGCCTTTGACCTGACAAAAACCAAATTATGTAGCAGAGCTAACACTAGCTCCTTCTGGGGATGAGATCCTCCCTGTGAGGTCTTAAGAACCTGCAGACCATTGCCTTACCAGTTGAAAACAAATTAGCCAAAATTCCTAGTGTTCCATTGGGCATGGAGTCTACTGCACCTATACCAAAACTGATAAAAACCAAATTTTTACAACTCTTAAGGCCAAAGACCTTAAACCACATAATTTTTCAGAAAACGCCCATTAACTGGGCCATCAAAAACTGCTTCTCCTCCCATACTTTTCAGGATGAAGGTGTTGCTCCCTTGAATCTATGAAATAATGAAAGGGTATGTCTAGAAAGCATCAAACTTCCCATGATTGCCTTTCTTTTCTTTCAATGCATCCCACTTCAAAACCAAGTTTCCAACTTGAAAATTATCTACTTTTGCCTTCTTGTCAAAGGCTTCCTTGATCATTTTCTGATGTGCTGCAGCCTTTTCAACCAGTTGTTCTTTAATCTGATGTACCTCTACTAAATCAGTGATCCTCTTTGCCATGACTTCTTCCTCATTCTGTTCTGTTTGAAGGAATTTTGCCACAAGGAGAGTTAGCTGAATTGGGAATACAGCACCAGTGCCATATACCAGCTTGAAAGGAGAATTCCCTGTGGATTTCTTAATGGTCACTTTGTCAGCCCATAGTGCATACTTGAGCTTTGAATCCCAATTCTTCTTATTGTCCTCTAACAGCTTCTTAATTATCCTTATGAGGGTTTTATTAGAGGATTCTGCCAGACCATTTCCTTGAGGATAATATGAGGTGGAATCTATGTTGCGGGGGAGCACCCCCCTCCCCCTTCGATCCCGCTCTCAATCCGCGCTCCGAGTGGGAGTGACTCGGGAGCATGCTCCCGAAATCGCTCCCGAAATGGGAATGATTTCGGGAGTGAGCTCCCTAAAAAAAAAAATTCGCTCCCTGCCTTTTCGAGAGCGATTTCGGGAGCGTTTTGCCTTTTTTGCAATTTTTTTTGTAATAATGTTTGAAATGAATTTTTTTTTAAAGAAGCAAATAATTTTTGAGTGGGGTAACTTAATGAAAGTCTAGGCCCTAGTATTGATATGTTATCCATGGTAATGTTAAATTCTTAAAGTAAAAGTAACATTCTCCTTAATATTCATTTTCATCCTTTTACTTAAATTTTTAACATTACCATGAAATGACTCAGGATGTTTGAGAGTGGTTCTAGCCTCATTGGATTTCATATGGAGAAAGTAGAATTTTAGATTTCATTCAAAATCCAACAGACTTATCAGTTTTTCAGGATTTCAAGATTGGGGGATTGCAATGTTTCCATTGAATTTTGTCATGTATTAGGGTATGGAACTCGTATTTAATCAAGAGCACCAATCCCTCTATGTACCTTGATGTTAGTGACATTGGTTGTTGAACTCCTCTATCATGACCCTCCTAAAAATGTACGCATCACTCAAACAAAATCTTGACTTGACATGCTATGCTTGTTCTATCTTATGTTAATGCTTAGAGGGTGATATTAATGACAAAGATCCCTATACAGATACAAAGGTAATGACAAAGATACCTCTAGATATTAATGCTTAGAGGGTGATATTAATGACAAAGATCCTGATTTTCCAACAAGACTAAAAAATTAGACATTTCTCGTGGTGGCAAGAGGCCCAAGCATAAGAAATAGATAATAGATTTACTTCTCTTTTCTAGTTTCTAGTAGCTTTTATAACTATTGTCTCTTTCATATTTATTATGATATTTTTTTAAACAATATATGACAATTTAAGTTTGAAGTTGGCAATTATAACTCATTAGTAATGAATTATGAATATGATGCTTCATGAAAGTTGAAAGTTGTTTCATTTTATTTCATTTTATAACATTTCATTTCATGTTAGATATTATTTGTTGTAATGGTTACACTTAGCTTACAAGTACAACTTTGGTGATCAAGATGATAAATGTTATATATTGAATTTTGAAGGCTTGAAACTTTAATATTGATGAATCATGAGACTCGATATGTTGTATGTTACTATGTTACTAACTTGTGGACGTGGTTGATGAAGATTATAACTTCTAGATGATTGTGGTTGTATGGTTCAATCTATGTTTTTTTTATGTTTTTTATATATAATTCATTATTCTACATGTTTTTGTTGACATATATGTATCAAATATATATATATATATATATATATATATATATATATTATAAAAAACGCTCTGGGATTCGCTCCCAAACTAGGAGCTTCTGAAAATGTCGCTCCCGCTCACGTTTTCACTCCCGCTCCCCACTTTTGCTCCCGCTCTCAAGTAACATTGGGTGGAATGAACCAGTTTAATACCCATTGAATCACACATTTCCACCAATTTTTTTGCCCTGAAGGCTGTTGCATTATCTGTGACTAGTTTGTGTGGACAACCAAACCTGCTGAAGATATTTTCTGTTAAAAACTTCATGACCACACTGTGATCAGCCTTCCTGGTAGGGACTGCTTCAATCCACTTGGTAAAATAATCAGTGGCTACTAATATCCATCTGTGCTGGCCACTGCAATATGGCTTGATTTCTCCAATAAAATCCAAGCCCCACTGCTGAAAAGGTTCTTTTGCAAGTATTGTTTTTAGGGGTAGGGACTTCAATTGCTGCTTTCCTTCAAATCTTTGACACCTGTCACAAGATTTAACAAAAGAAAATATATCAGAAAATAAGGAGGGCCAATAGTACCCAGCTCTGAGGATCTTATGGGCTGTAATCTTCCAATAATGGTGTCCTCCACACATGCTAGAATGAAACTGCTGCATAACTTCTATTGACTGTTCTTTGTCCAAACACCTCAAAAGCACTCCAGATGGATCCCTCCAATAGAGCAGATTTTCAATAGTGCAATATTTAGCTTCCCTAAGCTTTACAGTTCTGGCTTGACTTTGAGTAAGTTCTGAAGGAATTTCTAGCTTCAGCAAAAAATTAATTATTACAAAATACCAATCACAAGAAGCTAGATTTTCGGCCACTAATTTCTTTCTGTCCAGTTTAGTTGCTTCCCTTTCTTCTGTTTGACCATTTTCTGCATTTGTGCACAGGAAATCAATATCCAATGATCTGAAATTTTCTTCAGCTAACAACTTGGCAAGACCCTGACCTCTGACCAACTTGGTGGGCTTCAATTCTATATTAAATTCTATCATCTTTGCAATCCATTTTACCCTTCTTCCATTAGCGTCAGGTTGTGTCAAGACATCTTTTATTGCAGCAGAGGGTACATATGCAATTATCTTGGAATGCAAGATATAAAATCTGAAAGCTTTCAAGGATTTGATAAGAGCATATGCTTATTTTTCAATAATATCATACCTCAGTTCAGCGTCCCTCAAGTTCTTGCTGAAAAATGCTACTGGATGTTCTGAACCTTCTTCATCTGTTTGCAATAAAACTGTTGCAATGGTGTCTTCAGAGGCAAATGAAAATATATGGAACTCCTTGCTGTAATCTGGACTTATTAATGTGGGAGCCTCCATAATAGCTTTTTCAATGGACTCAAATGATTTTCTTGATGCATCAGTCCATCTTACCTCTGACCCTTTTCTCAACATGGAGATAATATGCTTCACCAATTCTGCAAAATTTGGAATAAACCTCCTTACAAAATTAATTTTACCCAAAAAGGATTGGATATCTTTCTTCGATCTAGGGACATACAAAGTCTGTATTGCTTTTACTCTTTGTGGGTCAATTTAGACACCTGCAGCAGAAACAACATGTCCTAACAGCTTTCCTTCATCTAAAGCAAATTGTGACTTTTTAGGATTGACTGAAATCCCAAACCTTCTGCACTTCAAAAACACTTTTTTCAGTTGCTGCAAATGGTTTTGATGGCTGCTGGAGTAAACAGTTATGTCATCAAGGTAGATAAGAACAAATTTATCCTTCTCTCCCACAAATGTTATATCCATAGCTCTCTGAAAGGTTGTTCTAGCATTCATCAATCCAAAAGGCATCTTAGCATACATAAAAGTGCCCCAAGGAGTGGTAAATGCAGTCTTCTCTTGGTCATTTGGATGCACAACAATCTGATTAAAGCCTGAAAAACCATCCAAGAAAGACATTACTTTATCTCCTGAGACCTTTTGTAGCAAATGCTCCATCTTGGGCAGAGGATAGTTGTCTTTCTTGGAGCATTTGTTCAAGTTTCTGAAATCAACACAGAGTCTGATTTCTCCACTTTTCTTCCTCACCACTACTAGGTTGGCTACCCATTTTGAATATCTGAGAGGGACTATGATCTTGGCAGCCAATAACTTTTTAATTTCTTTCTCAATTAGAGGAAGAAGCATAGGATTTATCGGTCTCAGCTTATGTTTGAAAGGAATAGTGTCTTTCTCCAGAGGGATTTTATGTTGGATTATGTTCTTATCATACATTTTTAGATCACTATACTCCCAGGCAAACACATCAACAAATTGCCTCATTAATTTGCAGTATTCAGCACTTTGATCAGCTGACAAATGAGTAGACAAATTTACATATCTAGGCTGACTTGGACTTCCTATATCATGCTTACAAATTGCAGATTGGTCTTCTTTTTGGGCAGCTTTGTAAGGCACATCATTCTGGTCAAACAGTCTTTCTAGAGGAATTAAACCCTTAGGAATATGAGTACTAGGAAGCTGGACAATGCTATTTTTTCCAATTTTATTTCTAAGCTGGGACTGGGGGCTTTCTTGCAAGGCTTCATTATCTTGATCAATTTGCATTTCAGAAAACTCATCAATGACATGAAGGAACCTATTTATCTCATCGCCATCATCAAAAACTTTCCAATGTTGGACATTATCAGGCAAGGATGGTCTATACTTCATTTGGACTTCATAAATCAGTCTGGGAGGCATGGGAGGGATAAATAGACTAGCAGAAACAGCAAGGGAATCAGCAAGCTGATTTTGGGCTCTAGGAATATATGAAATACAGAAATTTTCAAAGGAATCTTTGAGTCTCCATACCTCATCTTTGTATGCTTTGCTTGAAATGTTTTAATTACTTGCTGAATGATCAAATCAGCATCTCCAAACACCTTTATGTTACTGATTCCTCTGTCTTTTGCTGCATTAAGGCCCAATAGCAGAACTTCATATTCTGCTATGTTGTTTGTGACCTGAAAAACCAGCTTAAAAGACAGCTGTGTGATTTTTTGTTCTGGAGATACTAGCACCATCCCTGTTCCTGCAGTCTCCCTGGAACATGCTCCATCAAAGAACATCTCCCAAACCTGACTTCCTTGCTCTTTTTCGGCCTGAACTGTTGGTTTCCTAATCTGTAATGAAGCCTTCTGGATTCTTCTATTTGGAGAATACATGCTCCAAAATCAGTGTCCACAGCATATATGGGGTGATTAGTATGATTCTTCTCATCACTGATGATGTATGCCAATTGTGCTTCTCTGTACAATCTCCGGCTTTCTCCTCCAAAAACTAGGACAGTGGCATAAGATAGATCATTTTGTAATGTTCCACCTAGTCTCTTAATCCATCCTCTAGATAGCAGCATGCCAAACTTGGGAGGGACATCTGCTACCACAATATCCATCATCATACTCTTCATGGGCAGCTAAGTTAAGGTAATGGCCAGGTCTTTAATAGGCATTTCACTTTCCTTGAATCAAAAGAGAATAAATCATGATATGGTCTAGCGATGTCAAGGCCTAACTCTTCCATGACAGCTTTAGGCATTAGATTGTGGCTGGCCCCTGTGTCTAGCAGGAAATTGTGGAGGATTTTGTCATGAATGGTCAAGGAGACATAAAAAGATGGAGAATTATTATTAGCAAGTTCAATCATGGGGCTAAGCACAATGGTAGGCTTATCATCTTGAAAATTTACAGAGTCAGTGGAGGTTTGTGTGGTTTCCAGCTCAAGAGCTTCAAGGATAGGATTTCTAAATACTTCACTCTTCACCAACTCTACCAGAGGCATATATATTTTCAATTTCTGAACTTCTAACTCAAAGCTGAAAGAGGAAGATAACTTATCAGAACCCTTTACCTCTTGAACTGGAGCTTTGAGGATGGCTGGGTCAGCTATTGTTCTTCTCTGTCTGATATTCTGTGACTCTATTTGGATAGCAACTCTTTGGGTAGGATTCTCCTAGACATTTTTTGCATTTGACCTCAGATTGTATCTTTGCTGGTCCTCAGTTTGTAGAACAGCTTTTTTGTCCCATTCTTGACTGTCTTGTTCCTGCAGCAATGACTCTTCATAAGCAGCCAATGTCAAAAATACAACACTGCCCTTATCTTCCATGCAGTGAATTTCATCCTCTTCTTCAAATTGTTCCTCCTCCATGACTACATTTTGGAAAGGAGCTTTAACTTTCTGTTCTTCTTTTGATTCTTCACCCCTTTGAATTATTGTAACTGCTCATTTGCTCTTTTGAATGGATTTGGATTTCTTGAAGAAAATGTGTTTTGTTGCCTTGTTTTTCCTGAATTTTGCTCAACCTTCAACTTAGAAATTTCAGCAGCCAATGACTCTATCATCTTAGTCATTTTATCTAATTTAGGTTCTGAAGATGAAGAAGAGGAAGTAGAAGCTTGACCTCTCTGCCTCTTTCTGTCAGCTTGACCCTTTAGCTTTTCTGCAGCCATGATATTAGACTCTACTTCTAGGGTTGCGTCCTGCATGTCTGCCAGCGTAGCACATCTTCTTTCTCTCAATAACAGGCATGAATCAGAGTCAAAAGCATTGGCATAAGTAAGTTTGGTAGAGGTGGGGGTAGGCTTTATCTCAGCTGGTATCTTATTATACATACAATTGAATCTTTTATTGAAATCAGGCAATGATTTTCCATTTTCCCTCTTCAGGTTACCAAACTCAGTACGATAATACAAAAATTCTTTTTATCTCCCCAGTGCTTCAAAAATGCATCATCTAAAGCTTCAATATCTGTTATAGATCTCTAGGGCAATTCTTTGAACAACTTCCTGGCCTCTCCATCAAGGCTCTGGACAAAAACTCTCATCCACACATCATTTTCACTTATATCTAAATTATCAGCATAACTGTAAAAAGCTTCTAGGTGTTCTTCTACTGTTACTCCCTCTGTACCAGTGAATTTAGGCATATATTTCTGATATTCTCCCACAGGCAAGGGATTTAAAGGAATAGGCAAGACCAAGGGTCCATATCTAGCAGCAACAATTCTTTCTATCTTCGTAGGTGCTTGCTGACCTGACATGATTGGGATATGTGGAAGAACACTGGCAGATTGAGCAGTATGAAGTAATGTGATGGATGGCAGAGACAAAGGGATGTTTTGGACCATATGGGAAGCTTTCTTTGGACTGAGATTCAAAGGGGAACTAACTGCACAAGGGGCTGAATTAATCTATGAAGGAATTTCCTTATTAACAGTGTTGGGCTGTAAATCTTCAAACTGTAAATCTTCAACTATAAATTTATCTTTCAGAGATGAATGAGATTTCTTAGGCTTACCTGATCCTGATGCCCCTTTCTGTGATGCTTTCTTCGATTTGACAGTCCTCTCAGGGTCAGGCACTGATTCAGCTGGTGATTTCTGAGGATTTCTTCGAGTATGTCTCACAAACTGAGCCAGAACTTCAATGTGGAGTCGCCAAAGGTTGGTCTTCCTCCAGTGGAGTCGCCAGATAGATGATTACAACCAGAAATGTGCCCAGACCTTGTCTATCATCAAAATCTGGAACTGTGTTGTTCTCCCAGGGAAGCTGAGCTTCAATTCTCCTCTCCCTGACAATGACGTCAATTAATGTTATCACCCCAAGAAACTCTCTTAGGTTGTATATCAGAGATGCTCGGGAACATTACAAACTCAACAAAAATGTTGGAAAATGGTGGATGAATGGAAGGAATGATGCATATTCAAGCCAGATAACCACTTCTACTATGCTTAACCCTAAACATGAGTGAACACCCCCAGAATACAAGGCTTTAGACCACCAATTACTCACAGTTTGAGGATTAAGTGGAGATGGAGAATACTGATCACACTAGCAGATGCACAGGACCCTGTGATGGCTATCTGCAACCAGTAAAGAGGTCTGCAAATCTATTTCCTAATGCACAAACAGGGTGACAACTCTTTGGCATTAAAACAACATAAACCTGCATACATATTCAATAATACCAACTAGATTCTAACACAGAGGTGGGATGACAGCCCCTCTAATGCTAAACATCAAGAGCACATTAAAAATGCATAACAGGCACAACCTGGAATAAAGAAGAAGTGGAAAGTGAGAAATTAACAGCAAAAGAAGCTTGCATTAGCTGAAAATGAAGACCCGATGCTACAGGTATCACAACAGTTACAGTCTCCATAAGTTGAACTTTACATCAAAATAACATTCATCAATCCTCATTACATCTTGTTTGTGGGTATATATAGAGTTTGTTTACAAAATTGCTCTGCTATGTTATGCGTGGAGGGGTCATAACTGACCACCAACCACATTTACAATTAGATATGGGTCTTTGCTGCAAATTGTGTGTTTTAATGAACAAAATTGGCCTTTCTGGTACTTTTATGTCCTTCTTAAGTAGGCGGAGTACCGTATGGGACAAAAACTCCATAACTGGTAAATGAATTCAACTGCTCGAGGCAGTACTCTCCTTCCCTGGCCGTGCTATCTCTTGAATGAGGTAGTTGAAGATTTAACTATGAAGAGCGCTGGTGGGTGATTGCCTTCTTCCCTCGGATGCACGGGACAGACTAAAAACACAATAACTGCATGCAGAATGAATGGAGGGCAGGGAATGAATATTGGTCGTTGGATGCAACTGACGGATGGTTGAGTTCTGATGGCGAGAGGCGATGGGAAGACGGAGGCACAAGTGATTGTAAGCCATTGGATCTAACAGATTGGACAACGGAGATCGGATTATGCGGGCTATCGAGAGCAGACAGGATCAAATGAACGAGGGTCGTTGGATCCCAGGCAACAAATCCAATGGCTGACAGATGGCTAATAAGCGCGGGAGATAACGTGCAGGGATCGTATGATGGCGATAATCAGTTTCCCTGCACCACTTATGGAGCTGTGGTGGTATTCATACGCGGGCATGCGATGCAATTAGAATACGACACATGGCTGAAGGGTCTGGTGGGAAACCGCTTTCCCCACGGGCTATTGGACGTGCAGCTTTCGGCGGCAGGAGCAGCATATACCATTGGATCGCAAGGCGGAGGATCGGACGGCCGAGGTTAATCGCGCACGTGCTTCGGGTGATGTGACGGGGAAAGCCACAGGCCAGGGATTTTGCGTAGGCACGAAGTTATATGTTTAAAACCTTAGCGCCTGGGGCTAAACGAAAAATAGGTTTGTACGGGGTTTCAAAAGATTATAGAGGAAAATGGTAATAACGGGGTCAAGGGAGGGTAAGGAAAATGAAGGGGAAGGAGGAAACAGAGGTAGCGGAAGTTATAGGGGAATAAGACAATTGAAGGGGAAGGATAAAATGAACAGTTGTGAGCTCCCATTTTGCAGAAAACACACGGTCACAATGTCTTTGACCCAGCAAAAACCAAATTATGTAGCAAAGCTAACAGTCCCTAAAGCTTATAGCAACTGAGTTACCATTTCAAAAATGGGGACTCGAATTTTTTGGTGAAATTCATCCCACTTCATCTAGACAGCACAAGTGGATATTAATTGCAACATACTATTTTACCAAGTGGATTGAAGCAGTCCTCACCAGACAAGCTATAGATAGGGTGATCATTCAATTTCTGGAAGGTAACATTTTGTCTCGTTTTGGTTGTCCACAAAAAATTATTATAGATAATATTGTTGCCTTCCGATCTAAAAAGATGATATATTTTTTTCACAGATACAATATTGTTCTAGGACACTCAACAGCCTATTACCCTCAAGGTAATGATTTGGCAGAGTCTTTGAATAAAAGTATGGAAAATATTATTAAAAAAATGTTGCAGGAGAATAAGAAGAGCTGGCATAAAAATCTAGTACATGTGTTGTGGGAAGATTGTGTAAGTACCAATAAGTCGATAGGAGTGTCTCGACTTCAGCTGGTGTATGGGACATGTTAGCGCTTGAAATTTCACCTCAGGCTGAGAAAGGTAAACCTCAAGGCAACATCAAACCACTTCGCCTCGTAGCTAGCCCTACGGGGCGGGAGAGGGCTCTCTCCGGTCTATCTCGGTGAGATCTTCAATGGATGAGATGACCAATAGGGTAACATTGATTTTAGGCTAGTAAACTGATCAAAAAGGTTGATTTGGGGTTTTTAGGGTTTTCGGTGGCAAATTGAGGGGATGGCAATTTTGGGTGCAGGGATTGGACACAGTTTCTGCAGGGGGTTCTTTGGGGCGAGGTAGGAGACAGTATTGATGCCTTTGATTGAGGTGGAAGGTCAGGAATGACAGGTGAGGAGCTAAGGAGAGCAAACAATAACTTTGAATTCTCCTTAAGCAGTAGAAAACATTGAAATTAAACAAACTTAAAAGCAGAGCATGACAGTCATGAATTCTTACTTTAACACTTAGTTTGCTTAATGTGCAGAAGGAAAAGAAAGGAAATGATTCACATAACACACTTACAAGTACATAGAGAAACACACCATCAATACATGTAACCACAAGAATCCCAAAAAGGACTGCAAAACCCTGGTCTTCCTTAGCCAAAAATTGTAGAGATACAGTGAATAATACAATGATAGCTTCTCCCTCAAGAGTCCAACCATGAAAATGAGCAAGAAAGTACATAATATAGATCATCTAACCTCTTTCCCTGCCTCCATGGGTCGAGCTCACTATCCTAGGAGTTGTTTCAACCACTTCTAAACTAAGCACTACAAACTAGGCAGTCAAAACAACTTGCCTCTATAAGCTAGGAAACCAATTCATTCATTTAATTTTCACCTTTTCCATGAATGAATCTTCTAGAAGAGGTACATAAGTGTAAAATTGTCATAAAAGTACATTAATTACATCAAAGAGGATAATAATCCACCCCAAAAAGTCAAACAGGGTCAAACTGCGTTTTTCTGAGCTGTACACTGAAATTTGGAGAAATTTGCCTGACGGGTCGCGCGCCTTTGGGACCACGTTTGGGGCACTTCCAGGTGTCCAAATTGAGCACAAGTAGGCTTGTTGGAAAGGTCTGTGAGTCTACTTTCCAACCCAACTGGAATTTCTGAATTTGGTGGTCATTTGCCCCTCCAAAATTGCAATCTCCCAAGACTTCTTTCTGTGTCTCAAAAATGTGGCAGAAAGTCATTTTTTGCTTTTTTTTTACTTTCTGGAGGCCCAAAACTTCATAAAATCTCTTGTCCATGGATGAGCATATGTAACTTGTCATGAAAAATCTGGAAATGCTGAGTTTTTGCAAAATGGAGTTGCCAGGATGAAGGGTCGCGCGGGGGGTGAGACCCGTTAATGGAGAAAACCTGTAAATTGCCTAAAAAAACCAAAATTTACCCAAAATGCTAAAAAGTTCTTGGGATTTGTGCTGTGGCTAGGCTATTTAGTGCCTTGGTCCTTCAGTGAAGCCTCAGCCAAGATATGGAGGGGATCGGGCCTCTTTCTCCTTTTTTGTGCTTTGGCCAACTTCCTTGGATCTGGCGATTGCAATTTTGACATTTCTCTAAAACCATGACACCTGTGAAAAAAATGAAGGAGATTTTTCTTCTTTGGCATGTTATGGACAAAAGCCTCTCTCAGTTTTCCAAAATTCATCTTTGATTGCTCTGAAACGGCTTTTGAGTGGAACTTATCCCGATGTGTGGAACAAGGGATTTTGCCGAAATGAAGCGAAATGAAGGGGACAAGGGGCTTCTAAATTCTTGGGGAAATTTTTGGGAGTGGGGAGGGATGTTAGGAAGCAGGGGAAAGTGGAATCTCAGAGATTGAGCGAGGGGAAGGGGTCCAAAAGGGCAAAACACAGGCCAAACCTAGGAAATTGCCAGGTTGTAGCTAGAAACTAGGGTTTGTGCAAAAATGAGGAATTTGGCGGATCTAAGGGATGGGAAGTGTTTGATAAGGTACTTTAAGGATAGGGGAAGGTGTATGAACATCAGGATACAAGTTTTTCCGATGATTTGACCATTCAAGAGAAATTAGCTTTCAAAACCCTAGGAGAGGGAAATGACCTTGCCTAGGCACAACTGAAGCATGAATAAGCTGTGAAATGACCCAATGGAATTTGACATGATGATAACACCCCTCTGAATGAGGATAGACTCAGCTGAATAGTGACATAGGTTGGCATTTGGGAAACTTTGAAAAGAGTGAAAGCAAACCCTAGACCTAATGCCTAGTGACCAAATTTTGCTTGAAGACTCACTGAAATGACAAAATTTGACCTTGACACTTCAAAATCACTTTGTAAGAGCATATTTGATCACTGGAGGAAGGCTGGAAAGACTGACACTAACAGGACAGATGCACTCTTTCCTTCCTCATTGGGAGTTCTAGTCATGAAACTACTGCAGGAGGCTGAATTAGAGCCAAATGACATGCAGCGAGGGATTGGCCAAATGATTCAAATTCAGCAGTCTAGAGAAGAGATGTTTAAAAATACATAGTTGATACAAGATAGAATAAAAAGAATTTATGACAAAAGAAAAAAGGCAACTAATTTTAAAATTGGAGATCTGGTATTAAGGTGGGATGCCCGGAACGGAGAAAAGGGAAAGCATAGGAAGTTCGAAAATCTGTAGAAGGTACCATTTAATATCGCTGCATTCAGGGGAAAAAATTCTTATCTGCTTGAGGATTTTTCTGATGCACCAGTTGGAGCAGGGCCTATGAATGGTAGGTTGTTGAAGCACTTTCTCACCTGATTTCATAGCTAAAATATTATTTCATTGTAAATATCACTTTACTTTTTGAATATCACAAGTGTGGGTGGTTCAGGTTGGGATTTAAAGTTGGAGGTGAAGGTCGTGAGGTCCTAGCTTTTTGTTGCCATAAATAAGTTAGTTTGTCAAATAAATTTCTATCAGTTAGTAGTCATTTTCAGTCAGTTCAGTCCGTTAAATTTTTCAGTTTGTTAGTCATTTTTTCAGTTTTGTAGATTGATTCCGTTGCCCAATGGATAGGCTTCTGGTTTATGATGTCATTCTTGGCACCTCATATGGATGCTCCCATCCCCAATGGAATTGATGTTAGAGTCCACTAGTTTTCAGTTGTTGAATTTCTTTGAATGCATAATTTTATTGTCATGAAATAAGTCGAACTCATAAACTATTTACTATCATGAGTTCAATTGAGTTCAGCTGTCTGGGAAGTCATCATGAACCTAGTCATCAAAGTTTTGATTAATAATGGGAAGGGGTTTTGGATTTTTTGAGGGTTGTCGTCACAAATTTTTGGGTCAAGGTCCGTTTCAAGCTGAGGGTTTGTTAGAGGGTTCACTTAAACATATGTTTACAGTTAAGGGGATTCTATTTAAAGCAGCATGGTTATAAAATATCACAATTATTTTCCTCTTCCAATATCCCTTATTTCCCTCAAAATTTTCCCTATTTCTTATTTCTTATTCCCCATTTGTTTCCTTAACCCTACCTATCCTATTCCCCCTATCCCTTTATTCTTTCAAACTATTTCCCATTTCTAATATATCCACGCCATCCATTATTCTACCCTAATCCTAATTCCCTTTGATAAATCATCATTGTGTATGATGAGTGAACATCACCCACATACCCCATACACAAACCCATCGCATCATACCCAAATCCATTACTCAGATACTATCACGCTCCCATACTCTAACATGGTTTCTTATCAAGTGGAGTGCCAGTTAAACATCATGTTTATTCACGTCATGAGAGATTAAGTATTAGTTTCAAATCACTCAAGGAGACTGCCATATCCTTTTATTTCTAATCGCAGTAAGATGTTTTGGTTACATATTGAAAGGAAGATTGCAAAGAGATTCAAAATTTGTGCTATGCAGGTGCTACGCTGGTGTTATGCCATTGGTACGCAGTTGTTGCGCAGTGATTCCTTCAGGCTACCAATGTCAACACAGATTAATTTCAGTTTTTGGGAGGTAGGGCTCTGTTGCTCATCCCATAAATTTTATGTTCAATACTCCAATTGAGGACAATAATACCCTTATTACATTCTCTTTGAAAAATTTGTTGTGCACACCCTGTCTACCACGCATACAGTCAAAACTAAAGGCTTAAAGTTGTGTCTTTTAAATAAGAATCATGGTCAATATGGAATGTTGAGTGGCTAGGGTAAATTATAGGTTAAAATAGAAAGCTTTCGCACTCATCTTAAATGTTATAAGTATGCTCTTTCATCACTATGTAGTGTTACTATCTAGTGGAGTTTTTCACTATCATGATTGTGAAGTTTCTCATTCTTTATCCTGTACACATAGTTTTCCAAAAAGTTCAAGCCAAATTTTCCAGGTGTTTTAGGGTTAAATGGATCCTACTACTAGCAAAAAGGGAGGGGATGTTGTACACAATGAGCACAAGACTCTAAACCTAGTGAACTCTTCCCTAGCTATCAGAGTTGCCTTCGAGAATGTTGGATGCATTCCATTTTTCCAAAAGGTTCAAAAAGTGGGTCATAACATGAGGTTGACTAGTCCTTTCACCTTGAACTTCCATGATAACAGAGTCAAGTTGGGGAATGTAGAAATTTTTATCACAGAGAAGCTTATTGCAAATGCCACAAGCCTCTCTACAACGGACGAGAAGTGGTTCAAGGGTGATGAGCTCGATATTTTAGCTTTTAAGCGGTTTGTTAAACCTAAGTTTAGCAATAAATTTGCTACAAATTTCCCCACTATGTATCTTCAGGATCATTACAGTGAGTTGTTGAAGGTTATCTAAAGGTATTTTACATGTGTCGGTAGATTTAGCAGGGTTTACCAATATCACTTGCGGCTTCTATGGAATTTCACAGATAAAAAACCCATGAATCTATCTTTCTTATTACTCAAGAGTCTGGAAAGGATGGCAACAAAAGTTTAGCTTTAGAAGGATAACCACATGTCTAGCCTTTTTCATTTCTCTTATTAAATTTCTAGTTAAGTTTGCAGTTGACAAGAAGATTTATTGGTTTGATTTTCTATCTAGCATTGATTTACTACCCCAATCAGAGTCTTCATCAGTGAAAACTTGTGAGGAGGAACAAGAATCACATGAAACACATGAGGAAAAAGTCACCCAGACAGTGAAATAAACAAAGATAGTCGAGGAAACAGATGAAAATCCCAGCAAGAAACCCAAAGGCAAACTTGGTATGTAGTTGGGTAAGAAGCATATTACAAAGGGTAAGGAGAAAACCAAAGAACCAAAGGTTCAGGTAGCATCATCTCAGAGCACCAAGATTCAAGTAAAAGTAGAAGAGATAGTCAAATATGAAGAGTTCATGATAAGGCCTAGGACTAAGTCAAGAGTCAAGAAGAGTGTGGAGGAATCAGTTCCTCAGGCAGTTGTTGAAATTTCAGAGGACAAACAAGAAGAAAAAAAGAGTACAAAAAAGAGAAAGAATTGGAGCAAGATGAATAAATGTGGTTTGAGCAATAAGAATATCCAATACAATTTGAGCAAGGTACAATGTAGTTTGAAGAAGAAGATACCAAGATGGGGAGAATGAAGGAGGCTCTTTCTAAGTATCAGTTGAAGATAGCATTTTTTAAAATGAAAAATAGGGATTTGAAAGAAATAACACAAGAAGTAGCTAAATAAAGGGAAAGGGTGAATACACCTCCTAGACCTGTTATAAAAGATAAAGGTAAATAGGTTGCATTTAACGAATAGTCCAAAGAGCCCAAGATAGATTCCAGTGGGCCTACAACCAGAGCAACAAAGTTGAAACAAGGTTGGGTGCAGCAAATAGAGAAAATGGCCCTGTTGTCGCTTCCTGAGACAATCTCATATTGCTTACAAGACGAGTACCTGAAACATCTATATTTTGTGTGCCTCGTATGATTCTTAGGAGACCGAAGATATCACATACATTTTTGTACACCTATATACATGTATACATAATAAACAACATGGATTGGTTCATTCATCAAAAGACATAAGCCATGTATCTCTTGGTACTTCTTTACACATATACAATGCATAAGAATATATATATATATATATATATATATATATATATATAAACTTGTGGAGGCCGAGAAATTCGAGGACCTACAGTTTAATATGCTTTAACAGAGTAATGAAAGGAGATAAGGAGATAGAATCATATAGATCTTGAAAATATCAAGAATTCTACACTTATCTGAGTTAAAGATAGACCTGATGGATGAATGAGGATGAGGTGCGATGAACAATTTAAAGATATAACTTCAAAGATTCATACAGACATAGGCATTAACAGATTAATACAAATAACGATGTGAGAACTTATGAAAATTTTCTGGCATCTACAATTACATGAAATCAAAGAGGAAACATGAACATAATGGAATTTAACAAAGAGGTAATATATTGTAGTACTCGAACGAGGAATCACCACCGTTTTATTAATATTTTGAAAGATGCATCTCTTAAAGTCATACAATCTCAAAAATAACATAGAGTTTTGCTTTCAGATTCTGAACCACTTTTCCTTTTCTCTGATAATATATATATCTAAAACGACCTCTAAATCTAGGCCATTAAGAAGATATTATTTCTTGATCTCTTACATAATTACAAAAGTTATGAATCAAAATTTGAGCATGCATGAAGGGATCGCTCCCGTAACAAACTTAAAGTAAACATAACTGAAAAGTAAAAAACAAAATCCATCATTGGCAAAATAAACAAGATAATCATTGTTGACGAGAGGACGTGGACGCTTGGTGAGAAGTTGTAGAACCCTGTGGATGAACCATTTGAAGCATAGGAGGATTAGAAAATTGCTCAAATCACTGCCACATAGCTGGAGGAGGAGGTGGAATAGAACTGAAATGTCGATAGAGGATTCACAGATTGACCACCCTAACATATTCCAATTTGCGTTGAGAAATACTTTTAACCATCTCGAGAAGATTAAATTCCTTTTCCAAGAAATTGGTAATGGTTTATCCCTTAAGGATGGTCGTTCTTTAAGGAGCTACACCTGTACTACACTTAACCTTCGTTAGTTTTTTAGTATCCACCTCCTGTGAGAGTATTTCTCCATCTTCTCCCCAACAGTTAGGTAACCCAACCTCAAGAGGCTGATTAAACGTGACATCAAAGCTTGACAATTCTTTATGCAACATAGTCAGACTTTGCTCCACCTTAGACCTGGCTTCCTATTTGGAGATAGCTTTATAAATCTCAGCCATTGCTTCCACTCTATCCGGTATATCGAGGGTCCTGAGCTCCTTGGTCATTCTTTCGTTAAAAAACTGAATGTACCCCTGGCATATTGAGAGTTGTTAATATTGGTTTGCTTGTTTCTTTGAAGAGTTGGGGAATATTCCTTGTAGATCTTCCTTTTGTCATGTATCAGAACCAATTTCTCCCAACATTGATCAACTCCCTGGATGATCTTGTCCCACACCCCTTGCCTGGCTTCTGTGAGTGCCATATTTCCTTTCATCTTGGCCTTCAACTCCTTGCTCTCCTGAGTTGCACTATGTAACTCTTGGGTGAGCTTGTCGATGTTAGATTTTTCCGATTAGAGTTGTCTTTCTTTTTGGGTCACCTGGGCCTTAGTTGCATCTAACTCCCTCTGAACTCTCCCCAACTCATCTTCAAAAAGATTTAGTTCTGTTAACGCCTTAGTAAGGTGATCAATGGGGTTTTGGGGATCGTCTTGGACCAGCACAGTACAGACATGAGAGTCGACCTGGATTTGTAAATAATTCGGCCTTCGTTGTAGGGCTTCAACTCTTTTTCTGCTTGCATTCAGTTCCTTGGTTAACACCTCCTTTTCCTTCTCACTTTGTATTAGCTCAGGGGTTTGAACATGCTCACCTCTGGTCATATTTAGCTGCCTTCTCAAGATCAGGTTCTCCGTCTTCGATTCCTTTATTACTACTACCACTGCTGCTTCATCTGCTAGATCCACTTGTTGATTTTCAGTAGCATCGGATGTGATCTAGCCATGAAATTTGGTGGAGGGGTTGGGGCACATGAGATCTCCAATACCCAGAAAGGGTTTGGGCAGATTCTAAACAAATCAGGAGATATTAAAATAATTAATATTTTTAATGGAGTCCCTAAGTGTAAACTTAGGGAAAATAAAATATTAATGTGTATTAATATGAATCTATGTTAGAATGGTCCAAAAGACATGGATCAAGCCAGATCTAATCTTAGCCATTGATTAGGGACTTAATCTCAGTCATTGATATGTCAACAGGAAAAGTATAAGATGAGGCTTAAGGGTCACTTGGAGAACACACCAGAGTGATCAGTCATTTTATTCTCTAGAGCGAGGTTTGCTAAGAGAGATAGAATTGGTGATTGGGAGATGAAGCTGAGGGGCATTTGAGTACAGAGAGATAGAGAGGCAGAGATAGTGTTGGGAGAGCAGCGTAGTAGCCAAGGAGAGTGACGTAGATCCAGCTAGGGATCACGCAGGGCCACGCAAAGGTAGTCGGGAGCTGGCAAAGCCTCTGAGAGGCCAGCGTTGCCGATGCAGAGGGTCAGAGGGCTTACGCAGGGCCTCCCAGGGCTGACACAGACCCATCCGAGGTGACACAGAGCCAACGTGATCCAGAGAGGAGATGACGGAGTCCAGAGAGAGGCTGACGCTAGGGTTTCTGGGGCAGATTTGTGCTGAGTCGCTGCTGGAAGGATTATCCAGGGTTTCAGCCAGAAGATTTTTCAGAAACTGAGATGTATTACTACCAAGGAAATTCTCTGTTTGGTAGGCTGGTTTTGGCACCCAGATTGTACTTTGATATTGCTTAATAAGAAAACCCTCAGATAGCTGCACCAGTTTTGCCACATTGGGTTTTTTCGGGGACATTAGTCCAAAAATAATGGTGTCATATGGCGTGTTTGTTTATATTTCTTTTAATTGCTGATTTGTAATATGTTGAACATGCACTAGTGTTTATTTTTAGTATTTACATTGTAAATAACTTGTTAAGTAAAATAACAAGTAGGTAGGAATAAATCAGATAAAGTGCATGGAGGGTTTCTAACTAAGAAAACTTAGAAAATTCAACATGGTAATAGAGCATGATTGTAGATCACAGGGGGACTCAAGGACATCAGCCGAGCGAAGCAATAGTAGCAGAAAATAGTTGTACCGAGGTGACAGAGGTTGTTTCTAGCAGAGCAGCAACAAGGAAGGGTGACGTAGTGCCTGCATCATCAAGGGTGAGCTGAGAAGAGTTAGCACAGAAGCTAAGGAGGCAAAGGGAACCTCACACAGAGCCACACAATAGCTGGGAAGGCTAACGCAATTGGCTAAGGAGGTTGGATTACTGGTGACGGGATTGTGCAGAGCCTAGGATCTCTCACCTTCAGGTTGGTGGGGTTTAGAAGACTGCAGGAATATTGCAGAGTAGAGCTGGTGAGGAACTATAGTCAGAACAGTACCTGACAGAGCAAGGCCAGATGAGTTGCTACCGAGGGTTTCTAGCCAAGGAACCCAGATCAGTGGTGCGGTTGCATAAGACGATCAGAGTAAGCGGCATCTTTACAGTGACAGAAAGATTTCTAGGAGGAAAATAAGGACTCAGAGGGAGTCCAGAAGAGAAATTCCAGATGGGAACTAGAGACTCAGAGGAGTCGAACACAGAACTTCCAGGAGGGAAGTAGAGGAGCATCATGGCATTACACAAAGTAAGAGACTAGGATAGACTAGACGAAGCAACGAACTTTGTAGTCTGGAAGGCCAAAATCTTATCCGTACTTGACAAGAATCGTGTCAAGAACTTTGCCTTGAAGGTAATAGCTATCCCAGTCGACCCCAATGATAATGAAAAGTACGCGAAGGCGATGGCGAGGGCCAAGATCATTATCCTTGACAGGGTCAAGGATCATGTAGTACCACATATAGCTGAGAAGGAAACGACATTTAAGATGTGGGAGGCTCTCATGAAGCTATACCAGCATACTTCTATGCAGAGAAGAATGTTGCCTGCGAATCAGTTGAGGTCGTATCAGATGAAGAAAGGAGAACCAATTGACACCTTCCTCAGAGGACTGAATGAGATTCGACATCAGTTGACTGCTATAGAGGCGACACCAGATCAATATCTGATGGTGAGGACAACCCTGAATGTTGTCTCAAAATATTGGGAGGTATTTGTCCAGAGTATATTTGGTAGAGGGACTCTCCCACCTTGGGACGAGATGTGGGCAGCTCTTCGCTAGGAAGAGATCAGAAGTCAATTGAAAATGGGTAGCAGCAGCAAAGGGATCAAAGTCAAGCAGGAGGAGGAAGATGTGTCCCTAACATATGAGGGAAAGTAGGAGAAGCGGAAGAGGAAAGATCTCCCCAAGATCAAGTGCTTCCATTGTGGGGAGCTGGGTCATTATGCGACCCAGTGTCCGAGGAAGAAAATTAAGGGAGAGTCTTTCGAGACTAAGGCAGCGCCAGCACGGGCAGAGAAGGAAGTGTTGATAGACGATGACTGTGCCATGAGTGCACATGCACCACTTGAGTGGAAGTGGGGAGACATCGAGCTATAGTCAGGCGGACTACGGGCGATGAGGGGCAGGATCTTTGAGGTACCCAGCCTCTTGGATTAGAACTTGCTACGGGAGCCCTGAAGAGTAGTAGGACTGGCTGAGTCGGGTGGAGATGGATGTCGATGGAGCGGTAGTGAGAGCTATAGTGCAGAAGTCCCAGGATAGTGCGAGGCTAGCAGGTTGTAGCAGTGCGAGAGGCACAGGAGTGTTGCACCAGTGCAAGATGGCACAGAGAGAAGTGCAATGGTGTGAGATGCAGGTAGTTGTTGCAACAATGCAGAAGTCAAAGAGGGAGAACTTATCAGCGGCAGAGGGAGCCTCAGCATCAATGGGTGTCTCTAGCCCAACAGGGAGGTCAGATTGGGAGATCAATTACTTACTTCTCAGTAACTGAGTTGCAGTGCAACAGTGGGCAGAACGATGCAGCATGATGAGAGGAGGTGCAATGCGGATGCAGTATTGGGAGAAAGGAACAGCAGTAGCACGGATGTAGAGGGAGTTGTCGTACATATGCAACAGTGGTAGTGGCAGAACCATGGGCAGTAGTATAGGATGCAGTAGTGCAGAGGGTGTTGGGTAGGAAGGCCTAGCATCAGCACAAATACCGATGTCGGATGATCAGAGTAATACTCAGTAAGGAGTATTTCTAGAGCACAGTCCTCACTAAGAGGGACTGTTGATTTGGGGTAGCATCGGATGTGCTCTAGCCACGAAATTTGGTGGAAAGGTTGGGGAACATGAGATCTCCAATACCCAAAAAGGGTTTGGGAAAATTCTAAACAGATCAGGAGATATTAAAATAATTAATATTTTAAATGGAGTCCCTAGGTCTAAACTTAGGGAAAATAAAATATTAATGTGTATTAATATGAATTTGTGTTAGAATGGTCCAAAAGACATGGATCAAGCCAGATCTAATCTTAGCTGTTGGTTAGGGACTTAATCTCCATTGTTGATATGTCAACATGAAACGTATAAGAGGAGGCTTGAGGGTCACCTAGAGAACACACTAGAGTGATCAGTCATTCTATTCTCTAGAGCGGGGTTTGCTAAGAGAGATAGAATTAGTGATCGGGAGATGCAGCTAAGGGGCATTTGAGTATAGAGAGACAGAGAGGCAGATATAGTGCTAGGAGAGCAGCGCAGTAACCAAGGAGAGTGATGCAGAGCCAGCCAAGGATCATGCGGGGCCACGCAGAGGTAGTTGGGAGCTACGCAGAGCCTCAAAGAGGCCAGCGTTGCTGATGCAGAGGGCCAAAGAGCTTACGCGGGGCCTCCCAAGGCTGACGCGGAGCCAGCGTGAGGCAGAGAGGGGCTGACACAGTTCAGAGAGAGGCTGACACTGGGGTTTCTGGGGCAGATTTGTGTTGAGTAGCTACCAGAAGGATTATCCGGGGCTTCAGCCAGAAGATTTATCAAAAAATGAAAGGTATTACTGCCAAGGAAATTCTCTGTTGGGTAGGCCAGTTTCGGCACCCAGATTGTACTCTGATATTGCTTAATAAGAAAACCCTCAGATAGTTGCACTGGTTTTCCCACATTGGGTTTTTCCAGGGACATTAGTCCAAAAATAATGGTGTCATATGGCGTGTTTGTTTCTGTTTCATTTAGTTGCTGATCTGTGATATGTTGAGCATGCACTAGTGTTTATTTTCAGTATTTACATTGTAAATAACTTGTTAAGTAAAATAACAAGTAGGTAGGAATAAATCAGATAAAGTGCATGGAGGGTTTCTAACTAAGTAAACTTAGAAACTTCAACAGCCCATTTTCAAAATTGGCTCTTTATATTACTCCTTCTATTGGAAGAGAGCACGAGACTTGACCTTCTGAACTTTTACATTCTCAACGAGCTTATCTATGTAACCTTGGGCCTGATCAATAGTCATTTGATTCCTATTGATATCATTGTACAACATTTCCCCCACTTACTTGTGTAGGTTGACCTTGTCCACCAAAGGGATACTGGTCAAGTTGAGAGACACATCGAGGTCCAGAAACTTGGAACCCAAAGGTAAGGTTTGGACAGATGGGTGCTTCAAGCTGATTTCATCTCTTCTTTCTTTAGATCTTTTGCAGCTAATAGCCGAGTGTGTCGTGGGGTGACATGTGAAGTCATGCCTTGATGTATCTTCTCCTTTTCCCTTTTGTTTCTCACCTATATGTTCTTGTCCTGTGCCCAGCCTGTTACTGTTGTATAAAGATTGTCCTCAAACTCTGGGATGGCTACCTCAGTTGAGGATGTTGTTGAAACTTCAGGAGTTATCTCCAAATTAACTTGAAATCCTAGTTTCTCAGTCACTTTTTCCTGGATCTAGATACTGAGTTCTTCCACTTCCTGCTCTTGTTCATGTTCATGTTCCTATCCTTTCCCTTGACTTTTGGCTCTTTTATGAGCTGGTCCTTCTTCCATGTCAATTGTCCCTGAGGTGTCAACAATCCTCTTTTGTGTCTTATCTGTGTTGATTGGGGATTTGGTCTCCATGTCTGTATTAAGAGGTTGGGAATCAAAGTTAGCTTTCCATTCAACCTCGGGCTTAAGATCATGCACATAGGTTGAGGCTTTAATCTTTTCCCTTCTTCGAGCAAGGAGACCTTGGGATCATAATGCCAAATTTGACCTTTCTCAAATTCCATGGCTTCGAGCATAGTTTCAATTGTTTTAAAGGCTCGCCTAGTGCTTATAACAAAAGGACCTATCGGTTGTCCCATTTTAAAGATGTAACCTTTATTGGCCAATACAAAGTGGAGGAGATCAACATGGAGGATTTGCCTGAGGAACTCGAGGGAAAACACTCTCATTGGTAGGAACACTGCCAAATGATAAGGGGGAAGCTCACACCCATACACCTGGATCTCTGTGTAATACTCATAGAGGTACCATTCCCTAATGTAAACTTTCTCATGAAGTTGGAGGAGCTCTTTTTGCTCAGGGAAAATTATGGCGGGGGTTGGATTTCATGAATGATTTGGTAGGCGATAGCCATGAACGATGAAAGGAATTGAGAATAGCCTCTCAAGCCTATCCTTTTCCTTACAGAAATGTTCCAATCGAAGACTAAATTTCTTTCCTTATCAGGGGTAAACACATCTAAGTGAAGACATTGGAATTCTTCAATGTGAGTATAGAGAATCAAATAAAATAACATTGAATAGTAACGAAAGGAGGCAACGACTCTAAGGTAGCTGAATTGAAAATGGATGGAGTCCGAAAGTTAATGTTCAACTAACATACAGGTTGTTTCATTTTGTGTAGACATCTAAGATCCACCCTGCTTAATTGCAGAGTGGAGTGCCTTCCTAAAAGACCAAGGATAGTGGCTAAGATTGGTTGAATGGAGGGTTTAAAAAGAGTTAATGGGAGCTAAATATCTGAGGGCAAGGTTTTGGCTTCTAGGGTGAGAGTTTTCTCTAGGAAGGAATGTATTTATCTTGCAGGGAGTGCCGTGAAATGCCCCTCTAGGGTTGAATCTGTGAAGGTGCACATCAAGGAAGATGTGGGGAAATTGAGAGCTCTCTGGATTAGAAGAGGGGATATTTCTAGGATTACATTCCTTGAGGGAGAAAAAAAATGGTTCTTCTCGACTTAGTAGGAGTCCAGCAACCACATTACAAACTTAGGTAGATGATGTAATGGGGGAGCAATCTGGTAGTATAACCCAGAAGCTACAACTCGGAACGGGTCTTCATTCTTCATATGGCTTGAGAATATTTCATAATGAAGGTCAATGAGAGAGAACGGACAAGCAGGGTCCACGATATGAGCCTCAGTGTTGATTAGAGGACTAGCACCAGGGTTCTTGACCTCATGAGTGTTTGGGGTTGCAGGGGCCGCGTGTTTCATCTCTTCGAATAAAAAAAAACGAGAAAACAAGGAGACTGGGTGGTGTCGAGTTACCTGGAGCTTGCAGGGGAATGAAAGCAGCTTGGGAGGACACTCGTGGTCTCTGGGAAAACGGACAGAAGAATCCTGCGTTCTTTTCTAGGTGAGATATTCTTTGACTGTGATGCAAAATCGATGTCGGGTGATAATTTTAGGGTTTTATTTGTTTTATGCAGAGTTGAAGATTTATGCCTAGGTGGCGGGAAATGAAGGCACGTGAAGAGGACATGTGGAGGTGAAGGGTTGGTCGAGAAGAGCAGGGGATGAGCTTAGATTACCAGAACCCAACTTTACCTTTTACCTTTTAAGCAAACATCACCATCTTGTTGGTACCTGAATCTTTGAGCCGTGAATGAGAGGAGTGCTCCTATCGAGTGGTCCCTACCTGTTTCGACGAGGGGTATTGCGGCACAAAGAAATCGTATATCAGAGCCAGAATTGATCAGGGTCATCCATCAAGTGCCGACTTATTCAACGTCGGGGCCTATGGAAGTGTTAAACTATTTGTGGTTATGTTGTCGAAACTGCGCTTGGATGTGACCATAAGTGGATTGCGAAGAGGGGAGAAGCCCAACCTTTGACTTCGTAATCCTCAAACTGCAATTCCTCCCACATTGTCTGTTTATACCTTGTCCCTTTACCTTGGGTTTATATAATTGCCTTATCCACCCATGAACGCACAATTTTTACTCTTTGTAGGTTAGGGACTGATCCAAGTGGATGTTGGTGGCCACCCACCTATCCCACTTGGACCCCCACAATTGTCTATTTCAGTTTTTCAGTTTCCTGAATTGTAGCCCAATTTACCATTTTTAGTAGTTTTTTGGGTCCTGAACTTCTGGAGCTGTTTTGAGGCCCTAAATGATGATTTTTGGGAAATCTGGGAGCAACATGGGTCCATGGATCAATGTTTCTCTTCCCAAAGTTGTAGTGCTTAGACAGATCTTTCTAGCGAGCTATTGCATGCGTCAAACGGAGATCGGGTGCCAAAGTTACGACCTCGGGAAATTGATGTACCAATTTACCCAAATGGGGCCCACAATTTGGCGTTTCATCTTCTAGGGTTAGGTTTTGGGATGTTAAGGGTTTTCCATTGTTTCTCAACAACAAATAGGCCTTCGAGCCTCATTGTAACACAGTTCAGAGGCATGTAGCCGCCACATCTCTTCTCAGAGATAAGCTACCATCACCCTAGCTGGTTTATTTCCATTGATGTTTGTAAGCTTATTTTAGTATTTTACATTAATGAAATGAAGTATTATTTCCGCTGCATCTTTATGTTTATGGCTACCTCTGTAATGTATTGTGTTCCTGTTTAAATCCAAATCAGTGGTATCATAGCGGTCTTCTTTTTTTCTCTGTTTTTCTTTGCATGTCCCCAATGAGGTTGGGATATAAGGAGTTAGGGCTTGAATTGGTCAAACCTTTGCAAGACCAGCCTCACAAATCCCAATGGCCTCCCATGGCGGATGAAAAGAAAGATGAGGGGGCAAGAGATCCTATCAAAATCTTGCTCGAAGAAGCCCTCGAGCGACAAAGGAATGCGATGACGGACAACTTTTCCCAGATCCTTCAGCGGCTACCTAGAGGTGACGCATCGGCTTCTAGCAACTACTCTGGAAACACCACGCCCTTTAAGGTACAAGTCAATTTTGAAATCCCCATCTTCGAGGGTAAAATAGACACAGATGTCATAGATAAATGGTTAAATCTGATAGATGGGTATTTTTTTGTTCATGATTTTTCCAGTTGGGAAAAGATTGCTTTTTCTCTTCTCAAAGCAGCCCCCCACATCAAGGACTAGTGGGAAACCTACTGCGAGCAGAAGGATGAAAGTACAAGCTCACTATTTTCAGCTGCACCCACTTGGGATTCATTCCGAGATGACATCAAGGAGCAATATTACCCTGTTAATATCTATGAGGACAAATACATCAAGTGGACCATGCTGCAACAGGGAAGGGACCAAGATGTGCCGGAGTTCACAAACTTTTTTTTTTGAAAAGTGTGCAACAAGAAATGCTTGTTGAGAATGCAACAAGATGATGGAGCTTAGTGAAAAGAGTCGCCTTCACTAAGTGGGCCCGCAGGTAAATTATGGCACAAGTTCTATTTTTGATCCCAGCAGGGATGATCACAGTATGAGTGATCACAGTGTGGGTGATCACAGTGTGGGTGACCATAGTGTGAGTGAGCAAGTCTATTTTTAGACTAGCTGTCAAAAATAGAAAAGTCAAATATTATTGTCTCATAATAATATTTGGACTATAAACTTGATCTTATTCTCTTGGAGCACTTCAGGATGAGCTACGGATGTGGTACATGCAGATCCTAGAAGGAAATACGTGGTTACCTATGGGATGACTAATATTTGCATGAAGGACTTCAGTTAGAACTCAAGTGAGTTGAGTTTAGTGGACTGGAGGTGCAGTTGATGGAGTTGTGTTCAGTTTAACTTTGTTAAACTAGTTGTATTTAGTCTAACTGATCAATAGACTAGAGATGAGTTGGGTGAATTAGTTATTAAATAATTCACAAGTTATTAACTCATAATGCAACTATAAAATACATAAGTTAACTCAGTTGCATGTCAGTGCATGTTCAGTTCAGCAAGGACAGGTGTTAGAGGATAAGATTGCTATCAGTTGTGACTATAGCTGTGCATCATGATTTGCACAATCAGAGGGATTGAGTATGCCAATGAATTGGCCAATATCAAGAATTGTAGCCTGTGCTCACGTCCAACAGAGTTTGAGTGATTATTTGCAGGTCAAATACGAGTTTGGTAAGCCATTCTCATCAATTCTTGAGCAGGTATTGAGCTGGAGAGGCAGGCAAGCAATGGAATAGATTTGGAGATCATATCTGAGCTGTATTGTGTGTAACAGGTGGAGCTGGTACTGGATTGCTTGTGATAAGCATTGTACTTTGTAATGTTACATGATTCAATCAATATAATATACAGATAGTGTTGGGTTTTTAGCGAGATGCTTTCCCCGGGATACATACTGTGTTAATGAGTTTGATTGATGCTTCTATGTGTGCCTATGAATGTTTCTGATTCTGTAAATTGATGATCAACGTAGAGGAGATTATGTATTATACATGTTCCGCTTATAATTGTATGATCAGGATAATCTCTGTGAATATGTGTTAAGTTATTCAAAATTTCTACATGGTATCAAAGCAGCTTGATTTGTAGAAGAGATTTTTACAGGATATCGAGCGAGGATTGATCATCGGATCTATTATTCAAAAAGTGTTTACATTTTATTTCTTTAGGCAGAGTCTGTAATCGGGCCAGGTAGCCTCTGGATTCATCCTTCTTATGGAAGGTGAGATATCTGGTGAATGCCCATACAGTCGATCTCTGTACAAGAAATACTTTGTTCTCACGAATTCTAGATCGGAAGTGGTTGAGTTTTTGAGCTGGTGGAATTCGAATTTAATTCCAAAGTAAGAGATAAAACTCAGAAACATTAAGTGTGAGAATGGAGACAGTATGCCCCAGTATCTCACGAAGTTCACCCAATGCTGGGATGAGCTGGGAAGTGTGGGGGTGATTGTCGGATGAGGATGGTGAGTCTATCACTCCTTGACCTTCCTAAGAGTTGGCATAGCTACCAGGACTCGGTGAATGGAAGGGAGAAACTGCCAGGATGGGAGAGACTTTGGTCGGATCTTGTGCAGGAGGAGATTAGACGGAGCACTAGAGACAGTTCTTCATCCATGCAGGATGAGGAGAACTGTGCCTTAGCGAGTAAGGCGAAGAAGGGGAAGGGGAAGGTTTCTCTTTCCGAATCTTGTTCTTCCAATGATGGGAAGAAGGTTGACAAGTCGAAGGTGAGATGCTTTCGTTGTCATGATGGAGACTTGGTGGTTGAGAGGGAGCATACATTACCTCTCGACATGCAGAGCTAGAAGAAGTCTCAGACAATTGTGGAGGAGCCACGATTGGTGCAGCAGCTTCAAGAGGTTGTGGAGCAGCCACAACAAGGGAAGCTGAGAGGAGATCGAGTAGAGACATCTACTCATCCAGAGACCTCCAGTAGGGGGAAACTTCAAGCCAGGTGGGCTGAGGGATCGCATGCAGCCATACCTCTAGGTAGGAGGTGGGGTGATGTGGATTGATCGTCCCAAGGAGGAGGGGCAAGATCCTTGAGGTACCCAACCTCTTGGATGAGACCTTGCTATGGGAGCCCCAGATGTGTAGTAGCAGGAACTGATTGATTGGGTAGAGACAAATGCGGATGGTGCGGCAGAGAGAGTGACAGTGTAGGGAATCCCAGGACAACGCATAGCTAGCAGGCTGTAGCAATGCGAGAGGCACAAGTGTTTTGCACAGTGATAGGTGGCACAGAGAGGTGTGCAATGGTGTGAGATGCATGGAGATGTTGCAGTAGCGCATATGTCAGAGAGGGAGCACTTGTCAGTAGCAGGTATAGCTTCAGCATCAGAGGGTGTTTCTAGCCCAACAGGGAGGTCAGTTAGGAGGTGAAGTGCAGATGCAATGCTGGGAGATAGAACCAGCAGCAGCACGGATGCAGTCAGAGATCAAAGTGACAGAGGCTAGAGCAGTCAGATACTGAAGAGCACAGAGATGCAGAGTTTC
Organism: Pinus tabuliformis; assembly: GCA_031772625.1. Classification (NCBI taxonomy): domain Eukaryota; kingdom Viridiplantae; phylum Streptophyta; class Pinopsida; order Pinales; family Pinaceae; genus Pinus; species Pinus tabuliformis. The sequence goes on along the minus strand of CM062814.1, from coordinate 111,728,449 downwards.
AGTTGACAGAGGCAATAGTAGTCAGAGACTTTGATGACAGAGCAAGTGGACCGGCCAGATGTGTTGCATGGAGAACATTCCAGAGTTACAGGATCGGGTTTGAGAGGAAGCCTTTCTTGTTGAGAGGGAGTGTTGAAAAGTGTGCAACAAGAAATGCTTGTTGAGAATGCAACAAGATGATGGAGCTTAGTGAAAAGAGTCACCTTCACTAAGTGGGCCCGCAGGCAAATTATGGCGCAAGTTCTATTTTTGATCCCAGCAGGGATGATCACAGTATGAGTGATCACAGTGTGGGTGATCACATTGTGGGTGATCACAGTGTGGGTGACCACAGTGTGAGTGATCAAAGTCTATTTTTAGACTGGCTGTCAAAAATAGAAAATTCAAATATTATTGTCTCATAATAATATTTGGACTATAAACTTGATCTTATTCTCTTGGAGCACTTCAGGATGAGATACGAATGTGGTACATGCAGATCCCAGAAGGAAATACGTGGTTACCTATGGGATGACTAATATTTGCATGCAGGACTTCAATTAGAACTCAAGTGAGTTGAGTTTAGTGGACTGGAGGTGTAGTTGATGGAGTTGTGTTCAGTTTAACTTTGTTAAACTAGTTGTATTTAGTCTAACTGATCAATATACTAGAGATGGGTTGGGTGAATTAGTTATTAATTAATTCACAAGTTATTAACTCATAATGCAACTATAGAATACATCAGTTAACTCAGTTGCATGCCAGTGCATGTTCAGTTCAGCAGGGACAGGTGTTGGAGGATCAGATTGCTATCGGTTGTGACTATAGTTGTGCATGATGATTTGCACAATCAGAGGGATTGAGTATGCCAATGAATTGGCCAATATCAAGAATTGTAGCCTGTGCTCACGTCCAACAGAGTTTGAGTGATTATTTGCAGGTCAAATACGAGTTTGGTAAGCCATTCTCATCAATTCTTGAGCAGGTATTGAGCTGGAGATGCAGGCAAGCAGTGGAATAGATTTGGAGATCAGATCTGAGCTGTATTGTGTGTAACATGTGGAGTTGGTACTGGATTTCTTGTGATAAGCATTGTACTTTGTAATGTTACATGATTCAATCAATATAATATACAGATAGTCTAGGGTTTTTAGCAAGATGCTTTCCCCGGGATACATACTGTGTTAATGAGTTTGATTGATGCTTCTATGTGTGCCTGTGAATGTTTCTGCTTCTGTAAATTGATGATCAACGTAGAGGAGATTATGTATTATACATGTTCCGCTTATAACTGTATGATCAGGATAATCTCTGTGAATATGTGTTAAATTATTCAAAATTTCTACATTTTCCATACCATTCGTACATAGTTCGGTATTAAAGATTTTGAGCTGCATCTGGTACTCAAATACCACAGCTGCCTCCACAGATACATACAGGAAGAGATGGAGTTCCTAAACATCTCCTCTCTCAGCACGGCATACCGATATGCCGTCAAGATCGAGCAGAAGCTTAAACAGAAGAAGCGGGACTTTGGATATGCAAATCCGAAGACCAAAGGACAAAGCTAAGGGAGGGTGACCCAAGACAACCCGTTGAAGCCGCAAGAAAAGAAAAACACCACGAAGTCGAAGAAGGACAAATGAAAGTGGTGAGAGTTCCACAAGAGTCCCACTCATAACACAAGTGAGTGTCAAACCAAGCAGTTGCTGGTGCCTGAGTTGAAGGCTTCAAAATCAGATGCATGTTCCAACCCTGAGTCAAAACCCGACAAGGGGAATGGCAAAGGGAAGCAGATCATTGATGCGGAGCCCAGTGTCATTGTTGCCATCGCCAAGATCCAGAAGAATGAGCCCGAAGATCGAGAGGAGGGGGAGCGTCTTTTCCACTCACAGATGTGGGTGAAGGGTTCACTGCTGTTATTCATTGTCGATAGTGGCAACCAAAAGAACCTCATTTCAGCAGAGGTTGTGAAGCAGTTGGGCCTACCAACTACACCACACCCATAGTCGTACAGTATCGGGTGGCTTCATGAAGGAAGAGATCTCAAAGTTTTCGAGCAGTGCCGCCTTCCCTACAGCATCAGGTCCTTCACAGACGAGGTATTGTGTGATGTTACACCTCTAGATGTTTGTGATGTACTATTAGGCCAACCATACTTGTGGAGGTGACATTCTGTGTATGAGTCAAGGCCTCGTGCTGTCATTATTTCTTTGGGTAATTCATTATACAGGATACCAGAGGTAGCCCCACCTACTACCACCTCTTTGATCACTGCCAAGAAAGGCAACAAGCTCATCTCCCAGACTAGGAAATTCATTTTCTATCTGGTTTGCTCCCAAAGTAAGGGGAAGATTATCACCACATCCATAACCCTCGTGAAGGGTTCCTCCATGTAGCAGCAGCAACAAAGGGATACAGTCATGACAGAACACAAGAACAACTTCTCCTCACCCACAGGGGTACGACAAAAGCTTCAGGTGGGCAACAAAGTTTGGTTTCATCTGTAGAAAGAACGCCTTACAAGAGCCCATCAGAAGCTCCGACCACGCCGACATGGTCCTTACACCATTACCAAGGCTGTGGGAAATAATGTTTTGGAGCACAACATTCCTCCATTCCTTCGCGTGCACCGAGAGTTCAATGTGGAACGCCCTCCACCATGCTTCCCACCATTACTAGACACATCAGAGATTACAGAACAACTCACCAGGGACCAAGCTCAACAAATGGAGGAACTCAATGCAATGGGGATGATCAGGAGCTCAGGACTAAGTGTCGTAAAATGGTCAAAAATGAAAGTCCTCAGAACTAGTTTGAACCTGAACGACCAGATAGAGGTCGTCTTCCTGATTCCGGTGCCATGAATGGTTCGGAAAATGGTCGTTGTATGAGAAAGTTATGTGAAAAAGAAGAATTGCCCAATAATATTGAAATTTTGAATTTTTTCAAAAAAATTTAAAATAGAATATTCCGTTTTGAGCAGTGAATGGCAAGCTACCATGTGGCGAGCCCGGAGACCACCACGAGGCTTAGATGGCGTCAGCAGGTGGTAAATGCTTTGTTTAAAATTTTGGTGGCGGTGAGGTTCGATCCCGCGACCTCCGGGACAATAATCCTACGTCTTACTATCCAACCACAGCATCGGGTTTCTGTATGATTTTCCAACGAAATAACATTTAAAGTTTCCGGTTGTGTTGGGCGGGACCTGAAGGTGGCCAGCCCCCCATACATGTGACCTCCACCATTGAACTGTGGGCTCTAACCCCTAAACTACCGGTAAACATAACGGTCACGTTTAATGTTGAACGAGTTCACATGCGGGTTATGTTAGCGCTTGAAATTTCACCTCAGGCTGAGAAAGGCAAACTCCAAGGCAACATCAAACCACTTAGCCTCGTAGCTAACCCTACGGGGCAGGAGAGGGCTCTCTCCGGTATATCTCGGTAAAGATCTTCAAACGGGCGAGATAACCAATAAGGAAACACTGATTTTAGGCTAGTAAACAGATCAAGAGGTTTAAATTTAGGATTTTTAAAGTTTTGGTGGAAAATGGGGGAATGGCAATTTCGGGTGCGGGGATTGGACGCAGTTTTCGCAGGGGGTTCTTTGGGGCGAGGTAGGAAACAGTATTGATGCCTTTGATAGAGATGGATGGATGAGAATGACCGGTGAGGAGTTAAGGAGAGCAAGCAATAACCTTGAATTCCCCTTAAACAGTTGAAAACATTGATATTAAGCAAACTTAAAAGCAGAGCATGACAGTCATGAATTCTACTTTAACACTTCATTTGCCTAATTTGCAGAAGGAAAAGTAAGGAAATGATTCACATAACACACTTACAAGTACAAAGAGAAACACACCATCAATAAATGTGACCACAAGAATCCCAAAAAGGACTGCAAAACCCTGGTCTTCCTTTGCCAAAAATTGCAGAGATACAGTGAGTAATACAATAAGAGCTTCTCCCTCAAGAGTCCAACCATGAAAATGAGCAAGAAAGTACATAATATAGGCCATCTAACATCTTTCCCTGCCTCTAGGGGTCGAGCTCACTATCCTAGGAGCTGTTTCAACCAATTCTAAACTAAGCACTGAAAACTAGGCAATCAAAACAACTTGCCTCTATAAGCTAGGAAACCAATTCATTCATTACATTTTACCTATCTTATGAATGAATCTTCTAGAAGAGATAAATAAGTGCCTAAACATCATAAAATTACATAATTTACAACAAGGAGGATGAAAATCAACTCCAAAAAGTCAAATCTAGTCAAAACTGCATTTTGCTGAGCTGTAGGTTGAATTCCTGTGCAAACTCCCTGATGGGTTGCGCGCAATTCCTGGACGGGTCGCGCACCTTTGGAGGCACTTTTGAGGAACTTCCAGGTGTCCAAATGAGGCAAAAGTGGGCTTGTTGGAAAGGTCTGGATGTCTACTTTCCAACCCAAGTGGAATTTCTGAATTTGGTTGTCTTTTACCCCTCCAAAATTTCAATCTCCCAAGACTGCTTCATGTGTATCAAAAATGTGGCAGAAAGTCATTTTTTGCTTGTTTTTTGACTTTCTGGAGGCCCAAAACTTGGTGAAATTTCTTAGTAATGGCTGAGCAAGTGTAACTTTCCATGAAAAATCCAGAAATGCTGAGTTTTCCCAAAATGGAGTTACCAAACGAAAGGGTCGCGCGCGGCACGCGACCCATTGGTGGAGAAAACCTGTTTTTTGCCAGATAAATAAAAAATGACCCAAAATGCTCAAAATTTTTTGAAATTTGTGCTGAAGTTGATTTATTTAGCATCATGCTCCTTCAAAGAATCCTCAGCCAAGATGTGGAGGGGGTCGGGCCTTTTCCTTCGTTTTTGTGCTTTGGCCAACTTTCTTTGGAGCACTTTCATTCTTGCCTTGCATACGTGCATCCGCGCCCAATAATGATTTTTCATGTTCCTGAGCAAGTCCTTATCTTGGTTGGCCTTGGCCAGCAACCTCTCCAAATGAGCATTGACCTGGAGAAGCATAGCCTCTCGCTCAACGGGTACCAAATCGCCGGGTCTCTTTCGAGCCAAGTTGCGGTCCTCATGAATCCTCCGCAACTCATCAAGAATGTGCTCATCCTCCAACTGCTTGTTGCGCTGCTCCAAGTAGGTGATGGTCCAATTTTCCATGTCCAATCTTTGCTGCAATGAGTCATTTTCAGCTCTAAGGTGCTGAATGATCTCCTTTGACTCTAGGCTAGGAGAAATAATGTCAAGATCAACCACCTCTATGCCTGGAATACTTGATGGCCCCTCATCAATCTTGGGCTGTTTGCCTCTCTCTCGTACCTGTGCTGCTGAAGAAGGTGAGGCCCCTTCCACCTGGTGTGGAGATAACACTCGCTGAGCTGATGAAGAAGGTGAGACCCCTTCCACATGATGTGGAGAAAATACTCGCCTAGCTGCTGCAAATAAGGCCCTGTGGCCTCTCTGATAAGTGACCAATGGAGGAGAGCTGACATGTCGGGTCTCAGGAATATCATGCTGTTGTGATGGTCCTCCCTCCTCATGAAAAATCTCAGGATGTGGTGGTGGTGCTGTGAAAAACTCATGAGAGATAAACTCCTCCCATGGGATGCCATGCTGAGCTAACTGATGTATGACCACAAGCTGAATCAAACCATAATGATAGAGGCTCCTATATTGTTGTGCTGGGCTCTTCCTCTGCATCAAGGGCACCATCCTCTCAATATTCTGACACAAGAAAACAGGGATGTTCATCATCCGAACCCATGTGAAATGCATCAACAAGCGAATATGGTATGAATACACACGTGAAAATCTGCCCTCACAGGTGAAATAGCGCATGATAAGCCTCATCAAAGGAGCATACTCATTCCTCAAAAATCTGAAAGGAAATACACCCGTCACGAGTCTCATAAATGCAGGATTAATGTAAGGCTCGTACTGAAAACTGTCCAATATTTTGCTCTTATTCCACACTTCTCCAACATTTGGTATCCCTGTTGCTTGAGCAATCATCTCAGGTATCAATGTAAAATCCACCCCTGCAAGGTTCACATGCCCATCATGCAAATGCAAAACAAACAAGCGAGCCAACTCCCTGTGATGCTGAATCTGAGAGATCCTCTCACAAAACTCATAACATGACAGGTAACGAAAACATGTAACTGCCATTGGACAAGCCAGCAAATCGGTCAAAGAGGTGGGCTCCTCTCTCTTATGGTGACCGCTCTTACCACCCCTGTGAGGCCTCCTATGTACCTCAAACTCTGAAGCTGACTCATGGTCATCACTTTGCTCATAATCGGTTTCGGTTTCTGACATGGTTTCAGGAGCAAAGTGGCTGAAATGTACTGCTGCTTCTGCTTTAAAATCTGTTGTTTTAACTGTTTGAGATGCTGTTTCAAGGGGACAAATAGCACAAGGGAAATGTTAGGGAAGGGAGACTTGGAAGAGAAATTGGGAAAAATATATGAAACAGGGGTAAAAGGGAGGAATCATGACATCAACATCATCATACAATTTCATTTGCAAGGATGTTATGGGAGGTAGGGTTTTAGGGCTTGATTCTTGATTTTTTAATATTTTTGGTAGAGAAATTAAATAACAGTGATAAGGGAGTAAGAAATGGGAGGTGGGAAAATGTAGGAACAATAGGAATGAAAAGGAATACCTTAAAACAGCGAAACAAACCCTAGCAACTTTGATATTTTCAAGCAAAAGCACATGGAGTCTTTACTTGCAAATGAAGGCTTTTAAAAATATTATCATGATCTTCTCAAGCTTTAGCAAACCATAATTTATATGATTGAAGGCCTACCTGACAAGCTTGAACAATTTGTGGTCGCTTGGTAGCTTGCTGGTAATTTTCTGTGGAGGAAACCCTGATGGGTCGCGTGCACTACCCAACGGGTCACGTGCCCTCAATGGGTCGCGCCGTGTAAAATTTACACTGGCGGAGGTGCCCTGATGGGTCGCGCGCCAGGCTCAGTGGGTTGCGTGCCTTCACACTTCACCAAATTCGCCCAAATGCTCTTGAAAACGATTGCTCTATTGCTTGAAGGCACAATGAAGCTTACTGGAGGGAAAGAGAGACTTTATAGCCTTGTTTTGAATTAATTTCATGTCAAAACCCTCTTTCTAATGTTTTTCATGACACTTTTTTAAACTTTGAATGCTGCTGACTTTTTGGTTTCCTTTTGTCCTGAAATTGGTTGAATTGATGTTTTTCCTTGATAATTTTTGCAGGGATAGCTTCTGAGGAGTCTTGGCAAAGGGGACCAGGGCTGCATGCTGTCTTTTGAAAATTTTGAATTTTTACAATTTTTACAAAATTTTGAGAAATGACCTTGGCTTTAAAAACAGGGTTTTTAAATCCAAGGTAAAAAATTAGCTGTACAAGATGAAATCTTTTAAAGAAACACTTTGATAATCGTCCCTCTGGCCTGCTAGGCATTTATTGACTTTTAGAGACATGACCTTGAAAACAAACTGGACCTAAACCCTAGACCTAAGACTTTTGACCTCAAGACAAGACAAGCAACTTTGAAATAGTTTATTGACTGAAACAACTTGATCCAGCAGTGCCAAGAGGGGAATAATGACACCAGCTCCTCCATCAGGGTTATGGCATGCCTAATGGAATGCAATAAGATGACACTGATGGGACACCTACTTATGCAAATGCAAAGAGCTTTGATCGTTGATGGAGGGCTACTAGACCGACTCTAACAGGTTAAACAGTGAGTTAACACGTAGTTTCATCAACCATACAGCTAAGGGCTTGGCGTAAACCCCGAGGCGCCTAACCACTGCCACATAAATCCAGTCACATGCAGTTTGCAACTAACAGTTAGTGGTTGAGATGGCAGAGTTTTTTGCAGAGCGCTCCAAAAATGGCGGAATTGCCTATTTGTCGGGGTTATCTGGCAGTTAGCCAGTTTTATTTAGAGTTTTTCTAGGGCAGACTGGAGAAACTTTAATGAGCCATAACTTTGGCTAGGAAAGTCCTTTTTGGACGAATTGTTTTTTGATTTTGGGTATCTTCAACCTTCTAAAGCCATTGGCACAGGTTTCACAACCATCTGAGGTCATTTGCAGGTGTTTTTGCTTCGTGGAAGTTCCAGGAGCCACTAGGGCCAAATCAGTTTGGGAGCTGCATTGAGAATTGTGCAGCCAGTGAATGTGGAATGAAGGTCATTCCTGAAGGTTTTCAGTATTCTAAATCCATTTCTATAGCTTTTTTTCCTGTTTAGGCATTCTTCTCACTGTTTAACTTCAGGGAAGCTTTCAGGGCCACTAGGGCCATTTCAGTGCTTGGGCTGTTTGGGGGCTATGTTCATCCATTTTTGGTGATTCAAAAGCCTATGTCTGTTATTTTCAACCTTCTGAGTCTAATGGAAGAGGTTTCAGAATCAATTGAGGTCATCTTCACCTCTAAATTCTCCATGCAAGTTTAAGGGGCCACCAAGGCCAATTGGGGAAAGTACTGTATAAGGTACAATTTCACTGTTTAGTGTTTGGGAAAGAGCATGTTTAGCTAATTCCTATCTTGTGATTCTGTATTTACAGTCAGATCTATCTTTCGAGACACTCATATTCTTATATTAGCCTTTGTAGCATTTTTAATACAAGAGGACAAGCCTAGTTTGAGAGGCTTGGTCTAGCAGATGTAGCCCAAAAGGGGTGAACTGCTTCATCATTTGGATGTCTTTATTTGCTGAATATGATATGCTAAACAAAACTTATGTAAAGTGTTAAATAGCAAATATACATAACTTTCATACACACATAATCACCTATTCAGTTGTAGAAAGTTATTTGTCTTATTCCGCAAGACATCAAACTTCAAGTATGTGTATGTCAATGACTTCTAAGTGTTTACTTCGTTATTTCTTTAGGCATAGCCTGTAGAGGGCCAGGTAGCCTCTGGAACTCATTCTCTCTTTAGAGGTGACATGTCCGGTGAATGCCCCTACAGTCTATCTCTGTATAAGAAATAAGAAGTTTTCACATTTTTAGAGGTCACTTGGGGTGTATAGCTCACATTTGAAATTATGGGAAATGGATACCTTGCATCCTTAAACAAGTACATTCCATTTTCAGATCAGGGGACCATTGCTTCCTAAGGGGGGAGGAATGATCCAGGTGGATTTTGGTGGCCACCCACCTATCCCACTTGGACCCCCACAATTGTCTCTTTCAGTTTTTCAGTTTCCTAAATTGTAGCACAATTTACCATTTTTAGCAGTTTTTCGGGTCCTGAACTTTCGGAGCCATTTTGAGGCCCTAAACGACGTTTTTTGGGAAATCTGGGAGCGACCATGTTGCTTCCCAAAGTTGTAGTGCTTAGGGTGCCAAAGTTATGACCCTGGGAAATCGATGTACCAATTTACCCAAACGGGGCCCACAATTTGGCGTTTCATCTTCTAGGGTTAGGTTTTGGGATGTTAAATGTTTTCCATTGTTTCTAAAAAATAAATAGGCCTTCGAGCCTCATTGTAACACAGTTTAGAGGCATGTAGCCGCCACATATCTTCTCATAGATAAGCTACCATCGCCCTAGCTGGTTTATTTCTATTGATGTTTGTAAGCTTATTTCAATATTTTACATTAATGAAATGAGGTATTATTTCCACTACATATTTGTGTTTATGGTTATCTTTGTAATGTATTGCGTTCCTGTTTAAATCCAGATCAGGGACTTCTTCCTTTGAGCATGGCTTATGACCTTTATGCTCACATCATCTCATCTCGATTCTAGGAAGAAGCCTTAGTGCTATCTGATGATAACAGGCCCAATCACTTGATAGGCAAGATAATCAAAATTCAGGTGATGAGAATGACGCAAGATAATCAAAATTATAAGAAATATGTTCAACATTCGCTTGAAAATTGTGACAAAGCAGTGCGTGAGGCCTCCAAAGCCCTGAAAAGAGGTAAACACTTTGTCAAATGGTCACTTCCTGTAAGAAGGCAATGCAAAAACCTTTATGTCAGAAACCTAGTATCAAAGACAAGGTTGAGGAGTATGAAGAAAATATTAACCGAGGCTTAGGAGTATGTCAGGAAATACAAAGAGGAAACCAAGATACCTCCATTGGGAAGAGTGCCAAGACTAAGATCTAAAGCTCAGTCTACAACAAAGTCTCCTCAACCAGCTCCCACTGAACACAAAGATTCTACACCTAAAGCTCCTAAGGTTCAAGCTTCCACCAGCAAAGCCTCCAGCAAGAGGAAAAGGAGGTAACAGTTCCTTGCTTGAAGTTTTGAAATTTTGTTCTTGTCTCAAAGTGTTTACGTTGCACAACATGGGTACTCCTTTTTGTTTTCAAGTTGCAGTTGGTATTTTGATCAATATGATAAGATGGTTTTGGATATCTAGAGTAGCCTACAGTACTGTGGTTTTTCCCTTGTAAAAGCTTCATGGTGTAAAGGAGGCAGTAGTGAAAGTTCAGCTACACAGTTTCTATGCAGTCGTTGCCTAGCCCCTACCTACAGGTTTTTACAAGTGTAAGGAAGTTGACAACTGTCAGAGTTTAAAGGGGTGAATGTCTAGCAGAGGTGGTAGCCAACTCATACCATCAGTCACCAGCCACGTGCCATTCTTGGAAGGAAAAGGTGCCAACACCGTCACTTCCCATTTGTTACGCAGTCAACTGCCAGATTTTCATATTTTTGTTGTTTTGCTAACACGTAGATATGTTTCGAAGATAAGCTTGCTTTTACAGAGATTTAGTTTTTTATTTATTTAGAAAAAGTCATGAACACTTGTATGTTTTTTGTTTTATCATTTGAGGAAAAAGACTTAAACAACAAAATCTTTCCTCTTTTTGGTTTTAGTTCGATCCACTGTATGGATCAATGATGCAATGTATCTAGACATTTTTTATTTGTTGTCATATGTCTATTTAAACTGGAAAAAAATAGATGGAAAGGTTGTATTGGTCATCAAAATTTCCTTATTTTAACCTCCATTTTACCCAAAACACACCACCTAATCCCTATGTTTTACCCTTGGAACCTATTTATTCCTGCACTTTTTCTAACCCTTGCACTTCTTTCATGATTTTCGTTATTAAGGGTTATATGAACTTAATTACTAATTAAAAATATTAAATAGCCTATTTGCCTTTGCAACTTACATATTTTCTTTCCTAAGGTATTTTGATAGAGCGAAAATATTAATCGTTGTGTAAGATGGGGTTGGTGCAGGAACATTCTTGTACCGTTCGCGTTCTTGTACCCATGGCAGCTAGCAGCATCAACACAGTTCACCACCAAAGTCCACTACATCTTAGAAATCTACGCACATTCTTTGACAAAAGATCAGCAGCACTCTGTTGGGCTCGGAGCATTGGGGAAAATACAGGATATGGAGGCCAGGGTTTCAACCGAATACCCCTGATTTAGTCTTTTTGTCAAACAATCGAAAGCCTAAGATTATACTTTTGTTTGATTTCTGTTGCGGCCATGAGCCGAACAATGTATATTTAATAGGGTTTCTAGTAGAACTAGGTAGCGATACTCTGGAGAATTTTTGGCTTATACTGTAATTTTTGTATTGCCATACTTCTGGGCTGGATCTAGCAATCCACGATGTACATTTGAAATTATTGAGTTTAATACAAGGAGTTATGCCAGTTATTCATTTCCTGTTCTAATATTTTATGTGATGCACTATTTGAGCATTTGATTTTCCAGATCTCGTAAAAGGGAAACGAGTTGGTTGGCTAGGGCCCAGCCAACCTAGCTCATTCTCCCTCTTTTCGTAAGGTGTGTTAGATACATTTCCTTATGCATGGTTGGAGCAAGAAGTATTTTATCTTTTTATGTAGCTAACAGAGCTTTGTCTTCTTCATAAACCGTGTAACTCGGATCTGAGGTGTGAAGGTGTGAGTGTGCTCATTTACTGAAGGTTGTGGTAGCATTTCTTTCCTTTGATGCATATTTTTCTTTCTACAAAGGGTATGTTTCAGTTTACTTGCACCAGTGTGTTTTAATTCTGCAAGTGAGGGTTGCTTCTGCAAGGGTGTTTATTTCTGCAAGTGGATCTATTTTCTTTATGCAAGTGTGTTTCATTTCTGAGCGTGGAAGTGTGTTTTCTTTAACTTGGGGTCAATTTATTTATATTTCTCTTAGCGTTAATGAAATTTTGTCCACATTACGAGGATATATGGCTATGCTTATTCTCTTGTGGGAATAGTTCAGTTTAAGACTGGAATTTAGTGAAGGAACCTTTGAACTGAAACCTCTATTCGGTAAAAATGTGGATCTGGTTAATATCACGACAGTCATCTACGAAAGAAGGGATGCTTTGTATTGTGAATAGATGATCATTTTCACATGAAGAAGCTTTCTGTTGCAGTAGAGATTTTTTTTTACTTTTGAAGTACTTTTCACTTTCGAATGAATGGTTAGATAAGGAGTCTTTTGATTATATACAATTATTTCCTCTGCTCTAGTTTGCCTTACAAATTAATTTTTAGTTATCACACTTTACATTTTATGCAAGTGGTTTGGGAGCTCAGTATAGGAATACCGATTTCTTAGTACAGGAATCTCTGTCTCGGTACAGGAATCGATACCCTAGTACAAGAACAAAGTACCCTGATACACAAACCTAGAATTTTTTATGAAAACCAAAATACTCAGTGTAGGAACAGAATGTACTTCTGATACAGGAACATCATTTTAGTATAGGAATATCGTTCTAGTGTAGGAACTCTGTTCCAGTATAGGAACGTTGTTGCGGTGTAGGAATGATGATTCAGACCAGGAAGGAAAACTTGTAACAAAGACAAATGCACTTCACAGCCTAATTATTTCTCTGTCTTATGACTGCACTGACATTTAGTCTCAGATATCTGCTTTTCTTTCTTTCATTGATCAGGATTGTTTATGCTGATTTGAAGTTCCTTTCATTGAGTTTTTGCAAAGTATTTCCTTTTGATTCCGGCACCAGAATTCTTTTGGTATTATTTGCTTTGTAATTCTTTGATTATGCAAATGTAATTAGGGAAGATAGGAACATATTTGGTGAAATTTTATACCATTAATATTGGCATTTCCTGTGCTACACCTCTAAGCTTACGTAGCCCCAAGTTGATAATTAAGTGTTGAAGGAGTTTGTTGAACTACAACTCCAACACCCAAGATTTTGGCGTCGTTTCCGAGGAAGCGTTTAAGACTGGTAAGAACTTTTTGATTTTTTGTGCAGTAAAGGTAAGTCTGCTATTATTTTTTCTGTAGTGTGCTTCTACTGCTTGAAAGATTTCTTAGTGCTGATCTTTTTTTTTTTTTATGTTTTTCGCAGCATTCGATTTGAGATTTCTTTTCTTTCCTGTAATTTAAAAAAAAAAACATTCTTTTGGTTATTATTTTAAGATAAATGCCTAAAAGGGGAAGGGGTCCGAAGCCCAATAAGAGACAAAGAAACACTGATGAATCCAAATATTTTCTCATTTTGGGCCTTCTTTTGTAGGTAGAATGTCCAAACAGACACAAACTCACGCGCAGGAACTGTCCACTTGGATTCTAAAATAGTGGTTCCAGTGTGACACAACCCAAAAAGGGGAAGAAGGAAACTAGTAGTGATCAAAAGACTAATTTAAACCATAGTCAATCTTCTGATTCTGTTGGGAGTGGTGCGATTGGAGGTACAAAAATGGAAGAAAACGAGTACCATGCTGAAGGAAATGGTGAGAACTAGGTAAATGAGGAACAATCCACCTTTGGGTTTCCAATCATGAATCAGAAATAGTTGCACAAATGGAGAATATTCCAACATCAACGCTTCCTCATTTCCATTGTAAAATACATGAGGATTTGGGTTCTTTTCTGTTTGAATTTGATATATTATGCAGAAGTTATGATTACTCTATAGATGCCCAGAAATTAAAATTATTTCCTGCAACTCTCAAGGATTCAACCTTACGTTGGTTCATGGGATTAGGAGGAGATAATATAAATTCTTGGGACCAAATGAAGAGAGTCTTTTTGACCAAATATCAGGAATATTGTAAAACTAGAGAAATGCAAGATGAGATCTTCACTATTGTGCAAGGTGATGATGAGACCTTGGAAGACTATTTAGAGAGGTTTCTATATATCCTCCAAAGGTCAAAACATAAATTTGACATAAGTACTATTAGAACCTTGTTCTTACGTGGGCTTACTGAAGATTCTAGACATAATTTGAATTTGTTGGGACAAGGGGATATTGCTCAAAAGGCTTTTGATCAAATTTGTGACTTGTGTAGGAAGTTCTCACGGAATCAATCTAGTTCAAATAGAGGAGACAGAAGTAGAAATAGTAAAATTGGATATGCAGATGCTATGATCATTGGTTTGGAAAATAAAATGGACAACATGAAAATTGAAATTATGAATACTGTTAGCAAACAAATAGACTCTTTGAAATTTCAGTAGAAATTGGTAGAAGAACAAGAGTCGTTGTCTATTTATTGTCCAAAGTGTAGGAAAAAACATCTTTTAAGAGAGTGTCCTATTGATGTTAAGGGTGCTAATAAATGTGTAATTTGTGCAGGAAAACATACTACCGAATAATGCCCATCTATACCAGGATTGAAAGCAGCATTTGAAGGAGAGCATTATGAACCTGAGCCATTGCATGCTATGGGAGCACGGAAAAATTGGCCTCAGGTAGGTACAAGTATGGTTCCTAAACCTCCACCACATTTTTATGGTTATAATGCATCACCATATTCCTATCATAATGCAAATCACTCTCAACCTTGGTAGCATGGGAATCAATTTCAATATGGACAACCTCCTCAACCTTGGCAACAAGGATGGAGGGGGTCAAATCACTCTCACTATTCCTATCCTACACCTATGCAATCATATCTTGCTGCATATACACCTTATCCCATGTCACAACCATCTTTACCCTCCTTACCCCAACAAAGTCAACCAATGCCATCATTACCTTTACAACCACCCTTTCGACCACCCCAGCTGCCTGTTCAACCGGTACCGAATCCTAACAATAAGGCGGTACAATTGATTCATTCCATCGAACCACTTCCTTCTCCCATTGATCGGTCCTTTCCGCTTGGGATCCATGATCTTCAATTGAGATCAAGAAGGGTAACAAAACGAGAAAAACAAAAACACTCCATGGTGACTATTGAGGAGAGAAATGAGGAGGAAACTCTCGATCATTCGAAAGAAGATGTCACCGTTGGACCCATTCCCATACATTCAGAGTTATCATCTTCTTCAAAACAACCTCCCTATCCAAAGAGGCTAGTTATGGAGAAAAATAACCCCACTCCCGAGTCTAGTCTGGCTTCCGAGCTTAGGAATCTTTGCATAAATGTCACTTTGCTACATGTTATTAAAGAGATCTCCATCTGTACAAAAATCATTAGGGAACTTTGTGTTAAGAAGCCAGGAAGGAAAAGAGTAGAACCTCAGACCATTCAGTTTGATGGAAGAGTAGCCGAGTTGATGATAGGATGTGCACAAATTGAGAAATATATTGATCCTGGAAACCTGGTTGTTTCTTGTCAAGATAGGTGATTTCCTTGTCCCTAGTGTGTTAATAGACCTAGGGGTGGCCATCAATGTTATGACCAGGCAAACCATGGATCAGATTAGGTTGACCCATATTTGTCCTACCCCTACTATGCTTGAACTTGCAGACAGATCTAAAATCAAGCCAGAAGGTGTGTTGGATGATGTGATTGTTTCAATTGATCCTTGGGAATACCTTGCAGATTTTTTTGTGCTTCAGCCAAAAAACCCTGTTGGTGGACATCCCTTGATTTTGGGACAACCATGGCTTTCCACAGTCGATGATTATATTGGATGTCACTCTGGTGATATGTATATTTCCCACGGAGATGCTAGGAATAAAGTCACCTTGTATCCACCTGCTAGATCTATTCAGGAGCTCCAAGATACTTTATGGATAGACTATGACAGTAATGATGAGGAGACTCGATTTGTTTATTTGATCCACCATTATACTGAGTCAACCCAGGAGGGGGAGATACGACAATTCTTGAATAGTCTAGATATAATGCCAAATTTTGACATGCTTCGTCAAATCTTTAGTCTAGATTTTCAAGAAAGTTACAGTCCTCAACCTCCCTCATTATAGACTTTAGCAGCATCTTCCTGTACTCTTAAGGCGAGACCACTCTTATTGAGATTAGTATAGGAAAATCTTCACACATCAGCTTAGACCCAGATTCATCCCAACAAGAGTAGCTTGTTAGTTTGTTGTGAGACCATCTTGATGCCTTTGCATGGAGTTATGAGGACTTGAAAGGCATACCTCCTAAAACCTGCACTCATCATATTTACATTCAGGAGGGATCCCGGCCTGTTCAACAACCCCAAAGGCGCATTAAACCTACTCTAAGAGATGTTGTGAAAGAAGAATTACAAAAACTCTTAGACGCTAATTTCATTTATCCTATATCTGATAGCCAATGGGTCTCTCCATTGGTGATAGTCCCGAAAAAATATGGGAGATGGCGCATTTGTATTGATTATAGAGAATTGAATAAAGCCACTCTCAAGGACTATTTTCCCCTTCCTTTTATCGATCAGGTGCTAGATACCCTTGCCAGTAAAAATTACTTTTCATTCTTAGATGGCTTTAGCAGATATAACCAAATCCAAATCACACCCGAGGATCAAGACAAAACCACCTTCACATGCCCATGGGGGACATTTGCCTACTGAGTGCTTCCCTTTGGGCTGTGTAATGCCCCAGCTACCTTTCAAAGGGCAGTTCTAGCTATTTTTTCTGACCTCGAGTGTGTAGAAATTTACATGGACAATTTTTCAGTATTTGGTGATTCATTCCAAGAAGCCCTCAAAAATTTAGAAAAAGTGCTTTTTCGTTGCCAAGAAGCTCACCTTGCTTTGAGTGATAAAAAATGTAGATTAATGTGCAAAGCTGGAGTGGTTCGTAGTAATTTGATTTCTAAAAAGGGTATCTAGGTAGACCTAGCTAAAATAGAAGTTATTTTGCGTCTTCCTGCACCCAAAATGCAAAGGGAAGTGAGAGGATTCCAAGGACATGCAGGCTATTGCCGAAGATTCATTGAGAACTTTTCTAGGATATCTACCCTCCTTTTCTTATTGTTAGCTAAGGATAGTGGTTTCTCTTATTCCACAACTTGCCACAGTATTTTGAAACATTAAAGGAAAAGTTAGTACATGCACCAATTTTTAGAGGACCTAATTGGTCCCTTCCATTCCATATTTCCTCTGATGCTTCAGATACTGCCATTGGCGCAGCTTTAGGACAGGAAGAGAACCAACAGTCCTATGTTATTTACTTCATCAGTAAAAACTTATCACCTGCCGAGCTGAATTACACAGTAACTGAGAAAGAGTTTTTAGTCGTGATTTTTGCTATTAATAAATTCAAACACTCTATTACAATATATGAAGTTTTTGTACATACTGATCATTCTGCTATAAAATATTTGATGAATAAACCATTGACTAGTAGTAGAGTGGCTAGGGGGTTACTTTTGTTACAGGAATTTAATGTTACCATTATTGATAGACCAAGAAAATCTAATGTTGTAGCTGATTATCTTTCTAGTTTGAATAATCCTGGTGAATTAATTCCTGTTGATGATGATTTCCCTGATAAACATATTTTTTTGTGTCAACAAAATCACCGTGGTTTGCTGACATAGTTAATTACTTAGTCACTGGAAAAGCACCGCCTCACTTATTTACTCGTGAAAAGTGGAATATCATACAAAAAAGTGCTTCATATTCTTGGATCCCAGGGGACCTCTTTTACATTGGACCAGATCTCATTATTCGTAGATGTGTAATAGAGGAAGAAGTGTTTGAAATTTTGAAATCTACCCATGATGAACCTTGTGGGGGTCGTTTTGCTGACAAGAGAATTGCATATAAGATTTGACGAGTTGGTTAGTTTTGGCCTTCCTTGTTTAAGGATGCCAAACAATATGTCAAGCGATGTGATAGTTGTCAACGAATGGGTCAGTCTGTCCAAGGCAATGAAATGTCTTTATATCCTCAGGTTATGATTGATCCCTTTGAAAAATGGGCTATTGATTTTGTAGGATCTATAAATCCAACATATTTGAATAAAAAGTATATCTTGGTTTGTATATATTTTTTTACAAAGTGGGTAGAGGCTAAAGTTTTTCTTTCACTACTGAAAAAATTGTTGCTAAATTTTTGTTTAATGAAATTCTTTCAGATTTGGGGTTCCTAGAGAGATTTTCATTGATAATGGACTGCAGTTTGTTTCTAATCTGGTTCAGGGTGTTATGGATCAATACAAAATTCGGCACAAGGATTCTACACCGTATCACCTGCAAGAAAATGGCCAGGTAGAGTCTACCAACAAGGTGATCAAATACATCCTTACCAAAATAGTAAATCTGCATAAAAAAGATTGGCCCGGCGGGTTTCCTGAAGCCTTATGGACTTATTGAACCACCTGGAGAAACAAAACGGTGCATACACCATATGAGCTGGTATACGGGAAACAATTCCTTTTGTCGATTGAGTTCCAGATAAAAAAAATCGAACTGCAACCCAATTAGGGTTAGACCTCTTAGAAGCACAACAGCAGCGTCTATTGCATTTAAACAAGTTGGATGAATTCTGAAGAGATGTTTTTCAACAGAATGTGCTAGTGCAACAATAGCGCAAGAAGTGGCGCGACAAGTTGATCGGAAAGAAGCAGTTCCAACCAAGTAATTGGGTACTCCTTTATGACTCTAAATAAAGGAAAATTCCATACACGTTGGATGGGACCTTGTGAAGTGATTAAAGTTTATGAAAATGGGGCAGTAGAATTTAAAACTATTGATGGGAAAGAACTAGTATTCATTGTGAACGGGCATAGACTTAAAGTGTATTTTCAACCCTTCACAAAGGAAGACTTTATGCAGCAAGTATGAAAACAATCTGAACTAAAGATGGTAGGTGGTTGTGCCAACCTATTGCAAATCTGATTCTTCCTTTTCCATAAATAAAATAAAAAGAAAATCCAAAAAAAAAGAAAAAATATTTTGCCTATGGTTGTGAAAATCATTTTACTGACATGATCACAGAAGGATCATCCTAAAAACTAGCATGTTCGCAGGAGGATCGATTTTTAATAAAATGGGAATGTTGCTTGATCTTCATATATGTTAATTATCACCGAGAAGAAGCAGATTTTTAAGTTTCTTTGTGCAGAAGAATGACTAGGAAACAAGCCCTTATCCAAGTTCAGGACAGTTGACACGGAAAATCTTATGCAAGTAACACTCAATTCCCGTTGTAGTTATTTTGGTTCAGCATTATTTGGAAAAATTTAAGGTGAAACTTTACCTTTCTTCTTATTCCTTTTTCTTAAATTTCCCTCTACAATTCTTCTTTTCTGTCCTATTGAGATTGACCATCCCTTTCTTCAAAAGAAATTTTCCCTATCCGATTTCATTTTTTCCCTCTTTTCCCTGGAAATTTTTCCTATCCCCTCTCCTTATGTCCCTCTTGGATTGGTCTCACTCTTGAAATCCCTAATGATTTCCTTTCCATTTTGAAAATTCACCCTTGTCCCGCTTCTTTCTTCCCTCATGAATGTGATTACAAGATTTGATGAAGTATCAAAGAATTCATGGATCAGATCAGAAAGAGCATGATAATACCAGGAGCTGGCGAATGAAACTCCTTTGAAACTCTGAAACTTTTCAAATTCAACCTACATATAATATTTTTATTAGAGACTTTTTTCCAGATATGCCGCAACACTTTTGAGTGCAATAACAATAATGTTCCCTAGTGTAGGAATGTGTATCTCAGTGCAGGGACCTCATAATTATTGGTGCAGGAATATGCATTGTTGTGCACTCCTAAGTGCAGGAATATGTATTTCAATGTAGGAATCATAGGACTCCTTGGTGCAAGAACACGTGTTGTAGTCCAGGAATGCATGCCTAGTACAGGAATGCATGCTTAGAACAAAAAGATGGTCCAGGAACCAGGATTCATGATCCAGGTGGATATTGGTGGCCACCTGCGAGTTCCACTTGAACCCCCACCATTGCTTCTTTCAATTTTTTAGTTTCCTTAATTGTAGCACAGTTTACTATTTTTAGCAGTTTTTCGAGTCCTGAACTTCCGGAGCCATTTTGAGACCCTAAACGATTTTTTTGGGAGACTTGGGAGCAACATGGGTCCATGGACTGATGTTTCTTTTCCCAAAGTTGTAGTTCTCAGATAGATCTTTCTAACAAGGTATTGTGCACGTCAAATAGAGATCGCATTCCAAAGTTACAACCCCGGGAAGTTGATGTACCAATTTACCCAAAACAGGGCCCATAGTTTGCTGCTTCATCTCCTAGGGTTAGGTTTTTGGATGTTTAGGGTTTTCCATTGTTTCTCAACAATAAATAGGCCTTCGAGCCTCATTGTAAGACAGTTGAAAGGCATGTAGCCACCACATCTCTTCTTATAGATAAGCTACCATCGCCCTAGCTAGTTTATTTCCATTTCTGTTTGTAAGCTTATTTCAGTATTTTACAGTAATGAAATGAAGTATTATTTATGTTTCATCTACGTATGTATGGTTATATCTGTAATTTGTTGCGTTCCTATTTAAATCCGGATCAGTGGTATCAGAGGGGTTTTCTCTTTCTCTGTCTTTCTTTGCATGTCCCCAATGAGGTCGAGATATAAGGAGTTAGGGCTTGAACTAGTTGAACCTTTGAAGAATAACCTCGCAAATCCTGATGGCCTCCCACGATTGATGAAAATAAAGACGAGGGGGCAGGAGATCCTGTCAAAATATTGCTCGAAGAGGACCTCAAGCAACAAAGGAACACGATGATGGACAACTTTGCCCAGATCCTTCAGTGGCTACCCAGAGGCGACACATCTACTTCCAGCGGATACTCAGAAAGTGCCACACCCTTTAAGGTACAAGTTAACTTTGACATTCCCATATTTGAGGGTTAGATAGATGCAGACGTTGTAGATAAATGGTTAAATTTGCTAGAAGGGTATTTTTCTGTTCATGATTTTTCTGGCCAGGAAAAGATTACTTTCGCTCTTCTCAAAGCTGCCACCCACATCAAGGACTGGTTGGAAACCTACTGTGAGAAGAAGGATGAAAGTATGGCCTTACTATTTTCAGCCACACCCACTTGGAATTCATTCCAAGCTACCATCAAGGAGCAGTACTACCCTGACAGAAGCTATGAGGATCAATACATAAAGTGGACCACGCTGCGGCAGGGAAGGGACCAAGACGTGCTGGAGTTTTCCAATATTTTCCATACCCTTCGCACAAAGTTTGGTATCAATGGTTCGAAGCAGCATTTGGTACTCAAATACCGTGGCTACCTGCACAAGTACATCCAGGACGAAATAGAATTCTTGAACATCTCTTCGCTCGACACGGCATACCGATATGTTGTCAAGATCAAGCAAAAGTTTAAACAGAAGAAGCGAGACTTTGGATCTGCGAATCTGAATCAAGGGAAAGACAACTTGCCAAAGCCACAAGCAAAGAATAGCGCCGAAAAGCCGAAAAAGGACATGGGAAAGTGGTGTGAGTTCCATAAGAGCTCCACTCACAACACAAGTGAGTGTCAGGCCAAGCAGTCACTGGTGGTCGAGCTAAAGGTTTTAGAATCAGATGCATGTTCCGACTCTGAGTCAAAACCCGACAAGGGGAATGACAAAAGGAAGAAGATTATCGATGCGGAGCCCAATGCCACTGTTGCCATGACAAAGATCCAGAAGGAGGAACCTGAAGATCCAGAGGAGGAGGAGCACCTCGTCCACTCCTAGATGTGGGTAAAGGGCTCCCCGCTACAGTTCATTATCGACAGCGGGAGCCAAAAGAACCTCATTTCAGTAGAAGTCATGAAGCGGCTGGGCTTACCGACCATAACACATCCACAACCGTACACCATTGGGTGGCTTCACCAAGGACAGGATCTTCACGTGAGCCAGTAGTATCACCTTCCATACAGCATCAAGCCCTTCACAGATGAGGTATTGTGTGACGTTTCTCCCCTTGATGTTTGTGATGTATTATTAGGCCAACCATACTTGTGGAAGCGACATGCTGTGTATGAATCAAGGCCTCGTGCTGTTATTGTTACTCTGAGAAATAATTTGTACAGGATATCGGAGGTAGCACCGCCTACCACCATCTCTTTGGTTACTGCAAAACAATGCAGTAAGCTCATTTCCAAAATTGGGAAATTTGTTTTCCTGATGATAGGCCCTCAAGGGCAGAAGAAGACGATGGCCATGACCTTCAGACAGGGCCCCTCTGCACGACAACTACGGATGGACAAGGTCGTGGAGGAGTATGATGACATCTTCACCTCCCTTGCCAGAGTTCCTCTGCACTATCAGGTCAAGCACTCCATCAATCTGACCCCAGGTGCACCGCTTCCCAATGGACCAATCTATCGGTGCTCTGTTATGGAGAAAGATGAAATCAAGAGGCAGATTCAGGAGATGTTGCAGAAATGTCACATCTGTCCGAGTTCATTGCCCTATGGCAGCCCGATCGTGTTGGTACAAAAGAAGGATGGGACTTGGAGACTCTGTATTGACTATCGGGCGATGAACAAGATCACTGTTCAAAATAGGTACCCGATCCCACGGATTGATGAACTCCTGGACCAACTAAAGGGGGGAATTTATTTCAGCAAGATTGATTTGAAGTTAGGATATCACTAGGTACCAATCAAACCCTCCAATGTGTGGAAGACTTCCCTCAATGCCAAGGAGGGCCTTTTCGAATGGTTGGTTATGCCTTTCGGGTTGACGAATGCTCCTGCAACCTTCATGAGGCTAATGGATGACATATTTCAACCATTCAACAACTCATTTGTAGTGGTATACTTGGATGACATCCCGATCTTCAGCCAGAGTTGGGAAGAGCACCTCCACCACATCCGACAGGTTCTGCAAATACTACGGCAACACAAGTTATGTGCCAATTTGGAGAAATGCACTTTTGGCATGACCCAGGTTCAGTATCTGGGATACATTATTGATGAACGAGGGGTGCATGTGGATCTAGCCAAGATCCAAGTCATTCGGGATTGGCAATCTCCAACCACTTTGATAGAACTCTGCAGCTTTCTAGGTCTTGCCAACTTCTACCGCAGGTTCGTGCTGGGAAGTTCTCATATCACTTGGCCCTTGAGTCAAGTCACCAAGGGAGGAGCAAAAGCAAAATTCATTTGGTTTGAATCTCAATAGAAGGCATTCACAGAGTTGAAACATCGCCTCTTCTCGGCACCAGTGCTCACATTACCAGACTTGCAACAACCATTTGAGATCGAGACAGATGCCTCTGACTATGCTATTGGGGCAGTCCTTACTCAACACGGGCATCCAGTGGCATATCACAGTGATACACTTTCAGACACAGTCCGGAAGTATCCCACTTATGACAAAGAGATGTATTCCATTGTGTAGGTCGTCGACAATGGAAGCATTACATTTTGGGGAAGGAAACGGTCATCCACACAGACCACCGGCCCCTACAATTCATACAGACCCAAGGGAAATTGCATAATGATCACCATCAGAAGTGGTCCACATACCTACAACAGTTCCATTTGAATATCAAGTATAAGAAGGGCAACACCAATAATATCGCAGATTGCCTCAGTCGACCACCAATCATAGCATTAACCACCATGCTCAACTCTTGTGGGCACGAGACTTTTGATTGGCCATTTTTATACAAAAGCGACCTAGAATTCAGCCACACATACCAAAACTCTTGGAGGTTCATCATGTTCTAGATTTTCACCTCCAGGATGCCCTGTTATGCCACCTGGGTCACCTTTGTGTTCATTCAAGTGAGTGTGCCAAAATTATTTGGGAAGCACACTACAGTCGGGTTGTTAGGCATTTCGGGGTCGAGAAAATGGTGGCAGTACTGCAGAAGTATTTCTATTGGCCAAATCTTCGACAATATGTCCGGAAGTACATCAGATCCTGCACTGCCTATGCCATTGCCAAATCGACCATCAAGAAGCAAGGCCTCTATACCCCGTTGCCTACCCCTAATCGACCTTGGGAATCCATCTCCATGGATTACATGTTAGGCCTTCCCTCTACTAAGCATGGAAACGACTGTGTTTTTTTGGTCATCAACACGTTCTCGAAGATGGCCATTATGGCAACCCGCAAGAAGAATATCACAGCAAAAGTCACTGCTAAACTCTTATTTGAACGAGTATGGGTACACTTTGGGATCCCACAGTCTATCATCTCAGATCGGGATAGCAGGTTCCTCAGTACATTTTGGTCCAATGTCTGGTTGATGCTAGACACCAAACTCACTAAGTCGACAGCCTTCCTTCCCCAAACTGATGGCTAGACAAAGGTTGTCAACAGGATGATCATACACATTCTACACATGTACAACTCAAAGCATCCACACACATGGGATGAGAGCCTCCCCTATATTTAGCACAACTATAACCGAGCTCTCCACAACTTGACTGGCCACAACCCTTTTCAGGTGGGCCTTGGGATTCTAGCCACTATGTCCCATTGATGTTGCCATGCCATTTGTAGCTACTCAGGCAGATTCAGCTCATGTCCAATCCGAAATAGATAAGGAAAACAGCTTCATTGAGCACATCCAATATATCTGCCAGCAAGTCCACGACATTCTGGAGAAATCAAATGCCAAGTACAAACAATGACATGATCAACATCAGGTGCCACACAAGTTTCAGGTGGGTGAAAAATTCTAGTTGCATTTGCAAAAGGAATGCCTTACCGGAGCCTATCAGAAACTCAGACCACTCCGATATGGTCCTTACACCATTACCAAGGCTGTGGGAGGCAATGCATTTGAGCTTAGCATTCCCCCATTCCTTGGCCTACACCTAGTGTTCAATGTGGGCCACCTTCAGCCATACTTTCCACCATTACTAGACACATCCAACATTGCAGAAGATCCAACTGTATTGAGTTGTCAAATTAGGCCAACTCCTTCACCAGGGCAAGTGGCTCACCAGGGACCAAGTTTAGTAGAAGTTTCCTCATCTCATGGAGGAACTCAACACAATGGGGACCATTGCTTCCTAAGGGGGGAAGGAATGATCCAGGTGGATATTGGTGGCCACCCGCCAATTCCACTTGGACCCCCACCATTGCTTCTTTTAGTTTCTCAATTTCTTTAATTGTAGCACAATTTACTATTTTTAGCAGTTTTTCGGGTCCTAAACTTCCGGAGCTGTTTTGAGGCCCTAAACGACGTTTTTTGGGAAAACTAGAAGCAACATGCGGTCATGGACCAATGTTTCTCTTCCCAAAGTTGTAGTCCTTAGATAGATATTTCTAATGAGGTATTGTGTGCGTCAAACGGAGATCGCATGCCAAAGTTACGACCCCGAGAAGTTGATGTACCAATTTACCCAAAACGAGGCCCATAGTTTGGCGCTTCATCTCCTAGGGTTAGGTTTTTGGATGTTTAGGGTTTTCCATTGTTTCTCAACAATAAATAGGACTTCGAGCCTCATTGTAAGATAGTTGAGAGGCATGTAGCCGCCACATCTCTTCTCAAAGATAAGCTACCATCGTCGTAACTAGTTTATTTCCATTTCTGTTTGTAAGATTATTTCAGTATTTTACAGTAATGAAATGAAGTATTATTTCTACTGCATCTTTGTATGTATGGTTATATCTATAATTTGTTGCGTTCCTGTTTAAATACAAATCAATTCAGTTCGGTATAGGAACCTTGTTGCAAGCATAAATGGATGCATTATTTTGAATCATAACATGCAATGATGTTTTCTACATTCGATTAGACTTTTGTTTTATCATTACTTATAGGAAATACATTTTTAAAGTACAAAGGAATTTTAGATATTAAATCTTATCTTAATCTAAGTATTGTATACACCCTATGCGAAATCATGATGTGATTAGGGATATCTGCGAAAATTTTTCATAATCTAATGTTCACCCCTGAACCTATCAATAATTAATGATCAACTTGATACCATATGATACCTTGTGTTGTTTTGATAACAAAATCCTTCCTATGACCACCGCCTTTACCAATCATCATTACCCTATGTACGTCAGGGTCATGCCCACATTTGCAGCCTTTTCAAGATTGAATTTTTCATAATGAAGGCATGACCGTTGAGGAGCGTCAATATTGGAGTATGCAATTAATCGTGAACTCCCTTAGACATATTCAGAAATTTCTTGTTTGGTACTCTTTAGAGTCGTAAAGGAACCGGTGTAATTTTGAGCAATTATGGCACATGTTCAAATAGAGCATTGGTCTCTAAAGGAGCTGGAGCAGACGGTCGAGTATAGGGACAGTTTATCTTTGTTACAAGAATCTAGGTTTCTCCCCTTCCTACTCAAATTCGATGGTTCTAACTCAGCTGTCACGCTCGAATTTTCTCGCACTTTCAATGGGATCACATCCAAACTAGGGTCCTTGGAATTTGAGGTGACCGAACAATCCATCTCACAAGCTACGGGGTTAACAGCTACAGGAGATAAATGATTTAAAAAGGGAGAGTTGGGGAAGGGAGCTTGGTGCCAGCTTGTGATTGACAAGAATCAAAAGCTGGACTAGAAGGATGGCTTGCAAAGGAATGTGATGGTAGAAGGGGACGCTAATGTTGGGTTGTGTTATATTCTTTCCACAACTAGCCCACGTATTTAATGGGGGGTTAGAAAGGGGACGGAGCCCCCCCTTTGTTGTGTCAACTGCATGGCGAGGGGGGGGGGTCATAGGGGGTTTGAGGAGTGCAAGTAACCCCACTCTATGGGGTCTGGGGCAGTGCCCCAGAAAATTTTGGTTTTGGACCCTATGTTAGGTTAGGCGGACCTACCTATGATTTTGTGCATGATTTTCACACATGGTTTTGGAAACGATGGTTTTCGGTCCATGATATTGGATGATTCAGTATGTATAAATATGTATTGTAACATTGAAAGGAACATAATGAAAAATCAAGTTGGTAGTCACGGTTTTAGGATCCAAGGGAAAATCTCTATGTATATGTGTTTTATGTGTTATGCTCTCGCATTGTTTATTTTCTGTGTTTTAGAATTCGTATGCAGGTAATTTCTGTACAGGGTTAAAACCTACATAAAGGAATCAGTGTAATTTTTAGCAGTTATGGCACATGTTCAGATAGAGCATTGGTCTCTAAAGGAAATGGAGTAGACGATTGAGTATAGGGACAGTTTATCTTTGTTACAGGAATTGAGGTTTCTCCCCTTCCTACTCAAATTCGATGGTTCTGACTCAGCTGTCACGCTCGAATTTTCTCGCACTTTTAATGGGAGCACATCCAGAGTAGGGTACTTGGAATTCGAGGTGACCGAACAATCCATCTCACAAGATACGGGGTTAGCAGCTACAGGAGATAAATGATTTAAAAAGGAAGAGTTGGGGAAGGGAGCCTGGTGCCAGCTTGTGATTGATAAGAATTAAAAGGTGGACAAGAAGGATGCCTTGCAAAGGAATGCGACAATAGAAAAATGGAAGCATCTATTGTACATCTTGCAAAAATTCCTCACCTGCGAGGGGAGGTATTCATTAACCTTCATGTACCATATTCGGTTGCTACTTCATTTCAAATCGGGTAAGCTGATTAACTTCCCCTATTTCATGTTGAAAATTTTAGAGAAGATGTCGAAAAGCATTAAGAAGAGTCAAGAAAGTCAAGTCAGGTGTAAACTATGCCATTACGGTTTGATTGCAATTCTAATTAAAAAAGAGTTAGAAGGAAAGGAGACGACTTGGGAGGAGTTTCTGAAAGCATTTCAAGGAGAGGGTATAGTGAAGAAATCGGGGAAGAATGGAAAAGTTACTAAGGAGAAGCCCGACCGAAAAAGGAAGTTATCAACCCTGCAGACTAGTAAGGCCTCGAAGACTAAAGTAAAGAAAACCCAGTCCAAGAAGTCGGTGCTTGAGGAAGAGAAAGAAATTATAACTAAAACCCTTGGCCCTTCAAGGAGACTGACTAGGAGCTCTGTGAAGAAAAGATGTGCATCCTCAAAAGGAGTCCATGTTATATCAACCTCTCCAATAAACATTGATGATTCAAAGGAATATGCCCCCTTTGCAGATAACCCCCAGTCTAATTCACCAATTGAAGATAATCTCTCTCTTCTAGCAGATGCCACAGTCCATTCTATGTTTAGTACAGGTTATGTGGAAGAGGAAGATAACACTCCTCTGGCAACCTTAATTGAGAAAGTAAAGAAAAGGAAAATGTCTAATATACATAGTGCAAGTGCAAGAAAGGAGCCAACAGTGGATCAAACTGAGGGTATTATTCCTCAGAGTTTCGAAACACAATGTGAGATTGCCCTTGATGACACTGGTACTTGTCATGAGTCAGTTGCTGAAGGGATTCCGACATAGGAAGAACCCAATAAGGAAGACCCTTCTTTCTATATGCACAACCAGGTCGAAGAATTGAAACAACAAATTTATGGACTTGAAGTGTTGAACCAGGGGATGAAAGATCAAAACACAATGGTGCAGAGAAGGAATGTTGAATTGATGGAAGAGGTGCGAGAGAGGAAGTGGTAGGAAAAGGTATGGAAATTTCGAGCATCTAAGTGCTACATTCGCCTTAGGAAAGTGATGAAACAACTCAAGAAGGCTCGCAGTGAAAAGTCAAGGACAGTGAAGACGGGAATTAGTATTCAAATTCAGGATTAAAGGGAGCCCTCCATGCTGGTTTTTTGCAGAAGGTAAGGTTGTGTGAGGACACACAATGAAATGGGGATGGGAGGATGTTGGTCATCAGAATTGCCTTATTTTTAACCTCCATTTTACCCAAAACACACTACCTAAGCCCTTTGTTTTACCCTTGGAACCTATTTATTCTTGCACTTCTTCTAACCCTTGTACTTATTCTTGTACTTATTTCATGATTTCATTATTAAGGGTTATATTAACTTAATTACTAATTAAAAAGATTAAATAACCTATTTTCCTTTGCAACTTACACATTTTCTTTCCTAAGGTATTTTAATGGAGCGAAAGTATTAATTGTTGTTTAAGATGGGATTGGTGTAGGAACATTCTTGTACCGTCCATGTTCTTGTACCCACGGTAGCTAGCAGCATCAACACGGTTCACTGCCAAAGGCCACTACAACTTAGAAATCTGTGTGCAGTCCTCGCCAAAAGATCAGCAGTACTATGTTGGGCTCAAAGTGTTGGGGAAAATATGGGATATGGAGGCCAAGGTTTCTGTTAGGCCCCTATACTACTAGTGTAACCCCTTATTGTTATTAGTACAACCCCCTTATTATATTGTTGTACCCATGTAGTCCCCATATTGTTATTATTGTGCCCCATAGAAGCCCACTATCGTTATTATTGTGCCCTTCCATTATTATTTTTATGTCGGCTCTGATTATATTATGACCCCTTAGACTCCTATATATAGAAAGGAGGTCTTTTCATTTGTATCATCTAAGAATTGTTCATTTGTGTAATGTAAAGGAGGTTTCCCCCTCGAAGAGGTTTATTTCTAAGGTGTTGATCTATCTTTTCTATCTTTTTGTGAGCTGATTTCATAACATTCGGTATCAAAGCTTTGGATTCTAGGGTTTCGCTGCTCCAAATAGGTCATTGTGGAATTTTCACTATAACTTTTTTTCTGCGATGTTTCGGAAGTGAAGGAAAAAACCCATTTGAGACGAAATTGTCTTGAACCTTGGGTCTTAATTTCAGAGCTTTTCGTGCCATATTTGCGGAGATATGATCTGAGGAAGTTGGTCTTTTTGCAGACTCTTGAATTACATTCCAAACAGGTGACCCGGGGAAAATTGTCCTAACTTTCTCTCTGAGCATCAGATTGAAATTTCGTAAGAAGGTACAGAAATAGGATGAACTATAGTTTCTTGTATATATTTTTCAGAGCCAAACATGGAAACAGGGACACGTGGCACATCGTACAAGTTCGCTCTACTGAACTAGTCTATAATCAAGTCATTGTAGGAGATTTGGCATAACTCTTCCTTGGAGAATCCAATTTGGATCAAACTAGTGGCATTGGAAAGAGGACACAGAGGGCTACTACAAATTGTAATTTTAGAACTGGATGATCTGAAAGTACAAAGTTACAATCGTTTCAAGATTGAGCTCCTAAAATCA
This sequence comes from Pinus tabuliformis, assembly GCA_031772625.1. NCBI lineage: Eukaryota > Viridiplantae > Streptophyta > Pinopsida > Pinales > Pinaceae > Pinus > Pinus tabuliformis. The sequence goes on along the minus strand of CM062814.1, from coordinate 111,698,309 downwards.
AGAAAAAGCGAGATGAGGAAGTTTGATGGCCAGGATCCGGTAAATTGGATACTACAGATGGAGAAATATTTCGATCTACATGAGGTGAAACTATTACAAAAGGTACGTATTGCATCTTCATATTTAGAACCAGATCAATTGTTATGGTATAAAGAGCTTTGTTCTCATAAACCACTTGTTACGTGGTCAATTTTCACGGAGGAAATGATAGCACATTATGAGGATATAAAGAGAAACTCCTTCTTTAGCCAATTGATAAATCTCAAACAAAAGGGTTCAATGGAAGAGAACATTGAGGACTTTCAAAAATTGAATAAAAGGGTAAATTATATTCCAAAGAAGCAAATGATTGATGTCTTCATAGGGACTTTAAAGGATAACGTTCAACATGAGGTTCGTTTTTGGGCACCTGATTCATCGGAGGAGGCATTCGAGTTGGCAAGAAAAATCGAAATCGAAATCAAAATTATGGAAACAAGGAATCCCACCACTCATTACTATAATTATGAAAGTGTTTCTTCTCCTAGCCTTCCACAACCTACAAGGATTACACCACAACAATTGGAAGAAAAAAGAGAAAACGGGCTTTGTTACAATTGTGATAACAAATCCACTAAAGGTCATAAGTGTGCTGAGAAGAAATTATTTTACATAGAGTATGAAAAGGAGGAAGAAAAGGATCAAGAAACATCTAAATAAGAGGATATACGCCAGGGAAAAACCCCAGAGAAAGAAGAAATGAATCTAACTATATCTTGTAAAGCATTGACAAGAATTACCACTCCTAAAACTCTCAAGATAGAAGGACATATCAAGAAGAAAATGGTTCAAGAAGTGAAAGATCATATCGAAAAAGCAGAAATGAATCCAACCATATCTTGTAATGCATTGGCTGGAATTACCACTCCTCAAACTATCAATATAGAAGGACATATGCAGAAGAAAAATGTTCAAGAAGTGAAAGATCACATCAAGCATCAGGAAATGAATCCGACCATATCTTGTAAAGCATTGGAAGAAATTATCACTCCTCAAACTCTTAAGATAGAAGGAAATATCAAGAAAAAAAAGGTTCAAGCAGTGAAAGATCACATCGAGCATCAACAAGTTCTCCAACTTTTAAAGGATAATGTCACTTTGGTGCAGAATCAAATGAAACAATAGGTAGATCAACATCGCAGTGAAAAAAGTTTTGATGTAGGTGATTGGGTATTTTTATGGCTACATCTCAAGCAAGCTATTTATGAGAAGGAAATGTTGGAAATACTACATGCACTTAAGAAATGGCAGCCTTACCGAATGGGAAGGCACTTCAAGGTAAAAATGGATCATGATAGTCTTAAATACTTTTTAGAACAAATATTATCTTTAGAAGAACAGAAAAAATGGGTCACAAATATGTTGGATCATGACTTTGACATCATCCACAAAAAAGGGAAGAAAATTCTTGTTGCAGATGCACTCTCAAGAAAGAATGAGTATGTGGAAGCATTGTTTTGTGCTATTTCTATTATCCAACCAGATTGGATAAACGAAGCAAGGGATGAATGGAAGAAGGAAAAAGAAGTGTGGCCACTCATTAAAAAGTTGCAGAATATCCCAATTCAAACAATATTGCTGAAACTTGAAGAGGAAGGAAAAATCATATTGGAACCTGGAGCAGTCACAGAAACAAGAACTCGATAGCTAGGAAATCAATCAATTTCAGAGTATCTCATCAAGTGGAAGAACATACCCGTTGAATATTCCACATGGGAGGACAAGAATTTTATACAGAAGCATCAAGAACTACTCAAGCATTGAGGACAACACTTTTTGAAGGAGAGGGGCATGTTAGGCCCCTATACTACTAGTGTAACCCCTTATTGTTATTAGTACAACCCCCTTATTATATTGTTGTACCCATGTAGTCCCCATATTTTTATTGTTGTGCCCCATAAAAGCCCACTATGGTTATTATTGTGCCCTTACATTATTATTGTTATGTCGGCTCTGATTATATTATGACCCTTTAGACTCCTATATATAGAAAGGAGGTCTTGTCATTTGTATCATCTAAGAATTGTTCATTTTTGTAATGTAAAGGAGGTTGCCCCCTCGAAGAGGCTTATTTTTAAGGCGTTGATCTATCTTTTCTATCTTTTTGTGAGCTGGTTTCATAACAGTTTCGACCGAATACCCATGATTTAGTCTTTTTGTCAAACAGTTGAAAGGCTAAGTTTATACTTTTGTTTGACTTATGCTGCGGCCATGAGCCGAACGATGTATATTTAATAATGTTTCTAGTAGAACTAGGTAGCGATACTCTGGAGAATTTTTTTCTTATACTGTAATTTTTGTATCGCCATACTTTTGGGATGGATCTAGCAATCCACGATGTACATTTGCAATTACTGAGTTTGATACAAGGAGTTATGCAGCTATTCATTTCATGTTCTAATATTTTATGTGATACACTATTCGATCATTTGATGTTCCAGATCTCGTAAAAGTGAAACGAGTTGGTTGGCTAGGGCCCAACCAACCCAGCTCATTCTCCCTCTTTTCGTAAGGTGTGCTAGATATATTTCCTTATGCATGGTTGGAGCAAGAAGTATTTCATATTTTTATGTAGCTAACAGATCTTTGTCTTCTTCATAAACCATGTGACTTGGATCTGAGGTGTGAAGGTGTGGGTATGTTCATTTACTGAAGGTTGTGGTAGCATTTCTTTCCTTTGATGCATATTTTTCTTTGTACAAAAGGTGTGTTTCAGTTTACTTGCACTAGTGTGGTTTAATTCTGCAAGTGAGGGTTGCTTCCGCAAGGGTGTTTATTTCTGCAAGTGGATCTATTTTCTTTATGCAAGTGTGTTTCATTTCTGAGTGTGCAAGTGCATTCTATGCAAGTTTGTTTTCTTTAACTTGGGGTTAATTTATTTATATTTCCCTGAGCATTAATGAAATGTTGTCCACATTACGAGGATATGTGACTATGCTTATTCTCTTGTGGGAATAATTCAGTTTAAGACTGGAATTTAGTGAAAGAACCTTTGAACTGAAACCTTTGTTGTACCTGTTTCTCGTAGGTAGTCCTTGGCTACAAAAACTACGCCAAGAAACCAACTCAACCAACCTTTAGGTTCAAGCTGGCCCTTGAACCAGAGGGGGCTCCCTCACTTGTTACGAGACTTTGTTTAATGTTGTTCACCTGTCACTGAACAATAGCCTTTGAAGCACAATGGCCAGATTTATGGTTTTAATGGGGATGGTTGGCGATCAATGATAATCCCTAATCATGATTAAAGGCCTCTCTCACAGGGTCCCTTCTGAAAGTGTCAGCTTCCAGCCTGACATAATGGCTTAGCTTTTTCAAGAATTATAGTAGAAGACTGTAAGGGGATTCCTAATAATTAAGCAGTCAGACTGACTAATTACCAAATAGGGAAATTTAGATGTGTGTAGAAGATTTATACAACCCAACAAAAACATATTCAAAGGTAACAAAAGGCCAAAGTGAAACCAATTCCAAGAGGAGCTATTTCAGACAGATAGTCTAATAAGCTAATCTCTTTTAATGGCTATCAAAAAACATAAAGAAAAAACCAGTCAAAGGGGATTTATCTTGGAAAAATAGTCCAATAAGCTAATCTCTTTCTAAAGGTTATCATTTTGCAGGGAATTACAGAGAGATTAAGACTTAATCCACCTTACCCAGACCTTCTTACAATTGCTTTGAACATATGTAGAAACAAGTTATGAAAACACCAGAAAGACATACGAGAAACACAAAATTTTGTCATAACTAAAGCTGGAAGGCTTTCATTATAATTCTACAAGAGAAGCTATTACATATTTTAAGAGCTTTGGCATCAAAATCCAACCCATATTACTTCAATTGATGAAGTATTTTTACAATTTCCTCATCTTGATAAAAATATCAAGAGCTATTACAAATATCTGAAAACTGTATTACAAAAATAGAACACAAATAAATGTAACTAAAAATATTTGAAGAGTTATTGTGCTATCCTTGAGGATTTCTGTTGATAAAGAAGAGAAATTTGAATTTGATTGCAACTCATATTTGATGAGGTGGCCTCCAAGTCACTAACTGTCTTGATCTTTTTCCTCCCGAATTTCTAAACAATAGGGTCCAGTCATCACTTCGAATATTTCAATCCGAACCAGTTGTGTGAAAACTGAGAGAGGTTTTTGTAGTATAGTATCTTATGAACAAAAACCTCCTCCAATTTTCCAAGATTCATCTCTGATTATCCACAATAGTTTATGCAAAAAGGTGGCTTAAACAGGACATTGCACAGTCGGAAAAATAGGCTAAACATGATGAGAGTGTATCTCCCAACCCCTGACACTTGTGTGAAAAGTGAGATAGGATTTTGTATTTTGGAATCTTATGAACCAAAACCTCTTCTAGTTTCCAAATATTCATCTTTGTTTAGTCAAAATATCCTCTACAAAAAGGTGACTAAAACAGGAAATTTCTGGAAAACATGCCTTCAAAGATGCATTTGCATCTCCCAAACCATAATAGCTGTTAGAAAACTAAGAGAGGTTTTTGTACATGAGGATGTTATCAACAAAAACCTCTTTCAATTTTTGAAAATTCATTCTCAGCTGTTTGTAAACCATGTTTGAATTTAATTTATTACATCATTTAATCATGTTTAAATGCATGATTAATTAAATCAACCAGCGAATGAAACTTAAATTTACATTTTGAGGGCGCATTTACTCTTGAAAGCCCATTTATTATTTCTAAACTACTAAAAGCTATTATATCAGCAAATTTAAATTATCAAAACTAATCATGTTACACCTCTATTCAGTAAAAGTTTGGATGTGATTAATATCACGATAGTCATCTAGGAAAGAAGGGATGATTTGTATTTAGAGTAGATGATCATTTTCACATGAAGAAGCTTTCTGTTGCAGTAGAGATTTCCTTTGACTTTTGAAGTACTTTTCACTTTCGAATGAATGATTAGATAAGGAGTCTTTTGATTATATGTGATTATTTCCTTTGCTCTAGTTTGCCTTGCAAATTAATTTCTAGTTAGCACACTTTACATTTTATGCAAGTGGTTTGGAAGCTCAATACAAGAATACTGATTTCTTAGTACAGGAATCTCTGTCTCGGTACAAGAATTGATACCCTAGTATAGGAACCCATAATTCTTGTATGAAAGCCAAAATACTCAGTGTAGGAACAGAACATACTTCTGGTACAGGAACATCGTTTTAGTACAGGAATATCGTTCCAGTGCAGGAACATCATTTTAGTACAGGAATATCATTCTGGTGCAGGAACGATGATTCAGACCAGGAAGGAAAATTTGTAAGAAATAAAAATGCACTTCACAACCTAATTATTTCTCTGTCTTATGACTACACTGACATTTAGTCTCAGATATCTGCTTTTATTTCTTTCATTGATCAAGATTGTTTATGCTAATTTGAAGTTCCTTTCATTGAGTTTTTGCAAAATATTTTCCTTCTAATTCTGGCACCAGAATTCTTTTGGTATTATTTTCTTTATAATTATTTGATTCTACAAATGTAATTAGGGAAGATAGGAACAAATTTGGTGAAAGTTTATACCATTAATCTTTTCATTTCTTGTGCTACGCCTCTAAGCTTACGTAGCCCCGAGTTAACAATTAAGTGTTGAAGGAGTTTTCTGAACTGCAACTCCAACACCCAACATGTTGTTGTTGGTTCAATATTATTGTGAACTGGTTTTCAGAGTTAAGGTGACTGTGATCGATACTTTATGAGTAAAATTCTTATTAATTGAGGATATTCCAGTTATTTTTTGCAAGGATACTTATGGTATGGTATTTTGGAGTTGTTATTCTATATGTATCAGTTATTATGTTGATTCTTCTCTAGAGTTTTCATAGTTTATGGGTGTATTATCTTTAGTTGAGTTAGAATTCAGTTTAAACTACTCTAAACCAGTTGTGTCAGTATTTCAGTTGCAAATGGAATATCTTATGCCCGTATATGTTATTTCTTCTTCTTAATCTCTTTCTCATGTATATGCAGTATTGTTATGTGCAAGGAAGGAATTTATGTTATTTATTTCTCCTCTATACTACAACTCAATTCCTTTATCTAAAGTACATGCTTGATAAACCTTTCTGAATTTTATTGGAGTTTACATGCATAAGTATAGTGGGTAATAAATCAAATTGATCACAGATTTTCATCCTCTTCAGCCATTCATATTCCAACAATTCTTCTTAAAAAATTCCTTTTCAGATCTAGTCTTTGCAAGAAATTTGTGTTTCAAAGTCTCTAAACTTTACATTTTTCAAGTGAGGGAGCCCCCTCCAATTGGAAAAGACTAGTCTCTCAACCCAAATCAGTTTGTGGTTACCTTTGTGAGTCTACCATTAGCCTAGTAGATTTCACGAAGTGTTAACACCCAGCATTAATATAGATCAGAGACAACTTTTCCTCTATGTGGTCAACTATGGTCAAATGTCAAAGTTTAACCCTAGAGCCCAACTGGACGGAGGAAGAAGGATGTGTGTGGTTGAGACCTTCCAACCACACTATTGAGCCTACAATCCTATGGTTATAGCCAAAAATTTCCTATGAGCAGCTTGCGGTCAGAAACCAAAACCCTAAAACATGTGCAAGCTTCCGACCCTATAATCTAGGACTTGTACAAACCACTTTCCTCGATCTAGCCTCAGACCTGTGTCAACCAATCAATGAAGAGAAGAAGAAGATGTTTGGTGATGTCTAATGAGCTTGAGGTCACTTATGTTTATAGGCTTCCAAGGGTATCCAATTACGTGTTAGGGCCGACTTGATCAAATGTGACATTGTGGGCTTCAATTTAAAAATACACTTTCCCTTATCCAAATTGATCTCTTCAATAGTCAAAATTGGTCCTCTTGAAAAAAGAAATATAGTCCCATGTTTGAAATTCTTCACTGAGCTTCCAAATTAACACTCCCTCTCAACTAGAGAGAAATTTTAACTGCATCGTGTAATAATCATGTGTATCTTGTCATCATATCATGTTCAATCTATGCTCAACTCTATCTGTTGAAACATTCTCGAATATAAAGAATAAGAATCATCAAGGAGCATTAGCTATCACCCTTTATGACATTGGAGAGCACATTTCAATCTGAAACATTATCAAGGAGCACATCTCAAACTGAAACTACATCGAGGAGCACATATCAACTCGAAATTTTAGAACGGGGAAAAACATCTTATACCCCATATCAAGCAATAGATTTACAGGGGAGCACATCTCAACCCATCCTATTGCCCACTAGTCTTCTTAACAATGACCCTCAAGATTCATGTAGTAGAACACATGCATCATAATCAGCTTGGGTTGTACATCTCCAAGCACTCTCACAACTCGTTGGTCAGACGAGAAGTGGTATTCCCAACAAGCCAAGCTTGTGGCTATGATGCCAACTGAGTTATACTTTGCATAGACTAAGATAGGGGAGCTAACATCTCTGAACCTATGGGTGACCAATAGGGGAGCAACATCTATGACCCTATTGTCCAAGGACCCCTCTGTTAGTGTCCTATGTTATAGTAATCACAATCAAGCTTAGTCTTTTCTATTATTTGGTAAATTTGTAAAATGTTGCCTATGATTTCATAGAGATCAAGTCTTAATGTTAGTTTGAGTGGTAAATAAAATCAAGTTGTCAATAGTTTAAAAGGGGTTTGGGTTTAATAAGTTTAGGGTAATTAGTAATCCAAATTTATGGGTCATTATTCTCTCATCATTGAGACAAAATAGTGGTGTCAATTCAGTTAGTTTTGTTGTCAAATCAAGAATGTGTTATGACATCACCCATCAGTGCAATGAATATGAGACATGTTGTGCATCCTCCTTTATTGCACTTTCATGATTCAAGTTTCAAATCACAATGATGATACTTGAAGGTGGGTTTAAACCATATGGAGAGTTTAACAGTTTGTTTTAGCATCCAAGAAATTGATGATTTTCCCTTTGTTCGACCGAAACCATTCAGTACATCAGCTGGAGTTCGTTGTGCTAAGTTTGCAGGGGAGTTGTTGTGCTCAAGAACATTCATTGCGCTTCAGCAAAATTGGAGTCTTTCTTGTGATACGATCACTCTCAGGTTCCAAAACTTCCTTCTCTAAGATATTTCGCATTGTATGTTGTCAGTTTCATCTCTAGTAATCGATAATAACGCCCAGATGAGATTACATCCCTCGTAAACTAGAATGCGTGGTGCTTTCTCATTGCGCCTGTGTTTTTGAATTCCCACTATAAATAAAAACAACAAACTGTTGCATTTGGGTCTGAGAATTTAGTTTTGGTGTCTGAATTTTTTAAAATAGGGATTCTCATTTAAAATTTTCCATAAGCCCTCATCTAAAACCCTAATTCCATTGTTGCTACACTATCGATGCACTTTCTTGCTACGTTAGTTGCTAAACACTGTAATTGCATTTTAAAACCCTAGAATTCACCTTTATTATGCGTCATTACAACTCCAGACAGGAAGAAGAATCAAGGGGGAGACATAGTTAGGTTTGAGCCTCAATATCATCCCTTGGTAAACTCAGATCAAGCAATTAGGGTTGCTTTTGAACAAACTGGCTACATTAGGTTTTGTGAGAAGATATAGGGTTATCTTATTTAGCTAACCAAAGAGTTTGCTTTGAATTTCACTTGGGTAGATGTTAAAGTTCGAGAGTTGAGTTTTCCAATGTCAAATGCTGCTATTTCAATTGTTACATAGATTCCTCTACAAGGAGAACAATGATTTAAGGACATGCCTCTAGACATAGTCAACTACAAGGATTTATTAAAGCCAAGGAATATGGACTTGTTGTGCCAAGGGAATATCTACTACAACCCTACAACAAACTTGTTAAGGTCATCAAGAGATATTTCACTTGTGAAGGCAAATTTGGGAGATTTTATCGGTATCATTTCAGGTTATTTATGTTATTCACAAGAAAAATCCATTTGAGCTAGCCTTTTGTATTTATTCAAAAGCCTTGGTAAGAGGTCAGATAAGGTTCAAGTTAATCAAATTCAAGTAGAGCCCAGTCTCTTTCATTTCTCTTTGACTAAATTGTTAGTGATGAAAGAATTGAGAAAGAAGAATCAATCATGGCAAGCATTCGCGGATTCTTCCAAGTTGATAGTTGAGTTTCCAAATATCCCTTGGCGTAAAAAGGATACACCTTCGTGTTGAAGGATGTTCCATCATCAATGGAGAACTCAGTAAAAAGGCCGCCAACTTCAATTGATCCATCAGACAAGAAAAAGGGTAAGAAACTTCATTTTTCTCATGAGGTGGTGGAGGTTCCTAAGAAACCAATCACAAGAGCTGCTGTGAAGAAATTTCACATGGATAAAACACTTTAACAACCAAATGCAGTTCAAGATACTATAGCAAAGTATTTTGTTTCATATGACAAGGATAAGGAGATTGTACAACTACAGGAACAACTGGGAAAGGCTCACTTAGTCATTACCCAACTACAACATGACAATAGGGAGTTGAAGAAGATTGTTTTGGAGAAGACACCTAAAATTGATGAAATAAAAACAGTGATGAAGATAACTCCATCTTCCACTAAGTCTAAAGGAAAAGAAAAGGTAGCAACAAAGAACATTCGAGAGCTAGAGACTTCATCAACAAGAATTCCTGTAACTAGGTCTTTAGCTAGGAAGTTGCAGCTACAGAAAGAAAGTGAGATGAGAGGAGATTCAATGCAAGAGGGGAATAAGGTTGAGGTGGATGAAGGGAAAAAGACTTTTCATGGGTTGGGGAAGTAGTTGACGAAAGCCCAAAATGAGATCACTAGGCTTAGAAAATAAGATGAAAGAGTCAGACAAAAGATACATGACCATTTGAACATTTGTGAGCCAATATTTTTTGAGGCCATGTATATGTTGAATAGAACTCTACCCTTGCATAGACAACTCAAGAATGTTTGTAGGCAAAATCTCACTTGAAGGAGTTGAGGGCTGCAAAGCAACAGTTGCAGGAGATATTGCAGGAAAATCAGAAAGAAGAAAGAGGAAAATTGGACTTGTTGGCTGAGGCAGCAAATGTTTGAATTTGGATAAGAAATTAACACAAATTTTGCTTTTTCCCTTTTTTTTTTGAAGGACATTAGCCTATGTAATCACATCCTCTGCCAATTTTTGGAATTTTTTGTAAAAGGGTAGGTGACACAGTGACGCAACAAAGTTATTGTGCTATTGTTAAAACATTAAAATTTGATGAAAATATCATGGTTTTGCTCCCATTTCCCATTAGTGAGGCTCAAGGAGGTTGTTAAGATTATCAACATCATCAGCAAGTCATTTTCTTCATTTAGAACCCCAATAGCTAGTCAAACCTATGGAGGTGAAAATTTGTTGCACTCCTGCTATAGATGATGATTTTGGTGGGTGGAAGTATACAGTGGAGACATTTGTTTTCCACTATGTGTCTGATGATTTGGAAGATTTTTTCTACTTGTTTGTCTCATTTAGAAGTACAAGTCATGACAAGAAGCTTGCAAACAATCATTTTGTTTCACATTTGTTGCTGCATTTCTACTGAAGAAGTAGCGTAGCGAAGTTATTGCGCTTCCACACAGTGAATGGTTTGCCTTTGCAATTTGATTCTAAACCTCATCAAATCAATTTTTGTGGTCATGAAAAATGTCTTGAAGTGCTTTTGGAGGTGATGTAGCGGCTACAACCACCCTCCAAAAAATTTCCTTAGCTTCGTTTTGGAGCCTCCCTACCAACCATCCCAGTAACATGTCTTGCATTGTCAAGTACATAGGCTTCATTATTTTTTTAGTGGCTTTCTAGCCTGTGCATGTTAGTTTGCTTCACTCCTTTCATAGGATTCCATTCCAGACTTAAGCTAGTTGTTGGCTGAGCAAATCCTTCAGAAAATTGCGCAATTCTAGAGGGAACCAACCTTCCCTCCAGAAATTGCGCAAATTTGTTGGGCAGCCTACTTGGCTCAGAAATTGCACAATGCATTTAGACAGGTTTCCTTGAGAAAACTACGCAATCTGGCCCAACACTGTAGCTCAGCCCAAAATTTGCGCAATTCTAGGCAGCAGTCACCTGCTGACCCCAGAAATTATGCAATCCCTCCGGGACAACCAACCCAGCTCCTCCCAGAAATTGCGCAAAACCTTCTCTCAGTCTTGCAGGTTGTTGCATGTGCCTTCAAGATGACCGGTTCCACCCGAGACCCAGAAAACTTGATTTGCATGCATGGGCTTCTTTTCTCGAATAGCATAAAGCAACATGCAAAAAGCATCCCTAGATTTTAGGGATCTATTTTTAGCAGCTAAAGGTTACATGAAAAGATCATTTTAGAAACTTCCCCCAAGTGTCACCTTTCATAGATTTGTGGCATCAGCGTCATGAGCCTCAAATTTATTTATTTGAAATTTCAGAGCTCATTCTTCACATCGATCTTGGAGCTCTAACATCCCACAACACATCTAGGAGTCTTCGTCACATCCAACTCAATTATTTCTAGGTAAGTCCGCTTCACTTGTATTTTGCAACATTTATGTCGCTTTTTGTGTTTTGGCTTGTGTGAGTGTTGTCTGCTTGATTTCTATGAACGCTTGATGTCATTTTCATGCATGTTAGCTCGTACAAGCATTGTTTCAGTTTTCATTTGCATCTCACTGTTGTCGCATGCATGACACTATTTTGCAAGGACAGTTGCCGACTTAGCGACTTGTTTCACACACATGCATGTTTTCCCATTTTCTGAATCTTGCATTCGATGTTTGCATGCATTATATTTCACTCTTTCCTACACTCAGCTTCACCATGCATTTAGATCTTCATATGTTTTCAGTCGCCTATCGGCACGTCTGGGCAACCTTGGCTTGGACTCTGCCTTGCCTGGATAGCATTGCACATTTCTAAGAGGGAAGGCTCTGCCTTCTTCCCAGAAAATGTGAAAATCTGGCCAGACAGTGTCCTCCAGACTTTCTTTGCGCAATTCTGAGAGGCAGTGTCTGTTGACCCAGAAAATTACGCAATGTAGTCCCTAGGCCTGCATGACTTGCTGACACAAATTATGCATTACATAATCTCAACAACCAACAGGTCAATCTAGACTACACATTGTGCAATTCCAGCAGTCAACCAGCGTCTTAACAATCTGGACTACCTTTTGCATAGTTTCGGCAGTCAGTCTCCCCGACTCCCAATGAAAATTGCGCAATCCATGCCATTAGTCTCCTGGGTATGTTGCATGTCAGTCCTCAAGTTTCTTTGGTTTCAACTAACAAATTTCTTTCCATGCATGTCGCCATGTCTCCAGGTATAATAGGTGTTCGTCCGTCTCTCAGCAGTTCAGGTTCAATGGCCTCCAAGAGAGAAGGTTCAAAGGACACCAACGGAAGCACAACTGGAGATGCAGTTGAGCAAGTGTCTATGAGTTTGCCGATTTACAAAGACACCAACCTGATCGTAGACAAAGACATCAAGTTGAAATGGTAGGATGTCAATGATGCATTCACAGGCACATTTGAGGAAGATCTTGAAGACCGCAGGGTCTATGTGAACATTCATAAGTCCAGCTTGTACCGGATTGCATGCAGGTATACTGTGTTTCCTTGCGTGGATATGATACATTGGATCATCTAGCACACTAATCCTAAAACAATGGTGTTAAGCAGTTTCAGCGGGACAAAGATTGATACCTTCAGGGCATAGGACTATCAACAGATGTACCACTTGCCGAAGCCAGTGATCATAGTGGAGACACCCTTCAGCATACCCAACAACAATGCAAACTCCAGGCATATCTTAAAGAGCTAAGTGAAGGATCCAGCGAAGTTCAAGATGACACCTAACCAGATTTACAAGACGAAGATACTACAGAAGGCATATCAGTACTTGGTCATCTTTGCATGCCACTTATATGGCCAAGAGAGCACGGAGACCTTCCCACAGAGTTGGGTGATCGTGTTTGACCAAATGACCAATGAAGGCAAAGCATGCAACTAGTCTGACATGTTGGCTCACAAGTTGAAGGAACAAGTAACAGAAGCTCGGAAGCCACCCAAAGGTCAACAAGTAGAAATCTACATGTCTGTATACATCTTGGATGCAATCTGTGCCCGTCAAGAATTCCTAGGCTTGAAGTGGGCATGGACATCAGCAGAACCTTTGTAAGCACTTATTGTAGACTATTTTCCAAATGAATCTTCCACAGAGTCATCACACAGTTGCCAGACTATTTTGTCACCCCGATGTACAAGTTGATATTTGAGCAGGATCCACCTTGCATGTCAAAGGCAACAATGGAGGCACTGATCGACATAGTGGATTGGTATGCCTCATCTTCTGGCACCTTCATACGGATGTATAGCGTGAAGAAGCCTCCACATGTTTTACCGAAGTTTTCCATGGACAAGCTCGTCATGCAAGAAGTGACATACCAAATCTCGGTAGGATTGTCAGCTAGACTGCATCAGAAGAAGAAGGCACCCTGGCCCACTCTTCCGTTGCAGATCAGGTTATACGAGATACGGAATCTCAAGCATGTTGATGTCGATACAAATATTTCAAAAGATTTAGTTCGGCACTAGAAGCTTCAATCCGTATGACCCGCATTGCTTTGTGAATGATCATTGTGTGAGAGTGCAATTTTCTTAGATCCACGGGGAGTGTCATTGAGCTAAGGAAGACTGATGGAGATATTTTCACAGCTTCTCCTGGCCCAATGAACCAACCGGCATCACTGTGGAATGGTTAGCAAAGCAGCATCTAGGAGAGCACCAGTAGTAGTAGCAGCAAAGGGTAACATACCTGCACGTGACAAAGGCAAGAGAAAGATTGTTGACAATGCAGAGGTAGAACAAAGCTGCAAGTTCAGAGCAGACCCACTTGTGGAGAAAGTAGCTTTGGAGATAGAGGCGAAGAGGCGATAGTGCGACAAGAGGAACGCGCAAAGGCAGAGAGATAAACAGAAGATGGAGGAAACAATGAAGGAGTTGCAAGCGTTGAAGGAGCAACTTCAGAAGGAACAGGAGCTGCACAGACAGGAGAAGGAAGCACACCAGGGATAGACACAGCAGGGTGTGCAGCATGCACAGATAGATGAAACTGCGCCCATACAAGTAGTAGACTCATTCGAGCAGTTGGCACAAAGAAGACAGGCTGAGAAGCCGCGGGAGCAGGACTTCGCTCAAGAGATTGAACGAGTACTTGAGAAGATGGATACAGAGATTGAGAAGCCAGAGTTAGAACAAGAAACTGACCTCATGCATTACCACCAAGAGGTTGACCCACCTGCTTCACCGGATCCAGAAGCAGAGCAAGTCTTGAGCGACCAAGGATACACTAAGATCCTTGGAGACAATCCGGAAGAAGAGATGCACAACATATCATTCGATGAGTCATAGCTTAGAGTTGTGCAATCGTGCAGAGTGTCTACTCCAGATGTCCACACATCTCTTATGTAGTTTGAGGAACAAGTGATCATATCTAATGTGTGCAAGCAACCAGCAGCATTGGCCGATGCTACGAGGTCATATGTCGAAGCCACTAGCTCGAGTATTCACTTATTGATAACAGAGAACGAGCGAATGGCTAAGGAGTTACAGAGGGCCACACTAGGAGGAGAACAAGTTATAGCATTCGCCAGAGCAGAGCTGAAGAAGGTGATACTGGATGAAGTGTCATCCCTTGAGATAGTCATGCAAACGTTGTATTCCAGATTTGGTACCATGCATAAGGCAGTCGTCCATCTCAATGGTTGGCAACAATGCTATGCTAGAAGAGCATGTATCTTGTCAAATCTGCATATTGTTGTCGACCGCATGAAAACCTGGACAATCAGATACAAGGGAGCCCCGTTACACTTTCCCAAGGTGATGAATCCCATGACGGTTGAGTTGAAGGCACGCATTCGGAGTCAAATCCAGAACTATGAGTAACTCCCGCAGCTCATCACTATTTTGCGAGCTTCTCATGCACGAGTGTTCAGAAGCATGGATGTTGTTGTGTGCGCGCATGCGATCCCATCTATTGGGACACTCACCGAGGCAAAGACAAATATTCAAGTCCAAATAGAGCTAGACTCGTACTTTGACGAGTTGTTACGCATCGCCACCAACGCAGACTTGGAGATCAGTGTAGACATTATGCATCAGTATGTCGCTAGTCCGTCCGTACTCAAGACAATGATGCACATGTTATCAGATGAGTTGGAGAAAGGATCCAATTCAGTGTACATGGATGCAACAGAGACAAGAGTTTGTTTCCATAAATATGTCACCACAGAGTAAACGAACACCATCACGGACTACCAAGCTTGGCATCAGTTTGCCACCGTCAACCATCATGAGGATGTCCAAGAGTTGGTATTCCCACAGTTCTCTGAGTCTTAGTGATGTCTTGCATGGCTTGCTCAAGTCTATTTTGTCTCACATGGGTACATGTGCAGATTGTATGTAACATCTTGTAAAGTGGAAGTCCAAGTGTCGATAGTTGAATGTAACGATCATAGAGTAGTTGAAGGGTCATGAGGATAGGTGAACAGTCACAAAGGGGAATGTCAAGGGTCACCCCACCCTTTGCTTTTTATAGTACCTCATAACTCATTGTAGGGGCTTTTGGGCAGCCAAGCTTCCAATAGGAGTATCTTAGAGAAATCTTGGAGAGTATTGTAATGAGCCTTGGCTTCTCCACAGTGCAGAGCTAGTACATCTCTTTGGAGGAGTAGGCAGTAGTGACTGTAACGTTCCATTATCGGGACTAGTGGTTGGTCATGGTTGTATTGTATGATTGGAACTTTCAGTTCTTAATATAACATAGCCATCATGTTTCATGCATGTGTTGTTATTGTATTTCAGTTATCTTGGTTACTCTAATGATATATGTATCTATTTTCTTACGCATGTATGTATAGACTCTTTCTGTATATGTATGTATGAATCTTACTAAGATGTTTTGTTGGTTTAACCATCACTTTGGATTGTTGGTTCGCCTGCCTTCCAGTTCATGATGCATCTTTTATCGTGTGTTCCCTTCTAAGCCGCGTGTTTCCACAGGTTTCCAAGGGGCTCACTCACCCCACCTTCCATGTGTTAGAATCGTTCATGCACCTTCCTTGGCTTGTTGTGCATGTCACACCCTTGCTACCAACAAGGACATCCTAATTACCTCTGATCACAACCACGGTCAAGGCGATACCGTACGACCCATTGTTGGGACTCCTACACCAAACTGTCTGAGGTCTAGTTGGGACTTCCTACCGAGGAGATCCCCTCACATGTTGGGGGGTCCAGCCTTGTCAACAATTCTGGCGCTAGAAGGAGGGCCAAATGACAAGTTGTGTCCTCTCATCCTGTTTTGAATCTTCGCACATCTATCATGGATATTGTCACACACTCATCCCTCCGCGATGTTTTTCGCATGCCGAACCTCTAGAAATCACGAGGGATTTTTCTGATCTCTTTCTTGAATTCACGTATGATGGTAAAGTCGTAGTGGCATAGCCTGCGTACTTACAAGACTTCTATGCATTTCTTGATAATGTAGATGAATGCTCTAATGAAGAGGCCAGCCTGCTACTTGCATACACACTTTGTGAATCCCCACAACTGTGGTGCTAGTGTCTGCCACTCAGTAGCGTGCACTCACTTGAGCAGTTATTTGATCTCATTGAATCTACTTTCCATCATTTTGATCCAAAACCTCTTGACAAAAAAATTTTAAGACAACGGAAGACCCCTAAAGAATCGCCTCAGGATTTTTGGGAGTGCTTCCATGTATTGCAGTTTCAAGCTCCAAAAAATCAGATGAAATTCTAGTATCTCATGGACATATTTGAATATTTCCTTACCAAATCTGTCAATCCCTAGAAGAAGTTCAACCTCAAACCCCCGCTCAGCATACTTTGGTGATGGAGTTGCGCAATCACAGATGGACACGGTCGCTGTCACAAGTGACTGTCTACTATCCCCTCATTAAACAGCTCCACCATCGTAGAGTGATGTGGGAGAACATGCAAAAACATCCATTCAACTATCACATCCTCCCAACATCACTTCTCTCAATTTTCACGCAGATTTGGTTGCGAGGCCCATGGGTTGTCACTTGCATGTCTTACCTCAACCTTCGTGTTATTGTTCCACTGATCCTCCGGATTGCATTGTCTTGTGTTCTTCCATTCCGGACTCTACACCTGTTGTGAACAAGGATCAAGCTATTGACAGACTAACCTGCACTGTCATTCATGAAGAGTATGACTGGGATCCTAAGAATCAACCCGCGGCGAAGGATGACACCCTTCTGTCCACATCTCCTCCTTTTTTTCTTGGCATGTTCGATGATTTTGCCATCCCTGATTATGCACCCATTGTTGATCATTCACAGAACACATCGGATGTCAATCCATCATCCGAAAATGGAGAGGAAAAATCATTCTTTGAAAATCCACTTGATTTTTCATCTACCTTTTCCGGAAACACAGACGATGAATTTTTCTGCTTCTCATCTACCCCTCTGTTTGGTACATCAAATCATGAGGATGCCAATGAAATCATTGATTTTGTTGATCATAGTTGTCGTGATCTATTTACCCCCATATTCGATCACGATGATGATTCTATCGCAGTTGATTTTTCAAAGCCACCTATTTATGATGATCTATCTGTCAACAAAGTCGAAACCCCGCAGACTATCGAGGCACTTCAGCCGAGCTGATGGTTATGTTAGGCCCTCATTGTCCTGAGGTTGGTTTCACTTCCGGTCAGGAAATTTTTGAAACACATGAGGCTCCTCATCACTCATCTATATGAATTGAAGATCAATCTCACACACAGACTATGCTTCCTCCACTCAAACTACACGATCCCATCACTAATGTAATGGAGGAATATTACATAGCAAGCACATGTGTGCAACGCAAGTTGCCTTTGTTTCTTTCGTTTTCTTGCATGTCACTGTCAAGAGTATGTGTATTCTTAACAGCTGCATGCAGTGTCTCACAACATCATGGTAAGTCCACGGATGGCATGCCATGCACTTGCACTCACTTACGTTCTGTGGACGCATTTAAACTCAGAGTGTGTCTATCTTCATTGTTATATCTTTCTTGTTTGTTGGTTTGCACAACTGTGTTGTTCACGAATCATACCTTCACCAACATGGGTCGACCAATGCATCGGTGGCTGCATTGGAAGTATCACTTCACGTTAGCAGACCCATGCATCGTTAGCTTAGGAGTAGGAGTAGTGTTTGCTTTCTGTTTGTTTGTTTGCTTGCATGTTTGCTTCTTACTTTGTTCATTTGTTTGCTTGCTTGCTTGTTTTCTTACTCGCTTCGCTTATGCATTTACCTATGCGTTTTCTTTGTTTTGTTTTTTGTTGCTTGTTTACATCCATAGGATAGTTTCGCATGAAACCGTGTGCGACTCTTGAAACAACCTAGGTAAGATACAAGAGGACTTGTATAGTTATCAATACTTGGTTATCTATCATCCTGCCTCTATATGAAGAACTTGTTGTCTTCAGTCCATGATACATCAATGTAAAATACGCGTTGTTTGAAGTAAACCTTGGTGAAAACACACCGCTTGCACGCTAACTAGTGTCACCTACTCTAGTCTGTTGTTTTTGGGTTAATCCTTGTTATCTCAATCAAGTAGAGTAAGGTGAGGGGGAAAGCCTTAAAAATCACGTCAGTGGTATATACAAACTAATTCTCTTAAGGAACAACCTCTTATTCTCTCAATAAGTCGAGATCCCTCTTTTGCCTCTGAAATGAATAAGTGTCATGCACAGTTACGAAAAATGAAAATGAGAAAAAATTGAAGAAAATAAAAAATGAATAAGGCAAAAGAAGAGAAAGGCTTCCTGCACAGAGAGGTGATACTAGTAACTCCATCCAGGTACTAACTAGACTCGCTGGCAAGAGAAAGATGCTTGTGTTCCTACGCGACTCTGATGGGGTATTGTCCAGGCCTGCTAGTAGCGGAGCAACACCAAAGATGAAACTAAAACTCTAATGACCATATGGCTTGTGCACCAATATACCCCTCATCCCAATTGAAACAATTGTGTTGCCTTGGCTTGGAATGTGTGCCGACCGACCAAGAGCTTGGCAGATGCTGCATCTTACAATCAAGCAAGTGTGGAAACCTAGACGAACAGGGAACTGAACAATACTTCCGGAGGTGTTAGACTTTATTTTCACGAACAAGGTCAATTCAGAGAGTTGGAGTTCTACAACTGTATCACCAAGTGTTGTAGCGGCTACAACCACCCTCCAAAATTTTGCCTTAGCTTCGTTTTGGAGCCTCCCTACCAACCATCCTAGTAGCATGTCTTGCACTGTCAAGTACATAGGCTTCATTGGTTTTTCAATGGCTTGCCAGCCTGTGCATGTCAGTTTGCTTCACTCCTTTCATAGGATACCATTTCGGACTTAAGCTACTTGCTAGCTGAGCAGCTCCCTCAGAAAATTGCGCAATTCTGGAGGGGAACCAACCTTCCCTCCAGAAATTGCGCAAATCTGTTGGGCAGCTTGCTAGGCTCAGAAATTGCACAATGCAGTCAAACAGGCTTCCTTGAGAAAACTGCGCAATCTGTCGTAGCACTGCAACTCAACCCAGAAATTGCTCAATTCTGGGCAGCAGTCACCTGCTAACCCCAAAAATTGCACAATCCCTCTAGGATAGCCAGCCCAGCTCCTCCCAGAAATTGCGCAAAACCCTCTCTCAGTCTTGCAGGATGTTGCATGTGTCTTCAGGTTGACTGGTTCCACCCGGGACCCAACAAACTTGATTTTCATGCATGGGTAGCTTTTCCTGAAATAGTAAAAAGCAAAAAGCATCCCTAGATTTTAGGGATCTATTTTCAGCAGCTGGATACACGCAAAGATCGTTTTAGAAACTTCCATCCAAGTGTCTCCTTTTCCTAGATTTTTGGCATGCGCGTCATAAGCCTCAAACTTATTTATTCGACACTTCAGAGCTCATTCTTCACATCAATCTTAGAGCTCTGACATCCCACAGCACATCTAGGAGTCTTTGGTACATCCAGCTCAGCTATTTCCGGGTAAGTCTACTTTACTTGTCTTTTGCAGCATTTATGTCACTTTTTATGTTTTGGCTAAAGTGAGTGTTGTTTTCTTGATTTATGTGAACGCTTGTTGTCATTTGCATGCATGTTATCTTGTACAAGAACCGTTTTATTTTTCATTTTTATCTCATTGTTGTCGCATGCATGACATTGTTTTGCATGGATGGTCGTCAATTTGGCGACTCATTTCACACACATGCATGTTTTCCCGTTTTCTAAATCTTGCATTCGTTGTTTTCATGCATGATCATTCACTCTTTCCTACACTCAGTTTCGCCATGCATTCAAATCTTCATATGTTTTCAGTCGCCCGTCAGTGGGTTTGGGTAACCTTGGCCCAGACTTTGCCTTGACCGGACAACATTGCGCATTTCTAAGAGGGAAGGCTTTGCCTTCTTCCCAAAAAATGTGAAAATGTGGCCAGACAGTGTCCTCCAGACTTGCTTTACGCAATTCTGAGAGGCAATGTGTGCTGGCCTAGAAAATTGTGCAATGCAGTGCCTGGACCTGCATGACTTGCTTACTGAAATTGTGCATTGTGCAATCTGAGCACCCAGCAGGTCAGTATGGATTGTGGATTGCACAATTCTAGTAGTCAACTAACCTCCCGACAGTCCGGACTACCTTTTGTGCAGTTTTAGCAGTCACTCTCTTAGGCTCCCAGTGAAAATTGTGCAATCCTTGCCATCAGTCTCCTGGGTATGTTTCTTGCTTGCCATGTTGCACAGATTTCTTTCCATGCATGTCGCCATGTCTCCAGGTATAGCAGGCGTTTATCCATCTCTCAATAGTTCAGATTCAATGGCCTCCAAGAGATCAGGGTCAAAGGACACCGACGGAAGTGCAATTGGAGATGCAGTTGAGCGAGTGTCTAGGAGTTTGCCGATTTATGAAAACACCAAGTTGATCGTAGACAAAGACATCAAGCTGAAATGGCAGGATATCAATGATGCATTCACAGGCACATTTGAGGAAGATCTTGAAGACCACAGGGTCTATGTGAACATTCACAAGTCTGGCTTGTACCAGATTGCATGCAGGTATCCCGCATTTCCTTGCACAGACATGATACATTGGATTGCCTCACACACTGATCCTGAAATGATGGTGTTAAGCAGTGTCTGTGGGACAGAGATTGCTACCTTCAAGGCACAAGACTATCAACAGATGTACCACTTGCTGAAGCCAGTGATCATAGTGGAGACACCCTTCAGCATACCCAACAACAATGTAAACTCCAGGGATATCTTGAAGAGTTGGGTGAAGGAGCCAGCCAAGTTCATGATGACACCCAACCATATTTACGAGACAAAGATACTATGGAAGGCATATTAGTACTTGGTCATCCTTGCATGCCACTTGTATGATCAAGAGAGCACAGAGATCTTCCCACAAAGTTGGATGATCACATTGGACCAACTGGCCAATGAAAGCAAAGCATGCAACTGGTCTGACATGTTGGCTCACAGGTTGAAGGAACAGGTAACAGAAGCTCGGCAGCTGCCCAAAGGTCAGCAAGTAGATATCTACATGTCTGCATACATCTTGGATGTAATCTGTGCCCGTCGGGAATTCTCGGGCTTGAAGTGGGCATGGACATCAATGGAAACCTCAGTAAACACTTATTTCATACTGTTTTCCAAAAGAAGCTTCCATGGAGTCATCACACAGTTGTCAGACCATTTTGCCACCATCGTGTACAAGATGATATTTGAGCGGGATCCACCTTTCATGTCGAAGGCAACAATGGAGGCACTGATATGCCTCACCTCTTGGCACCTTCATACGCATGTATAGTGCGGAGAAGCCTCTGCGTGTTTTATTGAATTTTTCCATGGACAAGCTCATCATGAAAGAAGTGTCGTACCACATCTCAGCAAGACTGTCAACTAGACTACATCGGAAGAAGAAGGCACCCTGGCCCACTCTTTCATTGTTGATCGAGTTGTACGAGATATGGAATATAAAGATTGTTGATGTCGAAACAGAAGATTTCAAAAGATTTAGTTTCGGCACCAGAAGCTTCAATCCATACGACCTGCATTGCTTTGTGAAGGGTCAATACGTGAGAATGCAATTTCCGTAGATCCATGAGCTGTGTCATTGGGCTGAGGAAGACCCGTGGAGATATTGTCACAACTTCTCCTATACCAATGAACCGGTCGACATCGCTGTGGAATGGTTAGCGAAGCAGCGAGAAGCAGCATCTAAGAGAGCACCAACACCAACACCAGCAGAGGGTAACATACCTGCGTGTGACAAAGGCAAGAGAAATATTGTTCATAGTGCACAGGCATAACAAAGCTGCAAGTTCAGAACAAACCCACTTGTGGAGAAATTAGCTTTGGAGATAGAGGCAAAGAGGCGACAACACGACAAGAGGAACGCAAAAAGGCAAAGATATAAACAGAGGATGAACTAAACAGTGAAGGAGTTGCAAGATTTGAAGGAGCAACTCCGGAAAGAATAGGAGCTGCACAGATAGTAGAAGGAAGCGCACCAGGGGCAGACACAGCAGGGGGTGCAACATGCACAGATAGATGAAACTATGCCCATACAAGTAGCAGACTCATTCGAGTAGGTAGCACAAAGTAGACAAGGTGAGTAATCATAGGAGCAGGACTTCGCTTAAGACATTGAACAAGTACTTGAGCATATGGATACGGAGATGGAGAAACCAGAGTTAGAACAAGACATTGACCTCATGCCTTACCACCAAGAGGTCGACCCACCAACTTCACCGGATCCAGAAGCAGAGCAAGTCCTGAGCGACGAAGGAGATATTGAGATCTTTGGAGACAATCCAGAAGAAGAGATGCACAACATATCATTCGACGAGTCACAACATACAGTTGTGAAATCGCACAAAGTGTCTACTCTTGATGTCCACACATCTCCTGCGCAGTTTGAGGAATGAGTGTCGTATTTTATGTGCACAAGAATCCAGCGGCATTGTTCAATGCTACCAGGGCATATGCCGAAGCCACTAGCTCGAGTGCTCGCTTCTTGACAGTAGAGAACGAGCGAATGGCTAAGGGGTTACAGAGGGCCAAGCAGGGAGGAGAATAGGTTACAAAATCCGCCAGCAGAGCTGAAGAAGGAAATACTGGATGACGTATCGTCCCTTGAGATAGTCATGTGGACGTTGTATTCCAGATTTGGTATCGTGCATAAGGCAGTCGTCCATCTCAACGGTTGGCAGCAGCACTATGCTAGAATAGCATGTATATTGTCAAATCTGCATATTGATGTCGACCACATGCAAACATGGACAATGAGATACAAGGGAGCCTCATTACACTTTCCCAAGATGATGAAGCCCATGGCAGTTGAGTTGAAGGCACGCATTCAGAGTCAGATCTGGAACTATGAGGAACTCCCTCAGCTCATCACTAGTTTGCAGGCTTCCCATGCACGAGCGTTTAGGAGCATGGATGTTGTTATGCACGCGAATGCAATTCCATCTATTGGGACACTCACTGAGGCAAAGACAAAGAGTTAAGTCAAACTAAAGTTGGACACGTACGTTGACAAGTTGATGCACATAGCCACCAGCGCAGACTTGGCGATCAGTGCAAACATTATGCATCAATATGTCGTTGATCTGGTCGCACTCAAGACAATGATGCACATGTTATCAGACGAGTTGGACAGAGGAACAAAATCAATGTAACCAGATGCAACAGATGCAAGATTTTGTTTCCAGAAAAATGTCACCACAGAGTACACGGACACCATCGCGGACTACCAAGATTGGCATCAGTTCGCCACTGTCAACCATCATGAGGATGTCGAAAAGTTGGTATTCCCATAGTTGTCTGAGTCTTAGTGATGTCTTGCATGGCTTGCTTAAGCATATTTTGTCTCACATGGGTACATGTGCAGATTGTATGTAACGTCTTGTAAAGTGGAAGTCCAAGTGTCGATAGTTGAATGTAATAGTCATAGAGTAGTTGAAGGGTCATGAGAGTAGGCAAGCACAAAGGGTAATGTTAAGGGTCTCCCCACCCTTTTTTATTTATAGTACCTCATAAATCATTGTAGGGGCTTTTGGGCAGCCAAGCTTCTGATAGGAGTATCTTAGAGAAAGCTTGGAGATTATTGTAACGAGCCTTGGCTTCTCCATAGTGCAGAGCTAGTACATCTCTTTAGATGAATCGGCAATGGTGACTGTAACGTTCTGTTATCGTGACTATTGGTTGGTCATGGTTGTATTGCATGATTAGAACTTTCACTTCTTAATATAACAGAGCCAACACGTTTCATGCATGTGTTTTTATTGTATTTCAGTTATCTTGGTTACTCTACTGATATATGTATATGTTTTCTTACGCATGTATGTATATACTCTTTCTATATATGTATGTATGAATCTCACTGAGATGTGTTGTTGGTTTAACCATCACTTTGGATTGTTGGTTCACCTTCCTTCCAGTTCATGATGCATCTTTGCTCGTGTGTTTCCTTCCAAGCCGCGTGTTTCCACAGGTTTCCCAGGGGCGCACTCACCCCACTTTTTGTGTGTTAGAACCTTTCATGCACCTTCCTTGGCTTATTGTGCATGTCACATCCTTGCTACCAACAAGGACATCCTACTTACTTTTGTGCGCAATCGCGATCAAGGCAATATCGTACAACCCACTGTTAGGACTCCTACACCAAACGGTTTGAGGTCTAGTTTGGACTTCTTACCGGGTAGATCCCCTGACATGTTGGTGGGTCTAGCACTGTCAACAAGAGGTTCGAGCATCATTTTTATGTATATATTTAGTAAAATTTGTTTAAGATTTTCTTAGTAAAAACAACTTCCTAGTTTTTAGAGAGTTGTTCTACATTCGCTTTGAAGGTAGAAACTGAATTGTTTTGAAGAAATTTGGCTCATAAAGGGAGGAAATAAGTTGTGTTTTATTTATATATGATGTAATTTTGATAAAGAAAAGTGTTGGTTAGGGATAGAGAAAGAAAACATTGTGCATTGTATATCTTCATTAAAGTTTATGTGAATGATGAAGGCTTAAGTAGACTTTTACATGGATTCATGTGTCAATTTCTTATGTGATATTTTCTCTTGTGTATGTGAATTTATCTTGTTATAATCATTCTTGATTTTTAATGTCCATGTTTAGTTAAGCAAGGATTTATTTTAGAATTCACTGATTAATTGCTCTATTATATCTTACTAAACATTTAATGTTTTTCTTCCATTGAGATATCTAGAATTCATCCTCATCTAGATGCTTTAGATGTTGTCAATTCCACTATTCCTCTGCTCACCATATCTACAACAAAATCTGACAAAAACACCATAAGGATTGCCTATATTTCCCTTGTCTAAGCTTTCCTAAATTTCCCCATCATATCACTAAAAAACATTAGCTTCATATGACTATATGCCCAATGTATTTTCCCTCTTCCCTGCCTTCAAACTGTTAAAATTTTTCCTCTCTAATCTCAATACATAGCCTAAAACCTAAGACAATCGGTCATCCAAGTGACTAAAGATCCATATAGAGAGAGCCCTCTCTGAAGATGGAAGGTCTAGATTTCACTTTTAAAGTGGTTTATTGTTACCTTTGGATTCCTCTCCTCAACCTAGAGGAATTATGAAGCGCTAACACCCTCAACCCTAGGATCCCTCCATCTCAATTTCTCACCCTGTAGCTCAGACAAGAGCGAATAGATAGGCCAATGTTCTTAATCAATGATGCCCCTTATCAGGAGGGGTCACATCTATGAAAACCAAGAACTTCCCTTTCGGAAAATCCCTGGTGAGAAGATTTTCAATCTGCTCATTTATCAGTATGTGATGGAGTCTAATGGCTCCTCTCTATAACATGTCTCGAATGTAATGATATTGAATCTCTATCTGCTTATAATTGTCATGAAATATGGGATTCTCTTCCAAATTGATCCCACTCTTCTTGTCACAATTTATCACTTAGTGTCTTATACCTGCTCAAATAGATCTTCAAAGAGCTTCCTCATCCAAACTGCTTCACATTTAGCCATGCTAGCAGCAATTTATTTTTCCTCTATGGTACTCAATGCTACAAACTTATGCTTCCTACTCATCAGATATACCATGGCAGATCCAAGGCTAAAACAACTTCCAGATGTACTCTTCCTGTTGATAACATTTCCTACCCAATCAGCATCGATATATCCATGAAGTCGAACATATTTGGCAGAATATCTCAAACCAAGGGTGATCGTACCATGCAAATATCTAAAAATGTGTTTGTAGCAATCCAATGTTCATGGAGAGGATTGGTCATAAACTAACTCAACCTGTTCACTACATAGAATATGTCTGAATGAGTGTTCACTAAGAACATCAGAGAATCAACTGTATATACTTGGATGGATTCACTAAATCAGGTCTAGCAGCTTCTCCACATAACTTTTTGAAATTCATTTCCATTGGTGTGTGAAGACTTGCATTATATCATTCCGAATCTCCAACATCTTCACGACATATTTTCCTTGTAAAAGGAAAATATTACTAGGCCTTTACCACACCTCGAGGCCTAGAAAGTAGTGCATGAGTCCAAGGTCTTTCATTTCAAATTTGGAGGCTAACTCCCTCTTACACTTGGTCATCAGGGGCTCACTACCTATCAAGAATAGATCGTCAACGTATAGAACGAAAATCAATGGCATACCTTGGACTACCTTGAAGTAGAGGTTGGGATCAACATTGCTTCTTATAAATCCCAGATTCACCAAATAATTGTCTATGATGGTGTACCATGTTCTGGGGGCTTTCTTCAAACCATATAATTCCTTATTCAACCTGCAAACACATATCTTTCGATCCTCTACTTGAAATACCTATGGTTGTTCGATATAAAATTCTTCTTGTAACATGTCATGGAGAAATGGTGTCTTCACGTCCATCTGATGAAGGGTCCATCTTTGGCTTGCGACAAGAGAAGCTATCGAAAAAATGATGTATATCAAGCCATAGGTACAAATATATCGTCATAATATTCTCCCTATTTTTGGTAGAATCCTCATGCCACGAACCTTGCCTTATATTTCTCAATGCTTCCATTGACTCCATGTTTGATCTTGAATAGCCATTTTGAAGTCACCACAAATTTCCCCTTCGGTCTTGACACAACATCCCATACGTCATTCTTCATAATTGATTCATATTCTTTGGCCATAGCATCCTTCCAAAATTTTTCTTTCACGTCTTCTTCAAAGGTGGGAGGTTGATCTTGAATCATAGTGCTCATGGTTTCAACATATCCCTGGTACTTGCATGGCTTATTTCTATCGCTAAACGATATTTGAATGAGAAACTCATCTCTCATCACCTTGTAATGTGTCACTAATCTAAAGTGGCCTCTTCTTGGCAAGAGGATCACATGGAAGAGAATCTAAGGGATCCATGGGCTCCAGGGGATCATCAACAATGTATCTCTCGGATCTAGACATGGAAGGACCATCTAAAATATCCATATTATTATTCTTCTGAGGAGGAGGAGGAGGTAGAGGAAGATCCCTTGCTTTCCCAAGGGAAGAATATTCATCAAATGTTACATCCCTGCTAATTTCAACCTTTCTTTGACCATGAATATATATTCTAAAAGCCTAATAATTCTCAAAGTATCCAACAAATGTACCTTTTCTTCATGTGGCTTCAAGCTTATTTCTTTTGTCCTTTGGCACATGGGAATATATGAGGAAAAATAAATAAATGGATATATCCAACATCGGGCTTGACACCTGTGAACACTTCTTCGGGGGTCTTGTTTTCCAATTCTTGAAGAGTCGCCCTGTTTTGAACATATACAACAACATTTGTTGCTTCTCCCCAAAGGAACTTCGATGACTTTTAATCATGGGGAATGGAACAAGAAACTTCTATAATGTTAATTTGGCAGCTCATTGAAAAAATCCAACCATGGGACTAGATTTCTCTTTTCGAGAGGACCAATTTTGACTACTGAAGCACTCAATTTGGACAAGGGAAAGTGTATTTATGAAGAAAGCCCACACATGCACATTTGGATAGGTCCGCCCTAACAGGAAATTGGTCATCCTTGGAAGCCTATAAATACAAGTGACCTCAATATCATTTGGACATCACCAAGCATCATCTTCTTCTCTTTTAGTTTATTTTTTTGCAAAGGTATGAGGTTGGGTTAAGGAAAGAGGTTCACACAGGTCCGAAAATACAGGGTCTGAAGCTCGCATGTGTTTTAGGGTTTTGGATTTTGACAGCAGGCTTGTGAAAGGAAATTTTCAACTATAACCGTAGGCTAGTAGGCTCAAGGGTGTTGTTGGAAGGTCTCAATTGCATGCACAATGTTTCTTCTGTGTGGTGGGGCTCTAGGGCTAAATTTTGACATATGACCATAGTTGACCACAAATAGGGAAAGTTGTCTTTAATATATATTGATGTTGAGAACATATTTCTGAATGTTTTTGGGTTAATTTTTCTAGATGATTTTGTATTGGGCTCATTGTACTCTTTGTTTAACATTTTATGCAATCTAATAAAAGAATAATTTTCAAAGGGCTTTCCCCCTTGTGGGGTATTTCCTTGGTCTTTGACCAAATCTGGTGTCTCTTATTGATGCGTTGATTGTCTCCTTTGTCATTGCATTCACTATTCTATCTTCAATTACTATTGATGATTGGAAAGATTAATTGTTATTGAAAAGATTTCTAATTGAAGAATTGATTTGGGTTAAAAGTATTTGAATTAACATAGAGCAGTGTGAAAATTAACAGACAATAGACCTATTCCTTCTTTCAGCTACACCATTTTGTTCAAGAGTATAGGGCACAATAATATCTTTCTTAATACCTTACTTCTTGTAAAAATTGATGAACTCATTCGAAATGTACTCTCCACCATTGTCAAACCTGAATATCTCAATTTTCTTCCTTGTTTGATTTTCAACCAAAGCTTTGAACTCCTTGAACATTTAAAAGGCATCATCTTTGTTCTTCAAATAATATATCCATGTCTTAGGCTTGAGAAGTCATCAATGAAGGTGATGTAGTAGAGCTGGCCACCAATCTAATGTATGGGCATTGGACCACATATGTTGGAATGAATGAGATGGAGGATGTCACTTGTATTGTTCTTGCTAGAGGGGAATGGTCCCCTTATCTTCTTTCCACTGGCACAACCCGGACATACTCCATCATGTTGGGCTTGAACATCAGGAATACCGAAGACCAATATCTTCAATTTTGGAAGAGCATCATAATGTAAATGGGTCAATCTTTGGTGCCATAACTCGCTTATATGGTTAATATCATGAACCAATGCTAGAAGAGGTCTTCCAATAACTTTGTAGAGTCCTTCAAATCGCAATCCCAATGTGAATGCATCTCGCATAGGTGATCCAATAGGTCAAGTAAGAAACTTTCCCTTGATGAAGGAAAACCTCATCCCTTTGTATTCCAAAGAAAATATTGATACGAAATTATTTCTTCAACCCTAGCACATACATCACCTCATGGACCAAAATAGATTCCCCGGAATTCAAATGAAATTTGACAGACCCAAAGCCTTTAACGGGGTGAATGGAGTTGTCTCCAAGAATAATCTTAAAATTTGACTCCCTCTCTACCAAATTAGAGAGAAATTCCTTATACCTAGAGAAATGATGAGTGGCCCCATTATCAACCAACCAACTAACCCATGAATCTGGAGGAGAAGAACTAGTGACAACAGTAATAATAATATATTCAGATTGATTTTCAACATTACTTTCATACCTAGAGTATCTTGACTTAATTTGAGGACAATGGTCTTCTTCATGATCACTTGGAGCATCTCTTTTTCTTCTTCCATCTCTTCCATTGTGATCATTACTTCAGTCATCTATTCTTATTCGATCATCAAACTTGTTGTTGTTGCTTCTAGTGTTGCAGCGTGGACCATTGTTCTTCTCAGGGAAATCTCGAACATAATGACCTTTCTCATGATAATTGTAACATTCAATGTGAGATGATGCTCTATCATTCCTTCTCTTTATATTTCGAGGAGGAGGCTTTCTTGAATTTGATGGACCTCATTTTCCTTTCTTCTTCTTGTTTGGAGTGAAGGACACAAGGAGCTCTCCCTCTTCATGCTTTGGAATCCTTCCTATTCATATCATATTTGATTCTTCTTGAGTGAGCTTTCTAACAATATCATCAAATAACAAGAAGGTATTGTTGTTGCTTATATTATTAATGAAGGTTTGCCAAATGGGAGGGAGACCTCTAAGAGTTACAATCACCAATTCTTTGTTATGCGCAGTTTCCCCAACTCTTTGCAATTGATCTCTAAGATGAGATATCCTCATAATGTAGGATTGCACAGACTCTCCTTTGTTAATATTCATGTCTTGGAGTTGATATTTCAAGGAAATGATTTCATTCAAATTGTTGACTTCATACATGCCATCTATCTTATCATACATGTCCTTAGACTTCCTCAAATTTCCAACATATGCAAGTAAATTATCTTATAAACCATCAGTTATAATTTTCTTTTATTTTAAGTCACTTTCCTTGTGCTTGTTTTTAGTAGTAGCAGAAGCATTCTCCAAAGGCTCAGGTATTTTTCCTTGAATGTATTCCAAAACATCATTGCTATCAGTTATGATCTCCAGCCTAATCTTCCATGCAGCAAAGTTAGATGAGTCACTCAACTTCTCATGTTCCTTGAAGAAATATGAAGACATGTAGACTCGATTATATAGGCTCCTTTAACTTTACAAAGATGATTGCTTCAATTCTTGTATCCTTTTGGGCTTGTCCTTCACCTTAACTCTGATACCATGTTATATTTCACACTTCTCTATGCGATTTCAATTACTTTTATCTGAATTCAATTCTTCAATTAGCAATCTTTTCAATAACAACTAATATTTCGAATCATCAGCAATAATTGAACATAGAATAGTAAAGGAAATGACAAAGGGGGAAATCAACACATCAACAAGAGACACCAAATTTGGTCAAAGACTAGGGAGAAACCCACTATGGGAAACCCTTTAAAATTCTTCTTCTTATTAGACTGTCATAAAATGTTCATCAGGGAGTACAATGAGCCCAATACAAAATAATCTAGCAAAATTAACCCAACAACATTCAGAAATATGTTCCCAGCATTAATATAGATCAGACACAACTTTTCTTGTCTATGGTCAACTGCAGTCAACTGTGGTCAAATGTCAAAATTCATCCCTAAAGCCCAACAGTATGAAGGAAGAAGGATGGGTGTGGTTGAGACCTTCCAACCGCATTGTTGAGCCTGTAAGCCTGCAGTTATAGCCGAAAATTACCTATGAGTAGCCTGTGGTCAGAAAACAAAACCCAAAAACATGTGTGACCTTCGGACCATGTAATCTTGAACTTGTATGAACCACTTTCCTCAACCTGGCCTCAAAACCGTGTGAACCAATAAATGAAGAAGAGAATAAGGATATGCTTGATGATGTCTAAATTATCTTGATGTCAATTGTATTTATAGGCTTCCAAGGGTATCCAATTTATTTTTAGGGCCGACCTGATCAGATGTGACAGACCACCCCGATATGGGCCTTCCACCATCACCAAGATTATGGGAGATAATGTTTTTGAGTTCATCATTTCCCCATTCCTTGGTCTACACCTAGTGTTCAATGTGAACCGCCTTTGGCCATACTTTCCACCATTACTACACACATTAGACATTACATAACAACTCACACCAACATAGTTAAATCTTGACTGCATGGACCAGGCCACAACTAATTGGATCATGGAAACGCAGATCAAGGACACTCGTCAACAAAAGATCCAACTGTATCGGGTTGTCAAATTTGGCCAACTCCTGGACCAAACCAAGTGGCTCACCAAGGACCAAGTTTGGCAGAAATTTCCCCATCTCATGGAGGCACTCAATGCAATGGGGACCATTCCTTCCTAAAGGGGGAGGAATCACCCAAGTGGATATTGGTGGCCCTACCTATTCAACTTGGACCCCCACCATTATTTCTTTTAGTTTCATTAACTGTAGCACAATTTACTATTTTTGGCAGTTTTTTGTGGCCTAAACTTCTGGAGGCCCTAAACAACGTTTTTTGGAAAACGGAAAAACATGAGTACAAGATGTTTGCAGTTGAAATTTATATTCCTTGAATAGATCCTTCTAATGAGGTATCATACGTGTCAAACGAAGATCATATGCCAAAGTTACGACCCTGAGAAGTTGATGTACCAATTTACCCAACAGGGCCCACAGACTTTTGGTGCTTCATCTCCTAGGGTTAGATTTTTGGATGTTTAGGGTTTTCCATTTTTTCTCAATAGTAGATAGGCCTTGGAGCCTCATTGTAACACGTTTTAGAAGGCATGTGTCCAGCACATCTCTTCTTAGAGATAAGCTACCGTCGCCTAAGCTAGTTTATTTTCCTTATGCATGTAAACAATTTTTAGTATTTGTTATTAATAAATTGAATTTTTTTTTTCGTGGTATCTTTTTGTTTTTTTTTTATTTGTAATTCATTTTGTTCCTTCATAAGTATGAGTCAAATGTGACAATCATTGATTTCCATCTTTAAACAACCATTGATTTCCCTTCTGGTCTCAACACCACCTCCCATACACTTTTCTTCATGATGGAGTCATATTCTTCCACCATGGCATCAACCCAAACAATTTTATAAACTAATTCCTCAAATGAAGAAGGCTTTGACTCAATGAGCTCAGTCATGAGAGCCATGTAACGAGTGTACCTATTAGGTGACCTCCTCTGCTTGTGTTGTGATGTAGGGGCTCCCACATTATCCCTAGCATCCTACAACGATCTATCAGCTTCTCTAGTTCTCTTTCTCCCCTCTTTAAAAGATTTTGGTTGAGTGGGTGCCTCCACTCTTCCTTTTGTCTGTCCACTGCATGTGGCTGCTCCACAACCTCCTGAAGCTCCTACTCTGGTGGGATACTCAGCTATCATTCCATAGAGCATCTCATAACCTTCTCCTCATTTAACTTGGAATCTCTCCTCACAACTGTCATCCTCGGTGAAGGAAAATATATCCATAATTTTGTGGAGTTTCGGTGTATCCTGCAAAAAATCCCAACTCTGTTGTAGGCTCAAGTTTCTTCCTCAGATTCTTGGAGACATGGCAATAAAATGAAGCTCCAAAAAAATTGAAATGAGACACATCAAGCTTTCTCCCAGAGAAATATTCCTTTGGTGTGATCATGCCAAGAATTCTATGAGGACTTTAGTTCTTCAAGTGAATTGTTGTGTAGCACGCTTCTACCCATAGATGCAATGGTAGCCCTTGATCATGCAACATGGCCCTTTCTACTCCCACTATGCTCTCATTCTTCCTCTCAACTACCCCATTCTACTATGGGTTATGGGGTGCTATCAGTTCCTTTTGAATACCTTCTTTTGCACAAAAACCCTTGAAGGCATGTGCAACAAATTCACCCCAATTATCATTGCTAAGAGCCTTCACCTTCTTCCCAGTCTCCTTCTCAACCAATGCCTTGAATTCAACAAATTTTGAGAAAACTTCATCCTTATTCCACATGAAGAAGATCCAACATTTTCTAGAGAAATCATCATTAAAAATGACATAGTACTTATGTTTTGCAGTTGAGGTTGTAGAAAAGGGTCCACAAATATTAGAGTGGATTCACTCCAAGATTTCATCTGCTCTAGTCTCTCAATCATGGAAAGTGGATTTGACATATTTCCCCAAAGTGCAACCCTTGCAAGCATCTTGCTAGTCAAGCAAGCCTTTAGGGAGACCAATGGTAATTTGTTGCATGATTTTTAAGGTACCGTAGTGTAGATGACCTAATCTCCTATGCCATAGTTCTCCATCTGCACCATTTTAGTTGTATTTCTCAATGCAATGCAATCTCCCATCTCAAGTTTATATAGGCTCTTCACACAACCCTCGATCTTCTTCACTTTCCTTGTAGCTATGTGTCTCAGAAAGGCTTTCCCTTTACTAAAAATAACATCATAGCCTCTATCCTCCAATACTACTACAAAGATCGGGTTCTTATTTAGCCCAAGTGCAAACATAACATATTTGAGTCGAAGACGAGAGGCTTTCTCCCTCTCAAAGGTGAAAGCACCAATTCTTGTAGCACTATACCTCCCATCATGCCCCATTTCAATATGCATCTGGAGATCCTTCTCCTCTTGGCTACTAAAAAAATACTTGCACCCTATCATATGGAAAGAGGCACAAAAATCAAGGTACCACACACTCCCCATAATAGTGTTGGTCATGCATGCTATTAGGGTGAAGTATAAATCAAATTGTGAATCTAGTGCTTCACCTCCTGCTCCTCCTGAAGGCTTCTTGGTAGACTTCTTCTGCAAACATTTTGTTGCATAGTGCCCATATTCGTGGAAGTGGAAGCATTTTATGTTGCTCAAATCTTTCTTCTTGCCATTATTTTGGATGGATTCAAGTTTTCTTTGGGTCTTCTTCCCTTTCCTTTTTTCCCCTTTCCAACCAAGGAAACTCTTCATCCTCAGCTTTAGATGATTTCACATCTCTGTTATTTCTCCTCAACTCTTCTTGAACCAAATTGTACCACAACCTTTCCCAATTTGGTAATTTGTCCCTTCCATTCATAGATTCCTGGTAGTTGTGCCAGGATTTTGGAAGGCCTAGAAGAGCTATGTTGGAAATACTGAGAGGGGAGTGAATCAGTATTTCTTTTCAATTGTTACTTTTACCAATTAGATCCTTATATTTAGAGCACAAAATGAACAAAAGGAATAAATTCTTTTATTAATATAATCTTTACAATGAATCAAGTACAATTTATATAGGGCTCCAATCCTTGATGAAGACACCGATATTCAATCTCCCAAGCTCCAACATGTTGCCAAGCACCAACTTGGTCTTGTATGAGGCTTCGACCTCTAGGGCATCAACCCTATCTTCTCAAGGCATCGACCTCTAGGGCATCAACCCTATCTTCTCAAGGCATCGACCTCTAGGGCATCAACCCTATCTTTTCAAGGCATAGACCTCTAGGGCATCAACCCTATCTTCTCAAGGCATCAACCTTGAATTTAGAGGCTCCAACCCCTAGGGAACCAACCCTTCTCTGGTACAAGCTCCGACCTGGTTTCTTGAGGACACTGATCCTCTAGGGCTCCAACCCACTGCAATACTTCATCAAGATATGTTTGGTAGTAACTTACGGCTCCCAAAGCCTTATTCACCAAGCCCTATCAATCTTCAGCTTCACTCTAGTCTCCACACTACATAATCAATGACAACCTTGTCTTATAGAAGGTGTCACCATTTCTCTTCATTATACCCAAGCAAAATCTCCAAGTCACATCATGATGACTAATACATCATGGTCTTCAAGGGGTACCTTCAAAATGTCTTCAAGAAATCTTCAAAGTATCTTCAATATGTTTCCCATAGAACTCTCCAAGGGTGTCTTCAAAATATCTTCATTAATCTTTAATACATTTCTATAGGTGGCTTCCAGGACGCTTCAAGGTGTTTCTATAGGACTGCTTTCAAGGTGTAGCTCCAATGCCCAGTCCAATATCAATATTCAAATTTCACTTCAAGGAGATCTTCAAGTGATGCTCCAAGATCTTCAAAACAATGCTCCTTCAAGAATACTTCAACCTTGTTCAAACCCAATCTTATCATAGTTGTATACTGCCCACAAGTTTGTCCTCAAATACCTCTCAACAACCAAATCTGAGCCTTCTACAAGAGAGTTGTAATGATGACCTCCAAAGCTAATTGTTCACTTCCTATCACAAAATTGTTGTAGTCTGAGGTGAGGTATCTCACAGGTGGCTGCCACACACAGGTCTAAGTCACAATACAAGACTCTTTCCATATCTGAGCCAATTTAGGTGTAATTGTTCATGTGTTAGTTCACCACAGATAGAGGTGTAAATTCCAGGTATCTCCACGTGATTGTACACAAATCTGTCCAACACAATGGTAAGCTCTAAGAAACACTACTCCACATATCTAAGTTGTTTAGTGCCACGGGTAGCACATAAAGCTGCCACAAATCCAAACTGCTCTAAGCTTCCATAGTCGACTAGTCCACAAGTCTAAGGCACTTGCTGACTATGTAATATTTCGGGGTTATCACAGCAGAGATACCAATAAATTCCAAGCTTCTACATGTGACAGATCCTTGTAAATTCGACGTAAATTCTTCAACAGATCTGAGCCTTTACTTCCTCAAGACTGTCCTAAATCTAACCCTTAGCAAATTTGTCCACACACAATACTCACAGCTACAAATCCAAATTTAAAGGAGATATCTTAAATGCTAAAACAATGATTAAAAACCCTCCTCGGTCTCATTGCTGTCTCACTTTGAATTCCTATGATTTTCACCGAAAATGTTCTCTGAAATGCTCACCAAATTTCTAGCTAGAATGATAAATTCAGATGTCAATATATACTAGTTTTTCCTCCAACGAAGAGACATGTCCTTTGAAGTAAGCTGACATGAGTAGGCCACAGTGTAGGTCAGCTCATAAATAATTATATTTTTCATATCTTAAAAAATCATTATCTCATCAACCGCTGGGAGTTTCGGGGCAAGTAAGGGCTCATTAGAAAGAGGAAAAAATCTTCTTTAAGATGGTGTAGGATCCATGTTGATAGGGTGCCTCCAAGATACCAAAATTTATTTTTCTTTTTAACTGTCATTGAATATTTTCTTATGTGTAGAAGGTGATTAGGATAGCAAAGTCATTAGGGCTCCTATATTGTTATGACTCCAAGCTCTTCATCATAGTGTGTCATCATGTATGTCATCAATATCATCCATGTCATCATAATAGTGTATCCAGCATCCATGTCATCATGATAGTGTAGCATCATGTATCCAATAATAGTGAAATGATATGTCATCCATATGTCATAGTGCAGCATCCATCAATTTGCCATCAATTGATTTCCAAGTCCTTCATTTCATGTCTCCAATCACTGTCCATGTGATCTGAAAATGGGGCTCTTAAGCTTCTTTTCTAATTTACAAGAACCTCTCCCACTCCCAAAGCTTAAACGTTCCCAAGTCTTATTTATTAACTAATGCGGAATAAGAAATGCTTGAAAATATAGGTGTATGCTGATAATTGTTTTTAATTGATTATATGCCTTAAATTATGTTGTTGTGCTATAAGTTGATGTGCTCAAACAGATATATAAATACATATAACAGTAAATAAAGCAGCAGAGACAATGCAGCAATAAAACACACAGAGAACAACAATATTAATTCGGAGTTCACCCAAAAATCTTGGGCTACGTCTCCGTGAGCTCTAGTCAACTCAACTAGGCTCTCTTGGATTATGGTATAAGTCCTTTTTACAATCTCTTGGCTCAACTCCTATTGTTTTACATAGAAACAGTGGGTTCAGACACCATTTTATCCCCTGGCTCTTGGAGCTCTCAGCTTTCTGGCTCTCGGATCTCGCTCTCGCTCTTGGCTCTGGCTCTGGCTCTGGCTCTTTATCATTTTACAGCCCTCTAGCTTACCACTTGAACTCCAAGTGAC
The DNA here is from genome assembly GCA_031772625.1 of Pinus tabuliformis. NCBI lineage: Eukaryota > Viridiplantae > Streptophyta > Pinopsida > Pinales > Pinaceae > Pinus > Pinus tabuliformis. The sequence goes on along the minus strand of CM062814.1, from coordinate 111,660,675 downwards.
TCCCTTGGTTGCGTGCGCTTCAAATTTTGCTTTCTGCACTCTTTCGCCTTAGCTTCCTACTTTGGCTTCGCTTTCAGCTTATGCTCAATTTCAACAACAACTCCAACAACCCCTCTGTCTCTGACATTCATGGCTTTTAAGCCAATTGGTGATTGTCTATTCATTTTCCCTCTCGGGCTCTCTGGCTTCCCGGCCTCTGTCCACTCAAATCCCCCTCTGAGCGTTAGCAATAATTGCTAAACACCTTCAGGGATGGTGGACAATTGTTTCATAACGGAATGAACCATCATTGCACTGAAAAGCCCAAAAAAAATTGTTTTTTGTTTACGCAGAGAAATGCTGCAAAACACGAGAAAATCTGCCAAATCACTATTCATCGGATTTGAAATATTATAAATTCTTCCTTATAACTCCTATTGGGTCCGCCTTTATAGCACTTATCGCATCTTGACCGTTGATCTGGGAGATCCAGATCCAACAGCTATGATTCATTTCGGGCGGCTCTTCTGTACAGGGGTTAACCGCCTGATGAGGGTGGTTTTCTCTCTCCTTAGCCAGGACACATGGCAGCCAATGTATGGGATCGGCGGAGCCCAGCCCAAACCACTTACCTCCTTTGCTCCTCCTGAAATCCACTTGTTTCCTTTGTATTTAAAAATACATTAAAACACTGGAAATCCCGCAAAATGGCCTTATGGCAGATTTGAAATAATATACATTTGTATTTAGAAACCCCTTTTGGGTTTGGATTTCATCGCATTGGCGCTTCCCTTCGTATTTCGTTTATCAAACGAAATACATGAAATACATAGCAAAATGTTGTTGGGCGGATTTCAAAATATATCAACTGTCACCTATAGCTTCATCGGGTCTGGCCATCGCATCGCACATATATACATACATACACACACACACATATATATATATAACAGTCTCATTCCTTTGCAATCTTCTGACGTGATATTGCGATGCGACTTGTCGCAATTAGATATCACATAAGTCCCGGGGTCTTCCCATATGTCATGGCCTATGCCAACGCCAATTGTGATCTGCCGATCCGATCCGATCGATCGGATCGGCGGATCAAAGTTTCCTCCACCTTCACATAAAATCTGGCCTTTGCCTTTTTCCAATGTGATTTCCCTTTTAAGGGTTTTTTGCCATTTTTAGGGATTTTTGCCTCTTTTTTCAAAGAAACTAGGCATCTTCTGCATGCGATAACTTCTGCATCCTAAGTCCATTTTAGCCCATTCAACTTGCAGTAGATTCAAAATGAAAAGATATCTGCCATGGGGCTATTCCCAGGAACTTCCTTGGACTTTCATTTTTCCTCTGTGAGGAGCTCTCAGACTTAGGAGTCTTGACAGAATCCATTTCGGATCATGCCTTCCCACTAAAATAACTTTTGGTCTCCAAAAGACTGATATACCGATCTGAACAGTAAATGAGAGTGACTCACCCTCTTCTTTCAGCCTCCCTACACTTGCCTTGCATAGTGCTTCTAGACCAAAGTCTCTGACCTCTTTCCTTTCTGGATGTGATGGTTCTCCTGGGAAGAACTGTCTTCCTTCTTGCCTTCATGCAGAAATTCTGCTGAAATGGTCATGGAAGGTAGCTTGAACTCTTCTGCCTTGATCATTGATCCAAGGTGGCTCAAAAAAATGTGAAGTCATCTGCTCCACAAAACTTCCATTGGTACCTATTTGAAAAGTTGTCAACAACAATTGTTAACAATAACATAAACACAGACAACAACTGGATGGCCTAAACTCTTGCTTCTACAAAAGAAACATATTTCACAGCTTGTGAACACCTCCATGTCTTACATCTGCATACAAATGATGGACTAGATACCAAGCCCACAAAACATGCCTTTAAACAAACGACTCTCCAAGTCAAGCATGTAGGAAAAGACCATTAGGACTCTTTTCAATAGATGAAATACTTCATTATTATCTCCATCTTGGAGACCAAGTTAACTTCTCCCAAGTCAACATTGCATCAAAGCGATCAACCCTACAAGTTAATCACTCATACATGTTCAAAACAAGGAAAACATCAACATCCCAATGTCCATGCACATCATGCTCATGCATGCATTTCATCCTTCAACTTTCACTTAAGTACACTGTACTTTCGAAGCTGAAATATAATGTTGCAGCAACAAAGTGAGTCTCCTACTCAACTTTTCCATTCACCTTCTCGGTACGAACCTGCAACTTGCATCTCATTAACAAAGAAATGCAAATAGATGCATCGATAGACATGCAACCTTAATTGGATAAGAATTCTAGCCATTTCTCACCAATCCCTTTCAAAGGCACTACCTTTGTCTGCACATCAGCATCAACATGTGAATCATCCTGAGACACATCAGTCATTGTGTTAAAATTGGAAACTATGGCCAAACTCCATGTGGGTCATCTTATTTATGGAAGCTGATATTTTTATTGAATCCCTCCCATCGAGAGGTGTAGGATTGATCTAAAGATCATCCGATTCTGTCAAGTATTCATGGAGTTATGAATTTATTTATGTTATAAGACAAATTGTTAAGTCGGCCAACAACTTGTGTAGGCTCGAAAGCCTAATATTCATGTCTATTCGTCATCTACATTTTAGTATAAAAAAGTGAGGACTTGAAATCATTTAAGACACACACTCTTCACATAATCTCCTCTCCACGTCTTGGGTTTTTGGAGAAGGAAAGACACTAAAGAGTACGTTGATGCCCTAGCTGCAAATGATGCCCTAATCCAATGCAGGTCATGAAGACATCTATCTGCTGGCAAATGAAGACACCTAATACACAACAAGGAGACCTATTCACGCAGCACAAGAACTCGCATGGAAACTCGTGCATGAAGGAGCAGGTTCGTATTAAGATATGACTGCACCTCGGCTAGGGTATTAGGTGCAGTCATGTTCAGATTTCAGAAGCAGGCATGATGACGCAATCAAGACATGAAGCCGCTATCAAGGTATGAAGCCACAGTCATGTATTGGACCAAGGCATGAAGACGCAGTCAAGGTCATGTAGCCGTAGTGAGATAGAGCCGCAGGCATAGAAGCATGGAAACCGCAGTGATAACGTAATGAAGCACGTAAGAGCCGCAGGCATAGAAGCACAGTTGGTCGCAGTCATAAAATGGAACCGCAGTCAAGGGTTTGACTGCACCTCGCTATAGTAGTCATAAACTCGGGTGCTTTACGAATGTATCACTGTGTATCCTAGCAGCCTCAGCATATATATGTATATGATAGCACTTAGTCTAGTCATGCAAAGATTTGGCCGCAGTTAAACAAGCGAGTGTATCTACTTATTACGCAGCCCTTATTCATTGCTCTAGGAGGCCATTATATGTTGGTCTTAGATTCCCTAAATCAGCATATCCTTTGAGTCTTGTATGCTTGAAGGAATCTGGAACATAGCCTAGCTGCTTTGCTAGGCTGCAAGCCATAGCAAGCAGCTAAGGCTGATATACATATGGCAGTGTAATAGTGTTGCAGCATGATGGGCATGGGCAGCATGATGAGTAATGATGAAAAGGGCAGCATGATGATGAGAGCATATGAGATTAGCTCAGTCATCAAGGTCCAGCACTATGATGGTATAGCATGGTGCTACATAGTAAGGTGCAGCAAATGGACGATAGGTGAAGCCGTCACCTTGGAGAATCAGTTGAAGCAAAATGTCTTCAAATGATCTCATGTATCATCGTTATAGGAGATGATCTATGCTCAAGATAAGTCAAAGCGTTGACTTCTATTGTAAATGTACTACCTCTCTCGGCTAAACATTGAAGAACATAAAATAAGAATTGATCAAGGGTTTCCCCACATTCGGGTTTGTCCCTGGCTAGCGACACATCTTGTGCCCTCTTGCCTTGGCTTGTCTTCTACGATTTATATTTATGTTCTATCTACAGTTTACTTTAATGCTGATGTGATTGCTAAATGTGAAAATTGAAATAAAATGCTCTAGCATAGAACATATCTAAAATTAACATGGTATCAGAGCTGAGGTGAAGACAATGCCCAAGCAAGAGTGAAAGAGCAATCACCAAAGACAGTTGGGAAAAGACAAAAGGATCAATGGGTTCCTCATCCCTCTTCTAATTCACCAAGGGTGAAGTCGAAGCAGAGAATATTATTAGAATGGCGCAGTAGAAGTTTCTGATGGCCTACCTAAATATCACTTCATTGGGAATTTCGGATCTAAGGGTGGAAGGAAAGGCAGATGCCTTGGTTGCAAATAAGTTCCACCATTATGGGAAGGAGTGTTCGAATGACAGAGACACATCTCTTGATGAAGATAATAATCATTCTAGGGACATCTTCAATGATCAGAGGAATGATAAGTAATCAAGACATCAAGGACATGGCCGACTCTTCAGAGAAAGTAAGAAACCCTAGGTATGAAGAATCAAATGTTGTTTCTGATAAGATAAAGAAGCTGTATCTTGTATTGGCCCTCTCCTTCAGATTCTTTGGGAATCTAGCTTATTGATTGTAGTGCTTCAAGGCACTCCATGGGATAAATGGGTACACTCTCTAATTTGGTAGAGATGGAAACAATCATGGGATTATACTTGGAGCCAATGCCACCTATCCCAGAAAGGATGTTGGGAATTTTATCCCTCAATTGAATGGGGGTAACTCAATTCATTTACAGAATCTCTTTTATGTACCTAATCAAAAGAAGAACTTGGTGTCCATTTCAGCAATGGAAGTCTAAGGTTATGAGGTGGCACTCATCGATGAAAAACAGGTCCACAGGCTTGGAACAACCCGAGGAGTTTGACATTGATGATCAGGAATCTCACGTATGCAAGTGGAAGAAATCCCTCTATGACTTGAAGAAAAACACACTGGGCGTAGTATGAGAGGATTGATAGCTGTTGAATGAAGCTGAGATTCACTAGGAGTGAAACCGATCCAAACCATTACCCGAAGGTTGTGGATGATAGACCTCTCATATCGACACCTATGTCTAACAAGTGCAAACCCTCTCATTTCTAGAAGACAAAAGGAGTTGGATTCAGAATGTGGAAAGATAAACCACAAGCCTGTGACTACCTCAAGGATCTTAACTTTCAAAAGTTATATGGTAGTGATGTCGGACCAGATTTGGGAAATGCCTCTGAGTTTCATAAACTTGTTCAAGTTGATGTTCTTGGTGAACCTCCGTCCGGACATATGTTTTTCAGTTAGCATGGTGAGCTCATATTTGGTTGAGCTTCACTATATTGGTGCCTAGAATCTTCTGAGATACCTTCAAGGCACAATCTCTCTTGGATTGAGATACACTGCTGAAATATGCAACCACTAGATTATTCGAATGTTGAGTGGGCAGGCAGTGTGGAGGATCACTAGAGCACTTCTCAGTGCTGGTTCTCCTTGGGATCTGCTTCGATATCCTGGATGAGTAGGAAGCAGAAGTCGGTGGCTTTGAGCACTGCCGAGGTAGTGAGGTAGTCTAGTTACGAAAGCTCTTCAGTGAGTTGTTTAGATTTACATTGGATACCACTGTGATCCTATGTGATAACCAGAGTGGGATTCGTTTATCAGAGAATCTTGTATTTCATGATCACTCCAAGTATATCGATATCAAGTACCACTATATTCGATATATGGTGCAGCAGGGAGCTATAAGGCTCCAACATATCGGTACAGCTGAACAAGTCACCGACATTTTGACAAAGCCCCTAGGAAAGGTCAAATTCTTGACTTTCTGAGAATGACTTGGTGTCGTTTAGAGACCCTCTAACGAGGGTCAAGTATGATATACTGAGCTCTGGGAGCTCCAGGGGGGTACGGGGTACTTCTTGGAGCGACACATGACCACAGGGTGACTCACCATCCCCTGGTGGTGTACGTGTACAGAGTAAAAGAATCAAAACTTTCCCTGTGACACCCCATGGTGACTATGTAGCAGGAAAATTAGTTCTCTTGTGAGGTCCGGATGATGTGTTCTTCATGACGATTGTGTAGCAGGATGATTAGTTCTCCTGTGAGGTCTGGATGATGTGTTCTCCATGACGATTGTGTAGCAGGATGATTATTTCTCCTATGAGGCCTGGATGATGTGTTCTCCATGGCGATTGTGGAACAGGATGATTCACTCTTCGTTGGACCAGGATGATTAGTTCTCCGTGGCATCCACTAGACAGGATGATTCGCTCTCCTGTGGATAGGATGATTAGTTCTCCTGTCGATGCATCCTACCCATGCAGTCTGGGACTCATGGGAAGTACCTCTCATCTGATCAATGAGCGGTGAAATGAGGATAGGGACCATAGTAGTACCGATGGACGCATCATTATATCTACCGTACTCCCTATGCTAGGTGTCATATTTCATGATTGACTGGTTGAGCTCTGTAATATGTTCATCCTTTCCTTGCTGTAAAGGTTTCCATATTATCAAAAAATCAAAAAATTAAAAAATGTAAAGAGGGTATACCCTAAAAGAAAAATCAAAGGGTGAAAAAAATAAATGGTCAAAAGAAAAAATGAAAAGAAATGAACCCCAAATAAAAATAGACCAGGAAAGTGTGCAAGTCCAAATGCCACTACTTTTTCATTTTTGCAAAATAAAGCATTGTGTGCAACTTGTCAAAATCATGCCACAATTGATGAATGGCCAAACAACTTAATCTTGGCCAGTTCATGTTTGAATTTCATGTTTTAGAGATAGAGAATAAAAATCTGTCCAAACTGTTTAATCTTGGCAAATAAGTAGATAGGTAGAGAAGCAAAGGAGCTCAACTGTTTAATCTGAGCCCTTGGAGGAAATAAGTGCAGACTTAGATAGGCTTATCATGCAAAGAAAAGAAGATTGAAAAGGGTTTTCTAGTCTAAGTGCACCCAAAGCAAGGACAAAAAAATGTTTGGCAAAGTAGGCTGGGTAGGTAGATTGTTGTTGCAGAATGAGACTTGTGATAGGTTTTGTCTCTAAAAATGTGTTAATCTTATCTCTATCACAAGTGCCATGGCAAATATTTTTTGGAGCAGCTCAAGCGAGGCATGACTAACTCCCCTCATTTTTTTTTCCAAAAACACTTACTAATTTCCCCCAAGAGATATTAAGATCTTCTTAATATCACTAAGTCACTCATTCCATTTCATCATTGCCTAAGTAAAACCCCATGTTTACTTAGGAAAATGTACAAATATCACATATCCCTCAAAACCTCTTTTACCCTTTAAGCCTAAGTTTCCTAACATTATACTTAGCGCATTCATTTACATTTCTTTCATATTTACAAACTAACTGTTTATTATATAACTCCCTATACATTATTTCCCAATCTCGTAATATGTATATATATATATAAACCCCATATTTTAATATCCCTCCCCGGTTGAAATACGACCATAGTTACTTTTCAAAAGGAATTAATAGACTTATTTGAAGTCTATAAAGAACCGTGAACCATTCCTCGCGCGCAACCTTGGGATAATTAAACCACTCGGGTTAATTATAACCAAACCCCGAACCAATAACATTGCGCCCGATACCATTATAAAACACTATTTAAATGCATCCCCCGCACGTTAAACCTTCACCATCTCCGCTAAGCGCCTGTCGTCCGATCTACACCTCACCATCCGACAGCTATTAACCATTTCGCGACCCCCCCTTGTCGCCAAATGTTAAGCCATGGGGGAACGGTGGTTTTGGCCCCGTACTGCGGACACGTGTTGACCGCCTGCTTTGTTCGCTACCCCTCCGCCCGAAACCGCCCAAGCCCAAAAGCGGTGCAGGAAAAACAACCTACCACCCTCCCGCTGACCCTCGTTGATGTCATCCTGCCACATCACCCCTCGCTGACATCACCCCCCACATCATCCATACCGTACTCCCGCTGACGTCATGCTTACGTCACCCATTCGAAAAATCAAAATTTCCCGCCAAAATTCATTTTTTTTCAATAAACGGTAAAAAAGGGTCATTTTTGTTGATATTTTTTTGCTGCAAAATAGCGCTCCGGGCGCAAAATCGACCGATTTTCGTTGTTCATCCCCGGCCGCCTCTGACCAGAAAAGCTATATCGGCAAGCTTCGCAAGACTATCATTCAACCCACCATTTTGCAGTAACACAGTTGAAAGCAAAAAGAAGGATTTCTAAGCCCACAGAACAAAGAAAAAAGGGATATATAGAGATATTTGCTAGCCCAGCTAGTGGGAAGCCTGCAGAGACATCAATTGCAGGGGAAAGGCAGTGGAGACACGTTAGCAGTTCCATTTTTGCCGGAAAACGGCGGGCAGAAGTCAAAGCACATTAAAGAGTATCAGAGGAGTGTTAAAGAGTATCAGTGCAGAATTAAAGGCAAATCAAATCAAAATTAAAGAGTATCAAAGCCGACTAAGAGAAGCAGATCAGAAGTTAAAGAACAATTAAGACAAACAGTCGGCATAGAACTACAAAGGACACCTGCAAGCCGAACCCTAAAGAGCTAGCCTCTAGTACAGAATAAGTTAGTTGTTTCTACTTTGCTTGTAAATTACTTTAGGTTAAAACTTAGATATTATCTCATAGCTTTTATGAGATACCTGTTGTACATATTTTGTTGTATAAATACCCCCTTCATCAGAGTTTTGAAGGGGTTGGGTATGTGTAGATTTTCTGAGACTCTGTTGTAAGATTGAACTTTGGAATAAAGAGTTGTTGGAATCAAACTCTTATCTGGCCTACTGGAACAAGAATTAATGTAGAGAACTTGTCACAGAATTCTTGAATCAACCCATGGATCAATGAGTACTTTCTACCTTGTGTTTTACAGTTTCTTGTCTGTTATATCATCTGTGTTTCATAAATCTGAATGATAAAGCAAAAGATTAATTCAGAATTTGCTTGACTGCACTCTGTTTTTAGTCTTTATTATTCTCTGTGTTTTTCTTCAGAATTAGCATAAACAGTGAATTCTTAATTGCTCATGTTTCTTGATTCTCTCATCCTGATTATTTGCTAAGGAATCCTTAACTGCTCCTTAACTGTAACCATCCATTTTCCCTCTTTCAATATGTTGAAGGATTCTTAACTACCCTTCAGCCATTTGAGTCCATTCCATCTGATTCCAGCCTTTAAATTGTTCCATGTTTGACTACCTTGCTCTGTGATGCTATCCTTTGTTAAGGAAACAAATCCAGGAAACCATCTCTTTTGACTCCATCATGCCCAATGGACTGAACTCTTCAGTTTTACCTCTTTGTTCTATTGAATCTCACCACCCAAACTCAAAACAAGCCTTTGAAATTCACAACTAGCCTAAAACCTTCAAAAACAAAGCTAAATCATAAAGAGAGAACCCTCTCTGGATGCAGATTGGCTAAAATCTGGATCTAAAAGATTGGTCTGTGGTTACCTCAGTCGTATTCCCTTTCTTACAACTTTTGGGAACAACCTGAGTGATAACATCATTGGCGACTCCACTAGGGACCTAAATAATTGTCTGTTACTATTGTTTATTTCATAAGCTACAGATGGAGCCTGAAGTTAGCTAGGTAGCCTTTGAAACTGCTTTCGCTTTGCAATTGCAGAAGTAAATAAATGCTACTTTAGTCTATCTTCGATCTAGTTTATGTTTTGAACATTTGTTTCAAATTCTTGATCAGTTCCTTCTTTCAATAAATCTTTAGGAAAGTTCAAAGCTACCACATCTAAAAACTTCCTAGAAGAGTCTGTTAAAAGTTGTATCATCATACCTATTTCAAGAAAAAAACCAAAAACATACCTAGAAACTGGCTTCAAAAAAGATTCATTACACCAGATCAAATCCTGACCCTAATCCTCCACTTGTGTTTGAAAATACTAATATGATTTCTAGGATTGTTAGAAGCCAAGAGAGCCAAGAAAATTCTGCTAATTCACACCTTGACAGACATTTGTAGAACTCCAATCAATCTGAGCTTACCTCTAAAAAAACACCAAACCTTTTTGTGATTACTACAGCTTCTTCAAGTTCCCCATCAGCACCTCAAGCCACCTTTTCCACTCCTCCATCTGCAACTCTCATTCCCACTATTATCCCTGCTCTTCCCGCTGTCACATTTATCTCTGCAATCATGGCAAACCGATATACTCCCCTAAACTTACCCGCTAATCCAGGGGCTATGCCTCAAGACTATCAAAGTAAAATCACCTATTTTTACGGTACTGGCACTTACACAGCTCAACAACATACCAAACCACTTACCGCTTTCGGTCCTCCCGAAATCCGCTTGTTTCATCTATATTTAAAAATACATTAAAATGTTGAAAATCCCGCAAAATGGCCTTATGGCGGATTTGAAATAATATACTTTGTATTTAGAAACAACTTTCAGGTCTGGATTTCATCGCATCGGCACTTCCCTTCGTATTTTGTTTATCAAACGAAATACGTGAAATACATAGCAAAATTTCGTTGCGCGGATTTCAAAATATATCAACTGTCTCCTATAGCCCCGTCGGGTCTGGTCATCGCATCGTATATATATATATATATCTATATATATATATATATATAGCGGTCTCGTTCCTTTGCAATGTTCTGACGCAATATCGCGATGCGACTTGTCGCAATCGCATGTCGCATAAGTCCCAGGGTCTTCCCATATGTCATGGCCTATGCCAACGCCGATTGCGATCCGTTGATCCAATCATCGGCGATCGGCAAATCCAGACCCCAATATCGCATCTCTGTCTGCCTCCGATCTGATCGATCTGATCAGATCGGAGTTTCCTCCACCTTCGCGTAAAATCCGGCCTTTTCCTTTTTCCGATGTGATTTCCCTTTTTAAGAGTTTTTTGCCATTTTTAGGGGTTTTTGCCTCTTTTTTCAAAGAAACCGGGCATCTTATGCATGCGATAGCTTCTGCATCCTAATTCCATTTTAACCCATTCAACTTGCAGTAGATTCAGAATGAAAATATCTCTTCCATGGGGCTATTTCCAGGAAATTTCTTGGACTTTCATTTTTCCTTGGTGAGGAGCACTTAGACTTAGGAGTCTATCCAAAATCCATTTCGGATCACCATGTCATCAAATGGTTCTCCATGTCATCAAGACCTTCATCAAGTGTAGTCCTCCATATGTCATCAAGGGCTTGGATATTGGATACTTCATAAGGAACATGATTGACACTCGGCAATATCATAGTTATTTCTAGGACTTCTTAATATTTCTTCATTGGTGGCTTGACATCTTCATTGATGGCATCTTAATCAAACAAGACTTTGTTCAACATATACCGCATCATCATCTAGAACCAAGCATCTCAACAATACTTTCTATCTCGGCCAATGCCATATTGACATCAATGACAACCTTGATTAACAATCTCCCCCTTTGTCATTGATGGCAATATTCTTTCCCTTCCAACATTCTCTCCCCCTTTGACATCAATGGAAAACTGGGTGCCCAAGAACTTCCCCTGTCAAGCTGCTGCTTTCCATCATATTTTCTTCATCAATATTAGTTCTTCATAGTTATGTTACTCCCCCTGCCATGGTGCTCTTTCATCTGGCAATATGGTCCATTTTTCATTTCTTCAAGGATGAACCAATTCCCCTGTCTACATAAACTCCTCTACCTCAAGAAAGATTACTTGCTTAGTGATAAAAAAGAAAGAGATCCTCAACAATAGTCCACCAGATGAGAAATGGATCATATTCTTCAATGGAGTTGCTCCAGAGAGATGATCTATCAAAGGATGATTTTCCATGTATGAATCATCAAGGATTTCATAGGGCCCATTTACGGATAGTGTCTGCAATAATGATCACAAGCTTCCCCTAACTGTATGCATGGTCTCCTTTTTAGTAGAGTCTCATCATCAAACACTTGGAATATCAAGGATGTCTTCATCAAATCAACAACATGTGTTGTTGGCTGGAGAGTTCAAGAGACTTCCAAAATGTATTTGCTTCCTTCTCCATACTTGTGTAACCTTTTTCTCTGGTATGGTTCTTGCTTGTGTAGGGGACCAAGAAAAGTTACAATCACGTGCCATATGTCTAATGTTATGACACTTGAAGCACTCTATATTGTTCATGTATAAAAATTCATGACTTCTTCTTGCAAAATTGCTTCTCGGAGATTGACGGGGACCATTATAATTATCTTTGTGATATGCCCTACAATCTTTTGCCACATGCCCAAAGTTTGTACATGAATAGCAATAATGAAGAAATATACTTTGGTACCTAGGAGAAGAAGGTTTCCTTGATGTACTTCTGAAGTCTTTTTGCCTTGGGATCCTTTGATGATAACCATTGCTTCTTTCATCCTTGACAACATCTACATTTCTTGTTGTAGTAGGATTTCTTCCAATGTCAACTTGACTCTTGCCTTTATTGGTAGCATCAACATTTCTTCCTGGCTTCCTCACATCCTTGTTGTTTGAAGCATTTTCCTTCTTTCTTTAGGGTTCACCTACATAGCCAAGTCTTGATTTATCAAGGGAAGACCTTTGATGACTTAGGATGTCATCTAGGGTTTGAGAACTTATTCAGTAAATCAGCTTTCTCTTTAAGAAAGAGAATTCTTCCTTAATTTTCTTGCATTCTTCATCCTTCTTTGAGAGTATGATCTCCATTTCTTCCTTCATCTTGAATTGGTTGCTTCACATGATTGGGCCTTAAGTGAGATGATTTCTGCTCTTAACTTGATGATGTCATCATCCTTCTCTTCTAGTTGGCATGTGATGGTGTTTCTCTCCTCTTCTATTTGATCAACTTGTCCTTCTATGAATGCCAATGCTTCCATTGCCTTCTCAGCTTCCTATTCTTGTTTCCTTGCTTCTTCTAGTTGTGATCTAAGGGAGGAGACCTCTCCCTTGTATTGACCAATCTCTACTTCAAGTTTGTTCAAGCTCTTGTGCCTTTGTTCAAGGTGGCTTGACAAGGTATCTTCATGTTTCTTTGCCTTATCCAATTGATTTGTCATGGATATGAATTCTTCATGATGCTTTCTCTTGTTTTTATGAAATTCTTCCTTAATATTGGTGAGCTCCTCATCTCTTTCTTGTACTTGAAGCTTGACAAGATCAACTTCCTTCCTTATCTTGTCCTGGTCAACAACTTGTGCTTTCTTCTTAATTTCCTCATTTTTGTTTTTCAAATTATTAATCTCTTCTATGGCAGCCATAAGTTTAGTGAGGAGATCTTCTTCAAAATTTTCTTCATTCTCTTCATCTTCTAGGTCTTCTTTAGCCTTGATGTTATCACTCTTATCTTCAGCTTCCTTGATGGGCTCTGGATTTTTTTCTTGTTTTCCATCATTTTCTTGACTAGATATCATTTCCAATGCTCCTTTTGAGTGAAGATCATGAATTTTATCCCATATACCTTTTACTGACAAACATTTTTCAAAATTGGTCTTCATAGGATGAGGTAGCCCATTCAAGATTGCTTTCATTTCTCTTGTATTATGTTCCTTGGATTCTCCATCGTGCTATCAAAAATCACCGATTTCCATACTTCAATGCCTTGAGTCTTTAAGAAATTCCTCATTCTTGCCTCCCATATATCAAATTTTCCATTGAACAATGGAGCCTTCACAGATAGACTGACTTCAATTTCGGTGGTTAAGGGAGACACATCTTTAGGAGGATTGGAAACTTTCTTCCTTGGCTTCACTATTTGTGTTCTAATGATCAACCTTCAAGGTGTTAGGCTTTGAGTGAAGGTACTGGCTCTTTTTCCAATTGTTGGAAATACTAAGAGTGGGGTGAATCAATATTTCTTTTTAATTGTTACATTTACCAGTTAGATCACTTATATTTAGAACACAAAATGAACAATAGGAATAAATGCTTTTATTAATATAATCTTTAAAATGAATCAAGTACAATGTATATAGGGCTCCAACCCTAAATGAATACACTAATATTCAATCTCCCAAGCTCCAACCTGTTGCCAAGCACCAACTTGGTCTTTTGTGAGGCTCCGACCTCTAGGGCACCGACCCTATCTTCTCAAGGCACCGACTTTGCATTTAAAGGCTCCAACCCGTAGGGCACCAACCCTTCTCTGGTATAGGCTCTGACCTGGTTTCTTGAGGACACCGATCCTCCAAGGCTCCAACCCTTTCCTCCAAGGCACCAACCTTGTCTTTCCGAGGCTCCAACCCACTGCAATACTTCGTCAAGATATGTTTGGCAGTAACTTATGACTCCCAAAGTCTTTTTCACCAAGCCCTCTCAATCTTCAGCTTCATTGTAGTCTCCATGCTACATAATCAATGAAAACCTTTTCTTATAGAAGGTGTCACCATTTCTCTTCATTATACCCAAGCAAAATCTCCAAGTCACATCATGATGACTAATACATCATGGTCTTCATGGGGTACCTTCAAAATTTCTTCAAGAAATCTTCAAAGTATCTTCAATATGTTTCCCCAAAAACTCTCCAAGGGTGTCTTCAAAATATCTTCATTAATCTTTAATACATTGTTGCAGGTGGCTTCGCGGATGCTTCAAGGTGCTTCTATAGGACTTCTTTCAAGGTGTTTCTCTAATGCCCAATCCAAGATCAATATTCAAATTTCACTTCGAGGAGATCTTCGAGTGATGCTCCAAGATCTTTAAAACAATGCTCCTTCAAGAATACTTCAACCTTGTTCAAACCCAAGCTTATCACAGTTGTATACTGCCCACAGGTCTGTCCTTAAATTACTCTCAACAACAGGTCTGAGCCTTATACAAGAGAGTTGTAATGATGACCTCCAAAGTTGATTGTTCACTTCCTGTCACAAATTTGTTGTAGTCTGAGGTGAGGTATCTCACAGGTGGCTGCCACACACAGGTCTAAGTCACAATACAAGACTTCTTCCAAATCTGAGCCAATTTAGGTGTAATTGTTCATGTGTTAGTTCACCATAGATAGAGGTATAAATGCCAAGTCTGTCTAGATGATTGTACACAAGTCTATCCAACACAAAGGTAAGCTCTAAGCAACACTGCTCCACAGATCTAAGTTGTTTAGTGCCACGGGTAGCACATAAATCTACCACAAATCCGAACGGTTCTAAGCTTCTACAGTCGACTAGTCCACAAGTCTGAGGCACTTGGTGACTGTGTAAGGTTTCGGGGTTATCATAGCAGAGATACCAATAAATTCCAAGCTTCTATATGTGATAGATCCTTGTAATTCCGAGGTAAATTCCTCAACGGATATGAGCCTTTACTTCCTCAGGATTGTCCTAAATTTGACCCTCAACAATGTTGTCCACACACAATACTCACAGCTGCAAATCCGAATTTATAGGAGATATCTTAAATGCCCAAACAGTGATTAAAAATGCTTCTCAGTCTCCTTATTGTCTCACTCTGAATTCCTGTGATTTTCACCGAAAATGTTCTCTAAAATGCTCACCAAATTTCTGGCTAGAATGATAAATTCAGACATCAATATATACTAGTTTGTCCTCCACCAAAGAGACATGTCCTTTGAAGTAAGCTAACATGAGTAGGCCAAGGTAGCTTAAAAAATCATTATCTCATCAACCGCTGGGAGTTTTAGGGCAAGTAAGGGCTCATTAGAAAGAGGAAAAAATCCTCTTTAAGATGGTGTAGGATCCATGTTGATAGGCTACCTCCAAGATGCCAAAATTTATTTTTCTTTGTAACTTTCGTTGAATATTTTTTTTTATGTGCAGAAGGTGATTAGGATAGCAAGGTCATTAGGGCTCCTTTATTGTTATGACTCCAAGCTCTTAATCATAGTGTGTCATCATGTATGTCATCAATATCATCCATGTCATCACGATAGTGTATTCAACATCCATGTCATCATGATAGTGTAGCATCATGTATCCAACAATAGTGCAGTGATATGTCATCCATATGTCATAGTGCAGCATCCATCAATTTGCCATCAATTGATTTCCAAGTCCTTCATTTCATGTCTCCAATCACTGTCCATCTCATCATATAGTCTCCAACCATGTCATCAAGACCTTCATCAAGTTTAGTCCTCCATATGTCCTCAAGGGCTTGTATATTAGATACTTCATAAGGCACATGATTGACACTCGGCAATATCATAGTTTGTTCTAGGACTTCTTAAGATTTCTTCATTGGTGGCTTGACATCTTCATCAAACAAGACTTTTTTCAACATGTGCCGCATCATCATCTGGAACCAAGAATCTCAAGAATACTTGTTATCTCGACCAATGCCATATTGACATCAATGGCAACCTTGATTAACAATCTCCCCCTTTGTCATTGCTGGCAATATTCTTTCCCTTCCAACATTTTCTCCCACTTTGACATCAATGGCAAACGGGGTGCCCAAGAACTTCCCCTTTCAAGCTACTACTTTTCATCATATTTTCTTCATCAATATTAGTTCTTCATAGTTATATTACTACCCCGTGATAAAAAAAGAAAGAGATCCTCAACAATAGTACCCCAGATGAGAAAGGGATTATATTCTTCAATGGAGTTGATCCAGAGAGATAATATATCAAAGGATGATTTTCCATGTATGACTCATCAAGGATTTCATAGGGCCCATTTACAGATAGCGTCTGCAAGAATGATCACAAGGTCCCCCTAACTGTATGTATGGTCTCCTTTTTAACAGAGTCTCATCATCAAACACTTGGAATATCAAGGATGTCTTCATCAAATCAACAACATGTGTTGTTGGCTGGAGAGTTCAAGAGACTTCCAGATTGTATTTGCTTCCTTCTCCATACTTGTGTAACCTTTTTCTTTGGTATGGTTCTTGCTTGTGTAGAGGCCCAAGTCAAGTTACAATCACATGCCATATGTCCAATGTTATGACACTTGAAGCACTCTATATTGTTCATGTATAAAAAATCATGACTTCTTCTTGCAAAATTGCTTCTCGGAAATTGACAAGAACCACTATAATTATCTTTGTGATATGCTCTACAATATTTTGCCATGTGCCCAAAGTTTGTACAAGAATAGCAATAACCAAGAAATATAATTTGGTAACTTGGAGAAGAAGTTTTCCTTGGTGTACTTCTGAAGTCTTTTTGCCTTGGGATCCTTTGATGATAACCATTGCTTCTTGCATCCTTGACACCATTTGCATCTCTTCTTGGAGCAGGATTTCTTCCAATGTCAACTTGACTCTTTCCTTTATTGGGAGCATCAACATTTCTTACTGGCTTCCTCACATCCTTGTTGTTTGAAGCATTTTCCTTCTTGCTTGAGGATTCACCTACGTAGCCAAGGCCTGATTTATCAAGGGGATACCTTTGATGTCTTAGGATTTCATCTAGGGTTTGAGAACTCATTAAGTTCTTAGTCAGTAAATCAACTTCCTCTTTAAGAAAGACAATTTCTTCCTTCATTTTCTTGCATTCTTCATCCTTCTTTGAGAGTATGATCTCCATTTCTTCCTTCATCTTGGTTGCTTCACATGATTGGGCCTTAAGTGAGATGATTTCTGCTCTTAACTTGATGATGTCATAATCCTTCTCTTCTAGTTGGCATGTCATGGTGTTTCTCTCCTTTTCTATTTGATCAACTTGTCCTTCTATGAATGCCAATGCTTCCATTGCCTTCTCAGCTTCTTGTTCTTGTTTCCTTGCTTCTTCTAATTGTGATCTAAGGGAGGAGACCTCTTCCTTGTATTGACCAATCTCTGCTTCAAGTTTTTTCAAGCTCTTGTGCCTTTGTTCAAGATGGCTTAACAAGGTATCTTCCCATTTCTTTGCCTTATCCAATTGATTTGTCATGGATATGACTTCTTCATGATGCTTTCTCTTGTTTTTATGAAATTCTTCCTTAATCTTGGCAAGCTCCTCATCTCTTTCTTGTACTTGAAGCTTGATAAGGTAAACTTCCTTCCTTGTCTTGTCCTGGTCAACAACTTGCGCTTTCTTCTTAATTTCCTCATTTTCATTTTTCAAATTATTAATCTCTTCTATGGCAACCATAAGTTTAGTGAGGAGATCTTCTTGAAAATCTTCTTCATTCTCTTCATCTTCTAGGTCTTCTTTAGCCTTGATGTTATCACTCTTATCTTCAGCTTCCTTGATGGGCTCTAGATTTTTTTGTTGTTTTCCATCATTTTCTTGACTAAAGATCATTGTCAAAGCTCCTTTTGAGTGAAGATCATGAAGTTTATCCCATATGCCTTTTGCTGACGAACATTTTTCAAAATTGGCCTTCATAGAATCAAGTAGCCCATTCAAGATTCCTTTCATTTCTCTTGTATTATGTTCCTTGGATTCTCCATCCATCATGCTATCAACAATCATCGATTTCCAGACTTCAATGACTTAAGTCTTTAAGAAATTCCTCATTCTTGCCTCCCATATATCAAAGTTTCCATTGAACAATGGAGCCTTCACAAATTGATTGACTTCAATTTCAGTGGTTAAGGGAGACACATCTTTAGGAGGATTGGAAACTTTCTTCCTTGGCTTCGCCATTTGTGTTCTAATGATCAACCTTCAAGTTGTTAGGCTTTGAGTGAAGGTATTGGATTTGATTCCAATTGTTGGAAATACTGAGAAGGGGGTGAACCTGTATTTCTTTTCAATTGTTACATTTACCTGTCAGATCACTTATATTTAGAACACAAAATGAACAATAGGAATAAATGATTTTATTAATATAATCTTTACAATGAATCAAGTACAATGCATATAAGGCTCCAACCCTTGATGAAGACACTGATCTTCAATCTCCCATGATCTAACTTGTTGCCAAGCACCAAGTTGGTCTTTTGTGAGGCTCTGACCTCTAAGGCACCGACCCTATCTTCTCAAGGCACTGACCTTGCATTTAGAGGCTCCAACCTCTATGGCACCAAACCTTCTCTGGTACAGGCTCCGACTTGGTTTCTTGAGGACACCGATCCTCTAGGGCTCCAACCCTATCCTCCAAGGCACCAACCTTGTCTTTTCGAGGCTCCAACCCACTGCAATACTTCGTCAAGATATGTTTGGTAGTAACTTACGACTCCCAAAGTCTTCTTCACCGAGCCTGTCAATCTTCAGCTTCACTGTAGTCTCCATGCTACATAATCAATGAAAACCTTGTCTTATACAAGGTGTCACCAATGCTCTTCATTATACCCAAGCAAAATCTCCAAGTCACATCATGATGACTAATACATCATGGTCTTCAAGGAGTACCTTCAAAATTTCTTCAAGAAATCTTCAAAGTATCTTCAATATGTTGCCCCAAGAACTCTCCAAGGGTGTCTTCAAAATATCTTCATTAATCTTTAATACATTGCTATAGGTGGCTTCCAAGATGCTTCTATAGGACTGCTTTCAAGGTGTTGCTCCAATGCCCAATCCAAGATCAATATTCAAATTTCACTTTGAGGAGATCTTCAAGTGATGCTCCAAGATCTTCAAAACAATGCTCCTTCAAGAATACTTTAGCCTTGTTCAAACCAAAGCTTATCACAGTTGTATACTGCCCACAGGTATGTCCTTAAATACCTCTCAACAACCAAGTCTGAGCCTTATACAAGAGAGCTGTAATGATAACCTCCAAAGCTGATTGTTCACTGTCTGTCACAAATTTGTTGTAGTCTGAGGTGAGGTATCTCACAGGTGGCTGCCACAGACAGGTCTAAGACACAATACAAGACTTCTTCCATATTTGAGCCAATTTAGGTGTAATTGTTCATGTGTTAGTTCACCACAGATAGAGGTGTAAATGCTAGTTCTGTCTAGGTGATTGTACACAAGTCTGTCCAACACAATGGTAAGCTCTAAGCAACACTGCTCCACAAATCTAAGTTGTTTAGTGCCACAGGTAGCACATAAAGCTTCCACAGTCGACTAGTCCACTAGTCTAAGGCACTTGGTGACTGTGTAAGGTTTCGGGGTTATCACAGCAAAGATACCAATAAATTCCAAGCTTCTATAGGTGACAGATCCCTGTAATTCCGAGGTAAATTCTTCAACGGATCTGAGCCTTTACTTCCTCAAGACTGTCATAAATCTGACACTCAGCAATTTTGTCCACACACAATACTCACAGCTGCAAATCTGAATTTATAAGAGATATCTTAAACGCCCAAATAGTGATTAAAAATCCTCCTCGGTCTCCTTGTTGTCTCACTCTGAATTCCTGTGATTTTCAACGAAAATGTTCTCTGAAATTCTCACCAAATTTCTGGTTAGAATGATAAGTTCAGACGTCAATATATACTAGTTTTTCCTCCAATGAAGAGACATGTGCTTTAAAGTAAGCCGACTTGAGTACGCCAAGGTGTAGGTTGGATCATAAATAATTATCTTTCTCATAGCTTAAAATACATTATCTCATCAACCGCTAGGAGTTTCGGGGCAAGTAAGGGTTCATGAGAAAGAGAAAAAAATCCTCTTTAAGATGGTGTAGGATCCATGTTGATAGGTTGCCTCCAAGCTGCCAAAATTTATTTTTCTTTGTAACTATCATTGAATTTTTTGTTTATGTGCAGAAGGTGATTATGACAACAAGGTTATTAGGGCTCCTTTATTGTTATGACCCCAAGCTCTTCATCATAGTGTTTCATCATGTATGTCATCAATATCATCCATGTCATCATGATAGTGTATCCAGCGTCCATGTCATCATGATAGTGTAGCATCATGTATCGAATAATAGTGCAGTGATATGTCATCCATATGTCATAGTGCATCATCTATCAATTTGCCATCAATTTTCCATCAATTGATTTCCAAGTCCTTCATTTCATGTCTCCAATCATTGTCCATGTCATCAAATGGTTCTCCATGTCATCATATAGTCTCCAACCATGTCATCACGACCTTCATCAAGTGTAGTCCTCCATATGTCATCAAGGGCTTGTATATTAGATACTTCATAAGGCACATGATTGACACTCGGTAATGTCATAGTTAGTTCTAGGACTTCTTAATATTTCTTCATTGGTGGCTTGACATCTTCATTGATGGCATCTTCATCAAACAAGACTTTGTTCAACATGTACCGCATCATCATCTGGAACCAAGCATCTCAAGAATACTTGCTATCTCATCCAATGCCATATTAACATCAATGACAACCTTGATTAACAAGGTAGAGTCACCATGTCATCTTCTACAACATTCACCCCAACCCCTCCAATGTAACACCATCTTCCCACATTTATCCAAGCTAACAGGTCCACCAGGGTAAACATGTGACGAAGAGTTACTATGATATGATTCAACTCCCCATGTACAGTTAAGGAAGTGGAATCGACACACCAAAAACAAAACTGACCTTCCTCGGGAGCTACAGGACCCCCAAGGACTAGCCAACCACTCTAAGTGACCAACCCTTGATTTAACCTAGACTTTCACAAAATTAAACCCCCAGTCACTTCCATGACATGGCCTCCATGCTATTTAAACCCTCCAATCGCTCCACAAGCCTGCAAGGTAGAGACTGTAGTCTTTTTCCTCCAGTTCTGTGCCTACTACCGCAAGATTTGAGCCAACTTTTCAGGGCTAGTCTCTAGACCACTGCCCAGAACTTGATGAGACTTTCCTAGGAAATAAATGACACCAAGACAAAACCTCTAACACAAAAATTGATCAAGGACTTAACCTAACCAAGCCTAACCATGATAGACATTTCATCCAACACATTGTGAACAAGTATTCTACAAGCTATAATTGCATATCTGAACATAAGGATATGATACTTATCTAAAAATCACCAAGAAGGTCTAGTGCCTTCTCATAATAGGTGCAATAACATCTATTAGGTCATGCATTCAATAGCCACTCATTTACCAATCAAAAAATGTTAAGAACCATAACTTAAATTTGTCATTAACCATGCTTATAACCATCATATAATCAACAGAATAGAAATTATAGAATAGTCATTAAAGCCACATACTAACAAGTACATTTACACATAGAACACAAGAGGAAAAGAGATCTTATTAATATATGAAAAAGCCAACCAATTCAAGGACTTCCATGTACCACCCAACCATAGATTGGGCTGAACCAAAATATTTCTTTCAGCCAATCACCCCCATGCCATATTCCAAGCTTGAATATGGGACTCGCAACAAAACCAATGAGGGCTTCCTCAGGCTTTATTGTGTATCCCACCAAGGGGTTCCTAGGCCTGAAAAATAAACATACACAACATGCTTTGCCACAATCCCGCCATATACCAGTCAAGGGATCACTAGGCCCTAAACAAGCATGGATGCCTCTGAATCTCTCCACCTAAATTGTGAAGAATTTGTCTATCTCCACCCTCTAGGCTTTACCGTGTATCCCACCACTTCTAGTCAATGGGTTCCTATGCCCAATGAGGGTATTCACCTCTAGGCTTTATTGTGTATCCCGCCATTACTGGGCAAGGGATTCCTAGGCCCAGAGAGGGTAGTCACCTCTAGGATTTACTGTGTATCGCGCCATTACCGGTCAAGGGATTCCTAGGCCCAACGAGGGAATTCAAACCTAGGCATTACCATATATCCCACTATTACCGGTCAAGGGATTCCTAGGCCTTGTGATTTTTCCTGAGACTACCCCAATCAGTTTCGAAACCATCCGGTAATCCAGCTCAACAAAGTAAAATAACCCCATCACACCATGGCTATTCAGAAATGGAAAGGCAAGGTTGAAAACCACTATCACACCTGGAAAAACCCATGTCAATGAAATTAAGGGAACCAAATACATGCATTGCATGTATAATGTATGCCAAAACTAGCAAGAAAATCACACATGCAACTCGATACTTGTAAGTAATCTCACTGTAGCAGCTTGATCCAACTCTTCCTTGCTTGATCTTTTCTTTCCTTTGCCCCTTGATCCTTCCATTTCTTTCCTTGCTCCAATGCTAGAGTGCTCCAAGAATGCTCTAAGTGTGTGAGAGAAAGAATGCAAAGAAAGATCCACCCAAAAACTATCAAAAGGCCCTGAACTGATCCTCATAAGCATTTTTATCAATGAGGCCTCTATTTTCTTCATTTTCCATTATTTTTCCTTCATTTTCCTCCTCACATGCAACTTGTGACCTTTAACCTTCCTTTTCTCCATATTTCCATCATTTTCTTAACTAAAAAGTCAATTAATGCCTCTTGCCTTTTCAATTCTTTTGCTAATTTCCTTTAGCCATAATAAAAACCGAAATCAACACCCACTAGGATCTTTTGCCCAACGCTCAACTTGGAATATGTGTCCCATGACCTTGGTCTTATTTTGCCTTTATTAACTTTATGACATGGATTTTTAACACGTGGTTCTTACAAACCCCTACCCCTTAGAGGAACATCGTCCTCGGTGTTTAATGACACCTATAAATCAACAAACCATTGAAAACAAAACATACTACCTATTAAGCTTTATAGCACAGCTTGTTGTAGTATTTACAATGACATCCTATTAGAAACATGATAACATATCGTGTACTGGAGCTTTATAACAAAGCTCATTATGGTATTCAATATAACAACTACATATACTTGTGCACATTTGCTCTAACCAGAAAATAAAAGGATACGGTGCATGCATCTGTAACAAGTGAATCCATAGGCTCACACCTCCACCCTCAAAAGTAGTACCAGGATTCACCTCCTTCCCAGGAAGTCCAGAATCCACTGCTAAAGTCAAAGTTGCATCCAATGTCCAGTGCCACAATCCTGCAACACTTGTCCTCTAAGTGAATAGTTATCGACTCATTGTTCTAGGGCGCACTCCCAATGTGATTCTAATTCCATTTGACAATGCTAATGACCAAAACAAATACATTCACCAGTCTTCCCTTCTCTACTACACAATTCCTTGGGAAATCCGTTTACCCCTTTTTGTGCGGTCACTTGTCTTCCAAGTTCCCCAATATCCCCTATCTCAAGCAATCCATCCCTTGGCAAGGTTTCCTCGCATCAAAAGGTCCAAAAACAAAGGCATATCCCCTTCCTCAAAACCATCATACTGGCCATATCATGCTCATGGAAATCAATGGACACTATTGGGTAGTAGTCTCCCACAATGTCCATGCTCCTAAAGTCATTTACCAGCATACTTCTGCCTATTCCAATTCCTTTTGTTGTTGTTGCTAATGCTTGCAATCAATTTCAACCACCCAAACTAGGCATTTCCATGCTTTCCTGTACCAAGCACATAAATGCCATTAGATTCAAAATGAATTGAAATAAATTCAAATCATACCTCATTGATGGCCTATCAATAAGGTACACTTGCAATTTTGTTCCTATCACATCAAGTAAAACTATTTGTTTGATCAAATCATTATGAATAAAAATATCACATCCAGTTAGCTCAAAACGCAACCATCATAATCAAAATCGTATGTCAAATGTAACTATCATAAACCAGAATCATAGATCACATGCATAATTAAAACTGAAATAAAATATTTGTACTTATCATTTAATTGATCCTTAGTTTCTACATTTATCCTTTGTCCTTTCTGTACGCACACCGGATCAGTTTCCACACTCAACAAACACCCAATGCCTTCTCTTCAACCACGTACACATACACATAGTGTGCATCACATACATACAATGACACATGGAATACAACACCATACAATATATGCACCTACACCTAACATACAACATATACACCTACACCCAACGTACAACAAAACACATACACCTACATCTATTGTACGACACAACACATACATCTACACCCGATGTACAACACAACACAACACATACACCTACATCCAGTGTACGACACAACACAATACATATACCTACATCTGGTGTACAACACAACACAATACATACATAGAGTACAACACAATGAATACACATGTCATGATACCACAACTACACAATGCACATACACAGTACCACACGTACACAAAACAACATGTACAACATGCACACAACACAATATGTACGACATGCACACAATACCACATGTACAACATGTAAAAAGTACCACTTTTACATAGCACCACTTGCACAACATGTATACAACACCACATGTACACAACATCACCTGCACAATGTGTACACAGCACCACATGTACACAACACCACCTGGACAACGTGTACACATCACCACATGCACGACATGTACATAGCACCACTTTCACACAAAACACCATGTACAACATGTACACGGCACCACATGAACACAACACCACATGTACAATCATACACACAACGCGACATGTACATAGCACCATATGTACAACATGCACACCACTTCATATGTACACAACACTGCATATGCAACATGCACAAAACACCTTATGTACACAACATTGCACATCCAACATGCACACAACACCACATATCTAACATGTACACAACACAATATGTACACAACACTGCATATCAAACATGTGCACAACACCATATATACACAACATTGCATAGACAACATGTAAACAACACTGCATAGACAACATGTACACAACACCATCTATACATAGCATTTCATAAACGAAATGTACATAACACCATATGTACATAGAACTACATAAACAACATGTACACAACACCATATATACACAACAATAGTACCACACGTTCAGAGACCACACTTTCTCTACCAGGCAACCTTGCTTCCAATGTCTTTCCACCATCCATGCTTGTCCCAACATGTCGCAGATCATGTTGCTTTCATTCCACTGATGTATCCCTCAACATAGCATGTCCATAACATAAACAAAGACATAGTACAAGCATATATATCAATTAATATCCACATGATATTGACCTTATAGATATGTCAGGGTTAGTCTTCCCACTTAATTCCTCATAAACCATGAACCTCTTCCTATCATTCACTTGCATAAGCAATCATTCCTCCACAAGAATGATTCTTGATGACCCTATTAGACAACGACATACATACATACATACATACATACATGCATACATCCATACATACATACATACATACATATATATATATATATATATATATATATATATATAGATATAGATATAAAAACCTTAACATAAAACAATCATGATTCTATCAGAAAACAACATACATACATACATGTATACATATAAACATTAGCATTAAACAATCATGATTCCTGATGACCCTTTCAGAAAATGATGTATATACATACATAAATACATATATATACATTATCATAATCATGATCACAACATAATTACTAGATATCATAGGGTCAAGGTTACGAGAACTCCCTTTACCCGTGCACAACATTGAAAACAACAGTTCCCAACATAGCCAATACATCTAATTTCCTTAAATCCATTTAATTTACCTTTCATGTTACCTTTCTCATGATTTTCTTGCCATCATCCTTTTATCCCAATGGACCCAACCAGTCCAAGTAGTTATCATATTCTTGCGTTCAACTTCCCTTACTTATGCACCGAGCTTCAACTGGGTCTTACATTACCTGTTGGATTTCATTCAACTCTCCCCGAGCTCCACTAACTTTCTCTTTCCCAAACTGATTCCCAAGACCCCCAAAACATAAAAGGCAAGAACAAGAAAAAAATAAGAAGCAAACCATGAAAGACCAATAGCAATACGACACCACAAACAAAGTGGCATGGCCATGCACCAGGCATAAACAAAACAGCAATTCAAGTGCAAACAAATCACAAAGCACTGAAAGCACAAACTGGCAAAAAATACAATGACTCAATCCCCATGGTTCCCAAGGAAAGATCAACCCAGGCCTTCTTCAAGATTTCATGGAAGTCTCTTTGCCATGCAAACACATGCATCATAATGCCATAAACACACAATTGTCAGTGTATAAATAAATATAACATTATACCAGTTATCTTACCTTGATGTGCCAGGAACATTGCCTTGTAACTCAACACATCCAAACCATCTCTCAAAGGGACTCCAATTCCCTTGACAAATCCAGCTATAACTAGTAACCAACTGTTATACCTGTCAAATACATGTTCATGAATCTAGCACATATCCATATAATCTCAAACAAAATCAATGTTAAGAAGACTTCCTATATGCAAAACATTCATTCATTTAAAATTGTGGTTCCAAACATAGCCAAAGGAATTCTCACCCAGTTCCTTTCTTTTACCATTTACCTTTTATCTTGCTATAATTGAGTCTTATTCTGCGTTATCACATCACCCAACTATTAGCTATATAAATAAATTAATTATTACCTTGTCATGCTAATACCAAGCATGTTTCCCTACAATTGTTCACACATGTAAGTCACAAATTTCATAGATAAAGACATTATGTCTATTAATTTGAAATCAATATTTACCAAGACTAACAACCATGTCATAATGAACTAACATTCATAAGACATAATGCTACAACCATCACCTACTTACACTCAAGTACATATCAGTTGTCTCAACACATATTATGTTAGCACGAGCATCTTAAACAAGATCATTTATTCATGCAATCTTATAGACACATACTCATATCATGTAATTAATCAAGCATTCAAACAACCTATAAACACACTATGTTACATAAAACAAGTAGACAACATAATCAAACTAATGCCTCAATGTATCTCAGGAGAGGCTATCACATATGCACAAGTCAGTCTAGATTAGTACGACACAATATCACCAATATACTGACTCATACATGAATATCATAACCATAACCATCTTCATAGACCAATCTAGATTAACATGATACACAATAACATCAATATCTTAAATAAAATGACCATAATCATCATGTGTACAATCAAAATGCATATAACAACAAGTTACTACCATACATGAGTATCTAACGCATGTGCATATGACTGCATTGATCAACTAGCACCTATCATGCATGTAAACACAACAACAATATAATAACATGCATGTACATAACCATAATTCTTATAATAACCATTAATCAACATACCTGCATTCCCAACATACAAATTTGTATGACGATCTTCTCTTACCTCGAGATCTTGTGCTACAAAGTCGCTTTGATAATCTATATCTCCTTTTATATCTTAGCCAACATATTAGCATCATGACGACACGACTACATAAAAATTACAATGACCTCATGTGCGACAACCTTCACCGTGACAATGCATGCATAACAACATATAGACATTGACATGCATAAAAAATGCATATACAACCGACATGCATTCATGACAAACACATCCCAACAACATCAACATCGACTTCTACATTTCAACAAAGCTGTAAAAATGACCACTACCATGCATACATAACAAGCACATATACAACCTACATGCATGTGAGACAAGCACATTATGCCCATCCATGCCAAGGGTTGAACCATGCTTTGATACCACCCTGTAACACCCTCCTCCCACATTTACCCAAGCTAACTGATCCACTAGGGTAAACATGTGACCAATAGTTACTATGATATGATTCAACTCCCCATGTATAGTTAAGGAAATGGAATCGACACACTAAAAACCAAACTGACCTTCCTCATGAGTTACAGGACCACGAGGGACTAACTAACCACACCAGTTGCCCAACCCATGATTTAACCAAGCCTTTCACTGAACTAAACCCCCAATTTCTCCCATGGCAATGCCTCCATGCAACTGAAACCCTCCAATTGCTCCCACAATCCAACAAGGGAGAGACTATAGACTTTTCAGCCAGTTTTGTGCCTACTACCACGAGATTTAAGCGACTTTTACAGACCTAGTCTCCTGACCACTACCTAGAACTTGATGAGACTTTCCAAGACAATAAATAACACCAAGACAAAGCCTCTAACACAAAACTTAATCAAGGACTTGACCTAACCAATCCTAACCAATGACAGACATTTCTTCGAACACATTGTGAACATGTAATCTGTAGCCTATAAATGCATATTTGAACATAAGGGTCTGATATTTATCTAAAAATCACTAAGAAGGTCTAGTACCTTCTCATAATAGTTATAATAACATCTATTAGGCCATGCATTCAATACCCATTCATTTACCAATTAAAACATGTTAAGAACCATAACTTAAATCTATCATTAACCATGCTTATAACCAACATATAACCAGTAGAATAGAAATGATAGAATAACCATTAAAACCACATACTAACAAGTACATTACACATAGAACACAAGAAGAAAATAGCTCTTGTTAAGATATGCGAAAGCCAACCAAGTCAGGGACTTCCACGTACCACCCAACCACAGATTGGATTGAACCAAAATCTTTCTTTCAGCCAATCACCCCCATGCCATATTCCAAGCATGAATGTGAGACTCACAACAAAACCGATCAAGGCTTCCTTAGGCTTTATTGTGTATCCTGCCAAAGGATTCCTAGGCTCGAACAATAAACATACACTTTAAACTTTAACGCAATCTTTCCATATACTGGTAAAGGGATCACTAGGCCCTAAACAAGCATGGATGCCTCCAGATCTCTCCACGTAAACCGTGAGGAATTTATCCATCTCCACCCTCTAGGATTTACCGTCTATCTCGCCATTACCGGTCAAGGTCTTTTTAGGCCCTGTTAGCTCTGCTACATGTTTGAGCATTTTTTAGGGACAGGGACAGCTTGGCTGTGGTGTTTTCTGAAAAAGAGGGGCTAGCAGTAGTTCATTCAATCTTTCCCCTTTCATTTGCTTTATCCTTATAACTCCCGCCACCTTCATTTCCTCCTTCCCTTCCTTTCTCTTTACTCTCCCTATCATTATTATTTTTGTTTGCTTTTATAAACCCATTATTTGTTTATCCCTAGGCGCTTAAAGTCTTAACATTTTAAATCCCTGTTTACCCCCTATTCCCTTTAGTCCTCGGGCATTTTTGTGTTTAACGTTATTAAGCCTGATAACCCTCCATAAACCATATTAACCTATGTTTTTGCTTTACCCTGGCGCTAAAGTTTTAACTTATAACCGCGCACATAATAAAATTGTTACCCACTGAGACCGTACCTGTCACATCAACCCCGGAGCGCATGTATTGCCTCGACCATCCGATCGCGCCCACCTTATCATCTGACGATAGTCGCTTTCCCCGCTCAGCAGACCTGCACACCCGTTAGTTCCTGGGGAAAGTGGTTTCCCCGCCATCGCATCCGCCGCGCGTCGTCATATAACTGGATCGTGCTCATATGTACGATTACCGCCTGCAGCCCAAAGGCAGTGCGGGGAAACCGCCCGCCCGTCATACCACCGTCCTCCCCGCGCGTTAACTATCCCGCGTCTTCTACCCCCGATCACCGTTGGATCTGCCCGACGGTGATCCAACGGCTTTCGTTAAACCCCGATCCTCCATTTCTGTTAGCTCCCGATAGCCCCTCAAATCAGATCTCGGCCGTTTATTTACACCATCCGACGGCTATCATTTGTTCTTAGCTCCTCATTGGTTTTCCATGCAATTTCCATGTTTTGGCCTGCCCCGTGCTTCCAAGGGATGAAGGTGATCGTCCTCCAGCTCTCTGCGATTAATACTTCACCCACTGTATTAAAGAGACAACACGGCCGAGGACAAGAAGGACGGTTTCAAGCAGATCAAGATATAAACCAGTCATGGAACATTACATCCCATATGCTCAGAAAGGACATCAA
Source organism: Pinus tabuliformis (assembly GCA_031772625.1). NCBI lineage: Eukaryota > Viridiplantae > Streptophyta > Pinopsida > Pinales > Pinaceae > Pinus > Pinus tabuliformis. The sequence goes on along the minus strand of CM062814.1, from coordinate 111,630,226 downwards.
AGTACCAGTAAATGTCATTCTGTCCATTAAAACATTCAGATTATAGCAGAAGACCCATATCTAACTGTAAATGAGGTTGGTGGTCCATTAAGACACCTCCACGCATAGGCTAGCTTAGATTTCTTGTAAACAAATTTTATATATACCCAGAAAAACGATGTAATCAGGTTGATGAGTGTTATTCTATTGCAAGCTTCAACTTCTAGAGACTGTAACTACTTTGTAACCTGCAGCTTCTATTCTGCATTTCCAGCTAATACAAGTTTCTTTTGTTGTTAATTGCTCACTTTCCGCTGCTTCTTCTTTGTTCCAGGTTGTGCCTGTTCTGCATTATTTCATGTGTTGTTAATATTTAGCATTAGAGGGGCTGTCATCCCACCTTTGTGTTAGGATTTAGCACGTATCATTGAATTTGCTTGCAAGTTTCTGTTGTTTTAATGCCACAAAGCTGTCATCCTGTCTGTGTATTAGAAAACATATTTATAGACCTTTTAACTAGTTGCAGCTGGCCATCACAGGGTCCTGTGCATTTGTTGGTGTGATCAGTGTTCTCCATCATCACATTGTCTCTAAAACTGTGAGTAATTGGTGGTTAAAAGCCTTGTATTCTGGGGGTGTTCACCCATGTCTGGGGTTAAGCATAGTAGGAGTGGTTATCTGGCTTGAACATGCAACATTTGTTTCATTCATTCACCAATCTATCCAACTTTTTGTTGAATTTGTAATGTTCCCGAGCATCACTGATATACAACCTAGGTGAGTTTCTTGGGGTGATAACAAGCCCAATGAGGTTATTCACCTCTAGGATTTACCGTGTATCCGGCCATTACAAGTCAAGGGATTCCTGGGCCCAATGAGGGGATTCACCTCTAGGATTTACTGTGTATCCTACCATTACCAATCAAGGGATTCCTAGGGCCAACGAGGGAATTCACAAACAGGCTTTACCGTATATCCCTCCATTACCGATCAAGGGATTCCTAGGCCTTGTGATTTTTCTTGAGACCACATCACTCAATTTCGAAACCATCCGGAAATCCATCTCAACCAAGTAAAAGAACCCCATCACATCATGCCTATCCAAAAATGGTAAGGCAAGCCTGAAAACCACTGTCACACTTGGCAAAACCCATGCCAATGATAGCAAGAGAACCAAATACACACATGCATGCCAAAACTAGGAAGGGAATCACACATGTAACTCTATACCTGTAAGTAATCTCGTTGTAGCAGTTTGATCCAACTCTTCCTTGCTTGATATTTTCTTTCCTTTGTCTTCTTTATCCTTCATTTGTTTTCCTTGCTCCAATGCTAGAGTGCTCCAGGAATTCTCTAAGTGTGTGAGAGATAGAATGGAGATAGAGCTCCACCCAAAAACTATCAAAAGGCCCTGAATGGATCCTCATAATCCTTTTTATCAATGAGGCCTCTATTTTCTTCATTTTCCATTATTTTTCCTTCATTTTATATCTCACATGCAACCTGTGACCTTTCACCTTCATTTTCTCCTAATTTCCATCATTTTCATAAATAAAACACCAATTAATGCCTCTTGCCTTTTTCATTGCCTTCGCCAATTTTCTTTAGCCATAATAAACCGAAATGAACACCCACTAGGATGTTTTTCCCAACATTCAACTTGGAATGTGTGTCCCGTGACCTCGGTCTAATTTTTCATTTATTAATTTTATTACATGGATTTTTAACCCAAGGCTGTTACATCCAAGCTCATCTTGAACCTGTGTAAACTTGGAGAGATATTGTGGAATAGTATCATTCTTCTGCATCCTTATGTTTCAAAGTTTTTCTTTCAGGGCCAATTTTCTATGGTCACTACTATTTTCAAATAGCTCAGCCAGTTTCTTCCACATAGAAAATGGTGTCTCTTTACTAAGGATATTTGAGATCACATGGTCTCTCACATCTTCCAGAAGAATTCTCCTGGCCTTTGCAACATCCTTCTTCCAATGGGCTAATTGTTGTGCATTAGACTGCTAGGGTTTTTCAATGTCAATTTTAACATATTCTAACAGACTATTGTCATCGAGCACTGCTTCCATTCGATCCTTCCATGCTATGAAATTCGAGCTATCCTCCAGGGCATACTCCAATCTCAGTCCATTGAAAGACATTCTCTCGATCCTAAAGAAAAAATGCTGCACTGAAGCTGCCAAATCGAAATTACTTAGAGATAAGTTTGAAATATTGGTTCTAATGTGATTTTAGGGCTCTAATACCAAGTAGGAATTTGATAGAAATTGCAATTGCTCAAGATTTCAAATTGAAAAACAAGAGACACAATTCTACTCTAATGATCTGTAGAATGGAAATCACAATTTAGAACAATATGCATAGACATGCAATAAGAAAAACCACAAGTATACAGTGATTTCTAGGGGAACCCATCTGGGAAAGTGATCCGGATTTAAACAGGAATGCAACAAATTACAAATATAACCATAAATATAGAGATGCAGCAGAAATAACACTTCCTTTGATTAATATCAAATAATGAAATATGTTTACAAACAGTATGGAAATGATATTAGCTCGACGATGGTAGCTTATTTATGAGAAGAGATGTGGTGGCTACATGTCTCTGAACTGCGTTACAATGAAGCTCAAGGGACTTTTTATTATTAAACAATAAGAGCAAACCCTAAACAACCAAAACCCTAACTCGAGGAGATGTAACACCAATAGTTTATGGGCCCTGTTGGGGTTAGTTGGGCAACCAACTTCCCGGGGTCGTGACTTGGTCATATTATCTTTGTTTGACGCACATGATACCCCATTGGAAAGATCTCTCCGATGAATACAACGGAAAAAATGACTTACTTTTAGTTGCTGGCAGTAGATTGCAAAAAAAAACGTCATTTAGGGCCTCAAAACGGCTCCAAAAGTTTAGGACCCCAAAAACTGCTAAAAATAGTAAATTGTGCTACAATTAAGGAAACTGAAAAACAAAAAGAAAAATGGTAGGGGTCCACGTGGAATTGGTGGGTGGCCACCAATATCCACATGGATCAAAAAAACCCCATAATCCTTTTTTCATTAATTGGTTGAATATGGAAACTATTATAATTGCTTGCTCCAGCTCTTAGCACAACCTGCAAAAGAATAATTGTTCTCTCCGCCAAATTAGAAACTCTGGAAAACACTTAATCAATTATCTGCTCATCTAGTCTCTTATTTCCTTGTGCAATTCCTAAGGAAATTAGCTCTTAAAAGATAGGAATTTCCTCCTATTTGTTTGCGCAATTCCCAAGGATTGATCTCCTGACTCATGCAATAATTGTACACTCAAACTAGTATACAACTCATGTTACATCGCCTTGTCACATCCACTTCAGTTGAGGAATTTGAATTCCTTGAATGAATTAGCTCTTTTGGGTTGATTGATAAGTTAAATGGCAGATCTCTGAGCTATATTGTTGTCCCACTACACAACTAACCTTCAACTGACTCTATCAATGGTTAGAGGTCAGTTATCTGAATACAACTGAAAGTAACTGAACTAGATTGCTAATATTTAGCAATCAACACATGCATAACTGAACTCCAAGCCCCTAACCCAAATTTACTGAGCTAAGTAAGTGACAAGAGCCATGTCACACTGGTTAACTGCCTCCAAGTTGTCCTACTGATGTGGAAATTCGATTTACTCAAATTGACTATGGCTAAAGTCAAATTGAGCCTTTACATTTTTTAACATTTTGAGGGCAGGTGACCTCTACCATAGCCTACCATTTTAGTTTTAGTTGAACCATCTTTGGACAGTTAAAGAAGAAAATGTGTTGTATTAGTTTTCACTTCCATACCTAATACTTCCATGAAAATTTGCAGAACTTTGTGTATTATTTTCAGCTCTTTAGAGTTTGTTAGACCAAAAAATATTATGTCATCAGCAAATTGTTGATGGGAGATTGGAAGATCTGCAACATACAAGTGAAGCCTATAGATTAATTCCGACTTGCTAGCTTTCTGAAACAATCGACCTAGTCCCTCCATTGCTAGAATGAAGACGAATGGTGGCAAGGGATCCCCTTACCTCAAACCCCTTGTTGAATGAAATGTTTGCGAGGGGGATCCATTAATCAATATGGAGAAAGAGACTGATGAAATAAGAGAGAAGACCTAAGCTATCCATTGTTGTGAAAATCCAAAGGCCCTTAGAATTTGAACTAAGTATATCCAACTTATTTGATCATAAGCTTTGGATAAATCAAGTTTGATGAATATACCTGGTTGTTTGAAAGTCTTCAAAAAATGTATAATCTCTTGCACCACTATGACTCCATCTGTCTCCCTTCTAAATGTAATGAAATAAGTTTATATAAAATAGAACTTTTAAAAGATTAAAAATAATTTTAATTATATTAATTTAAAGAACCTTCGGTGTTTTATATATATAAAAAAATAATATTTATGAAATTCATTTAGAAAACTTGAATTATAAATTATCAAAAATAACATACAATTTAAATATAAAATAAACAATAAAAATAAATTTATTGATTTTCATAATTATATATATAGATAGATAGGAATTGTCTTTAGTGTTATTTTCTGGACTTTCCCCAAAAAAAAAATTGAGGTAAAATCTTGATTTGTGTTATTTAATTGGTTTTTTTACTATATATATGGATTCAACACACTGAAAACCTCCATAGGGAACTTCCATTTTGCAGGGGTTAGCCATCAAGCTTGTGGTTTCAATAAATTCGTGGGGGATAACCCACCTGAAAAACTTCCAAAAAGTCTCACTAAAGACAAGTCGAATTATATATGCCTACATTTTATACTTACTAGTACAATCATATTAGTAGATGTGGTTAAACACATTAATAATTATTAAGTGTATGATAGGGATTTAACCTCAAAGCCACATTTCTTGCTAAATTTAGTTTTTGCTTGCAAATTATTATTTACTTATGTTTTAACAAACCTAATTCTAATTGTGAAATTTACCATACTTATTTTTTAAAAGCATAAAGAACATGACTAAATTATTTGCATAAAATAGCATTGATTTTCAGCAAAAAAAAATCTAAGCTAATGGTTAATTCAAGTGTTTTTACTATTTTGCTTTTATGAAATATGTAATATACCTACTTTGACTAAATGATGAAATGTTTATTAGCAAAATGTACATAACTTTAGGAATTGTGCAATCAATATAATGACATTATTTTTTTTTTCCACCTAGGTGGAAAAACCTATCAACTCAGGTGTCAAAACCAACAGTGAGGATAGCCATCTCTGGCTGCTATCCGCGAATGTCGGTTTGACTCATCATAGTTAGATAGGAAAACCACGCCACCTGAAATAACCCGCTGGTGGTCCGTAAGGGAGCAGGCTCATCACTCCTGCCAGATGCCTCTGGGTCTTGGGCCGTTAACCTGTTTCCTTACGTCCGAGGAAGACGAGCTCTTAGCCAACCAGAAGCAGTTTTACGGCATACTCCAAGCCATATAATGACATTATTTATAGATATATGTTAATATAAAGTGAAAAAATCTTTGAATAAAAAATACATTTTATTATTATATTTAAAAAACACAATAACTAATTCTTTTTAATATACAATAATAAATTAAATAATTTCATTCTCTTTTACTAAATAGCACCTTTTAAATTTATATGTAATAAGAATAAAAAATTACTTTGGTTAACTTCAATTTTAATATCTAAAAATAATTTATTTTGAGCTTATTCATAGTGGGTCAATGGTATATATGAAGTACCATGCAAGGTTGCGATTTATGAGGGGGTTTAATTTCAAAAGTAATTTCTCTCTTCAATTTTACATGAGGTTTGATGATTCTCTCTTCAATTTTATATGAGGTTTGAACTCATCACTAATAGAGACTAAATTTTACACAAACTATCTATATTTCACGGGTCTTTAGAAACCATTTTATATCATTTGATATATGTAAAATATTATTAATTTATAAAAATTATTTTATTTTGGTTTTGAAGATTAGTTTAAATGGTTATGAGTTAATTATGGAGTTGTCTTTAGTGCGATTTTTTGGAGATTCTGCTGACGGAACCGGCGGAAAAAATTGAGGTTAAATCTTGATTTGTATTATTTAAAATGGTTTTTTAACTGCATATTTGGATTCAACACCCTAAAAACCCCTAGGACGCTTTGATTGTGCAGAAATTACCTATCAACCTTACGATTTTAATAAATTGATGTCGGATTTTAGAGAAATTTGACGGGAAAAACCCACCAGAAAAGCTTTCAAAAAGTCTCACTAAAAACAACTGCCACCATTAAAAACATGATTCAAACACTACCTCTACAAAAAACTTTGAATTTTTTGGCCCAAATTCCGGCGACTCTTGGCTATCTAGACAATTCTTTGGCTCGTTAGACGACTCCTCTTAAAAATAGGAAGAAGACTCGTCACGCACAAGGGACATGGTCATTGTCATGGCAGAGTCGACGTATTCCAATACGTTTGGACGACATGGTGTTCAAGCTCTAGTTTTCCAAACTTAGTGGAAGAGAATACGTTTTGACGACATGGTATTCAAGCTCCGGTTTTCCAAACTTAGTGGAAGAGAAGTGAGCGACGCTTTTATTGTTGTACAATAATATCCACTTGATGTATAGACAATATCCACATGTATTTAAATTATTTTTCATGTTCTTAGTTTCAGTAAGCATCTGGTCGTTTGTTGGTGATTGATGTATTTTTTTAAAAACAAAAAGTGGGTTGGACAAGATTTTTCCTGAGCCTTTCAGTTTTTATGGGTGTTTCCGTTGTGGCGTGAGAAGCCAAGCAAATTAATTTGGCAATCCAAGACTATCCTTTTCACACCCACTATGTCGCAATGCAATTTATTAATGGGCTTTTGACTTGGATTGGGCCATGGACTTGGAAACATGGCCAATGTTCGAACAATAATGGCGGTGCAAAGACAAAAGCTTTGAATGCAGATACTGTTAAGTCCGCCGACTCCTACTCTCTCTCTCGTCTGTAGATTGATCCTTTTGGCATTAACATTCATGTATTGTCCGTCCTGCTGCTGCTGATTAACCAGCCCTCTGGATCATTGTGTAAATGGGATGATGGAATAGTCATCACACGTCACAAAAAATGAAGATGAAGAGTCTCTGCATGCAGGATTCGCGCAGGAGGATTTCCGGGGCTCGAACCTGGACGAAGGATACGATAAACTAGCCAGGATGGTGGAAACCACCAAGGATCAAGCCCGGGTGTTGAAGCTCGGGGTGAATCGTGGCCATGGCAAGATGACCAAGGGAAAGGAAAGCGTCGAGAGTTTCTTTATGCTCGCAGCTTCGGGGGTTATTCAGTCAAATTCTCCTTGGGCACTCCAACACAGGATTTGTCGCTGATCATGGACACGTGCAACAATCTAGTGTAGGTACCGTGCACAATAAATTACACTTGTTTCAATTTCCCTGTGGACAACACCTCCAATGGAGTTTTCTTTTCGAGGTTGTCAGCTTCTCTTCACCTTGTAACCTGTGTTGATCCAAACTGCGAAACCATTTTTGGGCACAACATAGAGCTTGCGTGTCAGAGTTGCACAGAAAGCCTAAAAAATTACTCTGAGAGTTGCCCGACCTATGGGACTTAGGATGGCAGGGGAAGTACCGCAGGGCTTCTCCTGATGGAGACTTTGAATTTACCATTGCAAAATGGAAAAGAGGCACGAGAAATAACAAATTTTGTAGTGGGATGTTCAATAGTTTTATCTCAGCAACCTTCTGGTATTGTAGGATTTGGCAGAGGAGCTCTGTCTATGCCTTCCCAAATTTTGTAGTGGGATGTTCAATAGTTTTATCTCAGCAACCTTCTGGTATTGTAGGATTTGGCAGAGGAGCTCTGTCTATGCCTTCCCAGCTTAGTGAACACATTGGCAAAGATATATTTGCGCATTGCCTTCAGAGCCACCGAGTCGATGAAGAAAACCAGAAAAGCCTCATGGTTCTCGGTAACAAGGCATTCCCCAATGACATCCCTCAGAATTACACCCTTTTTCTAACCAATTACTCCTCCATAAAAATCACCCAGGCTTGCACTTGACCCTAACTGCTTATTCATGACTCCAGGAAAATTAAATCCTGGTGTGCGGCCTGACATGCTAGTGTCTTCATCACTGAACCATTATATCTCCACTAGAATATTTGCATCTAATTAATGAATAAAGTTGTAAGGCATGCTTAGTATTATGTAGGCATTCAAATATTTGCATGTCTCTTTATCTATTACCTGGTTCATCCAGGCTTTTCGCTACCCCACAAGGATGCCAGTTTGATCAAAAGTTAAACCAAGACTTACTTTTTATCAGTATTGAACTTTGAATTTCGTGCGGCTTTTATCTTAGTTTTGAAATTCAGTCTATGATGTGATTCAGCTTTGTTTCAAAAGCTTTCATTATTATTTGAAGGCATGTAACCTTTTGGTACTATTAAGTATAAAAACATTAGGATTTTTGTTTCTTATAGTTTTCAGGTCACTGTATTTCCTGTAGCTTTCATACTTTGAGGAAACTTACTAACTTCCTAAAAAGGAGTAGACATGATAATTGTGTAACTTTATCTGTCAAATGACAGTGGGAGCATATTATTTATTTTTTGCTTCTGGAATATTCTTTGAGGAAGCTTACTAACTTCCTAAAAAGGAGTAGACATGATAATTGTGTAACTTTATCTGCCAAATGACAGTGGGAGCATATCATTTATTTTTTGCAACTGGAATATTCGTCTGATTTATGTTTGCATTATACATCTCGTACACTTCGGTGAATTGGATCATATATTTAGTCTTTACTATTTTATAGCCCCTTTGCGGTTTTACATTGTAGAAGACTGATGGGTTTGCTGTCATGAGATTTCATGCCTTATGCTGAAGAATTCAACTCTACAATTTTATGGCAAAGCATGGGCACTACAATCTTATTGGAAGGAAAACATGTAATACTCAACACCTCCTTGAATGAAAAAAAAAAACAAACAAACAAAAACAAATACTCTAAATACCATCAAATCAATCAAATCAATGCCTAAAATGTCAATTATTTCCCACAAAAGAGCACCCATCTTATTTATAACCATACAAACTATCACTTCAAACAGCAACACTAAACTCCCTGGAATAACAAATAAATCGAACCTGAATTAGAATGAAGTGCGTGCTTGTGAGGTGATGATATGCAACTCCTATCCATGCAATTCTCAATCTGATTTAGATAGTTCATTCATCTTTTAGTGCAGCTGGGTTGAGACTGTTTTCACGGGATTTAGCCTTACAAATTTTAACATGCACCATTCAACAACTGCTGATAACTCTGGAAATCTCCAAGTATGACTGTAGACCTGAACATGTACAAAGTATTTCTATAGGGGTGTTTGATTTAGGTGATTTTATTTATAAGAAAAAAAAAAAAAAAAAGAGACTACTAGAAAAGAAAATCTATAAAAAAAATTACTAATTAATGCAGCCAATTTAAGAATTTCAAAACAAAACTGAAAATTAAGCATGCCTAATACTCTCAAGGCAATGCATGTTTAAAGACAAATTTTGTGGAATATGTGACACAACTAATCCTTTAAATCAGCTCCCAAGAACTAGATACCAACAAGAAAAAATACATTAAATTAAAAAAAAAAAATTATATATAGATAGATTATATTTTTTTAAATAAACCACATGAATTATAAGAAACATTAAAAATAACAAGAGTTACCTGGTAGCATCAAAAATAACAAGAGCTACATAGTAGCTAGTACTTATCATTTAGCTTAAATATAGTTTAATTAAATTAAAAAAATAATAAAGACAAAAATTTCAACAATTGAATATCATCACCAAAAAATTAAGAAATATGATTAACTAATATTATTTATATTAACATATATACACTTTAATATATGTTTAATATATGTATGTGTGGGGCACCTCAAAAAAAAGAATGCATTCCATTCTTATATTCATATTCCATTCAATATATGTGTGTGTGGCACCTCACAAAAAAATGCATTCCATTCTTTCAGTCAAATTCCGTTTTTCTTAGGATTCTGCCATAAAACTAAAATATGTATATAAAATTTAAATTTCCCAATACATATGGCATACATATCTACAAATGCTTTCTTTATACCATTTTTTCAATTTAAAAAATCTATGGGCATATTTTTGTACCTTTTAAGACAATTGCTAGTGTAATCCATGTTTGATTATTATAATTTATTATTTAGATACTCACAGAAATATAAAAGAAGGCCACATAGATAGCATTCCTGGCGCTTAGTTTGATTTAGTTATTAATTCATTTTGTATTGCTATGATGAGTTTTGATTTAGTTATTAATTTACTTTGTATTTCTATGATGAGTTTTGGTTTAATGTTATTAGTTTAAAAAAATCTTTTAATCGTATGAAGAGCATTGTCCATATTCTATGTGGACCAGAGGGGTTGCAATGAATCTTACATGGATTGAACTGGGAAGAAGGTTTATATCAAAATTTTGAAAGTTGAAGTAGGGCATTGGTTGATTTTTTTTGGTGGGAAAACTTAATATAATTTAGTTGTCAAATCGGTGGTGAAGACAACTATCATTGGTTGTTAAGTGTGAATGCAGATTGACTTATCACCCTTATTCAAGGAAAACCATCCCACTTGGAATAACTGTGAATGCAAATTGACTTATCAACGTTATTCAAGGAAAACCACCCCACCTGGAATAACTGTGAATGCAGGTTGACTTATCAACCTTATTCAAGGAAAACCACCCCACCTGGAATAACTGGGTAATGGTTCATAAGGGGGCAAATTTTCATTCTTGCCAGATGTCTCTGGGCCTTGAGTTATTAACCTATTTCCTTAAGTCCAAATAAAACGAGCTCTTAACCAAACAAAACATTTTTAAAGCATTGGTTTGTTTATACAACCTTCACCATTTCTTTTTCACATACATATTAAAAAAAAATTAATGTTTTGCACGTTTTGAAATTTTTAATTATTAATCTTTGAAAGATATGAAAAATAACAATATCATTAATTTATATATTATTTAATTTTAAGAAAAAAATAAAATAAAATTCACCATTTTCACCTTTAGAAATGGATTTTTCTCATCTAAAATAATAAAACTTGTCATAATGAAATGGTCAAGTATTTTGTTAGAAAAATTAATATTAGCTACAATTTCAAAATACAAATTAATTTATTATCGTTATTAAAAAAACATACATACATATATATATATATAATCATAGTTAAATCATGACTCTATTTCTTTAGGTTAAAAAATATTAAATTATTAATTTATAAAATAGAAAAAAAAAGTCATACATAAAACCTAATATTATAAAGCAATTACAATTTGTATAGTATTTGATACTTTCCTTTCCCACATCATTAAAATGTAAAATCTCTTTGACATTAAAGTTTTTTGGGACAATTTCCTTCCCCATCTCCCTACGAATAGATAGAGACCCAACTTCTCCAAATGAAACAATCTCCTTACCAATCATAATCTTATTTTATGCATTAAGTGATTCCCAATCAAGTGGAGTGAAAATTGTATGCTATCTCATATCTGAAAGTACTTACATATCTCAAACTATGCTATCTCATAAAGACATGCAATTAATTGAAATCATTTTCCTAAAATATGCGAAGTAATGAAATCTCTAATCTCAATTTACAACTTACATATCTCAAACTATGCTATCTTATAAAGACATGAGACATGCAATTAATTGAAATCATTTTCCTAAAATATGCGAAGTAATGAAATCTCTAATCCCAATTTACAAATGCACTTGAAACATTCACCATACAAAACATTTAATATAAATATAATATTTATGAGGAAAATAATACCATAAAACCATTTAAAATACCAATATTCTTCTTTCCCTGAGTTTGAGCATGCTTCCCAGTGAACCATATATTTATATGTTTAACTATAAATATAATTATGACATTAACTTAGCCTTGAGATGCAGTTGTTATTAAATTTATAATATTAATTTATATTATTTAAAGTGAATGTTTATTATATTATTTCAGCGACAAGATAATGATGACATTAACTTAGCCTTGAGATAAAATTGCTATTAATTTTTATAATATTAATTTATATTATTTAATGTGAATGGGAAAAGATAATTCATATATATGTGGCGAACATGCTCAGGGGAAAAGATATGATATAAAAATATAACGTTGACATGGAAACAGTGTGTGGGGCCAACATTATCGAACCCTTTTGTTTTCAAAAAGAATATCTTCATCGGGTCCATTATCATGATTTTTTTATTTATTTATAATAATAAGACGTTGTTCCTCACACCGTCATATTTTCTGTTAAAAATCACGCCAAGACCGAGTTCATGCTCGTTTGTATTATTATTATGCACGTGGCAACCTTAACATTTGGTACCGTTGCATGTTCTCCATCATACAACTACTACTTAAATATCTCATCAATTCTTTGCCTTTTTGTAAACCTAATTGTGGACTTTGACTCATCCATCTGAATAATTTGTCAAATTTACGTTTCCCCTTACCATGTTTAAATTGCCTCTACTATTTCATTATTTATTATTTTATTAATATATCAAGTTTTAAAAATCAAGTGACAGATGTATATGGAATATTTTTATAAATTAAATTATAAAACTTAGTGTTGGTAGGAGTGGGGTTTATTCTTTGTTTCCATGAAACAATTGAATTATTTTTTTATGGGGAATTAGGATCTTGCTCAATAAATAAGTTAAGTAGTTAAGGCATATGCTTTTTTTCGAGGCTTATGGTTAGCTCAAGAATGAAATATTTTCGATTTTGTTTATCGTTAGAGATTCCAAACTAATATTCGAAGCTAGGTTAAGAAGACTCTACCAAAACATAAGTTTTTAAAGACTATTCTAAAGAAAACTTGGGGGATATTAGATAAGTTCAAGACATACGAGATTCATCATATCTTTAGACAACATAACCAATGAGATGACTCTTTGCCTAATTCAGGTTCTTCATTAGTGCAAGGTGTAATCAAGATTAATGATAATGAGCTATTTAGACTCATCCCATAAGCTTATACTCAACAAATTTAATTTCAAAATTGATTTAATATGTTGGTGCCAAGTAGCACCAAGGTGGAATTCAAAACATGCAAGTATTTATTATAAGGAGAAGTGGAGGCACTTGGGTTGTGCAACTCCCTTACTCGTCGTCATTCTTCGGTGGGTGTTGGGAATATCGGATCTTGCAGCCAAAGGAATTTTTCTAGTCTTTTCATTCAGATATGAGGAAGGTGTGTTAGCCAAAATTCACCACCCATGAAAATATTGAGGTCATCGAGTCTTTTCTCAAGCGGATTCCAACGCTATGCAATAAATTTCAAATAACATTAGCTCCCAGGTATAATGATGTTGGGTTTTAATTGAGCGAGCAATGACGCTCTAGTGAAATTCAACATGTGGAATTAAAAGAGGATATGAAGATGGGGTGGGTTTCCAATCATGCAGGCAACACTCAAGTTATATTAGCACTTTATAAAACTTGGAAGGCAAGATGATGGATTGCAGGTTTTGCTTCCAAAACTGAATTTTGAAAAGCATCTGGCTTGGTAAGCGACACCCTTTTAGCCTTCTCCTTTCAAAATCTTTCTACCCTATTCCCCTATTCAATTTCGTTACTAGCATACTACGAAAAATTTTCACAGTAGAAGGTTGCCCTGGGTGAATTGGGTAGAAATTTGTCGGGTTTCTTTCTACTATACCACACAATTATTCACACTTTCCCCATTGGGGTGGCTAAGAAAGTCTAGGTATAGGAAGAACCAAAGGGACGTTATGTGCTCTGAAAGAGTGTCAATTCTAAGTGGATTCCAAAGTAGGGCCTTGTTTGATCTCTTTTTCATATATGTCCAATTAAAGAATTATTTATTATGGAGGACATTTACTGCCCGAAAGAAATTACTTTATGTTAATTCCCTCTTGTCTCATCAGAGATGATATATAGTGTCTACTAGAGAAGTGAATGCTCGATTTTACCCTGCATGGTATTATTTGCATATTTTGGTTTGTATTTGTGATGGGTGAGGTCTTTCCTCCAATAGTCAATTACCTTTAAGATCCTTTATGCTCTTCAAATGTATTATTTTTAGAATTGGCAAGTGCAGAAGGTTCCAACCCTATTTTGGCAACCCCATTACCATGTTGTTTCTATGTGTGGGACCTTCCTTCAAATTTTGGTTTAACAATTCAATCAACCCCTCTTCATTTAAACACTCTAGACAGTGGGTGTCAAGGGATAAAAGTACTCATGTCACGCCATCTCTGCGAGGAATATAAACAACTGATGGACAAGATTTCTCTTCTCCAAGAAGAAATCCTTTCTTACAAATGTTGTATAACCAACTAGTCTCAAGTATGACTATAACCATGGGGGATATTAGTTGGTCATCAAACTATGATGCAAAGGATTGACGATGAACTATCAAGCCTTTGACAACAAATTGAAGACCTGCAAATTTCCATCAACAACGCCCTTTGGAACATTCCTCTCCCAACAACATCATTTACTACATTGATCAAGGACTACAAGATTTAAATGTTCCAATCTCCCCTCAATCCAGGGGCACAAAGCTCAGAGATGTAATCCCACCACCTATCAATTAGTATGTTCTGTAAATTTTGCAATTTTTTGCAAGTGTTTTGGGGTATGCATGCTTATAGGCACAATAGTTTAGATATCAAAGAAACCAAGATTTTTGAGGCATTCCTTGGAAAATCCTGTGTATTAGTGAATTAGTTGAAATAGCCCTTCTCCAATGTCATTGTTATGCCTACAATGCAATTTTTTATTAATACAAATTCTTGTTCTTGTTTATATATATATATATATATATATATAATTTAAAATTTTATAGTGACATCGATTTTTATCAATTAATCATAGCTTATATACACCAAATATTTTCACAAATTAATAAAAGAATTAAAAATCATATTCATCCATGCATATATCAAATGGGAATGGTAGTAAGTAGACTTAGAGATGAAACTTAAGTAAATGATTTTTATTAGAGAGGCATCTGCAATTAATACAACAAGAAATTTTATGACTTGAGAAATTAACAAAATGAGGTGGATGCAAATTATTTCTCAAAATGAGGTGGATGCATTTATGGGTGTTCACCTCAGTAGGAATATGGAGATGTCCCGTAAGGCTTACTCTATTAAGTAGTGTCTTTAGAAGATGTCATCCTATTGAGAATTTTAGTAGTGGTCTTCGCCCTCACTATTTAATTTCACTCTTATGTCATGAACTCTTCTTGGGCATCCACAACCTTTGCACAATTCTCCTCCCCTATGGATAAAATCATCAACAAGTAGACATCTCATGAGTTTGAGGAAAAGGTTGGAAAAAAGCATTGAGTTGAAGAGGTTTACAAGAAGACTTGACATGAGTTTCTATTTGAGCTTTCTATGTTTTAGTATTTCTTTTTGAGTAGTTAATTTGCTTTAACAGTAGTTCCCAACACAGCCAATGCATCTAATGCCTTAAATCCATTTAATTTACCTTTCATGTTACCTTTCTCATGATTTTCTTGCCACCGTCCTTTTATCCCAATGGACCCAATCAGTCCAACTGGCTATCATATTCTTGCATTCAACTTCCCTTACTTACATTGCACTGAGCTTCATCCGGGTCTTACATTACCTTTTGGATGTCATTTAGCTCTCCCCGAACTCCACTAACTTTCCTCTTTCCCAAACTGATTCCCAAGACCCTCAAAACATAAAAGGAAAGAACAAGAAACAAACAAGCAGCAAACCATGAAATACCAATAACAATACGACACCACAAACAAAGTGACATGGTCATGCACTAGGCATAAACAAAACTGAAATTCAAGCACAAACAAATCACAAGCACTGAAAGCACAAACTAGCAATAGATACAATGACTCAATCCCCATGGTTCCCAAGGAAAGATCAACCCCAACCTTCTTCAAGATTTCATGGCAGTCTCTTTGCCATGAAAACCTATGCATCATACTGTGATAAACACACAATTGTCAGTGTATAAATAAATATAACATTATACGAGTTATCTTACCTTGATGTGCTAGGCACATTACCTTGTAACTGAACACATCTAACCATATCTCAAGGGACTTCAATTCCCTTGACAAATCCAGTTATAACTAGAAACAAACGGTTATACCTATCAAATACATGTTCATGAATCTAGCATATATCCATATAATCTCAGATAAAATCAAGGTTAAGAAGACTTTCTATATGCAGAGCATTCAGTCATTTAAAATTACGGTTTCCGAACATAGCCAAAGGAATTCTCACCCAATTCCATTCGTTTACCTTTCACCTTGCTGCAATTGAGTCTTATTCTGTGCTATCACATCACCCAGCTATTAGTTATATAAAGAAGTCAACTATTACCTTTTCATGCTAATACCAAGCATGTTTCCATGCAATTGTTCACACATTCCAAATATCAAGACATTATGTCTATTAATTTGAAATCAACCTTTACCAAGAGTAACAACCATTTCATAATGAACTAACATTCATAAGACATAATGCTACAACCATCACCTACTTACACTCAAGTACATATCAGTTGTCTCAACACATATTATGTTAGCACGAGCATCTTAATCAAGGTCATCTATTCATGCAATCTTATAGACACATACTCATATCATGTATTTAATCAAGCATTCAAACAACCTATAAACACACCATGTTACATAAACCAAGTAAAAAACATAATCAAACTCACACCTCAATGTATCTTAGGCGAGGCTATCACATCTGCACAAGTCGTTCTAGATTAGTACGACACAATATCATAAATATACTAACTCATACATGAATATCATAACCATAACCATCTACATAGACTAATCTAGATTAACATGATACATAATAACATCAAGATCAAATGAAATGACCATAATCATCATGTGTATAATCACAATGCATATAACAACAAGTTACTACCATACATGATTATCTAATGCATGTGCATATGACCGCATTGATCAACTAGCACCTATCATGCATGTAAACACTACAACAATAGAATGACATGCATATACATAACCATAATGCTTATAACAACCATTAATCAACATCCCTGCATTCCCAACATACAAATTTGTATGACAATCTTCTCTTACCCCGAGGTTTAGTGCTACAACGTCGCTTTGATAATCTACATCTCCTTCTATATCTTAGCCAACATATTAGCATCATGATGACACAACTACATACAATGACCTCATGCACGACAACCTTCACCATGACAATGCATGCATAATAACATATAGACATTGACATGCATAACAAATGCATATACAACCGACACGCATTCATGAAAAACACATCCCAACAACAACATCATCGACTTCTACATGTCAACATAGCGGTAATAATGAAAACTACCATGCATACATAACAAGCACATATACAACCCACATGCAAGCAAGACAAGCACATTATGCCCATATAGGCCGAGGGTTGAACCATGCTCTAATACCACCTTGTAACACCTTCCTCCCACATTTACCCAAGCTAATTGGTCAATCGAGGTAAACATGTGACGAATAGTTACTATGATATGATTCAACTCCCCATGTACAGTTAAGGAAGTGGAATCAACACACTAAAAACCAAACTGACCTTTCTCATGAGTTACAGGACGCCTAAGGACTAACCAACCACTCCAGGTGCCCAACCCCTGATTTGACCATGCCTTTCACTGAAATAAACCCCAGTTGTTCCCATGACAAGTCCTCCATGCAACTGAAATCCTCAAGTCGCTTCCACAAGCCAGAAAGGGAGAGACTACAACCTTTTTCAACCAGCTCTGTCCCTGCTACCACGAGATTTGAGCCACTTTTTCAGAGCTAGTCTCTAGACCACTGCCTAGAACTTGATGAGACTTTCCAAGATAGTAAATAACACCAAGACATAGCCTCCAACACAAAACTTAATCAAGGACTTTACCTAACCAAGCCTAACCATGACAGACATTTCGTCGAACACATTGTGAACATGTATTCTACGGCTTATAAATGCATATCTGAACATAAGGGTCTGATATTTATCTAAAAATCACCAAGAAGGTCTCGTGCCTGCTCATAATAGCTGCAATAACATCAATTAGGTCATGCATTCAATAGCCATTCATTTACCAATCAAACATGTTAAGAACCATAACTTAAATCTGTCATTAACCATGCTTATAACCAACATATAAACAACATAATAGAAATGATAAAATAACCATTAAAGCCACATACTAACAAGTACATTTAGATACAGAACACAAGAGTAAAATAGCTCTTATTAACATATGCAAAAGTCAACCAAGTCAGGGACTTCCACATACCACCCAACCACAGATTGGGTTGAACCAAAATATTTCTTTTAACCAATCTCCCCCATGCCTTATTCCAAGCATGAATGTGAGACTCACAACAAAACCAATCAAGGTTTCCTTAGGCTTTACTGTGTATCCCACTAAGTGATTCCTAGGGTTGAACAATAAACATACACTATAGACTTTATCGCAATCCCGCCATATACCAATCAAGGGATCATTAGGCCCTAAACAAGCATGGATGCCTCCAGATCTCTCCACCTAAACCATGAGGAATTTATCCATATCCACCCTCTAGGATTCACCGTGTATCCCATCATTACCGTTCAAGGTATTCTTAAGCCCAATGAGGGTATTCAACTCTAGGCTTTATCGTGTATCTAGCCATTACAGGTCAAGGGATTCCTAGGCCCAACGAGGGGATTCACCTCTAGTATTTACCGTGTATCTCGCCATTATCGATTAAGGGATTCCTAGGCCCAATGAGGGAATTCACAACTAGACTTTACCGTACATCCCTCCATTACCGGTCAAGGGATTCCTAGGCCTTGTCATTTTTCCTGAGACCACCCCACTTAGTTTTGAAACCATCCAGAAATCCATCTCAACCAAGTAAAAGAACCCCATCACACCATGGTTATTCGGAAATGGAAAGGCAAGGTTGAAAACCACTATCACACTTGGTAAAACCCATGCCAATGATAGCAAGAGAACCAAATACACACATGCATGTACCATGCATGCCAAAACTAGGAAGGGAATCACACATGCAACTCGATACCTATAAGTAATCTCGTTGTAGCAGTTTGATCCAACTCTTCCTTGCTTGATCTTTTCTTTCCTTTGCCTTCTTTAACCTTCCTTTGCTTTCCTTGCTCCAATGCTAGAGTGCTCCAAGAATTCTCTAAGTGTGTGAGAGATAGAATGGAGAGAGAGCTCCACCCAAAAATTGTCAAAAGGCCCTGAATTGATCCTCATAAACCTTTTTATCAATGAGGCCTCTATTTTCTTCATTTTCCATTATTATTCATTCATTTTCCTCCTCACATGCAACTTGTGACCTTTCACCTTCATTTTCTCCTAATTTCCATCATTTTCATAAATAAAACACCAATTAATGCCTCTTGCCTTTTCAAAGCCTTTTCGATTTCCTTCGCCAATTTTCTTTAGACATAATAAACTGGAATGAATTCCGACTAGGATGTTATTCCCAACATTCAACTTGGAATGTGTGTCCCATGACCTTGGTCTTATTTTGCATTTAGTAATTTTATTACATGGATTTTTAACCCGAGGTTGTTACATCCAAGCTTATCTCGAACTTGTGTAAACCTGGAGAGATATTGTGGAAAAGTATCATTCTTCTGCATTCTTATGTTTCGAATTTTTTCATTCAGGGCCAATTTTCTATGGTCACTACTATTTTCAAATAGCTCAGTCAGTGTCTTCCACATAAAAAATGGTGTCTCTTTGCCATGGATATTTGAGATCACATGGTCTCTCACACATTCCAGAAGAATTCTCCTGGCCTTTGCAACATCCTTCTTCCAATAGGCTAATTATCGTGCATCAAACTGTTAGGGTTTTGCAATGTCAATTTTAACACATTCTAACACACTGTTGTCATTGAGCACTACTTCCATGATATGAAATTCGAGCTACCCTCCAAGGGATACTACAATCTCAGTCTGTTGAAAGACATTCTCTCGAACTTGAAGAAAAAATGTTGCATTGAAGCTGCCAAATCGAAATTCCTTAGAGACAAGTTCGAAATATTGGTTCTAATGTGATTTTAGGGCTCTGATACAGTGTAGAAATTGCAACTGCTCAATATTTCAAACTGAAAAACAAGAGATACAATTCTACTCTAATGATCTACGGAATGGAAATCATAATTTAGAATAATATGCATAGACATGTAATAATAAAAACCACAAGTACATAGTGATTTCTAGAGGAACCCAACTAGTAAAAACCTCATAAGCCTTTTTACATTAATCAGTTGAATAGAGAAACTATTACAATTGCTTGCTCCATCTCTGAGCACAACCTGCAAAAGAATAATTGTTCTCTCTGTTGAATGAGAAACTCTGGAAAACACTTAGCCAGTTATCTTCTCATCTATCCTCCTATTTCTTTGTGCAATTCCTAAGGAAATTAGCTCCTAAAAGATAGGAATTTCCTCCTATTTTCTTGCGCAATTCCCAAGGATTGATCTCCTGACTCATGCAATAACTGTACACTCAAACTACTATACAACTCATGTTACATTGCCTTGTCATCTCCACTTAATCTAAGGAATTTGAATTCCTTGAATGCATTAGCTATTTTGGGTGGATAGGTTTTTGTCGCACTGCACAACTGACCTTCAATTGACTCTATCAATGGTTAGAGGCCAGTTAATTGAATACAACTGAAAATAACTTAATTGGATTGCTAAAATTTATCAATTGACACATGCATAACTGAGCTCCAAGCCCCTAACTCTAATTTACTGAGCTAAGTAAGTGACAAGAGCCATGTCACACTGGTTAACTGCCTCCAAGTTGTCATGCTGGTGTGGAAATTTGATTTACTCAAATTGACTTAGGCTAAAGTCAAATTGAGCCTTTACATTTTTTAATATTTTGAGGGTAGGTGACCTCTACCGTAGCCCATCATTGTAGTCTTAGTTGAACCATCTTTGGATAGTTGAAGAAGAAAATTTGTGTTGTATTAGTTTTCACTTCCATACCTAATACTTACATGAAAATTTGCAGAACTTTGTGTATTCTTTTAAGCTCTTTAGAGGTTGGTAGACCAAATAATATTACGTCACCAAAAAATTGTTAGTGGGAGATTGAAAGATCCACAACATACAAGCGAAGCCCATATATGAATCCCAACTCGCTAGCTTTCTGAAACAATTGACCTAGTCCCTCCATTTCTAGAATGAAGATGAATGGTGACAAGGTATCCCCTTGCCTCAAACCCCTTGTTGCATGAAATGTTAGCGAAGGGGGTCCATTAATCAATATGGAGAAAGAGATTGATGGAATAAGAGAGAAGACTCAAGTTATCCATTGTTATGAAAATCCAAAGGCCCTTAGAATCTGAACTAAGTATATCCAACTTATTCGATCATAAACTTCGGATAAATCAAGTTTGATGAACATACCTCGTCGTTGGAAGTCTTCAAAGAATGTATAATTTCTTGCACCACTATGACTTAATCGAAAATCTATCTCCCTTCTAAATTTAATGAAATAAGTTTATATAAAATAGAACTTTTAAAAGATTAAAAATAATTTAATTATATTAATTTAAATGACTTTCAGTGTTTAATATGTATATAAAAATAATATTTATGAAATTCATTTAGAAAACTTGAATTATAAATTATCAAAAATAACCTACAATTCAAATATAATATAAAAAATAGAAATAAATTTATTGATTTTCATAATTATATATATATATATATATATATATATATATATATATATATATATATATATATATATAGATAGACAGATAGATAGATGAGTTGTCTTTAGTGCAATATTTTGGACTTCTTAGAAATTGAGGTAAAATCTTGAATTGTGTTATTAAAATTGTTTTTTTACTGTATATATATGGATTTAGCGCACTGAAAAACCCCTAGGGCACTTTGATTGTGTAGGGGTTACCCATCAAGCTTGTGGTTTCAATAAATTCCTACAGGATTTTAGAAAAAATAGACCGGAAAAAGCGACCTGAAAAACCTCCGAAAATTCTCACTAAAGACAACTCGAATTATATATGTTTACCTTTTATACTTACTTGTACAATCATATTAGTAAATGTGATTAACCACATTAATAACTATTAAGTGTATGGTAGGGATTTAACCTCAAATCCACATTTCTTGCTAAATTTAGTTTTTGGTGCAACTTATTATTTACTTATGCTTTAACAAACCTAATTCTAATTGTGAAATTTACCATACTCATTTTTTAAAAGCATAAAGAACATGACTAAATTATTTGCATAAAATAGCAATGATTTTCAAAAAAAAAAAAATTAAGCTAATGGTCAATTCAAATGTTTTTACTATTTTGCTTTCATGAAATATGTAGTATACCCACTTTGACTAAATAATAAAATGTTTATTGGCAAAACGTCCATAGCTTTAGGAATTGGCAATCAATATTATGACATCATTCATAACTATATGTTAATATAAAGTAAAATAAATTTTGAATAGAAAATTACATTTTACTATTATATTGCATAATAATTAATTTTTTTAATATATAATAATAATAATTAAATAATTTCAATTTTTTTTACTAAGGAACACTTTTTAAATTTATACGTAATAAAAATAAAAACGACTTGGTTCATTTCAATTTTAATATCCAACACTTTATAAAATAATAATAATAATAAATGTATGTAGCGAACATGAAAAGTGGGGGAGGGATTTTTAAATTTATACGTAATAAAAATAAAAACGACTTGGTTCATTTCAATTTTAATATCTAACACTTTATAAAATAATAATAATAATAAATGTATGTAGCGAACATGCAAAGTGGGGGAGGGATTATGAACATAAGTCTGGAGATAAACAATTATAGTATGTTAAGTCACTTCAACATAAAGGTAACGCCATATTCATTGCACTGCTTTCCATGGATTTGTTTTTCCCCTTTGGGGCGTCTAGGAGTTGAGATATAGTCGCATTGACATCTGGGATAATGATGCCAAAGGAAATGAAGGTTCCCACCAACCTTAAATTTCCAACAAACAACTTTCCATCATATTTTTCTTATGCAATATATGTTTTTCGCATTTTCTAATGTTATTCCCCACAAAGAAAGAGGAGAAACAAGAGTTTGCATGTTTCCACTAAAAATTATTTTATTTTGAATTTATTCCTATTTTGTCGATGGTATATATTAAGTACCATGAATAATCATTGATTTATTGTTTTGCAAAGATAATGAATAAAAATCATATAATAGATAAAATGGAAAAAAATTATATATATATTTTTATTTTGTTTATCATTATTTTATGAATTTTTTTAGGGTGAGTTTAAAATAGGGTTAGTTTTTAGGGTGAGCTTAAAATAGGGTTAGTTTTTAGGGTGAGCTTAAAATAGGGTTAGTTTTTATATTAGAAGAAATAAATAAAATAAGTATTGATTATTGATTATTTATAATGGGATGTTTATTATAAGGATTAGAAAAGGTTGAATCATGTTTAGAAGTTTATTAGGGAGTTTAATTTTTTAAATAGCTTCTATTTTCAACTCCACGTGAGGTTTGGACCTATGATCCAAGAAGGACTAAACCCTACCCAAATCATCTATACTTCATGGGCCTTTAGAAATCATTTTATATCATTTGATATATGCAAAATATTATTAATTTATAAAATATTTTTTATTTTGGTTTTGAAGATTAGTTTAAATGGTTGAGTTAAATGTGAGTTACTTTTTCGAAGTTAGAACAATTACGCTCTTAATTTTTTTGATTTTTTAAAAGTTAAGTTGTATAAGTAGGATTGATGATTTCTCTTGGGTTGGTAGCTTGAGTGGTTGGAAGCACAATTTGTTCTTCAATTCATTTAGGTTCAATCCAAGGGACATGTTTGGCCCATTGTGATAAGGCTTGAAGAGTAGACAACCCCTAAAATAGAGCTCTCTCATGGGGAATTCAAGACGTCTCAACTCTTATTAAGTTGGATATACTCTTGGTATTAGAGTGGTAGTCATTAAGCTTGATTCTTGATATTATAATAAAATTAAATTTGGCCTTAAACCTCACTCAAATTACTCCAACAGATTGCCAATTTATCATGATTAAAACAAATACAACTATAAAACTTTATTGCGTGAGAGGTGCTCTCCAACCCATTACATAGATAAAATAAAGTAACATAAAATAAAATAAAAAGATTAATGTAATGTAAATCTTTTAACTCAGTCAAAATAAAAGTAACTGTATAAAAAATAAAAATAAAAATGACTCATGGTATTGAAAAACCATGGTATTGATCCATGGTATTCATGTGGAATATAGATTATTAAAGGGCGGAATTAAACCACCCATTATGGTAGAGATGTTGTAATGTAATGCTTAACATTTTGACTAAGTCTAATTACATAAATAAAATAAATTAACATAAAATAAAATAAAAAGATTAATGTAATGTAAATCCTTTAACTCAGTCAAAATAAAATAAAAATAAAAGTAACTCTATAAAAATAAAAATGGCTCATGGTATTGAAAAACTATGGTTTCATGTGGAATATAGATTATTTAAAGGGGGAATTAAACCAACCTACATCCATCTGAATTCCGGATCTACCAAGAGTCGAGAAAGATCACATCTCTATAAAAAAGACCCATGGTATTCATATGGAATATATGCTATTTAAAAGGGGAAATTAAAGCAGCCTACATCCAGTTTAACTTTGGATCTACCAAGAATCAAGAAAGATTGCACAGTTTAACTTTGGATCTACCAAGAATCAAGAAAGATTGCATCTCTTAAGATGCAAAGCTCTTTTGGCAAAAATAAATTTTATCCCTCTCAACACTTGGTAGATCAGTAATTATGATAGATCTAAGCTATTTAAAAATCTTGACTCTTAAAATAATGAACTGACTCTTCATCACATTCTCTCTATTTAACCTAATGCACTAGATGATTAGAAACTCTCTTTTGACATGAAAACAAATTTGATTTCTCTCAAAACTTAATAGATCTGTAATAATAATAAATCTAAACTATTTAAAAATCTTGATTTTTAAAACTATGAATTGATTCTTCATCACATTCTCTCTATTTAACTTGATGTACTAAATAATTAAAAACTTGTCAATAAAAAAATTCTAATTATCACTAAATTTTTTCTAAAAATCAAAATATAAATCACAAAAACCTAAATTCAAATTCAAACGATAACCTTATCAAAACTTTTAATAAATAAAAAAATCAAAACAAAAACGTCACCGAAAAATTTAAAGCGTTATATTTGAATACCAAATATTTCGCTTTGAAATTATTTGATTGGTAATTGAGGACAGCGAACAATTCGTTGCAACTTGCAGGTGATGTTATTGGTGAATTTAAATAACGAAAGCTGTCATACATAATCGCTTCCCTAGGTTTTGGATATTGTAATCTATGTTTGATTATTATAATTTAATATTTTGAAATTCACAAAAATATAAAATAAAGATAATTTATATATATGGTGAAAAGGGAAAGGAGTTGTTTTTTTAATTTTTTGGACTTTTCATACCGGAATCTAGCAGAAAAAATTGAAGTGAAATTTTGATTTGTGTTATTTAAACTGGTTTTTGATTGTATATATGAATTCAGCACCCTCAAAATTTTTTAAGACATTTAGATTGTGTAGTGATTATCCATTAAACTTGTGATTTTAATAAATTCCTGTCCAATTTAAAGAAATTAAACCAGAAAAACTTCCAAAAAAATTACACTAAAAACTATTAAAGAAAAAAAAATATAATATAAAAAATATAATGTTGAGCGTGTCGAGCCAACATTTATCTTCATCGAATCTTTTTTTTTTCACCTAATATCTTCATATTTTCTTTTAAAAATCACGCCAAGACTGAGTTCGTGCTAGTTTGTATTATTATTATGCAAGTGGCAACCTTAAAGTTGGGTACCGTTGCATGTTCTCCATCACACAACAACTTCAATTGAAACTTAAATATCTCATGAATTCTTCTCCATCTGTAAACCTAATTGTGGACTTTGACTCATCCATCTTAATAATTTGTCAAATATACGTCTCTTCTTACCATGTCCAAATTGCTTCTACTATTTCATTATTTATTATTTTATTAATGAGTTTTAAAAATTAAGTGATAGATGTATATGGAATATTTTTATAAATTAAATTATAAAATCCAGTGGTGGTAGGAGTGGGGTTTATTTTTTGCTTCCATGAAACAATTGAATCAATTTCTTTTTGGGAATTAGAATCTGGCTCCAATAAACAAGATAAGGTATATATATATATTTTTAAGGTTTATTGTTAGTTCAAGAATGAAATATTTTCAGAGTTTTTATCGATTCCAAAATAGTATTTGAAGCTAGGTTAAGAAGACTCTACCAAAAGACAAGCTTTTAAAGACTATTCTAAATTTTTTGGGGGGATATTAGACAAGTTCAAGATATACGAGGTTCATCATATCTTCAGACAACATAACCAATGAGATGACTCTTTAGCTAATCCAGGCTCTTCATTAGCCCAAAGTGTGATCAAGATTAATGATAATGAGCTATTTAGACTCATCCCATAAGCTTATACTTAACAAATTTAATTCCAAAATTGATTTAATATGTTGGTGCCAAGTAGCAACAAGGTGGAATTCGAAACATGCAAGTATTTATAATAAAGAGAAGTGGAGTCACTTGGGTTGTACAACTCCCTTACTCGTCATCATTCTTCAGTGGGTGCTTGGAATATTGGATCCCACAACCAAGGGAATTTTTCTAGTCTTTTCATTCAGATATAAGGAGTGTGTGTTAGCCAAAATTCACCACCTATGAAAATATTGAGGTCATCAGGTCTTTTCTCATGTGGATTCCAACACTATGCAATAAATTTCAAATACATTAGCTCCTCGACATAATGGCCTTGGGTTTTAATTGAGCAAGCGAGTGACATTTTAGTGAAATTTAATGTGTGGAATTAAAAGAGGATATGAAGATGGGTTGTCATTCTAATCATGCAAGCAACACTCGATTTATATTGGCACTTTATAAAACTTGGAAGGCAAGCTGATGGATTGCAGTTTTTGCTCCCAAAATTGAATTTTGAAAGGCACTTGGCTTGGTAAGCGACATCCTTTTAGCCTTCTCCTTTCAAAAAATTTCTACCCTATTCCCCCATTCAATTTGGTTACAAGTATACTATGGAAAATTTGCATCGTAGAAGGTTTCCCTGTGTGAATTGAGTAGAAATTTGTGGGGTTTCTTTAAATTGTACCAAACAACTATTCAGTCTTTCCCTGTTGTGGTGGCTAAGAAATTCTAGGTATAGGAAGAACCAGAGGTATGCTATGTGCTTTGAGAGAGTGTCAATTCTAAGTGGATTCCAAAGCTAGGCTTTGTTTGATCTCCTTTTCATATATGTTCAGTTAAAGAATTCTTTATTATGGAGGACATTAACTGCTCGAAAGAAATTACTTTGCATTAATTCCCTCTTATCTCATCAAATATGATATATAGTGTCTAGTAGAGAAGTGAAGGCTCTATTTTCCCTTGCATGGTATTATTTTCTTATTTTGGTTTGTATTTGTAATGGGTGAGGTCTTTCCTCCAATAGTTAGTGACCTTTAAGATCCTTTATGCTCTTCAAATGTATTATTTTCAGAATTGACAAGTGCAGGAGGGCCCAACCCTATTTTGGCAACCCCACTACCATCTTGTTTCTGTGTGTGGGACCTTCCTTCAATTTTTGGTTTAACAATTCAGTGAATCCATCTTCATTTAGACACTCTAGACATTGGGTGTCAAGGGATAAAATTAGTCATGGCATGCCATCTCTGCGAAGAATATAAACAACTAATGGAGAGAATTTCTTATCTCCAAGAAGAAATTTTTTCCTTACAAATGTTGGACAACCAACTGGTCTCAAGTATGACTATAACCATGGGGATGTTAGTTGATCATCAAACTATGATGCAAATGAGTGAGTATGAACTATCAAGCCTTTCACAACAAATTGAAGACCTGCAAATTTCCATCAGCAATGCCCTTTGGAACATTCCTCTCCCAGCAACATCATTTGCTACATTAATCAAGGATTGCTAGATTTAAATGTTCCAATGTCCCCTCAGTCTAGGGGCACAAGGCCCACAAATCTAATCCCACCACCTATCAATTAGTATGTTTTGTAAATTTTGCAATTTTTTGCAAAGTTTTTGGTATATCCATGCTTATAGACACAATAGTTTAGATATCAAAGAAACCAAGATTTTTGATGCAGTAGACATTCCTTGGAAACTCATGTGTATTAGTTAGTTAGTTGGAATAGCCCTTCTCCAATGTAATTGTTCTGCCTACAATGCAATTTTTTATTATACAAATTCTTGTTCTTGTTTATATATATATATATAATTTAAAATTTTATGGTGACGTCAATTTTTATCAATTAAGCATAAGTTATATATACTGAATATTTTTACAAATTAATAAAAAATAAAAATCATATTCATCCATGCCTATATCTAATGGGAATGGTAGTAAATAGACTTAGAGATGAAAATTAAGTACATAAGTTTTATTAGAGAGGCTTCTGCAATTAATACAACAAGAAATGTTATAGTCTTGAGAAATTAACAAAATGAGGTGGATGCATTTATGGGTGTTCACCTTAGTTGGAATATGGAGATGTTCCTTAAGGTTTACTCTATGAAGTATTAAGTAGTGTCTTTAGAAGAAGGCATCCCATTAAGAATTTTAGTAGTGGTCTTCTCACCCACTATTTAACCTTTCTCTTATGTCATGAACCTTTCTTTGGCATCCACAACCTTTGCACAATTTTACTCTCATATGAATAAAATGGTAAATAAGTAGACATCTCATGAGTTTGAGGAAAAGGTTGGAAAAAAGCATGGAGTTGAAGAGGTTTACAAGAAGACATGACTTAAGTTTCTATTTGAACTTTCTATATTTTAGTATTTTTTTTTGAATAGTTAATTTGTTTTAACAATTTGTTAAACAATATTCTTGCCCAATACCAATAGATATTTTTTTAACTTGCAATAATTTTGGAAAAAATTTAAAGGCATTGCTACTTTTGAATGTAAAATAAAGACTTACCTTATGTCTTGTACAAACTACAAATTTTGTTTTGTTTTGTTTTGTTTTTTTTAAATATATATTTTTATATTTTTTAATTAAATAAAATAAATTTTTATAATTTATTATCCCTGCCACAAGGCATGTTGGGGTGGACCTACCTATAGTTTTGTGCATGGTTTTCGCACATGGTTTTGGGCGTGATGGTTTTCGATCCATGGTATTGGATGCTTCGGCATGTGTATATATGTATTGTAACATTGAAAAGAACATAATGAAAAATCAAGCTAGTAGTCCCGGTTTTGGGATCCAGGGGAAAATATCTGTGTATATGTGTTTTATATGTTATGCTCTCGCATTGTTTATTTTCTGTGTTTTAGAATTCGTATGTAGGTAACTTCTGTACAGGGTTAAAACCTACATTTGGAATCAAAGTTGTTTTGGCTTCAAGGGGACGCCTTTGTTGTCGAGGGGTTTCGTTGGGGCCTGTGGTAGACCCTGTTCAGTGGGAGATCTGTGGGATCGATTCTAGTGGTGAAAGAAGATGGTGAGCAGTGGAAATATAAAGATCGAGAAATTTAATGGTTAGAGTTTTGAGATGTGGAAACTCAATATGGAGGATCTGTTGGTAGATAAAGATCAGTGGATCGTAGTAGATCCGAGTACTAAACCAACGGGAGTGTTCAATGAAGAATGGAAGAAGTTGGATCAGAAGACAAAAAGTACAATATGATTGTGTGTCTTAGATTCAATATTGCTGAATGTATCAGGAGAAGCTACGGCTAAGGCTTTCTGGGACAAGTTAGGGACTCTGTACCAGTCTAAGTCTCTGGTGGATAAACTGTTCCTAGGGAAAAGGCTGTATAACCTAAGGATGAAAGATGGAGACTTGGTGACAGAGCATCTGAACGCATTTAATACTGTGGTAAGTGAGTTATTATCTGTTGATATTAAAATTTTAGATGAAGATAAGTGCATCAATTTGTTGTGTTCTTTACCAGATTCGTGGGATAGTCTGGTTATTGCAATAGATAGCAATGCAACTGCCTTGCAGTTTGATGAAATAGTCTCATCCTTGCTTACGGAGGAGATGAGACGGAAAAATATGGAGAGCCAGAATGGTTATGCCTTGTCTGTACAAGGATGGTCCCTGAACAGAAACAAAAATGAGTCATCGAGTGGGAGATCTAAATCTCCATGAAAACCTATAAAGGTGTGCTGGAAAAGCGGAAAGGGAGGGCACTACAAAAGGGACTATAAACTTAAAGCTCCTGAAAAAAGGAAAGGGATCTGATGATGCTCCTTCTGCAAAGGCGAAAACCACCTCAAATGAAGGTGGGGATGTGTACTTGGCTTCTTCAAGTACACATGTAGATCATGAGGCATGGTTGATTGACTTAGGCACATCCTTTCACTTCACTCCACATAGAGAGTGAAACTACGAGTATGAGAAATATGATGGTAGTGATGTCTTCTTGGGGGATGACAGGAAGGCTAGAATTGTTGGTCGCGGAAAATTAAAGTTGTAGTTGCAAGGTGGAAGGATTAGAACACTTTCGGGTGTTTTGCATATTCCTGCATTAGCCAGAAATCTGGATGATGCAGGTGTAAAAATAGTGTTCGCAAAAGATACCTGCAAGATGGTTCGGGGAGCAAGATGATTTCTGTGAAAATTATGTATATGGGAAGCAGAAGCAGGTGATTTTTCTCTTTGGTGGTAAGAGGGCGAAACAAATATTAGAGCTTGTGCACAATGATGTGTTGGACCTGTGAAGGTTCCATCATTCGGTAAGTCTGTGTACTATGTATCATTTATAGATGACTTTTTAAGGAAAACATGGATATATTTCCTCAAGAACGAATCTGAAGTATTTGACAGGTTTAAAGAATTTAAGGCTTTGGTGGAAAACCATATAGAGAAGAAGATAAAGGTGTTGAGGACAGAGAACGATGAAGAGTTTTGCAAGAAGGAATTTGAAGAATTCTGTAAGAAGTGTGGTATATCGCGGTAGAAGACTACTCCATACACACCTGAGAAAAATGGAGTTGCAAAAATAAACAAGACTTTGATGGAAAGGGCAAGAAGCATGCTCAATGGTGCTGGGTTAGGACAAGAATTCTGGGTAGAGGTGGCAAAGACTGCATGTTATCTGGGCAACATATCACCTTCATCAGCGTTGGAGGATAAGACTCCACAAGAGGTATGGATTGGTAATAAACCCTCTCTTTGACATCTGAGGGTATTTGAATGTGATGCATATGTACATATTCCAAAGGAGAAAAGAACAAAGTTGGATAGTAAATCTGAAAAGTGCATCTTTATTGGGTATAAGGATGGTTTAAAGAGTTATAAGCTTTAAAACCCAGTAACAAGGAAGGTTATGTATAGCCAAGATGTGGTGTCAGAGAGCTGAAAGATGTTATTAAACATGAAGTCCCATCAAAGGAACCTGAACAAAACAAAATTAAACAAAAACAAAACAAAACAAAGAATAAGATTTTCATAAGACCATATCCACAAACTATAAAAAGCCAAATGTAAACTATTAATAATTATTTCTATGTTGCAATACAAATAATGTTAATTTACAAAATTTAATAATACATTTAATTACAATTTAAAATTAATTTAATTATAACATTTTAACATTTTAAATCTTTGTATTTTTATTTATTTTCTATTTAATTTAGCTATATTTAAACTAAACGGCATAGACTAGCTATGAAGCACTTGTTTACTCATAAAATAAAAATAAAAATAAAAATAAAAAACTTTTATATTTTTTTGTGACATAGTAAATTTTTAACTTAAATTGAAAACCTATAATATCTAATTGCAATATTTAGTTATCTATTATTATTTTTATTTTATGAAATATAAAATAATTAAAAGATAACCGTAAATTAAATATTTTTACAAATTACAAAAAAAAAAAAAAAAAAAAAAACAAAAACTTAAAATTAATATAGATTTATATGAAAAATGTAAATTCTATATTCACTGAATCTCTCTAGAAATCCACAATCTCAAGATCATTTTCATTAACACTAATTCGTGAGATAAATATATAAAACTTATATACAATAAATATCAAATATAAAATCTATATATAAATTACATATTTCTAGAAATTAAAATAAAATAAAATCATGTTCATTGAAAGTGATTCCTGTAAACAAATATGAAGTCGAAGTCCAAATGATATTCGTGGAAAGTGACTCTTATAAACAAATATGAAGTAATAGCTCAGATAGTGGAGATATTTCAAGCCGAGAGATGGATATGTTAAAGATGATGTTTATTGAAAGTGACTACCATAAACAAATATGAAGTCCAAATTGAATGAAGTCCAAATTTAAAATAGCTATGTTAGTGGAGATATTTGAAGCCCAAATTTAGAGATGTAATAAAACAAAATATTGCTTACTCAAGTAGTGGACATCTCACAAATATACTCGAGGAAGAGATGTGACAAGCTTTTGGATTAGTTGTACAACACTTTCTTCGGAGGAATATATCTATTTCATTAAGTGTATATACAAATTATATAATATGGTCAATGTAGGTTTACATAATAAAAATGTGTATGATAATATTTTGTGGTTTTTTCTATTTTAGGGTTATTATTTTTTATATAAATTATTATTATGATATATTAGTAGAGTGTAATTTTATTTGATTTTAATAATTTTTTGTAATTTTTTAATTTAATGTGTATTGCAAATATATTATAATGTAATTTTGATTTACTCAAATTATATAAGAATAAAATAATAAATAATTATAATTATCCATAAAAAAAATTAACTCAATCAAATTACATAAAATTAAAATTAAAATTAAAACAAAATAAAATAAAAAATATAAAATTAATAATTATAATTAAATCATTTATCATAACTTCAAATTTACCTATTGTTTATAGAGATCAAATCTTTTGAGATGCAAACTTATTTTAGAGCCAAAAGAGATTTGCTTTGTTTTTACACTTGGTAGATCTTGGGTTAAGATAGATCTAGCTTAGTTATATTAAGAAATGACACTTGATTAGAAAACAAAAATATAATCAGTGATTTATTGAATTTATAAGTTTAATATTGTCCGGACTGAAAAACACTTTTCTTCTCTTATATGATACTCTTTACAAATGCATTAAACTTTACAAATATATTAAACTCATTTAAAAGAGATTTGATCCCTCTTTACATTTGGTAGATATGGAGTTAAGATATATCTAAATTGGTTATATTAAGTAATGCCACTTAATTAAAAAATAAAAATAAAATTAGTGATTCATTGAATTTGTAAATTTAATATTGTAGGAATTGAAAAACACCATATTCTCTTATATTCTCTTATATGGCTTTCTTTAAAAATATATTAAATTCATTTAAATATATTTATAAATTTAATTTAATTTAATGACTACTTTATTTACAAAATTAATGGAAATTCATTTTTTTATTTTCAAATTATTAAATAACACAAATAATTTCATATATTAAATTAATTAATTTAATTTTATAAATTTGATAATCTCAACTTTTTTTTTGTCAACATCCATTATGTCACTTGCAAAAATTGAAACTAGGTGCAGAGTGATTTTTATTCCTCCAAAACCCTAAGGATAATTTCAATGGACTAGATAATTTAATTAATAATCATTATCATTAATAATAATTTAAAATACCTAATATTTTATACATATATTAATATATTATGCTTAAGATCTTCCGGAAAATCACATCGAGAAATATTGGTCGACACTTTTCGAACCTCAATATAGGTTTATCATCAAGACAGAATGGGGAACAAGATCACCAAACAACTAAAATATATCTAGAGATGCTACTATCAGTGTCCAAAAAAAAAATAACATAAAAGAACATTAAGGAATAAAAATTAATAAATTCAATAGTTAATTTTAACATTTTATTTTAATTTAATTTATTTCATATATATTTTTTCAACTCATTTATAATTATTATTATTATTATTATTATAATTAAAACTATAATCTATTATTTGTATTTTATAAATAAACTATATTAATTTTTATTGGTTTTAAAAATATAATAATTTTAAGAAATTAAGAAATCATAACAAATTATTATTAATAAAAATATATAATAATATCTTCATAATAATAATAATACTATTATTATTTACTTAAATGTGATAAGTTTGAATCAAGAATTTGATATTATTTTATTAAAGAGAATTATATAATTCATTTACATAAAAAAAAATAAAAAAAAAATCATTAATATTTTAAATTTAGATTACTAATCCTAATTAAACTTATTATAGTGAAAAGAAATTCTAGCTTGAGTGGGTCTAATGTTAAGAGCACGTGTTTCTTTTTAAGAGGTCACAAGTTCAAAACCGGAGGGGTAGAGTATGTATGCCTGAACGGAAGTGGGTCCCTTGTCTCACAAACAAGAGGGTCTCATACACTAATTTGGTGTTTGGCTTAGCCATGACCTTAAAATTGGATAATAATAATAATAATTAACTATATAAATTTTTATAAAAAATATATTTTCATTAAATTTGTTAAAGAACAAAAGTAACCATAATCTCATAATTATATTAAAAAATATATAAAACTCTGAAGCATGCATGAATATCTAGATATATATATGCATATAATAATTCATGAAATTTATTATGAAAAAAATGAAGAGATATCATATGAAAATTACGATAAAACAAATGTGAATATATATGGAGGATGGACTAATTCTAAAGTTTAATATGTAAGGCAATTTGGATATGTTGTATAAAGACCAAATCAACTATTTTTTGTGCTAGATATTTAAGAACTCTAAGCTAACCACCCAGGTGTGAAGTGGTTCTTGTCACTATCTCACCTATTCGATCTTACTGAACCCCACACATCCCATGGGACAGAAAAAGAAAGTCTAGTTCATAACGCCCTTTTATATTTGCAAAAACGTTCCACCTTGTAGAGTTGTCCACCAGCTTGTCAATTTGATTAGATATCCAACAATTTCTATCCTCCATCCCATATTCTTACGACCCCCTTCCCAATGTCTGCCCTATCTGCTACCTGGAGAGAAATTAAATTACCCTTAAAAAGCGTTTAAACTCAATCGAACCTTACCCTAAAGGACGTCTAAACTTAATCGAACCTCATTGATGATTACATCATTGATGTTCATAAATGAATATGAATCTCAAATTTATATAATTCCAAATTTGTTGAAATATAACCAAAAACCTTACCCTAAAGGGGGTCTAAACTTAATCAAACCTCATTGATGATTACATCATTGATGTTCATAGATGAATATGAATCTCAAATTTATATAATTCCAAGTTTGTTGAAATATAACCAAAAATAACTATATAATTAAATAATTTAATTATTATAAAAAATATAGAAGATAATGATATGTGAATTAAAGATTTTGAGATAAAGCACATATTGTGGGAAATATAGAAGAGGAATATATATGATTTAAAAATTATAATGGACACACCAAAATTTCCATGACATTGTTGATAAAAATAACAACAAATATGATCCAGGTTCCACTTTAAGCCTTATTGTACATTGGTTATATCCCGAGTTGTAAAAAGAAATCATTGTCTTTAAAATATTTTTTTAGGGAAAGTATATTTTTTATTACTTAAATAAAAGATATACATATTATATATTAGTCATTTTTATTGCGTTGAGATGTACATTTTACAATTTAGCATGAGGGTAATGTGTGATTATGTTTGTGTTCAATGTAGAGTTGGCACTTATTCTTTTTATAATAAAAATAAAATATTCTCTAAATAAAAGAGTAATGTCAATTATAATATACAATAAAAATGGATGAAAAAGCAATGTCGACTATAATATAAAATAAAAATGGATATATGTATTTGGTAGTTTTAAATAACTAGCTCAATTCATTTTTAATATTACATCCCAATATGAAGGAGATGTGCTAAAAATAGTCCAGTTTCAGAGCCATAAATAAAATATTTCAATGTTTATTTATGTTGAGAGGCACTCTTGAACCCAGTATGGTAAAGACGTTGCAATGTAATGTCATGCTAAGTCAAATTACATAAAACTAAAACTAAAATAAAATAAAATAATAAACATAAAATTAATAACTCTATTTATAATATAATTATAATTAATAATTAAATGAGCATATATCCATCTTAATTTCAGATCTACCAAGAGCTGAGAGGGATCAAATATCTCTATATGCAAGCCTCTTTTAAAATGAAAAGAGATTTGAACATAAGACAACCTAGATCCATCTTAACTACGAACCTACCAAACCCTAAGAGGGAATCTCTTGCTATATTCCACATGAATACCATGATTCAAAACCACGCATTCTCATAAACCCAGAGATCAAAAACCAAGCCCTAAGAGGAATCAAATATCTTGTTATATTCCACATGAATACCATGAGTCAAAACCATGCTTTCTCATAAACCTGGAGCTCAAAAACCATGGGTAACTTGGCCAAGTCATGTTTATCTTAACTACCCAACAAAAATTAATAGTAACATAGAATTTTCCTTTTTATTATTTTAGTTTGAAGTTATTTTTATTTTAACACGG
Organism: Pinus tabuliformis; assembly: GCA_031772625.1. Lineage (NCBI taxonomy): Eukaryota > Viridiplantae > Streptophyta > Pinopsida > Pinales > Pinaceae > Pinus > Pinus tabuliformis. Next base: position 111,593,397 of record CM062814.1, on the reverse strand, counting down.
GTTATTTTTATTTTATTTTGACTTAGTCAAAATGTTTATAGGGCATTACAACATCTTTACCATATTGTGACTCTCAACACAATAAAAATAAAAATAAAATAATTAATAATTATAATTATCAATAAAATAATTTGACTAGGTTAAATTACATAAAAATAAAATAAAATATAAAATATAAAATATAAAACTAATAATTATAATTAATAATTAAACTAGCTTAGATTCATCTTAACTCTGGATCTACCAATTGTTAAATTACATAAAAATAAAATAAAATAAATAATTAATAATTAAACTAGGTTAGATTCATCTTAACTTTGGATCTACCAATTGTCAAGAGGGGTCAAATCTCTTTTCATTTTAAAAGAGGTTTGTAGCTACTTGGTAGATTCAAAGTTAAGATGAATCTAAGTTGGTTAAAGGAAAAACAAAACAAAACAAAAAATCTTATATTTACCTTATAAATATTTCAATATAAAACTTAAATGAATGTTTGAATATTCATGTTAACTAATATAGTTTGATATAAACTTCTTATGTATGTATATAGAGAGAGAAAGCTCCCCCTCGCCCCACACACATATATATGCTCAAAAGGAAGAAATAATTAAAAGTAAAATTCAGCTTCTTTCCCAATAAGAGGAGATGTGTAATTCATTCAATTTTTAATATAAAATTGATGTGTGTGATTAAAAAAATATTATTAATAATGAAAATGTTCAATGTAGGTCATAAATAAAATGCTTCACTATGCAAGGTTAAATAATATTAACATGATGTACATGATTTGAATCCTTTCTCAAAGCTTCCATATTCCATGTTGTGATCTAAATATAAATGCCCATGCTAAAAAAGGTGGTGATTAATGTAGGGTTTCATGGCATTTAGTGAGGACGCGACCCATGCAATGAAATTTCTTTCAAGGTTTTCACATGTATTAAGATTCGAGACTGGATGGACTACTCGGTATCAATCTAACCTCGCACCTTACTGATTGATGGTCTCAAGGATGAGCACCATAATGAAGTTTAATGGTGACCTAATTGACATCATGTGTGGAATTTATGGTTTTCGGGTTAATTTAATGCCCTTTGTACACTATACGGGGGCTTCACTCAATGAACCACTAACATAGCATGTGCATTTGTGGCATACTAAACAATACCCTTGATTTGACTACATATTGGAAAATACCTCTAAAATCACTTTATTTAACCCCCAACCAATACGAACCTAATACACCTTCCCAATTTAAAAATCCCATATTTTCACTAGATATTGTAGGTATCCATTTTTTCATTAACATTTTGTATACCCCTTTATATTTATATCCCTTTATTTTCATTAATAATGGTGATCCAGGTGGATATTGGTGGCCACCCACCTATTCCACTTAGATCCCACAGTTAGTTTCATATGTTTCCTTAATTGTAGCATAGTTACTATTTTTCGCAGTTTTTCGGGTCATGAACTTCCAGATCCGTTTTGAGGCCTGAAACAACGTTTTTTGGCAAAATTTCTCCAATGATTGCTATGGAAGTTACATTAGTAGTTGTAGTCCTTGGAGATATATTTCCGACGAGGTATCATACGCGTCAAACAGAGATAATATGACCAAGTTATGACCTCGGGAAGTTGGCTACCCAACTAACCTCAACAGGGCCCATAAACTCTTGGTGTTACATCTCCTTGGGTTAGGGTTTTGGTTGTTTAGGGTTTTCTCTTATTGTTCAGTAATAAAAAGACCCTTGAGCCTCATTGTAACTCAGTTTAGAGGCATGTAGATGCCACATCTCTTTTCAGAGATAAGCTACCATCGTCTGAGCTATCTTATTTCCATTTTGTTTGTAAGCATATTTTAGTATTTTTCTATTTATGAAATGAAGCGTTTTTATGTTGCATCTCTATGTTTATGATTATATCTATAAGTTGTTTTGTTCCTATTTAAATTTATATCAAATGGTTAGCATATTATGCACCTAAAAGGAACAACCTAAATACTAGGTAGCTGAAAACTTGAAAGTTTCAATAAAAAAGAGGCAAATATAAGTTGGTTGATTTAGAAATGCATACTCTGGAAAATTTGAATGGAAAATGCATAGTATTGACTGCTCAATTGCATCTATCTTCTATTGAATATTGAAAAAGATACATTACAACAATTCAAAATAAAACCTCGATGACCAACATAATGGTGCATCTTTCATCTTGTTTATAGAATAGGAAGAGGATAGAAAGTACATGTTGTAGTGGCTACAACCACCATCCAAAATTTTGCCTTAGCCTGCTTTGGAGCCTCCCTACCAACCTTACACAACACTTTGTCTTGTTTCTTCAAGTACTCAAGCTTCAGTGTTTTCCTCGCACAAAGGCAACGTGTCAATCACAGTTGATCCATTCCCATCACAGGCTGTTTATCGAGACTCGGTCCAGCTGCAAGCTGAGCGGATTCCCCTTGAAAATTGCGCATTCCTGGAAGCAAACCAACCTTCCCTCCAAGAATTACGCAATCCTCTCTGATAGCCTGCTGGGCTCCAGGATTGCGCAATCCTGCCAGCCAACCCTCCCAGCAGGATTTGTGCAATTTTTCCCAGCAGCAGGTTGTTCAGCCCAGGATTTGCACAAATCTAGGCAGCAGTCAACTGCTCTGCCCAGAAATTGTGCAATCCCCTTGGGCAGTCAGCCCAGTTCCAAGCTAGGAATGCACATTTTTCCCAAGCAGTTGAGCACTCGCATGCATGAGCAGTCTGGTTGACCAGTTCTACCCAGGACCGATGAAAATTGATTTGCATGCATGTATGACTTGATCTTCTTGGAATGGAAAGAGACAACATGCAAAATGAATCCCATGATTCAGGGAGCTATTTTTAGCAGCCGGGGATTACATGCAAAGTTGTTTTAGAATTTTGCCTCGAAGTGTCGCTTTTTCCTAGATTTGTGGCATGCACGTCATGAGACCAAAATTATTTGTTCGACACATCAGAGCTCATTCATTCACATTGACATTGGAGCTCTGACATCCCACAACACATCCAGGACTCTTCGACACATTCGGCTAAGCTATTCACGGGTAGGTGGCCTCAACTTGTCTTTTTCAACATTTTTGTCACTTTTTGTGTATTCACTTGTGTGAGTGTTGTTTGCTTGATTTCTTTGAGTGTCTACTGTCATTTACATATATTCTAGCTTGTCCTAGCTCTGTTTCAATTTTCATTGTTATCTCACTACTATCGCATGCATGAAACTGTTTTGCACGGACGTTCACCCAACCAATGAACGACCTCACCCACATGCATGTTGATCTGTTTGTTGAATCTTCCATTCATGTTTTTCATGATTTTTTTATCACTTCTGCTATCACTTAGTGTCGCCATGCATTTCATCGACTTATTTGTTTTCAGTTGCCCGTTGACGAGTCGGGCCAACCTTGGCCTGGTCTCTGCATTCACCAAGGCTACATTGTGCAATCTGGGGAAGGAAGTCTCACCTTCCTCTCCAGATTTGCACATTTTGGCCCAACATTGGCCTCTTGGATTGTTTTTCATATTCCTAGAGGATAGTGGCTGCCTGGCCCAAGAAATTGCGCAAATCTGTCCCTGGGCCAGCAATCCTTCCCGGCTGGGATTGCGCATTGCGCAATCCCAGCAACCAACTGCCCAACT